>BMAU01019157.1:912500-2392500 GCA_019973935.1 Trichonephila clavipes
TTTAAAAAAAAATCTTAACTTATAAATTTAGTAAAAAGAAACATAGAGGAATAAAGGAAATATATGTGTGTGTGACAGTTTCTAGTCACACATTATACCAAAAACATTATGCTGTTCAAATTAACATTTTTCATTAATTTATTTGGTGAATCCTGTGATCAGTAATATCAACTTATTACAATATACATGTTATTCACAATGTTAAACCAAGGATAACAACAATTTTAAAAATCTTAGCTAACGCATTTTTATGCTATATTTTTTCTTTTTTTTTTATCCGTTTTTTTTTTTTAATAGAAAAATCATATTTTTTTTTTTTTTGTGTGTGTGTGTGTGTTTGTGTTTTTTAATTTATTACTAAAACTATCTCTTTAAAAACGAATAATTCAATATATTTTATCGATATACTTCATCAAAGAAGCCAGTAAAGTAATTCTTTATTTCCTGTGGTTTTATAAATAAAAATCACACATCTTAATGAAACTTTCAGCCGGAAAAAAAGTAATAATTTTTTTGAAAATGATAGACGTAATTAGATCAAAATAAATAAAATAATTTGATGATTTACTGGATAAACTGATAGAAACAAAATTATTTTAGACTAAAATACACCAGCGATTTCGAAGAGTGGCAAAAGAGACGCCAAAGAACGTTGTTAATGAGGAGACTCATTAAAAAATAAGCACACCTTTGCTGCTAACAAGTAAAAATATCCACATTTTTATAGTAATGAAATGATAAATATTACTTAAAACCCATTATTTTGCATCTAACCATTTCTAGATCCTTCTATTAATCCAATGCATTAGAACAGGGGTCCCCAACCTTTTTGTCATTAAGAGCACATTCTAAAACAAGGGTCCGTAACCTTTTAGTTCTGGAGTGCCAAACCAATTTACAATGTGATTCAGCGTGCCACACAGTAGGATGGATATAAGAAACATTTCGATTCCCGCGATATAATGCATGCAAAGTTAGAGAATAGAGGTCAATAATATATAGAGAGAAATATTTATAGTTTTATTATATATTAATTTTGCATCATTTAAAGATATTTCTTAACAAAAAAAAAAATAAACAGCGTAAAATATACTTATTTCCTCAACAAAATTTTTAAAAAATTAAAATTGTACTTGTTTTAAGAACTTTTAAACATATTTATTATATATATATATATATATATATATATATATATATATATATATATATATATATATATATATGTAAAAAGAAGCATACAACATAAAATATAAGTGTTTCCCTTCATTATAGTTAAATAAAAGCATAAGTAAATATTTTAATGGGAGCCTAATTCTTGCACCGTTCTACTTTCACATCGCAAAATCAGGGATGCAATTTGTGGCTTTCAGTTTAACACGATTCTGTGCATTCAATTTGTTAAACTATTTCTTTGCGAACTCGAAATATTTTTCACATAAAGAAAGAATTTTCGCTTTGATATGTAGAACCAAAAGCAGAAAGCAGAGTACAAGCAATTTTCTCTCTTCAAACAATTAAATCTCTCCAGAAATGCCATTCAATCATTTACAAAACAGATGTAAATTTATCTTTAGAATTATCTTTCAGATTTTTTCGTAATTCCGAAAAATGTCCATAATTTTGAAGATGTTTGTCAAATAAAATCCATAACAACTTTATCAACTTCTATCTACTCAAATGTTGACAAATTTGTAGAATAATGCAGAGTGCCACGGAGAATTACTCCACGTGCCCCATGTGGCATGCGTACCGTAGGTTGCCGACCCCTGTTCCAGAATATATATTAAATGGCGGGCTACACTTATTTTTTCAAGGTGAATTTTCAGTTGGATAGATATAATACATGTACATTATGTAGGAAAAAATGCCAGAGGTAAGACTCAGTCCTGCACTAATCTACTTGTAGAAACTTAGCTGCAGTGGCGTAACGGAGAATACTAGCGCCCCCCTGCAAAGTCAGGTTTTGGCCCCAAGCGATATCTTACAAAGGATTGCAAAACCATACCACATAACATAGATTTTGGGTGACTACGATCGTGAACGAACAGTTGGACAACTGGAAACTGGTCAGAGCGTCACAACCGTAGCAGCTGTAAAGGGTGTGTCATAGAATGTCATCTCGCGATTAAAGGAGGTTGCTGAAGGTGAAATGCTTTTCGAAATCGTGCCGATGTTCAAGGTAAGAACACTACACCTTTAGATCATCGCTATTAGCCCTCGTGGCAAAAAGGAACAGGAATTTTACTCCTGAAAACCTTGCATGTTTCAGCAAGAACCATCTCACTGAGATTAAATCAAGTTGGTTTGTATGCACGGAAGCCTGTTCGTTGCATCTCACTTCAACCACGCCATTGTCGTTACGCTGGAGTAAGGAACATGTTAGTTGGAATCCCCAAAATTGATCTAGAGTAATGTTCTCCGAGGAATATAGGTTCAGTGTGATAAGGGATTCTGGCCACTTATTACTGTGGAGGGAGCGTAGAACACGTTATACACAAAAGTTTGTTTGTGAACGGCCCAGGCACGATGGTGTGGGGAGGCATCATGCAAAATAGCAGAACATTGCTTCACATCTTTGAGCGAGGAAACGTTACAATGCAACGGTATTGCAGAGAGATTATTCTAGATAATATTCGTATTTATAGGGGTTCTGTAGGTCCCGATTTTCTGTTTAGGGACGATAACACGCAGCAACAAAGAAGCGTTGAGGTATCGGACACACTGCAAAGTGAAAATATTCTCCATATGCAATGGCCTGCTTACTCTCCCGACCTAAATCCTATTGGGCGTGCCTAGAATGCTCTTGGCAGACGAGTTGCTCAAAGAACCACCTCCTCCCCCTCGTACAGTGCAAGAGCTCAAAAGAGCCTTTAGAGAAGAGTGGGACTATATCCCCCAAGGGCTCCTCGATAGTTTAGTGAAAATCATGCAGAACAGATGCAAAATTTGCATTAGTGTCCTCGGCCAACACACATTTTACTAAGGTACTCATGTCTGCATCATTATGATCCAACGATTAATTTTTTGTGGTTGTTTGGAAATTATCCAAGGTGCATCTTTTTTGTATTTTTAAGTTCTTAATTCCTCGATGTGGTGATATCTGTACCATTTTGCACTATAATAAAGGCGCATCGTCCCTACTAAATATGTACATAGTTTCATTTCTTCAATCATTGTCTAATCTTATTTATTCCGAAAAACGTAACTGTTCCTTAGCAATTGTCAAGCAGTGTATAAAGCTCATTTCATTCTATAGTGGCTCATTTTTATAAGTAAAGGTTAAACATTAATATAAATAATATCTGAGGAGTTCTTTTTTAGCTAATTGGAGGGTTTATATTAAAAAAATTTGAAATTTCTTTGCATTTTATTTTTATTTGATACCTAGATTTTGAATCTAAAATGAAAAATAAATCTGGTTGAGAATTATGAAAGTGGTTGAGATAGAGAATGGCAAGCTCACAGTTATAGGCAACAATGGACTGATTACGATTTTAGTTAGTTTAAAATACTATCAGTTGAAGTATAAAAAGAGCAACTAGCTGACTATTAAAATTATAAATAGTCTAAATTATATTTTATCAAAATTTCTTGCTCCAATTAATTGTCAGTATAAACAGTAATTAAAATTTTTTTAAAGTACTGGAATTTAAAGTTATAAGCATGTTCACATACAGTTTTAAGGTTTTATACACATTTTTCCTCTCTGTATTTTAGTAATGAGAGATATAAATAACAAAAATAAATTACTATTTTAACTTAATAATTGATATTTTTTAAATTTCAAATACCAGAATGAAAAGTAATTGACATTTGAAATTTTGTATGAAAGAGATTTAAAACTAGTTAGGAGAATGGGAAAGTTCCCATGGGAAGTATAATACTTATCGCGCGCGCGCGCGCGCGAACATTATTACAAATAATCTCTTGAGTTTATAAATACATTATTAAAAAAAAGACAAAGTGTATATCGAAAGTTTAGACGTAGTGATGACAGCAGGCTTATGAAAAACACTTAACATATCTTTTTCGTCGATTAAACTATGTCGAAGGACGTTTTTCAGTTATAAAATATATTTTTTGCCCAAAAACTTCAATGTAGGGAAAAAATAAATTTAAATAATCAGATTTTTATTTGAATCTATTTGATCATCTCAGTTATTATAATTGAAAAAAATATAGGTAATCCATAATTTAAGAGTATTTATTTTGATTATAAAACAGTAACTGACTTTTACTAAAAAAGAGAAAAAAAGTCGGTTTTTATGTTAGTACAGGAAAAATCTCATTATATATATTTTTTTTATAAAATTACTTTTATTAGGCCTTTTTATTAATATGAGATGCTATAAATTTCAAATTAGCACCCTTTATAGGAATAAATTAGCATATACATCACTTCTTAGATCTCCATTGAAATGTAATTAAAGATAGAAGATTGAAAGATGAAATTTAAAGAAATAATTTAGCTTTTATATTAATAGGTACGCAAATATTGATGCATTACATGAATAAACATAAAAATTGAAGCTAGGTTTCCTTACCGAGTTTTCTAGCTCGCATTTACGACAATTAAGATAAATATAAGGCTATATAGTTAAATTATTGATGTTAAAACAAATTATAAACTTACTTCACTTTAATTTTGTATTAACCTTCATTATTTTGAGATTCTAAGCAAGCATTTGAATTTCAATCCAATAGAAGGAATTAAAATTACGACTAAATTAAAAAAAGTATTTAAAAAATACTTACTTCTGGTATAATTAGTTCCGAATGAGCCTCAGATAAGAACGTATTTTAGCAAAATAATTCATTATAAAGTCAACGTATGTTTTGAACTGAGAAATAAACTTTAAACGGGGAAACAAATACAGCTGTATTTCTATTCCTTAAGTAAATATTGAAAAGAATCAGGAGTAGTGTGTTTACGACAATATTCACTCATAATCCAACATAAATAAACTAAGCTCAGTGGCGCAACAGCCCATGAGGGCCTAGGTCTACGGAGCCCATCTCAGTATACGTGACCTAGGGCACTGAGGTGCAAGAGCAGATATCCCGGGCAGGTGGTCAGTCTGACGCGAAACGCTCAGTGTTTTGTTCCCAAGCAAGCTTGGTAGTCATTTATCAACCCACTGTAGGGATGAAAGGCTGATTCAACCTTTGCCCAGCCCGCATTCGAATCCCAGACCTGCGATGTGAAAGCGCGAAGCGCTACCACTCTGCCACTGGGCTTCCCAACGTAAATACCTACTAAAATATTTTAATCACTGTATAAAATAATGCTTAGCAATCAGATTGTTTTAAAACGCCTTATTGAAATGCACGAGGACACTAACTTACATTTTCAATCCGAACCTTGTACTAACTAACAACAATATACGAAAATTTGCTATGTATCATTTTTGTATTATTTAACCTGATATTAAATTGCATAAAAATGTTTATATTTAAAAAAGTAATCATCACACACACACACATTAAGTTTACGGGTAGATATATAGTAACTGCAAAAGGTTTTAACAACAGAAATGTAAACAAAAGCGCAAATATTGTAGACTGATCATAGTTAAGAAACAAAAAAATTGAAACTGATTTTCTCTTCGCCAAAAAATTGTGCCTAATTATTGATATCCAAACAATCTATGATTCTTAGTTATTACTCGCTTTTAATTTTCTTTTTGATGATATTGCCTTGTTAAATTAGTACATATAAATAATAATTTTTTTTGGAGGGATGTAAATTATTCTATAAGTGTTGGGTAAAAAGAAACAAAAAATTCAATTGAAAAATTCTGAATGTAATGGAGAATTAAATGAGATTTTAAATAATTATAATGATTATTGAAGAAGATTTTAAATAATTATAATGATTATTGAATAATATTTTAAATAATTATAATGATTTTTGAATAAGATTTTAAATAATAATTCTAATAATAAATTAATAAGATAATTTTTGTTTCAAAAATTTAGAACAAAGTCTAGTCGAAGTGTTGAAAATTATACACTTTTGGAATTTCGTATTAATTTCCTGCCTTGGAAACGAAAAGGAAATTATACTATACATCTCTAAATTTAACAACATCCTAAGAGGCGAGTGTTCTTTGCTACCCACAGATTTTTCTTTTGTTTTATTTAAATGAAATATCGGATGTTTTCTAACTGTATGATTAATTAAACTATAAAATGAAGAAAAAAAAATCATACTAAAAACGCTAAATATGTAGTTAACTTTCTTAAAAGTTTCAGAAAATAGTAAATGATATTAAATAATTAATTACCTCCATGATGCACCAGATGAGCAGTGTAGTGAGAGAAGGCTAAGAATTCTGCTGAGCATTCCCTGCACCTGAATATTTGATCCTGGGCAGAGTTCCACAATGCTTCTTTCAAGTTGGCCAAGGTGACATCCCATGGTACTAATGGTACTGGTTGCTCTATTCTTGAAGGCTCATTCCAAGGCCTGCAAAATTCACATTACTTGCCAATTGTTACAAATCTATGGTATAACCACGCGTTTGTGAAGGTTGAAAATTCAAATGCAAGAAATATAGGAGAAAAAAATTGAAACTTAAAAGGCATGCAGATTGCTCAAACAAGAAAGTTCTAATTAAAAAAATATATTAGCTCCCTTTTTAACAAATCTCAAACGAATATTAATATTTGTGTTTCTGCCTCAACCTCTCTTCTTACAAAACCTCTGCTCTACATTAAAGGAATGAGGTAAAAACTGCATTGGTAATCTCATTTACTCTAAACAATAGACAGATTGTAGAGCACCATGAAACGTAGCTACTCGGTTGGGAAATAATTTTGCTGAAAAACAATGTCATGAAACAATCTTAATACTAAATTATGGTTCCAGTAGAAAGACATGCTTTGTCAGAAATTTTCACGATTATCTAAATAAAAATTCAAGAATATGTACAAATTTTTGTGCTAGTTAAAACAAGTTTCTATTTTCACTTCAAAAAAAAAATAAAAATGAAGCGTTTTTAATTTTTATATATAAAAAGTTTTTATTCAGGTATATCTTCCACGCATGGTTTTAAAATAAAGTTTCCTCTCCCTTAAAAAAAGCATAAAAAGTGGATTATCCCAAATAAATGATACATATATCACATTATAACCATAAAATTCTTAAATAAAAATACAAAACTTAGTGGCTTGGATTCTGATATTTGATTCTGATACATCGCCGATAATTGGTAAAAACTGAAATATGCCTTACCTGTGAGTATGTGCTCTCTAGCATTATATATTACTATTTAAAACAACAACACACATTCTGAATTTCTAATATGTATGAGTTAAAATAAAAATACTGGTTTTAGTGAAATAAATAACAAGTAATTTAAAAAATACTTCTCTCTTTTGTGTGTTTCATAGTAATCTAATGACAACGCGAATTACTTATATATTCCTGAGTGCTCATAAAAGCACTATAAAACAATACAAGGGTTTCGGGCAACGGACCTCGTGACTTTGAACCAAGGTCAAGCCACGAGGACAACACCTGAGCTGGTACCCATCTCTCCAAACTTCCATACCACCACAAGGGAGGACTTTCAATCTCGACAGATTTAACGAGTATCAGCCCCTGTGCACGGTGGGTCTTCACTGGCACTAGGGTTCGAACTCATAACACGCCGGCCACGAGTCCGTTACCATGACCACTATGCTTCCGCAGCCTACACTAGATTCTGGAAAGAAGTAAAATCGATTAGAGGAAAAAATTTCTGTTCTATATAATAACACTCACTTTGATAAAAGGCATTCCAGAGTTATCGAGTTATGATGACGGAAGACTTACAATAGAAAAATATTTAAGATAATCGAACAGAAAGAAGATAGTGGTGTTACAAAAGTAAATCCATGAAACCTTATTCATTCCTTGATAACTTTACTAATATTACCTCCTTTCTTTTCATTCTACAGCTAATGTTATTATTTCGTTTTGAAATGTCATAAAATAATTATTTTCACTTTTCATAATTTATATGAAGTATCTTTATATTCGCAACTTATTAATTAATTAATTAATTAATTAAATCAGTAATTAGAACGTAGCTGGGGTTGATATCTTCATTTGCTTATTTCTTAATCAAGAGAATACGCGCTATATTTATATTTTAAAGTAAAGTATATTCTAATTTCAAATTGCTAATTCTATAAGTAATTTTAACATTATTTGGTTTTACTTTTTACTAAATGAAGACTATGAAACTCGTGTTCTCATCTTTAAAAATACGCTGAGAAGTTTTAATATTAATATATCTCTGTTATGAGGATGCCAATATATTTTAAGTAGCTTGAGACATAAATTAATATTCTAAAATACCTGATTTATGCTTAAAATTTTATATATTGAGAATATTTTTCATTAATTAACATTATTAGTTTAATTTATTTACCACACAAATAAGTAAAACGTTTTTTAAGAAACAGTCATTTAACCAATGTAGTTACTTACAACTTGATTGTTGGGATTTGCAGAAAGGACACACTAAGACCAATAGGGCGCCCTAGCGTAAGCATACGATAATTCAAGGTTTCACTAAAACGGCTGACTAATCTTTCACTAGCCATTGCTAAATCTTCTTAGCTTGGAACTCAGCCCTAGCCCGAAACCGATAATGAGGGGGGAAAATAAAAGAAATAATGTATGTAGGCAAAAAAATACAGATACAGAGAAGACCTTTAAGTTATCAATGTTTTTCATCCAACGATGAATGATTTCATGCAGGATGCTGAAAAAAATGAATATCAATTGGTAATCATCCTATAGTTGCGGTGGGAAATAAACGATTTTTTTCCATAATGATTAGCACTCACGTTGTAATTCGATAATCCACGCCCATTCATAAATAAATTTAAGGCTTATCGATATCTCTAGCTTTTATTTAGCAGTTATTCGTCCATGTTTAAAACATAATGCGCTTAAATATGTTCCCGAGATGTGTTTTTTATTGGTTGATCTGTTTTTGAATGCCTTTGATTGTTGGGTATGATCAAGATATTCCTTTGACGTTGTAGTGAGCGAGAGAAACCACTGCCAATTAAACTTAAAAGCTCATGTTGTGCACTTTTTTACCCTTTGGAATAGCAGCTGTACAGTATTTGCTTTCGTTCTTTTAGATTTCACTAATGAATTAACTAGACAAGTAATGACAAGTAAGGAATACCTTTAAATTCTACAAAGCGTTTTCTATATAGAAGTAATTTTAAGTAAATATCTCTTGTAGTATTTCTAAAAAAAATTTATATACATGTTCAGCTTTTCCGCAAGATAAAATTACATATTGCTTACTGTTAATAAAGATTGATTGTTGTGAAATAGTGTATAAATATATATAACGTTTTTATACTTATAAATCGTTATTTAAAGTTCATACAAATTGTGTTCTTAAGTAAGTATTCCAAGCATCCTAATAGAATTTTTAAAAATATTTCGTCTTTTTCAAGTATTTTACAAGTTTTGGAAAATAAAATGAAACGAATGTTTAAAATTTCAGAATATTTTTTGGGAGCATTATTCTTTTTTTGTAGTGTTTTATCATTCAGGATATAAGATGCATGTAATTAAAAAAATGTTTACCATATGAGCGATGCGTAGAAATAAATGATGAATAATAAGAGTATAATTTTTTTTTGTAAGGAACTTAGATAAATTTTTAAAAAATATTATTGGTTTTTGCAAAGGCTTTGAAAATGTTATCAAATTTTTCCATGAAATTATTCTAAATAAAAATTTTATACAAATAAATATTTCATTTCCTATTTCCTGCAGAGGTTATTGTACAACTACACTCTCCAAATTTACACACTTCCCATAGGTCATGGAAGCCCAGTGACTGAGTAGTAGCGTAACGCGCTTCCACGTCACCGGTACGAGGTTCAATTCCATGGCTGGACATGGTCGACTCAGCCTTTCATCTCTTCAGTGGGTCGATGAATGAGTACCAAGCTTTCTTGGGAACTGAATACAGACCGAAATATCTGCACATGCACCCCAGCGCCTAAGGTTTCGTAAGTTCAGATAGGTGCAGTAGGCCTTGGTCCTCATGAACTGTTGCTCCACTGAGTTCAGTTCAGTTCCACTGGTTATGGAAAATTAGTATTCCTAGATCAATACATGCCTCTGAAGATATATTTTTCGTACTGAAAATTCGGTGTTTTTTTATGAAAAATATTTATAAAATGATATATGTTGTCCAAATAAAGAATTTCGCTGTGAGGGAAAACTTTTTGATATTTTAAAAATGAACCGTAAGAAAAAAGGTTTTTTAGAATTTCTTGTATTTAACTCAATGAATTCTGGGCTGCCCTGCAATTTTCTTGTTCAAAAGATGTATGAAAAATATTGTAATTTCTAATTTGAATTCAACCTCTGTGTGTGTGTAGAGATATAGTGACTTTAATATTATTTAAAAGCATTTGAGAAAAACTTACAAATAATGGGCAAATTACTTTTTATAAGCAATACTGCTTAAACCTGGTGGTTATATTGAGTTGTAAATCTCTTGTATTTGTTAAACTTCGTTATAGAGTCCTCACACTGAAACATCATGTTTTTTTTTCCCTTTAAGTAAATCACATTTATTTTTAGTTTAAAAGTACTCTCTTAAAAATATTACATACTTTTATTTTAAAACGTTTGTAATATTTCAGGTTTATATAAAAGCAAACATGTTCAATGGTTTGCTTTTAAGAAACAGAGAGGCCTTTTATGTAAAATAATTATAATTCCCCCAAAGAATTTAGAATGAAAACTGATTTAAATTTATTTAGAGGTAAGAGGTAATATAATAGTAAGAAATAGTTTATAAAAATGAAAATGAATTTTTTCATAAAAAATAATTTTAAAATGAAAAATTACGTGTTCAATTTTTTATGAATAAATCTGTTTTCTTTCATTCTAGTAATTCTGTATAACTTATTTCAGAAAATCTAATTTTTGTTTATTTTTTGGATATGCATCTGAATTCATTCGCTTTTCTTTCAGTATTTTAAAGAAAATGATATTGCGTGATTTTTTCCTATGTGCGTGTTTTGATGGGACACTGATTGATTTTGCGTGTCATTTAATCAATATCAATTGGTTCCAATAGCAAAATAACGAACATGCACTGTCCCATACCTGTTTACTCAGGTCAATTATAGTGTATGTGGATTTGGAGAGCTTTTGTTTACTCACAGATGCACACGTACGGTTGATCTGTTTGCTTAGTCTACGATTGCACTCGTATTGAAGACTGTTTATTTAGTCTTAGATTGTACACCTTTAAGAATCCCAAGAGAATATGTGGGGCATGCATTCGAAAATGAGTATGTCGTAATGATTTCATTGGTTTAAACATGTGGCATGACAAGTCGTTTTTTTTTTTTTTGCTTGCAGCAGTGGCGCTAAATACACATGAATATATTTAACTTTGCTTCTAGCCAGATTCTATATAACTTTGAGTGTCACTGAATGGGGAAAGTAAATTTAGTTATTTCTGTTTTGGGTTATTTTTTCCGTTACAGTTGTATTTGAGAGGAGCTATTTATATCAAATATAAATACAAATCAATTCTTTGTGACACACACACACTCGTTTCAAATTGCCTTCTCTAACTAACCAAAGCCTTTTACTTTCTAAAATTTTGTTAGTTCCAAGTGAATTTATCATAAACTTTAATCAAACTTTAAATTATACTTGAAGGATAGGCTTTGAAGCTTCAGAAAGTTGAGATAAATTTTAAATAATTCGCAATTTATACATTAAATAATGAATATGTGAGAAAAATTAATGATTCTTGTCCAGACAAGCTACTTTTGGAAAATGCTTCGTAAAATAGATTTTGAATTATCAAATTTTTAGGTATATTATGTCTTCAAAATTAGAGGATTGGTAAAAAAAAGGTCAACAATATAGATAACAATGTAAGGAAAAGTAATTTAAATATTTTTCGAAGTAAGAGTCAAAATTCACGAAAGGAAATGCATAAAACTAACTAAAAATAATACAAGATTTATATATACCTGGTTCTTAATACTGTTTTATGAATTCATTTAAAAAAAAAAGAGAAAAAGTGTCAAATAGCAAACGAAATTATCTACAGTAGAGTAAAATTCCTGCGTGGTTTGTATATCTAATGTAGTTTTAGATTAAAAAATTTCTCTACCTACAAAAAAAGAAGAGTTTTCTGCTACAAACCTATTCATTTTTACGAACTATTTTATAGGTCTTTTGGGTTAGCATATACGAGCATCTACTGTATAAAGTATCTTACATTCGCGACCAGACGACACGTACAACAGCAATAAGAAAGAGTGATAAACACGAAAAATGACAAAACACTATCATAATTCGAAATTTCACTTTATGATGCGTATTGTCTGGACAAAATAAGATCACCACTTGTTTCCTTAAACTCATTGAAGGTTTAATTATCAAAAGGTATTTATTCAAAAATTCATATAACCATATCAGTATTTACTTTTGCCATTAACTTACTAGAACAAACTCCATGTTCTTTGGAATTGAGAAACATTTGAAATAAGATTACAAAACGGAATAATTTGTACCTATAAAATGAGATGCTCTCAGCACCAGTTATTTTATTTTTTTATTTCCCCTAATGATAAAGTAATGAATCAAATTAACGCAGTTGATTGTAGAGGAATTATTCAAAAATTGTGATAAGTATGGGCAAAATAGTAAAGTATTTTTGTTAACTTATAATTATCATTCATGATATTTTAAGCGATTGAATATAAAGCTATAAATTTTAGTTTATTTTTCATCACATGCATGTACATACTATAAAATAACTGATCTTAATGCGAAATATAATTTGGCTTTATACACTATATTCTGTATAAGTTTTCAGCAATTTAAGCATTTTAAGAGATATATAGAAAGGACTTATATTGCTAAACATTTATTTTAACCATGAATATATCAATTACATTTCGTAATCTTCATCACAGCAATGAAACTCCAGCAAACACAGGTGAGAGGAAAAAACCGTAGAATATATTTGCAGAAAATGATTGAACGACTTACAAAGAAGAAATTATTGACATCAGCACGATGAAAAATTGTTATTTTTTAATTGCTACTTGGTATTCAAGGGTTTATACTTATTTCTTGGAAAATCGTACAATAATTACCAGTGGATGAATTCAGAATAGATAAAAGGTATGAATATTGGAAGAACCTACGGTTATAGAATGACTTTTTTGTTAATAAAGGCAAGGGGATGTACTATATATATATATATATATATATATATATATATATATATTAAATGTATATATATATATTAAATGTATATATATATATAAATGTATATATAATGTAGGTGAAGGAACTTCGTGTTTCATTAATCATATGCTGTCAAAATGATGCGCGCCCACTGAAAGAAGAGACGGAAAGAAAGTAACAGAGGCGTAAGTTATCTAATAAAAAGAGGAAGAAAGTAACAATAATTCGCATGATAACACTGTGAGAAACACGACAAATAATGATTGGGTCACAGACCAAAGTTGACTATGATGCAAACTAATTGAGTACTTGAAAAGGCATTCCTTTTTATCGACCCTAACTTGTCAACAAATAACTTTCATAGATAAAAAAAAAAAAAAGGAATTATCTTTTGGTAAAAGAAAGAATAAAGGATGTGTGTGTGTGTATTGTGATGCATTATTCTGGAAGAAAGAATTAATGATGAAATTTATGAATATCGTATCTGAGTACTGGGGATATGTATTTGAATGCATTTCTAATTAATTTTTTTGCGTAAAAGATGGATGAAATTTGTGCAGTGGTTTAGATTTCGTTAATTATCTTAGTAAAACTTATTCATATACTAACGGGAACATTTGTTTCTCTCATTTTCTTTATTTATATTATTGTTAGTGCTTTCCTCTTCCATGGCGAAAAAATGTGTAAACTGGTGTACAGTTAATTTTATGTCCATATATGCTTATTTTTGACTCATATATTGAACCCCTTCACTGGTTTGCCCGTACATCGTACGGGCTTCCGAAAGTTGCCTGCAACCGATTTGCCCGTACGCTGTACGGGCACTGATATTTTCTTCTTTCTATCTTTGATTTGCACGTATTTTTAATTCTAATAGTGGGAATATTATTGACAATATTTTTGAGAGATGCAGTTTGACCATAGTACAGAAATGCTTCTCGTCCGGGGATTTTCTTCGTGGTGAAGGTGGGAATTTTTCTTTGATGTCAGGAATTCAGATTTTTCAAAATTTCCAAAAGGAATAGGGATCGGGAAGATAACGTGCAATTTTTATTACTTGAGAAGAAATGAAAATGGAAAAACAATAAAAAAAGGCCGATATATATTTCTATCCCGATTGTTATGTAAGACCTTGTATTGCGCCATACTTAAAATTATTTGTGAATATGCATACACACAAACACAAAACCTTCAACCGTTTGAAAAAGAGGTACGATCAGGAAATTTTTGCGATTATAAGAGGTATTTATTCTCTTAAGGCATATGAGAGATTCTTCCTAGCAAGCAAAGTGTACATATAAAAGGGGAAAATGTAGGGAGTTTAACGTTCCACAGTTAAAAAATTAAAAATAGCGCGAAAACTTTAAAATTGAAAATTAAAATACACTTCTTTCTATGTTTTATCTTAGTTCTCTCAATGAAAACTATTTTCTATTCTAGCATTTTTATAAAAAATATATATATATATATATATATATATATATATATACTGTATCTAAACTGTATTTTTTTAAGACGTTTTAAAGGTATAAACAAATTATTAATAAATAATGTGATAAATTAGCGTAAAGAATAGTTCACAAACATATATAGCTTTTAGAGTCTCATTAAACATACAAATCATAATAGTAATCAAAGAAAACTTTTTTATGTATCATTTGTTTGTGTGTTTAAAGTATGCGATTACGTTCGGAAGCGTGATTTTAAAAAAGCGCATAAATGGATAATTTTCATGATATTTAGTGTCATTTAGATTAGAAGACACGTATAAAATTGTTTTAAGGACAGTTTGACAAAAAATTATTTAAATGCAATATTTTGGCAAAAAATTAACTTAGAATAATCTTTTTTCAAAATGTTCTCCTTTTTTGAAAAATGCTTCTATTATTTTAATGTTTTGCCTGTATATAGCTCAGATCTCTTTACAGAGGCTCAACTAGAATTTTTGAAAAATTCTGAATATTTTCAGAGTTACCATCAATTGAAATAATTATCGGCGTTTTTTTCTTCAAATTGCTCCCCTCTGTTGTCGTAAAATATGAATAAACCCACTTCTAAGCTATATATTTCAAAAATTGTAGTTGGGCCTCTGTACAGAGGTCTGAGCTATATACAGGCAAAACATTATTATAATAGAAGCATTTTTCCCAAAAGGAGAAGATTCTTAAAAAAAGATTATTCTAAGTTAATTTTTTGTCAAAATATTGTATTTAAATAATATTTTTTGGTCAAAATGTCCTTAAAACAATTTTACACATGTATTCTAATGTAAGCGACACTAAATATCATGAAAATTATCCATTTATGGCTTTTGCAAAATCACGATTGCGAACGTAGTCGGATACCTTAAATATATAACTAAACACGAATAGATTAAAAAGTATTAATTTTTCTAAAGATTTTTAACCTAGAAAGTTAGTTTAGAATGATATTTACAGTATGAAAAAAAAACAGCAAACTATGATCAATAACACACTAAGCAGAATCTCAAATTTCGCTTCTTAGATTTAAAACCAATCAAAAAAGAATTTTCAATTTCTTTCTTACTGTCCACACAAGTCTCGCGACTGCTGCTATCTTCTTTCCAGCGATCTCTTCTCAAGTGAACTGTCAACTTTCATTTGCAATAGTCTGTGGAAGGGTGGATTATAGTTTCAACACCGTCCATCAACATGACACGCGATTCCGGTCATAGCGCCTGACAAGTGGCCGCATAATTCTCACAACTGTCAACTCCATACTTTCACACTTCCCTTGAGGATCACTGCTTCACAGGTAAGGGATCGCATTAGGGTCACTGAGAGGCAAGATCAAGTGGCCGATTCGATCTATGTCATTCTCATTATCCGAAAGCAAAATAGTCTTCATGACTTTCGTAAAAAACGAGTGTGGATGGCTGGATGTTTCTTGATGCCGGTGTGATTTGATACACACAGTAAAGAAGGCATATGGTTAGTTTAGAAAGTTGTTTTCTCATTGCATAGAAAAAAGATATGTTAAAAGTTTTATGTTACAGGAAATATTACATATTTTGGGTGTGATAAGCCACTTCCAATATATAGTAATAGTAAGGTGACCATTTATTTTACAATGAAAAGGAGGAGGAAAAATTTAAGAAAAAATTACAACTTAAATATATGAAACGTTTTATTAATTCAAACAAAAATACGCTAATTACTCCTACATTCTTTTTAATTATTATCTTAAACGAGTATTTTTCCATTGAATGCATTTTTTTTATTGTCAACGTATCATTTTTTAATGTATCGCAAAGTTCGGGCACAAAATATCCTTCATACTGAATTTTACGGTAAGTACTGTAGCTGAAATATTAACATTATGTTTTGATAACTTACTAATCAATTCACAAAAATCATTACCAACTGAAAAAAACTCTTCCAACTGCTGCATTAGTTCCAGGGCAGCACAAAGTAGATTTAAAAAGAATAACTATTTTTACATGGAATGTGTTCATTTTTGAAATGGTTAAGTATTTCAATCCATCTTTTATCAATTTCAGCATGTTGATGTTCCAATTGTTTAAATTTATTACAATTTAAATGTACACACACTCACTCTTCCAATTTCATCAAACAAACCATTGTCAACGATTTTAACATCAGGCATTTCTTTTGATAAAAAATCAACACATTTTTCTATCTCTGCTCAATTTACATGTGACAAAGTAAAAAAATACCATTGAAAACTGTTATTTCCTGTGATATTTGTTTCAGACCATTCTTTAACATTTTGGAAACATATTTGGTTCATCTCTAAAAAAAGAGATTAACAGATCAGTTTAAAAATATTGAATAGGTGAACAAAAAGGAGGACATTTTTCGAGGAAGGACATAACCTATAAAAGGAGGACTGTCCTCCCTAAAGGAGGACGGTTGGTCAGCTTAGTAATAGCAAGTTTCAAAATAATAAAAGTCCAGAATAAGGTTTTGTAGTAATTAATTTTTGTTCCAGTTGATCTCTTTGAAATAATTTAACTGAAATGAAGAAATTTTAAAGCATATTTTAACGTAAATTATAATTTATGAAATTATATTCAGTATTAGGTAAAAAACACCCAGGGGAAGAGTTAACTCTAACCATAAAAATAATCAAGTTATTTTTTTAAAAAGTTTTTAAATAGGTATTACTGTTTATTTGTATTATATCAATAAAATAATTTTTTTAATAAATGAATACCATATATTTCCGTGCATAAGTCGAGAATTTTTAGAACTTTTTTAAGGGGCGATGTAGGGGGTCGGCTTATATACGGATACCCTATTCTCGATAAAAATAAAGAAGATAATTCAGGAAAAATGGTTTTTTAAAAAATTTCTGTTAGGCTGATTTTATTCTTTTAATCTTTTGGGTGTTTTGAATGGAACTTTCCTTCTAAAAGAATAAGAAAATCACATAAATCTTTCAAAGCCATTGTGAGAGTTCGAGTTTCTGAATAGTTCGAAAATTCCCATTCACTCGCTGGAATTTCTGAATGCATATGATCATCATGCATCGAGGCTCTTTTCAGTGCAGGAAACGTAAGTCGACGATTACATGATGTATACAAATTTCTCTTCTCGCTCATTTTTCAAGCAAAAAAATGGCACAGAAAGCATGAGTAGCTCAAATATTATACAAGATATTAAAAAAACCCATACAATTGGGTTAGCGTCCGAAAGGGTTATTAGATACAAAAATAACGTCGTTGACGTTTTACTTAATAGCTATCTGAGGGGAAAATGTTCCACTTGCTTAACCTTTAGGCAATATTATCTCTTTCATGGCGACTTGTTTGGAAATTACAGGAACTTTTTTTTTAATTCGACTTATGTACAGTTTTCGAATAATGGCGAAATAATTGAAGAAAAAGGCACTCTCGGCTTATAAACGGATCGGAAATATACGATATTTAAATTCCATGAATATTTATAAGTTTTCAAATTTTTAAGCCCAAACAAGCCATATTCGGGAAACATTTTTATTTTGTTATACTTTTTAGAAATTTTATAAGTTTGTGTGAAATGGTGGAAAAAACCAATTCAAATATTTTGTATTTTCGAAATAAGATATTAGATAAATGTTTCATTCTATTTAATTATCAACCAATTAGCTCCAGTGGCTTAAATGCAACGTGCCCGCTTCTTAATCCTAAGGTTATGGGTTCGACGCTGGCCAGAGTCTATAAATTTTCGGGATGCGAGAATCGTAGGCATGCATGTCATATGATTAAGTGGCATGTAAAAGATCCTTTGAGAATCAATTTGGCTCTGGGGCTCACACGGCAAAATTAAATTGTGGAAATATTTAGCATCCGACAAGAGCTTGAATGAAATAAAATTAAAGCGTTAAAATTTGGTAGCGAGAGCCTCCAATTTGTATGGTGCCATCACTGAAATGGCTCTCACATTTGGGGACTTGCCGTATCTGCAAAAGCTAAGTTGCTAATATGGAGCCCATTAGAATAAAAAACTACTTATTAACCGAGTACTCAAACATTCAAATAATTTACTTGTCAGTTTCAAAATTCAAACAATAGATTATTTCATTCATATTAAATTGGTTGCAAGTTGATTGTGCATTATTCACTCTACGTTGATAGAAAATTCGCTTAGACTGTAAAATGTGTGCACTTGTTGATATCGATTAATTTCGTAAAATAAAAACTTGAAATTAACTTTTTTGACAATATTTATAAGAATATCCTAATTACGCAAAATAAATTCTCTCATAAAGGATTTAATCTTGTACTATGTTTCACGAGTTCAAAAGGTTCACTAATTATCGGAATAGTTAAGGTATGCTAATTTTCTCTGCCATTGCCGATGCTTTTAATGTAAATGCGTAACGAACTTTGTGGATATTAAGATAGTGAAATATTTCGCGTTATGTCAGTGTAAAATTAAGAGCATAATGCCATCTTTATATATTTGCGATATGATTGTCAGTATTCGCTAACATTCAACTATTCAAATGCGTGATATTATTAAATTTTCGATATCTTGATTATCTAGAGTTTTGAGGAAACATAAAAAAATGTTAAACAATACAGTTTTAATTTTGAAAACTCAATTAAAAAGAATTTTTGTTTTTAGTAGATATCTTAGTACCTCTGTTTTTTGTAGATATCTTAGTATCTTTGATTTCAGTAGATATCTTTGTTTAGAATTATATTAGAATTTAATACGAATATCTTAATAAAAATGAATTTGGAACTTTTGATTTACCGTGAGCCCAATATAAGTTACATCTCTCTCTGAGCAAAAAAAGTTTTTCGTGATGCTATAATAAATTTATTTATAGATAAGATATAGTTAATAAAAATGGGTCGTAGAAAGTTGAATTTAACTGAAGAGGAGCACCAAAAAAACAAAAACAAAAAATCGCCTAGGGGTCCCCCTCCCCCTAATCATCCAGCGATTTCTCGAAAAATTCGCTCACGCCATAGATCGTAATCGGTGGCGCACCCAAGGGGGTCCTGGGGTCCAGCCCCCCAAAGCCCTTTATTTTTTTTCCGATTGATTATAATTATAAGTATATAGTACGTAAAATTTAATGAAATATTTGTTATTAATGATTAATTTTATTAATTAATGCTAATTATTTATTCAATAATTAGTTTTTTACTGTGTTTTGTTCCCGAAAATCGACAAAATCAAAAGGAGCATGATACAAGAATGGTGAACTTTCGACCCCGGACTCCCCCCCTGAAAAATTCCTGTGTGCGCTACTGATCGTGATGTTACAGATTTCTCCAGTAATTTCCAGAAGCATCCATATGGTAGCCAAGTCAACAAGTTTGGTCCCCCAAATTATGCCAACTTGGCTGTATTGCCAATATTTTGCCAATATTCCATTGAAACACCACTATAATGTAAGGGACGGCATTGCTTTCGGATATTACAATTTTTATCATAAAAGAAATAATAACTCTATTCTAACAAGATTACCAGATGATATTGCAATATGCAGTTCTGTTGAGGAAACTCTCTCTCTCTCTGGGTGGGGACAATGGTGATCATCAAGAGAATGCTATACTACAGCAGGGGTGTCAAACTCATATGATATTACGAGCCGCATTGCCTATTTTATTATAAGATGGGGGCCGCGTGTGTGTTTACGATCTTCAAAAAATCAATAAAGTACTATTTTTATAATTTATTATATATTTATTAATGTAACGCTCAATATATTGTTAATTATACACATGTAGTCGTTTTAATTTCATGTTATTTATTTTTAAAATGTAATCCATACTTATTTTATATTCTTAGTAAAAAAAAAACGAAAAAACCCTTTTTTTTAAGGATTTTAATTTAACATTACTTTTTAGAAGATATTTGACATTTTTTTTCACAAAACAAGTCCTCAAGATTTGATTAAAAATACTGAGATGATGTAATTTTTAAAAGGGACGATAAATGTTGATATGGATTAATCTTATCTTTCTGAATTCTCGCTATTTTTGATTAAAGAAAATAATTGCTGCATAAATAAGAGCTTCCGAACATAGTCTTTATTCGCATAACAAACATTAATTTTAGGAAAAAGATCTATTGATAAATACGAGTATGTATAAAAATTTAGAATTCCAACTTCCATAGCTTTTGGCTTCAACAAAGAATCTCATTGGATTTCAATTCATTTATTTGTAAGTTTTCATCAACAACTTCAATATCGATTGATAGAGATAAAATAAAAAGGCGAAATTATAACTCATAGATCTTAAAATTAGAATTAATAATATTCCGTTTCAAATACAGTGGGTGATCGGTTAACGAGCATAATCCGTTCCAAGACTATTTTCGCTATCCGAATTGTTCGTTAACCGATCATCGATTCACCATCGAATCTTTCTATGTGAAATCGATTAATTCGTTCTGGGGACCCTAAAAATTAAATTTAAAAAAATGTATAATTTCTTAGTAAGTTTTTAAAAAAATAATGCATACATATAGTCTTGCATAAAAATCAGTCCTTTTCATTTTTTGCTTATGGGGCGTTGAAGAACACGTCCAATGTCGATTGCTTTTCTCTCTTTTTCAGAATTTTCCGGAAGTAATTAATAGCATTGTCGTTGTAAAGATCCCCAACCCTACTGACAGCAGCTTGGTTTCGGTGCCATTCTAAGACCATTGCTCTGACAGCCTCCCACTTTTTCAAAAGATCTTTAATGGCAGACGTCGGCATTGGTCCTCTTTCGTTTTCCTCTTGTTCAGAAGGAGACACATTTCGTTGTGTTTCTTGGTGTTCTTCATTCAAAATTTTTTGGAGTTCTTCGATCGTCAGTTCATCTTCATGTCCCATTATGAGCTCTTCTATGTCATTCTCGTTCACCTCCAATTCCAGATCTCTAGCAGTTATCAAAATTTCCTCCATAATTTAAGGGGTGTCTCCCTGATCACCTCCTAATATGTGTTCGTTGTCCAAACACAAAAAATCTTTCGTAAAAGTGTTCGTTAACCGATCTGTTCGTTAACCGATCACCCACTGTAATTTAATTTTATGAGCGTAGTCAGTAAATTTTAATTTATGGAATTTAATAAACTGATACTGACAGCTTTCAAAGAGAGACAAGTTCTTTCTTCTATTTATTTTCGCCAAAGTAATTATACTTAATATTATCAGATATAGTTGTAACAGCATGATTTTTTGCCTTAAAGATTAAAATTAAGTTGATTAACATAGCTTGGAATTTCAACTGAGAAAGCCATGTCCTCGATCCATTGTCCTTCTTTTAATTCATCACGTTCATAATATTCTTATTTCCAAGAAAATTATAATTTCATCCAGCAATTTGAAGAATCATTTTAACACTTTATGATTTAAAAGCTATTGAATTTCCATATAATATGGTAGATCGTTGAATTCATTCTCTATATCTTCTAGAAATTAAGCTAATTTGTGATGATTAAGTCTATGTTCTCGAATATAATTTACAAATTTAGTGATTATTTTTAAAACATGTCACATGTTTAAAACTTGGGAGCATAGTACCTGATGGTGCATAAAACAATGAAAATGCTCAAAATCATTATTGATATGCTGTTTGCATGTTTCTTTGAGTCTCAGGGGTGTTAAATTTCTCTAGAGGTCTGAAAATATAAATAATTTTCAAACAGGTATAATTCTTTTAAATTTAAATTAAATAATTCAAATCTTTTACACATTATTTATAAAGGAAGGGTGCTTTAGAAAAGTATAAAATGTTTAAAATATAATCATAATTTAAAAAATTATAAGCATATGAAAATATTAAACTTTTCTATAAGAAATATTTATTAAGTTTTATGTCGCACATGCTATATTCTAAAATCTTAGCTTTAATTACTAGCCTTAAGTTGATTTATAAAGTTAAAAGCATTATTACATAAATAGATAAAAAATAAATTTATATAAATAGAATAATAACTTACATATTTTAATAAATAAAAAAAACATTTTGAAAAAAAAATATTTAAAAAAGTGCAATATTTTACAAATATTTTGAAATACAAAAGATATATAATACTAAAATTCGGTAGGGTTTAAAGAGTAGGATGCATTTTATAATTCTATAAAGTTTTATACATCAGAGGCTACTATTTTTGAAAATAGCGTGTGCAACGCAAAAAATAATTAATATTTATCATAGAATTTTCATATGCTTATGATTTTTAAAATTATTATTATATTTTAAACATTTTATACTTTTCTGAAGCCCCATTCTTTTATAAATAACGTGTAAAATATTCGAATCATTTAATTTAAATTTAAAAGAATTATACCTGTTTGAAAATTGTTTATATCTTCCGACCTCTAGAGAAATTTAACACCCCTGAGACCTCTTAATCTTGCAACAACTCCTTTAGTAACATCGATCATGGTAAGCACACCATCATGCATGGCAAACCAACGTTTCTCCATTGTTTAATTCATATTTCTTCAAAACATCTATAAGTACATTAAAAATATCAGCTCCAGATGTATTTTGAAAACGAATGATTTCAAAATGTTCTTCACTTATTTTTAAATCAACATCGCATCCGTGAAAACAGTGACTAGCTGAGCGAAATTTCGAATATCTGTACTTTATCAATATTGCTATAAAATAGCTTGATATGTTGATATTATTGAATTATGCAGATTTCTCAAATTCTCGGCTATTTCATTAACTCTGCTACTGAAATAGGTTTTAGATATCTAGCATATTTGAATCTTATTTTAAACACAATAAATATTACAGTTGCCATTTTCTTGAAAATTATGGCGTTCCTTTTGAATTGATCTTTCTTTACTTATTGTTGAAATTTAAATTGTGCTTTCATTCACAAACGATTAAGTATACACTGCCCTTTATCTTAACCGTCCAGGATATTTTTTTAAACTTTAAAAAAACATCTCTGATTGTATCTTGCTCATTGGACACTCCAAACAGAAAAGGAGGAAGAGAAATAAAAAATTCGCACACACGCGAAGAATCCTGTACCATCCATAGCAAATAATATGCATAACGCATTGCAGAATTTAATAAAAAGTAATTTATTATAGTAAAATCAAAAATGAAAACGTTTAATAAAATATTAAAAAAATATTTTTAATCTTATAAAACCATTTCTATTATATCAAAAAGGATTTCTTTTAAAACACGAACAGGCAACAGGCAAATATATTGTAGAATTATATGAATATATAAGGTCCGCCTTTTTTAAATAAATTTCAAAATGAAAAAATTTTAAGAACCTGATATTTAAAAAAATTTAAAAGGAGTCGGCGGGCCGCAACTTTCGTACTGGCGGGCTACGTGTTTGACACCACTGTGCTACAGTATCAGCCTGGAAGTGCAAAATAATCAATGTGTATTGCAGGGGAAACATAAATAAAAGCAAAAACATCTTTAGAACAGAATGGAGTAAAACCCCAGTTTGAACAAATTTATATAGAACTACATAATACACGTAAATCACAGTTCTCAAGCAAACTTGGTACTCGACCCACTGAAAGGATGAAAGTCATTATAAATATACTCTCTAGTCATTATAAATATATTATTATAAAAGTGAAAAGTATTTCTTAAGTAAATAGAATGTAATTTTCTTTAATATTATTATTAATATACTTTGTTTTTAGTGACAGTGATCAGATTTTTGAACCTTAAGGAAACAATTAATACGTTTAAAAGAAAATAATTAACCTTCGGTACAGAACATTTTCAACACATCCAAAAAAGACGACATTTTATTGAAAGCTATACCAGAAGAGCATATATTTTTAAATATGAATAAAGAAAAAAATATTTTCTTCATTTAAAAAAATTGATGAAGAACAATCTGATGAAAAATCGTTCAAGAAATAAATCAGTGTAAATGAATAGTTAGATATTAAAACACATTACATTTGAAAGATAAAATCTATTTTGTTTCCCAAATTATCAAAAAACAAAATATCAAATTTTGAAATAAAATAGCTATGCTTTCAGAACTTTATTTATTTATAAAAAGAAAATTTCCTGAAATGGAATAAAATTCACTTGGATTTTTTAGCCAAACAATATTCATAAAAAATTTCAATATATTATTTTTATTCTAAATATTGCAATACACTTCATACTTGAAAAACATTCTTTTCGAAAGGAGATTGTATAGGTTGCTAAATTGAATTGTTTGGGAAACAAAAACGATCCTTTGAGAAAAATTAATTTATCACAAAATGGAAATAGATTCCCGCATTGAGCCTTAAGCCCGTAGTAACATTTTGTATTACGTTATGTTATTTCGTAGGGTCACATAAATAATAATTATCTTGCAATGTCTAAGAAAAAATTTTAAGCTTAATAGTTAATTAAAAATAATTTTATATCGAAAAAATTATCTTTTATTTTAAAAATGTGATTAATAGGTTTCAAAAAGTATATTAGTCCTTTTTTTTAAAGAAAAATATAACCTTTTCGAAATAAAATTATTTTAATAAACCATTAAGTTAAAGAATTTTTTCAAAAGAACTAATTATCAAAAATGCTGTGGCAAAAACATTTGGCTCCTCCATCTTATTTATAAGCAGAAGATCTAGAAAGTAATTACCTAAAAACTAGTAAAAAGTTACCTATAAGCTACTCTAAGCAACTCAATAAAATAACCTAAAGCTCTAAGAGGCTTACAAACACAATGCTACATGTAAACAATTCTTTTAAATTTTGTATCAATACATCATGTAATTATCAGTGCTTCAAAAATCTAAATCGTTGGCAGAAGTATTTTCAAATAATAGTAGTCGACAAAAAATATTAATTACAATATTATGTTTTTATTTTTTCATTTTTGAAAAAAAAATGCTAAAAAAAATTAAATGAAAAGTTTTATGAAGTCGAAGAATTGAATACAAAATAATCTTAAAAGTTCTCTAAAAATCACTACATACACAATGGAATAAAAAGTTAAAAAAACAATAAATAAAAATTTACAGAATATAACAATAAACTTTATTCTTACCCGCCTTGATAAATAAACCTATTAGAAGGAACGGCATAACAATCATAGACCGGAGGCTCTCCATACCAGTTGTACCTCCTCTGGCCGGCTGGCGGGTACGACGAAATCGGCCTAAAATAAGGGAAGCTCATGGCTGAGATCAATTTCAAGTAAGTCTACTACTGCAGATCAAAAGTCGTAATTGTAGGTGAGAAACTGCTTTGCATGGGGTATTTAAAGGGTCCAGGACTATTTTTTATTTTTATTTAGTGTTCTCCCAAGTTTCGCTTTAGCGATTTGTATTGCCTCTTGCACAATAAGATACCACTGCACTAATGATTGATGAGACTTTATTTTATTTTTACTTCTTCCTTTGAGTTAACGCTGTAGTTAACTCAAAACCAAGAAAAGTACATGAGGCATTTCATGAGATTGGTGGGTCTTCGCAGAGATAATATAAACAAACCCAAACTGCGAATTGCTCAAGCTGAACGGAGCAACGCACAACAAGTGTTTTGATTTTTTTAGACAAAAAACGAGAGTACAAGTTCAAGAGGTGAAAGTTTACTAATGCTTTTTTTTCATAATATACGCCCATGCGAACACTACTGATTTACTTTCCAAATGGGGTAGGAAGTGTTTTTCTTTCACCTTTTTGCGTCTTTCCGAACATATCCACTCGAAGGAACACCGTATGCAAGTTTTTGTTGTTTAAAGAGTTCATCGTACTTCTATTTTTGATTGTATATTTGCTTTGTCTCTTCCATGTTTATAACAATTTATTTCATTCTGAGCACGTAGAAGTGTAATAATTAACCCTTTAAATTTCAAGTTATTTTGATGATTAAAAAACATAAATTGTCACTATTACGTAAAAGACGAAGAAACGAAGTCTAAATAAACTTCTCCCGATATGTATCCCGGCATAAGACAATAAGATGCAATGAAAAAAATTATCCCGTATAATACTCGGGTGTGGCATTTTTTAGCTCTGGTGCCTTGCCCGAGATTACCTCAGGCAGGGCAGTTAAAAGCTTTAAAAATAATATTTTTTACTAAAATAAATGTATAGGGTACAGAAGTAGAGGATTCAAAGGGTATACGGATGTACCCAGTTTTTTTTCCGACTTCGACTTAACTAGCAAACCGGTCACAAGAGGCACTGCTGGTACATATAGAAGGTGGTATATCTTATATGATCATAGACTTATATTTTATAAGAAAAAGCTTCTGTTGTAAATAAAATAACAAAACTGTTGCGTTTATTTTTGTCTATAAAATATAAGAAAAAATAGCTCCTAATCATTTTACATATCTTTTTCTTTAGTAGTAAAATATTTTTAATGCACATGTAGTGTTTACCTTTCTTATAGCGTAAATTTATTCTAAACACAAAAATAAATATGATTTTTATAGAGAGAAAGGGACAGAGAGAGAGAGAGAGTATTTGTATTTAAAACAGTTTTTAAATTAATTAAAGCAACAGTTAGTGTATTTTATCATATACACTGCTGGTCACACAAAATGAAACACCCTGAAGGAAGCCTACAAACCATGTTAAATTTACATCATGTGTCTTTTAACCAAGTTTTTGAATTCGACGGAGAAAGAATAGTAGCCTATAGGTATTACGGATTATTGTTCAGAGAAATCGGTCAACGTGTTTGACGAATCTAAACAACTTTGACGCGGATCTGCCATCGCTGGATGCAGGAGGAAAGGATGGACTGACGGGCCAATCGCACCCACCTCGTTGTACCACTGCTCATAGCATAACTGATTCAATCTGTTACGCATCATTCGGTGTCCGCTTGTTCCATTCGACGCCGTTTGCAACAGAGTGGAATGTCCGTAAAGCGTCTATTGCTTCGTTTACCCTTGACTAGAAACCACAGGTGTTAGCGCCACCGACGGTGCGATGAATGGCGGACATGGACAATGGAATGGAATGACATTGTGTTTACTGACGAATCCCGCTTCTACCTGCAACATCACGATGTTCGGATTCGAGTTTGGACACACCGTGGGGAGAGGCTGTTGAACTATTGCGTTACACATCGACACACTGATCCTGCACCCGGTATCATGGTTTGGAGTGGTATTGAATTCCTCTGCCGCACCACTCTAGTACGTACTTCTGGTGCACTGAACAGCCAGCGCTTAATCTCTGAGGTGTTGGAGCACGTAGTCCTCCCATACATTCAGTGCTCATCAGCCATATTCCAACTGGATAATGCGTAACCACACGTGGCACAAAATGTTCCAGAGTTCTTCTTTACTCATCAAATTGAATTACTTCCTTGACCTGCTTATTCTCTCGGTCTATTGCCAATCGAAAACATGTGATTCATGTTTGCACAACGACTGCTCAGGAATACTCCACCAGCTGCTACACCAGATCAACTTTGGCAATATGTGGAAGCCACGTGGACTGCTGTACCCCAAGGTTACATCCAAAGCCTTTTTGATTCTATGCCGAGGCGTGTGGCAGCGGTTATAGCCAACAATGGCGACTACACTAACTACTTATTCTGTCATCATCCACACGTCACAAGAAGCTGTAATTTTAATCGTTTGGTCTTTGTTCAACATGTTATCTGCCAAATAAATTTTGCTGTGATATCTCTAGTTTTTCTTAGTGTTGCATTTTGTGTAGCCAGCAGCGTATCAAGTCCAAATTTTTTAGAACAATATATTAGTTTCCAAGTAAAATAAGTCGGTAAAAAACTTAAATTGTATATTTTCATTTTTCTCTTAGCTTGTAACGGGCTCTATTTGGGCTTCTACAAGTAAAATAAGTCGGTAAAAAACTTAAATTTTATATTTTCATTTTTCTCTTAGCTTGTAACGGGTTCTATTCAGGCTTCTACAATCCCTTTGGGTAAAATATACTCTTTTTAAGTGTGATTTTAGTTGAACATCGCTTTCCGTAGAGATGATTTTATGAAAATGTAAGCTTCTATTTAAATGCTAGTCGTGGAGTAGGCGAGGATGGTAGAAAATGGATTCTAAGAAGAAAACATTATATATATATATAGTGTGAGCGACCGGTGGTTGCACTTAGTATTATTAATTCCAGAAGGAAGGCTTAAGAGAAAGAGAAGCCGTCCACCTTACGGCTGACGATTAATAAAGTTTTGTAGCAAGAGCGTTCAGGAGAACAGATCAATTACTATATTTATAGAGTTACATTAATAAGTTTGATTGCTCCTCCGGTTTAGTTATTAGAGTGCATTGTCAGTAATTCTCATAAAGTCTAGAACAGTGCGACGTTAATCTTCACTCACTCACTCACTCACTCATAAAGTCTAATAAGAGTTAAAAGCGAAATAAAAGTGGTTAACTTGAGAAATGTCTGTTTCTTACTTGAACCCTTTCACTTCCGCGATCGAAGGATCGCGACAAGTTAATTATATTTTCTTAAAAGAACTTAAAGTGCATTATTATAGAGAACGTCAAAGTGTAATTGAAAGATTTTACAGAATGAGTGTCCTGCAATTTTATATACATGGTGCTTATAAATAAACTTCACTATTAACTGTATCTAGCAGCTAAAACGAGTGAGAAGACTGCCACCTCATTTGGTGTATAGATTATACACGAGATGAGCTTAGAGAATTAATTTTTTTTCACTAGGTGAACTACTAGGTGACGCTTACAATGTAAAACAGCAAATTTGAATGCGTAATCAATTTGAACAATTCAAAACCAGATTTATAAATATATAGTAAATGTAAAACCAAGAAAAGCATAGAATGTCCGACGGTTTAAAGAAAAATCGGTCAGATCCCATGATTTGGTTCCGTGTGATTTTTGGTTATGGGGTCATCTAAGGAATCTGGATTATAGTGGAGGAGTTATGATTTTGACCTTGAAAAATTTCATTACGCTTCAAGTTGTGGTGTTCCCGCCGATGGAGACACCCGCTCTCCACTATTCACGTGACCTATGCCTGTGGGAAGGAACGAAGAACTACTAAATTCAGTCGTACTAAAATCCGTTTATTAAGATCTTAGTTTAAACACAATACAACACAATATTAATCTAAGAGGAGGATGATCAAGAATGAGAAGACGCAACACGTATTACTAATCAATAGCGCAATTAACCACTGAATCTATCTTTGTAGATTAAATCCTATCTCAATAGTAAACGCCTTATACTTAAATTTAATTAATTGATCTAGCTTACCTCTATATCCTGGGTAAACAGCTACGATCCTTAAAACTTCCGTTCCAGCTTTAATCTGGCTGGCTCTTGCTTAGGCTATGCTCCGTTGGTCTCGGACCCACTTTTGATTCGTCTACACCGGCACGGCTAGGCTAGTTCCCAGAATTAAGATTATTCTTCTAGACTTTATCTCATATCACTTTGCGACTACTTCTCTACTCAGGGACTTCACTTATCCACCTCGCAAATGCTAAACTTCCAATATATATATGATTTCTAATTTACATATACACGTCCTCTTCTTCAGTTGGTTGGAAATAATTGTCATTCTGGCCTCAAAGAATCCCAAGAAGATAATTAATGGAAATCGCGATAAAAGCCCTTTCACAAAGCGCGAAACATCACAACGAGCCAGTTAGGATCTCCTGTTGAATACATTGTCCGTCGCTTTGAAAGTTTACAGCTACACGACGGTGGCCACGTTGAGCAACTTTAATTGTCCTAAACACGATATTAAAGAGTAGATAGTAACGTGTTCAGAAGCAGGCACACATTCTGACCAAATGGTACTAGTGACATTTGGTCAGAATGTGTACCCGCTACTGAAAATTGAGCTGTTTTTTTAATTCGGCACAGGTGTACTGTTAGTAATTTCCCTTCTTTTATATAATGCGGTTCGAGGACATTTTGATAAAAACTAGACAAATATTCAAACTGCTTATACATTTCGTGAGGGTTACTTGAAATTCTTTGAACAAAATTCTTGCGTTCTACACTCTGTGTATGATTAATCTATCTATTAAATTTAGAAGTAGTCCGCTCTCCCATTTTACCTACAGTATTCTGCTTATATAGGGGGAGTCTAATCATAACTACCCTGTTTGAGATGATGATATCCTGGCGGTCAAAGTCACAAACTCCTTAACTAGGGTTGAATATATATATATATATATATATATATATATATATATATATATATATATATATTGATGTGAATTCTACATTCATCAAAGACAGTTTTGTCAATTAGAAGCACCGTGTATTTATATGCTGAGTATTTCAAAGATTCATTGGAATTGATTTTGGTTATCATAAGCTCATGAGTGATGTCAGTTAAACTAGAAACATGTGCGCCCAAAATGACTTGATTTTTTGCTCGTACCTGATTTTTGATACTTTTCACCAGTGCTTCGAACCGGAATTGAATGGTTAACTGAAAACCGGAAAAAAGCGTTATTTTGTTCAGGACGAAAACCGGAATTGAAGCAAAAAAATATAACGGTTTATTTCGGTTCGACATATCTTCAGTAATTTTTTTTGTTACTGTTACCAACTTATCAATATTTTCTAATTTAACGTCAACCGTATAATTATCATCATTGCATGTATATAGCTTCTTGATATTTCCAGTTTTTATGTACAACATATAAAGCATAATATTTTAGATTTCAGGAAAGAGAATAAGATTACCTATCCTCTCTTCTATGCTAATGCTCTCCGTTCTCTGCTCACGCACACGCAGGTTAATTTGTATCAATTCACATAGTGCACCAGTTAAAGAAGGAATAAAATCGAAATTTTGATAGAATTACATTTTTTGTTTATGATAGAATTATGTTTTTAGTACAAATAAAAATATACATAAAATACAACTATTTACTCTGAACTGAACCGAAAACCGCTATTTTTTGGTGGAACGAAAACTGGAACCAAACAGATTTTTTTTAGTTGAAACGGAACAACAACAACAAAAAATGGTTCGATGCCCTGCTTTTTACTGTCTCTTAATTAAACTTCTCAATTAAATTTCAATCTTCAATTAAATCGCTTTTCAATCATAAGTATTATCCTTCTGCCCGGGGGTTCTTTAACTTGTCAGTGTGGCGACCCCATTTTGTGCACCAAAGTTTTGTGCGATCCCATAAGCATTGCGCCAAGTTTACATACGCATGGGTACTTCTAACTGTGTTTCATTTGTAGCATATTATTGTTTTGCAGTGATAAACATCCTCAATAAGTTTGTACTTAGAATATGACGATGTAGAAATTTTAATTAAGTAACAAAATAAAAAACATATAATGTAATTACACGGTAAACTATACATAAACTGCTCCTTATTAAGTGTAATCATTTTGAGTTTACTGAGATAATCACCTTTTTATTAATAACGGTGTATGTAAGATTTAAGTATCAATGGAAAGGATGCGCTTGATTATTTTTAGTTATGGCGATGGATGACTAAAGTTGGGATAACGGTACTCAGTCACACCCGTTAGGATGGCATTTTCCAATAAGAATACAAATAAACACACAATTAAACTATTATTATCAATGTTATTAATGGTAAAGAAGCTATTTTATGCAAAAAGAAAGATACGGTAATACCTCGACTTTCGCTACCCGACTTATATATATATATATATATATATATACCCGAATCCGGAGTTACGCGATATTCAAATTTCGTTGATTCGTCTTTTTTCCCCTTTCAACACTGAAACTGAGGCGTAATCAGTGCTAGAGCCTGATGAAATTGGTAATGTGGTTATAAAGTTGTCGATCTTACCAGGCAAATAAATTAACAAGTGGATAGTGATGACATTCAAGAACTGCAAGGTTCCCACAATCAGGAGTTGACAACTGATGAGCTCATAGAAATGCACGAGCCAAGAGCAAGACATTCAAGAGCTTAAGTCCTTAGACCCATTTCAATGAGAAGATCAAATGACGATTGGGAAATTGACAGAAGACTTCCGTTTAATTGAAAAAGGATTTTAAATTTTTGAAAATACAGATTCCAACGAAGATCGTACTTTTTCAACAAAACAAGGAATAAAAAGTTATTAGCACACTACGAGGAATTTTGCGGGAGAAAACAAAGGACTTTTAGTCGGCAGACTTCTTTGTTATATTTTATGAAACATTCTACATCAAAATAACTTCGGTTTGTGATTTTATATTTGTGTGATCTAAGATTTTCTTAAACGTTTTCCCACTAATTTATTATTTTTTTTTCGTTTCCGGCCCCAACTAAAAATAATTTATATGTATTTAGAAGGGAAATCATACCCCCGACCTACACGAATTTGAGTTACGCGGTTTTCACTCAGTCCCACCTATCTCGGAAGTTTGGGGTATTGCTGCGCAAGAGGCTCACGCCTCTCTCTCAAGCACCTAGATGTGTGGAGAGAAAGGAAGAAAGATTCGATATGATCCAAATAATCTATTTATTTCCACACAAAAAACAGACACAATTTCAACTAAGAATAGTAAGAGAATGTCTCAATATTAACCGTAAAAGTGGAACAACGACAGTAAAACGTGAGCGATTAGGAGACAATCAAACTTGATCCTTATCTTAATTAAGGATCTAACCCAGTGGCGCAAACAAGGGGGGTGTCCTAGAGGTCCGGTCACCCCCCCATAACCCTTGGTTTTTTTCCGATTGGTTATAATCTTATGTATGTATTATGCAAAATTTAATTATGTATTTGTTATTAATAATTAATTTTATTAATTAGTGCTAATTATTTATTCAATAATTAATTTTGTATTGTTTTTGTTCCCGAAAATCGACAAAATCAAAAGAATATGTTGGGCTGCGTATTGGAGCATGATAGCAAAATGGTGGACTTTCGACCCTGGAACCCCTCCCATTGAAAAATTTTTGTATACGCTACTGATCTAACCTATCATCCGATTCAATCTAATCTCAATTCAATCTTAGTGAACAATCGTGTGTGTCACTTTAAAGTTTCCTCCTAATAAGAATAAAATCTCTATAATTCTAATATTATACCTTCTGTAGCAACCTCACCTGGCTCCAGTATATCTTCTCTCCTTCTCTCTCTCAAGCTAGAAAACCTGGCCTATTTATAGTAAGTTAATTTAAATATCACGATTCCCTTCTTCCGAAGGGTTGGTTGTGAATACCGGAATTGATAGCCCAAAGATTTCCCAAAATGATTAGTTGGAAAAACGCGTATAGATCCGTCTCAGATTTACTTCAAAAATTTTCAAATTTTTGGCAACCCCTTGCTAAAAGTCAAGCTACCCCTAGATTAAAAAACACTGCTCTAGCCCAAGCATCCATTTGACTTTTTACCAGTCGAAGAAAAGGTCAAATATTTCGTGTTCTAATAACAAGTAATTCATTTTTACTTGAATAGATTTGGCTTTAATTTCAATTAAATTTAAGATGTCAAAGCAACCCAGAGAAAGTTTATTTTTCGAAACATTTAGATATTCACAATTACTACTAAATATTTACATTTCAATACGTTTATGTATTGATATAAATGCGAAAAATAATCTTACTAAATAGGAAGAAATTGTTTTGAATCAAAAAATAATTTTATACTATTTTGATTTTGAAAGCAATTTTATCTATGTAAGTTTGTTAAATTCAATAAAATATTTGAAAGCCATCGCTCTATTTATTTTATTTGAAAAAGAAAATCATTGTTCACTATAAGATATCGTTGAATATTTTAAATTAGCTTTTGGTTTATTTAATATTAAACTGCAAAAATAATAAAGGTCAAAAACTGAATTTTATGACAACAAAAGTTATTAAAAGTTATCGTACAGTTATTTTAGTAATAGCAATTGCTCTTCTAGGAAATTGGAAAACTTAATTGAAAAATTTTCCGAAAAAAAACAGATTATATACAATTGCGGGAAACGGAGAGTATGTACATAAGAAGAAATTCAACCGAAGTATTCTAAAAATATCTGTCTCAGCTACGTTCGTAGAATCGTGTCTCACGTTATTAAATAAGTCCCTGAAGAGATAAATTTAATACGAATTTTAAATTAATAAGAATAATTCGGACTAAATTGTAAGAAAGAGAACGAATATATATATATATTTGTTTGATTCTTTAATTTATACATCCAGGAAACAATTCTACACATTTTGAAAGAAGTAAATAAAACCATTTTTAATCAGAAAAGTTATATCAACTTACATTCCTTTGATATAAAAATATAACTTCTCATATAACAATAGTTTCAAAGTCAAGTGAAGAAAATATTAAATTCCGTTTTAGAAGGAAACGTTTTTTAAAATACATATAATATTCTATTTTATAATATTTTCAACATCGAATGAAACTTTAAAAACATAGAGAAATAAAGTAAATTGAAATTTTTGATATAATAATTTTTCTCAAATGAAATTACACGAATGCAATTTCAAAAATAGGATTACGGGAATCAGAAATTCTGTCCAGGTAGTTAATTTTAAAAGACAAATTCAATGAAATATACACTTTTTATCAGTGTTATATCCCAAACTTTTTTTTTTAAGAAACAAAATCGAAGATAAAACGGAAACAGAGAAATTGCAAGCTCTAACAAAATAAGAAAAATATTTCAGTTGCGTAAGAAAAATCCTCTTTATTTTTTGATAAAAGTGGCAATTGTGTGAAAAGATAAGGCAGTTCAATCCTGTCTTAACTATTTGCTGTTTTGTTCCAAATTGTTTAAATGAAATTATTTCTTAACTTTAAATATATAACTCATGATGCAATTTTTTTATCATATACTCTATATATTATAATTTTTTAAAATAAATTTTATTTCTCTTTATATATAAGAAAAATTTTACGTGGTTCTGTAGTAAATTTATCGCGTACTATCACAACAATGCCAATGTTAAAGATAACTCGCCAAGTTGGCAACCATGGGCTTCATTTCATATTTGTTTCTAATACGGTTGCAATAGTACATTATTGCCAGCTCTCGCAGAAAAATATCGCAACGATTGTCCTGGCTGGAATCGATGCAGGAGAAGAAAGGCGTTGTCTCATACGAAGACTTATTAACAATCAATGCAGTTTTATCTCAACTTTCCACGAAGCTACAAGAGCTGCAGGTTTATCAAAATCTGATGACTTTATCAATGAAGTGTTGGATGATGCAACTTTATTGATGAACTTATCTGAAGAGGAGGACCAAGAACGAATTTTGCGAGAAAAAGAGCAAATAAACAGATCTACATAATACACATGTATAAATTACAGTTTTACAGTTTGAGCAATGAATATGAAAAGCTATATAAATTATACAATGGGGGGGGGGGTTGATCAGCCGTTGGGTGGACAGGGGGTTACGTTCCCCTAGTATTACATTAAATTTATTTGTGCAAAATATGAAGGCAAGAATGAAATATAGTGTTGCCTTATGTGATAGTGTTTTTAAATATGTGTAATAATGATGGTTTCATATGCAAAATAGTTTGACATTAAATGTTATTTTACTTTATTTCTAAAAGATAATTAATTTAAAAAGTATTTTAGAGTTGGTTTTATAATTAATTAGGGTTATGAAAAACTTTAAAAATTCATCTTTTATTTTAAAAAATTTCGCAGAAAATTTTAATAAGCGTAGCGTGTACTTAAAAAAGTAGGAACAAAAAATTTATATGTTTTTAATATTTATTTTTTAATATGTAAGGAAACTTTAAAGATTTTGTCTTCCAATAGTGCTAAAATTTCTTGCATTTTTATAAACAAACTGCTTGAAGGAGGCTACATTAACTAAAGTGGAGATTGTGAAGGATCGATAATTTTAAGTTTAGTAAAACTTAAATAAAAAATAGGTATTTTTTTTTTTTGCTCAATTTTATAACTTAGACGATTTGAAAACTGATTAAAAAAACGGATTGAAATCGAAATGTTTGTAATGTATAAAACTCATTTATTGTCACTGAAAGATAAAATTGAGATTGATTTAAAAATTTCTAATCATTTTAATCAATATTAACTATTCAGATGCCATTTTTGTTAGTATTACTAGTAATTTCTTTGTGTAAAAATGGTTTGGTATTTAAATTGCATTTAATAGGGACATTAAAACGAGAAAATAGAAATCACTTGATTAAATATCAATAAAAGTAATTGTTGCATTATGTGATTACATTACATGAGATAATTTTAAAATGCGTGTTGTGTTATCTACGGTGAATTATATTTGTAAAGAAATAAAAAATTTAACGAGAAAAGGTATTTTTTTTAGCAAATTCCAATCATCTCTTTTTTAAAATTTTGTTGATTCTAAAATATTTCTGATGCCGAACTGTTGTTGCAAAAATAAGAAATAAATACAGTAGCATCAATTTGCAATCCGTGAGATAATTGTAAATTATTAAGGGAGTCTCAGGGGTATTAGTTTTGTCTTGAGAACTGAAAATATAAACAATTTCCGAAGGTATAATTCTTTGAGGTTAAAGTTAAACAATTCGATTATTTTATACATTTTTTATAAAAGGATAAGGTTTCAAAAAAGTGTAAATTGTTTAAAATATAATCATGTTTTTAAAAATTATAAGCACGTGAAAATAAGAAACATTTCTGTAAGAAATGTTAAGTTTTACGTTGCGCATGATATTTTCTAAAATAGTAGCTCTAATTACTAGCAATAAGTTGATTTTTAAAATCAAATATATCCTCATTACACTGATTTTTATATAAATAAAATAATAAATAATATTTTTTAAAAATAAAAAAAATCATTAAAAATTTTTTTTTAATTTCAATATTTTTTCAACTTTTTTTAAATAAAAGAAGATATATATATATATAATACTAAAATCACAGGATGGAGATTAAAGAGCATGATACATTTTATAATTCGATTAAGTTTTACGCATCCAAAAGATAGTATTTTCGAAAATATCATGGGGCTGCGGTAGCCCAGTGGTTAAGGTATCCAACCATGGCAGGCATGTCATGAGTTCGATCCCAGTACCGCTAAAGACCCGCCGTGTAGGGCAGCGATGCACGTTAAATCTGTCGAGAGCTGAAACGTCCTCCCGTTGGTGTGGTGTGGTAGTTAGGGAGAGGGGTGCCAGCTCAGGTGTCGTCCACGTCACTTGACCATGGTTCAAAATTACGTGGTCCGTCGCCAAAAGCCCTCGTGTAGCTGAACAGTGCGACGTTAATATTCACTCACTCACTCGAAAATATCATGCGCTACGTAAAACGTACTTAATATAATTTCTTATTTTCATATAACATTTAAAAATATGATTATATTTTAAACATTTTACACTTTTTTGAAACTTTTTTTATGAAAAATGTGAAAAAAAATCGAGTTTTTTAATTTTAACTTTAAAGTATATCTAGTGGAAAATTGTCTATATTTCCAGCTCTCGCGAAAAAATTAACATCCCTGGGACCCCCCTTAAATGTGTTATCTTTAAAACTTTATAATTGAACCTTATTTTTACTTAATCAGAAAATTTTTTCGAAATACACCATCAGATGTGAAAACTCACCTGCTTCACTTTTTTGCTATTTACCGAAAAGAAGTGACAAAAATAGGGCATAATACCATTGCTTTTTCATTCCTCTACCCGTCAAAAAATCGATCTAACCGCTACGAACTTATATAAGAGGTTTACTTTTAGCTACCACTGGCACTGAGTTTTTCCACGATGGATCAATGTTAAACTCAGCCCGAAATTCGAGTTATCACACTATATTTTATAAAAAAACATGATAAAATCTCTAAATTTTTATCTTATATATATTTATATAATTATTAATTTTGCATTAAATGAATAAAATAATTTATATGTGAGTTTAATTTTGATTCAAGATTTCAATTACACCAAGGATATTTTTTGTTGAATATACAATTATTGATCATACCATTGCTCATATAGAAGCTGCAGTTCAGAATTACAGTGTAAGGCTCAAGTCCACAAAAAATGCTACTATGGAAGAATGTGAATTTTTCAAAGAATGCTTTATTTTTTTTAAATTTGAAATCGATCTTAAAATTAATTGGGAAATAAATCTGTTGGAAAAATAATGAAATGGGATGAATTGAAAAGGAATCAGTATAATGTAATGAACATTCAAGCTCCGATCGTGTTGTAGAATATATTTTTATTGTAATAGGTTCCCTCAAAATATACTGCTGTGCAAAAATTAAGGACGAAGTCGAAAAATTAGCATATCAGCTGAACGACGAGGCAGAGCGGACAGAAAGACCAATCAGGAGATTAAGTAAGGTGATGTATGGTAGCACATGCGCAGATATGCAGGTAGACGTAATGGGGGAGTGTCTGAGTAGTATAAAGCATGTTGTCGGTGTAAGATCAGTATTTCTGGCAAAGAGATTGCACGCCGTATAGCAGTTAAAATCACACCGAGTTGCTGCCTCAGCGAGAAATGGCGAATAATCAATCTGTTAGACGACATCTGGATGCTTTTACCCGAGGTCGAATCATTGGGAAGTTGGAGGAAGGCCGCAGTGTGACAAGTGTGGCTGCAGAGTTCGGAATTGCTCACAGGATCGTTTCACGACTTTGGAGACAATTTCAAACTACAGGAACAGCTATCCGGGGTTCAGTAGTGGTCGTCCACGAGGAACCACACCCGCAGATGACCGGTACATTGTCTTACAGGCCAGAAGAAACAGGCGGCAGACAGCGGGAGAAATCTCTAGACACGCGACACAGGCGACTGGACGACCGATATCGCGTTTTACCGTGGCCAGAAGACTGCACGGTGGTGGTCTGTTTGCATGACGCCCTGTACGGTGTGTACCTTTAACGCCTGCCCATCGAAGAAGGCGTTCTCCGTGGTGCCGGGAACACCGGAATTGGAGTGACAATGAATGGGGGCGAGTACTCTTTACAGATGAGAGCAGATTCAGTTTGAGTAGCGATTCTCATCGCATACTCATCTGGAGAGAGCGGGGAAGCCGCAATCATCCCTCGAACATCATTGAAAGGGACAGGTATGGAGGTCGCGGTGTTCTCGTTTGGGGAGGCATCATGCTTGGTAGTCGTACAGACCTTCACATCTTCGACGCAGGTTCAGTCAACGGGACCCGTTATTGAAACGAAATTCTTCTTCCATATGTGCGTCTTTTTAGAGGCGTTATGGGTCTGCAGTTCCTTTCATGGACGACAATGCACCACGTCATCGCACAGTAGCCGCCGAACAGCTCTTAGAGAGTGAGGATATTGAACGTATGGATTGGCCGGCACGATCTCCGGATCTCAATCCCATCGAGCATGTATGGGATTTTCTAGGCAGACGCTTGGCAGCTCGTACCTTACCACCAGTAACGATTCGGGAGCTTCGATTGGCGCTGCAAGACGAATGGGCAGCAATGCCTCAACAACTCATTGACACCCTCATTCTCAGCATGGGCAGACGCTGTGAAACCTGCCTAGCAGTCAGGGGAGATCATATCCCCTACTAAAGACCGGATGTTTCTTGCTGGACACCCATCACAGGGATGTTTCGGCCTTCAGTCGCATTGCGCTCCATGCTACTTTTTCAACCAAGCTTCTTTTTATCCCTCTGATTTCTCTTTTTGTAAGTGTTGCTTACATTACACATGTCCTTACGTATTGGGGATCTTACGGTATTAAATGTGTTAATTTGGAAAGCTTTTGTACAAAGTTATATTGAAAAAACCGTCTCGTCCTTAATTTTTGCACACCGGTGTATATTACAAACGTACTAGGGTCCTGTAACATGTAACAGGCTGGTCGAATATGTTCTTAATGTAATGCTGTAGGTGAATATATTCCAAAATAACAGCTAAGAATTTCGGGCATAAGCATGAATGTAAGTCATTTTTCATTTGTTGTGTTTTTCCCTATCTCGCTGCGTAATCTATTCATTATTGTGTACATGTAAGGTTTGTGGTTAAGAAATTATTTTGTTTGCCCCTTTAATACTTCTTTTAAATGCAGTTTTAATAGCTAACAAGATTATATTATTTAAGTATTCAATAAGCAGTTTTATCAATTCGCCAATCTTTAATTCCATCAGTACATTACATTTTTAATAAAAAAAATAAAACTGACAGCAAGAAACTAATTAATAGAAATAAAATTAAAAACCATCTTGAAAACATACTTAATATGTTTTCTTTAATTAATTTGAACGTTTGTGATAGAGGAGAGAAATATACTGTTAGAATCAGCTAAATTTATAGCTAAATATCAAACTGTAATTTTGAGATTAAAAAAATGTTATTATATAAAAAGATTAAAATTTTTTTTCATAGTTAATATACTTTCTTTTATATTATAAATCATGATATCATACAAAAAAAAAATTGGATTTCTGATTAGCATGCTCCAGAATCATCCAGAGACAATGTTATATTAAATCACGTTAACATGAGGAGAACGCACTTCATCACTCAAGCTTCATATCTACCGTTATCTTTTTACTAAACTTTTACTTTCCTTAGAGAAATCTAAGAAATCCGAGGTTCGACCAGAAGTCACAGGCCAGTACCCACGTGACCGTGACCACTCATTATAATTGTTTTGATCAGGGGTGGGCATTAAGTCGACCGCGATCGACTGATGGACTACCAAGACATTTTGGGGGGACCGCCTGAAAATAAGCAGTTAGTAATTATATACCGAAATGTTTAGGATTGTCTGAAGGTATACAGACCAAGTCTTCTATTGAGTGTAACTTTATTTTTAGACGTATTTAGAATTGTTTGATTAATAATAATTATTACATTTGTGGCAAATATTATTATGTTTACATCTTGCGTTTTGCTTTAAACGTGGTCTTTTTTTATTTTAGTTATCTTGGTACCGTAAAAACCGGTGTATAATGCTCACTTTTAACACAAAAAATAAGATCGAAATTTACGGGGGCGTGTTGTACGCCGGGTATAAAAATGATAGCTTCAAAAATAAAAAGAGATGAGCATAAGAAAAATTTAAACTTCTACATTGATCGGAATACCATGTATTTGAAAGAAATGACGTATCTAATGAAGTTAAAGGGTTCTGAATCTAACAGTACTACTCTTTGTTTCAAAATCCAGGGATAATAAATCGAATAAATGACTTAAAAACATACGAGCAACGTACCCGCAAACTTCTGGTTCCTTTATAAAAAAGGGGTTGCACGTTATACGGCACATATACCTCAAAATTTAAAAAAAACAGCTTGAATGTACGGATGAGCGTTAAACGCCGGGGCGTGCTATACACCGTATTTTACAGTAAGTTCATTTTCCGTATTTAAGGTATCCGACTAGGTTCGGAGATAAATTTTTCAAAAATTGATTTTCTGAATAATTTTATTGTTTTAAAAAGCATAAATAGACTTAAAAAGTCATAACTATTAAAAAGCTGACATGTATCGCCCTTTTTTTTTTTAAAAAAATTATTTTTAGGAAAATTTAGCAAAATTTTTTAAGTTAAGAAAAACGTGATAAATAAAAATAAATTGCACATTATGCAATTTTATACTTCTTGATCCCTTTGAAGTGTCACCAACCGCAGGATAAAAAATATTTTAAGAAATAAATATTTTATTAGAGAGCATTTTTTTAAAAATTTGATGGTCAAGATTTTTCGTCAAAATTACTGCATGTTCTAAGCTAAAAATGGCTGTAAAATGTGATTAAATGTAGCTGTCTTAAAACCTGTGGTTTGTTACACTCTGAAGGGCCCATGGCGCATATATGTTATAAATTTCATTGAATTTGATTGGATTATTTAGAAGATATCCCGTTTTTCGTGCCCAAATTATCATGAAAAGTTCATTCTTAAAAAAAAAACGACTTAAAAAATATTTTTATTATAAAGATAAAGTAAATGCTATAAAAAGAACTTAAAAACTCTCTAGTTTTGCTTTATTAGTCCTTCTTCCTCAGTAATTAATTTCTTTTTTCCCTAATGACCCAAACAACATCAAACACCTAAAAAACACTTTTTCAACCTAGACGGATACCTTAATTATTAAGTAGAAATAAATATTGCACTCCTCTTTCTTGGTTCATCACATCTACGATACTGGATGGTCCACAACACCTTGAAAAAATTAGAAGTTGACCGTACTCTGAAACAGTTTGGCCATCCTTGTTTTTAATGAAAGATGAATTTGTTGTGTGAATAGAGAAAAAATAAAATGTGATGAGTGTACCTTGTCTCCCCTCCTAATAACTAAGTGAGGGGTTTCTTTGCCTTAATACAGGTACAAACGATAGACCCTATTTTAAAAAATCACATTTTCGAAACTACTGCATATATCGTAAGAAAAATTTAAAAAAACTATTGTAAAAAAATTGTAACGGTTCACAATTCGGGTTCTTCTGCTAATCCTTTTGGGGAAACTATTCTTTAACTGTCATTTAGTTTAAAAATCGCTTTCCATTGAGATACGATTTTATGCAAATGTTGCTGCTATTTAAAGCCTGGTGTTGAGTATGTGAATTTAATGGTTAATCGCTGATTACTAAGCGTGGAATCAAAGAATAAGAAAAGGTGAACTGCGACTGGAGGGTTACGCGTCTTGAGATTAATATTCGTTGTAGAATCCACCAGGAGTTGAGGAAGTAAATAATCTTGGAACTGACCGAGCTGTCAGGATTCGAGAAAGATCGTAGCTCCAACTGAAGCTAATTGAATTTCAACGATCTTGTATATCCGACTAAATGTTAGGATTTCAGATTGCGCTCCCAGAGTTAACCCGGCCTCACTCGCGCGAAAAAAAACGACCGGAAGTTCTCCCGCAGGGTATCTCACACCCAAGGGTGTTTACATTCTGTTTTTATGGTAAAATTCGTGTACAAAAGTTAAAAAGGAAGAAAAGTAGGAAATGCAGTATGTTTATTACATTTCTCACACGTAAATTTAGTCTTTCTGTTCTTTTTATAAGGGCATTCAGTACATTGTTTATACACTCCTTTAATCTCGTCGTGAGTGAGTGCGACTTTCACTGGATCTTAATTTTTTTAATCTGTATCTTTTGAAAACTAAACATTTAGGAGTAAACTTCTCTACCCTTTAAGTTCAAAAATTTTGGAATTTCTTTTTTATTTTTTCTTATTGTTCCAGCAACAGATTTTTTTAAAGTTCATATGAAAGTGGATAAGATATGTACCAGCTGTCTCCTTTAAAATTACGGTTTTCCCAAATGTTTTTGTGTCTCTACATATAAAACATTTATTTTCAACAGTGTCTCCATCCTCTAAATCTGGATCTCATATACTTGCTGTTAGACTCTTCATCATTTGATTCTTCCTCATCATAACCGTGAGGAGAATTTCTTCATCTGAAAATACTGTTGTACTATATCTATTAAACATTGTATCTATTAAATTACTTAAATATCCTATTGCCCCACACATAATTTGCTACAAGTCCCGACAGCCCAGTTAGCAGAGCGTTGAACTCCATTTTCTCTGGTCTCGGGTTCAAATCCCGGCCCCGGCAGATTTATCCAAAGACTGAAATTTTGTTTCCATTTTTAATGTATTGTTTGTCTAGATTCTAGATGAATCCAGATAATTATTTAGAGTGCATACTGGATATTTCTCGAATATTTGGTAAGTGTATAAAAGCCGAGTACGTTGCCAGCTCGGCATGTTCTCAGTCCAGTGTTGTATTGAGCTCCTTCGTTAGAATAAATCTAATTGTTTGTTTAACTTAACGGTGTACTTCTTTCGAACTCCGTGACAAGTTTGGTGGAGGCGCAGGGTAACGATTACGTAAAACGTAGATTATAGCGACAACCTTCGAAGGAGCCACCGGTTAAGAGGATTACCCTCCGAATTTGGACTGTTAAAAGAAAATAGTAGGAAGAGGACAAAAATGCCGACTGAGCAAGAAAAGCCCGCTGTAGTAACACCTTCGTTACAGCAATTGAGGAACCCATCGACCTTCCGAGGAGCACCTGGGGAAGACCCTCTCAAATGGCTTAAAAAGTACGATCGAGTAGCCAATTTTAACAAGTGGGATGGCATGATGTGTCTTGCTAATGTTTATTTCTTGGCGGTACTGCGAGACAGTAGTATAGCAACAACGAAGACACCTTAGATTCCTGGGAAGCGTTTAAAAATGGACTAAGTGGACTTTTCGGCGACCGTCAAAAATATACCAGAAGGGTAGAAGAACAACTAAAATGCCGAGCCCAGCGTTCAGGGGAGGGTACACAGTCCTACATGCAAAGTGTATTAGGACTTTGCCAAGAGGTAAATTTTCTGATGAAAGAAGACGAAAAACTGTCACACCTAATGAAAGGTGTTGCAGAGGATAATTATCAGGCCCCGTTGACGAGAGAAATCAACGACACAGGAAATTTTATCAAATGGTGCAACTATATCAAGGATATGAAGCAGAAGAGAGTTGGTCGACCGAGATTTGAAAGGCTTCCAAACGTCGTACCGGTTGCATCCCTGACGGATGAGACTGATTTGGTCTCTCTTATTCGCACAATCGTACGAGAAGTCCATCGACTAGTTAACCAGACGCAAGAATCTTTGGTCCCCGATCCCCAATTCTTAAAAGAGATCGTTCAAGACGAAGTTGAAAGGGTTTTGGCCCCAGTGTCAGCAAAACCTACAGAAACTAGACCACGACCAACATACGCCACTGTAACCAGGAAATCCAGAGCTCCTGTTCAGAGATTCCCACCTCAACCAAGAAAAACTGATGTGTGGAGAACGGCTGACAACAGACCTATTTGTTTCCACTGCGGACGTCCTGGACATGTAATGCGCTACTGCCGAGAGAGAAAGGTTGTCTTTGACAACTATCGAAACCGCCGACAGAACTTCAATGACGTTGATACTGAAGAAGAAATTCGTCGACCAAACTTCGCTCGCCGTTCTACGCCAAGTCCCACGAGAGGCCGATCCCCAATACGCCGTTTCAGATTCCGTCGCCATATCGCCGATCCAGTCAGTCGCCAAGCCGTAGGAGGGAGGAAAACTAAAGAGAGCGACCTTCCAATGAGGTGAGGCCGAGTGTATTGGAAATCCTCCGTCGGCCCCCAAGATGACTGGTAACCAACTAGACGTAATAATAGATAATAAGCCGATACGTGCTCTAGTGGATTCTGGGGCATCGTATTCTGTCATATCCGATAAGTATTGCCGATTTTTAAAGAAAGTTCTGTTTAATGATGCCAAGAGCGTTATGCTGAAAGTCGCGGATGGAAATTTTGTTCGGCCGATAGGAAAATGTGTTTTACGTGTCCGTATAAACAATCGAGATCTGCCTTTTGAATTTATTGTTTTATCACATTGCAGCCATGACGTCATCCTAGGATGGGACTTTTTAGAGGCATCTCAAGCCATTATAGACTGTGGACAAAATGAACTTGTTCTAGAAGACATCTGTCGAGACTCCACAGCACCTGACGCCTGGAAATTGTATGCCACCAGGAACTACACACTTAAGCCGCATTCTTTAACTAGAATAACAGTATCAGGATATGAAACCCGAGGAGACAAAAAATGTAGTTCTAGACGGCAGCAAACATTTGCTCTTCGAGAAAAATATTGCTATACCGTCCATATCGTAACATATCGTATCCACATATCGTAATGGAAAAAGTGATGTTTGGGCAGCCAACCTGCAGTCCCGTAATCAAATCATCTCTAGAGGCATGTGCATAGGCCATGCCGAACCGCTAAATGAAGGGCATCTATGTGTTATTTCTAACACATCGGGTGGTTTGGATGACCAGCAAGAAACATCGGAGTCACAGATGAATTGTTCGCTAATGATGTCACCTGAGTTAAGTGTCGAACAGAGAAACAAGCTATCCGAACTACTCTGAAAATTTTCTGGACTTTTCACGAAGACCGACAAGTCGACAGCCGCGAAGACGACTGTGAAACACAAGATTTATACTGGTGATCATGCTCCAATCAACAAACGAGCCTACAGAGTCTCGCCGACTGAAAGACGCATCATTCATGAAGAGGTTCAGAAAATGCTTGATGAAGGTATCGTTCAACCCTCTGAAAGTCCTTGGTCATCACTCAATTGTGCTCGTAAGGAAAAAAGACGATAGTTGGCGTTTTTGCGCCGATTATCGCAAGCTGAATAGCGTCACGAAAAAAGACGTTTATCCTCTGCCTCGTATTGACGATACACTCGACTGTCTGTAAGGTGCCAAGTTCTTTTCTTCCATGGATCTCCGTTCTGGTTATTGGCAAATAGAAATAGACGAATCAGATCGTGAAAAGACGGCATTTATTGCCCCCGAAGGCTTACACGAGTTTAAAGTCATGCCGTTCGGTTTCTGTGATGCACCTGCGACCTTCGAGAGAATGATGGACAATTTGATACGTCATTTTAAATGGACTATGTGTCTTTGTTACCTAGATGACATAATAGTGTTCTCAGAAACTTTTGAAGACCATCTTATACGATTAAGACTTGTTCTAAAATGTCTTCAGGAAGCTGGTCTTAAATTAAATTCAAAGAAGTGTCTTTTTGTTGCCCAAGAAGTAAAAATTCTAGGCCATCTTGTATCTAGTAATGGCGTTCGTCCCGATCCCGACAAAATAAAAGCCGTAAGAAATTTTCCAACTCCAAAGAATATATATGACATACAAAGTTTTCTTGCGTTTGTTCATACTTTAGAAGATTTATTAAAGGAGATTCTGTTATCTCGCCGAACCCTTGCAGTCGTTGCTGAAAAGTGGCGTGGAGTTTTATTGTGGTCCTAAAGAGGTGGAAGCATTTAACAGTCTTAAGAAAGCACTTACTTGGGATCCAGTATTGGGGACGTACGACGAAAGCGCTTCTACAGAAATCCATACTGATGCAAGCGGGTACGATATCGGAACAGTCCTAGTACAAATTCAGAACATTGTCGAGAAAGTTATAGCATACGCCTCTAGAACTCTGACAAAAGCCGAAAAGAATTATTCCACCACAGAAAGGGAATGTCTTGCCATCGTATGGGCTACCAACAAATTCCGGCCGTACATATTCGGAAAACACTTTACTGTTGTAACTGACCATAATTCCTTGTGCTGGCTCATGAGTCTAAAGGATCCTTCGGGAAGGCTTGTCAGATGGGTCCTCCGACTTCAAGAGCATGATTTTGACGTAAAATATAAAACCGGTAAGAAGCATAGTGACGCCGACGCTCTTTCGAGAAATCCAGTGGAAGAGGAAACGGAGACACCAGACAAATTTTTAGCAGTCACGACGAGTATGAACCTTGCGATGGAACAGAAAAAAGATCAAGACCTTGCGAAATTAAAATTTTCGAGCAACTCATCCAAAAACGAAAAATTCAGATTCATGGATGGGATCCTATGCAGAAAATTTTTTGATCCAAATGGAAAGTTGTGGTTACCAGTCATTCCCAAACATCTGCGAGCAGACATACAAAGGCACTTTCATGACGCCCCCACCGCAGAACACCTTGGTTTCGCGAAAACTTATGACAGGATTCGCAAGAGATTTTACTGGCCGAGAATGTACCGAAATGTCGTTCGGTATGTCATGCATTGTCGGGAATGCCAAAGAAGAAAATCATTTCCTCAACGACCACCTGGTCATTTAGTTCCCATCCCTCCAGCTATAGCTCCTTTCCATCGCATTGGAATTGATCTCCTTGGGAGATTTCCAAAGTCTGCACATGGAAACAAATGGATAATAGTCTGCACGGATTACTCAACACGATATGCGATAACGAAAGCCTCGCTGACAGCCGACAGCTGAAGTCAACGAAATAGCGAAGTTCTTACTCGAAGGAATTGTCCTCAGGCATGGAGCTCCTCGAATAATTATCACAGATCGTGGAGCCGTCTTTCGATTCAGACTTGTTTCCTCTTTCGTCGACTTGTGTAACATTGATCATCGTTTCACAACGGCGTATCATCCCCAAACAAATGGACTGACGGAACACTTCAATAAGACCTTGGCCGACATGTTGTCTATGTATGTGGATGCAGAGCAGAAAAATTGGGATGAAATTCTACCATTTGTAACCTTTGCTTATAATACCGCTAAACAAGAGACAACAGGTTTTACGCAGTTCTATTTACTTCATGGTCGTGAAGCGGAAACGACACTAGATACAATGCTACCATTCAGTCCTAACGATTTTGATGACAATAACATCACCAAGATAGCAGCCAGAGCCGAAGAATCACGGCAGACAGCTAGCCCGATTGCACACTCTGAGAGCCCAAGACAAAGATCGTTGACGTTACGATTCCAAACACCAAATGGTATCTGACGCTCCCGGAGATCTCCTATGGGTTTATACCCCAGTAAGAAAAGTCGGTCTCTCCAAAAAACTCTTAAGAAGGTATTTCGGACCGTATCAGGTGCTACGCCGTTTATCAGCCGTGACTTACGAAGTACAAGATTTTGATCCTACTTCTCGAAAAAGAAAACTAAGAGAAGTTGTCCATGTACTGCTCATGAAACCGTACCATGATCCCGCCGAGCAAATCGAAACCGAGGATATAGAAATTCAGGATATCATTCCTCCCAAAGAACCATACAAAAGACCCATCACTCGTTCCAGAATAAAGACCCTTGAACAAAATGACAGCGGGGCGCTGTCTTCTTTTTAGAGGGGAGCAATGCCGCGCACATAATTTGCTACATGTCCCGACAGTCCAGTTGGCAGAGCATTGGACTCCATTTCCTCTGGTCTCGGGTTCAAATCCGTGCCTCAGCAGAGTTATTCCGAAGACTGGAATTTTGTTTTCATTTTTAATGTATTGTTTGTCTAGGTTCTAGATGAATCCAGATAATTATTTAGAGTGCATACTGGATATTTCTCGAATATTCGGTAAGTGTATAAAAGCCGAGTACGTCGCCAGTTGGGCATGTTCTCAGTCTAGTGTTGTATCGAGCTCCTTCGTTAGAATAAATCTAATTGTTTGTTTAACTGAACGGTGTACTTCTTTCGAACTCCGTGACACTATTTCTTCATCATAATTACAATAGTACGCCATAGCATAAGGATGATTTAAAATGTGTTCATGCATTCAGAACTGTAACGGTGATTCACGCGCAGGGTACGACATACCAGAAGAGGCTGTATTCAAAAAAATATATATTTAGAATTAGCCTACAAGCTAAGGCCCCTCAAAGGATATGATCTTTAAGTCAGCCACACGAGAAACTATTTATTTTCCAAAATAGGCTTAGAAGGATCGTTGAAAAAAGTTAGACGATGGGTATGTTACATCCTGCGTGAGAATTGCCGTGTTAAGCTATAAAATTGTATATATCATAAAGTGTTACAGATAAAATAAAAGTAGCTATTTTTTTTTTTTAAGATCATGCCTGCTTCTTCCCCGAACCCTCTTACACTTGTGACCCTCGGGCCCCGACAAAATATACTAGGTTTTTTTTCCGGCCAATGATCAACAGCACATTCAAGATCCCCCTTGACTGAAATCTAAACACTCGACAATTACAGAGAAGAGTTGTTGTGTTTTAAGAGTATGCATGGGTTTTTCAGTGATTTCGGTGCAACGGTGCATTTAGAGATCGCTACGGAAAAGAAGCACTGACCAACAAAACAGCCTCGTGTGAAGGTATCATCAATTTAAGAAAACGAAAAATTTTTTTTTGGTCAAAAGAAATGGGCAGCGGCCAAGCGTCTCGGAAGAAGCAGTGGAAAGGGTTGTTCAAAGTCTACAAAAGTCTTCGAGGGTTCCCATCTGTGAAATTGAAATGCCTCAGAAAATGGTGCGATGAATTTTACAAAAAACAATTTCAAGCCGTATCGTTTGCAAATGACGCAATAAATAACAGAGGATATCAAGAAAGCATTTGTGCAGCATCACGAACCATTGATAGAGTGATGCTACACAATGTATGGAATGAACTGTATTACAGATTGGACCGTGTAACAAGAGGGTCACACATCAAACATTTGTAGCAGAAAAAAACTAGCATATTTCTCTTTCTCTTTATCTGTCACTTAATGTCGTATGTACAGAAGTTTCTATAATATGATTTTTTAAAATACGATCCATCATTTGTACTTGCTCTGTATACTGTATATTCGGAATGCTCAAAATGTCTTTATTTCAAGAGTTTTTAAGTGAATTTTATTTAAATAGAAAGAAAATAGAGAACAAATAATGCATAGATTTAAAATAAATTGTATGATATTGTTTTGTCACCTAGTTCAGCGGTCGCCAAACCTTTTGACCTCAAGAACCAGTAAATTCATAATTTAAATCACGCGGACTACTAATAGAATTTTTTAGGTGTTAAATTACTATTATGAATCGAATTATGTTTCAATGCATCTTAAAACATAACTTAAAAGTTATACCTAAATACATTCCACATTTTTCTGCGAACCAGCGAAATTTTCGTGTGGTCCACCATTTTGGTGACCTCTGACCTAGTTTATTATTTACTGATAACAATGAAAACATTTATTTTTGCAGAATAAGCTGTAAGACAAAGAATGTCAATACATTTTTGCTTGGTAATATAAAGGAAAACACAGGGATCACAAGAGTTAATCTAAGATCGAATATATATATATATATTCTCAGCAGGTAATATCTGTAAAATGCAGTATGCTGCTAATGTGTGAGATAATAACCAAGATTTATGAGATATACTAATAGAAAAAGGATTTTTTTATGATCCTAAAAGGAAGATGAAATACAGTCGATAAGTCATTCCCTTTAGGTTAAGCATTTGTGGTTATTGCAGGAAAGATATAAAGTATGCAAATAGTTGTAGACGCGCGGGTTAAATAAAGTTTGCGGTTTTTATTAGTTTTAATCCCGACATTTTTGATTAATTCATTAAATTCTTTTTCTTTGCTAAAATTATCTGAAAGAAAAAAGTTGGTCACTTAAACGTAATTTTTTTGTCATCAGAAAGCAAGCTATTTAATATGTTGCATCGCATTTTGATCTAAGCTTGCTATTTTTATCTTATTCTACTTCTGTATAAAATATGAATTCTCCAAATAAAGCATACATGTATATATAGTATATATTTATATAGTCGAACCTTGATTTAACGAACTCTGAATTTCTCAATGTAACGAATTTCTCTTTCCCCGATAAAAATATAGGCAAAACCTCCTATTTAACAAATGATAAACCCCGAATAAACAAATTATTTCAACAGCTGAATCTTATTTTTAATTTGTGAATTAAAAAAACTTGGATTTTTTTTCTTGCACATAGTCCATTTTGTCCGGTACAAAGGAAGGATTTTTCTTGAAAATATCAAATTTCGATGGGAAAGGGTGCAGATGATATCTGAGGGCAACCTATCATGTGAGATTTGAATAGGATAGGAAACTCGCTTTTTTCCCTCTCACTCCACAACGCAAAGGATATCTTATGATTTTAACGATTATGATAATATTGATAACGGGACTGCCCACTTGTGTGCAACTGAAATTCAGGAAACGGTTGATTTGTCGGAGCCGATGAATAGCGATTCTGATGCAGAAATTGATGACGAAACTTATCAAAACTGTTATATTTTCTATTGCTCTGCATTGTTTGGAAACTGTGAAAACATACATCATGCTACAGGATGCAAATAACGCAGTATTTTCTTCTCTGTATAAAGTCAACAAAAAAAAAAAAAAAAAAAAAAAAAAAAACTCTTTCGAGGGAGGAAGGAAAAAGAGTGTCCAACATCTATTAATTGGTATTTTAAAATTTCCAATTAACTTGTGCGTAGTAATTCACTAATAGTAGTTTTAGCTGTTGAATAAAAAGCGTGTAATTGTTTGCTATGGATGTTTTTTGTGTGTAGCCGCTTATTAATAAAATTATAAGTAGTATTGTACTCACTTATCGCTGTAGAATTTCCAAAAGGTAAGTGCACAAAAATTTGCGTATTGTTTGGACCCCAATCCAATAAATAATCCCGATTTAACGAAAAAAAAATTCATTTCAAGGTGAATTCGTTAAAGCGGGGTCCGACTGTATATGTATTCCTATGCTAAAAATAATTCTCTCTTATTCAACTTTTCTTCTTTTCTTACTAGAAAAGTTAGGAAACTTTTCAAACAAAATGTCTCGGTTATTATAATACTCTATAAGTGCTATTATGTTAAGCGTAAAGATAGTTAAATTATGTTGTTAGAGCACAACATAAAATCTCATGTAGCTTGTTCTTAAAATTTAAAATATATCTATATAAACACAAGATTTTGTTTCTGAAAACTTTTTTGCATGTCAATAAGTTTAGAATGTGTGTGTGTGTGTGTTGCTGATTACAATTATAAAATGAGAACTTCTCAAACACACCAATAATTTTAATAATACTAGAAAAATGTTAATAAAAAATTCTCTCTCTCTCTCTATATATATATAAAGAGTGTTTTTTTTCCAGGTATAGAAGTTTAAGTTGGCATTACTTTCCAAGATGGCGACCGATTTAACAGCTGTCAAGTGATTTATTCTCAGTTTGGTATGGCAATTCATCATGAATAGACTTACGCCTGAACAACGCTTTCAAATTGTGCAATTTTATTTCGAAAATAATGGTTCTGTGCGGAATACGTATCGCGCACTACGTCCATTTTATCGTCGAAAAAATCGTCCATCAGAGCAGTTAATTTGATAAACCATGGAACGTTTTCGCACCACGTTTACTCTAATTGATAACTCGCATCCCCAGAGACGCGTACGGTGCATACAGAAGAAGCTATTGCTACTGTAGAGCGTAGCATTGAGGAAGACCCGAATGAGTCCATCCGCCATCGAGCACAGGAATTGGATCTGTGTCCATCCACTTTATGGAAGATTTTGCGGAAGGATCTTGGTTTGCGTGCTTACAAAATCCAACTCGTGCAAGAATTGAAGCCAAACGATCATCAAGCAAGGCGTAGATTCGTCGAATGGGCCCAAAACGAGATTGCCGTTGTTCCCGATTTTCATAAGCGAATTTTGTTTAGCGATGAAGCGCACTTCTGGTTGAATGGCTACGTCAACAAACAAAACTGCCGCATTTGGAGTGAAGCTAATCCACAAGTGTATGTCGAAACACCGTTACATCCAGAAAAACTGACTGTTTGGTGCGCTTTATGGGCTGGTGGAATCCTTCTTCAAAAACGATGAAGGCCACAACGTTACAGTCAATGGTGATCGGTATAGAGCCATGATTACTAACTTTTTCATTCCTGAATTGAACAATCATGATGTTCAGGAGCTGTGGTTCCAACAAGACGACGCAACATGTCCCACAGCTCGTGCCACAATCGATTTATTGAAAGACACGTTTGGTGACCGCCTAAATTCACGTTTTGGACCTGTGAATTGGCCTCCAAGATGTTGTGATTTAACACCGCTAGACTATTTTCTGTGGGGCTATGTAAAGTCATTGATCTATGCGGATAAGCCACAAACGCTTGACCATTTGGAAGACAACATTCGCCGTGTTATTGCCGATATACGGCCACAAATGTTGGAAAAAGTCATCGAAAATTGGTCGTCCAGATTGTACTACATCCGAGCCAGCCGAGGCAGTCATATGCCAGAAATCATATTTAAAATGTAATGCCACAAGATTATCTTTCGAATAAAAAAATTCATGTCAATCGAATAATACATCGTTGTTTTATTGCAATTTAAAGTTCTATACCTCTAAAAAACACCCTTTATATGCACTGCTGGACAATTGCTAAGGACGGATCACAAATTGCTATGTAGCATAACATTAAGCGAGACATGAGGCCTAGTAGGATAAAATATAGTTGCCACACTGTTCAGACATTAGAATAAAGAATATTTATTGTTCTGGAAAGTACAAAAGCTGTGAAACATCTGAAAGAAAAAAAACTGTTCATTTGATCTGCGTACGGAGAAATGGAACAATGCATCTAAAAGTCAGCAGGCACCTTAAAGAAAGGTATCAGTACGGGATATGTCCACCGTGGAGAGTGATGCAACATTCCACACGTCGTACCATACTTTGCACAACATTATCCAGCAGCTGTTGAGGCAATTTATCCCATTCCTCTGCGAGTGTACGGATGAGGGTGTTCTTGTTTGTCGGAGGATAGTTTCGACCAGCAACTTGCCTCCCCAAAGCATCCCACACATTTCAATGGGATTTAGATCTGGAGAACGCGCTGGCCATACGAGACGTTGAATACCCTCGCTGTCCAGACAATCCTGAACAGCGAGTGTTCGATGACATGTTGTGTTGTCGTCCATAAAAACAAATTTATCACCGACGGCACCACGGAAAAGACGAACATGAGAAAATAGAACTTGATCAATGTATCGTTGGCCCGTCATAGTCCCATTCGCAACCACATGTAGGCGCGTGCGGCCATTGATCATGCTGCCGGCCCACACCATGATACTGCATGTCGGATATCGGTCCTTTTCCTGGATATTTTCTGGACGATAAGCAGTACCACTCTCGCGGCAGATCAGTTGGCGTCTACAATCCGATGACAGACTGAACCTACTCTCATCTGAGAATAGTACGCATGCCCAGTCCTGTTCAGTCCAATTGTGATGCTCACGACACCATTGCAAACGGGCAGTACGGTGCTGTCTGGTCAATGGGACACACACAACAGGTCTGCGTGCGTATAGTCCTCCTCCCCTCAAACGTCTGGCAACAGTTTTTCGGGAGATCTGCTTTCCTGAGGCAGCAAGAAACTGATTTGCCACCTGCTCAGCTGTGGTGCGCCTGTTCCTTTTTGCTGATAGGACGATATATCTGTCTTCTGCAGGCGTCGTACTTCTAACACGACCTCCCCCGTGCCGTCTACTACACATTCCATTAGTTTTAAATGACTTCCACAGTCGTGAAACAACGCTGTGAGCGATGTCGAACTCCCTGGCAACATCTGTTATTTTTCGCCCTTCTTTGATCTTTCCAATAATTCGGCCACGCTTAAAATCATCTATGTGATGTCGGGAAGACACGCCAAAAATTTTAAGTTCGTCTATTAAATCTTTCCTGTAAAACTTTGACTTGAAACAATAACTGTCCACACGCGTCAAAACCTTTAAAGCTCTTATGAACGCTATAACGTGATGAACAGACGTGGAAAAAAAATTGCATATACTCATACTTCTTCTTACTAATATCCCGCACTTATTCTAATTTTCCACATTTTGCTTCCTTTCATTTTGTGGTTGCTATGGATGATAGTGTTATCTGTCCTTAGCAATTGTCCAGTAGTGTATATAAACGGCATAATTTCTAATTTATTTTACCTACTTTTCAGTTCTTTTGCTTCTAAGTTGAAAACTATCAATTCTAACAGACATAAGGATTTAGATATTGTAAGAGATATTGCAATGAGAAGAAATTAAAAATATGCCAAATAATTTTTGTTATTTGGTTTGAAACTCTGAGGGTAAAATATACTTTTTTAAAGTTATTGTATTTAATATTTTTTACAATATGTATTGGCATTATTTCTAGTTTGATTTACCTTCTTATTAGTTCTTTTTTATTCTAAATATGAAGCTACTTATTTTAATACGTTAGGATTAAGATATTGCAATAATAGCCAACGAGAAGTGAAATAATGTTAAATAATATTTTCCATTTGGTTTTAAAATCTGAGCACAAGGTACAACATTAAATCAAATACTTGAAGCTATTGTATAAAGTCTACTTTACGATTTGCATTATAAGATACTTAAGCGAATATTTTAAAAGATGAACAAAAATTATACTTTATAATACTGTATAGTATACACATTATAACTTAATTATCCAAATTTTATTATTATATCTTAAATATATAGTAACATTTCTTTTTTAAAATCTTAATTTCCTTCACTTTCTTGAACGTACCGGAACTAATGAAATTCACCAACTTTTATTAAATTGAAAATTAAAGTAAAACTGAAATTCATTCATTACACATATTTCATAAACTAAGTATGATCTTTATTTCAATATCATGCCTTGAGTAAATTTAACAATAAGTTAAAAGCAGCCGTACTTAAATATCTTTTTCCATTTTATAACTATATTTATATTTTTATTCGCTAGATGCTTTCTTGCTTTAGTTTTTGCTTTAGATGAGAGTAAAATATGAAATTACTAATTCTTGGGATTTTCCCATTTTGTTATTCACTCACCATTTCTTGTTATTCATTTTCTTATTGAATTTAATCCTTCTTTTCGGGATTTTTCTTTTTGTGTGAAATAAATCACTAAATTTTAGTGGTCTTCAAAATTTTTTAACTCGCTGTACCCCTAGAGTTTGAAGGTGCTTTCTTGGAACTCCTAGAACTACACTGCTGGACACCGTAAATGCTAAACCAAGAAAGACAAGAGATAGCACAGCAAAATTTATTTTGTAGGAAACATGTTGACCAAGTATCAAATGATTAAATTTATAGACCTCTGTGAAGTGTGGTTCCTGCCAGAACTAGTAGCCAGAGTAGCCGCCATTGTTGGAGATCACCGCTACCACACGCCTCGGCATTGATTCAAAGACACTTTGGATGTGTTCTTGGGGTACAGCAGACCAAGCAGCTTCCACACGTTGCCAAAGTTGATCTGGTGTGGCTGCTGGGGATGTAATCTGGATTAATCGTTGAGCAACCATGGACCACATGTTTTCTATCGGCGAAATATCCGGAGAGAGAGCCAGCCAGGGAAGCAATTCTATCTGGTGATTGATGATGAACCTTTGGGCAATGCATGCCACGTGTGGTCGCGCATTATCCTGTTGAAATATGGCTGCGGCCAAGCCCTGAAAGCAAGGAAGGACAACTGGCTCCAACACCTCGGAGATGTATCGCTGGCTGTTTAAAGTACCGGCAATGCGTACTAGAGGAGTGCGAGAGTGATATCCATTACCACCCCATACCATAATACCCGGTGCAGGACCAGTGTGGCGGTGCATAACGCAGCTGTTCAGCATCCTCTCTCCACGGTGTCTCCATACTCGAATCCAACCATCGTGGTATTGCAGATAGATGCGTCAGTAAAGATAACTTCATTCCATTCTGCCACCCACATCCTTCTTTCATTGCACCATTGGCGGTGGAGATGTCTGTGGTTCTGCGTCAAGGGTAGACCAAGCAATGGACGTCTTGCGGACAGACCACTCTGCTGTAAACGGCGTCGAAAGGTACGCGCAGACACTGAATGATGCGTTACAGACTCAATGTGCTGTGCTACGGTTCGTGATGTGACTGAGCGATCCGTCACTGCCATGCACACAATTTGCCTGTTTTCACGTGAAGTGGTGCTCTGAGATGGATGCGATTGACCACGTCGGTCCGTTGTACCCTCCTGCATCCAACGGTCACATATCCGCATTACAGTTGTTTGGTTTCGTCCAACACGACTACCGATTTCTCTGAAAGATAATCCACAATCTCGGTAGGCCACTATCCTTCCTCTGTCGAACTCGGATACTTGATCAAAAGCTGATCGCTGTTTTTTACGAGACATAACTGATCGTTGTTTGAAAAACCACAAGAAAAACAGAATTGCTGAACTTTAAATCGTCGAAATCTCCAGGCCTTAAATAGTGCTTTGAGGTGGTGCCACAAGCGCGCGTGATGTGTGTATTTTACTTAAACACAATACTCTGAATGGCCTTAAAATATTTATAGCTGTGTGAGAAATCCCAAGTATTTTGTGGGCTGTGGTAGCCCAGTGGTCAAGGTGTCGGATCATGGCAGGCATGTCATGAGCTCGAGCCCAGTACCACTAAAGACCCGCCGTGTAGGGCAGCGTTGCACGTTAAATCTGTCGAGAGCTGCAACGTCTTCCCGTTGGTGTGGTGTGGTAGTTAGGAGAGGGAGGTGCCAGCTCAGGTGTCGTCCACGTCACTTGACCATGGTTCAAAATTACGTTGTCCGTCGCCAAAACCCTCGTGTAGCTGAACAGTGCAACATTAATATTCACCATGTATTTTTTATAAATTTTCAACCTAAAATTTGAAAACTGTTCTTGTTAAATTTAGATGTTAACATCGAATCTGTTGAAATGTTGATAAGTTGTTTCCTCTCACTCATTATAGGCATTTTGTCCACAAATGTAAAAAGGTACATTTTTCATTCGAAAACTGTTTAGTTTTGCTAGGCATTATGCCAACTATGAGTATAAATGTATCTCTTGGAACTCGAGATAATTCACAATTTAGTAGGAAGTATACATATAAAGATAAAGCGTTTTGATATTTTATTACATTATAATAAAAGGGTTGTATAATAAAGTTTTTATATATAAATAAAATTTCAGTTTAAATGAATAGGGGACGAGATTTAGATGCATATAACTATACAATCTTCATAGAGAACGTGAATCCATTTTGCATACAGATTTATTTCTACTTGATTTTTTTATTGTGTCTTGTGAAACCTCTGGGTATGCCTTGTAGAACCTTGCAGAACACCAGAGTTCCGTGGAACAAAGTTTGAAGATCACTGCACTGGATTGAAGGGAAACTGTTTATATATAAAAATTCTTAGTATAAATATATAACATAAAATAATTATTAAAAAAAAGTATAATGGAAATATCCATCATCATGAAAATTTACATGTTATTCTCAGCACAAAATAAATAAAAAAATATCTTTGTATCATTTTTATTTCTAATGATAATTAAAAATCAGTTTTATTTTTATTATTCTAATTTCATCTGCATCGTGGTACTCATCGTCAGAATTTTCGTTATCAGGGCTCTCTTCTGATAGCCAATCGCCTTCTAACCGGTCCTACTAATCTTCAATGTCCTTCTCTTCTAAATTCCTCTTCAAAAATAACATAAAATAAACATATTGCAAAAACTTTTTAAACTAATTAAAAGCGAAACAACTGTAAAGTTTTAGGAAGATTTTTTGGGGTATTCGATATAAATTGCACAGAAAATAACAGAAACACACACACAAAACCTTTTTAGCACTCATTTATTTTTTTTATTAGCAAAAAGATATCAGATAAGTTATAAAAAAATATTCAAGAAATTGCGCGTTTTTTCCAACCTCAACAAACAGTAAAATGCCAAGTTCAAAGCGATTATAATGATAGTGACATTTTTTTTATAGCTGCGTTCCTTATTATACAATAGTCTTCTAACCACAAAAAACAGCGGAATGCCAAGTTCAACCCCCCTATAATGATTGTGACATTTGATTTTTTTTTGACAGCTACGTTCCTTATTATACACAGCTGGACAATTGCTAAGGACGGATAACACTATCATCCATAGTAACCACAAAATGAAAGGAAGCAAAGTGTGGAAAATTAGAATAAGTGCAGGATATTAGTAAGAAGTATGAGTATGCAAATTTTTTTTCCACGTCTGTTCATCACGTTATAGCGTTCATAAGAGCTTTAAAGGTTTTGACGCGTGTTAACAGTTGTTGTTTCAAGTCAAAGTTTTACAGGAAAGATTTAATAGACGAACTTAAAATTTTTGGCATGTCTTCCCGACATCACATAGATGATTTTATACGTGGCCGAATTTTTGGAAAGATCGAAGAAGGGCGAAAAATAACAGATGTTGCCAGGGAGTTCGACATCGCTCACAGCGTTGTTTCACGCCCGTGGAAGTCATTTAAAACTACTGGAATGTGTAGTAGACGGCACGGGGAAGGTCGTGTTAGAAGTACGACGCCTTCAGAAGACAGATATATCGTCCTATCAGCAAAAAGGAACAGGCGCACCACAGCTCAGCAGGTGGCAAATCAGTTTCTTGCTGCCTCAGGAAAGCAGATCTCCCGAAAAACTGTTGCCAGACGTTTGAGGGGAAGAGGACTATACGCACGCAGACCTGTTGTGTGTGTCCCATTGACCAGACAGCACCGTACTGCCCGTTTGCAATGGTGTCGTGAGCATCACAATTAATTGGACTGAACAGGACTGGGCATGCGTACTATTCTCAGATGAGAGTAGGTTCAGTCTGTCATCGGATTGTAGACGTCAACTGATCTGGCGTGAGAGTGGTACTGCTTATCGTCCAGAAAATATCCAGGAAAAGGAACGATATCCGACATGCAGTATCATGGTGTGGGCCGGCATCATGATCAATGGCCGCACGCGCCTACATGTGGTTGCGAATGGGACTATGACGGGCCAACGATACATTGATGAAGTTCTACTTCCTCGTGTTCGTCTTTTCCGTGGTGCTGTCGGTGATAAATTTCTTTTTATGGACGACAACGCAACATGTCATCGAACACTCGCTGTTCAGGATTGTCTAGACAGCGAGGGTATTCAACGTCTCGTATGGCCAGCGCGTTCTCCAGATCTAAACCCCATTGAAAATGTGTGGGATGCTTTGGGGAGGCAAGTTGCTGGTCGAAACTATCCTCCGACAAACAAGAACACCCTCATCCATGCACTCACAGAGGAATGGGATAAATTGCCTCAACAGCTGCTGGATAATGTTGTGCAAAGTATAGTACGACGTGTGGAATGTTGCATCACACTCCACGGTGGCCATATCCCGTACTGATACCTTTCTTTAAGGTGCCTGCTGACTTTTAGATGCATTGTTCCATTTCTCCGTACGCAGATCAAATGAATTTTTTTTTTTCTTTCAGATGTTTCACAGCTTTTGTACTTTCGAGAACAATAAATATTCTTTCTTCTAATGTCTGAACAGTGTGGCAACTATATTTTATCCTACTAGGCCTCATGTCTCGCTTAATGTTATGCTACATAGCAATTTGTGATCCGTTCTTAGCAATTGTCCAGCAGTGTACAATAGTCTTCTAACCACAAAAAACAGCGGAATGCCAAGTTCAAACCCGCTATAGTGTGATTGTGATATTTGATTTTCTTTTTTTTTGACAGCTACGTTCCTTATTTTACAATAGGCTTCCAACCAGAACAAATAGCGGTATGCCAAATTCAAACCCGTTGTAATGATTGTGACATTTGATTTTTTATGACAGCTACGTTATTTATTATACAATTGTCGTGAAAAAAGTTGTCAGAAAAAACAATGATTCGAATACAATCTTTTTTCACTAAATATTATAATTGAAATTTCCATCATCATGCAAAGAAGGGATAAAGCAATAATCTTTCTTTAAGCCCGAGTAATTTATGAAACACCAGTTTATTAAGTTCTTGTGCATAATCTAGGAAATAACTTATATTGCGCACAATACCCCACTTTTATACTAATTTCCGCAACATTTCGATTAAAACTTGCTCTTTGAACGCATTACAGGAGCCGGTACGGGTATTAGCAAGAGCAACTGATTAATTATGGCTCAAAGAGGATGAGAATAAAGGAACCACTTCTGGTAACGCCAACTGCTGGGAGTCTCCTTCCCGATATTTATTAAAGATTGTCATTAAGTCTGGATTTTCCATTACCAAACGCGATGGATCTCTTTTCGCTTAATTAAAATTAGAAGAGATGAAGGCAGAATAAGGTAGTTTAAGATTTTCGCAAATGTTGCTGTGCTTCTGACAGCTAATGCTATAATTTAAAGCCTGGTCAGTTTCACTATTTGCTGTAACCTCACTTATGGCTTTCCTGAGAATCTTGGCTTGTGAATCGAGATGGAAATTTATGAGTGATGTAGATTTCGGTCAAAATGTTATTGAACGATTATTCAATTTATTTTAAGGAAATCCCTGTTATAAATTAATTATCAAAATAAATGTTTCTACGTGGAATGAAATAGCTTTTATTTTCTAAACGATGCTCTTTTTTGCCTATGGAAAAATAAAAACTATTTCTAGAAATTGATTTTGTGTGTTATTTCAGAATTATTTCTGATTAGGATGATTCTCTACAAAAGATGTTTTAGTTTAATATTCTTATTCAATATTTCGCGAGTATTGAATTATACAAAAAGCTATTTGTTCAAAGTTTTATTTATTTTTTTATCATTCGCTTTCAGTTGGCAACTTTCAATTCGTATACTTTCTAAATAACGAAATCAGCCACCCATCCGGTATAGTGGTCAGCGAAGCTGACTGCTGTACCGTAGGGCCTAGTTTCGAACCTTGGAGAAAGCACGGATACTTGTAAATGTATAGTGCTTTCCCGTCATGGGGATACTCTAAATAGACATCGAGCCGCAAGTCTTCTTGAGATATTGATGGGAGACCCTGACCATACCTAGAGTGTTCTGTCTCAAAATTGGGATGGAAACGAGCCAGATAGTACTGTGACCTGCATGGTGCTCTAGGCTAAGACTAACGAAAGGCGTACAGCCTAGCCCTTTGTCATGATGAATTTCGGGGGCGTCGGTCTAGCATATGCCGATCAGGTGGCATTACTAACAACAACATAATGAAATCAAAATGACAGTAGTAAAAAATAAACTGAAAAAGTAATAAAACAATATGCATGTACGCATTATTAAGAGATCACACAACAGAAAAAAAAGACCTGGTTGAAAAGTAGTGATCAGTTTTTAGAAATATGTTTTGTTTATACTTTTATGTTATTTTCATCGATAGTTTCCAGGTAGTTTACAAGTGCTATTTGTCACACAATATCGAACTAATTTTTTTTCATGCAGCTACATATTAGGGAGTTTTACCTATGATCAGTCTTGGCTTGTGTATTCTAACACAACCATTCTTTAAATTATATGTTCTACGTCATTTAAATTTTTTTTCTATACATTATACGGTGTCATTACCATGACGAAAATATTTTTGTCATTTAAGCTCTTTATTGAGACTTTTGATGTTTTCTTTTCGTGATTTGCTTGTAGCCAATTTTGCCAACTTTTTGCTCTTGTTATTGATTTTCACTTACTTTTTCTCAATTACTTCAATTTTATTCTCTGGCGGAAACAAGATGATCACTTTTTTCATCCTACTCTTTTACGTTATGAGCATTTTTTTATTGGGTTAAATTTATTTTTATTCTAGCAATTTTTTATTCGAGGAAAACAAAGCGCAATTTCTCAATAATACATACAAAAAAAATTTTTTACACGAGTTTGATCTTTTTCTCCCCCAAATCACCTGTTTCAATGAAGAGAAAATCTTAAAAATGGAAATGGTTTTAAAATTTTGATGTATTGAATTTTGTCAGAACAGAAATGAAGTGAACATAGTATAAAGAAGAAAATTTATAACAATTAACAAAACAAGTCTCATTACAAGAATATCTTTAACTTTCACGTGAGTTTTTGAGTTAAATTATCAAAACTTTGAAAAGCAGTTTGATAGAAGATCACAATATTTTTAGCATTTCATTTCAATAAAATAATCCATGCTAATATCAATCACTCAAATATATTACTAATAAAATCATCAGCAGATTCAAATGCAAGCAAAATAGCGAAATATTTGTGATTTATATAACCCACTTTTTCCTAATTTTCTCTGCGATCTAGTTTTTAGCACATTTAAAATGTTATACTTCTGGGTATATATTACTATATTTGAAAACCATTCTCAAAATCAGAGTAATTATTGTAATTGTAAAAAAAAGTAATTTTTCAATCTTGAAATAATTTATTCTGTTTTTAAAAACAAAATAATAAATGAACAAATACACGTGTTAAACTGTTATTTTTGACACATCATGAATAATATTATCTTAAGAATAACTCTAACTGAGGGCTGTAAAAAAATTATTTTCACTTAAAATTTTTTTCAGAGTTTCTTAATACAGTAGACTCAATAAAAGCCATCAAAAATAAATGGGAAATCTCACATATAAAAAATACTGGTTAAAGCATTATAAATACAAATTTGAAAAGAGTATTGGTACAATAGTACTTAAAAGTCAACCCAGGCTTTCATAATTTATTACTACTTTATATACGATTAAGACAGTACACTCACCTGCTTCAATTCTTCAATAATCTTTGTCCAATGTTCTTGCTGTATAGGATTCTCAGAACTAATTTTTCCTTGCAGTTACTGTCTTCTTGGTGCTCTAAGTGATTGTTCTCCAAAGTGGAGTACACAAAGCGATACTTGGGGGTACGCCAAAGAAATAAGCTCACAATCACGTGAGTGGCAGGTTCTTTCCAGCATCTGGGGTATTCAGAGCGCCATGGTGCAAATGGCTAATTGGTCGTGTATCAACACCAAAATAATTTAATGAATTGCATGGAACTTTTTCAGATAGTGCTGTGTATGTATTAAAATAAATGTAATTAGTTGACTCTTAAATGCTATAGATTTTAAACCCTTCCTAAAATGGATAAATGTTTAAAAAAAATGCCTGCTAAGAAACCGTGAGTCGAAGATTACTCTGACAGGGTGTCTACCTGATGCCCAACACAAGTAAGAGATAGTGCTCAACTGATAATTGTGATAATTGTTCAAGTTGATTAGCAACCACATTCCAAGAGATATAAAAAAGATTCCCCAGTAAATAATTTCTTCGCTAAAAATAACATTTTATGGGAAAACTATGTAAAAGTAACCAAAGATAGAGCATCTACTTCGACGAAAGAAGAAAGGAATCAAAGTAAAGATAACTGAAACTGCACCCCACACATAAAATTTGTACAATGTATTATCCATCAATAAGTTATAACAGCAAAGAGACCACCAGAAATATATCATGAGTTACAGAATATTATATGCATAGTCAATTTTGTAAGAATAAGATACTTATAATTAGTGGAATACTTTCGATAATACGGAACAAAAATTGGGTAGTGGGGAAAATTCCGTACTATACAGAAGTTCGTAGGTTATCTCGTGGGAAAGAGTTAGAACTGAAAGATGAATTGCGCATTTTTCTTTTCGACGAAGATAAAAGTTAAAAGTTGTATTTTTTTCAGTGACGATAAGCAGGCTGTTGATAGTTTGTTGATAATTTTGAAACATTTTGATTATGCTCAAGGAATACACATGAAATACATATACATAACAATGATTTCGTAAGAAAGCCTTGGTGTCAAGGGAGAATTTTGAATATGGATTGTTAGAAATGTTTCTAACTTTGTGATTTTGCTTCTGAAAATAAAGTAAACGAAGAACAACTTGAAGTCTTATATTTACACTTTTAAAACATTTCGAGAGAGAACTTTTCTCAACCAATTTATAGATGAGTAGTGTTAAAACATTGTCTTAATGGATTAAAATAAGAAAATATATAATCTTTCGATTATAGCTCAAGCACAGTTAATTGCCATGAGAGAAAGGACAACGTTAGAATGCGAATTTAAGGCATTCATGTTGGTAGGAAGGATTGAAAACCAAATATTAAAATTTATAGTAAGCGCACAACACACAACGAATGTAATCTTATAGTGTGATTCTACCTGCGAATGTGAAGTAGTGTTTTCTGAAGTGTCAAAAATTAAAATCACACAAATACATAAATAAATTACATCTTTAGAAACTTGTATTTGAATTTCATTAACTGAAGGCATCAAAAAATTTTTTCCTAGATTGATAAGCAAATGCCATTACATTAGGTACTAATTCAAATACGTAAATTTGTAACTATATACAAATTGTTTAAAGTAAATAATAAATAAATAATTTGATTTTGGTTTTTTTTTTATTTCTCATTACAAACATCCATGTTTGACGCTTGTCCGGAAACTAAGTACCGTTTCGTTTTCATGTAGTATCGGAGTTCAATCCGTGCCCTTCCATATCTCTGGTAGATAGTCAATACACAGTGAGGCTACTACAGCATAATTGTATTGTTTTTACGTGTGTTTGTGAGGTCCGAAATGTTTAAGTTGATTGCTGATCCCGCCGACCTTGAAGTGCGTTCTGTTATCCGTTTCTTGAACACAGAGAATGTTAAGCCAGTAGAAATTCATCGTCAACTTGTAGAGGTTTATGGTGAAAATGTAATGAGTAATGAAACGGTGAAAAAGTAGGTTCGACAATTCAATGACAGAAGCACCAATGTTTATGATTAAGTACAGAGTAGGTGGCTTTTTGTTAATGAGGGTTTGGTTAAAAAAGTGAATGAGAAAATTTGCGAAAACAGACAGTTCTCAATAAGATTGATTTGTAATGAGTTTTCAAAAATTTCATTTTCACTGGCGGCATCTTTCTTTGAAGAGGATATGGAGAAGTTTGTTTCCCGATATGAAAAATGCCTGAACGATGGTGGTGACTATGTAGAAAGATAGCTTTCGACATGCTTTTTCATATAAAAGTAAATTTTGTTTTGAAAAAAGATTTTTATGTGAGTTTTCTGAAAACAGAATATTTAGTTACCGAACACGCCTCGTAGTATTTTTTTGTTCAATAATTTTACATTTTTTTTTAAAATAGCATTTTTAAAGAACTTTCAACAGCAATGATTACGTTTTGTGAAATAAAGTAAATTTATAGGTACTGTAATGCACCCCGAACTTACACGATAGGTGGGACTAAGTAATAACCGCGTAAATCAGGGTATAATTTCGCATATAAATACGTATAAGTTATCTTTAGTTGGGGTCGGAGACAAAAAAAAATAATAATTTAGAAAAAAAAATGTTTAGTTAAATCTTAGATAAACAAAAATACGAAATCGCAGAGTTAAACCATAAAAACAGTTGAAGGAAAATCCATCTGTGTGGCCGTTGATTAAATTAATTACTGTAAATGATATAAATATAAGCTAATGAACATATTTGTCAGATATACTTGACTAGAGACATATGTGAGCCTCTGAGAAATACGTTAACCCCAGTTAACCCCTAGCTATAGGAATCCATATAGAATTGGTGTCCATGCCTAATCTTGTTAAAATCAATGGACCGACACACGCACGCACAGCATACTAACATTAAAAATGTAATATACATAAATCTTAGACAACTAATTTCTTTTAAAGTAATATGAAACATGTTAACTGGATAAAGTATTAACCCTTCTTTGTATTATGATAGAAATTTCCATCACCACATTTGAGAAAAAAATTTTTTTACTCAAAACAGGTGTACTGTAAATTGGTTGTTGCTGGTAACTTTTTTCACGACTGTGGTGTAATAAGAAACGTAGCTGTCAAAAAAGATCAAATATCCCAATCATTATAGAAGGATTGAACTTGTCATTACGATGTTTGTTATGGTTAGAAGAAGCGTGCGAATTCTCGAATATTTTTTTAATAAAAAATCTGATGTTTTTTTTATGCTAATAAAAGCGATAACGAGTGGAAAACAGTTTTGTTTTTTGTGTTTCTGTTATTTTCTGTTTAATTAATGTATCGAAAACCCCCCAAATAGTTTTTCAAAACCCATGTGACAGAAATTTACATTACTTTGCAGTTGTTTCACTTATGATGTATGACGAAAATGTCTTTACTATATGTTTATTTTGTGTTATTTTTATAGAGAAATTTAGAAGAGTGGGACATTGAAGATTACTTGGACAAATTAGAATAGGTTGGCTATCAGAAGATGTCGATGATTAAAATTCTGACAAAGAGTACCGCGATGTAGTTGAAATTAGAATAATAACTGCTTTTAAATTAATATCAGGAATAAAAATGATACAAAGATATATTATTTTTTTATTTATTTTGTACTGAGTTTAACATGTAAATTTGCATGATGATGGATATTACCGTCATATTGTTTTTTTTAATTATTTTATATTATATATTTATCCTAAGATTTTTTAAAACATTTTTCCTTTAATCTAGAGCATGAATTATATCAATCTGATTTATTTCACACACAAAAAAACAAACAAGCATGTTAAGGCTCCAAAAAGAATCGGAAGTTGGCGAGAATATTTCTTGAAAGTCAGATCTCTTAGTATAGGAGAGAGGTTGAGAGAAAACTATTAACTAATTCAATTATAATATTACATTGTATTAAGAACAATATTCTATTGAGTTTCATTAATATAAATTTCTTGTTTCTTAGACAGTGTCATAATGGAATAAAATTAAATAAAGGAATAACTAACTTGTGTTTAAAAACCTTTCGGCTAAACCAACTGTAAAACTTCTAAGTTAGGTACCTAACACTCAGAAAATAATTATGTCTTATTTATTTGGCGACAAAATAAAAGATTCGTCAAGATCTCTAAGAAGAGACAGCTTCAACCACAAGACAATCTTATTCAAGAAGACTCTTTTTATGCTTTCTGTACGTCTTTATTGTGTGAAATAAGACGTCGTGTGTTTTATTTCATCGAGTAAAACAAAACACCAAATAAAACAAACAACGAAAATTTCTTACGTCATAAATAGGAGGAGCATTTCAAATGTTAAAGAATTATTCCTGGAAAATTTCAATTACGTAAACAAAAATAAATGTATTTGATAATATTAAAATGACATATGTTTAAATATTTTAGAAACACTGTGCTGGCAACTCGTGGCCAGAGTGCCACGGGTACGAGTTGTGAAGCCCCCGCCCGTGGGGACTCCCGCTCTACATTATCTACGCGACCTGTTTCTGTGGGGAAGAACGAAGTATCACTCAAATCATTCCTTTTAGAATCTTTTTATTAAGATCGTAGTTTTAACACAATACACAACAATAATAATCTAAGTAGGCTGATCTAAAATTAGAAGACGCAACTCGTATTACCAAATAATCGCGTAATTGACCACTCAATCTAACTCTATATATTAAATGTTATCTCTTTAGTAATCGCACTAATTCGCTTACCGCTATATCCTAGGTAAACAGCTATCTTCAGAAACACTTCTGACGTGGCTTTAATCCGACTCTGATCCTTTTGACCTGGGATCCACCTTTAAATTGACTGTACTGGAACGACTAGACTAATTCTCGAACTTCTAAACTTTATCTCAATTCACTTCTACACATAGATATATACCTCACATAGCCACCTTGCAAACGCTAAACTTCCACTATATATATGATTCCTAATTTGCAGAACCACGTTCTTCTTCTTGAGATGGTTGGAAATAATTGCCATTCTGGCCCCAAAGAACCCAATAGGACTGTTATATGAAAACGCGATGAAAGTCTTGACACAGAGTCCTGGTGCCACTGAAGACCCACCGTGTAAAGGAGGTCGAAACACATAAAATTTGTTTAGAATAATTGTCCTCCCGTTGGTATGGTAGTTAGGAGAGGCTGATGCCAGCTCAAGGGAGGTAGGTCCTCGTCACTTGACCATGGTTCAAAATTACGAGGTCTCTCGCCAATAGCCCTCATGTTACTTTGTAGTGCGACGTTAAGATAACTCTTATTATGCTTAAGTGCTATTTTAAATAATTCTCTAATTAAATAAATTGCTAACAATAGGTTGTGTAATATCGTCTTTCAGGTCTCATAAAACAGTTCTGAACAAAATACAGAGGGACTTATTTTGTCAGGAGCTACACACTTTCACTGTAAATTTTATCGAAACTTGAACCTTGATAATTTAAAATTTTTGCACGATTCTTATTATTTTTTATAGCACATATCAATGACGTTAAACTCGAAGGGAAGTCAAAAGAATTCACCTTCATGGTGCTCAAAGCTGCGGCTAACGACAGACGTAATCTAGCCCCTTGCCACGATGAACTTCGTGGGTCTTGATCTTTCACCCTTGATTGGATGGCTTTAGAAACAACAAAACAACACGAAACATTGAAAAAAGTTCTATCAAAACAGTTTCTTTTAAAACAGTAGCACTAAAAGTTTAAAATTCACAGTTTAAAGTTTTACAAACTTATATCTGATATTTTTAAACAGAAATTCCAATATATTGATTAGATATCTAAAGACTATTCGATTCAGAATTAAAAATGAGTATGTTACAGTTATAGCCACGTAAAACGATAAATTAGAGCACTTTAATCCACGTTTTATTGAAGCAGTTAAGTGAATAGCTGTCATACTCTTTTATTTACTACTTAAGGAAGAAAAGCTTTCTCTATGCCTTCAATCCTTTACTTAATCCTTCACACAAATAAAACCTTAATCATGAGTGAATGGGTTGGGGCAAGTTATAATAGACTGAAGAATGTAAGATATTCCCTCTGCCAAGAAAATAATAAAACAAACACCCGGATAGTCATCTACGACGCTTTAGCTAAATGACATTGCTACAACATTGGGAGGGCTCAAAGAATGCTACTATTCCAGCAAATAATGACTGTTTTTGTTGTAATGCTTCTTGCTTATTCTTCCTTAGGCATTGTGGGTAATTGAAGGAAATATATAATGGTGGATAAACAATATGTATTAATGCTTTTCTTATGATTATTATATTTAAGTCGAATAAATTAAAAATAAAATGCACTGAGCTTTCCAGATGAAAAAACTCTTAATAATTAGACAATGCGGAAGCTAAATTACCTTTTCTACAGCCCTCTCTATAAGAATAAGTTCCTAACGAGAATTTAATTGCTTGACCAATAGCATATCTAGAAGCAACTATTAATACTTATTCGAAAAACGATTAAGGTACATTTCTTACGTATAAGCTTTCAACGAGCAAAACCACTTCACTTTATAAAAAATGAAACTCTGATCACATAATCTTCAAGAAATGTGTATGGAACTATTATTTCATTTTGATAAATTAAATTTAAAATAAAATATTAACAATCATTTAAATTAAATAAATCATTTTCATCAATTACTTCTCTTTAGATAATTTTAAGGGGTAAAACATGAAAATCCAGAAATGACACTTCAGATGGAATCGAAATGTGATAACACACACACACACAACATAGCGTTTTATTTAATTAAACGCCAGATATAAGATTTATTTCACTCCATATATATTAAAATAAAAATACTTTAAGTTGATTGAAAAAGTATGAAATCTCCTGTTTTCTCCTGTTATAGTTTTAATAATATTAAATTATACAAGAAATATATAAATTGCATTCTCTTATACAAATACAAAAATAAGTAAACTCCTTTTCAAAGTGTGCTTAGTTTTTCTTTTATTAAATATTGCGACCTACTATCGTGTAATAATTAAATTTATTCCTGAAAGAATATATATGGAATTTATAATTTAACATTAAGAGAGAGCTTAGTGAAATGTAACAAAGTATTTTGTACGACTTCAACATTAATTCATTGGAATTAAATTTACGTAATACTTTTACATTGTAATCAAATTCAAAGGAAGGGGGGGTAAAAACTGACTAACTTGCGTCTCGTAGACATATTTAACTTATTCCTAATTATACTCAATATTTGTAACTGTGGAAAAAGAGAAATATTTTATAAGTGCTTGTGATTTTTACACTTTTAGAAAAAAAATCTTTAAATTTATAACTATCGCAAATTTTTGTATTATATATTTTGGAGATGCGTTTGAAGATGACATTTACAGTACTCAGATACAACTATTAGTGTATAAAAACACAGGTACGTAACGATAAAAACTATCTGCAAGTAACCACTTGGTCGTAGGCAGACACAATAAAGTGAACAATTCAACATCTGAGGCAGAGCTAATTGAGTTTCATAAAGTGACCGCTATTTATGATCTGCGCGGCTACCTTCTACTGCTTTCTCGAATAATCAAATTACTTCATAGCTCCATCATCGTCATTTCGAGAAGCCTCAATGAATTTTCAATATAAATGACGGAGCTGTGAGTAGCATAGTGGTTAGAGCATCGGACTCCAGACCGGAGGGCCTGGGTTCGATATCCGATCATATCAAGTACACATGGAGTGCTTGCTCGTTAATTCAGTGGGTCCGAAAGTCCTGTGGGTGGTTGCAGCAGAAACTACGGATGCTGGAGAGTATTTCCCTGCCCTCTAGCCCATGCCTAAATTGTGGAGATAAGTGGTGTCGCCATCTATCGTATAGAAGTCCAACCTGTCTCAGACTCTGGCAACTTCCCCTTCTGAAAGGAAACAACAGCAATATAAATGACCCTATACCTGTTCATAAAGACAAGGAGGGGTGCTTGGCTTCTAAAATGATTGTCAAGGCGTCAAAAATGATCCCAATTAGGCTGTAGCTTCAATATTTCTCCAAGTTTCCACATTGAAACGCCATTTAACGCAACGGAAGGCGTTGCTTGCAAATATTACAATTTTTATCATAAATAAATGAAACAAAAAGTAATATTAGCTTATTAAATATGCAGATTTAAAATATTTCCGCCATTTTAAGATAAAATTAAGCACTAATTACTCAAAATTCATAACTCTGATATAGATTAAAGTTTTAATTGAATTGATAAAACGTTCTCGTCCAAATAGAACTCTGTAAACACGTATCAAATATTACAAACAACTATTCTAGGTTAAAATAATCTTCATACATAAATAAACTAGAAAATACTACTCTTTTAAAAAGTTTTAAAATATTTTATGTTCTGAAGAGAGAAAAAAAAGAGAGCCACCCTAAAATACTGATTTTCTTTTGAAACAAAGAACAGAGCAACGGGGAATCCAAAATTGCATTGATTCAGTTAAAATCTTCAATTGTTGAAGTCGTTGTCATGGTAAGATCAAATCTAATTATGTTTTAGTTCACCCTGCAAGAAAATTCTGGTTTGTTTTCTTTTGGTTGGTTAGTTAAAATTATGCTGGTTTAGTTTTATGGTTTGGGTGGACTTTTTTATTGTTAATTCCATCAGCTGATTCACTGTGTTTTCTTTCGCTTTTTATTTCTTTCCCTGTTACTTTAGAAGAATATTTTATTCACTTGTGAAACAATTCTTATTTCTATATGCAAATATTTATCTTCAGTATCAATATACATAAAATGTTGTTCAACAAAATGCGAATATCTTGCATTACTCATGATACTTCTTTCATTTTTGTAAATAATAATTTAAATAAAATGTATTTTTCAAGGGTTTATTACAAATGTAAATAATACCCAAGAAAATTCAAACCTTTTATTGGATTGATGATTATATTTGATATATATAACTTGATTAACCAATACATCGAAATAATAATGAAAAATTTCAAGAAAAAAAACAAGGCAACTATAGGCTTTAATTAAATAAAATATTAGTATAAAGAAATATAGAATAATTTGAATTTATTACCCTTTCTAATACAAATTTCGTAAATAAATAAATCAAAGAAAACATCATTATATATACAAGGGGTGTTCAGATGAAAAGGGACGAAACGCGGTAACAACGTAACTGTTGGCATATTTTCCTATGACGCTATGGGAGAACGTAACGAGACATCTAAAGATGCGAATGGAGTCTCAGGTGCGCCCGAAACATGCGTAGGAGAGAACAGAGGCTCTTATAAAGAGCGCCGTCCAACTGACGCGGCACTGCGTGTAATTACATAATCGCGTTCACGTTTGCAAAATTCGACAATTGAGGAACACCGAAATGTTATCCAATTTCTGGCAGTGGAAGGTGCTAAGCCGATCGCTATTCATCGTCACTGTAAGTGTGGCTCAGCTCCATTATAACGCTCATCCACACGTCTCCAGGAATGGCAAAGTCCAAGTTGGAGCATCTTGACCATCCGCCCTACAGCCCGGATATGTCGCCCTGCAATCTCCATGTGCTCGGTCCTCTGAAAAAGCATCTGAAAGGGAAGCGCTTTAACTCGGACGACGAACTCAATGACACTGTGAAGGACTGGATCCCATCAAGGCAACAGGAATTATAGTAACAAGGAATCCTTAGGTTTGTTAATCAATGGGATCGTTGTGCTCACGCCTATGATGTATACTTTGAATAAAGTCTTCATTTATATCTACAGTATCGTTTCGTTCATTTTCATTTGAACACACATTGTAGTATTTTTAATTTGAATGCATTATTTTAGTATATTACTTGAAGTTAGAATTGCTAATTAAAGTACATATTTCCTTGTGAACACTAAGTTAAGGTAAACTCAGTCATAATCACTGAATACAAAATACAATTATTCTTTATTATTAAGATACTTTACCATAACATCTATGTAACTAAAATATCTTATTCTATTAATATATATTTTTTAAATTGTTCAGTCTTCTATTTTGGCAGAAATCTTCACATATTATTGGTGAAAATTTTGTTGTGTATTTTTTTCTGTCTTATATATATATATATACCACAATTGCTTTTTTTCCAACCATTATCTATTAAAAAATATTCTACCTCTGAAATCTAAAATAGATTCATTGATTTGAAAATAAAATGTTACTTTGTTACAGTATTAAAAATTTTGCTTTCAAGAGCTTCTTTTTTCCATTCATCTTAAAACTCCACAGTTATTAATATATGTTGCATTTTTAAATAAAACTATTTTAATATTATACGGCCTTTGAAGAATTTTCAATGTCAATTATACTTTTAGAAACATAAATTTGTCCAGAATAATTACAAAGATAAAAAATTTCGTGGCAAATGAGGGCGAAAAAAAACGTGATGAAATAATAAATTGTGATTACAAAAATATCCCGAACTTTTTCACGACAGGTGGGTCTGAGTGTTAACCGCGTAGGTCGGGGTATGTGATTTCGCATATAAATACTTATAAATTATTTTTAGTTGGGGCCAGAGACGAAAGAAAATAATAGTTTGGAAGAAAACAAATATACTTAAAAAATCTTAGATAACACAATGCAAACCGATATTATTTTGATGTAGTAGATTTCATAAAATCTAATAAAGAAGTCTACCGGATCTCAAAGATTTATTTTTCTCCCACAAGATGTCCTCGTAACATGCTAATAATTTTTTTATTCCTTGTTTCGTTGAAAAAATGCGCTCTTCGTTGGAGTCTGTAGTTTCTAAAATTTTAATCCTTTTTCAATGAAACTGAGCCGTTCTGTCAAATTCCCAGCCATCATTTGATCTTCCGATTGAGGTAAGTCTAAAGCAGGGGTGGGCGAACTTTTCCACGGAAGGGGCTACTTCTAATGTTTTTAAGGTGTTGCAGTCCACCCAGTGGCGTAGGTGGGGTCATTCTGTATTAAAATTGTACGTTTTCTTCTTTTTCACTTGTTCACTTGTTTTCGACATTGTAACCCTCTTTAAGTACAGAGTGTTTTTTTCCAGGTATAGAAGTTTCAGTTGGCATTACTTTCCAATTTAGCGACCGATTTAACAGCTGTCAAGTGATTTATTCTCAGTTTGGTTTGGCAATTCATCAGGAATAGACTCACGCCTGAACAACGCTTTCAAATTGTGCAATTTTCGAAAATAATGGTCGATTTTCATAAGCGAATTTTGTTTAGCGATGAAGCGCACTTCTGGTTGAATGGCTACGTCAACAAACAAAACTGCCGCATTTCGAGTGAAGCTAATCCACAAGTGTATGTCGAAACACCGTTACATCCGGAAAAACTGACTGTTTGGTGCGCTTTATGGGCTGGTGGAATCCTTCTTCAAAAACGATGAAGGCCACAAAGTTACAGTCAATGGTGATCGGTATAGAGCCATGATTACTAACTTTTTCATTCCTGAATGGAACAATCATGATGTCCAGGAACTGTGGTTCCAACAAGACGGCGCAACATGTCACACAGCTCGTGCCACAATCGATTTATTGAAAGACACGTTTGGTGACCGCCTAATTTCACGTTTTGGACCTGTGAATTGGCCTCCAAAATCTTGTGATTTAGCACCGCTAGACTATTTTTTGTGGGGCTATGTAAAGTCATTGGTCTATGCGGATAAGCTACAAACGCTTGACAATTCAAGATTGTGCCCCTGTGTTTTTACTAAAAAAATTCAAAATTGCCAAGTTGAATGCTTGAAGAACTATGAGTGACTGCTGGATCGTGGAACGTGAACGTATTTAGTGCCTTAAGTAGAAAGCATACGTGATTCGCGATGAATCTGAAACTGTCGTATGTACTGAATTTAATCGCTACCGAGTCCCGTGCCATCGTTCGACATAACGTCAACACAAGAACCCAATCCCGTGGAAGCGCGGGAAGAGTTCTGATCCTGAACATTTTTTCTCCCCTTCAGTCAGCGAGTGGGGAATTTTCCCCCTACAATGGCAGAGAACATGTTAAGGGTCATCGTTTGCTTCTAATGAAGGTACATGGGTCATCTACACATTTATCGAATCATTTGCTTAAGTAAACACATTTGCATTAATTCTGAAAAGACAATTCTAAAATCTAGCTGGCATCAGTGTACCATAAATAGGTTTCTTTTATTAAGCGTGTCTCAGGTCTTACTAAAGGCTGTGAAGAATCTATACGACACTTTAGCACTAATAGTCTTGGGCGTACATGGGGATTGTAAATTCGCGTATGTTTCCAACCAGCTCTAAAAGGAGGAAACGGGATATGCAAATGAATCAAAGTATATCAGGAGAGTGTTGTAGGTTAGCGGGGAAGGCTATTGAGAGCCAAGAAACACATAGACGGAGCGCTAAGAAGATTCAAGTTGATTGTGTGATTAGTTTTTAGCTGATTATCAGGCAGCGATCTACATTCGGAAAACTGAGCCGACTGGAAAGGAGTGAAGTAGTAAAAGTCAGGTGATATTTAAACTTCATTTATCAGATAATAAGAGTAAATGAATAGTAGAGTTAGTGTGGAAAGTTAATAATTACTAGTAATTCAAACTGCGTATATCGCTCGGTCCTCTTATTCCGGTAAACCCGTTCGATATTGAGTTTAATAGTTGATTAGTATCATATTTCGTGATTTAATTTAATAGTAAAGTTCAATCCCATTGACGTAGACATATTGATTCATCTTTGTATTTAGAAAGTTGATAATTGATTCAAGTGAATAAATATATTTGTTATTGTAAAAATGTCGTCTGGTAATTCTTTGCCTCAATTCAATCCTGGTGTCCAGGGTGGAACCCAGGGGGTCACCACAAGGTGGTCACCCTAAATGTTTTGGGCCACCTGTCGATCACAATTGACGTAATGCTTATCCCGGGTCTAAAGATTCAAGCTCTTCAATGTCTTGTTCTTGTTAATGCGTCTCTATGAGCTGATCCATTATCAGCTCCTGATTATGGGAATTCAGAAGTTCTTAAACGTCACATCACTATCCACTTCTATATTTATTTGTCTGGCAAGACAGACAACTTTTCAATCTCATTACCGATTTCACCAATTTTACCAATTTTTTTTCTCAAACAAAAAATTTTACAAACAAAATTACAAAACAAAATTACAAACAAATTTACGAGGTTTGAAAATCGCGTAGCTTCGGGTTAGCGTAAGTCGAGGTATTACTGTATTATCTTCCTGTTAAAGTCTATAGCTGTAGTACCAGAGTGGTCAAACGCGAAACCGTGACAGACGTTCTTTCTGAGTTCTCGTGCCACTAAAAACACACCAGCCGTGTAAAGAGGTTGAAGTACCTGTCGACACTCAAATACCTCACGTTGGCACGGTGGGTGGAAGTTTGGAGAGTGGGGTGCTGACTCAGTGTCAATACAAATAGTGTCTCCGCGTAGTTTCAAAGTGTGTCATTGGTAAACAATCAAATAAACTCATTTAAAACAAAATATTTTTGATGAGTTTCTTTAAATTTAGCCTATAAAATATTAATCCAAAATTTTCATTCGATTAAATTTTAATGTATTTTGTATTTTATTTTGAATAACTCTTTATTTAAATAGATGGAAAATATATCAAGAAAAAATTAAATTAAATATTCTACTTAAAAGTACTAATCTTTGTTATAGTACTTTTAATTATGAACATATCACAAAAGGAAGGATATTCTTTTTTTTTAGGCTTAAAGTTTCACAAGTTTTAAATTTCTTCCCTTCAAGCAACAAAGCCCGATCTCATTTTTCTATGTCTTGACTTTTCTAGTAATTAATCTTACCATACAATGCGAGAGAGATGGATAAATGAATAAGAAGGATCCCAGTAACTTAATTAGTTTAAGTTTCTTCGCAGCACTTTAACACTTTCAGCTTAAAAATCGTGTTAAGTCCAGTATTTCATTGATTTTCTGGAGATTAAGGTTTTCTTCGTAACTTTTGTGTACTTAAAGACAAGCTTTGAATTCGAATATATATATTTTTTTATTACAACATTTAAAATAATCTCCTTATTCTGTTTATATTGAAATTTCTCTATGCAATATATTTTCTAATTTTTGTTCTAGTTTTTATGACGTTTTGTACGTAAATTGTATTTCTCTCTGTTTCTGAGTTAAAAAATAAGTTTTGTCTGTGCTCTTAAAAAGGATTAAATTACTGCATAAGAATGACATTCTAGCGAAATACTTTCAACTTGATAAGGAACTAGCTGTGATAATTTTTTTTTCTAATCTCTCTTTATATAAACAAAGTTTTTCGTGATGCTGTAAAAAATGCATCACATACTATTGTAACAATGCCAAAGTATAAGATAACTCACTAATTTAGAGCTCCGATTTCGCATGTGTCACACGAGCTGAATTGGCAATCATGTGTACTTCGTTTCAATTAAAGTCGCCAATACGGTTGCGGTAATACATTCGCAACGATTGCCTGGTCTGGAATCGTTGCGGCAGGAAAAAGACGTTGTCTCATACGAAGGCTTATTAACAATCAATATAACTAAATACTCATCTTTCCAGGAAGCTGCGAGTGCTGCAGGTTTATTAAAATCTGAGGACTTTTTATTAATGAAATGTTGGGCGATGCAGCTTCAGTGATAAATTTAACTGAAGAGGATCTCCAAGAACGAATTTGTGAAAAAAAGAACAAATAAACAGAACTAAATAATATATATAAATTACACTTTTACAAATTTATCTATGAGTATAAACAGCTGTATAATAATTTGAACAATGGGGATTGGTTCCCCTTTAGGTGGACAGGGTTACCCCCCCCCCCATCTCCCGAGTTATCCTAGTTAAACTTTTTAACAAAATTTTGCGTTTTATTTCGTGCAATTATTCGTACCGATTAAAAATAAAATGTCATGCGTACTATTCTGAAATATTACTGTTGTAAATTATCGTCCCCTGCGTGGGCGGAGCTTATCGGTCACTGCATTCAGACCCCGTGGGGTGCATCCCGACGAAAATGAATGTAGCTGATCCTAGAAAAATCTGGAACCTGACTTTAGTGTGTTTGGTCGCTGCTGTATATCGCGGATATTTTCTATTTGAAAATCTTGATATTTGCTTCGGCTTCTAGGAGTGCCATTGTTTTCTAGAATATTTTCAGTCTAATAGTTAAATTGAGGATTTAATTTTGTAAAATTATTAAGTTTTGTTTTATTGAAGTTTATCAAAATGTTATGAATAAATCCAGGAAAAGACAAACTTGGACTCCAGTATTATTTCCAGAAAATACCCATACACGACACCAGTATCTATGTACCACACATTTAGCTTTAATTACGCATATCAGAAAAAGGTTTGGTAACATTACGTTTGTTGTTTTCAGTTTTATACGCCTTGGGCATGAAAGCAAATGAAGCTCATCTTAAACACTGAATGCGTTTCTTTAACTGAAAAAGCAAAAATATCACATAAAAGGCAAATAAGACAGTCCATGTTTATAGGAAAGGGGCTGTAGCGTTAAGAATTAACTGTGCGTAAGTGATTTATTAGATTTATAAAGAGCCCTGAAAAGGCCAAACTTGAACCTTATTCAACCCTGAAGAGGTCAAAAACATATGTGTACGTCCTCCACCACAGATGAAGATCAGACTAAAACACTGATGATAGAAAATAAAGTTAAAGTTATTAAAATCTACCATCTATATTAGTATTTTGTGAAACTTGTCAATGTAAAAAATTGGTGTGAATTCTCTACGATTGAACGGAGAAAAATTTGCTGGATTTTATTTCTATTTGCGACTAGCTCCTTAATTGCTACGAGGAAATACCATTGTTGAAGCACATAGGGACGTAAAATGGGATGAAAAACGTATCCATTATAAACGGGGTTGGCAACTACGTCACGAGTGCCAAATTCGGCACGTGGTACCATTCTTGGTACTTTACACCTCTCAAAAAATATGTCAATTTTTGATCAAAATCGATTATTTTTAAATGGAGCTTATTGAACTAACATCTTCGGAATTATGGAAAGGAAAATTTTTTGAATTGTTAAAAAATCTGGAAGATATAACTTTACTGATAAATAGACAGCTATTTTAAGTTTGTTTAGGGAGAAAATTGTATGTGCTCTGCATTCCGCTTTTGGTTCTACGTGTCTATATCAACAAATCTTTTCTCGTATGAAAAGTATATAGAGTTTAACAACTTCTTTGTGGATGCAACTGAACACTCAGAATCGTGTGAATTATAAAGTCACAAATTATATCCCTGATATTACGACATAAAATAAAAAAGCACACACACACAGGGGCAAGAGATTCCATTAAAATTAAAAATATATATATTTAACTGTATATTACAGGAATACTTATATTTTATATGTTGTTCATTTCTTATTTTCATGATTAAATTAAAGAGATACATAATGTATAAGATATATGTATAATTTTAATTCTTTATTTGTGTTAAAGAAATAGTTATATTTTATATACGTATATTTTTATGTTAATAAATACCTTTTCTGAGTATGTATTTTTTATCTCTATCCCCTAACTTTTAATACATTGTTGTAGGAATAGAAATATTTCAAATCTTTTCTACTGAGCGATACCCTGAATCATATTGATAGATTGGTTTGGTATACCCCAACAAAGTCTCCGACCCCTGATTTATAATAATGTTGAGTGAAAAAGGAAAAAGCCGAATGGAATGAATCGCATTTAACCACTCCAAAATCCAGTCTTGATCCGAAGATCATGTTCTTTGTGTCTCATGGGATTCGAAAAGAATCTGGCATTTCGAGTTTAAGAGTGAATTAAAGACAACAATCGAACAAAAACCTTCAGAAGTAGGAGAACGGAAGAGCATCGTGTTTCGTCAGGACAATGCATGGCCTCGTCTGTCTTTGACAACTCGACAAAAGCTCTTAGAACTCGGTTGGGATTTTCTACCCCATCTACTATGTTCACTAAAACTCGCACCCTCAGATTTTCTCCTATTTCGATCATTATAAAATTTTCTTTTAATGGAAAAAACTTCGACTCTTTGGTCGGGATTAAAAAAAAATCATATAGAAAAAAGTTTTTCTCTGAAAAACCCGAAAAGATCTAGAAGAACAGAGTTTTCAATTTGCCTGAAAGAAAAAGGTCGCGAAACAGAATGGCATGTATATAATTTAATAAATGTGCTGTGCGTTTCAATTTTCCTTCAAAATTGGCACGAAATTTCCGGAAAACAGAAATAAAAAAAAGGAGATATTGTGACGCTAATCTGTACGGCAACTAATCACTAATACTCTTAGATGTCTTTGGGATTATAAATTCATGTATATATTTCCAACGGGATACGCAAACTAGTTAAAGTATTTAAGGAGAATGCTGTTAACAGCAGGCATTTACGCTAAGAAATAGGCTGAAAGTGTTCTAAGGCGATTCTAGTTGATCATTTGGCAGTGCTCTACAATTGGTAATAGGAAGGTGAGATTTAAATCTAGATTATAGGCTTATAAGAGCAAATATATAATAAAGTTAGTGGTAATTTAATGAAAGCTAATAATTCAAATTGCGTGTATCTCTCGATCCTCTTATTCCGGTAACCCCGTTCGATATTGAGTTAATAGTTGATTAGTATCATACTTCGTGATTTAGTTTAATAGTAAGGTTCAATCATATTGAGGTAGACATATCATTAATCTTTGTAATTAGATGGTTGATAATTGATTCAATGAATAAATATAATTTGTTATAATAAAAATGTCTTCTGGTCGTTCTTTGCCTCAGATCAAATCAATCCAGGGGATTCTCACAAGATTAACTTATAGTTTTCGTTTCAATTACACATTGAGTAAATATAAAAAACTGCATTTTAAATTTCAACTAACTTTTTTTAAGTCAATAGATAGCAAAACACAATAATTAAAAATTAGAATTCAATGAGTAAAGAGTGCTAATCTACAGATAAGACCAAATCTGTGATTACTTTTCTTATACTAAAAACTTCAGGCCCTTTCAGTTGAGGCTTATTAGAATAATTATTTTCTCCTAATTTATTCGAAATTATTCCTTATTCTTCATGGTTATTTTCATTTTTATAAATGTGCATACTTTAATATTTATATAAAACATTATTTTAAATTTTATTACAAATCATAGTTTTAATAAAAAATTTTAACTGTCATTTTCAATTTTTACTAATAGCTTATTTTAAAGCTTTCATTTATTTCTTAATAAAATCATCATACTGCAGTATTTTTTGTTTTATTTTTTTAAAAAAATTAAAAATTTTATTCTTAAAATTCATTTTTCAATTTTTGTCTCTTCAAGGATGAAAGAAAAATTCGTATTTTCTGCATAAATTAATAATTTTTTCTCTAGGTTTATTTATTTCCATTCTGTTTCTTGACCACGCATATAATAAACTGCGAAGAAATGCTGCTTTTTTCTTCTGCATTTCGTTTCATTTTGACGACTCCTTTTTGGTGCGCTAATTTTTTTTTTTTGCCCATGAATGTATATATCAAAAAGTTTTTCTTAATACAATATAGATACAAGAAGTGAAGCCCAAGGCTGAGTGGTTAGTGCATCCCGTTTCCACGCCGCAGGTCCGAGGTTCAAATACCGATTTGGGCAAGGTTGAATCAGCCTTTCATCTTTTCAGTGGGTCGATAAATGAGTACCAAGCTTGCTTGGGAACTTAAAACTGGGGGTTTTCACGTCAGACTAACCACCTGACCGAAACATCTGCTCATACCTCAGGGTCCAAGGTCGCGTATACTGAGTTGGGTGCAGTAGGCCTTGGTCCTCACGGGCTGTCGCGCCACTGATTTAAGTTAAGATACTATAAGTAATAAAAGTATTCATTAATAGTAATATATAAGTGAAAAAAACATACTCACACAGCTATGCTATAATATTAATGCTATAATTACGTTTAGTAAAAGCCATCTCTCACGCAAATAAATTATGCGTCAAATACTATCACATATTTGTATTTAGTATTACAATATTAATTTATTCCATTATTTTTTTTGGTGGACACGCGATACAAATTCTCCGAGTTTCTTACAAAATTCTCATTAGAACGAAACTATTTTAACTATTTTTAAACTATCTAGCTTAAAAACTCAAAATCATTGACTTGACATTACTGAAAGCTATCAAATTCTGTGTCAATTTTATAAAAAATTGTGTGTGTGTGTGTTCACAAAATCTTAATTTTAACTCCTGAAAAGCTGATTTTTTTCGAATATTTTCTTTGATTTAATACTTAGTGTTTGTAAGGAAAATACGATGGAAAAAAAGAATGAAAAAGCTTCTTTCTTCTAAAATATTAATTATTTTCAAGCTGGAAAATGAAACCATAATCTTAAAAGATTGCATTCTAGGAATTTTATTAATTTATTAAATAATAAACATACTTTAAGCTATTCAAAGAATGTAGTAGAAAAAGTTTACTTGAAGCTTCATGAAGGTGTTTGAAAAACAACTTCATCAATTAAGATGAATGAAAAAAAACCCTGATATTCAAGCTTTAGAAGTTTGTAATTAATTAGGCACGCTAATCGTCACAATTTTTTAGTGTTCCAAAATTAAACATTGTTCCCGCCAAAAATGAATGGAATTCTTAAGCCTATCAGGTTTGTCTTAAATTTCAAGCATTTAAGTTTTTTAACGGGGTTGCCTTTTCTGAAATTTATATCAGAAAATATTTAAAGTATTTTGAAAAAGTATTAACACTGGATTTAATTGCTTCATAAATTTAAGAGGAATTTGTAGTGGCATGTCATTTTTTAGAGTAAGTTTATATATTGTAAACCCCAAAATCTCTCTCTCTCTCTATCTCTGATTTTGTAAATTAAAATAAATAGTTTAGCTTTTTTTTAAAACTAATTTGGTCAAAGTTACTCGAAATAAGTTTGGGCTGTTTAACACTTTTAATTTGTTTCAATATTTCTCTGGTTTTGCAATTCTTTTTTATTAAGTTACATTTAAAAATAAGTTACATAAAATTACAATCTAAATTAAATTCAATAAAAAAGTTCAATATAGTTGAATAAGTTGCTTTTCTATACTATTATTTATATTTCCACTAAGCAGAAAAAAAACGAAAGACAGCTTTTTACTAAGAAGTGTTTGAGACTTACTTTAATTTGTGTAAGTATTTTTGTGGCAACAAAATACACTCTATAATAAATAAAAACGATGCACCAAGAAAGAGTTGTCCGATTGTAATGGAATTTCGTATGCTAAGACATTTGTACCGAACATGCAAATGATTAAAATTTGGTGTCCAATGAAAATGAATAGCAGGAGCTACAGTGCATCGGAACTGCGCACTCAGCAGGTGTCTCTAAGAAGTTATTCTCAGTCTGATGGTCAAAATTTCGGTTGCATTTCAATTTAGGATACCTATTAAAGACTGAAAAAATGTCTCGTCGAGGGACGTCCTCATGCCTCATTACGAGCAACTCTCAGAATTTGAAAGAGGTCGTATCATTGAAGTGAAAGAGACAGGTTGGGCAAATCGGAGAATCGCTCGTCATATGAGTCGAAGCGATGTGGCCATTAGAAGATGCTGGCAAGAATGGGTGGAAAGTGGCAAATTTCAGCATCATGATGGTAGTGGTTGACCTAGGGCCACAGCAGATCGGTAGGACAGAGTGACTGCCAGATCAGCAGTCACAGTGTCTGATTAATCGTTATCAACCCTCAGACGTACTACACACACACTAGTGTCCACTATGACCATTCACAGACGGCTGATAGAACGAATTTTACGCTCGTAATGGTCGCTACTCCACCAGCCATTTACGCCTGAACGTTGTAGAGCCAGATTACAGTAATGCTTAGCTCGATCAGATTGGAATCCTGCTGACTGGGGACCTATAGTATTTAGCAACGAATCCCGCTTCCAACTGTGTCCTGACGATCATCGAGGATGTGTCTGGAGAAGCCCAGGGCAGCGTGCCGATCCTGCTTTCACTATTGCATGCCGCACAGGCCCTCAACCAGGAGTTATCGTCTGGGGCGCCATTTTTTTAACAGCCGGGCCCCTTTGGTCGTCATTGGAGCACACTTCATCACAGCGGTTCGTTGACGACATTCTGAGAACTGTTTTGCTACCGTTCTTTTAGCAGCACACTGGCCTCATTTTTCAGCAAGATAACGCCATACCACATACGGTAAGAGTGTTGCTATGAACTGTCTTACAGCTTGTCAAACACTTCCTTGTACAACCAGATCACCAAATCTCTCCCCAATCTAGCATGTCTAAGATATGATGGGAAGGTGACTGCATCGGACAGGAAATGTTCATGACCTGGCCCGACAATTGGAGAAAATTTGTCAAGAAATACTTCAGGAGGCCGCCAGGGTGATTTATGACTCTATTGCACGGCTTGTTACAGCTTCCATCCAGGCTAGAGTTGGGTCAACACCTTATTCAGCTCGTTACTTTGTAACTATGTAACTCTAAAATAAACCATTCATTTTTTCAAAAATTTTAATCATTTTCTATTTGTGTGCATAATCTTTTTACCCACCGATTTTTGTGTCAATCGGACGACTCGTTCTTGGTGCGTCGTTTTATTTATTTGTTATAGAGTGTTATCATACTTTCTAACATAAAATAATGTGCAAAAGGAAGAATTACCAAGAGAAAAAATATATGGTCTTATATGTATGGCCACGGTAGACGAGTCTGGTCATGGTCTCGAATTCATGGCCGGTATTGTCAAGTCTGGTGTTAGAGTTCTTTGCTGTTGAAGACCCACCGTGTAAATGAGCTGATGCACATTAAATCTATCGAGGTTCAAAATCCTCCCGTTGCCGCGGTGTGGTGGTTAGGAGAGATGGGGTCAGTTCAGGTGTCGTCCTCGTCTCTTGGCCATGGTTGAAAATTACGATGTCTGTTTCCAACGGCCCTCGTGTTACTTCAGAGTGTGACGTAAATTATATACAGAGTTCTTTTTTAATAGGTTATATATATTTTTCTACATTTAGAGAATAACTATGAATTCTGTAAAAAATTGTATCTAACCTTCATTTTTTTTTCAAGAAAAATTGATTGTTAAAATAAAAAAAAATTCAAATTATATCAGTCACAGTAACGCAACGTGTTGAGTCATGATGAAAACATGAGAAAAAATGAAATCTGAATACTCTTAATATTGTAAAAAGCTCTTGGGTCATTGTGGTTTATTATTTTTCACTTAATATAGCAAGGAAAATACTGAAAATTTTAAAGAAATGCTGTGTACTAATTACATGTAACAATATTAATGTGTCTATTATAGTGTATATAATTATAATTATCGTACATTAATACTAAAACATCATTAATTTTTGTATTACTTACAAAATCTAAATGTGAATTCGCATTAAAAATATTATCAAATTTTGCTTGCTTCTTCTATGGATTCTTAGTAGTTCAAAACCTCTAATATATGTCTTTTATGCAGATAACTTTAAAAAATTATTGCAAAATGTCATAATTTATAAAAACTCAAATTTTAATCTTAATTGTTAAGAATATCATAGCGTATATATTAAAAGATTTAACATTTCACTAACTAAATATTGTAGTTATAAAAGGCCATTTTTTTGTACTGCAAGGATACTCATAATAAAAGTTATAATGCACTTTTTAATTGAGGATATAAAGACACATTTTAAACTAAAAAACATATCAAACAAAATGAAGCATCGAAGAAATATTTCGTTTTTAAGCGACTTATAAGTTAAATGAAACGTTTTAGAGAAGAATTTAGGCTCCATGAAAGCTCTATTTCCCAATGCATTCTCCAAGAAATTCCAAAAATCAATAACATGAAAGTTTTTTCTCTTATAACAATGCGGTTCTACTTCAAAATCTTGGCACTTATCTTTAACAACGCTGAAAAGGAGATTTTCAAAAAGTCTTTGAAAGAATTTATCAAAATAACTGATGCACGAAAATACTAGACTTTTAAGGAATGTGGATTTATCTGAAGTAATTTTGAACTAAATGGTCCAAAGCACATTGTCCTGGGGAGTCTTCAGAGTATAAAATAGTTGTCAAAGAAATTAATGACTCTAAAACTTAAGATAAAAAGATAAGAATTAAATTACGTAAGAATTATAAAGATAACTGTGTTTCGTTAACTAATGAGATTTTTTTACAATGGATAAATGGTTATTTAATTAATTTCTTAACCTTTTAAAAAGAGTTTTTTACATTCTTCAAAAATTTTTAATTTTAGATGTGGCAAGCACTCTTTAAAGATTTAAAGCTGTAAAAATAAATTTAATTGCTTTCTTAAATAATGAAAAGGAGACTTTTTTTTTTTTTTTTGTTGGTTGAAAAAGCCTTATCATTATCTTCTTTTTATTTTACTTCCCCCCCCCCCTTAATAGCTTTTATGAGATGCTGATGTAACTTATGCCACAATAAAGAAAAACGGTACTGTAAAATCTATTAACATTTCTGGATTTAATAGCATAGTTATGAAATCATATAAATACATTAGCATGAATATTTAATAATGCATTAGTAATTATAATAATACCCTTGTATTTTGCAATAATTTTTTCCCTAACTGGGTGCGTTTTGGTAATGCACAATTTGCAGTCACGTTAAGGCCTCAAGTGTGGGAGCCATTTCAGAGGTGGCACCATCTACTTGCGGCTCTTGCTACCAAATTTTGACGCTTGAATTAATTTTAATACAACATCTCGTAGGATACTAAGTATTTACGTGACTTAGTTTTGCCGAGAATACCAGACCCAAATAGGTTATCTAGGGATTTTTTACATACCTCCTGAAAACATAGAATTTGGGCCCCAAGCCCAAATACGTACTTAGCGTCATTCAAGAGTTGGGCCCCCAAGAGTCCCTGGGCACCCCCACAATGCGGGGGTTGAAGGGGTGTGCGCTACGCCTCTGGACATGCGTGCCTATGATTTTCGTATCCAGAAAGTCTATCGACTCAAAGCCGGGTTCGAACTCGCAATTTTAGGCTTACTGGGCGAACAAGCTACCTCTCAGCCACTCTGAGTCGACTTATTTTACAATAATATGAAACTGTATCTGAAATTTCAAGGGCTGTGACACATAATATTATTAAACATAAACCTTTTGCTAAGTTTTCGTGATTGAATAGTAGCTGCAATAGCCTAGTGGTCAAGGTAACGGACTCGTGGCCGGCATGTCATGAGTTCTAGTCTAGTACTGTTGAAGACCTGTCGTATAGGGTTATATGCACGTTAAGTCTGTCGTTGCTCAAACGTCCTCCTGTTGGTGAGGTGTGGAAGTTAAGAGAGGAGGTTCCAGCTCAAGTGTCGTCCTCGTCACTTTACCTTGGTTGAAAATTACAAGGTTCGTCACCAAAAACCCTCAAGTAGTTGAATAGTGAGAGGTTAATATTCTTTCATTCATTCGTGATTGAATAAAAAAAGGATACTAGCAATTCAGTTATGACAGGGTAGAAAACTAAATAAAAAAGTAAGTATAAACGAAAACAAAATGACAAACACTTTGGTTTTATCTTCATTTATTTTAGATATTATAAAGGAGATATATGGCTAATTTTAATGAGAGAGTAAGAAAACTAAAAAGAAATAAAAATATGAAAAAATTTAAGTAGTGATTAAGTTACACTGTAATGGATGTTACACTTTGAGTTGACTACAAAGCTACCAATTCAGAAAAAAGCTGAATGTATATTTTTTCCATTTTTTCATAGTTTATGACATCAAACTTATCTAAATTAAATTAATAAATCCATCTAATATCTATTTAAGTAATCCTCAAGATTACATTATAAAATATCATATAGATCAGGAAAATAGATCACTGATATTCTTTTGAGAAAAAATTGTATTTAAAAAAAAAAAGGAAATATTTATATAAAAATGAAAAAATATATTAAAACGTAGTTCTCAGTATTTTTATATTGTCATGGAAAAGTACTTGCTATTATTCACTGGCATGTAAAAAATTTTAGATTCTCAAACTTTTAAGAAATAAGATGAAAAAAGAATGCTACAACTTCGATTATTACAATTTTAATATTTCTAATCAAATTGGATGTATTTTCATTGCAATCTTGAATTGTATTATGAAAGACAATCAATTAAATCAAATGTAGCATAGTTTATATATATGTAACAAAGTACTTTTAAAACTATATATATATATATACAGTCCAGTCACATTAATGTGACCACCACGTACTTTCGACTTTGACGTTAAATAACCAATCACAGAAGGATGCTGGCATCACAGTGCTATTGAGCGTATATAAAGGGTGTGTGAGGGGTTCGGAAAACACTACAGTCGTTGGCGTAATGCAAACATGTAAAGAGTTATCCGAAGTCCAAAACGGCATAATTTTTGGCTTTCGGGAAAAGGTTGGAAGCATTTCCTCAACGGCTAAGTTTGTGGACTGTTCGTGTGTCACCGTGGTTAAAGTATACCGTGCATGGCAAAATGGGACCGTCTAAAATCAGTGACGTGGCAAATGTGGTGTACCACGGGCCATAGGTGATAGAGGTGACTGACGGCTGCAGAGGTGAGTTCGGGAGACTAGACGTGCTACCGGTAAGCAACATACCACCCAGATGAACCAAGGGGCTACCAACAGTGGCTTCCAAACTACTGTTCAGCGATCGTTGTTGCGTCTGGTTCTCCGAAGCAGGCGTCTGGTTCATGCACCTATGCTGACTGCTGTTCATCAGCAACGAAGACTGGAATTTTCACACAGGTACCGCAACTGGGCATCCAATGAGAGGCGACAGGTAGAGTTTTCTGATTAATCACGCTTTATACTCCATCGGACGGATGGTTGGTGGCAAACACGGCATGAAACGTCTAAAAGCAAACACCCTGCAACAATTGCTGGCAAGGTTCAGGCTGGAGGCGGGAGCATTATGGTCCGGGGAATGTTTCCCTTAAACTTTCTGTGTTTATTCATCATTGGGGAAAGCACGATGGATCAATAGAAGTACGCATCTGTCCTTTCAGACCATGTCTACCCCTTTATGCGCATTGTTTTTCCTCAGGATGGTTGCATCTACTAGCAGGACATTGCGGAATGTCATACAACTGACAGCGTACGTGCGTGGTTCAAAGAGCACCAGGATCAGTTTATCGTTCTTCCGTGTCCAGAAAACTCACCTGACTTAAACCCAATCAATAATCTATGGAACCCTCTCGATCGGGTTGTTCGCGCCATGGATCCTCACGCGCGTAATCTAGTGCAGCAATAGAGTCGGCATGGCTCAACATCCTAGTGAATACCTTGAGGATCCTAAATGACTATTTTCCCCTCTGCGAAAGATGGTTATTCTGGCTTTTGACAGTGGTTACATTAATATGACTGGACTGTATATATATATATATATATATATATATATATATATATATATAAAGGGGAAAAGCGACTCCCACTCACTATTGAAATTTAGTAGGCGTTTTTCTTTCATTAAAACAGAGTTCCGCTACAAAAGATATTTTGCAAAAATCGAACCCCAAGCAAGGGAAGAGGTTGCGAAGGGTTAAGTGACGTTATAGATAAACATTTCCCTTTTTGAACTATTAGACCTACAAATTTAAAACTTGGCAAGCATGTTCCTTTTATAGAGTAGATATTCCCTACAAAAGTCGTTTTGCAAAAATAGACTCCTAAGGGGGGTTTCGAGGGGCTAAACGGGCGTTATACATAAGAGAGAATCCCATTTTGAGCTATTAGACCTACAGACTTGGAAATTTGCAAACATGTTTCTTTCATTGAATAGAAATCCACTACAAGAAAAGTTTTTCAAAAATAAACCCTCAAATGGGGTTAAAAGGGGCTTTTAGATAAATATTCCCATTTTTGAACTATTAGACCTTCAGACTTGAATTTTGGTATGCACGTTCCTTTCATAGAGCAGAGATTCACTACAAAAGAGAATTTGCAAACATCGAAACTCAAGGGTCGTTGCGAGGGCTTCAGGGGCTTTATAACAAAAAATTCCCGTTTTGGAACTACTAGATTTACTTGCTTGAAATTTGGTAGGCATATTACTTTCATGGAATAGAAATCTATTCCAAAAGAGCTTTTGCAAAAATTGACCTCCAAAGGGGGTTGCAAGGAGTTAAAGTGCGTTAGAGATAAATATTCCCATTTTGGAACTATTAGACCTACAGACAGGAAATTTGGTATTCATGTTCCTTACATGGAGTAGAATTGAACTAAGAATTGGTTCCGTGAAAATTGACCTCAAGGATTGTTGCGAGGGGGTCAAAGGGCATTATAGATAAATATTCCAGTTTTGGAACTAATAAACTTACAGACTTGAAATTTGGTAGGCATTGTGATATCTCGCAATTACTTTCTACACTTCTCCACATAATCAAATACTTCTCACTATAATCAATTCAAACACAATTATCTTGATTAAACACATCTTGATTAAACACAATTATTTTGATTAAATACAATTATCTTGATTAAACACAATTATCTTGATTATCACTACAATCAAATAAACACTGTTCTCGGAGTGTTAAAACACTTCCAAGAAACTCTATTCTTGGTACAGCAAACCGCATGCCATTCGTCGTTTTTCCATCAAATTAACTCGCTTTCTTTAAGACCAAATCCCGGTTAAGAGCCCCACGCTTCCAAAAACAAGGGACTTTCTCTTTCCTGACCACCTCGCTTGAGGTCAAAAAACCTTCTCCCCTCAAAACACAGTAACCCCTCATCCCCGCAGGTGTGGGAACGTCGCCAACTCCTAAAGAATCTATCGCCAAACAATAGTCAGACACTACAGGCATACTACTTTCAAGGAATAGAAATCCGTTTCAAAAGAGGTTTTGCGAAAATCGACAGATAAAGGCCGTATCATACGTTTATTTTTGGTACAATTTTTTCAAGCAATTTTTGTCCTACTGAGGGGAAAGGGTTGTCGTAAACAAAACGACATGCTGTGGCGTCAGCCGCGCTCTATCTCCACATTGAAAAATTACTCGCCGATTTTTCTGCTTCGGAAAAGGAACATCCAAAATTATTTCTTTTATTCCGCTTAAGCTTTTGTTGATGTGCGTAAACAGAAATTGAGCACCATCCTGTTTAAAATATTATACACCGTTAAAATATTATACACCATTAAAATATTATACGGCATATCTGATGTGTTAGACGAAACCGAAGCCCCCATCTTGTTTATGACGTAGGGTGCCGAAGAACCCCATTGGCTGGAATTTCAAGCAGCTTTTATTTGGAACAACTTTTAGAGCTCACTAGCAAAAAGTTGTTCAAAAGCCGTTGCTATAGCAACTGAGTAAAAATTGCATGAATTGGACGAAAAATTGCTTGAAACGTGTAAGTGTGATACAGCCTTAAGGGAAGTTTGAGGGGTTAAAGGATGCTACAAATAAATATTCCTGTTTTGGAACTATTAGACCTACGGACTGGAAATTTAGTAGGCGTATTCCTTTCATGGAGTACAATTCAACTAAGAACTGGTTTTGCTAAAATCGACCCTAAGGTGGGTGATTGCGAGGGGTTAAAGGGCGTTATAAATAAAAACTCCTGTTTTTGAATTGTCATTACTTGTAATTTGGTAAGTATGTTGCTTTAGTAGAATATAGATCTAAGAGCGGATTTTTCAGAAATCGACTTCTATGAAGAAAAAGGGCAGTGACGTAACGGAGAACATCTGAGACCCCTTGCAAAGTCAGATTTTGGACCCCGAAGTAAGATTTTACAAAGAGTAAGTACTTGGCGGCATTTAGGCTTTGGACCCTCTAGAACCCCCGCGATGTGGGGGCGCTGGAGAGGGGAGTTATACTGAAGCGCATTAATAAAAAAAATTTCTTTTTTCGAACATGTTCGTTTGCTGTTGTTGAATTGAAATCCGCTAGGAATGGGTCTTCCGAAACCCGACTCTTAAAGGGTTTATAAGGCATATTGATAAAAAAATTCTGCTTTTGATCAATTATATTTAGACTTGAAATTCAACAAGCATGGTTATTTTATTGAGTAGAAATTCATTATAGATGGATTTTACGAAATCTACCTTGAGGGAAAAGATAATGAGAGCATAAAGGTATTTCTACTTCAATTTCAGAAATTATTATTTAGGAGTCCTGTACTTTTTAAATCAAGAGCTTAAAAAAAAAAGAATGTTTTTCAATACAATCGAAGGTTTAGTGCTAGAACTTAGATATCAATAATTTATAGTTATATATAAACTGTATATATTCATCAGCATCATGAACAACCCAACAAAGTCGGGTGGTTAAACGGCTAGTTTCTTTAAAAACATATATATATGTATGAGCACAGCGAAAAAACATTTCCTTTGAAAGTATACTTTTAAAGTTTATTTTTTTCCTAATGAAAACAGTTACCCTAAAAAAGTTAGAAAAAGTATCATAAGAGTGTAGATTCGAAAAAAATAAGCTTGTTAAATGGGGAAAAAGCGTATGAAACCCTTGATTAGCAGAAGTAAAAGTTTTCAAGAGCATTTTCTTGGTGTTAAATGTAAAAATTAGTAGAAAAAGTACTTGAAGCGTTGGAACTAATCAACGATAACGTCAGGAAAAGTAAAGGAGTGACGAAAAAAATATTTTCATTAGATGTAAAGAAAAATAAGTTAACAATTTTATATTTTTTTACAAAAAAAAATATATTCATTAGATGTAAAGAAAAATAAGTTAACAATTTTATATTTTTTTACAAAAAAAATATATTCATTTCTTGAATATCTGCTTCAAGTAATACCTGATATCCTTCCTCAGTATAGAACTCCTCGGTTACTTAAAAAGGTTCTTAGATTTTCTTTGATTTACTTCCCTTTCAAAGGGAAAAATATAGATTTCAGCCCAAAATAGCCCCACATTTAAGAGCAAATATATTTATTTAGTGAAATTTATGAAATTAGTTATTGCACACGTACTCACACAAATATACACAATGTGTCATTGCATTATAACATTCTTAAGTTTGCTGAAAGCAATGGAAAAAATTTGAATTTTATACTCTAATTTAAAATATACAATTTTCGAGAATGCACAGGAAATATTCATTCATATTTGACCAATTCCAACTTAATCTTTTTAGACTGAATATGCGTAAGAAAAAAAAATAATAGATAATTATAGTTTGATGGTAAAATGTGTTTCCACATACCATCGTTTGAATTACAAGCTCTTCGTATTGTCTGATTTCTAAAACATCGCAAATAAATTATTATGAAATAACTTTAATATTGTGTGTATTAATTTGCAATTTATTTCTATTTTTTTTTCTGCATCATAGAAAGAGTTTTTTAATGAATACATTATTTCATATACTTTTAAAAAGATAGAATCCTAAGTAATACAATTTATTGAATAATGTTGAATATAGTACACTGCTGGACAATTGCTAAGGACGGATCACAAATTGCTATGTAGCATAACATTAAGCGAGACATGAGGCCTAGTAGGATAAAATATAGTTGCCACACTGTTCAGACATTAGAATAAAGAATATTTATTGTTCTGGAAAGTACAAAAGCTGTGAAACATCTGAAAAAAAAAAATGTTCATTTGATCTGCATACGGAGAAATGGAACAATGCATCTAAAAGTCAGCAGGCACCTTAAAGAAAGGTATCAGTACGGGATATGTCCACCGTGGAGTGTGATGCAACATTCCACACGTCGTACCATACTTTGCACAACATTATCCAGCAGCTGTTGAGGCAATTTATCCCATTCCTCTGTGAGTGCACGGATGAGGGTGTTCTTGCTTGTCGGAGGATAGTTTCGACCAGCAACTTGCCTCCCCAAAGCATCCCACACATTTTCAATGGGGTTTAGATCTGGAGAACGCGCTGGCCATACGAGACGTTGAATACCCTCGCTGTCTAGACAATCCTGAACAGCGAGTGTTCGATGACATGTTGCGTTGTCGTCCATAAAAACAAATTTATCACCGACAGCACCACGGAAAAAGACGAACATGAGGAAGTAGAACTTCATCAATGTATCGTTGGCCCGTCAGAGTCCCATTCGCAACCACATGTAGGCGCGTGCGGCCATTGATCATGATGCCGGCCCACACCATGATACTGCATGTCGGATATCGGTCCTTTTCCTGGATATTTTCTGGACGATAAGCAGTACCACTCTTGCGCCAGATCAGTTGGCGTCTACAATCCGATGACAGACTGAACCTACTCTCATCTGAGAATAGTACGCATGCCCAGTCCTGTTCAGTCCAATTGTGATGCTCACGACACCATTGCAAACGAGCAGTACGGTGCTGTCTGGTCAATGGGACACACACAACAGGTCTGCATGCGTACAGTCCTCCTCCTCTCAAACGTCTGGCAACAGTTTTTCGGGAGATCTGCTTTCCTGAGGCAGCAAGAAACTGATTTGCCACCTGCTGAGCTGTGGTGCGCCTGTTCCTTTTTGCTGATATGACTATATATCTGTCTTCTGCAGGCGTCGTACTTCTAACACGACCTTCCCCGTGCCGTCTACTACACATTCCAGTAGTTTTAAATGACTTCCACAGCCGTGAAACAACGCTGTGAGCGATGTCGAACTCCCTGGCAACATCTGTTATTTTTCGCCCTTCTTTGATCTTTCCAATAATTCGGCCAAGCATAAAATCATCTATGTGATGTCGAGAAGACATGCCAAAAAATTTTAAGTTTGTCTATTAAATCTTTCCTGTAAAACTTTGACTTGAAACAACAACTGTCCACACGCGTCAAAACCTTTAAAGCTCTTACGAACGCTATCACGTGATGAACAGACGTGGAAAAAATTTGCAATACTCATACTTCTTACTAATATCCCGCACTTATTCTAATTTTCCACATTTTGCTTCCTTTCATTTTGTGGTTGCTATGGATGATAGTGTTATCCGTCCTTAGCAATTGTCCAGCAGTGTAATATTTTTTCCGAGCGCTGATGTATTGGTTCACATATTTTCTCCAATGTTTCAATTCCTTTATTAAAATATTCGTATAGCTACTTTAAAGAGAGTCAGTATTGTATAACTGCACATTAATGCTTACTTACACACATACGCGCATGCTTATTTTCCGTCCAGCACAAGCACTTCACTTCTTTGGGAAATGTATAGTATATTTGTGTTTCCAAAAAATAATTTATTTGAAGAGAAATTTACTATTTTTTTTTTCAATTAGCACATGTCCATACACAAATTCATGCAATTAATGAAATCTAATGCTTACACCATACAAGTTGAAAATATTACACGCAAGTTCAATTAAATGGAATTTTTTTAATAATGATTTTATATTTATATCCAAAATGAAGTCAGCTTTTTAACTGTCATGCCCGATATTATCTCGGGCACTGCACTAGTGTGCTCCCAAATGTCATGCCTGATTTTTATACGGGGTAATTTTTTTTTTATTGCATCTCACTGTTATACCCGAATACATATCGGGAGAAGTTTATATTTCGGCTACATCTCTTTGTCAAACCCAAATCTATATCGGGAAAATTTAATTTGCGCTCAATTCAACAGAAGGTGTTTGAAGAGCAGTTTTATATGACACTTCCATGATCAACATCAAAATTTTTTTAAAAAATGAACATATACTCAAGCTAAAGATTGTTTTTGACTATGGGTGGAAAAGATCGCTGTGATCGGGAAATATACTTCAATCTGACACAATCCGAAAACGCCAGAAAAAATATAAAAATATATTTTTACATTTACTAGACAAGATACTCTGGAACACATTTTTGCTTTATGAAAGTGCAGTTAGGAAACAGTACATTTTTAGAATTTTGAATTCAAGTTGTAGAAGAACTCTTTTATAAATATGATGATACAGTTTTTGTACAAGGGAATCCTGAAAGACCACATAGAGTAGATAACCTTGCCTGTTTTAGTGAACGGAATTTTATATTCCATATCTCTTTAACACCCAACCCGCACGATCGTGCGGGTTAGATATTCTTATACGTTTTTGCTTCTGGAACAGTCGTATGTAAGAAAATAGAAAATCTAACGATTCAGCCACTTTGCAGAAAGTGTAAAGTGTTACTTTTTATCAACAGATGATGGTTGAGGTCCAAGTTTTACTTTCAGGGCAAATTTAGCTTTGTTTTCAAATACTACGAAATACTTCAATACTTCTTTTTATCTGTCGTAAAAAAGGTAATTTTCAATATATTTCTAATTGCTTGGATACAATTTTTTGTATTAATGTTTAAGTAATTGTAAAATAGAAAAAAATATTAACTATACTCTATTAATAAAGCTTGTAGGACTTGGGATTTCGTTACCCGCATGATCGTGCGGGTTGGGCGTTACTTGAGTCACTGCAGCTGTAAAGGTAAGTATTTAGCATACAAATTTTCTTTTCTGTTTCAATAATTTTGATGAAAGCCTACATAAAAATGAAATATATAGTTACATAATTAATACCAAATTTACTTGGGGGTTGCCATGGATGAGTCCCTTTTTTTCTTTCTCTCTCTCTCTTTTGCAATTAATTTTCTTTTTCATACATTTGTTGGGCAGTATGGCATTTTTATCCTCTCCACAGATATCTACATCCATCTCCCCCCCCTAAAAAAGCAATCTGGGTTTTCCGGAGGTAGTTAGTAAGGTGTGGTTTAAATATATATATTTTTTACAATAATACAATTTTCTGATGCATTTTACTATTTTTCATGGAACACTGTGTTAACTTTTAACCAAAAACTTTTTCAGGTGTCAAGGAGAAGAATTCTCACATAAGAAATTTTTCAATTGAAGAATAAATCAGATTGAACTTAGATCAGAACTTAGTGATCTCTCGGATGATGACAATGCTGCGAACAAAACATATGAATTCCGTATACTGGAAGGAGAATCAAGTTCAGATGAGAGCAATGAAGAAACACATGGGAATATTTGAAATGGAAAGACAATTTCGGATCATTCTTTACCATAAAAGTCTCATATTCATTGCATTAATTTAGCTGTTGCAAATTCTTAGTTTCTGTACAAACAAGATGCAATATCAAATAACATTCCTCTAAAAATGAAAATGTGTGGCGTAAAACTTAATTTAGAGATAGTTGAAGCGTTATCAGCCTCTTCACCTACTAACAAAAGTATTTTAACTGATGGTGAAGATAATAGTGTTGTAACTCCACTCGCAAAAAGATCGAAGCGTTATAATTCACCTGCGATACATGTCATGGCTTTTATCCTGGCCATTCCAGGATAAAAGGCTTGACAAGTTTATCCATTTTTCATATGTTGATGACATTTCAAGGCCTCGTAAGTGCTGATTTGAAAACTACGAAAGCAGTTCGAAAACATGTGGAAAATGCAATGGTTATTTATACTTGTCAAAAACAAAACAAAAGATTTTTACAGTAAATAAATAATGAATTAATAAAAGATTTATAATTATACATCCATAATTTCCTTATTTTTAACAATTTCAGTTGAATTAAGATTGTTTCATGTATCAACTTTTAGAGCTAAAAATGTATAACTCGTAAAATTTCAGAGATGACCTGTTTCACAGATAACGCCCAACCCGCACGATCGTGCGGGTACCGTCTACGCTCCAAGAGGGGAGCGGGAATTTTTTTATTATTTTTCCCAATGTCATTGGGGTCCATATAGTATTAATTATCAGAAGAATTTAATATTTGAAGATAAAAATATTTCGGATCTTAAAGGGTTATTCCTTCTACTTTTGCCAAACGTGACCTTACAAGACAATGAAAAGTTTGTAGTTCAAAAAAGGATCCAAATGGAAAAAAGATATGAAAGAAAACATGCTTCTGTGGTGTAATGATTGCGGAGTTGGTTTATACTTGGGAAAATTGTTTTCAGTCACATCACACAAAACTGAATTACTGAATTACTAATAAGTGTTTATTTCTATCTTATTTTCTTGGAAAATAATGCTCCACTAGAAACGAGCTTTACTACGGCTCCGCTTTGTGGCAGCCATCCCACGCGAATATGTAGTTGCTACAAAATCTTAAAAATTTTATGCATGTAATTCAAATATTAATTTTTAACTACTAAGTATATTTTATTTTGTACTAAATATTTGATTTTTGCAATAAGAGAAATTAACAAGTTATGTACCCAAATCATCAAAACAACTTAACAGTTAAAGGGTTAATATCATTTCCTTTAAAGGAATTATAATATTCCCGTAAGTTTATATGCGCATAAATGAATCTAAATTATGAAAGAGTAAAACGTCCACGTATAGTTAACTAACTCTCCCAATAATCATTAACTAACACACATGCAGTGTTTAATATGTCAAGCATTTTAGAATAAGCATCTTTAAAACAGTATTTAACACATAACGGCCGTTGCAATTAGAGTTGCATCTCTTCCAAGCTTCCCATTCAGGAATATGAAACTCAGTCTCTGCTATTCAAATTAATCGGAAATGGGAGGAATACGAACACCTGAGAAACTACCCATTCGACCGCCTGCATCTTGTTATCGATCCACATTTTAAATTGCCCGTAATTCCTGCTGAGATAACCGTGTCTCTTTCCACTACAAAAGCTATTGGTGGTCGATGCTTTAGTTTGAGTTCCATTCGTCTTTGGACATCCTCTACACATTATTGAGAAGTAAAGGCATGAAATTGGATGAGCTTTTATATGTGCATAAGCCTCTTTCGATAGAAAGTTTGATGGCATATTGAACAGTTAATAAAAGGGAAATGAAACTTGTAGAGTAATGAAAAAAATAGTCTAAGATTCTCACTTTAGTTCGTCTCGATGACAATTCAATCATTGTTTATTTCACTGACGATTTAGAAAATTTTTGTTTTTTCAACCGAGCTTTCGGTTGAATTTTTAAATAACTTCCCCTTTACTTCAGCAAGCACATTTTTTGAAATATTAATGCACTTATCACCTTTGCAATAGATATCGAGATCTCAAAATGCGTATTCCTTTTTTTTTCTGCTTAAGAAATAATTTATACTTCTGTCACTTTGAAACAACACTCTTTTTAAAGATATAATTGATGTTTAAGGTATCCGACTACCCCAAAATTATGAATTTTGCCAAAAATTGACTATTTTTTATGATTTTATTTTATAGTTTATCTTATTAGATTTATGAAAATACCAAGTTTATTACTTTCCACTCACTAGAACAAAAACTACAATTGTTTTATGTCAAAGCTTTAAGTAAGATGTCATACTTTAAAATGCGTTTTAATCAAAATGTGTTTTTTTTAAATGCTCAAACGGGGACAGGGATTGCTCAAAAAATTCAAAAATAATTTGCTGAAATTTTATGTGCACGTTTTGTATAACAGTAGAAGTGTTTTGACCTTCAGATTTACCAATCACTGTTTTATTTCAAAATTTACAGACCCTTATGTGAATGTAATCATTGTTTTTTAAGCAATTTCATTTAATAACTAAAATAAAGTGCTCTAGTTTTAGTAAAAATTCAAATATCTCTTATCATGAACGTCATTTCAAAAATGAATAGCTTAGCAACACACCAGAATTAAGAAATTGAAAATTAGTTGTTAAACTTTTGGTACACAGCGGCGCCCCGTTTATGTAATTTTTTTGTCAATTTTTACCTATTTTTCCCCATTTTAGTAGTAATATTTTACTTTTCTCTTTTTAATTTTAGCATGTTTTTCTTAAAATGTACTAAATAAATCTATCCCCTCCCCCCCCAAATACCTCATATCTCCATTATTTTAAAAAAAAGATGCCGTAAGTAGCCGCATACCTTAATATTACGTCGAATATGTATAAAAACTCTTTTTTTTTACGCTATTTTGAAATAACACGGTATACGAATTTCATGAATTTTCATATTTCACATCGAATTTTATGTTCTAGCAAAAATACCCCCAAAATTTGGAGATTCGTCCCCTTTCTATAAGGGCGATTTGATCGAATTTTTGACAGTTTATTATAATAAAGAAGTCGATAATGACGAAGTCGAAATTCAGCTGTAAACAGTTGATTTAATTCGGAACGGCTTGATATTTGCTACAAGCATGGAACAACATTTTTTTCGTGACTGTGACACAGAACGCGCATTAAAATTTCAACGTAATCTTAAGTTTTGTGTAGCAGGATATCAAGTATTATTCGCAACTTGAGAAATAAAAAAAAACAGCCGCTATTAACAAATTTTATAACAACAAAAAACCCGAGGTTGTTAATAACTAACTAAATTCTCCATTTGAATCAAAACCGACATCATTTTGATTCAAATTCATTGGCAATTCATTTTTATGAGCAATAAAAATGAATTGTTTTTGTTTTATAAATATATAACAAGAATTTCATTATTACTTTTTTGCACAGTTTTTTAGAAAAATATTTAGAGATTTTTCCTCTTACATGATTTTTAAAATTGAGGACGCCAAAAATTTACCATATGTCACATCTATTTTTTAAACAATTTTTTGTACGGTTTTCTAAGGAACATATTTAACGTGTAAAAAAAAGTTGGGTGTAATAAACGCAATGAAAATTATTAAATAAAGTAATAAAATAAAGAATATTTTTATAATAATAATAATAAAAGACTAGTAGAATGTTTAGGAAAGTTAAAGGCAAGAAAAGAAAAATGTAGAGACAGAGATATCGTTAAGTAGAAATTTCTGAAAAAATCCAAATTTAGAAAAAGATTTTAATGTTAGAGAAAATAAAAATATTTTAAGTTTGGTCTTTTTTTTTATAAAACACATACGAAAAATAGGTATTCTAGAAGAAGAGTCATGTAGTGATAATATACCTGATAATCAAAAAAAGAAATATTATTAAAGATGGTGATAAAGAGGTCTAAGTCGATACAGTTATTACTTATCGCATAACATTGGACTCTTGTTTTTGTAAAGAAAATAATAAAATTGCTTTTTTTTCTATAACATTTTTATGAACTGTACGATCATTTATTTGATAAAATATGTTCCTATTTGAATTACAATGTGGCCGCGGTAGCCTAGTGATCAAGGTATCGGATCGTGGCTGGCTTGTCACGAGTTCCAGCCCAGTACCTATACAGACCCGCCATGTAGGGAAGCGATGACGTTGAATCTGTCGAGAGATCAAACGTACTACTGTTGGTGTGGTGTGGTAGTTAGCAGAGGAGTGGCAACTCATGTGTCGTCCTCATCACTTGACCATGGCTCAAAATTACGTGGTTCGTCACCAAAAACCCTCGTGTAGCTGAATAAGGCGCCGGTAATATTCACTCACTCACTGAATTACAATTTGTGGCTGAGGTAGCCTAGTGGTTATGGTCACGGGCTCGTGGCTGGTGTGTCATGAGCTCGAGACTAGTGCCACTGAAGACTCCTTGCGTAGAAGAGATAATGCACGTTAAATCTGTCAAGGCTCAAAGTCCTTTCATTGGAATGGTGTCGTTATTTGTAGAGGGGAGTTCCTGCTCAGGTATCGTCCTTAACCGAGGCTCAAAATTACGAAGTCCGTCACCAATGTTGCTTTATAGTGCGATATTACATATTTAGAAACACAGAATGCAAAAAATGTATATATATATATATATATATATATATATATATATATATAACATAAAAGAGTGGATTGGAATATTATTTATTCAGATTCAGTAATTTTCTGAGAATGTATTGAATCTAAAAATTCTGTTTAGATTGGCTTGTGTTTTCAACAACGCTTTTAAAACACGCGTGTTTTGACCAAATTATTACTAATCACATGGGACATTATGAAATCTCTCTATATATAAAAAAGTTTTTCGGGATGTTGTAATAAATTTATTACGTACTGGGGTAACAATGCCAACGTTCCAGATAACTCGCCAAGTTAGCAATTCCGATTTTGCATGTGTCGCTGGCAGCCATGTTCTTCGTTTCATATAATGTCGCCATTACGTTAGCGATTGAACATTATGGCACAAGAATCTTCGGAGGTGAAATATCTGGGCCTATACACATAAATAGCCGCTTAACGTTCAAAAAACACATTGAGTATCTAGCAGAGAAATTCTGGGGTAGAATTCATTTAGCCATCTCCCTCGTTGGGGGAAGGTCTCCTCTATCCCTGGAAAATAAAGTAATATTATACAATCAGATTCTGCGCCCAGTTATAACTTATGGATCTCCCGTATGGGGAGCCGCAGCCACCACCCACATGAAAAAGATTCCAGTAATTCAAAACAAAATACTCCGCGCCATGACGCACGCACCTTGGTACGTCCGAAATGACGTGATACACAACGATCTACATATGGAGCCGATCACTAATTACATCACTAAACTCTCTAGAAATGTATTTAAATCTATTGAATCTCATGACAATCCACATATCAAAGCACAAAAACTGTTTACGTATCCACATCCTAAAATTAAATATGCATACTCTTCAACGAAGTGGAGAAACCCACTCCGCCCCCCATAACACAACAAAAAACACTCTTTTCACACTCTTAACAGCATGAATTAACTGCATTGCACTGCATCTTTCACTCTGGGTTCTGAGGTGAATTTCTCACCGAATTGATTCACTGCCTTCGGCCGTCCCGTCTTCCTTCCTGCGTTTCCTCCCCTCCCCCCGCCAACGCTCTGCTTCGTTAGAACACTCGTGCTTTGGGGCACGTCATCCCTCCCCGCTTTTTGTGGGAGATTTCGGTATTTGTTTTAACTTCAGTCATGGTCTATCTTTTTCTCCCATCCTTCTGGGAATAGGCGCCCGCGATCATCTAATTTTAGTTTAGGAATTAAATACTCAACTTGTGATACTTTTCCATTTAGTTGGCGCAAATCTCGCCAAGCAGGCTTTATTGGCGACAACACACAATATAGACATAAAAAATGTTAAGGCTGTTTTCGGTTAATGTTAAAGAATAGGACCCGAATTTGGAATATTTGTTCAGATATAAAAGAAATGAAAAATTAATATGATATTCTGGCTTCACTATCCTTTAGAGAGCAGTATTTTTTATCATACTTCCCATGTTTAATCGAGTTGATTCATTTTTTCTGGTATAAAATGTGTTCCGTGCTTTTTCGCCTATATCGTAATGTTAAATGGGCTACGCCTTCACGTATTAAAACAAAAAAGAAAATATTCATGGAATATTTTGAAATTTTTAAAAATACTATACTGTTAACAGAGGAGCTAAGATACTGCACATTTCCAAGGAAATTGAGGCATTTTTCAGTCTGAAAATGTGCTTCGCGTTTGGTTCAAGCTCTCGTAATTTTATCGAAGACAGTCTTAATAAATAATTGTTCTCTTTGGTTTTCTTTCATTTTTGATGTATTATGAAAAAGACATTTTGAAAAGACCACGACTTTTTTTTTTGAAAATATGGTGATAAAAGATTGTCAGCAGGAATATTCCGTTTGGCGTCGGTTATATCATTTTTAACGACTTTATCGCTTGCTCCGACGAAACGGAAAAAAGTACTCTCAACTTTCCAGGAAGCTGCAGGTTTATCAAAAACTGAGGACTTTATCAATGAAATGTTAGACATTTTCAGCTTCAGTGATGAATTTTACTGAAGAGGAGTACCAAGAACGAATTTTGTGAAAAAAAAAGAACAAATTAATAGAACTACATAATACATGCAAATTACAGTTTTACCACACAATTTGAGCAAAGATTATGAACAAAAGTGTAAAATTTGCACAATGGGGATTGGTCCGCCGTTAGGAAAACATGGGGCTCCCTTGCCCTAGTTCAACTTCAAAAATATTATCCATGTCAATGAAATTTGTATTGATTTTTATAATTAATAGTTACATTCAATGTTATTTAAAACTATTCTGCCGTATACTAGATTAATCAAATTTCTTGAAAGGTACACGTTGTAGGTGTGTTCAGTGTACTCCTCATACATGGTAAAATAATACATAAAAAAGACAAATTTAATGCTTTATATGGCCTATTTTAATTAAATCAACTCGATATGCTCATTATTCAAAGGAAGTTACAATTCACACATAAAATTTCGAAGTGATTGAAGGTATTTAGTTTCGCTGTACCACACACCTAGAAGTGCTGCATTGCTATTTTATTATGCGCATATTTGAATAGCATTAACACATTTTAACTTAAGCAAGTGTGATTCACTTTCTGTTATTTTTACGTTTTCTGAGTGTACTTGGGTAATAAGACACCATACATAGAAAGCTGATATTTGTGTACACAAGTGAGTTTTTGTTTGGCATTTAAATTTAGCTTTAACTTTGTAATTTACGACGAGTTTATAAAATTCAGCAATAGATGTGCCTACCGAGAATGGCCCAAGAGATAGATATGTTTTGTTTATTTTTTATTTATTTATTATTTTTTGGAGTGTGATTTAGATTGAACTAACACAGGATTTAAAATATTTGCTTAAAAAAATAATAAATTTAAAAATTTTTTAAAAAAAACAGGTCTTTATTGTAGGTCAAACTAAAAACTGAAAAATAAATTATAATTAAAAAAAACTGAAAAACACGCTTTTATAGTGAATCTAATTAAAAAGTGAAAAAATAATTCTTAATGTAAGAATAAAATGATTAACGAGAAAATTAATGTCATTGAGATAAAAGCGTGGGGGGTGCTCTATATTAATTGTTATAATTTCTTACTAGCTCTATTAAGAAATGCTGAGTTAGTATCAATATATAGTACAAAGCACCCCAGGCTTTTACCACAATGACGTTAATTTTCTCGTTAATCATTTAATTCTTAAATTAAGAATTATTTTTTCACTTTTTAGTTCAATTCACTTTAAAAGTGTGTTTTTTAGTTTTTTTTAAATTATAATTTATTTTTCATTTTTTAAGTTCGATCTACAATAAAAGCCTGTTTTTTTAGTTTTTAAAACTATCATTTATTCTTTGTTGAATTTATCCTTGAGTTTGATATTTGGAGCTAGAATTATGTAGCTGCTGGAATTAGTCTTGCTCTTCAATGGGTATTAATTAATGGGTTTGAAGGGTATTTATTCTCTCCGTTTACGGAGTCTCGAATGAGTCCCATATCGTTATAATTCAAAGATTCCGTCTCTATAGAAGATATAGGTCTAACTAATAAAAGTGCGTTAAGAAGAAATATTAAATGTCAATCGTATTATCACCTTTTAAACGTATTGCTATAATGTTAATTCGTATCATCACTTCTAAACGTACTGCTTTATAAAAATAAAAAATATTTAGCAGTTAGAACATAAATTTTTTTATTCACATGCAGTCTTTTTTTCCCTTTCTCTCTTAAAGAACACTTTTTTGTTCGTTTTATTTGTATTAATAAGAAGCGTTTTCAATTTTAGGGTTGCACTTTTTTAAGGGGTAGGGTCTTTTAGTCACCATATCTGGAATTAGTCGCCAAATCTGGAAACGATATAATGCATTAGTCGCCAAATCTAGAAATCCTTAAAATGATTATTTTTGGCGATTCTTATCAGGACAATGGAACAAAATATTGAAAATATTGTATTGTCATCGGTCCTTGACAAGTGTGAAAAATTTCGAATTAATCTGATTTTTTAAAGTGGGTAAAAATCGAGTCCAAAGATTCCATTACATACAAGTGAAACTTACAAAAGCGTGTTAAAAAAGAGTGAAATTTGTTTTTTGTCTCACCAATTTTAATATTTATTATGCTATAATAAATTATAACTCCCTGTGAAACACAATTGATATTTTACTTCGTTTGTAAACCCATCTGATATACAGATAATTTTTTTAATTGTATTATGGCAAGAATTTTCGTAAAATGTATTGATAATATCAATGAAGATGAAAACATTTTCATAATTTTTTATTTATATATTACCAAATATATTTTAAAATTCTCCATTAAAGGCAGTTTTGAAATAACTTTATATTTGTACCATATTTGTAAAATTGATACATACTTTGTTACATCTGTATAGGGTTTGAAACTGATTCTCACAACATAGATATCCAGTCACTGGAAGAATCCTTGAACTTAAAACTAATGTAAAACAGTGTCCTTTAACTTTTCCATTAATAATTACAGCTCATTTATCTTCTATTTCTACATCAATATGGCCAATTCCTTTTCATTTAATTCATCATCTGTGTTCTCTGAAATAATAAGTACTCCTTTTAATAGTTTATTAGTCAGAATCAAGGATTTATTGCAATTTATGAGTAATGTGCATTTAATATATTGATTTAGAAATTTATATTATTGATTTTTATTTAAAAAATCGCGCAGTGTTACCATTTCGCCGGCACTATTCTCGCCAAGCAAGCTTTATTGGCGTCAACACACAATATACACATAAAAATGTTAATAAATGTTAGTTCTCATCGAGAGATCTTTCATCTATTTTTGAAGTATTATGAAAGACATTACTGGTGAGAAAAGACAAGACTACAACTTGTTACGAAAATGTGGTGGTAAAAGGTTACCAGTGGAAATATTCTGTTTGGCGTGAGTTGTATCATTTTTGGCGACTTAATCGCCAGCGAAACCGAATAGTACCAAAAACTTTGATTGTTCTTTATTAAAAATATGAGTTAAGATATTTTGGAAAGTACTTATATTTTAATAAACTTCAAAGAACACAAACACACATTAGAATTTTATATTTTAAAACCGAATTTCAGTAACAAGGAAATAAAAGTTAATACGATAATCCTTATAGCTTTGAAGAAATTTCTCTAATAAACAAATTATAATAATAGTTAATTTTAGCATATTAATACTTCCAACGCTTCCACTTTACCAGCGTTTTTCCATATTAACTGTGTGACGGGCTCATCGCGCTTTCTATTAATTTTAAATTTCTTTGAGGCCGAAAAAGGCAAATCTTTTCCAACATAATCCAGAAGCGAAGCGTGATTATTCAAATTAGGAACCTTTTAAATAGCAGAAGCTTAGCGTAAGAGAGGTGGCCTTTTGGGAAGTGTGATTATGCTAGTCTGTGAGTTTAAACGCATGAGCTGAAGCAAGCCGATATTGCACAGTTGAAATCAAGGTGGATACCATTCCACGCGAGATAAAGAAAAGTCATTTAAAGATTCGAGAGTGTTGCAGCTACCTAGGATTTAGAGGCAGGATCATTCAAGTTAATATTTAGGAACTGTGTACAAACAGAGGTTAGGAGTAAGCGGTAAAGTAATTATAGTGGTCAGGATCGCGCTTATTTGGTAATACGTATTGTGTGTTTATCACCTCAGATCCTCTAAGTTTAAATATAAATATTATCATTGTATAGTGTTTAAGTTAAGATCTTAATAAAGATATATTAAGATTATGGCAACGCCTGTTTCTTCATTCACTCCCACTCCCCTAGGTCACGAAGATTACATGGAAGTAAGGCATCACCCACGGGCGAATACTTTACAACTGTATAATTTCTCTCTACAGCAATAATTTACTGATGAAAAATTTCTTCAAAAACTGATCGCTCCTTCTCACGTTGAGCTCCTGAAAATAATTTGAGGAAGCAAAAATGTTGAAATATTACACAGTTTTGCAAATATGTGGTAAAACAATATATGTAAGCAGTATTTAAATTTTGCTATATATTTCTTCATCAAAAAAGTAAATCAATAGTATAGTTTTAAAAATATTATAACATCACATAATTTTTAAAATTTTTTTTAATTGTTATGGGAAAGATGAAATTGTTATGATTTCAAAGTTTTCCGAATAAAGGGTAGTTTTAATGTTAAAAATACCTGGTTATTCTAAATTGTTTTTACAAATTAAGAGTGAAGTTAGTACCCATCCAGATGACCAATAAGCACAGCCACATCATGAATCATAGCACAACAGATTCAGTCTGTTACGTCTCATTACCTCATTCGGTGTCCACTCATACCATACGACGCTGCAACAGAGTGTAATATCCGCAAGACCACTAATGGTGCCTCTAATGGTGCGACGAACGGTGGATATGGACAACGAAATGGAACGACATTTTGTTTACTGAAGAATCCCGCTTCTGCCTGCAATTTCACGGTAGACGAAACGGTGGACATGGACAGCGAAATGGAACGAGATTGTGTTTACTGAAAAATCCCGCTTCTCTGCCTGCAATTTCACGGTGGCCGAATTCAAATTAGGAGACACCGGGGTGAAAGGCTGATGAACTGTCGGATTATGCATCACTACACTAGTCCTGTACCTCTTATCATTGTTTGAGGTGCTACTGGATTTCACTGCCACACGCCTCTAGAATGCATTGTCGGTACACTGAATAGTCAGTGTAACATCTCTGAGGTGCTGGAGCCCGTGGTCCTCCCATACATTCAGAGTTTTCCATCCGTCATATTCCAACAGGATATAGCGCTATCACACGTAGCACGCAATGTTCAACAGTTCCTCTTTACGCATCAGATTGAATTGCTTGTATGACCTGCTTGTTCTTCCGATTTATCGCCAATCGAAAACGTGTGGTCCATGCTTGCACAACGACTGGCCCGGGATGCACCACCCGCTGCTACACCAGATCAACTTTGCAATATGTGGAAGCCGTATGGACTGCTGTACCCCCAAAGATACATCCAAAGCATCTTTAATTCTGTGCCGAGGCGGGGGGTAGCGGTTATAGTCGACAATGTCTGCTATACTATCTACTGATTTTGTCATCATCCCCACGTCACAAGAGGCTGTAATTTTAATCGTTTGATCTTTGTATACAACATGTTATGTGCTAAATAAATTTCGCTGTGACATGTCTATTCCTTCTTAGTGTTGCATTTTGAGCGGCCAGCATTGTAGTTGTTATTAAGGGTCATATATATATATTGTAGTTCACACTAGAAAAAGTTCCTAAGATTTTGTTCTATACAATTGTGGCTCTTGGAAAACTTATTATTTTTTTTATCTTAAGAAGATATCAATTCCATAAACGATCTTAAGAAATTTATTTTTATTCATATAGGGTGAATAGATTTTGAAACAATTCAATCTCTAGAGAATTAATTTCTAAGGCATGGAAGTTCCAAAATTGTTTTAAATTTAATTTCTTTTTGTTAAACTTTTTTTTTTGTTATTCATTAATTTCTTCAAACCATAAAGCAAAAGGATGAATCCGTTTTTAAGAAAAAGAAATATTTTTTACTTTATACGAATTTTTGTTTATTTTTTTTTACATGTAAATATTGGAAATATAAATTTTGAATAGAGTATCCGAAATATTTAAGTAGCGTTAAATGCACTGGTGAATGTCATGGACAATATGTTTTTCATAAAGCAAAAACTCGTTCAAAAGTGTCCCAAATAGAATAATTATTATATAAAATCTCCAAGACGTAAGATCAAGAAAGTTCTACCTCAACAGAAATCTAAACAAAAAGAATTTTTATGGAAATGTTAACTTTGAGCAAAATTGTATAGCAATCCCAAGGATCCAAGAGTCAGACAGATGGCAAAAAAAAATACATACGTTAGAAGGCAGTAACCTCACCCTGTTTGCAGTGCAGGTTTACAATAGCTGTTTATACTGAGTACAAGATTGTCAAAGTATTTTATTTATTTATTGTTGTTAAGCATTTTATTTATTCATTTTGTTATATTTTCTTGAAGCATCAATAACAGCATCGAAATCGTTGATGCGTGACGAGAAAAATCTCTCATGCAAGCAATATTGAACTTTGATCTGGAATATCTTCACATTCACGCTCCAACAGTTTTTGGACAGTAACTAGGAAATAGTAGCACTGTCGTTCACGAAGAGGAATTGAGGACCTGTAGCAGGGGTGGTGAACCTCTATGGATCGACGTGCCTTTTTTTTCTAAGGAAGTGTTAAGAGGGGTATACACGTGTCGTCAAATAATTTTGACTTGTGATTTTTGGGAAAATAATATAACTAAATACTAACAACACAAAACTCTATTTAATACGAAAAAATATCTTTAGTGCATTTTACGGTTATAAATGTGTGCGTGTGTGTGTGTTTTAGTTATACAAGTAATTCATAAATTTAAATAACATTAGTGCGACTTCTCTGTTGTCGCAAATTGGATGAGAAATAACTTATAATAGGATTGTAAGATGTTACTTTTTGTAGAATACGTAATGAATTTCAGTCATCTGCCGAACGGTTTCTAAGCAATTAATTATTTTTGCTGTGGATTTTTTTTTGCTAAGAGGGTTTGTGATTTGTTTTAAAATACCGTTTCACAAACTATGTTCTGCATACCACTATCCCAGAACATAAAACACTCACCGCTTTGTCGCTTATACTAATATACCATGTTTCTCGACCAAATTTGAATTTAGTTACTATCTTGCACTTTTTGTTCCTTTGCTGAGCTAGCCATGTTAAACAACAGTTAAAAATCTAAATAAAACTCAGGTAAACTTTGAAATACAGTTGTGTCAATGAAATTGACTATGCTATGCGTAGACAAACCTAACATCATAAGCAATTGTAGTCTATGACGTAAGACAGTAACAAACGAGTGTGCTCCACGCCACCCCGCGACCGATTACTTGCGTCAGTTCGTAATACTTTGTAGTGAACTTAGACATTTTAAAATAAAATGCAAACCATTTTGATCACACTGGCGTGCCACTGATTCGCCATCCCTGACCTATAGTACCTCTTAAAATCTTGGTAGATTAGCGGGTGCCAGTGACGAAAACTCCTTGAAGATGTGAAGTGAACTCAAATAATGATTCCTTGCTAAATGTGAACTCATCTATCTTCAAAATGGTCCTTTTTGATGATATTGGAAGAGTTATTCTGTGTTCTGCCCTCTCCCCAGATGTGTAGTGTCAAGAATCAGTAACCAGACTAAATATGATCCGTAAAGAGTACTTGATCGCATTATTGATATGCCTAAATTCTTGTATTTCTTGCACCCTTGAAAATGTTTTTGATAAACAGCATTAATGACATACATCGTACTGGTTACTGTGCAAATAAGACTATAATTGCGTGGCCTTCAATCCAGAGTAAAACGCGATATTGATTGCATGTGTTTTGCAATTTCTCCCGCTATATGCCGTCTTTTCCTTCTCTCCAATTAAGCAAGATTCCGGTCGTATAATGAATGCCATGGTTGCTTGTGGACGACCTTTGCTGAACATTGGGACAGTTAGAAACGCTTTCCACTTTGAGAAAAATAATGTTGTTAGCTATCTAAACTCCACAGTTACATCAGTCACCTTTCGACACTTTTCTATGATCCCAATGATTCGACCCTGGATAAGATCATCCAACTGTCATCTACAGCAGTGCTTTCCAACCTTTTTATTGCCACGGACCTGTCAACATTTGATCATTTTACCACGGCCCACTGAGGGTGGGACGTTGATTGTTTATATTTTAGTTTGTTTTGATTTAATAGTTTTAATTAATTGTGTATATATTTAAATATGCCTTCAGAATAAAATACAATTATTCCCAAAACTGGATATTAAGTGATTTAACATGGAATATAAAGTGATTTCCATGGAAAGTCACACAAACCTTAAAAAAATACACCACAGTAAATAAAATTAAAATAATTTAATGTTCCTTGGGCATCTTAGTACCCTTTGATCCCCGTACCGGAGGTTCGGGACCACTTGTCTACAGGATAACAGGCAACAACTCTAGATCACTCATAACTCATGTACACCGTGCAATAACTCTCACAAAATTGTTGAACGTAAAATCCTAGTATGTTTTATACCCTTCCACTATTCCCCCAGTACTTCAGGCAGCAAATATATGTGTGTATATATATGCTACTGTATCTGACCATAACCTATTACTTATTTGGTCTTTTAATCCATGTTGACTGCTCGTATTACTGATACATTAATTTTACAGCTTCAACTGTAATTTTTTTCACATCACACTATATATTTATCGAACTATATTATTACACTATATTATTATATTAACACACTATATTATTTATATATTTATCGAAATCAAACTTTTAACAGAACAAATGATGAAAATAATTATTGCATGCAAAATAGGTTACAAAGAAATATCTTAATACACATACATGAAATTATTCAAATTTCAATTACTCCACTTAGCATCTGCTATACTGAATACGTTGATCGGAATTTCACTTTAAGAGTGTATGTCTTTCTAAACATTTATGAAAAAAATAATAAAGCTTAAAAAATTATCGGTATGCAGATTCAAGGGGAACCTTGTATTGAATGAGTTACATAATATTACAAATTATCACCAGAGATATTTTAAGTACTGTCCACAATTAATCATTTGACAGTTGATAACCATATTAAAAGACTTATTTATTTGAAAAAATATCCATTTTTTTTATAAATAGCGTCTTACATGTCTTCGAGGCCACGAATTCGTTCGGGTGAACTTCATCCTTCAGATAATCATACGTCAAAATTCACGAGGACTAACATCGGGTCAACGTGAGTACCCGATAACTGTGGATTGATTGATTAATTGTTTATTAACGTCTCACGTTGAAGCTACTCGAGGGGTATTGGTGATGTACCTTGTAATTTCCGGTAAATGTAGAAAAGGCCTTGGTGCAGTAACAACATCGGTATTTGATTAAATGGAAATTATCAATGTTACAGAACGCGATTGTGTTTAAACACTAGTGCAGTTACCATTTACCGTAAAATACAGCGTATAACGCGCACCTATACTTTCAAGCTAAACTTTGTAATTTTTAGGTATGTTCGCCGTATAACGCGCACCGCCTTTTTAACGAAGAAATCTGAAATATTAGTATACATTGTTTTTAAGTTTTAAAGTCATTTTTTCGAGGGATTTTCCCAGACTTTTGAAAAAATAGTATACTTCTAGAACTACAACTGTTCTCGTTCAGATGGCAAGTCGTTTCTTTTAAATAAACAGTGTTTCGATACATCTAGAAGTAAATTTTTTTATGCCCATCCTTTTTGTTATTTGTAAAGCTATCGTTTTTATACCCGGCGTATAACGTGCGCCCTTAATTTTCGATCTTATTTTTTGTGTCCTAAGTGCACGTTATACGCCGAATTTTACGGTATGTATTATAAGGTTAGATAATATAATATCTTTAGATATCGATGTTCTTTATCCCTGTCATACAATCCCTGTCGTGGTGTGAAATTAACCCTTTAACTGTCAAGTTAATTTGACAATTTGGGTAAATAAATTGTCACATTTTTTTTATTGCAACAATCAATTGTTTAATGCAAAATAATGATAAAATGATATTTTGAGTTACTTGCACAAAAAGTTTTGGTTTTATGGCAATTGTATATATTTGCTTGAAATGGCTGACACACAGCGTTGCTGTGGTAAAGTTCGCTTCTAGTGGAGCGATATTTTTCAAAAAATTAAAATACAAATGAATACCTATTAGTAGTTACATAATTCAGTTTTATGTGGTATAACTGGAAACATTTTTTCTCAAGCACAGACCAACTCCGCAATCATTACACCAAAATCGTGCTTCCTTCCCTACCCTTTTTTTATTTGTGGGCACCCTTTTCTTTAACAATAAACTTTGCACTGTCTTGTAGGATCACGTTTTGCAGAAGTAGGTAGAATACGGGATATGAAATGTCGTTCAGTAAAAGACGGGCAGGGTTATCTACTGTAGGTGGTCTGCAAGGATTCTTTTGTTTAGAAGCTGTATCATTCTATTTATGTAAAAGCTCTTTTACAGCTTGAATTCAAAATTCTAAAAATGTTACATATTTCCTAACTACAATTTTATGGAGAAAGATGAGTTCTAGTATACCTTGTCTGATAAATGTAAAAATAGCTTTATTTATTTACTTTATTTTATTTAATTAATATATTTATTTTCGAGTTTTCTAATCTTTCAATGAAATGAAATTTCCTAATCACAGTGATCTACACCACCCATAGTAAATTATCCAAATTTACTCCGTATGATACTCGAGCGTGATATTTTGGTGCACTAGTACCGTGCCCGAGATAATCTCGGGCATCACAATTAGAAGTTTAAGGCATCAAATTATACTAAATTCAATGTTTTCTACGTAGTAGCAATAATATTTTATTTTAGAGACCACGAGTGATTCTTATATGTATACAAAATGTATATTGGCGCAGAGAGGAACTTTTCAAGAGGAGGGGGGGATTTCAGGGTCCGAAGTCTTCAATTTTCGTAACATGCTCCAATACACAACCCAACACATTTTTTTGATTTTGTCGATTTTCTGGAACAAAAAACAGTAAAAAATTAATTATTGAATAAATAAATAGCATTAATTAATATAAAATTAATTATTAATAACAGATAATTAAATTTTACGTTCTATATACATAGGATTACAATCAATCGGTAAGCCCAGTGGTCGAGTGGTAGCCTATCGCGCTTCCACACCATAGGTCTGGGTTCTATTCCCGGGATGGGCAAGTTCAACTCAGCCTTTCACCCCTACTGCAATGGGTCGATAAATAAGTATCAAGCTTGCTTGGGGACTTAATCACTGGGGATCTCGCTTCAGACTGACCACCGGATCGGTACATGTGCCCATTCTCCTCAGCGCCCAATCATCACGTGTACTGGAATGGGCACAGTAGGCCCTGGCTCTCATGGCCTGTTGCGCCATTTAGTTTGAGTCTCTGTTTATAATCAATCGAATTGAAATCAAGGGCTTTGAGCGCCCTCCCCCCTTGTGTTCGCCGCTGAAATTGATATTTCTTAAAAACATTTTATCAAATTTTAACATTAGAAAATCGAGATTAACAATGTTGAGGGCTTTGTCTCGAATTTAAATATTACTTTTAAATTCCACCAATTATTAATTTACAGTTTTAAAAAACTTTCGTTGAAGGTGACTTAAATATAAATATATATATATATATATATATATATATATATATATATATATATATATATATATATATAAATAGGGTATATATATTTTTTAGAGGTATAGAACTTTAAATTGCAATAAAACAACGATGTATTATTCGATTGACATGAATTTTTTTTTATTCGAAAGATAATCTTGTGGCATTACATTTTAAATATGATTTCGGGCATATGACTGCCACGGCTGGCTCGGATGTAGTCCAATCTGGACGTCCAATTTTCGATGACTTTTTCCAACATTTGTGGCCGTATATCGGCAATAACACGGCGAATGTTGTCTTCCAAATGGTCAAGCGTTTGTGGCTTATCCGCATAGACCAATGACTTTACATAGCCCCACAGAAAATAGTCTAGCGGTGTTAAATCACAAGATCTTGGAGGCCAATTCACAGGTCCAAAACGTGAAATTAGGCGGTCACCAAACGTGTCTTTCAATAAATCGATTGTGGCACGAGCTGTGTGACATGTTGCGTCGTCTTGTTGGAACCACAGCTCCTGGACATCATGATTCTTCAATTCAGGAATGAAAAAGTTAGTAATCATGGCTCTATACCGATCACCATTGACTGTAACGTTGTGGCCTTCATCGTTTTTGAAGAAGGATTCCACCAGCCCATAAAGCGCACCAAACAGTCAGTTTTTCTGGATGTAACGGTGTTTCGACATACACTTGTGGATTATCTTCAGTCCAAATTCGGCAGTTTTATTTGTTGACGTAGCCATTCAACCAGAAGTGCGCTCCATCGCTAAACAAAATTCGCTTATGAAAATCGGGAACAACGGCAATCTCGTTTTGGGCCCATTCGATGAATCTACGCCTTGCTTGATGATCGTTTTGATGAATTGCGAAACCAAACTGAGTATAAATCACTTGACAGCTGTTAAATCGGTCGCCATCTTGGAAAGTAATGCCAACTTAAACTTCTATACCTGGAAAAAAACACACACTCTCTCTCTCTCTCTATCTATCTATCTATCTATCTATCTATCTATCTATCTATCTATATATATATATATATATATATATATATATATATATATATACGAGGTATATTCAGAAACCAAGTTCCGTTTGGTAATAAAAATAAATTGTATACAGATACAGAAAAAACATTTAGTGGACAAGAATGTAAAACTCTTAAACTACCTTTCCACATAACTGCCAAAATTTTGCAGGCATGTGTCATATCGTGGCACAAGTTTTTCTATGCCTTCTTCATAGAAGGTTTCCGCCTGTGTCTTCAACCAGTTGGAAACATTTTCTTTCAGCTCTTTGTCATTGTTGAAATGTTTACTGGCAAGGAAAGACTTGAGATGTAAGAAGAGATGAAAATAACTAGGAGCGAGGTCAGGGCTGTACGGAGGATGATCAAACACGTCCCAGCCAAATCCTCGTAGGAGGGTTTTCGTCACTTTTGCAGTGTGTGGTCGTGTATTGTCTTGACGAAAAACAACACCTTTTGACAGAAATCTTCGGCGCTTATTCTGTATTGCGCGGCGCAATTTCCTAAGTGTCTCGCAGTAAACAGCTGCATTGATTGTTTGACCTCGCGGTAAAAAATCAATCAGTAAGATGCCTTTGATGTCCCAAAACACCGTGCACATGATTTTTCGAAGTGTCAAAATGTGTTTCGGCTTAACCGTTGTTGGGGATGAAGTGTGCCTCTATTCCATTGATTGCCGCTTATTTTTCAGGGGTGTCATAAGAAACCGAAGTTTCCTCTCCTGTGACAATCTGTAACAGAAAATCTATGTCGCCTTCATGATAACGGGTCAAAAACTAAAGTGCACAACCCATCCGTTTTGTTTTGTGAGACTCAGTAAGAATTTTTGGTACCCAACGTACGCAAAGTTTATGAAATTTCAGTTTGTCAGTAACAATTTCATGCATTAGTGATCTTGAGATTTGTGGAAATTCCATAGCGAGAACACTAATTGTAAACTTACGGCTTTCCTTGATCTTCTCATCAATCGCGTGAACCAGTTCTTCTGTAATCAAAGATGGACGCCCACTTCGTTCTTCATCGTGCACTTCACTACGTCCTTCATTGAACTGTCGGACCCATCTTCTCACCATTGAATCACTCATCGCATTTTGTCCGTAAACTTCACAAATTTGCCGATAAATTTCGATTGGTTTCATTTTCTTAGCATTCAGAAAACGAATTACACACCTGATTTCGCACGCAGCGGGATTTTCAATCAACACCAACATTGTAAACAAGCACAACAAAGCGTTCGTGGCTGACAGTGATCTAAAAATGACGCATGTGTGGCTTCTTCTCCTTGATACTGATCGTCTGCCGGGCATGCGCGAAACTGCGATCGCTGCGCTGGAGCGTATATAAATAGAAACGGAACTTAGTTTCTGGATATGCCTCGTATATACATCTATTTCATTAAAAATAGTGCTTAAGACAGGGTAAATATTATTTGACCGTGTGAGAAGAAATATACTTTGGGATTATAAGGATATAATAAGTTACAATTTTGAAAGCGCAATGACAAAAAGAAAAGTTAGGAGAATTAAAATAAAAAGATCAAAAAAATATTTTATACATAGAAATTTATGAAATTACCTTAAGGTATTGGACTACGTTCGAAATTGTGATTTTGAAAGAGCGTATAAATGGATAATATTTATGATATTTAGTGTCACTTAGATTAGAAAAAGTATATATAAAATTATTTTAAGAATAGTATTACAATAAAAAATTATTTAAGTACAATATTTTGACAAAAATGAACATAGAATGACCCATTTTCAAAATATTCTCCTTATGTGAAAAATGCTTCTATTATAATAATATTTTGCCTGTATATTGCTCAGACCTCTGCACAGAGGCTCAACTAGAATTTGTGAAATATATAACTTAGAAATGGGTTTATCCACGTGTTTTACGACAACAGAGGAGAAAAATTTTAAGAAAAAACACCGATAATTTTTTCAATGGGTTATAACTCTGAAAATAATGTGAATTTTTCAAACAAAAATAGTTCAGATGCTCTGGAGAAGTCTTTACTTTATTTAAGCAAAATATTATTATTTTAGAACCATTTTTAATGAAAGAAAATCATTTTGAAAAAAGGTTATTCTAAGTTAGTTTTTTCCCAAAATATGGTGTTTAAATAATTGTTTTTTGTCAAAATGTCCTTAAAACAATTTCATACGTGTATTCTTATCTAAGTGATACTAAATATAATGAAAATTATCCATTTATTCGCTTTTTAAAATCCCAGCTCCGAACGTGGTCGGATACCTTAATAAGTTGGAATTGTAAAATATAATGTAACTATTCATAAGGAATAAAATTATTAGCTTCAGAACTGTATTTTCGAAATTTAGGAACTAAATGCTATTGTACAATTTATAAACAAATTATATTTAGAGTTAAGCATATACATGAACTATTTTTCATAAAAAAGTGGTTTAAAAAAGGAATTTTTATTATATATATATATATATATATATATGTTATGTTGTTACTAAAATGTAAATAATGTTGTAAAATGTAGAATAACAATTAATTAAGTGAACATTTAAACGTCGTTGCCTAATTGGCTTTCATTATTTTTAAAGAAATATAACGGCTCTGTCGATATGCGTCTGCTTCCCTTGCGGTCTAAACGTATTCTCCGGTTCTCATGTTCCTCCTCTCGCTGCTCCTTTCCCCGTCGGGGACATTGCTCTCTCGTTTCCTTTCGCAGCTACCTGGAAGGGGGATGCTAATTGGGCCTGCAGTAGTGCGTAGCGCCATCCGCTTCACAATCAGCCATCCTGAAAGTGAGCTGACCACAACGAAAGAAAATCCAAAATGTTGTAAGCAAACCAAAAAACAAAGATTGAAAACAGTGAAAAGAAAAAACAACGAGTGCGATGCTTTCCAGTACTTAACACAGGTGTTTTTCTGGAATTGGCTCGTCATTGCTGCTCACAGCTATTCAAAAAAAGCTGTAAAAAGAGAAAGAGAAAAAGAAGTTCAGTTTGTTATTCAGAGTTCTGTTCACAGTGAATCACTGTGGGGCGTACTCAAATTGCAGTCGTAAAATCGTCAGGCATCGTCGGTTGACCACTTCTTCATGAAGCCGACAGCTGTGGATGTAAGATGAGGACCTTCGTGTTGACCAACCTTTTCCACTTCTTCATATCTATCATGGGGGTTGATGGTCTGGATTCTATAGGGTGCATAGAACTTGGCTCATAATTTGAGTCCTGTACCGAACTGGGTTCTTTTGACTGTCACTGGTTCGTCTTTTTTATATATGTGTAGTTGTTTGCGTTTTCTAACGAAGTGGGCTTTACTCTTGTTTGGCTCTTTCAACTTCGTATCCAAAATGATTGAGTTAAGGAAATCAATCTGTCTAAGCAAATCATTTTTCTCTTTGGCAAGGGCCTCATCACTATAACTTGTTTTATTAGCATTTCTTCCGCTAGACTTAAGCTTCTTAGTTTTGCACTTGCTAGGCTTAATTTCTCTTTCTTTAGTTGACATGGATGTTTTAGGATGATCGTTAGATTCCGTCAGTGCGTTTACGATGAGTATTTTTTCTGTTAACGAAGTACATTCAATTTCTTTCTCAACAAGTCGCTTTTCTGTAATTTTAAGTGTTTCTTGTGAGATCTCATACTTTTCTTCGAGTTTAACTAACTTGTCAACCATTTCTAAATTTGATTCTTCTAATTTATGCAATTTATCTAATAACGCCGTTTTTTCTAATCATAATGTAGATATGTTACGTAAGTGCATTTCTAAATTTTTACATTTATCTTCTGTATTTTTTAAATTTTAGTTGTAATACTTCTAGGGTATTATATTTTAATTCCAAGAGATTATGTGCCTTAGATACATTAATTAAATTAATAAAGTGAACCTTTTTCTTAGGTATTAATTCAATACCATTTGCACTAATTTTAAATTCAGTTTGTTTTAAAACATCAGTTCAAATAATTACATCAAATAGTTGTTTGCAAATTGTCAATAACATAAATATCCGTCATAAATTTGTTATCTTCAATATCAATAGTAGATTTAAAAGATCCAAAGGGTTTAATTTCACTCTTACCGAAAGAAGTTAATTTTATTTTCTTAGGATTTAACGTCGGTATTCCAACAATTTGATAAACACTTTCGCGTATTAAAGTAATAGTACTACCCGTATCAATAAGAGCATCAAAATCATAGCCATTAATTTTAACAGTTTTACGCATTTCCGTTGAGGAATTGATTTCATTAACAACTTCACTAGCAACCTCATTAACATTTTCATTTTTAACATCAGGTTTTTTAAGTACACACTGAGACCTTTTATGACCAAATTGGTTATAATTAAAACATTTTAAACCATTGTTTTTATGGTAACATTCATTAGAGTTATGATTAAATAATCCATAATTATAACAAGGTATACATACATCACTCTTTTTAACATTAGCATCATTAACCCTCCAAGCGATCAGCACGGAAAATTCCGTCATTGTAAGGATGCTTCCAAAATGCACTGCACGGGTTTTTCTGCCTTCAAGTAACGTTTTCAAAAGCGGTTGAACCGTATTTTTCAGAAATCCTTTCCCCCTTTTAAAGGTTTAACATCTTGAAAGATAATTAGGGACGGTGGAAGCAACACAGCAGGACACTGATAGGAAGTTTTATGGCTCGCAGGGAACCACGTGATTTGACCCTGGAGCAATCGTAAAAAAGCGGAGGAAATTTCTTTAGACCCCAGGAAGTGTTTGTTTGTTAGCTTGTATTTTAAAAGTTTTGAAAAGTTCCAACGCATAAATAAAATATGTTACAATTCATTTTTGGTTTCATATTAATTTGAAACTGTAACAAGTTGGGGCGTGTCAGTGCAATCTGCTATTTTATATAGTTAGACAAATTATATCTTTTTTTAAGTATATTCTTTCGCTTCATTTTTCTTATTTTAATCAAAGCTTTCAGTTTTTGAAACATGATTATTTTATTATAAGATGCCAAAAAAAATTAATAAAACACCAAACTCTTTAAAATTTGAAACCTTTTCAATTTTCCAACCACTAAAAATGAATAAATTTAAACTTCATCAAATAATTTGAAACATTTTCTTACACTTTGATAAAAATAATAACGAAAAAAAACTAATTAAGATCTATTAATTTTTTTTTAGATTTCAAAGCCCAAGTGTTCAGGGAAGTTTAAGTACAGTGCCTAGTTATATATTGTTAAAATACACCGAATTATATTTGAATTTTAAGTGCTTTAACTTCAGTTTACATCAAAGACAACATGAATGAAGATTTTCCCACATTTTTTTTATAACTTGAATGTTTGAATAAATGGTAATCAAAAATATACGGAAACATTTACAGTAGACATTGATGCATATAAATAAACATAAAAATCAATTTTAAATTCGAGCTATTGAAAAATATTCGAATTATATATTGTTCAAAAATATCTATTTATACAAAATACCTCAACATTTATCTTTTTTTAAAGGCTAACTGAATAAGTAATTAAAATCTGGACATTTTTTGAAATTTAGACCGTATAAAGTTAGAAATTTTATGTTAGAAATTCCATTTGAAATTTCGAAAAAAAAAATGCATCGCGCAGTTAAAAATTATTCACCATAAGTTTTAGCAATTGTGTGAGTATAATAAAAATATCAAATTTTATTATATAGCTTCTTTCGTATCTTTTAATATATTTCGAAGATTTCATACAATTCAGTTCAAAACTGCATGCTAAGAGCAAAAAATATACTAAAAAAATTGATGAATATACAATTACAATATAAATTCTTACATAGAAGCAAAACTGAGAAGCTAAAGCGTAGGAATGAAAAATTTTGAGTATATCTGAAGTAGTTTTCGAAATATTTATTTTAAAGTTCAGAAAATTTGTGTGCGTTATGTTATACTTAATATTAATTAATTGGTTAAAATAATATGTTAATAACAGTCATGTAAACGTGTGATGACACATTCATATACTAATAAAAGTTATAATGGTCATTGATGCGAATGTCAAGAATTTTATGTAATTTTAAATTAAGACATTAAGATATTGATGTAGAAAATATAAAACGACCATCTAAAATACATGAAAAATGCAGTCTGCTATAAAATGATCTTGACAAACAAAATCCGGCATTTTCACTTACTATGGCAGAGCCGGCTTAGTCAGGGGCGATCTGGAAAAACAGAGAGAGAACCGCGGTTTTTTGATGGATGCCGCTCTAGCTTTTAAAGTTCCCAGGAAAAATTATGTATATATAAATTACAAATGCAAAAATAAATCTTGTAATTTTCCATACATTTTTATAACAACGAATTGTGGAATTGGCTTCCAATACATTGTTGTGTTTTACAATATGTAAGGTAACCAACTTTACTTTAGATAGATTTGTACTACTTTTTCGTAACCGAATTCCTTTTAAAATTAATTCGTGCAGCCGAAATCCACCTTTTGCACCCTTAAAAATTTATGTAAACTATAACGGTTAATTTTAATTTATGCAACTTGTGAAATGTTCATAATTAACCATTTCCGTCTAAACAGTTTACATGAAAAAAAAGTTTGGACTTCCTCATGCATTAGGGATTTATATAAGATTCTAACATTAAATTTTATTTTTCACCGAATAGGATCGAGTGGTAGTGTATAGTGCTTCCACACCACAGGTCTGGGGTTCTATTAACGGGCTGCGCAATGTCGACTCTGCCTTTCATCCCCGCTACATTGGGTCGATAAATGAGTACCAAGCTTGCTTCGGGTCTTAAACACTGAAGGTCTCTCTTCAGACAGACTACCAAATCGGGACATGTGTTCATGCACCTCAGCGTCCAATGGTCACGTGTATTATGATGGGCACAGTAGTTCCTGGCCCTCATGGATTGTTGTGCCACTGAGTTTGAGTTTTAAGTTTGAGGATTACCTCACTTTGGGGATACCCCTTAGATAAACATGTATTTCCACTCATTTGCAATTAAACATTTTTCTTTCAATTACGTTTATTTCAGAAGGAAGTTTGATTTTTCAAATGTATTTGCTTAATAACATGTATATTTGTGTATCATATTAAAAATTTGATCAATCCAAAATTACATGTTTTTAGCTCCCCTAAAAGCTTTTAGAATTTTACAACTGATCTTACACAATCCATATACGTTTTATAGTAGTATATTTAAAAATGATAAAGACATTTTTACGACTGTGTGAGCTGTTATGCCTCGTTTATGAATATAAAAAATTGCATTCAGCTACAGTTTTTAAAATGTACAGAAATAAGTGGAGAAATAGGATACTTACATATTATGAATATTTTTGACTGCAGTAAGATATATTTATATTTCAGTTTCTTTACAATTTGAATAGAAGTTGTAAGCCATTTTGCGAATAGTTAGATATTGAGTATAAACCCATAGGCTGTTTAATATTGTAAAGTGTTTTACTTTGATACCAGCACACATTAAAATTAGGCTCATTTGCAGTTATATGATCAGCTTCAGTGATATTTAAATTTTCAAAAATAGTCTACACGTACGAAAACATTCTTTCACAAGCGCACACCACATCTCTCATACTATGACTTCCCTACAGCAGGAAATATTTGTGTATACACAAAAAATTTAATACAGGATACATTTATAAATGTTAAAATTGTTTTTAAAATTTGGTATGGATACATTGTGGAACTGTCGGTGAACTTCACTGAACAAAATTGTTTTAAGTGTACTGTTTTGAAAGACAAAATTAATTAGGGAGAACTTTTCTCACAATAGAATTTGTAATGACTGAATTGTGTGAAAATGTAGTTATCGATGTGTGACATTTTTCCTTGTAATAAAAGAAACAGAAAGATAAGAAATTTAACTTGAGTAGAAAATGGTTAGAAGTACTGTCATGCGCGTTTGAAGAAGTATATCCCCCATTAAAATTAAAAATTATTGACTGAATGTGTGTTATGTCCATCACAAATGCCGATGTAGAAAAGATATTTTTATTTAATACAAGGAGTTCGAAAAGTGAGCACTAGGAATGAAAATTTAGATTTTTTCCGAAAAATATTCAGTTAACATAAAAATATCATTTATATGATTTAAATTTAAATAAATTAAAAGTATATTGAAATCATTTTTTATGTTATTCTAAATTAAAAATATAATTGAATAGAGAAAGATCTGTTTTATTTCATAAATATGCACCATTTAATGTCTTATTGTTTAAAAAAAAAGATAGGGCCTTTACTCTTTTTACCTCATAACTTTTTTTAAAAACAGGAAAGTGAGCGCGTTTTCGTACTCTCATATTCAAAAATGAATACAGGATGCTTTTTTCTGGTTCAAATCGCAATAACAAAATATTTTTTTTTAATTTTTAAAAAATGACAGAAAAATAAATTTTGTTTGAAGAAAATATAACTATTTTTCAACTTTTAACACGCCATTTATTTCATGTTTTTTTCCCCTGCATTTTGTTTTAATTTTACACTGTGACTGAATCTGTGGGGAAAACGAAAGAGTAGAACTACGGTTTTCATACAAGATTGCCCAAGGCAACTTAACAGCTAGCTGTAAACGATTGCTATCCTTCGGAACAAAGACGCCGAACCAAGTCATAAAATTGTCCCCTTTCGACCTCCCAAGTTTTAAAAGGGGGAAAGAATTGAAGTATGTTGCATTTTTGAAGGGAAAAGCAAAATAAGAGTAAAACGCTTTCGGAATAACTTTTCAGGAGGAAGGTATCCACTTAGAGGGTTAAACGTAGAAGTAAGTAATACAACAATAGCCAATGAAATACAAACTATTTATTCGAAACTAATTAACAAATAATTAGAAAATTAGGCTGGTATTTTTTATGTGTAACATCTTTCCTCTCAGTTGCTGGAAATTTGTGGGAGTAATTTCGTGAAAAGGGACGAAAATGTGTAACCGGAAACCTGGGAAGCTCGCTTGGCGGCGTCAATCGGATTGGCCTGTCTCCTCCCCCCCTATTCATAGTTTCCTTACTAATGATGACCTGCTTTGGGCAGGGGAGGGCTTACACACTAAAATATAAATCCCCTTGTTCATCCTATGGTGCCATTTTCTTAAAGATATGGAGTTTATATTTGAGGGATCGATAGTACTGCCTGTTCAGTTAGGAAGTACAAGGACTCGACACCTCCCCCACCCACTCATCAAGCAATGCCCTCCGAAGTTCCGGTAGACAAGTGGGAGGGGGTTGACGGGATGCAATTCATCGGCCAAGTATATCCCACACATGCTCTATTGAATACAAGTCCGGTGAGAATGCTGGCAAATCCATACGTGTGATATCCTCCGATTGAAGGCATTCGTCTACAATGTTTGCACGGTGAGGACGGGCGTTGTCGTCCATTTCAGAAATTCAGCACCCATGGCGCCCTGAAACAAACGTACATGTTGTTCCAGAATGACATCCCGATAGATGTGGCCTGTCATCGTTACACTCTGAACATGCAGGTCAATTCTGGAATCAAGAATAATTCCTCCCCAAACAAGCCATCCTGCACCGCCGTTACAGTGCCGTTCAATGGCGTTCTCTTGGTCGTAACGGGTACCTGGCACTCTCCATATTAAACTCCGGTGAAAATCAGACTGCAAACTAAACCTGGACTCGTCGAAAAACATCACACAAGGCCACTGTTGTGGTGTCCACAATGCATGCTCTGTACTCCAGGTTAATCGCAGGCGACAGTGAGTTGCGGTAAGTGGAACACATCTGACAGGCCTACGAGCATATAGACCAATGTGCCCTAAGCGTCTGTACATGGTCTGCCTGGAAAAAGTCGTACCGGTAGCTGAAGAGAGCTGACGAGACAGGTCTGATGCTGTGCTCCGTCTGTTTCTTTTGGCAGTAACTGCCAAATATACCGGTCCTCATTCAGCGTTGTAACTCGGGGGCGACCTGTGCTGTAACATCTACTCACATTACCATCATCTTGGAATTGTTGCCAAAGCCTGGAGATGACACTCTGGGCGATTCCAAGTTCCTCGGATACTTCCAGCTGGGTACGTCCCCATTCCAGTCGTCCAATAATTCTATCACGTAAAAAATCATCCAAATGCTTCCTTTGTGTCATAACTATGCGGTTATAGCACTGAAAGGCTTTAAAAGCGCTTGTGAGCAATTTTACTTCTTTGCCACCATTCCTTATATACCCCTCTCTTACACTCTCGTCATTGTAACGTACTATCCGCGCCATCTGGTGTTTTCCTGTAATTTGCATATTCTTCTTCGAGATGTGTGTGACAGGTGAAATTTTTATTTTAGAGTTCAATTTCTCTGTGTGATTCTGAATTATCCTTAATTTATGGACATGAGTATATTAACGGTTTTTCCGTCAGGCGGGCAGGCAATAATGAATTATTTACGTGAGAGGCCTGAAGGATAAGTAAGGACCTTTAGAAATTAAAATGTTGTTTAAGATGTAATTAAAGAGAATTATTACACACATACATACACGCATGCTTGAGCGCATGCACGCACACACACATATATATGGTGCGAGAAGGATATTTGTATATACGTTTTTCTGTAAAAAAAAAGAAACACCCAAACAAACAAAAATCACTTTACATTATGTATTCAAAAAATTAAATATTCAAAGCTTGAGAACGGTAACATGGATCACAGCGCAGCTCAGGTGTCGTCCTCGTCACTTGACGATTGTTCAAATTTACTAGGTCCGTCACCATCAATCCTCGTGTTGCTTTATAATGCGACGTCAACATGCACTTATTCACTTCGATGGAATAATTCCTCGTATTCTGATTTAGAACTCTGCTATTACGTTATTATATAAAGAAGGAAGAACTTTTGGAAAAATAATTTCTTTAAAACTTAGATTAGTTAAAATTCGTTGGAATAAGCAAAAGAAAGAAATATTTTGTTCAAAAAAAACTTTTTTACTGTCGTGGTGTAAAGAAACTTCTAAATTCCATATTGCTTCCCAGTCGGCGGTCAGCTCTTAAGAAAAATAAATAAGCGAAATGGAATAAAATATTATATTTTTTAAAGAATAGGCTGTCTATTTCTTTACTACGAAAAAATAAAAATAATAGTAATAAATAATAATAGACGAAAATATAATAAAAGTAATATTCGACATTATTGGTATGTGAGATATGACCTTTATGTCCTTAGTTTTAGAAAAATAAGAACTTAATACGAGGAACTGTAAAATACAATCGAGAACAAGTAGGGGGCTGAGTTAGAAGAACAAATGGAAATTCTATGTTCGTGCGTGGTACCAATGGGGACGAAAAAATCCGGACGATTTTCCGCTTTTTTTGTCCGTCATTAGGAATCCTCCATCTCTTTCTTTTCTTTCTTATCTCAATCTCCCTCGGGAAGAGGTTTTAGTTCTTGCTTTACTTTTCCCCCCGCTAAATGTTCTTCTGTTAGCTCAACTCAAAATTGTTTTGCGTGGAGGATGCAAAAGAACTTGCATTCGTTTCGTTCGTCTTTTATTAATGCTTGTTATTAGAACTGTTGTTGCATCACGTAAAGAGATTTTTTTTTGTTGTCAAGAAAGTAAACTTTTTCCGCTTTAACTTACAAACTTTTTTAACGAGTAATAAAGAATTACTTACTTTTTTGACTCTCTTAATTTTTCTACATTCTCTTGCAAAGTATGTGACTTGAAAACTGAAATTCTTTTCTGAAATAACAAACATAACTCATTTTTTGTAACGTTTAAAAGCTAAAAACAAGTTACTTACGAATACTTTGTTTAAATGCTTTCAAGGATTTCATGTTAAAGAGTGAATTATGTCAGAGGCAGTAGTTTAGTGAAAAGTATGGATACTGAAGATAGAAATAGGTTTAAAGATTTTTTGTAGTTTTTAATTGAAATGTCATGGAAATTGTTTTTAATTGATAAGATTTTAAAAATATGATGTAAACTGCCTTTCAAATTATTGCACACACACATGTCTTTCTATTTCATTGAGCTTGTGAGTTACAATGAACCTTCACTTTTTACCTCTGCAAATGTAATATATTTGAAGGGTTTTAAAATCAATTTATACCGAAAAATCTGGCATACAACCAAAAAAATAAGATCGAAATTTACGGATGAGCGTTATATGCCATGCACAAAAATGTTAGCTTTAAAAATATAAATAGAGATGAGCATAAAAGAATCAACTTCTACAATTGTCAAAATACTGTTTTTATTTTTTTTAAAAAAATGACATACCTTAAATAGTTGTTCTGAAGTACGCGCGCTATTTTTTCAAAAGCACGAGATAATACTTCTAATAAGTGACATCAAAAGATAAGAACATTGCATACATACATTTCAAGTTTCTTCGTAAAAATAGGGAGGCTCATTATACGGCGAATACATCTAAAAATTAAAAAACGCAGCTTGAAAGGTGCGAGCTATACCCTGGATTTTACGGTACTTTTGTTACTTACATTTTTGAAAAATTCACTTCGAAATTAAAAAAAAAAATTATAAAGATTCTTATCACCTCCAGAATGTAAAGTTGTTATAAAACTAATTAATATATTATCTTTAAAAGTAACATGTTATTAAATTAAAAGAAAATAAGATATTCACGCTTCTTAAGTGTTGAGATTGTTTATACGATATCTAGTATTGATTGAATAAGAATAGTGAGATAATATACAATGTTCATTTTAAAGTTAGTAAAAAAAGTAACATTTAGCTGATAATTTTTTTTATAAGTAGGATTAATGAAGTTTATCAGAAATATGATAACCAGGAAATTAACAAGACGCTTAAATCTTTGAAAATATGCACAATGATTGCAGAAATTTCAATCCATTTACAGTTTATAAATCATATCTACTCTGTCAAATGGATAAAAATAACAACTAATACAAAATCAAAGAAACGGTTGAAATGTTTAACGTTTAATTTTTGTACTACAGATAATTGGATTGGTGATATTTCTTGTTAGATGTCTTCATTTCAAAATCAACATTCTGACCTCTCATCACTTCTGCAACCGTATCTTTACAAACCGGCTACCAAACTATAATTATCATACCATGTTGACAAGCCTGTTTATGATCTGGATACATTTGGCTATGGCAGATTTGACGAAACTCGTTCAGTTGCTAGAGCTGAAGTTCTGCAAAAAAATGCAATAACAATCTTCGTAAATAAACTATATGATTGTAAAAAGAGAATTATATGGTAATCCATCAATATGCTCTTTCTTTGTTACTCATTAAAATAGAGATAAAATTTTGTGTTTTATTACATAGGGAACATAAATAAGGGCATAGACCCTTAAAAATTATATGAGCTTTTGTGAGAAATAAATATTTCATGTTTTTTATGAAGTATATTTCGCAATTATTACATTGCTTCAATATGCACTGTTTTCTTTTTGTGTTATAGAAAAATGGTTTTCTTTAACTACAAAGAATTTTATTTTCTTCTGTTTTTAAATGAGAATATTTTCTGTTATCTTTCTTCTTTTTCGCTTATAAAATGCTGTAGAGCAGGAATCGGTAACCTTTTAGCTGTGACGTGCCAAATTAATCTACCAATATGATTCAGCGAGCCACACAGTAGAATATTTTTGAAACAATTCTATTCCTGCGATAATTTATGCAGAATTAGACAGTAGAGGTTAATAACAAGGTTTACTGTTTTATTATTTATTAATTTTGCATCATATAAAGATATTTCTTAACATAAAAAACAGCATAAAATATAACTATTACTTCAACAAAAATTAAATTGTACATATACTATGCATTTTTTAAGCGTATTTATTAAAATAAGAAATATACAACAAAAAATATAAGTATTTCCCTTCATTTTAGTTAAATAAAAAGACAAATAAAAATTTTAATACGTACCTAGTGCTTGCACGTCTCTAATTTCATATCGCAAAATCAGGAGTATAATTTGGGACTTTCGATTTAAATCGAATCTGAGCATTCAGTTGTAAAACAATTTCTTTGCGGACTCGAAATATTTTTTATATGAGGAAAGATTTTCTTACATAGACATGTAGAACCAAAAGCAGAAAGCAGAGTACATGCAAGTTTCTCTCTTAAATCAATTAAATCTCTCCAGCAATGTTCATAATTTACAAAATGGCTATAAGTTTATCTTTAGAGTTATCTTTCAGATTTTTTCGTTATTCCGTAAATGGCTATAATTCTTGAGATGTTTGTCAAATAAGGTCTATTATAAATTTATCAACTTCCATCCACTCAAAATTGACAAATTTGTAGAGTAGTGTAGAGTACCACTGATAACTGTACCGCGTGCCATAGGATGCCTACCATGCTGTAGAGATTGTGTGGGTATGACCTTTATTAATATCCTTATTTTATTATTGATCTTTTAAATAGTTAATACAACTAACTCTTTTTTTTGCATGATTTTGAAATAACACGGTACACAAATTTAACGAATTTTTTATATACGAATTTTATGTTCTCGTATGGATTCTAAAATATTTGGGAATTCTTGCCCTTTTGGATGCGAACGATTTGATGGAATTTATGACAGTTTATGATAATAAAGAAGTCGATAATAACGAAGTAAGAATTAACTCCTGATTTAATTCGCGGAGGTTTGAACTTTGCTACAAGTATGGAACAACATTGTCTTACTCATGATCCTGACTTACAGCGTGAAATAAAATTTTAACGGGGTTTTTAAAGTTTTATGCAGCAGAATGTCAAGAATTATCTAAGCAATTTAAAAAAAAAAGGTTTTGTAACAACAACAACAAATAGGTGCCGTTAATAATACACGAATTTTTTTCCCCTTGAATTAAAGCAGACAATTATGCCAGACATATCTGACACATCAACGAATGATAGAACTTTTGATCCAGTTCACAATAAACATCCAAGCTTGTTATTAAGTAGCGATAAATAGTTGTTAAGTAGTAGCTTTGTTCCTAATTTCAATTTGAATTTTTATATGTTGTATGTACTTAAAGACTAAATTTTCACTGTATTCCATTTTTAATTTTTTTTGTAACACAATTGGATCGTTTTTGTTTCATAAATATGTAACGTGGATTTCATTATTACTTTTTTAACGGTGTTTTTGGGAAAATATTTAGAGTTTTTAATTTTACACGGTTTCTTAAAGTTGTAGAACATATCCCCAAATTTTCCATACGACGCAAGTAATTTTTTACATGATTTTTTTGTACAGTTTTCTATGAGTAACGTATCCAAAAAGTTACATGTATATATAGGGTGGACCAAATGTCTTGCCCTGATATAAATATTTATTGTGTTCAAACTGTTATAATAAGATATATTGTAATGTCCTAGCTTTGTTAATTGAGGAAACTTGGATGATGTTTTAATGGTTTATTTACTCACAAAGACATAGGACACTCCCATACACGAAAAATTTACACTTTTTACACGTTTCAGTTAAGTACTGAATCTACTGAGCTCGTTGACAATTTTAAAGAGAAAAAAAGTATGGGGGTCAGGATGGCATCCAGCTCTTCTGTCTCCGGCAGATGCGAAGTCATTCACGCAAAACTCCTTGGTGGAGCCCACAGATCTCTCTTCGAGAGACAAACACTGAACCAGCGTTTCTGAAACTGTGGGGCACGCCCCCCTGGAGGGCGCGATAATCCTGCGAGGGGGACGCGAGCATATTAAAAATAAAAGGTTTAAAAGAATAATTTTTTGGAATGAAGTAAAACAAAATGCTTTCTGACATAATAAAAAATACACATTTACACTGATATAATTTACATATATCATCTGGTGATCATCAAAAATAAAAGACTCCACTTCTAACGCTCATTAGCTATCTTTGATCCAAAAACCAAATAAAAAATGACATTTTGTTTGCTTTGCTGTAATCCCACGATGGGAATTTTTTTTATTACGTTTCTTTTAACCCTTAAAATACTACTTTTGATTATCATATATTTGACCTTCAAACTTACTGGTATGTTTCAATCCGTCTCTTTTTCTTTTAGGCAAGTTGTAAATATAATATTTTTCTGTTGCTTTTTTTCCTATGTGAATGAGTTTTATGATATATGGATAAGCATATTAAGCACTTTGAAGGATTATTTGGCCAAGATGTATTTTTATAGTTTATAAAATGAGCAGAATATTAAAAAAATGGGCATCTGTGGTCTCTATTGAAGGAAGTTGAAACTGATCAAGCAATTGAAGAACCTGCTGAAATAATGCATATTAATCAAGATAGCGAAAGTAAATATGAGAAAAGCGATAGACATGAAACGTTTGAGTTGAATTGAAATTTTTAAATGCTGCTTAAAAAACTCTACGAAGCCATAAATGTAGTACTGCGCCTTGTCAAAAAGACACAAGAAAGAAAAAGTTCAAAATGCTATTTGTAGATCATCAAATGGCAGCAAAACTACAATAACGTGAACAAAATATGACAGTTTTGCTGGAAACTAACGTTCCTGTATTGTTAACGAAAAGCTAATAAAAGTTATTAAGGGCACGCACATTTGGAACATTTTCTTTAGTTTTATTGGAATTTTTCTCAAATTATCAAAGGAAAATTGAAAAGTCCTTGAAAGTAGGTAAGTATATTTTCTCTTAATTAAATTATTCACTGGAATTGTGATTTTTATCGTGTATAAATATCGTGTAAAAATAATTATAAAATCAATCATAGTTTAAAAACAAACTAAAAACAAGCTTTTATAGTGAATCTAACTAAAAAGTAAAATATATATATATATATATATATATATATATATATATATATATATATATATATATAACTTAAAATTACCACATAAAAATTTAATACTTATCTTGTTAATTTTTACGGTTTATAATTATGATCATATTGTAGCTTTAGCGCCCCAAAAAGTGCATTATTATTGTTTGTGGGAGAGCGCGACAAAAATTATGATTGAAAATCTGGTCCCCAGTAGTGAAAGTTTGAGAACCACTGCACTAAACTATCTCTTCACAAAGCTTGCTGGTGGAGCTCATTGTATTCTCTCGTTGCGAGACAGTCATCGGAATCCAAATATCCACACTAAGCTCATTGGCGGAGCTCAATAACCGCTCTCGTCGAGAGGTAATGACCAACTCATCTGGCGTGGCACTCGCGCAGTATTACAGATTTCGATGTTTTATCCGACACCGGTATGGCGTCAGGATATTTAGAGGCTAAGCACGTAATTGTAATAAGTCCATTATTGCCTTCCGTAGACGTAGTCATAAGATCGCAAGCATCTACATCAATTTTACCGAATACTGAAATTATAGGGGCAAGTTCTTCACTTTTTTGCTGTTTTGCAATTCAAGTACTCGATTGTATTTGAGTCGCAGGACTTATGGGGCTACAAGGGTCCATTGTGTGTGTGAATCATACTTTTACATGGACACACACGCACGCACACATTTTTCTGCTTAAAGGGTAGTTTTTTATATTTTTTTTATTGAGAACATTTATAACCTCGTGCACCACAAAGTATCACACGGAGGCTTACATAGAACTAAGCGCAAAGTACACATCACAAAGAAGAGAAGGATTACAACGCAAACATCCATGCCTTACCCGAGAGATTCAAACTCAGACCCTGCGACACCGTATTCCGCTTCAGTAACCACTATACTGGATGGGCGGCTAAAGGGTAGTTGAGATCCTAAAAAGCAATCTTATGTAGCCCGAAGTCAGTGCTATGAGTCAGTGACAACTTTAAACAACATAATAGTTTTGCATTTGGGTCCATGAATATTTCTTGTTGGGTTCCATGTTTCGTGTTATAGTATTTAGAATTTCATTTTCCTCTGTTTTGTAGGAGAGATACTGAAGTATTATTTTTTCTTCTAATGTATTTTTTTCCAATCCCTTTTTTCAACATATATTATTACTTATTCAATTGCAGCTTTGCATGTTTGCATTTTTTTGTATGTATATATATATATATATATATATATATATATTTTTTATATATATATATATATATATATATATATATATATGTGGCATGCAGCCAAAGCCAAGCAGTCTTCGCGCGCAGGCGCAGCAAACAAAAACTAAAACTCTTGAGAAAAAACTTTGAGCAGAGAGAAAGGAAAACGCGAGAGGTGCGCGAGCAGGCGTTACCTTCTGAATATCATCGTCAAACTTATCTGTAAAAACTTATCTACCTTTTTAATTAATTTTTGTTTAATGTTAAATAAACCATAAGAAAGAGAAACGTATTGGACCCCTTGTTGTCTCCCACAAATTATGGGGGCTCAGCCGAGATAGATAAAATTTCGATTTTGAACCAAAGTCTGGACAATGAACAACAGCGTCCGTGAAGGAGACGCTCCGCCATTTTTCGGAAACTTCGTTCAACCTGTGTAGAGGTTGAATTTTTCAACTTCATTCCGCCTGTGTAGAGGTCGGAACAAATAACAAAATAACCTGTGTAGAGGTGTATTTTTCAACGAACCATCGACAAATATTCCGCCTGTGTAGAGGTTGGAAAACCCATCGACGAAAAATCCGCCTGTGTAGAGGCCGGAACTACAATATTTCAACTATATTACCTGCGAAGAGGTGACATCAGTGGAATCAACGTTTTTATTGGATACATCGTACGTGCGAGCAACAAGGGAGCCAGAAAAAAAAAAGGTAGGATCTTTCCAAATTTTTATAAAATGTATAAAAACGCTCTTAAAGAGGATCTCATAAGAGTCGTTGAGGAGCTAGACGGTATTGTCGAAAGTACTGACACTATAGTTAAACTAAAGACTAAAATTGAGAACAGTAGTACATTTGAAAGTGATCCAGATTTCGTTAAAACTTTAATTCAAAACTGTATAGATGAGAGAGTATCGCAAAACGAAAGAGAGGTAACTTCAGAACAAAAAATTGAGCTCGCGAAACTTCAGTTAGCAAAATTAGAAAAGAAATCGAACTTCAATTAGCTAAAAATAAAGCATTAAGTTTAAATCCTGCAGCTAAAGTCGAAGAAAAACAGTTCGAAACTAACATAGAAAATATGATAAAAAGTATAAAAACTTTATCTCTTCCTGTTCCCACCAGATCTGAAAATTTTAATCTGTTCTTCCAATCATTAGAACGCGCATTTTTAACCAAGAAAATAAATGACGAATATAAATCTGAAATTTTAATAAATCTTCTGGGCGAAAGAGCTCATAACGTCTTACTGTATATTAAAGAAGAGGAATTAAATGACTATGAAAAACTAAAATCTATAGTACTCAGAGAATTCCAATTAACCCCCGCGAGTGTTTAAACTCATTTAAAAATGCTGTAAAATCATCAGGCGAGACATACATCCAATTTGCTGCAAGATTGACGGCAAACTTCCAATATTATTGTTCGTTAAGAAAAGTTAATTCCTTTGAATCTCTATGTGATCTTATAATTTCTGATAAATTATTTGAAACTTTAAATAAGGAAACTGCAACTCATATTGGCATTCGAGAAGCAGAAGATTGGTTTAGGCCTATTGATTTAGCTAAAGAGTGTGATATTTATATTTCATCTAGAAGCGGATCACATAAAGAAATTCCTATTACTTATGGATATACCCAAGACCCCTTCAAAAATAGATCACAAAACTTTAAACCAAAGATTAAAGAGAACTATCCCCAATATCTTGAAAGAGAAAATAAAAATTGCTATATATGTGGTGATTCATCTCATTGCGCAAGAGACTGTGAGAAGCGTTTTAAACCTAAAGAATCTAATGATCACATCCATAATAAAATAAACGTGAATACTTTGAAAATCGAGAGCGAAAAACAAAATAGCGATGAATGCGCAAATCTTCAATACGTAAACATTTTTGTGGAAAATCAGCCCGTAACAGCATTGATTGATTCAGGTTGCCAGATCCCAGTTTTAAATTCCTCACTAATTAGAGTGCAAACACCTTCCGAAGAGATCATAACATTAAGCTCATGTTTTGGCGAAAAGCGAATGGTAGAAGTTAAACCCATAAATATTTCTCTTGATCAACACTTTCCCGGTATAAGTGTGCGAACGGCGATATCACCGACCTTGACCGAAGAATTTATTATACATCCCAGTGTATATTCTGAAATAAAAAAACAAGGCCACGCAAAGAGCGATGTTTTATTAAGTGAAAGTGAATCCTCTTTGAGTGCAGATTGTGGTGTTTCTTTTCCAAATGTTTCTGTTTCAAATGTGATAGAAAACTCTAGTTATGATTTATCACATGTTAAAAACTTTAATACTAGAAATGATTCGAGTTCTCTAAGTAAGGATTATAAATGTAATAAAATTAAGATTACTAAGTTAAAATTCAGTATTGTAAGAGAAAAATGTTCTGATATAGTATTGTGTAAGAAAGCCAATGGTGCCATGAAAACGAGTTCCGTGGAATTTATCTCCCGCTCACCTAACCCTTTACCTATGAAGAGTGAACATCGACGGTTTGTGTTGCTCGAAAAATTTTTGAGCCTTGGCAGTGGAAGCGAAGGAAAAGAGAAATCGTTTTAAACAGACGTCCAGAACTCTACAGAGGAAAATATAGATGCGTTCAACCAAAGATCAACTTGTTGAAAAGATGTTCTTATGCCGGTGAAACACAATGTTTTCCTGTTGAACCTTCCGGATGTCGAAGAGGTGCCTTCACATGATGGAGAAACTGTCTAGTTCAGAAAAATTATGATATGTTTAATCTCTATATATTTGTCGTATAGTCCTTGTCTGTTCCGTTTTTTTTTATGTTTCAGATTCTCCTCTGGTCTCCATGGAAATACCGCTGCGGACAGCGTACGGTCAGAATGGCCGTTGTGGCATGCAGCCAAAGCCAAGCAGTCTTCGCGCGCAGGCGCAGCAAACAAAAACTAAAACTCTTGAGAAAAAACTTTGAGCAGAGAGAAAGGAAAACGCGAGAGGTGCGCGAGCAGGCGTTACCTTCTGAATATCATCGTCAAACTTATCTGTAAAAACTTATCTACCTTTTTAATTAATTTTTGTTTAATGTTAAATAAACCATAAGAAAGAGAAACGTATTGGACCCCTTGTTGTCTCTCCCACATATATATATATATATATATATATATATATACTTTAGTATTTCATCTATTAAAGTTTAATTATAAAAAGAGTTTGTAACTGAAGCATAGTGTTATGTTTAACTCAGAATTGTTGACATAAAGAAGACAGAAAAAAAGGTGGATAAAATATGCATGCAATTTCTCACTATTAGCTACAATTTTTGACTATAAAACAATTGAAAATTTTTAATGAAAGTTAAACACACAAGAAGAATGCAAGTTTAACTCACATCTTTTCTTTCTGTACATGCTATGTTTTAAACTTAAATTATCATTTTCAAATCTTCTGCATATCTCCAGCTTTCAGCTTAGACTAGAGTTCATTAAAGCTTTATTTATTTATTTTGCTTTTTTTTTGCTGCGTAGTTAAGCTTTCAACACTAACAGGGAAGTTATCGGGGCTTTATCACTGTTTCGCCTTCTTACGTAAGTTTCACGTTTCAACCCCTAGAAATATCGGGGAAACATCAGCTTCTTCAAGAAAAACAGATGGCTCGTAAGCGTCTTGTCATCACACTGTTGGTTCCACTTGGAAGACATTGAGGCTTCCAGCCTCTCGTATTGCGTTGATATGTATATGGACTGGGAGATTAGAAGACCGAAACTTTATTCGCCAAACATTTTTTTTTTCGTTTCCCACTCGGAAATAAACGAGTGACCCTTAAAAGAATAATTTAAAGTTAGGAAGATTTATCTATGTATCCATCCAGATAACAATTTTCTGTCTCCCCTACTCTTTTTTCGTTTTCGAGTACAATTATTTTGTAGGCGTTAATGTGGTTGAATTGTGAGATTCATGCTTTAAAAAAAAATACCACATTCTTCTTAGCAACATAAATCGAACTTTTTTTTTAAAAAAAATGCAATTAATTAAATGCGAAATATTTTTCTTTGAATTTAATATTTTTAGGATCATCATACAGTGTTTACTTATCAATACAGAATTTTGTTCAGTTTACTCTTTGTCTTTTTTCAATTCCTACTATTAGATTACTCTCTCCCTATATATATATATATATATATATATATATATATATATATATATATATATATATATATATATATATATATATGTATATATATATAGATAGATATATATGTATATATATATATATATATATATATATATATATATATATATATATATATATAGTTCAAATTTTCAATCGTTAATAAAATACTTTCTATTCATCCATTCAAGTTCAAGTACATTTTTTTAAACTTGTAGTGGATAACACTTGATGTTAATGCAGTTTTTTCAAATATTAATTCATTAATTAAATTAAAAATAAATAAATAGTAACAAACACAAAAATAATAATCCAACAGCACATACAGAAAGAAAAATCGTTCGTTGTGTCCCTGTAGCGCGTTGGACTTCTAATCTAAAGGTCGTGGGTTTGAATCCCACCTGGGAAGCCTAGTTTCTGAGAATGTGATTTCTTTTTAACTATAATATTTTATTAGAGTAATTAAATTTAATTAATGAATAAATAGTAACGCATAAAAACAAAAAATAGTCCAACACCATATATTGAAAGAAAAACGGAAAATTGCAAGGAAAATATCTTTCTATTTTGTCCCTTAATATTGTGATTCTGACATATGTAAATGTATATATATATTTATATATATATATATATATATATATATATATATAGTTCAAATTTTCAATCGTTAATAAAATACTTTCTATTCATCCATTCAAGTTCAAGTACATTTTTTTTAAACTTGTAGTGGATAACACTTGATGTTAATGCAGTTTTTCAAATATTAATTCATTAATTAAATTAAAAATAAATAAATAGTAACAAACACAAAAATAATAATCCAACAGCACATACAGAAAGAAAAATCGTTCGTTGTGTCCCTGTAGCGCGTTGGACTTCTAATCTAAAGGTCGTGGGTTTGAATCCCACCTGGGAAGCCTAGTTTCTGAGAATGTGATTTCTTTTTAACTATAATATTTTATTAGAGTAATTAAATTTAATTAATGAATAAATAGTAACGCATAAAAACAAAAAATAGTCCAACACCATATATTGAAAGAAAAACGGAAAATTGCAAGGAAAATATCTTTCTATTTTGTCCCTTAATATTGTGATTCTGACATATGTAAATACATATTTATATTAATTGTAACTATTCAATAAAAAATAACTAAAATAAAATTTTTCTTTGTTGATCCAAGAAGGAATTGAATTTTTTTTAATTTGTTTTTTTTCTCTTTCGATTCTTTTATTTATTGGTGTAACATAGCACATTTATTAACATTATATATATAATTATATATATAATATATATATATATATATATATATAATTAGCCTCTCTCTATATATAATTATATATATATATATATATATATGTCATGATTTTTAAGACAGAATCAGATTTAAGTTTAAAAAAGGAGATCTTTATTCAATCGTTTCGACATCTCTTCTGACACCGAGCAGGGAGGAAAAAGCACGCCATGGTGGTGGTTTCAAGTGGATAACACTTGAAAAACATATGGTAAGTATCGCTGCTTTGAAGAGGGGCTTGCAAGTTAATGCTGACATATGTTGACTATTAAATCTAACGATCTGAAATTAGACATGTTTATTGGCTAGGCCATATGTTCGGAAGAAATAAATGGGGGATTAGTTTGATACTTGAATATGGGAACGGAGAAAGATGAGTCAAGTGCTAGACAGGGAATTTAATTTTTAATCTAATTTAATTATCCTTACATTAGCCCCCCAATTTTAAAAGGGAGTCATGGCGTGGTTTTTTTCTCTCTTTACAAACTTAATCAATTTTCAATAAACACAAAACAATACATAACGTTATTTAGAAAGACATATTAAACACAGTAGAAATATTTAAGCAATAGTAATACTAAAATCAAAAAGCAATACAATAAACGAAACTATAACAACAAACACAGTAAGGACACTTCCAACATATTAATTGATAAAAATGAATTTCCATACATATAATTGAAGATTAGCTTGTTTAAATCTATTCGACATCCAGAAAAAGAGCTCGCGTTTTCTCCTATTCCTTCATAATAATAGATTTATATTATAGCTAGCAGATAATATTTTTCAAAAAAATTATGTTGGAAAATAATATATCAAACAATAAGATAGTAAATATAAAAATACATGAAATTATACAAATGTTAAAATAATAATTTTGTATAAAAATCTACTCTGGCGCCATCGTAGTAATACCTTATATTGTTATACATATTTTGCATATATGAAATACATTTTTTAAAAAGATAAAAAAATATAGACACTAATAAAATGAAATTATTAATAATATGAAAACGGTGTATAACACACAACTTCTATGCACTATCCAACACAATAAACAATGTTTTATTTCATATGCGTTATAAAATATAAAAATTATAAGAATATAAGAGCTCTTTTTTATTATTTTGAGTCGGAAAAGTGGACTCATTTCAATAATAACTTTTAGTATTTCTGAAAATTTTTCACAATATTCATTGTAACTTAATATCGCATGCAATATTTTGAATCTTTCCGTAACCTTCTAAAAATACGTTTCATAGACAAAAATTCTAGAGTTTCTCTTGCATTACACATTCACTAAGAAAACTGTAACACTTTACTTAATTTTGAACACATCTCTCTGAGAAATCTGCGTCATCAACTCACAGATGTTCAGGGATGCTGATAAGAAACAATGAGAAGTGTACATATCAAACTAAACAAGTTTGTCCTCTTAATGTTTCGAGACATATACAAAATTATAATGATTGTATTCTCGCTTATCCACTGTATAATATTCAAAAATAAGCTTAAAGTTATTAAATTAATTTTAATTTTAGATAAGGAAAATTTTGAGAACTATTGAATCCCGATATATGGCCGGTATATCAAAACACACAATTTCAAAAATAAAAAAAAATTAAATGACATGCAATAAGATTACTGCTGAATAAAATAATTAACAAAACAATTAAATTCAGTGGAGAAAAGAGAATGCAACGTGACTTTACTTGTGCTTCTTATCAAAATATCATTAGTATTAGTACATTAATCATTTTTCTAAAAACTTAATTTATATTTTTCAACTTTAAAACACCAATTTCTATCATAACTCTTAACTCATTCGACATCTTAAGATAAAATTATGAGAAGTATATTAAAATTTCTCAAAATTTTGTATGACTAAACCTATATACTTTGTTTTCTCAATTAAAATATGAAGAAAATATCTCATTTATAACACAACTATATTATAAAAATTAAATACCATATCATATCATATATTATTCTTTTTCGCCGAAAAGTCTTGTTAAGCAGAACTCAGTTATTTCTGTATTATGTAAGATGTTTCTTTTAGTTATTATGTTATTCTCATTATTATGGGTATTTTGTTGAATGTAATTTAACTGAAAATTTTCAGATGGATGAAAATGTCTTAAACGAACTGAATGAACAAATTCAGTGTCAGTTTTGTTAAGGGCATTGGGTCTATCAATTTCAAATAATACATCAGAACATTTTCTTAAAACGGTATAAGAACCTGAATGAGGGGGACTTAATTTCCTTGTATTGGGGTATTGAATTTCCTCATATATTACTAAGTCACCATCCTTGTGTGTGAAATCAGCTTCCTGAAATTTTTTATCATATCTAATTTTATTTATTTTATAATATTGTTCTGTTCTTTCTTTGGCTAATTTTCTTGCTTCTTCTAAGGGAGGATATATCTCATTATCTTTTAGCGAAATTTCGAGAGGTAAATTACCATACATTAAGTAGGTTGGAGGGAAACCTGTCATTGTATGTGGAGTTTGATTATACTGATGGCTTACTTTTTCTAGAATTTTTGTCCATGGGTCTTTATTTGAACTATTACTACTTTCACATTTTAAGCGGGTAATGATGGTTTGATTTACCCGTTCCACCTTTCCATTGGTTTGTGGTCTGTGAGAAGTAGTTAAAAATTGAGTGATATTATTATGTTTCACTTAAAATCACTTAAAATTCACTAAAATTAACTTAAAATTCACTATCACTTAAAATTTTTTCCGGTATGTGATTCTGAAAGATTTGTCTTAAACAATTTATATAATTATCTGTTGTTGCATTTTTTTATGGGAAAGTCCAAATGTACCTAGTTGCATGATCAATAATAATGTGTAAATACTTTTTAACAGAGTTGTAATAATTTAAACCACCTACACTGTCTATCGACAAAAGTTCAAAGGGTTTTTCACAAAGGGAAAGTGATTGCACCAGTCCGTATTTTCTCTGATGTGACTTCTTATTTATTTGACAAGTTTCACAGTGTTTCACATAATTTCGTATATCAGTAATAATGTTTATCCAATAATATTGTGATGCTATTAATTTTAACATAGTAGCTGCACCAGGGTGGCCAAATTTTTTATGAGTTGTTTCCATTAATTTCCCTCTTAGAGCTTTGGGTACAATTATTTTAGTTAAACCTTGTCTTTTAACTACAAAAACACCATCTCTCTTAAAACATTTAGGCGCTGATGTATTTTCTATATTTTGAAAATGACTTATTTCATTGATATCTAATAAAGGTTCTGGGGTGTATTAATTATATGATAAGCAATAGGATTACTTGTTAACATATCAGCTTCAACATTAGTGCTACCTTTCTTATATTTTATGTCAAAATCATACATAGAAGCTTTTAAAGACCATCTAAAAAGTCTACCCGTGGGATTTTTGAAATTTTTAAGCCAAACTAATGCATTATGATCGGAATGAACTGTGAAATGAGATCCATGAAGATAGCAATGGAATTTATCTAAACTATCAATTATAGCTATGCATTCTAATTCAGTTATTGTATAATTAATTTCATAATTTCTCAGTCGTCTCGAGTGGAATGCAATCGGATGTTGATTTCCATTGAGTTTTTGTTGTTTGAGGATACATGAGATTGCAGTTTTCGATGCATCTACATAAAGATGACAGGGATAATTTGGATTGAATATAGCTAAAATGGACTTTGAAATTAAACTGTCTTTAAGTTTTTGAAAAGATTGTTGACATTCTGGGGTCCAATTCCAATTTTGATTCTTTTTAAGAAGATTATTTAAGGGCATTCTTAATTTTGCATATTGAGGAATGAATTTATAATAGACATTAATACTACCAAGAAATCTGTGTAAATCCTTTACATTTCTAGGGGGTAAAAGTTTTTTAATTATTTCGACATTTGTATTATTTGGAGTGTATGACCCTTGTTTTATTTCATATCCTAAGAAATCAATTGTATCTTTGCCAAATTTACACTTTGATAATTTTAATTTAATATTTTCTATTCCACAAATTTTAAAAATTTCCTCTAAATATTTTGCATGTTCTTCAATTGTGATTCCGAAAATACTATTATATCGTCAAAATAATTTAATGCAAATTTTATTTGGTATTTATTTAAAATCTGTCTAATAGCTCTTTGAAATATAGCTGGAGAATTTTTTATATCCAAAAGGCAAACGATTAAATTGAAAAAGACCGTAATTTGATGTAAATGCAAGTTTTTCAGATTCATTATCATCTAATTTAATGTGCCAATAACCACTACATAGGTCGATGGTTGAGAAAAATTTTGCATGTGTTAATTTGTCTAAAACTGCATCTATTCAGGGAATTGGCTCTGCATCTAATTTTGTGATAGCATTTAGCTTTCTGTAATCGATACATAATCGTGTACGAGCATTATCCTCTTTTTTAAAAGCCAATGTTATAGGGGCAGCGTAAGAACTATAAGATGGTTTTATTATTCCTGCTTTCAATAATGCATCTAATTGCTTTTTTATTTTCGTATCATCTTTAAAAGATGTCCTATGTGGTCAATTTGCAATGGGTAATTCTGAGGTAAGTATTATTTTAGGAGAATTACATTTTAACTCGCCCACATCAAACTTATTTTTAGCAAAGACATGTTTATATTTATCAATAATCATATTAATAATATCATAATCACTATTAGGAATTATTTCTATATTAAACACATTATCAGTTTTCTTAGTGATAATTTTATTATTACTAAATTTAAGAGTTTCATTTTCTTTAATATTTTTCTTAGATTCATAATTTTTTACAATTTGTTTTCCTCTTTGAAAAATTTTATAATCACTAAAATTAATATTTAATTCAAAAATACTCATAGTTTTATTAGAAATTATTAAATATTTCAGTTCTACATTTACTATGAGGAATTTAATATTTTCAATAATTTCTTCTATTTTCAATTGTAAAGTAATTGCCTCACTCACCTCAATTTCTCCATTGATGGTGGCAATTTTTGTTTTGATATACTCTACATTGTGGTATCCCTTGATTTGTGATATTATATTTTTTAGAATAATATTGACACTTGATCCTGTATATTCTATGTGGGTCTCTTTTGAGGTTTTTTCTGTTTTAGATGATTGAAGATGAATCTCCGCTGTATTGACTTGTGTTCCGAATTCACGTATTAAATTATTTTTCAGTTCGTAAAAACTTTTAGGGATAGATTGTGATTGGATGTATGTCTTCACAGCTCCATCTACTAACTTGATTATAAATAGGATTTTCTGTTTCTTTGGTATATTGAAGGAATCGCATGTACTTTCAAAATTTCTAATGAATAATTGGATGGATATTTCCAAGTTATATTTTTGGAAAAAAGTCTGTAGATCTTCAAATCGAATATCATTTTTAATAATGGTTATAGGTTGTTGTAATTTTTCTTCATCAGCATCTAAATTCTCTTCTTGCTTAATTTTAATTTCATTCATTGTTTCCATTTTTGAAGTATGACTTTCTGAAATCTTGTTAGGAGAAGAGGATGATTCTATTTCTTTGGCGGTAAGAGCGATGTTCTTTCGGGGATTACTAGCGCGTTTCTTTTTCCGTACCATAGATTAATTCTGGTAACCCAACGTCCGCAGCTAACAAATATAGAGTGCCGTCGAACTTCCATAAAATTCTCCATATCAGTTACTACGTTCGTTGGCGTTAGTTTTTATATTAAATTATTTTATAAAAAAGATTAGTTTTTTACATTAAGAACACAGACAAAGATCCTGCCGGCTTTAATTCTGTCATGATTTTTAAGACAGAATCAGATTAAAGTTTAAAAAAGGAGATCTTTATTCAATCGTTTCGACATCTCTTCTGACACCGAGCAGGGAGGAAAAAGCACGCCATGGTGGTGGTTTCAAGTGGATAACACTTGAAAAACATATGGTAAGTATCGCTGCTTTGAAGAGGGGCTTGCAAGTTAATGCTGACATATGTTGACTATTAAATCTAACGATCTGGAATTAGACATGTTTATTGGCTAGGCCATATGTTCGGAAGAAATAAATGGGTGATTAGTTTGATACTTGAATATGGGAACGGAGAAAGATGAGTCAAGTGCTAGATAGGGAATTTAATTTTTAATCTAATTTAATTATCCTTACATATATATATGTGTGGAATCGGTAGTGGAGTCGTCATCCAATTGAATCTCTCAACGAAACAAAGCACGCAGTCTTCGCGCGCAGGCGCAGCTGATCCAATGTGTAACAAAAACTTTGAAAAATGAGAAAAAAACGGAGAAAGAGACTGAGGTGCGCGAGCAGGCGTTCCCGTCGTCACATCATGGAAATCTAATTGTAGAATAGCTACCTTTTTTCTAATTAATTTTTGTTAAGTTTAAATAAATTTGAAGAAAGACAAATGTCTTGGACCCCTTGTTGTCTCCCACAAATTATGGGTGCTCGGCCGGGATTTTGATCAAAGTTTGGAACGCGTGAACAAAAGAAGCGTCCGTGGAGGAGACGTGCCGCCATTTTTTGGAAACTTCGCTCAACCTGTGTAGAGGTTGAATTTTTCATTCGAACCCAGCGTGAATATTCCACCTGTGTAGAGGCCGGAACTATTGATTTATCACCTACGAAGAGGTGTAATTTTAAAAATTTCAAGAACTATTTTTCGTCTAACGATATAACCTGCGAAGAGGTTGTGGGATCTGTGTTCATCTGCGTAGAAGAGGATCAATGTTTTTCTTCAATTATTGGATACATCGTACGTGCGAGCAAAAAGGGAGCTAGAAAAAAAGGTAGGATCTTTCCATATTTTTTCTAAAATGTATAAAAACGCTCTTAAAGAGGATCTCTTAAGAGTTGTCGAGGATCTCTTAAGAGTTGTCGAGGATCTAGACGGTACTGTGGAGAGTACGGACACCATAGCTAAACTAAAGACTAAAATTGAAAAGAATAGTACATTTGAAAGCGATGCAGATTTCGTTAAAACTTTAATTAAAAACTGTATAGATGAGAGGGTATCGCGAAACGAAAGAGAGGCAACTTTAGAAAAACAGAAAATTGAGCTCGCAAAACTACAGTTAGCACAGTTAGAAAAAGAAGTCGAACTTCAAACGGCTAAAAATAAAGCATTAAGTTTAAATCCTGCAGCTAAAGTCGAAGAGAAACAGTTCGAAACAAACATATAAAATATGATCAAAAGCATTAAAACTTTATCTCTTCCTGTTCCCACCAGATCTGAAAATTTTAATCTGTTCTTCCAATCATTAGAACGCGCATTTTTAACCAAGAAAATAAATGACGAATATAAATCTGAAATTTTAATAAATCTTCTGGACGAAAAAGCTCATAATGTCTTATTGTATATTAAAAAGGAGGAATTAAATGACTATGAAAAACTAAAATCTATAGTACTCAGAGAATTCCAAGTAACCCCTCGCGAGTGTTTAAACTCATTTAAAAATGCTGTAAAATCATCAGGCGAGACATACATCCAATTTGCTGCAAGATTGACGGCAAACTTCCAATATTATTGTTCGTTAAGAGAAGTTAATTCCTTTGAATCTCTATGTGATCTTTTAATTTCTGATAAATTATTTGAAACTTTAAATAAGAAAACCGCAACTCATATTGGCATTCGAGAAGCGGAAGATTGGTTTAGGCCTATTGATTTAGCTAAAGAGTGCGATATTTATATTTCATCTAGAAGCGAATCACGTAAGGAAACTCCTATTGCTTGTGGATATACCGAAGACCCCTTTAAAAATAGACCACGAAACTATAAACCAAAGATTAAAGATAGCTATCTCCAAAATCTTGAAAGACCAAATAAAAATTGCTACATATGCGGTGATTTATCTCATTACGCAAGAGATTGTGAGAAGCGTTTTAAGCCTAAAGAATCTAACGGCCACATCCATAATAGAAAAAACGCGAATAGTTTGAAAGTCAAGAGCGAAAAACAAAAAGGCGATGAGTTCGCACAACAGCTCCAATACGTAAGCATTTTTGTAGAAAATCAGCCCATAACAGCCTTGATTGATTCAGGTTGCCAGATCCCAGTTCTAAATTCCTCACTAATTAAATTGAACAAACCTTCCGAAGGAAGAATAACATTAAGCTCATGTTTTAACGAAAAGCGTATGGTAGAAGTTGCACCAATAAATATTTCTCTTACTCAGCACTCTCCCAGTTTAAGTGTTCGAACGGCAATATCACCGACCTTGGCCGAAGAATTTATTATACATCCCAGTGTATATATACTGAAATAAAGAAAATAAGCCACGCAAAGAGCGATGTTTTATTGAATGAAAGTGAATCCTCTTTAGGTGCTTATTCTATTTTTTCTGTTTCAAGTGTGATAAAAAACTCTAGTTATGATTTGTCACATGTTAAAAACTTTAATATTAGAAATGATTTGAGTTCTCTAATTAAGAATTATAAACCTAATAAAATTAAGAGTACTAAGTTAAAAATGAGTATTATATTGAAAGATGATATTCCTGTGTGTCAGAGAGCCAGACGTTTATCTTGTTCTGAGAAATTACAGGTAAACGATCAAATTGATGATTGGTTATAACAGGGTATTATAAGAGAAAGGTGTTCTGATTATTGTTCACCTATAGTATTGTGTAAGAAAAATAATGGTAATTTAAGAATCTGCATTGATTACCGCAAAATTAATTCTAAAACTGACAAAGATCGGTATCCTTTACCCTTAATAGAAGAAGTTCTAGATCAGTTGCAGTCGGGAAATTTCTTCTCAACTATTGACTTAAAAAACGGATTCTTTCACGTTGAGATGGAAGAAAGCAGTAAAAAATTTACTTCATTCGTCACACATAATGTGCAATATGAGTTTAATAAAGTTCCATTTGGTCTTTGTAATAGTCCGAGTGTTTTTCAAAGATTTATCAATCACGTTTTCAGAGACCTTCTTAAAGAGGGAATTGTCATAATCTGCATGGATGATATTATTATCCCTTCTTGGGATGAACTTGACGGGTTAAACCGTTTTACCAGGGTGTTAAAAACTGCATCGGAATATGGATTAGAATTAAATTTTAAAAAATGTAACTTCATCAAGTCAAAGATTGAATTTCTAGGACACATAATTGAAAAGGGTACAATTAAACCTTCTTTGGACAAAACCAAAGCAGTTCAGAATTTTCCAGAACCTAAAAACGTGAAACAGGTCCAAAGTTTCCTTGGACTGTCGGGTTACTTTCGGAAGTTTAACCAAAATTATTCCATAATAGCCAAACCTCTCAGTGATTTACTACGGGATAATCCTGTGTTTCATTTCGGACCCGAACAGCAATTAGCATTTCAAACTTTACGGCAAAAACTTTCTGAAAATCCGGTGCTTCATATTTTCAAACAAGGTGCAAAACTTGAATTGCATACTGATGCTAGTAAATTTGGTTATGGTGCGATTCTGTTACAACAATCAGACGACAATAAACTTCACCCCGTACACTATTTTAGCAAGAAAACCACTCCCCAGGAGGAAAAATATTCAAGTTATGAACTTGAAGTTTTGGCTGTAATCGAATCTCTTAAGAAATTTAGGAACTATCTCGTTGGCAACAAATTTAAAATTGTAACTGATTGTTCGGCATTCCAAAAAACTATGAGTAAAAAACAATTAACTCCTAAAATTGCTAGATGGGCCTTATTTTTAGAAGACTTTAATTATGAAATTATTCATCGTCCAGGCAAACAAATGGGACATGTAGATTGTGTTTAAGCCGTTATCCTGTAATGACCATAACATATGATGAAATAACCACTAAACTTGCAAATTGTCAGCGAAATGACGAGTACATTAACTCATTGAAAACCCTTTTAGAAAATAAGCAAATTAATGATTTTGTTGTTAAAAATGATGTCCTATATAAAATTGAAAATGATAATGATGTTTTGGTAGTACCTCAACAGATGCAAACAGAAATTGTTAAAAATATTCATTCTAAAGGACATCTTGGTATTAATAAAACTGAAAGCATGGTAAAACAAAGTTTTTATTTTCCTAAAGTTAGAAAATGTGTTGAAAATGTTATTAATAATTGTATTGAATGCATTCTTGTAAACAAAAAACGACGGAAAGGTGAAGGGTTGTTAAATCCTATTCCTAAGGAAAATATCCCTCTTAGCACTTACCATATTGACTTTTTAGGTCCTTTGCCATCTACAAACAAATAAAAACTATAACCACATTCTTTCAATAATAGATGCATTCACTAAATTCGTATGGTTATATCTCTCCCGTAAAGTCCACTTCTTCCCGTGATGCTCTAGAGAAACTTAAGCAACAAGAGATTACATTTGGCAATCCTCACCGTATCATAACAGATAAAGGTACTGCATTTACTTCAAAAGAATTTCGAGAGTACTGTGAGAATGAGAACATCCAACATCTAAGCATAACAACTGGAATACCCCGAGGGAACGGACAGATTGAACGGATTCATAGTTCTCTGATCCCAATTTTGTCCAAGCTATCCATTGTCGACCCATCAAAATGGTACAAGTTTGTTCCAGCCGTACAGAAAACACTCAATTCAACGATTTCACAAAGCACTCAGATGACGCTGTTAAGTTGCAAGTTAGTGCTGACATATGTTGACTATTAAATCTAACGATCTGGAATTAGACATGTTTATTGGCTAGGCCATATGTTCGGAAGAAATAAATGGGTGATTAGTTTGATACTTGAATATGGGAACGGAGAAAGATGAGTCAAGTGCTAGATAGGGAATTTAATTTTTAATCTAATTTAATTATCCTTACATATATATATATGTGGAATCGGTAGTGGAGTCGTCATCCAATTGAATCTCTCAACGAAACAAAGCACGCAGTCTTCGCGCGCAGGCGCAGCTGATCCAATGTGAAACAAAAACTTTGACCATTGAGAAAAAAACGGAAAAAGAGACTGAGGTGCACGAGCAGGCGTTCCCGTCGTCACATCATGGAAATCTAATTGTAGAATAGCTACCTTTTTTTTAATTAATTTTTGTTAAGTTTAAATAAATCTGAAGAAAGACAAATGTCTTGGACCCCTTGTTGTCTCCCATATATATATGGGTGTGTGTGTGTGTAGCTTTATAAATCTCTATTAAAGAGACAGAAATGAGTAAACTAAAAAGGTAAAGAAAAACTAACAGGTATTGGAGGCTTAAAAGATATATAGATGCTTCAGTATTATAAACATTTCTCTCTGACTTAGGACAGCTCTTTATATTTAAAAATATATTAATAAAATTGTGGTTTAATCAGTTTTGTGGCTAGCCAAATTTTCCTCTTTCTGTTTATGATATTGAGCGAAATCCGAATGAAAATAATGAATAGAAGTGCAAAATCCATTATGAGTGAGAAAGTAACTTAGCCAAAGTTGCATTCAAAAATTCTTAAACCACGATGAATCTGTATACAATAAACAAGTTATTGACAGATTCTGATGTTAATTCCAATGATCAGTATAATGACTATTTTTTTTATTTCAAAATAAAACTAAGTTTTGAAGGGAGAGGTTGTTATAAATCTCTCTTTATTTTAATGTTTTTTTATGATTTTATTATGCACATTTGGTAGTAAGAAATTGATCTTTTTTCAAAATAAATGCTTTTATCGGTTCTGGTACTTGAAGTAAATAAACTTTCTTTTTCGCACTGCATCATTTGGACAAATTTCCAAAATTTGTTTGTGGTTAGTAGTTAATTATAATGCTATAATTTTAATTGAATATACAGATATTGCGTTTTTAAGTATAAAAATAATTATAACTACTGTACTGTATTTTTTGGAGTATGTGAGTGAGTGAATATTAACATCGCACTGTTCAGCTACACGAGGGCTTTTGGCAACGTATCACGTAATTTTGAACCATGGTCAAGTGACGTGGACGACACCTGAGCTGGCACCCCCTTCTCCTAACTACCACACCACACCTACTTAGAAGGAATATTCTACCAATACTTAGCAGGAATGTTCTTTGAAATCCACTCTTCCAAGATATATGGCAGCACGAGTTCTATGATGAGTATTTTAGCGGGGAAGCCGAATAGTTTTGTAGCAGATATTGCGTTTTCAGCGGATTGCAAAGATTATTATTTTTGTCCCGAAAAAATAGTTTATGCCAAAATTTAAGTGACTTATGTTTTGTATGTTATTGAAGGCCTTGGAAAATGATTTGACTACTTATTTTAAGTAAACGGTGTATATAATTAATTTTACAGTGGAATAGCTTTAATTAATTTATTAGCTCTAACGGATTAAATTTTCTAAAGTGGAGTATTTTGTTTATGTATATCCCTTAATTTTTAAATGTAGTGATCCAAAAAAATATTGTATGAAAAAGACTGCAGTTAAATCATAATGCGGTTGGATAAAGTATTAAAGTGCATTTCTCCCCTACACGGCAGGTCTTATAAAGCTCTAATAAAGCTCGAGCTACGAAAGTAGCTAGGCATTTGCCAACTTGACTCTATCGTTAACATTTCGCTATGTTTTTCATTGAATCGCCATTATAATTTAAGAAACGGCGTTGCTTGCGAATATTACAATTTTAAAATAAAATAAATAAAACAGAAAGTAATATTAATGTATTACACTTTCAGATATAAATTATTTACATTATTTTAAGCGTCACAAAACTTTTAACAATGTGTTACCTTTGCTGAGCAGAGATCAGCTTAGGGAGGTATTTTCAAAAATCGATCCTCAAGAGTGTTACTGGGAGTTATAAATATAAAAAAAAATCCTTTTTATCAGCTATTAGATCTACAGACTTAAAATTTAACAAAGGTATTTTTTTTCTTTCTTTTTTTTCTTCAGCTGAGATATGCGAAAAGCTTTTTTGTTTAATTTGCTATTCACGTAAAATTAACTCATTAAAAACTTCTTTATCCTTCAATCTGTGTTGTTTAATTTTTCAGTTCACCCGTGCGAAGAACGGGTATACCAGCTAGTATATATATATATACTTTTATGAGCATAACTATATAGAAAAATACAACATATTATTAACATCAATATACTGATTATATTATTATAATTATATAACTTGGGTAAAATAAGATTTCCAACGAAATATACATTTTTATCCAGACTACCATAATTTTATTTTAACCAACAATAACACAAGTAATATTAATTTTCCAGATATTAAATTCCAATTCAAATATCACTTAATATACACTAATATTTATAACAAGATAAAATTTTTTCAATTAATATTATTTAAGTATCATATGGGAATAACAAGATATAGATCTCTACTTATAGAAACACATTTGTAAATTATAATTCTTAACACAGCAAAATGGATACACTTTGCAAGCATTTAGTTCCACAAAAATCAGAATAATTGAAAACAAAAATTTTAATAATTGGCTTAGGTACTAAAAATAGAGAGAGAGAGGACAACATATCCAATTAATTCCGTAAAAAGTTTTTCTGTATTAAGAATGTTTGAACTGTATCAGTTATTTTATTACTTCTTAATATTAAGAGTGCTACTTAATAAACTATAATAATGCTAATTATTCAAGGCAATCTCTCTTTCTAAAATTTCCATTCACTTACAATCTTACTTTTTCAAAACACAGTTGGCGCTAATTTCTCCAATGAAATTCTTTCTTTTTCCAATCGTATTTTTACCTTTGCAGACCCAGTACATTCCCCAGGAGCTGGGAAACTTTTTAGTGGAGCACCACATATAAACTATACCAATTGCCGCAAGTAATTTTGACGCCCAGAGGGAGGCATCTGAGCTCTGGCGATGCGAACTTGTTCTAGGAATTTAATTCTGCCGAGAGCTCTCAAGCTAAACAGGCACTTAAGGGATTTTTTAGATGCCCCATAATCATACAGCATGGACGCTGTCTATGTTATTTAGTTTAATGATTTTTTTAATATTTAAATTCCTCATATATAATTCTTTCCTTTCCTCTTGGTACATAGTATGACAAATTACAGGTGAAGGTTGGTCGGCCCCAAAACATGTTTAAACCTGCAATCCTGGTTCCTAAGGCCAGGAGTTTGTTATTATACTACTGTGCTTTCTTCCTAATTATAGTTATCTTAGGTTTATAACTATCTGTTTATTTTTATATTTTCGTTTATATATTTGTGTATATATATATGTGTATATATATATATTTATATATTGAATTTTTTATATTGGATTTTATATATATATATATATATATATATATATATATATATATATATATATATGTGTGTGTGTGTGTGTGTGTATATTTATATATTGAATTTTTTATATTGATTTTATATATATATATTATATATATATATATATGTGTGTGTGTGTGTGTGTGTATATTTATATATTGAATTTTTTATATTGGATTATATATATACACTGCTGGACAATTGCTAAGGACGGATAACACTATCATCCACAGCAACCACAAAAATGAAAGGAAGCAAAATGTGGAAAATTAGAATAAGTGCGGGATATTAGTAAGAAGAAGTATGAGTATGCAAATTTTTTTTCCACGTCTGTTCATCACGTGATAGCGTTCATAAGAGCTTTAAAAGTTTTGACGCGTGTGGACAGTTGTTGTTTCAAGTCAAAGTTTTACACGAAAGATTTAATAGACGAACTTAAAATTTTTGGCATGTCTTCCCGACATCACATAGATGATTTTATGCGTGGCCGAATTATTGGAAAGATCGAAGAAGGGCGAAAATAACAGATGTTGCCAGGAGTTCGACATCGCTCACAGCGTTGTTTCACGGCCGTGGAAGTCATTTAAAACTACTGGAATGTGTAGTAGACGGCACGGGGAAGGTCGTGTTAGAAGTACGACGCCTTCAGAAGACAGATATATCGTCCTATCAGCAAAAAGGAACAGGCGCACCAAAGCTCAGCAGGTGGCAAATCAGTTTTTGCTGCCTCAAGAAAGCAGATCTCCCGAAAAACTGTTGCCAGACGTTTGAGGGGAAGAGGACTATACGCACGCAGACCTGTTGTGTGTGTCCCATTGACCAGACAGCACCGTACTGCCCGTTTGCAATGGTGTCGTGAGCATCACAATTAATTGGACTGAACAGGAGTGGGCATGCGTACTATTCTCAGATGAGAGTAGGTTCAGTCTGTCATCGGATTGTAGACGCCAACTGATCTGGCGCGAGAGTGGTACTGCTTATCGTCCAGAAAATATCCAGGAAAAGGACCGATATCCGACATGCAGTATCATGGTGTGGGCCGGCATCATGATCAATGGCCGCACGCGCCTACATGTGGTTGCGAATGGGACTATGACGGCCAACGATACATTGATGAAGTTCTACTTCCTCATGTTCGTCTTTCCGTGGTGCTGTCGGTGATAAATTGTTTTTATGGATGACAACGCAACATGTCATCGAACACTCGCTGTTCAGGATTGTCTAGACAGCGAGGGTATTCAACGTCTCGTATGGCCAGCGCGTTTTCCAGATCTAAACCCCATTGAAAATGTGTGGGATGCTTTGGGAGGCAAGTTGCTGGTCGAAACTATCCTCCGACAAACAAGAACACCCTCATCCGTGCACTCACAGAGGAATGGGATAAATTGCCTCAACAGCTGCTGGATAATGTTGTGCAAAGTATGGTACGACGTGTGGAATGTTGCATCACACTCCACGGTGGACATATCCCGTACTGATACCTTTCTTTAAGGTGCCTGCTGACTTTTAGATGCATTGTTCCATTTCTCCGTACGCAGATCAAATGAACATTTTTTTTTCTTTCAGATGTTTCACAGCTTTTGTACTTTCCAGAACAATAAATATTCTTTATTCTAATGTCTGAACAGTGTGGCAACTATATTTTATCCTACTAGGCCTCATGTCTCGCTTAATGTTATGCTACATAGCAATTTGTGATCCGTCCTTAGCAATTGTCCAGCAGTGTATATATATATATATATAAATTACGCAGTACAGTTTTATAAACAGTTTAAATTATTATTAATATTCATAATTATTACGTTACAAATGTAATAAATTGTATAATAAGATATTTCTGCTTAGTATTGCTTTAAATTTGTTTATAGACCACCGAATCAGATTATAACACTTTTTTTTTATTCAAGTTGATATAAATGCATTTTGGACACATGCCTTTATTTATGATGATCCGAGTTCCTACAGATCATGGAAATACAACCAGAGTATATGACTCAACTAAAATTAAAGTCTGATCGTATATTGGTAATACAATTTTATTCAGAATAACGGCATACTGAAAACTAACATTCTAAAACAAAGTAAAAACGGTACTTATCTGAGTGAGAAGAGGATGGAGTTAGGAGACCTGAGAGGGTGAAGTTCTCCAGCCGTGGCGGAGTTGTGCTGGTAAGTAATCTAATGAAAGGGGAAAAGCCCCGAGAAATAGCGTGCAAGTGCTTTTAAAGCTGGCCGCATTACTTCCGAAAGAATCCGCTGCGAATTTATTACTGTCCCAATCCACCACTCTGATTTGCCCAACGGCATACTCACAGTCCGCGTAAGAATACAACCTTGTCTACCAGAGAGTGCCATGAACTGGGGATGCACCCACATTCTTTACTAATCCTTAGTTTTCTGTAAACAGGGCAGATGCAAAATAAAATTGTATCTTAGGGACCAGGCCGGCCGCCCATCACTCCTCCCCTCTTTCAGATTAGCAAAACTAAAAATAAAAGAAACAAAAAAAATTATTGAGAAAAATGTAAATATTATAAAAATGCAATAGCGACAGCAATTCCAACAGTCCCGTCGTCCTTCCGCCGGGCACTCGCAAACTTCTGGTCATGAACGACTGTCCACGTCTTGAAGGGGAAAAATTAAAAACGATAACTCTCTCTCTCTCTGGAACGTCCTAATCTTGGTGAAGACTCCTGAGGCTGGGTGAAGCGTAGCGTCACAGTCTTCAGCATTATAGAGAGACGCAGTTCCTCCATGCAGTAACTCGGCCTTGTAATGGTAAACCGGTGGGGTCTGAATCTTGTAGGGTAGTAGTGCAAAGGCTAGGGAAGCGTAGAGTCACAGTCTTCAGCATTATAGAGACGCAGTTCCTCCATGCAGTAACTCGGCCTTGTAATGGTAAACCGGTGGGGTCTGAATCTTGTAGGGTAGTGGTGCAAAGGCTAGACGAAGCGTAGAGTCACAGTCTGTAGTATTATAGAGATGCAGTGGCTCAATGAACGAACTCGGCCTTGTAATGGTAAACCGGTGGTGTCTGAATCTTGTAGGGTAGTGGTGCAAAGACTAGGTGAAGCGTAGAGTCACAGTCTTCAGCATTATAGAGACGCAGTTCCTCCATGCAGTAACTCGGCCTTGTAATGGTAAACCAGTGGGGTCTGAATCTTGTAGGGTAGTGGTGCAAAGGCTAGGTGAAGCGTAGCGTCACAGTCTTCAGCATTATAGAGACGCAGTTCCTCCATGCAGTAACTCGGCTTTGTAATGGTAAACCGGTGGGGTCTGAATCTTGTAGGGTAGTGATGCAAAGGCTAGGTGAAGCGTAGAGTCACAGTCTTCAGCATTATAGAGACGCAGTTCCTCCATGCAGTAACTCGGCCTTGTAATGGTAAACCAGTGGGGTCTGAATCTTGTAGGGTAGTGGTGCAAAGGCTAGGTGAAGCGTAGCGTCACAGTCTTCAGCATTATAGAGACGCAGTTCCTCCATGCAGTAACTCGGCCTTGTAATGGTAAACCAGTGGGGTCTGAATCTTGTAGGGTAGTGGTGCAAAGGCTAGGTGAAGCGTAGCGTCACAGTCTTCAGCATTATAGAGACGCAGTTCCTCCATGCAGTAACTCGGCTTTGTAATGGTAAACCGGTGGGTTTGAATATTGTAGGGTAGTGGTGCAAAGGCTAGGTGAAGCGTAGAGTCACAGTCTTCAGCATTATAGAGACGCAGTTCCTCCATGCAGTAACTCGGCTTTGTAATGGTAAACCGGTGGGGTCTGAATCTTGTAGGGTAGTGGTGCAAAGGCTAGGTGAAGCGTAGCGTCACAGTCTTCAGCATTATAGAGACGCAGTTCCTCCGTGCAGTAACTCGGCCTTGTAATGGTAAACCGGTGGGGTCTGAATCTTGTAGGGTAGTGGTGCAAAGACTAGGTGAAGCGTAGAGTCACAGTCTTCAGCATTATAGAGACGCAGTTCCTCCATGCAGTAACTCGGCCTTGTAATGGTAAACCAGTGGGGTCTGAATCTTGTAGGGTAGTGGTGCAAAGGCTAGGTGAAGCGTAGCGTCACAGTCTTCAGCATTATAGAGACGCAGTTCCTCCATGCAGTAACTCGGCTTTGTAATGGTAAACCGGTGGGGTCTGAATCTTGTAGGGCAGTGGTGCAAAGGCTAGGTGAGGCGTAGAGTCACAGTCTTCAGCATTATAGAGACGCAGTTCCTCCATGCAGTAACTCGGCCTTGTAATGGTAAACCGGTGGGGTCTGAATCTTGTAGGTTAGTGGTGCAAAGGCTAGGTGAAGCGTAGCGTCACAGTCTTCAGCATTATAGAGACGCAGTTCCTCCATGCAGTAACTCGGCCTTGTAATGGTAAACCGGTGGGGTCTGAATCTTGTAGGGTAGTGGTGCAAAGGCTAGGTGAAGCGTAGAGTCACAGTCTTCAGCATTATAGAGACGCAGTTCCTCCATGCAGTAACTCGGCCTTGTAATGGTAAACCAGTGGGGTCTGAATCTTGTAGGGTAGTGGTGCAAAGGCTAGGTGAAGCGTAGCGTCACAGTCTTCAGCATTATAGAGACGCAGTTCCTCCATGCAGTAACTCGGCTTTGTAATGGTAAACCGGTGGGTCTGAATCTTGTAGGGTAGTGGTGCAAAGGCTAGGTGAAGCGTAGAGTCACAGTCTTCAGCATTATAGAGACGCAGTTCCTCCATGCAGTAACTCGGCTTTGTAATGGTAAACCGGTGGGGTCTGAATCTTGTAGGGTAGTGGTGCAAAGGCTAGACGAAGCGTAGAGTCACAGTCTGTAGTATTATAGAGATGCAGTGGCTCAATGAACGAACTCGGCCTTGTAATGGTATACTGGTGAGATCTGAATCTTCTAGGGAGTTCCTCTCGTGGTGGAAACTAGACCCAATGCACCGGAAATTACCCTGGCATAATGTCCTGGAAAAGAGAAAACACGAACACTCTCCTAGGAGAGCCAGAATCAGTAAGGTAAATGAAAGAGAGAGAACAAAATTTCCCAATCTATTACCAAGCTTTAGACACCCGAGGTCTCCATCCCGTCCACCAATCACTCAAACGTAAGAAAATCAAGAAAGTTTGGCTAAAAAAATTTTTTTTTAAATTGCACTATTCCCTTTTTTTTCCTTCTCCATTTTTTTTTTTTTTTTACTAAACCTAAAAAAAAATACGACAAAAGAAATGACTGCATGCCAACCGTGACTGTTACAAACCGAATGAAAATACAAAATTATGATAACAAAAATTTCCGGATAATGATAAAAGAATAAATATATATAACGAGTACACTGGTTAAAAAATTTACATGTAATAACATATAGGTGTCTGTAGGAAAAAAAAACAAAAACACCAATGAGCAGCTCACATAGAAAACATATGATATTGACAAACGACTGAAAGCATTAAAAAAAATCCTTATCTCATATCAATATAACAATGTAAGAGTAAAAATGCAGATGAATGTGTAGGAATAAAGCATACTGAACGACCAAACACTTGAAGGTTAAAAACATAACGTATATGCATGCGAAGCAAATAAATTAATAAAGTTAAAATGATACTAAACGAGGACTATATACGAAATTGCATCACTTTGACATCACATTAAGGACATGACACAATAAAGTATTTAAAAAAAATTCATGAGAGCAAAAAAAAATTTCTTTTTTTTAAATTAACCAACTAAAAAAAACTGTATCACTGTAACATCGGAAAACACAACATGACACATGTTTAACAATTTCGAAAAAAAAATTTGCAAGGTAAAAAAAAATTATGCTTAATATCTGATGAAAAAAAAATAGTATCTCTTAAACATCAAATTCATGACATGATACAGTTATAAAATAATAAATAAAATTATTGCGTTGAAATAAAAAAAAACTTGTGAAATGACTAAGTAGAATGTTGTATCACTTTAACATCAGAATGACATGACACAAAAAAAAAAAAAAAAAAAAAGTTGAAATAAAAAAATTTAGCAAAAAAAATAAATATATATTTACATTCTGAAGTTTACAAAAGCTTTGCAGACTATAAAAATTAAGTGCTAGATACTAAAGAACAGTAAAATATATTTTTAATATGAAAATATATATGCATTTAAAAATAATGCTCAAAATGAAAGCAAATGCCTTTTTATGAGCTTAAACCCTTTTTCATATCTAGTTTAAAAAACTTTTTCTACATGTCTCATCAACATTGTGTATTTCAATTTCACTTAATTTTTATCATCTGCAAGGCTTTTGTAAACATCAGTATGTAAATGGTTGGAAAGACAAAATTTAGTTGGGAGTTTCAAGAAATATGAGTGCCTGTGGAATGTTAATCTTATAAATATTAGTCTGTAAAGTTATGATATAATTATTTTTTCTCTCCCTCTTTCTTGAGGAATTAGACAAGGTAGAAATTGAAAGTTCGACCACTTTTGAAACATACAGGTAAACTTAGGATAGAATTATAAGTTTGTTGTATAGTTAAATGTAACAAAGGAACCATGTAAAAAGTGTTTTTGCATTTCTCTAGAAGTTTTTTTGAGTATAACTTTTTAAAATGATTTCTTTTTATGTAAAAATTTTATTTTCTGAAACCTTGTGAAATATGACTTAAATGTCTTCTTAGCTATAAATTCTCAGTGTTTTGTTTCCACTTTTGCTTAGCTTTTTTACAACAATGCCACCATGAAACTGCCTCGAATGTGAAATTTCATGTTTGTCTTTTCTAAATTAAATATGTAAATATTGAAGATATTTTGATCAAGTTTCTCAGAACGAATATATTTATGTACTTTTTCATTTTAAAAAATGTCTTGAATTGTATCTCAGGGACCAGGCCGGCCTCCCATCAATAATTCCCGTAAAATGCGGCGTATAACGCGCACTTAATCACAAAAAATAAGATGGAAATTACTGGTGCACGTTATACGCCGGGTATGAAAAGGAGAGCTTTAAAAATAAAGAAAAAAAGGTGAGCATTAGAAAAATTATACTTCTATGTGCATCAAAATATGTTTATTTAAAAGAAATAATATTCCTCACAATATTTAAAGAGTGGTAGTTCTAGAAGTGTTCTATTTTTTTAAAGTTTTTGGAATAATACCTTAAGTAAATGACTGCAAAACATAAGAGTATTGCACACATACGTTTCAGAGTTCTTTGTAAAAAAAAGGTGCGCGTTATACGGCGAAAATATCTAAAAATCAAAAACTGCAGCTTGAAAGTATAAGTGCGCGTTATTCGCCGGTGCGCGCAATACCCCGGATTTTACAGTAATAAAGGCAGTGGCGTAACGCAGAATATTAGGGCCACCCTGAAAAGTCAGGTTTTGAGCCCCACGCCTTACTTGGCGTCAGTCAGGCTTTGGGGCCTCTAGAGTTCTGGGTCCCTCTAGAAGCGGGGCTTGAATAAAGGATTCCCAGAATTTAGACATTGTTATTCTTTTGAATTTCACTGAGCATACTAAATGAAAGGGGAAAGATTAACTAAAGTCTTCAAAAAATTGGTTTTAACTCCACAAAGCAGACCTCAGCCAGCAATATTCATAGCTGTTGCAGCATCCATCTTGGAACTCTGGTATTTCCATTTTATATCTTTATACAGAGTGTTTTTTTTTTCAGGTATAGAAGTTTAAGTTGGCATTACTTTCCAAGATGGCGACCGATTTAACAGCTGTCAAGTGATTTATTCTCAGTTTGGTTTGGCAATTCATCATGAATAGACTCACGCCTGAACAACGCTTTCAAATTGTGCAATTTTATTTCGAAAATAATGGCCGATTTTCATAAGTGAATTTTGTTTAGCGATGAAGCGCACTTCTGGTTGAATGGCTACGTCAACAAACAAAACTGCCGCATTTGGAGTGAAGCTAATCCACAAGTGTATGTCGAAACACCGTTACATCCAGAAAAACTGACTGTTTGGTGCGCTTTATGGGCTGGTGGAATCCTTCTTCAAAAACGATGAAGGCCACAACGTTACAGTCAATGGTGATCGGTATAGAGCCATGATTACTAACTTTATCATTCCTGAATTGAACAATCATGATGTCCAGGAGCTGTGGTTCCAACAAGACGGCGCAACATGTCACACAGCTCGTGCCACAATCGATTTATTGAAAGACACGTTTGATGACCGCCTAATTTCACGTTTTGGACCTGTGAATTGGCCTCCAAGATCTTATGATTTAACACCACTAGACTATTTTTTGTGGGGCTATGTAAAGTCATTGGTCTATGCGGATAAGCCACAAACGCTTGACCATTTGGAAGACAACATTCGCCATGTTATTGCCGATATACGGCCACAAATGTTGGAAAAAGTCATCGAAAATTGGATGTCCAGATTGGACTACATCCGAGTCAGCCGTGGCAGTCATATGCCAGAAATCATATTTAAATTGTAATGCCACAAGATTATCTTTCGAATAAAAAAAATTCATGTCAATCGAATAAATACATCGTTGTTTTATTGCAATTTAAAGTTCTATACCTCTCAAAAAACACCCTTTATATAAAAATCTTCTGTGCGTGTGTATGTGACTAAACTCCTCCTAAACGGCTGGACCGATTTTGATGAAAATTTTTGTGTGGGTTCAAGTGGATTCGAGAATGATTTAGATGCACAATTCGGTCCGATATCGCAATTAGTTAAAATACATTAGTTAAAAACATTAAAAACATTCAAGTCAATATTCACCTGCATTGTTGTATATATATAACAACGTTATTGTTATAAAATTCACGTAAGTTGGCTTCGAAAATCAATTTTCAGCCAAATTGGTCAAACCGGTGTTTTATTGACACAAAAATGTAGACGAATCCTACTTTTTAGCGTTTTTTAAAAAAATCTTTTTAAATAATCTTTATATATGTAATTCTTCTATGCGTGTGTATGTGACTGACTCCTCCTAAGCCCCTGGAGCGATTTTGATGACATTTTTTGTGTGGGTTCAAGTGGATTCAAAAATGATTTAGATTCCCAATTCGGTCCAATATCACAATTAGTTAAAAATATATTAATTAAAAACCTTAAAACGCATAACTGTTTTACCCCTGTGTGCTGTTTATTCTGCTAATGCGCGGCAAGAAAAAAAAGAGAGAAAGAGGGGAGAATTTTTTCCGATATATTTTCGATGTTTTTAAAATTACAATCTAATTTTTCTATCAAAATCAGACAAAAAATAATTGCAGTATCCGGAAGATTATTCATTTCGCCACGATATATATACGGCATATATCTTTATATACACTCTGTCGCAAAAAAATATATGCACCCAGAAGAAATCAAGCTACAATCACGAAACTCGGCAAGAATGTAGTCTGGTAAGAGATATGCAAATAATTAAAATTTCGAAGCCAATGAGACAAGGCTAAGTGTGCTATGCGCATATTAGTTGCGCAACTGGGAGAGTTTAAAAGCATGAGTACGAGCGCCGTACGGCTATCCAAACGAATCTGATGACTTTGATAGACGATATTGGACGTAGGATGCCTCTAAGACGTAACCGGCGGCAGTACGAAAGCTGACGGACTTTCATAGGGGCCGTATAATAGGCCTCAGAGAAGCAGGTTGGTCGAATTATCGGCCGCCCCCTCGGTCGAGCGATATGGTAGTTGCTCGATGTTTTTGGCAAAGGGGATCACACAAGGTAAGTGTACCGTCGCGGAGGGTCAGGACGTCCCAGGAACACAAATGATCGCGAGGAAAGAGTGGCCACTTCGGCACCAACAACGTCGCTAGCATCGATTCAACGCCACTTACCTCCTTCCAGACATCCAGTGCCATCAAGAGAAACCATAAGGAGAAGACTGACCGAAGTTGGCTTGAGGAGCTGACGTCCGCTAAGACGCTTACCACTGACCCCACATCATAGGCAGTGTCGACTGGATTTTTGCCGACCTCGGGCAACTTGGAGTGTGACAGACTGGAGACGTGTCATCTTCAGTGATGAATCCCGATTCAGTCTCAGTGCTGATGACCATACGTGTCTGGAGGCGCACCGGCCAGCGGTCCGATCCGGCATTTATTGTCGAGCGGCATACAGCAATTTCACAAGGTGTGACAGTGTGGGGAGCAATTTCTTGGGACACACGATCATCTTTAGTTCCTTCAAGGCACTTTGACAGCTCGCAGATACGTGGACGATATTTTAACGCCGATTGTGCTACCCATGCTATCAAGTCGCCCAGGTGCCATTTATCAACAGGATAATGCTCATCCACATACTGCGCGACTCTCCCAACAATGTCTTCAAGGATATGACGTCCTACCATGGCCTGCCAGGTCACCAGATCTTTCGCCAATAGAGCATGTCTGGACGCGCTGGGAAGGCAACTGCAGCCGTCCCGAGATACAGGAGAATTAACTGCGCAGATGCAAAGACTATGGCAGGATCTTCCACAGGGGTCATAAGTGATCTAATTGAATCGATGCCACGCCGAATTTCGGCTTGTATAGCTGCCAGAGGTGGCTTTACACTGATTTTTAACCTTTTGCAAGCTGTAACCGCTTAATAAAATGATATTTTGTTCTGAATTTTTAATCATTTGTTTATTTTTATATACACTACATGCATACCAAATTTCGTGAATGTAGCTCAATTTCTTCTGGGTGCATATATTTTTTTGCGACAGAGTGTATATAATTCTTCTCTGTGTGTGTACGTGACTGAACTCCTCCTAAACAGCTGGACCGATTTGGATGATATTTTTTGTGTGGATTTAAGTGAATTCGAGAATGATTTAGATTCACAATTCGGTCCGATATCGCAATTAGTTAAAAATGCGCCAAAATTATGTAAGGGCGCGTAATTTTTCATAAAAAAATAGTGGGTAATATTTTTGAGGCCACATTATTTTTAGCGGAAAACTTCAAAGTGGAGTTGTGTACTTCTACCACAAATCCCAATGATTCTTTCACACTCACCTACCCATTCAAATGCTTGCAATTTCCAGTTCGCTTGGTATTTGTTATGACATTTAATAAGTCATAAGGTCAAACAATGACAATTTGTGTCTTAGATTTAGAAAACCCTTGCTTTTCACAAGGCCAATTATATGTTGCATGTCCGAGGTTTGGCAAACCATCGCATTTGTTTGTTTATACCCCTGAAGGATTAACCAAAAACATTGTATATTCAATGGCATTACGATAAATTTATTTTTTGTGCATTAAAAAAATATACCTGTTATGAAAATAGCTCGAGCTATATCTTTTTTACCCTTTAATTAAAACAAGTTTAAGTTTATATTCAGAATAGGTTCTATATTCAACTTATTTCATAGTAAATACATACTCAGACGCAATCGATAGGTCGAATTGTGATAACTGTACATGTGATGATGTCAGATATTGTAATAACTTTCTTTATAAAAAATTTCATCAAAACGGTCTTGATTGTTACAACGTATTCAAAAAAAAAGTACACACGTCTTAAATCCAAAAGTTTGTAATTTTTGGATTTAAGACGTGCGTACAGGGCAGCGTCTGCCAAGATCGCTAGTATGTATATATATTTTAATAACATATATTTAAATATCAACGAAGTTCAATTTCACAAATTTGTCTACTTGAAATAATTTTTAATCATAGCAATGTTAAATTAATTGCATATATTTGATCGTAAGATAGTTTTCTGTGGATACTTATTATAATATTAAATTATCTGATTACATTTATATCATAGTTAATGTATGTATTTTAAGTCAGATACTCTCTCTTGATTAATAATTCTTAACCGCTTAAAATATCCATGGAAAATAATAATAAAAATGTTTCAAATGTTAATTTAATGTGTCTTTGAGGAAAACATTATCTATCTGCATATTTGCAACCAAGAGCAATATAATTTTTCTTGCAGGCTTAACTATTTGCTCACGTTCTACAAAAGTTCTGTTGTATGTGTATATAGCAGTGACGCATACAAGGGAGAGGGAGGGGGAAGTCCGGACCCCTCCTATACACTTTGACTTTTTTTCGCTTGATTATAGTTCTATGCATATATAGTAAGTAAAATTTAATTAATTATTCGTTATCAAAAATTAATTTTATTAATTAAGGCTTATAATTTATTCAATAATTAATTTTTTAATGTTTTTGTTCCCGAAAATTGACAAAATTAAGTAATATGGGTGGCGTATTGAGCATGATACGGGAACGGTGAATTTCTCCCTCTCTGATCCTGGACCCCCCCCCCCCACCTTGAAAAATTTCTGTATGCGCCACATTGTGTAGTAATCATTACTTTTTCTTTGTATAAAAGAAAGTCTGAAGAATTTTAAAATAATATATACCCTTTGGTCACTCATCTTAGCAATACCATTACAATATTTTAACTCGTTATTTTGAAGGTTGAATTTATCCTGGAATGTACTGGTCACGCAAAGATTCCATATTTGGGAATCGAGCAATAACAGAATCTCCTTATAAATTTTTCAGACAAAACTGAGATTTCTATTAAGAGAAAAAAGCACTAAAATGAGTTGTTTTTGAGAAAATCTGTCATAGCTTGTTGAAAAAATACAAGCAGTAAAACTTTCTAATGACAGCGGAAAATCTTTCCTAACTATGAAGCAGCGATTAAATTTGCATACAGTTATAAAGACGCTGCAAATTCGAATTTAAATAAGAGAGACATGCTTTAAAATATTTCATGTATGATAAGTGACGTAACGGAGGCCTCCCTGCAAATAAAGTATAGCCTTTAATATTTTATAAATGGGTTAAATACACACTGGCCTCCAAAAGTTAAGGAACAACCGATTTTTTGCGCCTTATTTGCAAATGTAGGAATGTAGAAGCACCAAATTTGGATGACATGTTCACAAAACAGTTATGTATTGACTGCAAGATAAAAGTTCACATAACAAAAATTCAAAAATGATTTACAACAAAAAAAGGCAATCTCGCTGGAAAAGTCCATTCTTGGAAAAAATAATATTCACAGTTTTATGCGGTAAAATGTCATAGAAACATAACAAAAATGGGTTTTAATAAGGGATATGCCCACCCCTAGCTTGAATGCATCGGCGGCATCGAACTTCCATGCTGTCAATTAAGTTGTTGGTTACCGAAATGGGAAACGAAGACCAGACATGGAGTAAGCTTTGTCCCAGTTTTCCTAAAGTCCTTGGAGGAGGACTTAAAGTAGCAACCTGTCTATCAAGATAGTCCCAAAGATTCTACATCGGATTTAAGTCTGGAGATTGAGCTGGCTATTCTATTCGCTCCAAACCAAGGCCCTCAAGATATTCCTCAACAATTACAGCTCTGTGAGGTCGTGCATTATCATCCATCAGAATGAAGTCATTGGCAATTGCACCGACATACGAGCGGACATATGGATCAATGATCTCATCGCGATATCTCACATCATTCAGAGTTCCTCCCTGGAGCACATGCAGGTCAGTGTGACCACCGAGTGAGATACCTGCCCAAACCATTATTCCACCACCTCGGTAACTGTGTCTTTCAACAGTGTTGGATTGATATCTGGTGCTTCGATTCCTCCAGATGAGCAGACGTCCTGAATCGCTCCCCAGTGTGAATCTGGACTCGTCTGTAAAGAGAACAGAAGCCCATCGCTGTCTGGTCCAGGAAACGTGTTCTCTTGCCCAAGATAAGCGGGCCTTTCTCTGTCGTCTGCTGAGGGGTGCACGCACAACTGGTGGCCTTGCATAGAGACCTGAATAGTGAAGACACCTTCGCACCGTACTAGCGGATATTCTTCTCCGTGATGCTACAGAGTGGTCTGCGACAAGTTGCGGCACAGAGATCCTTCTTCTCCTTCGGGCCGAAAAAAGCAATTAAAACGGTCTCCTGCAGGTGTTGTAGCTCGTGGTCTGCCTGGAGCATGTCTTCTGGAGACCGATACTTCGGTTTGATATTGATTCCAGAAACGGTGGACTACACCGCGAGACACATTAAGACGCCTAGCAGCATCAGCCTGTGACAACTCCATTTCCATGCATCCGACCACCCTCCACCTTAACGAATCGGGCAAACGGCTTCTCTCGGACATTACATGACCACACTGCCTATTGTCAACAAATCTGCTAACAAAAGTTGCAAATCAATAAAAGTTACTCGCGTAATCACGAAAGCCTGTGATATATATGCCTGTGAATTTGATTTTTTTTCTCTCACTCATATATATCTGTTCTTTCCTATTAAAAATTATTAATATTGTTTTTGCATAAATTTGTATGCAATTGTTTTGCAAAGTTCATTTTTATCATTTATATGAAATATAAATGTTTTTGTTACTGTCATTTTTTTTACGGTGAGCTTCGAAAAACATGTCGTTCCTTAACTTTTGGAGGCCAGTGTACATACTTAGCGTCAGCCTGGCCTTGGGCACCACACAATGTGGTGGTTACGGAGATGTGTGTACGTTATGCCACCGCGTATGATATCAGGTATTTTTAAGTTTTCTGTGGGAAAGTTTTGGCAACGCATTTGTGGTCCTCAACTCTTGAACGAGTTTCGGAATTACACGGTTCATTGCGTGCGGCTCTAGTACAACTTCAAAGAGCAACCTTAATAAAGAATAAAATAAAATATAAAATAAAATTGGGCGGGAGAGATTTACAACGATTTCTTTCATATTTCAAAATTTGATAGGTAAAACAGAATCCAGCATTGGGGGAGAGGTGAAGAAGGAATAGGCCTTTTTTATTTTTATTTTACTTGAAGCAGTTTTATTAATAAATAAGAAATACACGATCACTTGCTCTTTATTTCTTTTCGATTACAGTCAGTATTATTGAAGTTTTAGAAAAAAAAAATGTTGTATTCGAAGTCATTAATATTAATCTGGGTAAAGTTGTACTGATTTGGAAAAATAAATAAGCAATAATCTTCCTAATACTAATAAAACGTAATTGGTATTTTATTTAAAATTTTTACAAAAATTTGGGGAAAAAGGTCTTCTATTGACAAATACAATCAATAATGAAATAAGCTCGAAGCTTAAGAAAATGGTAAAAAACACCTTCAAAGTGAGAATTTCGATGTTTCAATGCCCAACATATTCTTTTTTTTTTTTTATATTTTTGGGTAGATGAATATCTCAATTTGCTTACCCAGACTCGAGCAACAATGGTGCCAATATTTTGAGAAATTCGAATGTAGGTATTTAAAATGAGGAAAATCTGTCAAATTTAATTTTGTTTTATTAAAAATATTAAATATTTACCAGGTGTATTGCTTATATAAGTTAATTACATTCGCATGTCATCTGAGTTTTAGATTTTCGCAAACTTAAGAAAATAATTATACCACACAGAAAAATATGCTGAAAATGTATTTCTTCAAAGCAAAAAGGATGTAACATGCAAAAGTAGCAGAATACATTGTGATGTACCTCCCCTTGAAAGTACATCCCTCGAAGTATCAGCGTGAGCTAGAGGTGTAGGGTTATCGTAAGAACTAGAATCAAACATTATCTTAATATGACTTTATTAAGATATTCAACTTAAACTTTGAACAAATATATGAATTAATGAATGAGAGAGTCTACGATGACACAATACGCAACACACAATATAATTCAGATCTATCTCAATAATTGTGTGTGTGTGAACCGCCTAATCTTCAAATATAATAATAATAAGTAATCAATCCTACCTTATATTATTCTGTAATAAACTTGTCTTTACCCACAAGATATGCAGCTTTACGTTTAACTTCTAATCGATCATCAATCGTTCATCCACGACACGTAGAACTTGAACCTTTGAACGGCGAAATCATCCAATACCACAACGCACGTTAATTGTCGAACATTCCTTTACACTACCATTACATTGCCATCATATTGCTATCATTGCCATTACGCTTACTCTAAGATTCTATATTTATCCTATATTATTTGCATCTCTTCACTTCTCGTTTCTTTGATTTGGTTGGAAAAGAGTTGCCATTAATTCTGGCTCAAAGAACCCAAAGGACTTGTTAAAGAAAAGACGCGTAAGACGTCACAACATTGTTTTAAAAAATAATCCCACAAGAGTTTCAAAACTTGTAAGGAAAAAAAGTATTTTTTGTTAGTAAAAAAATTTTTAGCTTAATTAATATTCAATATTTTCCCGCTTAGGATTTACTTAATTTCTCTAACATTAACTGTTTCTCTGCCCTTAACTGTTCATGTTGTTGCAATAGTTCCTTATTAATATCCACACTCATAATAGCAAAAAGATTTAATTAGTTTAAATAAATTAGTTCTAAGCGAAGGAAATATTTGCCTTTCCATTTGATGTTTGAATGCGATTTAATCATTAGTGTTCAGGGAGAAGTTAAACACAAAGTACTACATCCAATTACGGAAGAAAATATTAACTGCTTGAGTCTATATATTTGCTGAGTAATTCAAATTATTAACTCTAATGATAGTTATTTAAGAAGTTTTCCTTAATGAAACATGATAGGGGTATTTATTAGTTAAAGCGATACATATATATAATATATAACTTCCACTTATTCATTTTCAGACGCTTAAATTCATTTTCAAAAGCTTTAAAAGTGATTTAAAATTAATTATACACACACATTTTTAAGTAAGGTAACAAGAAGGATAAAGAAATGAGATTTATTTCTCAAAGTAAATAATAAATTGTACGAAATTTACTACAACTATTTATAATTTATTTTTAACTATTCGTAGTTTAATTGCAACTATTTATAATTTAATTGTATTAAAGGCTAAATTCTCAAAGGAAATAATTTTATGAATTACTTTCACATTAAGTAAACTAGGTTTAAAAACGTGGATGCAGTTTTTTAAAGCAATACGAAAAAAATTAAAAGGTCAATTACACTGCTGGTTTTAATTAATTTTAGTACAAATTTAAAACTCAAAAAACATTTCATGAATGAATTAAATATTTTTTTACAAAAAAAACACCCTTGAAACCTTTTTTACGAATTCTGATATTTTTTAGAAAAACATCAAAATCCGGGAGAAAAAAACGAAGGAAAAAAAAATTGATTAAATTTTTTTTTAAACGGAATCTCTTGAAGGTAAAGATTTTTGCATGAATTAATTACGGAGAATACTTAAGAGAATATTTCATTCAAAAATAAACAATTACGTCGCCTCTTGCATAACTCAGCAGAAGAAAGAAAAAGAAAATTATAATTAAGTTTTATCGAGTCGGGTTTCTTCTTGGAGAAAGAAGATAGGACTGAAAGATAATGTATACAATTATCTTCTCTAAACGTGAAAACCTGTAAAAGTAAATTTGTCTGAGAAAGGTAAGTATTCACCAACAGACACTATTTTCAACCGACTAAATCGGGGATAAGTTGGGAGAAAAAAATAAAACAAAGAATGGAGAGGAAAAAGTTTGCCTTTTAGAAACGAATTCTTCTGAAATTCTGCAGTCTCGTTAGAAGTTGTTGATTGACAGCAGGAAATAACAGTTCAAGAGGTCTTTGTGTATTCCCGGAGAGAAGTGTTATACCCACCATAAGTCAACGGCAGTGACGTGTAAAATAAAGTAGGGTGTTTGCTTTCAGGGATGGAACCCATAGGTGTCAGTTTTAAACCAAACAATTTTGCTTAGCACATGCTGACGGAAACTCAAAATGGGAAACTGTAAGAAATTCTTAAGAAATATCTAAAATTGTAAGGAACTAAAGAGGAGGCTCGAGAAAAAAAGGTTCTCGCCTTCTGTTCCATCACTCAGCTTTTAGCATGATAGCTATTTTAGTAATTTCAACCTAGATCTCCCCTATCTGTATTTTTGTCTACTTCAACGGTTAAGTGAAGCGGACAAGTGATGGGCTACTGTTTTCAAACGTCTGCGGATTTTCTAAAATATAATTTCTCTCCAGAAATTGTTTGGTGGTTTTAGGATTTAAATTTACCAAAAAATAACTAACTATTTTTGATTTTTCAAAAGGAAGTATTGGAAATGTTATGATGTACATTTAACTGTAATGTGCCATTTATATTTTCACTGGTTAACTAAATTAAAATGTTTTATTTTCGAATATGTTTTATACTGTTCAAACCGAAATGGAAATGCATAACAGTAAATGTAGCATGCAAAAATATTGAAGAGGATACGATATTCGTTATATGGAGGAATTATTTTTCTTAGAAAAAATAACGATTTGCTTAATAGATATTGGCTCCATACTTTTTCGCCTAAGCTCAGAAAATTTTATAAAAGTATTAATTAAAATTATTCATTCAAAATTTGTTACAATAATTCCTTATTTATTTCCTTTTAATTTTGATTTTTGTATATTTAATATAATTTTGATAGTTCTTTGATATAAAAACATTAAACAAAAATAATTTTATAGGAATGTCTAAGCAGAGAGAGAGAGAGAGCAGTGTTTTTATTTTCTTGTTTTAATTTAAGTAAAATATGTTTCATTCGAGTTGCTTCATACAAAATGTTACATCAAAAATCATGTATAATAAAATACTTTTGTTAATTTAGGAGGAAACTAATTTTTATAACTTATAAAAATAGCTTATTAAAGCTACACTTGATAATAGCTAATTATATAACTTATAAAAATAGCTAATTATAGCTATACTTGATAATAGCTAATTATATAACTTATAAAAATAGCTAATTATAGATATACTTGATAATAGTTAATTCTATGACTATAATGTTTCCATGTATGGAAGTATAGTATGTGATAATTTTCTCACAAAACGATGCGATAAGATATTATGTATTATCTCATGTCAAACTTATTGAATGTTTTAATATCTTATTTTTTATTGGATAGCATTATTTATAACAATATTGTTCAGTGCATTTTAGGTTTTCCTAAAAAATATTGCTGTTACCGTAAGATCTCGAAAGCCGTTAATGTGGGCATATTAGCTAGATAATCTGCAGATTAACTGATTTACTCCGTTAAAGTGCGGAATAAAGAGTTCGCCCACATTTTAACTGTAAATCTTCACATTAGCGATAACTTGTTTCTCTCATTTTCTTCCTGCTATTAATTTGTATTGAAAACGTTGACTCATTCCAGAATAATTTATCGTAAACATTTAGAAACAGAGTCGCAGAGACAGTAAATGTCGTCGATAAAAGACTATCTCCTTGAATTAATTTATAATAAATTTAACTAAGACGACCACACACACACAGTGTCTTGTGTAAGCCAATTAAATGTTAAAAGCTCAAAATTTTCTGTTTTTGTTTGATAGTATAAATGTTATTCTCTTTAGGTATCGAATAATAAATAAATAACATTACATCAATTCCCTTTATTCCAAAAATATTTTAAACCATTTGATTATTTATATTGCAGTTTTTCAATTAATTTATTATTGGTTCGAAGAACTGATGTTCTGATTGTTCGATTGCATTAACTTGATTCTTTAAGTATAAAAAAATAAGTAAACAACACATTTAAGGTATCCGACTACGTTCGGAACCGTGATTTTGAAAAAGCGTATAAATGGATAATGTTTATGATATTTAATGTCACTTAGATTAGAAAATGTATGTAAAATTATTTTAAGAATAGTATTACAATAAAACATTATTTAAGTACAATATTTTGACATAAAATGAACATAGAATGACCCATTTTCAAAATATTCTCCTTTTGTAAAAAATGCTTCTATTATAATAATAATTTGCCTGTATATAGCTCAGACCTCTGTACAGAGGCTCAACTAGAATTTTCGAAATATATAACTTAGAAGTGGGTTTATCCATGTTTTACGACAACAGAGGGGAGAAATTTTCAGAAAAAAAACGCCGATAATTATTTCAAATGGTTGTAACTCTGAACATAATGTGAATTTTTCAAAAATCGTAGTTGAGCCTCTGTACAGAAGTCTGTGCTATATACAGACAAAATATTATTACAATAGAAGCATTTTTCACCAAAGAAGAACATTTTGAAAAAAGGTTATTCTAAGTTAATTTTTTGCCGAAATATTGTATTTAAATAATTTTTTTTGGTCAAAATGTCCTTAAAACAATTTTATACATATATTCTAATCTAAGTGACACTAAATATCATGAAAACTATCCATTTATGCGCCTTTTTAAAATCACGGTTCCGAACGTAGTCGGATACCTTAATTAAAGTGTACGAACCATTTTGCTGTTGCTCCACCCAACATCTTATTTTCACTTTAACTAGTGCCTAGCCGCTGATGCGCCGATTATCTACGTAATTTGAGAAATGAAACAATTTTCCATATTTTAACTAATCACCCTAGTTAATGTGTAGATTATTTAGCTTATCTGCAGATTAAAATTGATTTCTGCGCTTTAGTAGTAATATAGTTACGTAGCTTGAATGGGATTTACATTTTAAAGGCGAGGTAATATACATTAGTTCCAGATAGTAACATATGATTCAATTATATAAGTGTTTTAATTGGAGAAAAGATATTTCGTTATTTTTAAAAGTTTCTTTAATTGTGTTGTTTAACCTAAGTCTTGACACGTAAAAAATAATTAATATAAAATTAATTGTTGATTATATATCGTTTTCACTTTTACAACTAAAATATTTTTCCTGTAGAAACATGCAAAGATAAAGCACATCACATAAATGTGATTGTATAGTTTGAGGATCTTTGAAGGAAAATTTTTTTTTTATTTTTCATAAGAACAAAAACTAGCATATAAAAGACCTTTAAAAATTTTTTAATTCTTTTGAAATTTTTTTTATACATTAGCATTGTTGAAGTGCTTTTTATGCGATTTTGTAATAAAAATATATATGTTGAAGCCATTATTTATATAAACGTAATTGCTAAAATATTATTAAAAGTTGCATTGTATAAATTGTTGTACATTTCTCCTAAATTCTTATAAAATGAATAATCAATTTACTTTTTGACAGTTCTGAATGAAAAAAAAACATTATTATAATCAAAGACTATTGTATTTTGAAATATTCGAACTGCCATAGATATGCACCCATGTAGTCATGTGAAATAATTTGGTTTTATAAAGAAGTGTTTCTTATAAACTGGGGGTTGCGACCGGTCGTTACCCAATGTGGGTTAGAGTGACTTGCAGCGAAAGTCGCCAAAAATTTTAGGATTTTTGGTACAGCTTTTTGCATAAAATAACTTGTTTACCATTCAAAGATAGTTTAACACATTGTATCTGAATTACACGCGTGTCCATAAATTAAGGATAAATCAGAATCACACAGAAATTGAACTCTAAAATAAAAATTTCACCTGTGTACAATTCTCACACACATCTTGAAGAAGAATATGCAAATTACAGGAAAAAACCAGATGGCGCGGATAGTACGTCACAATGACGAGAGTGTAAGAGAGGGGTATATAAGGAATGGTGGCAAAGAAGTAAAATTGTAAGTAATTCAAAACAAGATACTCCGTGTCATGACGAACGCACCTTGGTACGTCCGAAATGACGTGATACACAACGATCCACATATGGAGCCGATTTCTAATTACATCAATAAACTCTCTAGAAATGTCTTTAAATCTATTGAATCTCATGACAATCCAATTATCAAAGCACAAACACTGTTTACGTATCCTCATCCTAAAATTAAATATTCATACTCTTCAACGAAGTGGAGAAACCCGCTCCGCCCCCATAACTCAACCAAAAACACTCTTTTCACACTCTTAACAACAAGATTTAGCTGCACTGCACTGCGTCTTTTACTCTGGGTTCTGAGGTGAATTTCTTCGTTAGAACGCTCGTGCTTTGGGGTACGTCATCCCTCCCCGTTTTTGTGGAAGATTTCGGTATTTGTTTGATTTTCAAATCATGGTTTATCTTTTTCTCCCATCCTTCTGAAAATAGGCGCCCACGATCATCTAATTTTAGTTAGTTAGTAAAATTGTACAATCGCCGTCATGCCACCTAGCAGAATGTAAAACTCCACTCTCGCCATGCCCTTCATCGAAAACTTGTCCAGATATGAGATTGAGGACTGTTCTTACAGCCCAGAAGCCCAAAAAAGAAACGCCTATTCAAGTAAAATTGTTCACAAGCGCTTTAAAAGCCTTTCAGTGCAAAAACCGCATAGTTATGGCACAAAGGAAGCATTTGAATGATTTTTTACGTGGTAGAATTATTGGATGACTGGAATGAAGACGTACCCAGCTGGAAGAATCAGAGGAACTTGTAATCGCCCAGATTGTCATCTCCAGGCTTTGGCAACGATTCCAAGATGATGGTAATGTGAGTAGATGTTACAGCATAGGTAGCCCCCGAGATACAACGCTGAATGAGGACCGGTATATATATTTGGCAGTTACTGCCAAAAGAAACAGACGGAGCACAGCATCAGACCTGTCTCGTCAGCTCTCTTCAGCTACCGGTACGACAGTTTCAAGGCAGACCGTGTACAGGCGTTTAGGGCACATTGGTCTATATGCTCGTAGGCCTGTCAGATGTGTTCCACTTACCGCAACTCACTGTCGCCTGCGATTAACCTGGAGTAGAGAGCATGCATTGTGGACACCACAACAATGGTCTTGTGTGATGTTTTCCTATGAGTCCAGGTTTAGTTTGCAGTTTGATTCTCGCCGGACTTTATTATGGAGAGCGCCAGGTACCCGTTACCACCAAGAGAACACAATTCAACGACACCGTTACGGTGGTGCTGGATGGCTCGTTTGGGGAGGAAATATTCTTGGTTCCAGAACTGACCTGCATGTTCAGAGTGTAACAATGACAGGCCACATCTATCGGGATGTCATTCTGGAACAACATGTACGTTTGTTTCTGGGCACCATGGGTGCTGAATTTCTGAAATGGATGACAACGCCCGTCCTCACCGTGAAAACATTGTAGACGAATGCTTTCAATCGGAGGATATCACTCGTATGGATTGGCCAGCATACTCATTAGACTTGAATCCAATAGAGCATGTGGGGGATATGCTTGGCAGACGAATTGCAGCCCGTCAACTCCCTCCCACCGGTCTACCGGAACTTCGGAGGGCATTGCTTGATGAGTGGTGTAATATTCCCCAAGATCAGATTGATACTCTGATACTCAGCATACCTAGGCGTTGTAAGGCCTGTATTGCATCGTCCTGGAGACATACTCCGTATTAACTATCATACTAACCATGTTATACTGTTTTTTGTAAATAGGTTCTTTTTTGAAATTTGCTCCAGAGAGTAAAAATTGCAATTTTTATTAATTATGTCAAACATATAGCATCTTTTTTGCTCTTTACTTTTTGTTTAATAAATAGACTTTACAAATAAGTCAAATTTGTTTTGCTTCTGTCTCTTTCTTTGCCTGAACTTCATTATCCTTAATTTATGGACATGAGTGTATAATTAAGATAAAAAAAATGCATACAAAGAAGACCTTTTTGACTTAAGTTATAGTAAAACCATCAGTTTTGTTTATTTTGCACATATTTCTGTTAGTTCATATACTGTTTAATTATTGAGTTATCAAGAGATTTGGGGTTGGAAATTGTTTTTAATATGATACTAATACCCTTAGAAGATTTTTGTCTTGGAGTTTCAAAAAAGCTTTCAACAATGATTTCTGAAACTGCGATACAGTATTTTTTTACCTTTTTCTACGACTTATTTATATGAGACGACATTTTGTTCTTTAACAACCATAAAATCAAAGTATCGATCAAATCTAAAATATATTGAGGAAGTCCGGAGATGTGTCGACTATTATTCCAAGATTTAATAACATAATTAAAATAATCAAGAAAGTCTTTCCATTGATATTTTAATCTTGCATTTGCCGTTGTTAATAAAGGATAATGTTCTCAGACAGTGCCGGTTTATTCAAGGGATGCTTGGGGCGGGCGCCTAGGGGGCTGGATAAGCTGGACTTACTAGATTTTCTAGTTTGACCCTTAACTTCGCATTGTTGCATTTCTGCAACATATGATTTATTTTAACAGACTCAATATTTTTTTAATTACTTACAAATCACTTATCTGAAAAAAAAAAGATTACTGCAATGAAATACATGTTAATTTTGTAACTAGATGGAAGTACATTTTTTCCAGAGATCACAACAATTATAAAAATCTCTGATGCCTCAAGAATTGTGTTTTTGCTATAAAAAGAATCCATTATATTTTATGCTTCCCCTTGTTAATTGACGAAATAAATTACCAGGTAAGAAATTTAAACATTTTAAGATGGATAATAAAATCCTCATATAAAAAAAAAGTTTCGTAATTTACAGCACTACTGCGCAGTGTTGCACTTCTGCAACAAACAAAAAAATGACTGAAATTCAATTTAAAACTGCTTAATTTTCTCCCATATTTTTCCCTTTTATTATTACTTGAGAAGTGGTTAATATAATTTTTTCAAAGAAATTAAAAAAATTTCGAAGTTAAGGGTTAAATTTCGATCCTCCAGTACCAAGGGGCCGTACATCTTTCACGCCCAGGGACCGAAATTAGCTTAAACTGGCACAAAATGACCCTACTTAATAAACAGATAATAGTTTATGTACAGTTAATTGTATAATTACATGACATAGTGTTTTTATTATTTTGTTACTGAATTTTTCTATATCGATATATTCAATGTGTAAAAACCTATTGCGGATATTTATTACTGAAAAACAATAGATTACTACAAATAAAATACATATAGAAGTACCTATGATTGTGTAAACTTTGCGCAATGCTAATAAGGTCGCACAAAATTTTTGTACAAAAACTGGGGTCACCACATCGAAAAGTTTAAGAACTCCTGTTATTAAGGTGACCAATCGTACTCCTTTAGGGAGGACAGTCCTTCTTTTATAGGTTCTGTCCTTCCTCGAAAAGAGTCCTACTTGTCCTCTTTTTCAATATTTTAAAACTAATCTGTTAATCTCTGTATTCAGAGATGCCAGGCCGAAATGTTACACATCACTTCATCGCAAGTAAATTGGGCAGATATAGAAAATTGTGTTTTCATTGAAAGAAATGCTGATATTAAAATTGATGACAATTGTCTGTTTGCAGAAGTTAGAAAACTGAATGTATACTTAAATTCTGATAAATTAGAACAATGGGAAAATCAACATGATGAAATTGATAAAAGATGAGTGGAAATATTTAACCATTTTATAAATGAACACATACCTAATGAAAATTTAGTTATTCTTGTTGAATTTAACATTGTGCTGTCCAGGAACTAATGTAGCAGATGAAAGAGTTTTTCAGTTGGTAATGATTTTTGGACAAGTGAGAAATCAAGATTGAATATTGATACTTAAGTACAACAGCACTTATAACGCACACAGCACTGTACAGCAGCAGTTAAGTAAAATTTAATATGAAGGAGATTTTTCTTGATCCGAAATTTCCAGTGTGTTAGAAAATGATACATTGACAAAAAAAATTCATTCAATGGAAAAATACTCGTTTAAGTAAATAAATAAAAGAGTTGTCTGCTTAATTAGTGTATTGTGTTTGAATTTTAAAAAAAAAAATGTTTCATATATTTCTTAGTAATTTTTCCTTAAATTTTTCGTCCTCCTTTTCTTTGTTAAAAAACTGGGCACCTTATAGAGCCTATCATTACATTTCTATGCTTTTGGAGTTGTTAACGATGTGTTATAACAATAGTAATAGCCGTGCATCTAAATATCTGAATATTGTTTTCTTTGAATTACGTAAATCTTTTATTTAATTAGAAAATATACTTGTTATTCCTTAGATATATTTATATTCTCTTCCTGTTGATGGAATGCATTACTCCTTAAATCTTGTAATAGACACAAATCTGAATAACTTAATCCGGACTGACCCTATGTTAAAATCCACTTCACTTGTGGTTACGCATGTTATGCACAGGATATTACTGCGAATGACAGCTTTATTGCAGTAATTAGGGTTTTACGTGGCAGTAACGGTTATTAATTGCTCCCATAATAGCATTACGAACGAGTCTAATGATGTCAGTCCTCAGGACTATGTTTCAATAATTAGCATGCTATCAGGTATTAAAACGAGAAAATAATGCTCCATTTTGCTTCAGGGTTTTATAGACCCACGAAAAGGATGATTTAAATGACAATGTTAGATGTGCAAATTATGCATGCATTATATATTTAGTTCCATCATATCATCTTGATTGCACATTTGGATGATACTTAGAATTTATTTAGTCGTTGGTAATAAGGAAATACACACAGGGTTATAAAGAATAAATAAAAATGCGGAAATTTTACAAAAGTAATAATAATAAATAGTCAATTTAACTAATGCTTTTTTACGCTCAATATTTTTTCTCTCGTTAACGGAACTCTGCATAAATAGATATATGCGAATTAATTCATTAAAGTGAAACATTTGAAATGAGGACAAATACTTTAAGAAACGTGTTAAATTTTCAGTGACATTTATTAAAGTATTTTTTCAGTTAAAAAATGCAAGCATTTTTTATGTAAAATTTCTAGAACGGAATTTAATGAAATGTTAATGTAATTAACATTTATTACGGTATATAGATGCATAATATAATGTATCATACATGTATGAATTCATACATTGTGCATCTAAAAATAATGATATAAAAATTTAACGAAATAGTTCGTAATTTTGTCGCAAACTCTGTTCGATGAGCTGTTCTTACAATTTTTACTTATCCTATTTTTTTTATTTTGATCTTCTCAACACACACATCAAATTAAAAGTCTTTTATTTATTCAAATTGCTTAGTTCATCGCTTATTTATTTCTCAACCCACGTTATATTTCTCCTAACTCGATAAAATATTATAAGATGATCTTCTCCTATGTCAGTGTTAATAAGAATTCTGACCTTAAACTCAGTTACGTATCAATTCCACAAACGTGTGGGTACTATATTTGCCTCTTGGCGTCTACGTGTCTGCGTCCGCACACACTAAGGAATGCATGGTATGAATGTACAATATTGCTAAAAAATAAATGAAATAAAAAAGGGCATGAGACATACTTGATTAATGCCAACATAATTCTTAAAGAACTTCCTGATAAGCTAGAAAAGACAAAAATCAATAAACTGCTTTGATGTTTATGAAAGAAGAAATATTTTGTTAGAAGGTACTTCTACAGCACTACTATTTATATACTACATTAGTGTGTAATTTAGCTTAGCGTTAGCTTAAAAATTTTTAACACGCAGTGGTTTCTTATTTTTTTTTTAACTCAAGGGAAATGATTTTGTAATAAAATTTTTGTACTGACCAAGAAAAAGGGGACATGCTTCTATTGCAGAGTTGCATTATTTTATTTCTATGTTTACGACATAGCAATAAACAGAAAAACACTTATATACCTGGTTTTTAGCAGCTTAGGAAAAGATGCCATTCCGAGGACTTGTTAAGTACAAAATTTACAGTGTACAAAAGATTGTCTAAATTTTGTATGTGACCGTTAAAGTGTGAAATCTGTTATATATTTCACAGAATAACTAGATATTTCATGAAATAACTAGGCAAGTCAGTGGAAGTATATAAAATTATTGAATTCTATGATTCAAATAGGTATTCTATAGAATAACGATTAATTGATCGTTAAAGTATAAAATACGGCACTCAGTGTTCTTTAAACCGATTCTAGCTACTTTGGAATGATTTTTCCGATTACGAACTAGAGATGGCCAAATAAAAAAAACTACACTCTAAATATCAGTTCAGTATATGTCAGCGAAAATTAATTTCCATTGAAGTAGTTCCAAATAATGACACGCTTCAAACAACGCTTCGCAACAGTTCAAAGTTGAGGTACTGGACAAGGATTTAAAAAGCGCTTGTGTAAAAAAATATGTAATAGCTTGCTTGTTTCTAAAAATAATAAACAGTGCAATTCAAAGTGTCATCATAGCAATCCTTGCTTTAATAAATAATGAAAAGTAAAATAAAGGTATCTCATAAAATTTAAATTAATATTCTCTTACATTTTTGTATTAAAAAGTTTATCCATTGCTTTTATGAAGCAATAGTATTTCTTCTCAGCATGTATTTTTGTTCATAATATTTTAAATATAATCTATTTTTGCAATATATAATATATATATATATATATATATATATATATATGTGTGTTATTTGTTCCACTTTCTGTTTAACTAATGTTATGAATATGAGCAATAATACATTATATCATCTGCTTTCCCTTGTTATTTATCAATTATTCATCCGCAAAAGAGACAAAAGGTATTTTTCGAGAGATTTTAGCTGTTTATAATCAATTAATTTATAAAATATATTTGTGTGAAATTATTTATTTTTCACTTTAACGGTCTATCCTTAGTTATTTCATAGAATACCTAGTTATTTCAAAAAATAACTAGGTAAAGTATGAAATTTTTCATTTATTATATACTTTAACCGACTTGTCTAGTTATTCCATGAAATACTTAGTTATTCTATGAAATAACAGAATTATACACTTTAACGGTAACATGTGCTACGTATATAAATGGCGTTCATAACAAGGGCAAATCTAAGAACTAAATTAGGCTAATTTAAAGGAGTTTGTATCTTTTAAAATAATTTTCTCCTTGTTCCTCAGCATCGCTTACAAAAACAAATAAGTATTCATTGTTGGTATAAAGTATTCCTGAACTAGCAATTATAGGCTATTCTCATTAAATAATTGTTAAATGAAAATAAAAAAAAGCATTCGCTTGCGATCTGGAAATGCATTTTTATTTCATCAAGGGGCCCAGATTCCATTAATTGTCCTATTCACAAGCCATTTTAAACTAATGACATTTCTCACGAAATACATCTTTTACAAACTTTTGAATGTTTTTAAAAACAGACATGTGATGCTTCTAAATTCTTAGGGGAACTTAAAGGGGTGACAAAACACTCTAGAAAGAACAGCTTTTATTATGTATACCATCCCCTACTAAAACTTTTAAGAACTAGGTAACGTAAAGTTGGACTCAATATGTTCTGTCCTCTACGAAACATCGTACACCAGAAAGGCACATTTCACCCTCGGATCACAATTTTAAGGGTTCGCTGATTAGTATGCTCTGAATTTCCTTGCATGAATACATTTGAAATGCTTCACGAACGATTTAGCATTGATTCAGCTAATATTTAGTCTCCAAATATTTTATTACTTATACAAATGTTCAAGAATATTTGGCACCTTCGGAAATACTCATTATCGATTGGATCCATGTTGCCAGGCATACATTACTGTTTGGTCCTTTGAGCTATTATCCCTAAACGAAATAAACAAAAATTGTTTTTGATTTTTGAGCATTTTTTCAAGACAATTAAACATGGAAGCTGTGAAAGTGCAATGTGTATCATTGTGCAGTTTAATATATTAAATCACATTTATCACACTTTCTGGTGTGTTCCACTATTTTCTCAGGTTTATTTTATTGCTTCAGAACTCATACATAGTAAATCTAGACAATTATTTTGGAAAATAAGATAGTCTTTATTATTTCTTCTAATACACACACATATACTATATGGATATGTATTTTAATAGCTGATTACTGCTAATATTTTGAAATTATGTTATTATTAAAAAGTAACTATATATAAATGTTTGTAATTATAACATTTTCATTTCACAACGACCCTTAATTAATAAAAATTATATGCTTTGTGACGGCTTTATCCTCGTCCTTATGATTAATAAGTCCTCTTGGGAAATATTTGGTCCTTTAAAACTATTTTATTCGCAACGATCTCTCTGAAGAAGAAAACGTGATTATGTAAATTAGGTCTACTATATATAGTCTAAGCTTTCAAGCTAAAGAGAGATAGGATAGATTGCTAGCGCATCAGTGATTAATCAAATTGATAGTATAACGCAGATATTTGATAATTGTAATTATTAAAGTGACGATTGGTCACTAGAGATTAGATAGCTAGGAAAGTAGTAGATTCGAATCTGAAGTAAGTGTACTGATATTTAAGAATTTTATTTTTATTTCCGGTTTTAAAGTTTTCACACTACTTTTTATTTTATAAATGTGGAACACAAAAACACTAAATGTTTGCTTTTCATAAGTGCACTTTTCATGCTATATGAAGAATAGGTTTCATATATCTTAAAAGAATATATCTCATACTTAAAAAAAAATTCATCTTCGTACTTCTTTTTCAAACGGTTGAGGATTTGGGTGTGTGTGTGTGCATGCATATGCACACAAACTTTGAAGCATGTTGTAATACTAAGTCTTACATTACAATGGGAACATAGATAATATCGGCTTTTTGTATTAAATTTCCCTTTTCATTTCTTCTTGGGCAACAAATTGCACATTATCTTGCATACAAATATATCGGCTTTTGTATTAAATTTCCCTTTTCATTTCTTCTTGGGCAACAAATTGCACATTATCTTGCCAATTCCTGATCTTTATCTGATATTTTCAAGAATCTAAATTCCTGCATTCAATGAATAATTCCCGTCTTCGCCTCAAAGAAAATCCCGGATGAGAAATATTTTAGTTCCATGGACGAACTGCATCTCTTAAAAACGCCAGTACTAATGACCAGTGGCGTAACAGAGAATATTAGGGCCCCTGCAAAGTCAGGTTTTGGGCCCCAAGTCCAAATACGTAATTGTTGTTAATCTGACTTTGGGCCCCCTAGATCCCAAATCTGGCTTTGGGTCCTCAATGAAGGGGGTTACGTTATGCCACTGCTAATAATCTCATTGTAATATCTGAAAATACGTACAAATCTAAGTAAAAAAGAAGAAAATATCAGTGCCCATACAACATATGGGCAAACCGGTTGTGGCCAGTTTTCGGTAGCCCGTACGGTCTACAGGCAAAAAAGTTAAGGGGTAAATGCAATTTTTTAAAACTTTTATCACGAAAACGTTATTTAAATTTTAATGTTAAAGCCTTCATAGAGGAGTAATGTAAATTGTTTTATTTCTTTTGGAAATTTCAACAATTTTGATTGTAAACAAAAAAAAATGACAAGTATCTACTATTAATGCAAATGCTTTTTTTCCGAGTATTGCTTTGAACAATTTAGAAAAACTCTTCTTAAAATAACTACATGAGTCCGACTAACAATCCAATAAATTTTTCTGATATAAAGCATCTATAAATCCTTATCAAATGCCTCCACCGTTTTATCCAATAATCTTTTTACTGCTACAAAGTTTCACGTTTTGTTTTCTCTATCTTGAATGTCATCACGAAACGATCATGTCCTTCGTTGAAAACGAAGACTTAAGAATTGTTCCATCTCTCAGAGAAACGACTGGTTGTCAGCGACAGTTGAAAAACAAGATAAGTATTTTGATCTTAATGGGCACCAAGCCTTTAGTAGTAATTGGAGTGTGTTGACTGCGAATGAGATATCTAATCCAAATAATTGCGCATTGTTATTCAAGCTGTTAGCCACAATTCGATTGCTGTGCATTTAATCGTTAGGACATCTACCTCCGGTTGACTGCTGCAACCCATCCAGAAGCAATTATGTCTCTTAGATTGTGAAAGAATTTTACTTGTTTATATGTGTTAAGATCTATAAATTATACCCTGCTATAAATTATACTGAATCAAGACCGATCGTAACATCACAGATGTTTGAATTAGAATTGGTATTCCTTATAGATTATTTAGGATGTATAGTTTTGAGGAGAGATAATGCGATTAATGCCAACAGTAAAATAAATTAAAGTTTTTTTAGGAGCCATAAGCAAATATACTTTTTGAGCTTTATTGACTATCATTTTTTTTTGCTAACTTCTGTATTGATCAAAATATTTTTTTAGAGAATGTTTTAACAACTATAAAATATTGGAACTGAAACAAAATAAATTTTTTCTTCGTGAGCTCAAATGTTTTTGAAGGAGAAAAGGATATTCGAACTAAAAAATAGACAATGTTCTTTAATGCATTAATTAACGTTTTTAACAATATATTGGAAAAAAATACAGTTTTAGAGCGAAATTTATAGACTTCACATTTAAATACGTAATAGAATGACAAAAATTACGACAATTATTCTTTAAGTGTCTGAGAAAGTAATCAAATGCCATTTACAAGAAACATTATCTTTCTTATATTAAACATTAAACTATATAAATACTTAAAAATTTAATAATTTTAAAAGAAATGCAGTAGGAAAGGGAAAGTATGACAAAAGAGAGAGAACGCATATTGAATTCTTTAACTGTTTTTTTTAAAATAAGTGCAGTATTTATTTTGTTCTGAACTATGCTAATATCAGTTTTTTACGACAAACAATCTTGAATAAATATTTTTAAATTAAAAATTAAAGTATTTTATTTATATTTATTTATTATTTAAATAGTTAATTATTTAATTATTATTTTAATATTGACTGTTCCATGTATTTTTCTACATATTTTAAATTCAGACATGTTTGCCCAAACTCGCAGTTTTACTAGGTGATAGTATACTTATATTCATGATCTTTTCATATCTGTCATTTTGCCAATTTTCGTAATTTTATGTTCCTGTTATCTAATTCATTTTTTTATGATAGTCAATCGATCAGTGAAAGCTGAAATAATTTCCTATACTCTCATTTATGGGATATTTTTTACGAGTAGGATGAATGTTAGAACAAAATCACTTAATGGTCTCTAACTGTACTTATCTGGGCAACCTTTTGTGTGTGTGTGAGTCTGTATTGTTACCACAGTAACGGTTCAAATACATTGCAAACCTTCCTTAAAATATCCTATCATTATGACAAGTACTTTCACATCGTATGCTTATCTGAGCATGGAATGGTTCGAAAAGTAGGATTTTGAAGTTTTAGTAAGAGACAAAAAGAGAGTTCACTAATAGCGTTTAGTACTCTTATTTAACTTCGAATTTTTTTTCAGTCTCATGTAAGCTATTAGTTAAGGGTTATTTACGTTATTATGTTTTTTGCGAATATAAGTTTAACACATGAAAAAATGTTATACAAAAAAAAGCAGAATTGAATGTCCCATTTTGATCATTACATATAATAGCTAATATTACACAAAATTGGCATATGCTAACATAAAAAGAAAAATAATATGCGCATTTGATAAGAAAATTTCCATTTAGGTAAGGCAGAACTGTATAGGCAAAGCTTTGGAAAATGAAAAACGAGTTATTTCCTTTAACTTCATTTCCTTAATTTAAATAAATAAATTTGAAAAATTCGCATTTATTATTAGTATTTTTAATTGTTTGAAGTAATTTTTTAAAAAATAACTGATATGCAATTGCATTTTCTGAAGTCAATAATTACATCAGAAAAAATATTCAAATTTATTTTCTTGTATTGTATAATTAATTGCCTTTTATTTAAAGTTTTTAGTTTGACTTAAATGTTCTTTTTTTTTATTTCATTTTAAGAGTCTAACTTAAGAAATTAGCAAAGAGTATTGTTTTATATAAATTTGTTCAATCCAAATGAAAATTTAAGGTATACTATCCATTTGGAGATAGAAAGCCCTCACACACATTCATATATATATATATATATATATATATATATATATATATATATATATATATATATATCAGTGTTTCTCAAACTGTAGGGCGCGCCCCTAGGGGGGGACTGATAACCCTACGAGGGGGTGTGAGCATATCGAAAAGTCGAAAACAAAAGATTATTTAAACAAATTATTAACTTACTGAAAGTAAACAAATACATTCTGACATAATAAAAAATGAAATACTCATTTACACTATAATACACTTATAAATGTATCAGCACTACACAATCTATTTTATAATTAATTTAACAATATTAAGTTAAGGACAAGTTTAATACACTCATGTGCATAAATTAAGGATAACTCCGTATCACACAGAAATTGAACTCTAATATAAATATTTCACCTGTAGAATTATCCCACACATCTTGAAAAAGAATATACAAATTACAGGAAACTATCAGATGGCGCGGATAGCACGTCACAATGACGAGAGTGTAAGAGTAGCGTATATAAGGAATGGTGGCAAAGAAGTAAAATTGTTCACAAGCGCTTTAAAAGCCTTTCAGTGCAATAACCGCATAGTTATGGCACAAAGAAAGCATTTGGACGACTGGAATGTGGGCGTGCCCAGCTGGAAGTATCCGAGGAACTTGGAATCGCCCAGAGTGTCATCTCCAGGCTTTGACAACGATTCCAAGATGATGGTAATGTGAGTAGATGTTACAGCACAGGTTGCCCCCCGAGTTACAACGCCGAATGAGGACTTGTATATATATATATATATATATATATTTGGCAGTTACTGCCAAAAGAAACAGACAGAGCACAGCATCAGACCTGTTTCGTCAGCTCTCTTCAGCTACCGGTACGACAGTTTCAAGGAAGACCGTGTACAGGCGTTTAGGGCACATTGGTCTATATGCTCGTAGGCCTGTTAGATGTGTTTCATTTACCGCAACTCACTGTCGCCTGCGATTAACCTGGAGTAGAGAGCATGCATTGTGGACACCACAACAGTGGTCTTGTGCGATGTTTTCCGATGAGTCCAGGTTTAGTTTGCAGTTTGATTCTCGCCGGACTTTATTATGGAGAGCGCCAGGTACCCGTTACCACCAAGAGAACACAATTCAACGACACCGTTACGGTGGTGCAGGATGACTCGTTTGGGGAGGAATAATTCTTGGTTCCAGAACTGACTTGCATGTTCAGAGTGTAACAATGACAGGCCACATCTATCGGGATGTCATTCTGGAACAACATGTACGTTTGTTTCGGGGCACCATGGGTGCTGAATTTCTGTTTATGGATGACAACGCCCGTCCTCACCGTGCAAACATTGTAGACGAATGTCTTCAATCAGACGATATCACACGTATGGATTGGCCAGCATTCTCACCGGACTTGAATCCAATAGAGCATGTGTGCGATATGCTTGGCCGATGAATTGCAGCCCGTCAACCCCCTCCCACCTGTCTACCGGAACTTCGGAGGGCATTGCTTGATGAGTGGTGTAATATTCCCCAAGATCAAATTGATTATTTGTTACTCAGCATGCCTAGACGTTGTAAGGCCTGTATTGCATCGTCCGGGAGACATACCCCGTATTAACCATCATACTAACCATGTTATACTGTTTTTTGTAAATAGGTTCTTTTTTGAAATTAGCTCCAGGGAGTAAAATCGCAATTTTTATTAATTATGTCAAACATATAGCATCTTTTTTGCTCTTTACCTTTTGTTTAATAAATAGACTTTACAAATAAGTCAAATTTGTTTTGCTTCTGTCTCTTTCTTTGCCTGAACTTCATTATCCTTAATTTATGGACATGAGTGTAATTATCAGTGACCCCATGGATTTGCCATACATAAAATTATATGCCAACATTATCACTTATCTGGATTATATTTGTACGGTTTATATAATTAATCCCTTAATTGTCAATTAAAAATTACGCGATTAGTTCCCTAATGCCACGTTCGTAAGTGTATATGGTGTATTGAGTGGGGTAGAGAAGAAAAGGAATAAATAATCAAATCTTCTGAAGCAAGAGTAGACTTTTCGCAAAAACTGTCAAGGTGATTTTATTGCTTTCTAAAGCCTTCGGAATAATTTTATGGATAGCAGTTCACAGAAAAGATAGTATTTTGGAAAGACGTATATATACGTCTGGGACAATTAATACACTGTCTGAGCGAGACGTTTATATACGTCGGAGGGACTTAAGAGATTAAAGTCGTATTGTGGATTTTGCGTCAGAAAATAATATTGAATTCAATTCATTGTTACTTTATTGTATGGAGGGGGCAAAATGCAAATTATGATTGAATATTGGGTCGTAAACATTGAAAGTTTGAGAAGCACTGAAATATATATGATATAATTCGCTTAAATTTTCTCAAGATGGATGTTAATTCATAATGGTCCTGAGCCCTCGAAGACTTCACGTGATAATTAATTTCTAATTTAACCGTCTAATGGAAATAACCATAGCCTTATCTTCCCCAAACTGGAATTCCAGCGTTTTTAAATCAAGATCATGCAATATTGCACCATCCACGAAAGCGAACCAATCAGAAAAGCTTTTACCGGAAATCATATGATTTTAATAACTTCCGGTTGACCATGACTATAAACAGACGAGATCTCGGGAGCAAACAAAGGCTGCTTTCGTGAACATCCTGTAAATCGAGCGTGTTCATATCTTGCTTGTTTTGTGTTGATGTTGCGATTCCAATGTAACTAAATAAATTTGGATTTTAAAGTAATAGCATGCCTCCTCATCAATCAATTCAACGAACACACTAATAGTCAACCTTTTTTTCTGTAATCAATAAAGCCTCTCAATTAACCATTATAATTTATTAATCCTGTATGTGTTCTTTAAATTTAAGGTTAGTATTCTAAGGTAAGGTTTTTAAATTTAAGGTTAATTAAATTTAAAAAAAACGATACTAGTTAAAAATCTTTGAAATGTTGTATAATTTTTTTAAGTAATGTTTTTATGCTATTCTTGTAAACTTTTACGATGACAGGCAGAAATAATATAAACGTTACAAACCAGGTAAAAAGATAAAAAAAAGATGATTTGATTAATTATATTTCTTTTTTCACCGTTGACCTACGGAAAACAATAAACCGATTAAATAAAAAAAGCAACAGTGAAAAATGCAGCAAATTCATATGCTATAGGTCTAGGTCAGTTGAAACGTAAACTATACAGCTGTTTATCATTCGTGTGTAGGCAGGTGATCGTCAAGTATATGAGAAAGAAAAAAACAAGAAACCGGTTCGAAGGATTGTGTTACATGGTAAAAAATACAAGTTGTTTCATGCAAATTAGCTTTAAATCAACACTCTATCTTTATACATGAAGAGCAAGGTACAATATTGTTTTAAAATAAATTATAGAGGATGTAAGAATATTCAACTAAAAAATATTACCTTGGCATTTTTCCTCTGTTATATCTTGACAAAACTGCTGTTCTTTCAAGAGGAAAACGTGCTTGAGATATTTTAAAAATGAAGACTATACACTTTTTTCTCATATACAGGACTTTTTACTCTTGAATACTTCGTCTTTTAGAATAAAAACGAAATTATATTTTAAGACTAAAATTTAAATGTCTTTTTAATGAAAAGAATCCTTTTCTACCCTTGCCAGATGAGATAAGATGATTCTGAAAACTCCTTTTTTTTTTGCGCAGCTATTGAAATATTTTCCTTTTGGAAAGAATAACTTTGTGAGTTGAATACGTAAAAGCTTAAACTGGGTGTAAAATTTTTATCATTTTTTACTTCTTAGAAAAATATTTTTCTTTCAAATGGTTCCCCTGCATAATACTGAATAAGAATGAAGCCAGATGTTTTTATGAAAAACATACAAGTATATGTCATTTTAAACAAAGAAAAATGAAACATCCATTATTTTTTACCTTGACAGCTTATTCGTACTTTAAAAGCAAACAAAATAAAATACGGTATTTTAACAGCTGATTAAAAGCTAAAGCATGTAATTTGAAATTAAATCCTTAATTTAGATTCTTTAAGTTAAGTTATACATTGTTTCATTATTTTAACTAAAACTTCAGTACCTTTATCAATTAATAGCTAGTTTCTAGAGAAAATTAAGAAAACATAGGAATTGTATACACAAATAACGAAAGAAAACATTTAATAGAATTTAATTTTTACACTGAGTCTTACATCACGGCCATAATTAGAAAATAATAAATTAGTTTCTATTATGGATCATAAATTGACAGAATTGTAGGTAAATATGAAAAGCTGTACAATTAATTGAAAAGAAAAAATTTCGAAATAAAGAGTGTTTTTTTTAGAGGTATAAAACTTTAAATTGCAATAAAACAACGATGTATTATTCGATTGACATGAATTTTTTTAATTCGAAAGATAATCTTGTGGCATTACATTTTAAATATGATTTCTGGCATATGACTGTCACGGCTGGTCGGATGTAGTCCAATTTGGACGTCCAATTTTCGATGACTTTTTCCAACATTTGTGGCCGTATATCGGCAATAACACGGCGAATGTTGTCTTCCAAATGATCAAGCGTTTGTGGCTTACCCGCATAGACCAATGACTTTACATAGCCTCACAGAAAATAGTCTAGCGGTGTTAAATCACAAGATCTTGGAGTCCAATTCACAGGTCCAAAACGCGAAATTAGGCGGTCACCAAATGTGTCTTTCAATAAATCGATTGTGGCACGAGCTGTGTGACATGTTGCGCCGTCTTGTTGGAACCACAGCTCCTGGACATCATGATTGTTCAATTCAGGAATGAAAAAGTTAGTAATCATGTCTCTATACCGATCACCATTGACTGTAACGTTGTGACCTTCATCGTTTTGAAGAAGGATTCCACCAGCCCATAAAGCGCACCAAACAGTCAGTTTTTCTGGATGTAACGGTGTTTCGACATACACTTGTGGATTAGCTTCACTCCAAATGCGGCAGTTTTGTTTGTTGACGTAGCCATTCAACCAGAAGTACGCTTCATCGCTAAACAAAATTCACTTATGAAAATCGGGAACAACGGCAATCTCGTTTTGGGCCCATTCGACGAATCTACGCCTTGCTTGATGATCGTTTTGATGAATTGCCAAACCAAACTGAGAATAAATCACTTGACAGCTATTAAATCGGTCGCCATCTTGGAAAGTAATGCCAACTTAAACTTCTATACCTGGAAAAAAAACACTCTTTACAAGTACACGGAATACCAAACCGTCAAGAGCATCTCTGTTCTCACAATTTCAGATTATTTAAATTTCTTATTGGTTACAATGTTTTCAAAACTGTCTGAACTATTGAAAAATTTACTCTTTTATTTCAAAAGTTTAATTTTTAAAAAATTTCCGGAAGAAAGAAAAATGTCAATTACTGTTTCTAAACATCTATTCATCTGAGAAATAACTATTAAATTCAAACAAATTTATAAACCACATTCATTTAAAATTAATTGATAGTAAAATACGCACTCGTCTTGAGTAAAAAAAATATGAAAAGTATTTACTGAAAATGTTTTCTAATAGCCAAAGTCAAGAAGAAATGTTACGCATAATTCTCTTCATGTGCATCAGTAAATATTAAAAAAATGAAAGGAATTTTTAATGTGCATGAAAATATGAGAATTCTCGTCTGAACTGTAAAAGGAAATAAATACATTAGCCAAAATGTCGATGACTTATTTTACTTATAGATATAACTGAAAAAATTGATGCTACGTATTATAGGAACATTAAGTTGATGAGATTATGAAAATATTTATGGCTTACAAAAGAACCGATCCTAGGGTGTCGGCCACCCCCGTTCAAAGACTTAATGTGTCACCCCCTCTAGAGAATTTTTCATATTTTGATTAATACTTTAAATTGACGTTATAAACTCATCTACCTGAAAAAGAGTAAAAGGTAAAATATTAATAAAAATGCAAATAAGCACAAAAATAACTTTAATCTATTTTGTTTTTCTAAATTGTAAGGTTGTTATCAATTTAAAAACTTTTAATTTTCCCAAATGCATACTGAATTTAAACACTCCTATGTCTTAACCTTATTGGATGGTTTCGTAAAGCAACTTTCGCAAAAATAATTTTTGAGACGCCTTTGTTGAGCCTTGATTCACAATACGCCGCCATTACCGCTGATAAGCAAAAAAATAAAAAAACCTTTTCTTATGGTATTTCCAGCTCTGCCCCGAATTTTGCTACCAAATGAAGGATGTGTACAAAGAGTAGGCGTTAATGGACTATGGACCAACACACTGTAAAGTAACATTCTATTTTTCTTAAAATGTGCTAGGTTATCGGGAAATCGGGACTTATTTCGATTTTTCAACAGCTGTTTAAAATTGAACATATTTATTCGACTTATTGTAAGTTTTATTTTGAGAAATTCACAAAAAAATTTTCTTGACTGATAGAATTAAGTGCGGCCTGCGGCCGACCATTAATTTGGCCGCCCGCGTGTGGTGCACGCACTGCACACCTGTTAGGATCAGCCCTGGCTTACAAATCATTAATTGAAAAACTTATAAAATTCAGACCTTGAAATGAAATTGATTTTCGTCTGGAAAAAATTTACACTGCGCAATAATTCCGAAAGAAAAGAAGATTTATATATATATATATATATATGTGTGTGTGTGTGTAAAATTTTATTTTAACCCAGAATAGGTCATATCAGAAGAATCTATGTGTTTCTAAAGAAAGTTCTTATATTTATCTCACTAACAGAAATATAAGAATATATTGCTCATAATTTTAATTCAAAAGTAAGTTTTTTTTAAAATTGCGAAATTGAATTTATAACTACGTATCAATAATATCCTTTCATTAAGGTTAACTTACCCTAAAAATATTAGAAAACTCCAGCCTGTTGATAAAAATTTGAACTGCTTGCCTACAATTTTGACAAAATGTGTTATTAACTCGGAGTACATTTTAAAATGAAAAAAAAATGTTCACGCATAAATATAAAGTTATGATATCAAAATATGATACAGTAATACCTCGACTTACGTTAATGTTACGTACGTGAACCTGGAGTCACGCGATTTTCAAATTTAGTCAATTCGTTTTTTTGTTTGAAAAAAGAAATGGTACAATTGGTAAGGGATTCAAGAAGTTGTCGCGATCTTGCCAGACAAACAAATTTAGAAATGGATAGGTATGACGTTCAAGAATCCAAGATTCCCACAATTAGGAGCTCACAATTGTGATGAGCTCATTGAAATGCCAGCGCAAGATATTGAGGAACTTGATTCTTAAGATCCAATTCAATCAGAAGATCGAATGATGGTTGAGAATTTGGCAGAACCTCTCAGTTTAATTGAAAAAGGGTTAAATTTCTTTTTAGAAAATATAGATTTCAATGATGAGAGTATTTTTTTCTACAAAACAATGAATAAAAAATTATTAGCCCGCTACGAGGACATTTGTCGGTAGAAAAAAAAATCGTTGAACCGGCAGACCGTGTTAGATTTAATGAAACCTTCTAAATCAAAATAATATCGGTTTGCGACTTTGTGTATTTGTGTTTACTAAAATTTTACAGATATATTTGTTTTCTTCCAAATTATTATTGTCCTTCGTCTCTGGTCCCAATTAAAAATAATTGATATGTATTTGTATGTGAAATCATACCCTGAGACTTACGCAGTTATCCTTCAGTCCCTCCAATTTCTTAAGTTAGAGGTATTACTGAATTAATATTATAACTAAGGTGACCATTTTTTTACAGTGAAAAGGCGGGCGAAAAATTTTAGAAAAAATTACAACTTAAATATATGAAACGTTTTATTAAATAAAACAAAAATATGCTAATTACGCTTACATTCTTTTTAATTATCTTAAACGAGTATTTTTCCATTGAATGAATTTTATTTTGTCAAGATATCATTTTCTAATATTTCGGAAAGTTCGGGCGAGAAATATCCTTCATACTGAATTTTACGGTAAGCACTGCAGCTAAAATATTAACATTCAATTTTGATTTCTCACTAGTCTCACTTCACAAAATCCATTACCAACTAAAAAAAATTGTTTCAACTGATGCATTAGTTCCAGGGTAGTAACAAGTTCATTGTAAACAAGAACAATTACATTTTCATATAAAATGTGTTCACATTTTTGAAATGGTTAATTACTTCAACCTATCTTATCAGTTTCAGCATGTTGAATTTCTCCAATCGCGCGTTTCAGTTTTATTATAATTTAAACATACATTCAGTCTTCCAATTTCTTCAAACAGACCATTATCAATGATTTTAATATCAGGCATTTCTTTTGATAAAAAATCAACACGGTTTTCTATATCTGCCCAAATTATTTGTGATGAAGTAAAAAAAAACACCATTGAAAACTGTTATTTCCTGCGATATTTGTTTCAGACTATTACTCGAAATATTAGAAACATGTTTGGTTCATCTCTGAATACAGAGATTAACAGATATGTTTTAAAATATTGAAAAGGAGGATAAGTGGAAGGACACTTTTCGAGGGAGGACAGAACCTATAAAAGGAGGACGGTAGGTTACTTTATTATAGCATGTATGAATTTGAAAAATTGTTTCAAATTGAAACCTCATACTTCAACAAAGTTCAAAGACAACCCTAATCTTAATCAAACAGACGAGCATGCCATTGGTAATGACCTATCATTACTATATACGAAAAACATAAAAAAATTCTTCTGAGGGAGTTAGGGAATGATAACACAGGTCGAAAACCAGTTTCTTCTCTTCTTTTTTTTTTCGGTAACTCCTATGAGCTGAAGCTTCTTCCTGGTTGATCTTCGCGGTTATGAGGTGAATATAATGATTAATGATGCTACGTTCTTGGTCATGCCGAATAAGTCTTTTATTGAAAAATTAACCCTCAATAAAGAATAATTAATCAAGTTTCCGGTAATTGAAGGATTATAAATACATTTTTTTCGTCTGCAGATACTTAGTAGTACGTGCTAATACGCTAATGCACAACATGTTTGAAAAAGTACTCTTTTTCATCCAGTGATTTATATGTTTTTAAGTCTGTATATACATACTGTGTTTTCGAGAGGGAAAACATAAAAGGTTCCGTGCTATTTTTAATGTTGAGTTTTTTTTTTTTTTTTGACCACTAAAATCCCTGATGGTATTTTACTATCCATAAAATACCGATACATATATATTGTTCGTCTTAAATTTTAATTTATTTAAAATAAATGTGAGGGACAATTTTTTCCGATTATGTTGCGATATAACTTCATGTTAGTGGGCTTTGTTTATCAACGCTTTGCTGATTTATTAACGGCATTTTGACTCTTAAAAATTTGTGAGTTCTCTTTGAGAAATGTAAACAAAAGTGAAATTGTTTGATGTGTAACATCTTTTCTCTCGATTGCCGAATTTTGTTGGGGTGATTTCGTCGAAAGGGACGGATGTGTGTAACAGGAAGTGACGTAAGCACGCGCTATTTGATTTGACCAATGAGCGTGCGTGATGAGTCTCTTCGCTACCCTCGCTTCGAGGTCCAACTCGCATGATAGTGTCTCTTCACTACCTTCGCATAGGGTCCAACTCTAGTAGGTAGTTGGTTTTTTTATATTGTTAAAGTTAGCATTTAAAAAGATTCGAATTCTTATATATTTAGGATAAACTTACGATCGTTACGCTCAATTGTCAAAGTCTCAGGACTTGTAGTGTAAGGAATCTGAGCTTAATTTATATGTGTAAACTATATTAATAATTATATTTACTGTTAAGTGTCTGAAAAAGTTCAACATTCTTAAGAATATACGAGTAAGTAATATGGAATTATTCGAATAAATATTTGAGTGCGTATCTTTTTCATACTTTGAGGTTAATTCCTGTCGCTGTCAATAGCAAACAGAACAACTCATATGTTGTGACTCCTCACATGGACATTATTTATCGTCAAACAAGTGGACTGGGTATTGCTAGTCAAGATATTGGGGACATATGTACGGCAGAATGTATACTTGAAAAAGGACAAACAGTGATTTCGGTGGCCGGTTACATTTCTCTGAATCAAACGGTTCAAAAAATTAAAGATTTCCTGCTTTTTGCACTTTTACCATATACCGAAGATGGTTCTGCTCTTTTAGAAACAAACTATCACTCGCTTCCCATGATTTTGAGTGGTGTTTTCAGTTTGCTAGAAGTTGAGCCGCTCAAAGCTTTTTTTTTGACTGATTAATTAAACCTCGAAATGAATACAAATCGAAATATTCCGACAACTAACAGTGGTACTGTTATTGACGCTGTTTTTCAACGGTTTTTAAATACTTTCAAATCACAAGTATATGTGTCATATTTTACTTATCAAAAGTCTATTGTTTCCATTCTTCCCCAAATTGAACAAGAATAAATACTTTTGATTAAAAATTGCGTTCCTCCTAAATAAAATTTTCATTAAAGATATAATTATTCGATAGAAAATTATTTCCAATCATACTCGATTCAAAATTCAATTTAATCTCCCTCAATTCAATCACACTCGATTCAATCACACACTCAAAATCATGGGAAACGAGAGATAGTTTGTTTTTAAAAGAGCAGAACCATCTTCGGTATATGGTAAAAGAGCAAAATGCAGGAAATCTTTAATTTTTTAAACCGTTTGATTCGGAGAAATGTATATGGCCACCGAAATCCCTGTTTGTTCTTTTTCAAGTCTATTGTATCCACTCTTCCCCAAATTGAACAAAAATAAATATTTTTGATAAAAAATTACATTACTCCTTATGTTAAATAAATAAAATTTTCATTAAAGATATAATTATTCGATAGAAAATTATTTTCAAACATACTTGATTCATTTTTTTCAGGATTTAAGTTACTATTGCGTATTTACCACGATAACATGTCAGATGTTACACATTATATGCGACTACTGTGTATATATAAGGCTCGTTTCTTTTTTTAATAAAGAAACATGAAAATGGAAAGTAACAATTCAATATTAAATAAAGGGTAATATTTTGTAAATATAGCTAGAAAAATTCAAACTTTTTTTCTAATTCTATCAGGAATATTTCAAGGGGGGACGTGAGCGAGTCTGGGCTTGAAAGTTCATTGTTCTCGTATCATACTCCAACTCGCCGTTAAACATATTCTTTTTGTTTTATCGATTGTCTGGAACAAAAAACAGTAAACATAATTAGCATCCACATTAATAAAATAAATTATTAACAACAAATACTTAATTAAATTACCAGAACTACTATATACATATTATGCATACATTACCAGTAGCGCACACAGGATTTTTCAAGGGGGTCCGGGGTAGGGTTTCTGATTTCCTGGGTTTTTCCATTCCAGGGAATGCCCGGGAAATTCCGGGAATGTGATTGTCGTTCCCGGATTCCCGGGAATACATCAAGATTTCAAAAAAATTAAAAAAACAAGTTATATTTAAATAAAATCAATAATAATTATACAAAATACGGATACATATAAATTCCAAAATTAAATCTTATTTATATAATGAGCTAAAAAATACAAAAATATATAATAAATTGATTATTCATTTTTGAAATAGGATTTCAGAAAGCATAAGCAATGTGTATACTTTTATCACTCAACCTTGTCCTAAGCTTTGTGACGAACAATCTGGCAGCAGAAAATGCTCTCTCAGCTTCAACTGACGTTGGAGAAACTTTTTTTAAAGCCTCACATAGTTTTATAATGTTTGGTAATGGATTTTCAGTCGAGTCGAGCAACTGCATCTCTTGTTTCATGATTGTACTAGTACTTTTTTTGGCTCAATAATATAAAACTTTTGTTTTAGAGTAAATTGGTTTCTCTAATTTTTTTTTCGTCCAACGTCAGAGGTTTTTCTTTCAAAATCCCCATGCTCTCTTCTTCTAAATGCGAAGAGTTGGATATTGATTACTCTTCTTCGCAGAAAAGCCTTGTCCCTATCATTTGGGAATGTCTAGCCAAAAGTTTTTTACGAGGCAATCGCGAAATATCGACAGTAACTGCGCGCAGCTGCTAAGTATTTTCACTCAAAATTCAGGTATTGCATTAATCCTATTAAATTAACGTTGCATCTTTCATTAATTATTTGGATTAGAGAATATTTCATATTTTTCGCAAATTCTGAATTTTGTTCGTTCAATTCACCAAAAACGAAAGAAAATACACCTTCTGCAGTTAGCAAAGTAGCATTTCGGCTGCATAATTTTTCTAAGCCAATTTTTACTGGCTTTAAGCCTGCTACAATTGCAGTCATTTTTTTTCAAATTCTACATTGACCGTCATTTGTTCTTCTCTAAAGTCAATTAATAGTTTTAAAATTGCTGACTTTATTTCTAAAAATCCTTCAGGCATTGTGAACAAACTATTCCAGCGCGTTTTGGTATCCAAACAAACCATCTTTTCATCAAACCATCGATTCCCGGGAAATACCGGGAACGAAGTATAATTCCCGGGGATAGAAAAGGTACACAAATCTTATGATTTCCCGGGAACCCGGGATCCCTAGTTCTCGGGAAAGTAACCCTAGTCGGGGGTCGAAAGTTCACCATTCTTGTATCATGCTACTTTTGATTTTGTTGATTTTCGGGAACAAAACCTAGTAAAAAATTAATTATTGAGTAAATAATTAGCATTAATTAATAAAATTAATCATTAATAACAGATACTTAATTACATTTTACGTACTATATACTAAGAATTATAATCGGAGAAAAATCAAGGGCTTTGGGGGAGGTCCGAACCCCCAGCCCCCTCCCTTGTGTGCGCCACTGTACATTACTATGCACGTAGGATTATAATCAATCGAAAAAAAATATCAAGGGCAATGAGGAGGGGGAGTTCCGAATCCCCTGAACCTCCCGCCTTATGTGTACCACTGAATTCTTTAATAAGAAATTTACGAAAATAGAAGCGAAATAACTCATTACAAACACCTATTGATTTTTTCCCCTCAGTGAAAGAATGAATTGATATTGTACAGCCTAACTTAATAATAAAAAATTATTTGATAATGCTATACAATAGTTATATTGCAGGAAAAAAAATCTCAACTCTAAGGGGAATCATCTGTGAATGGCACCACTCAAATGAAAAGAAAAAAAATGATGTTTTCTGCAAGAGACATAATAACATCCCTTGTTTCGTTGGGTCCAAATAATTATCTCCCCATGGACACCATTCATGATGTTACAGACATACAGACGATTATTGAACTCCTTTTACTTCTTTATAAATGATATGAAATGACTCTAGCACACACACAAACAGCACCGATCTTCAGACATTACTCCATAAAATCGTCAGCTGAAGTGTTGAAAATATTGTCATTGCCATGTCTGCAGAATGCGATATCATTTGGAGTAAGGTATGGGGGGAGTGAGGGGGAAGACCGCTGCACGTCTGAACGGAAATCCAGGCAAACGTTCCTGCAAATGAGTTTTGACATGTGTAAAGTAGTGAGGTGGGGGAAGGTTTCGTGGGGTAAAAATGAAGAAAAATATTGCTTTGGGGGAATAAAGCCCGTTCGCGTGAGCTAGGTAAAGGAAATTTATAGGGTACACAGACACAGACCTCTCTTATTGGGGAAGGGGGTACGTTAAAATACACGTAGACGAAAGGGCCAGGCGTAATCTCTACAGTAAAAATTAAAAAATCTCTTCGCCTATTGGGGGGGTAGAACCCAAGTGTATGTCATTGAGGCTAACTCAAAAACAGATTATTCCCATTTCTTTTCTTTTAACTTTTTAAACTCTACAATTAAATAGTTTTAGTTAGCTCAAATTCTGAACAATATACTAAGTTGTGCTGTTAGTTATTTCGTACTTTGCCTGTGAATTGTGTATTAATTAATAAATTTGCAAATATTCATATAATTTTACGCTACGAATATATGAATAAGGAGAGGGACTGTAAATAACGTTTTCTTGTTCACAATTTGATTTCAGCCTTTAGATCTAAGTATTCATAAGAAATTAGTAAGCATAATAGATATAATAATATTTATATTTTTATTATGTTATGTTTAAAATGTCTTGATACTTTTCTTAAGACTCGCATTCGAAAACATGATTTAAATATGAATATATTCTACCTTTCAATGGGATTTAAAACCCTAAAAATGCTTTTAAATGAATGAAAAAATACCATTCTCAACCGTCTATCTTCCATCTACATAATTTATTATTCAGTTATTCAGTGTTTGTTTGTGTGAAAGTTCTTATTACTTTACAGTTGGTATTTGTTTTGATCACAATCATCTTTCTAGAAATGAATATTTTGTATGCAAAATAATACTTGCGATAGTGACTCAAATTTTGCTTGAAACCCATAATTATTTTGAAATTTATTTTTTGCATTATAAAAAGAAACTGACTGGGTTTAATTATTTTTCCGTCAATTAATTAATTTTACAATTTCACAGCTGTGAAAGAGTTGAATATTTTTTTAAAAAAAAAATCACGCAGTACACTATAATAATTTCCCCCTTTTCTCTGTTAATGATTAAATTCAAAACTTCATGCATTAACTTTTTATTTTATGCTTAAATATTAAAGATTATAAAAATATTAGTTTAAGTTTTTAAACATAGGACGCAATCAAAATACGTATAAGGCCGAATCTAAAACTTTGATTTATTCAAAAAGTTATGACTATTTTTTAAAACTTTTTGTGCATGATTTACACATGATATATGTATACAGATCTTTCTTAGGGGGAAGGGAGTGATTAAAAATATCTTAAATAAAAAATCTCCTAAAATTAAAAATCCGTTGGTCTTTGGGGAAGATTTAAACACGCATTGTACCTCCACTGCATGTGTACGCCACTGTACATGTGTAGTCATGCATGATTTGAACATCATATTACAATTACTTAGTCTGAATCTCATAAAAATGGAATACAAATTAGATAATTTTAAAATTCTTCGAGTCCCTGTCCATTAAAATTAAGCTAATTCTAGGTGGAATCGCAATAACATGTATGTTGTATATCCAGTAGCGCACACAGGAATTTTTCAAGGGGGGGTTCAGGGTCGAAAGTCCACCATTCTTGTATCATACTCCTTTTGATTTTGTCGATTTTCGGGAACAAAAAACAGTATAAACCTAATTATTGAATAAATAATTAGCATTAATTCATAAAATTAGTCTCATTAATAACAAATATTTAATTAAACTTTACGTACTTTATACTTAGAATTATAATCAATCGGAAAAAATATCAAAGGCTTGGGGGAGGTTCAGACCCCTAGAACACCCCCTTGTGTGCGCCACTGTGTGTATCCAAATCACACAATTTCTTTTCTCTTGTTTTTGAAAAATAAAGCATAACATTTAAAATAACATATCACTGTTATGTATGAAATAGCTAGTGCACGTAAATTTTAATTTGTGATTTAAAAACTTGACTTTTCAAAATTAAAATAATTAAAAATTGGTATTCTTCTCCAAACAAAAATATACCGCATAAAAATAGTCATTATACCATTTAAGTTAGATTTACATAATATTTTTGAAATACTCAAAGCATTATAAAGCAATGGATGTACATACTAAAATATCGCAAATAACAGTTAAATATGTCATGAACTCGCTGCATGTTTAATAACATTATAAATAAGGCGCCCTTGTTTATTTTATAGTATAATAATGTTGAATAATAAATAAATGAAGACAACCATCATACTGTTTGATGTGAAATTTCTATGTAGTAATGATATTTTCATCATATCTCCACCAAACACACAAAAATATTTTGTAAGGTTTCTCATTCGGTTATTCACGAGAAGCTTATATGATATCTTAGAAACGAGTAAACAACTTTAAATAATCATAACATCATACCTTTTCCTTGTAAAATTTCTTCTATATGCCCTTTCAAATTCAAAAACATGTTATTAATTTAAGTAGATATATTATGTTTATAGATTTTACTTTTAGAATAAAGGCTTTAGTGTGGTATACTGAAATATGATTGAAAACGCTACTTCAACAGAGTATGAAAATGAAAAAGGGAATAAATTTTATTTTACATATAAGGGCGAAAGAAAGTTTAATATATAAAAAAACTGGCAAAGAAAACCTGATAGATTATTGTTTGTTTGTGAAAGCAAGCGGTTTAATGTTTTTATTTGAAAATTTTAAAAGGTATTCAACGAAAAGAAAAACGAACAGTAAATTCAAGAAAAACATCATAACAGCTGGCAACTTTTCTGCATTAAGAATGAAAGAGAATATTTCCAGAGACCCCTATACAATAAAAAATAATATTTTATTCTCTCTCTAAAAGCTAGAAAAATGTAAAATAAATAGTTTTTTTTAGAGAGATGTATATATATTTTAGTTTTTGCACATATTTTGAAATAAATTAATTTTTTCATAAGTTCCATTACGATTTCTTAAAAATTTAGTTCTTTCCATTTTTTTGCTGTTGAGTCTTTTTTAAAATTCATCTATATGCTACATACTGAATGTAGTGATATATATATATATATACATGTTGTGCAATTTCTAAATTTTGGAAAAAGTGTAAAATTAGTAGACTAAATCTAATAAATTCCCCATTAAGTTCTACAGGTAATTGTTTTGAAATTGTTAAAAATAGATGCACTGAGTATGAGTAGTTAAAATTTCTCAATACTATTTCCCTAAGATTATAGTAGTTTTTTTATGTAGGATCACGATTTATTTTATTTACGTTTAGTTACACAACTGTCTGTACGGAAAGATATTGTTCTCTGTCACTAAATCAAATTTTATTGAAAAATTTGAATATTATTCCTTTACTATAAGGTTTGCTAGTCAGATTAGTATTGTCAGAAAAGATCCTAGGGTATCGGCCACCAGCGTGCAAAGACCTAATGAACCGTCTCTCTACAGAATTTTTTATATATTCTGACTAATACGTTATAAAATCATCTACCTATACATTAATAATACTATATGAATATTGAAGTGTTTTTCAAACAGACTTTGTAATTAAAATCATTTAATCAAAAGAAGGTGCAAGATTTGTTCTCAAATAATTTGATACTAAATAAAATTACAAGAAACTACGTTTTAATAGAGGTGTAACACTTACACTAAAAAGGAAAACGGGCATTATATATTTATAAGCGTTGCAAAACCATACACACACACAAAATCCCTTCTTTCCTCTGTTTTGTTTTTCTAAATTGTAAGACTATTATTAAACTCGGAACTTTTAACTTCCCTAAATGCATATTGAATTTAAACATTTCTATGTCAAACGTAATATTAACCATATTAGGATATTTTAATAAAGGAACTTTTCAAAAATCATTTTTGAGACGCCTTTGTTAAGCCTCGATCCATAGTGAGCCGCTAGTGTCTCTTATGAACAAAGTAAAGTACTTTTCTATAGAGATATTGCCGGCTCTGCCATGAATTTTGCTATCAAATAAAGGATGTGTGTAAAGCAAGGGTAGGCATTAAGTCGATCACGATCGACAGGTCTCCGTAAAGACATTTTGGGGTGACCGCCTATACTAATAGCTAAGAAGGACATACACTAAAAAAAACCTTTTTTATAGAACAACGACGCCAATTAGACTGGAGAATTGTCTTTGTACAATCGATGAGACTGACCTACCTATGTGAATCTGCATTTTCAACGAACAACATATTGTTTCCGTTTCACAGACGAACACTTAGAATCCATTGCAAGATTAACAATTAATAATTATAAACCGAGATATTCAACATTTGCGGACAGTATACAGACTAAGTCTTCTACTGACTGTAACTACGAGAACTAACTGTAAATAAAAAGGATTTATTTTTTAATGTATTTTGAATTGCTTGATAACAAATGTATCATGTGATATTATTAAATTAGTAAGTATTATTTTTTTGTTTGTATCTTACGTTTTTCTTTAAACGTGGTCTAAAACATAGATTTTTTTTCATGTGGTTATATTAGTAAGTGCATATTTTGTATTTATTATTGTCATAATAAAAATATTTTTTTAGCTCACCACACTCCTACGTCACTGGGTAGACCGTAACACCTTGTAAAAATTAAAAGTATACTGTACCATGTAAAAGTCCACCTACCCCTGGTGTAAAGAGTAGACATTTTAACGGATAATGGACCATCACACTGTGTACTAACATTCTGTTTTTCTTAAGCTATGGCATCGGGAAATCGGGATTTATTTTAATTTTTCAATAACTTAAAAATTCAGCATATTTGTTCGACTTATTATGTTTTATTTGGAGAAATTTGAAATTTTTTTCTTGATTGAAAGAATTATATGCTGCCTTTTCTTTTGGCCGCTCGCGTGTGGTGCACGCGGTGGCACACCTACTAGGATCGGCCCTGAGTATTTTCGATACTTTAAAATTTTTTTAAAAAGCTCGATTGTAATAGTTTTATTTTGGTAATTCTCTTAATTAAATGAACAGATTTCCAAAACACACACTTTTTAAACAATTATAAATTATAATTTTAAATGTTCTATTTTGTCTAAATATATATTTTACTGATATGTGAAGAAGCATTTAAAAAAAAAATTCTTAATTAATTATCACCAATTGTCAAAATTTTGAACTTTCTTAGTTTTGAAATAAGCAAACAAGAAATTAATTAATGTGCAATGAACTGTCCACTTTATTTTTACTGAATGCCGAATCCATTTTTCTCTCCTAGTATTTCACAGAATAAACGCAAATGTCTAAGTCACTAATCTCAGCTGCAGTTATTATTTGTTTAATGAACAATGTATGCGTTAAAAAACTGCTACATACTTAGCAAATAGGCTAATTGTACAAATAGGGGAGTTTTTTTCTCAATGCATAAAATTTCATTCTAATCTGTAACATTATTTTAATTCAAGGTTAAAAAATGGCCTAACCGCTTAGTGTAAAAAAATTAAAAGATGTATTATTATTTGTTTTAAAAAAATTTTCGTGAGAAAAATTTATGAAATATAATTTAAATTTATAAATAAGGTAAGAAGAGATAAAGTAAATCCAAATGGAAAAAAAGATTCACAGATAAGCAAAAAGTGAAAACGTCTCGAATTACTTGATTTTCACGTATCTATTTAAGTGTTAACTTCTCAGTCATGACTCCAAGACGTTTTCCATATGCCCTTGATTAATGGTTTGCCAGATCTAAGCTTTAGATAAGCTTGCTCTCTGACAGAGAAAAAGAAGAGGTTGTGAATTGCGTTTAAGTGACCCTTTTCTTGTTCTTTTTTTTGTTTTGCTTCGAAGAAGTGAAAAATAGAACCTAGTTCATTCTGAACCTTTAGGGACTATCCCCGATATCGGAAATCCCACCGAATCGATTCACCAACCGTAAAAGATTGTATTGACAGGAAAATCCTTATCGCGAAAGAATTGGGATGGCCTTTTAATCCATTTTACGAACGTATGTTCCATCGGGCGTATTAATGAGTTAATCGCTTAAGCTTTAAAAAGGAAGGACTGCGGAAAATAAAAAAAAATTACACATAAGTAAGATGTTTGAAATTTTTGTTTTTACAAACTTTCAAGATTAATAAAAAAGCTCAAAGTCCTCTACTTTCTGTCTCTTAATGCAAGGCCATCTGACAAAAAAATAACTATAAAAACAATTATTCTTTCAGTTATTCTTCTGTTTTTTTTCGGTCAAAAGCTATTTTATCAGTTCAAAAGTTTTAGCTATCAATAGTTAGTTTAGTTTATCAGTTTCAGTTATATAAAAATTAAGTTATCATTTTTCCTCTTTTCTGAAAATGATTCCATTCAAGTTATTTATGTAAATTAGAATAATAAATAATGTACAGTAAATGTATTAAAGAAAGTTGACATTTTTACAATTAAAGAACACATTGTTACTCTTCAAAGAAGAAAAAAGTAATTTTATATCAATTAATTAATTTTTATTATTTTTTACATTGAACATCTGTAAAATTTGCGTTTCCAAGGATAGTATTTTAAATACCGTAAAATCCGGCGTATAACGCACACCGCCGTATAACGCGCACCTATACATTCAAGCTGCAATTTTGAATTTTTGGGTATATTTGCCGTATAACGCGCACCTATACATTCAAGCTGCAATTTTGAATTTTTGGGTATATTCGCCGTATAACGCGCACCTATACATTCAAGCTGCAATTTTGAATTTTTGGGTATATTCGCCGTATAACGCGCACCTATACATTCAAGCTGCAATTTTGAATTTTTGGGTATATTTGCCGTATAACGCGCACCTATACATTCAAGCTGCAATTTTGAATTTTTGGGTATATTCGCCGTATAACGCGCACCTATACATTCAAGCTGCAATTTTGAATTTTTGGGTATATTCGCCGTATAACGCGCACCTATACATTCAAGCTGCAATTTTGAATTTTTGGGTATATTCGCCGTATAACGCGCACCTATACATTCAAGCTGCAATTTTGAATTTTTGGGTATATTCGCCGTATAACGCGCACCCCATTTTTTACGAAGGAACCTGGTATGTATGTGTGCAATGCTCTTCTGTTTTGAAGTCATTGATTGGAGGTATTATCCCAGCCATTTGAAAAAAATAATATAATTCTAGAACTAAAACCTTCTATGAAGTGGCGTAACGTACACCCCCACATAGCGGGGAGGCAGGACTGAAGGGGGCCCGAAGTCTTACTGACGATAAGTACGTACCCTTTGTAAGATCTAGCTCAAGGCACACAACCTGACTTTGCAGGGGCCCCTAATGTTCTCCGTTGCGACACTGCCTATAAGTCCATTAGGTAAGTCATTTCTTTTCAATAAACAGTATTCTAATCTACATAGAAGTCTAATTATTTTCTATTTATGAAGCTATCATTTTTATACCCGCTGTATAACGCGCACACGCAAATTTCGATCTTATTTTTTGTGTAAAAAGTGCTCGTTATACGCCGGATTTTGAGGTAAGTTTCAAAAAATATAAATTATTGGATAGATATTTTAACTGAGAAGCAGAATTTACCATAGATATTTTTCTTGGGTTTTTTTTTCTCTATAAGATGATTTAATCAATGCGTACCTTTTTTGCTATAGTTTACTGTAATGAATTCCTTTATCTATCTCCATTACCTCTGTCTGAAATTCATTCAAACCAAAAGTTATATCTATAATTAGATCTTAACTCTGATCTCACGTTCGAAGATGAAATTCAAACTTAAGCTTCAGGGAAGAGTAACAAATTAATTCTTCTATGAGATTGCCGTGGTGTGGATCAAAAATGATCATTAATATTTTTTGTGGACCGGTTGTAAGAGGAACTAATAGTTTATGTTAATTACCTTATTAACATTCAAATACATTTCTATATTCAAGCCATTAAATAATATTTATATTTAACAATTGAGGCCTTAATGTTTTCAATATGACGCATAAATGATTTATAATGTTAATATTTAATTCCTAATTTTAGTTTCATACCTACGCTATTTCAAGAATATATAAAAATATCAGTTATCATTAAAAAAATACTAAATATTATAAATAATCCATCATTACTCTTTTTTTAGTATGTACCATTTTTCAGTTTATAGTAAGCAGTATTAATATTTTATATATATATATAAGACTTGTGCATCTTTTACATGACTATATATTTTTCTACCATCATATAGGGACATTAGAAAAACAGAATTAAGTTTCCCTAATTTTTATTTTTAAAAAAACAGGGTTCCCTTGAAATCCTGACGAAACACGTCTTTTCCCTCAACCCAGAACTAGGAGCCTGCAACATTTGGCAGGGGGACTTATAATTGTGATAAATTCTGAATTTGCTCTAGAATTATCTCATAAAACCTCGACTTTATATCTCTTTTGCAGCTGAAGAAGCTTTAAACGAGGTGTGAAAGTAATATTTAACTCAAATTTATTTTTGAAAATTCAAAATTCAAAATATCTATTAATAATAATATATACAATAAGATAAAAATATAAATTAAAAATTATAAAGTTATTAAATTATTATAATCTTAAGCAAAATATTGAACTGCGTTGGTAAATAAAAAAGTACATAAGCGGTGTGTACTGAAAAAATGAAACACAAAATCTAATGAAAATTACAAATATGAGTCAAAGATCGAGCATATCCCCGGCATTCAGCGTTCATCTGAATCTAATTCCGGAAATTAATTACTTTAACACCGCATTACTCACTTGATTTCAATCTTATTTTATATTTCTCTTAAATATATGCATGTTTTTTTAATAAGAAAATTCATACTACTTCTCACTAAATATAATGTTGCTTATACTACATAAACTAAATACTTATACTACATAAACTTTATACTTATACTACATAAACTACAGAATCATGAAACTACCTTTTATAAGTTTCTGAATCGTACCTATTAATTTTAAAACTTAGAGAAGTTTTACTAAAACTTTATTGATTTAAATCTTTTTCTTTTTTTCCTTTCTTTTCTCTTCCATGTTTTCCTTTTTAATTACTTCACGTTTAATGCTTTGTTCTTGTCCATACAATCTCTCTCTCTCTCTCTCTCTAACCTATAAATACACAAAACATAATATTTTTTTTAAATGGATACAATCATAAATCAGAACAAGAATAAATCCCTTTTGGTATAAATATTAAATCCCTTCTCTTTTTCTTAAAAAAAAATCGGGACACATTATAATGATGTCACTGAAAGTAATAATCATACTTAGCTAATCACATTACATCACCCTTCTGCCCACAAAAAATTCACACTTTGATTAAATTAATACTGTCAGTTGTGAAATTACCCTGGAATATGATGCTAATAAATTTCTTTTTAGGTCTTTTCTTTTTTAAATTGGTCTGGCCTCGAAGCTATGGCTAGAAAAAAAAAGAACTTATAAAAAAGATCTTCAAACGAAGATCAAAAGGCAAAAATTTATCGAGTCGAAAGGGTCTGCACTTAATCATGCTCTCTTTCAAAAATCCCAACTCAGTAAAAAAGTGATAATCCTCAAGATCTTTTTTTTTATTTTTGAGTAAAGAAAATGTTATAAATAATCGGATTTATATTTCCTTAAACGATTTAGCGGTGGTACATTTGAAATTAGTTTATTCTGTTCCAGAAGAAGATGCAATTGCTAATAATTGCCGATAATTCATTTGCATCACATATATTAAGCATTAATTGTGATTTATTAAATATGTTCAAAATAATTATTTACCCAAGTACATTCTGTAAGGATGTAAATGACTGTAAAAGTAATTAAAGCTAATATATATATATATATATTTATATATATATCCGTTTTTGGAAATACGTTTTGATATATGTTTTAAAACAGGTTACAGAAACATTTATAAGCCATAACTTGAACCAGAGGTTTTCAACCTAGGGTTCTCTGAAACTTTGACAGGAGCTCCGCAAGTGATCGATGACTGTTTGCTTATTCAAAGTGTCAAAGTAAAATTTTAATTTTTATTAGAGATTGAACTTTTAAGTGTAGTTTGCTTGTAAAAATAAACATAAATAAGTTTTTGATGGATGAAATAAAATCATAAATTTGATAAAAGTCACGTGCTTCCAGCATAAACGGATAAATTAGAAGTCTTTCCAATGAAGGGGAAGGAACAATTTCTCCGACACAAACATATTCAACTTTAAAGTCTAAATTTAAACAGGAACAGCTCCTAAATTTAAGGCTGAAAATTCGCAGAAGCTTCTCAGAGTTATCAGCATTTTATTGCCATTTTGAGCAATTTTAAAAAAATTATTATTTGAGTTAAAAAAATTTCTCAACGTATGTGGCTACAAAAACTAAGTATAGAAGCAAATTAACACAGAATATGAAATGCTATAACGTCCCTTCAGATTGCTTTAATATACCTCGACCAGCTTATGTAAAAAAATCCAAACACATATCACTGTTATTAAATGCTGCAATGGTCCATGAAACCTGGGACACGAATTATTGCATAAATTACTTTAATCTATTAAAAGTTTTTATTAAATAATAAAGTATTTTTTAATTGTCTTCGTGGGATTGCAATATCGGACTAAAAGTTCTATACCAGTATTCGGTATTTTTTAGTTCTTAATACCGGCTTACCGGTAGTAGAAATTTTAGAAAAAGAAAGGAATCACAAGTGTGTGTGTGTGTTTCTTTGCGTTATATTTGCCAGTTTTATATTAAAGAGAATAAATATCACAAAAAATAATGTGTAACATAAATTATAACAGTATATACAGAATCACAAAAAAGTGCAAATATCACTATTCAGTCTGTGTTCTGTGGTTTTCATCATATAAATAATGAAACCAAATCGAAAATTATGAACTGATTTTTTTACGTTCTTTAAAGTTGTCTTATTCATTATTATGTGTTATTATTTATGAGTATATATATAATAAATCTGAAAAATATTTTGAACCCTAAAGTATGATATGCAAATACAATGTGAGTTACAAACTCTCTCTCACCAATTTAAAACATATCGAAATATTACGTACTTTTTTCACAAATACAACCTTGTTTTCACAGATATGAATATCAGACAACGAATCCTGCGTGTGTGCAGCATGGCTCTGAGCTGAAAAAGGATAGTTACAGCCCTCCTCCTTGAATGATTCACTTATTTTATCACTTTTTTTGATTGTACGATGCAACTTTGTATTCACAGTCTAATAATTTCCCCCTTTAGGGAGAAATAAAAACAAAAACGTAAACTAATTTGCTATGGTGGTGATTCCTGAACATATAGTGCAGACAATTTTAAAAATTTCTAGTAAATACCGAAAAAACGGTATTTAAACTTGTGAATACCGGTATTACAAAATTATACTAGCTCAAAATATCGGTATTCGGTATCCCGGTATTCTGGGAATTGTGCAATCCCTATTGTCTTCATTTAAAGTACCCATAACATGTGTTGATCTACTTTAAATATTATTTTGATATATATTCTTCTAAGAATTTTTTTTGGATAGGGTTCCCCTAAAACACTTTATAATTTTAAGGGTTCCATGAGTCTACATATTTTGAAGACCACTGGCTTAAGTCTTAAGAGATAAAGATTTTTTTTGTATAAAAGCATAACCCTTCAGTTTGAGTGAGTAACTATCATATCTTGGGGAAGTAAAACTATTCTAAATACAATTATTTTAATTTTAAATACAGTAGAAGAATTTACATTAAAGAATTTGTACATAAGAAATCATAATTTAATTCATTCTTCCTCCTATAAATTCTTGCGCATTGCGTAGTGCCACTAGGGAGCGTTAAACTTTGTTCTCCTTTGAGTATAAAACCAGTAAGCAGAATTTGCTTCTGTGTGCTAAATTTTTCGCATAAGAAAAGGTTGAGGTACACATGCAGTTACACCGCCATGAGGAACATGATCCCGACAAAATGAGCAGCCGTCCGAGTTCGAGAGGGGAAGAATCATCGGGATGATGGAGGCTGAGTGGTCAGCTCGTCAAGTAGGCTGCTCTGATTTGACTGTGAGGAGTTGTTGGGACCAGTGGACAAAAGATACATTATTTACACTCCGACCAGACTCAGAACGCCCTCCACAGACCAGCCGTCGAGAAGACCATCACATCATATGACACACACGCGTAGGTCAACTGCCTCATTGGTTGCTGTCCAGACACCGGTAGTACCTTCACTACGGGCGCCTGTGTCTTCCCGAACCATTGCAAGGTGCCTGGCTGAAGGACATCTGGTATCACGGCGCCCATTACGTGTGCTGTCAATGACACAACCCCCGACGCCTCCGTTTGGAGTGGTGTAGTGCACGATGAGATTGGCCTACAATGAAATGGAACCAGGTCGTCCTCAGTGACGAATCTGGATTCAATTTGAGCAGTGATAACAATCGTGTATTTGTGTGGAGGACCCGTGGTGAATGTCTCAATCCTGCCTTCGCTTTACAGCGACACACCTCTCCCACAATTGGTGTGATGGTATGGAGTGTCATTACTTACGATACACAGTCACTCCTAATATTGATCCAGGGCACATTGACAGCCCAGCGGTACGTCCATGACGTCCTTCAGCCACGTGTGTTGCCACTCATGGCAGGGCTCTCAGGAGCCATTTTTCAACAAGACAATGCTCAGTCACACACAACAAGGACGTCACAAGACTTCATCTGCCACATTAACACCTCTCCCTGGATTTGTCACCAATCGAGCCTATCTTAGATCATTTAGGACGGCAAGTTGGGCAGTCTATGAATTTGGTCAAACTAGAGGCGCGTTTACAGCAACTGTAGAACGGGATATCTCAGGACATCATACGGAACTTGTATGCCTCAATACCCGCGTGTATTTGCGCTAAAGGGGGCCCAACAGAGCACTAAAACTTCCGTTCATTTGTACTTTCTTTTGCAATAAATGATCTCTTTTCTTTGATTTTCTAAGCACTTACTTATATCTAAGTAGTACTTACATATGTAAAATTTCTTCTTATTTTGACAACTTTTCTTGGTGCACAAATTTTTATGGCCCACACGCAATGAGTATGTATAATAGATCTAATATTTCTTTGTTACATATCAGTGTGTGTGCTTCTTATTCCTAGTAAGAAACCCTTATTTCATGAATTTATATCAGAAATACACTTATTTTAGTTTTGAATTACATATAAATTACCCATGTTTAAAAAAAGTAGTAAAATTTCTATAAGTATATAAATATATTGAAACAAATTGTGATAGAAATGAGTCTATTAGTTTATTTCACAGTTTTTTTTTTATTTTGCAAAAATATAACTAAAATAGTTCAACTATATAGATAATTATTATAATTATTGCTTTTATTTACGTTTCGCTTCGTAGCTTTAAATGGATTCAGAATAAGAGCTTTTTTGTTACAATTCTTGAAAAATAAGCAAAAACTACATTTTTGTTATTACTCTGATACAAACAACTCATACAAATTTGGAATGAAATTAAAATTAGAGAAAAAGTCGTCTTGAACGCAACAATCTACGGCCATCTGCTTCCCCTTCTCTTTACCGCACAACTGTTTGAAACGCAAACAAAGTCTGGAATTACTTCTAAAAGGGTTATGTTTGCCTTCTCATAATGAAATTTTCGAATGACTGCCTGTTTTTGAAGTAGATCTTTGCTTCCAATCTCGCCATTAAATGAAATTTCATCATTTTCACTAACTCGTAAAGTTAGGTTTAGTTTCGGGGGCATATACTTATATAATACAATGTAGCATCCCATGTAAATACCAGTAGAATGATTCACTGCATTGAAAAATATTTTTCGTTAAACAAAATAAATCTGTTTTTTCTCATTATTTTGAAAAATCGCATTTGTGGGAACCCCCCTGGGTTCTACCCTGGACACTAAGATTAAATTGAGGCAAAGAATAATCAGAAGCCATTTGTAAAAAAATACTTATATTTATTCACTTGATTCAAATATTAGAAACTATAATGACATATAATATCTATATGTCTACGTCAAACAAAAGGGATTTACCTTTATTATTAAATTAAATTACGAAATATGAAATTAATCAATAACTACGCGTAAGATCAATAAGGTCTATCGAAATATAGGAGGTCTGAAAAATACACGCAAGTCGAATTATTAGCTCTTTCATTAACTTAAACTAATTTTATTAAACTAACGCTTGTTTTAAGCGGTATTAAAATATAGTATATCACCTGGTAGTACTTTGATATCTTCACAGGTATATTAACTTCCTAAGATTCCTTCGTAGAGTACTAGCAGCAATGTTTCACTATCGTAATCCAATTGAATCCTCTAAACGTTGACTCTACTGCTGCTGGCTCAAATGCCTTCATCCTTGCTAACGTACAACGCTCTACTTAAATACCCTACCTACTTTGCGTATCCCGTTCTCCTCTTAGAGTTGATTGGAAATATACGCGATTTATAATCCTCAAAAGACGCCTAAGAATATTGGTGGAAAGGTTCCGTAAAGATTCGTCACACATTTATTGTTTGAAAATTATCGAACGATTGTTATTTAGATTTATTTATATTTTAATGAAATTTATTTATTAATTTGCTTGATTGAATATGATGATTGAATATGAATTATTGTCGCACTCCAAAGCAATTCGAGAGCTACTGGAGACAGACCTAATACTGTTGAACCACGTTCAAGTGATGAGGACAACAGTTTAGCAGGAACTTAATTTCCCGAACTTCACTGCCACACCAACTTGACAACACTGAGCCTCAACATATTTAACACTGAGCCTCTACAGCCCCTCTACATGGCGGTTTCAACCCTGCTTTGCATGATTCTTTCTTTTTTTTTTTTGCAAAATAAATCAGGGTGATATAATTCACGCTCTAGATCAGGGGTCGGCAACCTGTCAGCTGTGGCGTGCCAAATCAATTTACTAATATGATTCAGCGTGCCACACAATAAGGTATTTTTGGAACAATTTGATTCCAGAGATAATGCATAACATAGAAACAAACAGCCTAAAATATCCCTATTTCTTCAACAAAAATATTTAAAAAAATTATAATTGCGTGTGTACCTATATTATGTATGTAGGATTTAAAGTATTAGGGAATATAAATATATTCTCCGATCAGTGAGGTTACAACCTCACCAATAGATGGCTCTACCAGCGAATATATGTATCCCCCGGAATGGTGGGTTTTAGGGGAGAAACGATTGCGACGGGGAACGAGAGAGACGCGAAAGGGTCAGACTCCGGTTTACAGGTGATAGGTCACGTTTTCGGTCAACGTGGATTTCAATAGGCTTAGCGACAATTGAGAGTATGCTCCGTGAAATAGCTCATAAAGTTTTAAATTGTAAATAATCTAATGTTTCATTAAACAGTAATTTTATTCTAATCAGCTTATTTCTTTGAATATCAAGATCCTGGACATAATGACTTACCCCTAAACAACAAAAGGAAGCCACTTGTATAAATAAAATACACCCCTACATGTATTTTTAAACATATTTATTAAAATAAATAGACATACACACACTACACAACATAAAATGTAAGTATTTCCCTTCATTATAGTTTGTAATAGTATTATAGCAAATGAAAATTTATTTTAATGCGAACCTAGTGCTTCACCATTCTACTTTCACATCGCAAAATCAGGAGTGTAATTAGTGACTTTCAATTTGAAACGATTTTGAGCATTCAGTTGTTAAGGCTGTTTTCGGTAAATGTGAAGGAATAGGACTCGAATTTGGAACATTTTTTCAGACATAAAATAAATGAAAAATTAATTTGATATTCTGACTTCACTATCCTTCAGAGAGCAGCACTTTTTATCATACTTCCCATTTTCAACCGTATTGATTCATTTTTTCTGGTATAAAATCTGTTTCGTGTTTTTCTCCTATATCGTAATGTTAAATGGGGTACGTCTTCACGTATTAAAACGAAAAAGAAAATATTCATGGAATATTTTGAAATTTTTAAAAACACTATATTGTTAACAGAGGTATGAGCTAAGATATATTGCAAATTTCCATGGAAATTGAGGCATTTTTCAGTCTGAAAATGTGCTTCGCGTTTAGTTCAAGCTCTCGTACTTTTACCGAAGACAGCCTTAAACCATTTCTTTGAGGACTCGAAATATTTCTCTTAAGAGGAGAGATTTTTCACTTAGATATGTAGAACTAAAAGCGGAAAGCAGAGTGCAACAAGACATGCAACTTTCTCTCTTCAAACAATTAATACTCATCAACAATGTCATTCTATAATTAACAAAAAATAGCTATGGATTTACTTTTAGAGCTATCCGTAATTCCGTAAAAGTCCATAATTCTGAACATGTTTGTCAAATAAGCACTGGCGTAGCTAGTCCTCAGTGGGCCCGATATCAAAATTGCATGGGAGCCCTTTTTGGAAGCCCCTCAATAATTTAGGATATTTTGCTTACACATGTTGGGCCCCTAAAGCTTCGGGGCTCCGTATCATTGATACGATGGTAGCTACGCCTCTGCAAATAAGATCTATTACTAATTTATCAACTTCCATCCACTCAAAAATTGACAGATTTGGTGAGTAGTGTTGAGTGCCACTAAGAATTGTACCACGTGCCACGTGTGGTATGTGTGCCATAGGTTGCTGACCCGTGCTCCAGATTAAAGGAAAAATACTTAAGAAAATCCTAGTTTAAATGTATAATATAAAATAATTAAAAACAGTATGTGTGATGGAAATATCGATCATCATGAAAATTTATATGTTAAACTCAGTATAAAATCATTAAAAAGTGGTATATCTTTGTATCAATGTTATTCCTAATAATGATTTAAAAAATCAGTTATATTAATTTCATTTACATCTCGGTATTCGTAGTCAAAATATTTGTTATCAAGGACATCTCCTGATAGCCAACAGCCATCTAGCGGGTCCAAGTAATCTTCAAATTTTTCTCTCTTCGAAATTCCCCCTACAAAAGTAATATAAAATAAACATATAGTAAAGCACATTTTTGTCGTGCATTGGAAGTGAAGAAACTGCATACTGATGCAAATTTTCGTCACATGGTTTTGGGAGTATTATTTGGGGTGTATTCGATATAAATAGCTCAGAAAACAACAGAAATACAAAAGACAAGCCTTTTTTTCCACTCTATCGCTTTTATTAGCAAAAAAAAAAAAAAAAAATCTCAGATTAGTTATTAAAGAATATTCAAGAAATCTCGCACATTTCTTCCCTTCGTGTTGCAAACAGCGTAATGACAAGTTCAAACCCCTTATAGTGATTGTGACATTTTATTTTTTTAACACCCTTTTATAAGCTTCTCTTGTATGTAACGGAATCTGAATTCAATTTTTACCCACTTTAAAAGGTCAGATTAATTCGAAATTTTGCTTACTTGTCCAGGACCGCTGACAATACAATAATTTAATAATTTTGTTCCATTGTCCTGATCAGGATCATCAGATCTAACGATTTTCCATTTTCAGATCCCATCTCGCATCTGGCGACTAATTCCAAATTCCATTTCCTGATTGGGCGATTAAAAGATTAAGTTACAACTTAGTTCGATTAACTAAAAAAGAATGTTTTTTAATTTTTTAAGGTATCCGACTACGTACGGAACCGTGATTTTATAAAAGCGCATAAATGAATATTTTTTTTATATTTAGTGTCACTTAGATTAAAATACATGTATAACATTGTTTTAAGGACATTTTGACAAAAAAACATTTATTTAAATACAATATTTTGGCAAAAAATTAACGTAAAATAACCTTTTTTAATAACCTTAATAACCTTTTCTCTTTTTATAAAAATGCTTATAAAATAATAATATTTTGCTTATCTAAAGTAAAAACTTCTCCAGAGAGTACGAACTATTTTTTCTGAAAAATTCACATTATTTTCAGACTTACAACCAATTGAAACAATTATCGGCGTTTTTTTCTTAAAATATCTCCCCTCTGTTGTCGTAGAACATGGACAAATCCACTTCTAAGTTATATGTTTCAAAAATTCTAGTTCAGCCTCTGTACAGAGGTCTGAGCTATATACAGGCAAAATATTATTATAATAGAAGCCTTTTTCACAAAAGGGGAATATTTTGAAAATTGGTCATTCTCTTCTCATTTTTTGTCAAAATATTGTTCTTAAATAATTTTTTATTGTAATACTATTCTTAAAGCAATTTTATATACATTTTCTAATCTAAGTGACACTAAATATCAGAAATAGTATCCATTTATACGCTTTTGCAAAATCATGGTTCCGAACGTAGTCGGATACCTTAAACTGCAATTTATGACAGTAATATTCCCTATTAAGCAATAGTCATGAAAAAAGCTACCAACAACAACCAATTTACAGTACATCTGTTTTGAGCACAATTTTTTGTTCACAAAAAGTGTCTGAAATTTCCATCATCATGCAAAGAAGGGTTAAATGACACCAGGATTCGAACTCATGACTAGATATTGCTGTGAGTTTATTAGAGTGACGTTTTTATTAGTTTTGCATTTGTAATAAATTTATTATTAATATTTTGAGCTGCTATATTATTGATTTCATTATTTAAAAATTTGTTAAATGATAACCAGTTGTTAGAGCATGTTTTGGCTGAATGACGTTTATTCATGTTCATCAACTTGAAAAAGAACTGGAAGTTATATGTTTACGGATGCAATAGAAGAAATGTTTCATTGTGTCAAAGAATTTATTTCCGGTTTTTAGTCTCTTGGTAATTATTTCATGAGAAATTATAGATGTGATCAAATTAAAGAATAAGAAAAGATGTATTAAATTTTATATTTTTAATATATTTCTATATTAATTATAATTAATGTTAACCCCGTAATATTTTTGTACGATACAAATAAGAGTAAAAACTTAAAAATTTAACTAACTGTTCTCTAAGAAGATTTGAATGTGAAAAAGGAGGTATTTATCCAGTTTTGAAATCGATACTTTTAGCTAAGTATCGAGGATTCAATTTTTTCGAAAACTTTGTTTTAAGAAACCATTCATGCTGTTTTCGCGCCTAAAGTGTATAGTATTAAGCATCAGTATTATATTCGAATTTTTTAGACCTTGAACATACGTTTTAAAACTGCTTTGATTTAAATAATGCTTACATTTAAAAAATGATAATCATAGGATAATAAATTACCCATAATGTTGACAACTTTTAATTTTTAAAATTTCAATTTTGGAATATTCATTTTAATAGTTCTTCACTCTAATTTTGCATCTCCTTTTCCTGAAATTTTAGATGTTTAATCCACTTTTCTTGTATGCATAAAAAAGCACTGGAATTACATTTTTGATTGTTTAAATTTTTAATTCCGTTTTGATAGGTTTAACGTGCATGAAAAATGCACAAAAGGGTTAATTTTAATTTTATTACATTATTTTAAAAAGAATACATTACAGTCAATAAAAATACAAGGATAGGTATGATTTTGGATAAACAAAGCAATTAAAAAAGGATGTTTTCTCTCAGAGTACTGCTTTTTTTTTACTTATTCTTTTAAAACTAGTAAATGTTATAAATATATTGCTTAAAACATACTTTTTTTAACATTACACTTTTTAGTATAGTTATAGCGTGTTTATTTAGATATTCTATATTAATATAGTTATTAAAATGTTGACTCGGATACATTTTATTAAGTATTTACGTGTGAAGCCTAAAATACTTTTGTGAGCCGAATTTAATAATACCATCAACATTTTATACGTGTATTGTAAACGAACTTTGTATTAAATTCCTTCCAAATGCATATTTTTGTAGAAAACTGTTATTGATTATTATATATATATATATACACTGCAGGCCACCGTAAATGCAACACCAAGAAAGACAAGAGATAGCACAATAAAATTTATTTTGCAGATAACATGTTGACCAAGCATCAAATTATTAAATTTATAGACTTCTGTGAAGTGTGGTTCCTGCCAGAATCAGTAGCCAGAGTAGCCAGCATTGTTGGAGATCACCGCTGCCACACGCTTCGGCATTCATTCAAAGAGACTTTGGATGTGTTCTTGGGGTAGAGCAGACCAAGCAGCTTACACACGTTGCCAAAGTTAATCTGGTGTGGCCGCTGGGGTTTAATCTGGGTCAATTGTTGAGCAACCATGGGCCACATGTTTTCTATCGGCAAAAGATCAGGAGAGCGAGCCAGCCAGGGAAGCAATTCAATCTGGTGATTGATGATGAACCTTTGGACAATACGTGACACGTGTGATCGCGCAATATCCTGTCGAAATATGGCTGTGGCCAAGCCCTGGAGGTAAGGAAGGGCAACTGGCTCCAACACCTAGGAGATGTAGCGCTGGCTGTTTAAAGTACCAGCAATGCGTATTAGAGGAGTGCGAGAATGATATGAAATACCGCCCCATACCGTAATACCCGGTTCAGGACCAGTGTGGCGTAGCATAACGCAGCTGTTCTGCATCCTCTCTCCACAGTGTCTCCAGACACGAATCCGACAATCGTGGTGTTGCAGACAGATGCATGACTCGTCAGTAAAGACAACGTCATTCTATTCTGCCGCCCACTTCCTTCTTTCATTGCACAATTAGCAGAGGAGACGTCTGTGGTTCTGCCTCAAGGATAGACCAAGCAATGCACGTCTTGCGGACAGACCACTCTGCTGTAAACGTCTTCGAATGGTACGCGCAGACACTGAATGATGCGTTACGGAATCAATGTGCTGTGCTACGGTTCGTGATTTGACTGAGTGATCCGTCACTGTCATACGCACAATTTGCCTGTCCTCATGTGAAGTGGTGCACTGAGGTGGATGTGATCGACCACGTCGGTTCGTTGTACCCTCCTGCATCCAACGGTCACATATCCGCATTACAGTTGTTTGGTTTCATCCAACACGACTACCTATTTCCCTGAAAGATAATCCACTATTTCGGTAGGCCACTATTCTTCCTCTGTCGAACTTGGATACTTGATCAGAAGCTGATTTCTGTTTTCTACGAGACATAACTGGTCGTTTTTTGAAAAAACCACAAGAAAAACACAATTGCCGAACTTGAAATCGTTGAAATATCCAAGCCTTAATTAGTGCTTTGAGGTGGCGCCACAGGCGCGCGTGATATGTGTCTGCGTTGAAATTTTAATCATTTGCACATCTCTCATCTCCCCCAAATCATGTTGTAAATTGCATGTTATTTGCATGCTTCCTTCAGAGTGTTGCATTTATGGTGGTCTAGAAGTGTATATATATATATATATAAAGGATGTTTTTTTAGAGGCATATAACTTTAAATTGTAATAAAACAACGATGTATTATTCGATTGACATGAATTTTTTTTTATTCGAAAGATAATCTTGTGGCATTATATTTTAAATAAGATTTCTGGCATATGACTGCCACGGCTGGCTCGGATGTAGTCCAATCTGGACGTCCAATTTTCGATGACTTTTTCCAACATTTGTGGCCGTATATCGGCAATAACAAGGCGAATGTTGTCTTCCAAATGGTCAAGCGTTTGTGGCTTACCGCGTAGACCAATGACTTTACATAGCCCCACAGAAAATAGTCTAGCGGTGTTAAATCACAAGATCTTGGAGGCTAATTCACAGGTCCAAAACGTGAAATTAGGCGGTCACCAAAACGTGTCTTTCAATAAATCGATTGTGGCACGAGCTGTGTGACGTGTTGCGCCGTCTTGTTGGAACCACAGCTCCTGGACATCATGATTGTTCAATTCAGGAATGAAAAGTTAGTAATCATGGCTCTATACCGATCACCATTGACTGTAACGTTTTGGCCTTCATTGTTTTTGAAGAAGGATTCCACCAGCCCATAAAGCGCACCAAACAGTCAGGTTTTCTGGATGTAACGGTGTTTCGACATACACTTGTGGATTAGCGTCACTCCAAATGCGGCAGTTTTGTTTGTTGACGTAGCCATTCAACCAGAAGTGCGCTTCATCGCTAAACAAAATTCGCTTATGAAAATCGGGAACAACGGCAATCTCGTTTTGGGCCCATTCGACGAATCTACGCCTTGCTTGATGATCGTTTTGATGAATTGCCAAACCGAACTGAGAATAAATCACTTGACAGCTGTTAAATCGGTCGCCATCTTGGAAAGTGATGCCAACTTAAACTTCTATACCTGGAAAAAAAACACTCTTTAGTAATGTACAGAATTAAAGGTACTTACGTATTATTGTAGCCTATTGGTGACATTATACAAAATGAAGCACATGATTGCCAATTCAATGCATACAAAGTTGGGATTGCCAAAGTGGCGAGTTGTCTTGAACGTTGGCGATTGTGCAATAATACGCAAGTACTAAAAAAATTATCCAAAGTATATATATCCCGAGTATAAAAATAAATCGAAAAATGAAGTGCAATACTAACATTAACTGACATAAAAAGAACTGAACTAACTTTATCAATGCAAAAGCATAATTTGAAAAAATAAGGTACTTACATATAACCGCAACCTATTGGCGATATATAATTCAGTATATATATGACATGTGAAATCGGGGTTGTCAACTTGGCAAGTTATTTTGAACTTTGGCGATTGTTAGGATAGTACATAAGTTCCAAAAATATTTTATCTTACGACTATCTGCTTCCTCAACAGGTATTTAAGCCATTTGTCTGTTTTAATCATTCTCTGATGCCTATTCCGGTTTGATATGTAATTACTACCAACCCTGCTTTTGCTTGGGCAGTATGATTACCCAAGTTTGATTTTCTGCATGGCATTTTATGCACTGAAGCCAATAGTATACCCTTAAAGGTTAAAATAAAGACACAAGAAATTGCGAAGAACCATATTATTGGATCAAGTGTAGTACTTGGCGCAGTCCTTTATTTTGGTGACTAAATTGGTCGCCAAGGTACTTTTTTCGGTATTATTTATTTTAGATGAATTTGATATCTCATCATGACATTTAGATAAAAATCGAAAAATCCGAAGAAAAATCGCCAAATCCAAAGTGGTCTCCCTATACTATACTTGAACCGAACTGAAATATAACCCTTATCAATGAGAAGTTTTAGTTTGTCAAAATTATAATCTTCGCATTCTAAATAAATAAATAAATAAGTTGTAATTTTTAAGCAAAATCACACACATAAACATCCCGCGATAATACCTAAATGTTGCCAAAACAACAAAACAAAATTTTAGTTGTTGAAAGAATAATCCTTAAAAAATGATTTATTCGAAAAATAATCCTAATTAAATATCACAGAATAGAAAAATTGAATAAATATTCCAACTGATAAATATAGCTATAGTAAAAATATGTAATAATCTTGAAAAACTGCGTGTAAAGCATGAATTTTCCACTTAGTGAGAAACATGACACCATATGACGTCATAAAACAGGAAAATCACTTAAAAATTAAATTTTAAAAAATTTAGAAAGAATTACGAAAGCGAAATCTGTTTAAGAACCTTTCCCATGTAATTTTGTATACATGTACCAAATTTCTCGTTATTTGGTTGTGTGGATCTTTAGTTATAAGGGAACAAACAAACAGACAACAAATTTGATATATATATATATATATATATATATATATATATATATATATATATATATATATATATATATATATATATATATATATATATATATATATATATTCGATTTACTATCCAGTTAGAATTATTTTACATCATAAAGACTACATAAAATTTCAAAAGGCATTTTGATATAGGACATGCAACAAAAAGTCAAATGAATCTGAAAAATGAAATTTTTTTATCTAAACCAATTTGCATAAATTTGCATTATTTTGATTCAAAATCTCTATCATTTTCGAAATTAAAAATGTGTTAATTACTCACAACTTTTTCACTAATTTATTTGAATTTCAATTTGTTATTTAAAAATAACGCAACAATTTACTTTATATATTGCTTAAATTATGCTTAACTTTAAACTTTGCTTTAAATTGTTTGGTAGGACTGATTTACATATTTTTTTAAAAAGTATAACTGTTGCTGTAAAAAAATTCAGTTTTTTTTTCAATCATCTCAAAAACACATCATATTTTTTTTGTAACTGAAACGTCCGAGTTCATACGAAAATAAAGAACTAAAAAAATTCAGATGTGTTTGTTTTATGTGATAAAGGGGGCAATTTGTAAAGCATCACAGTATTTAGTCTGCTCCTTAGTCTGAAAGCTTTCTTTTTCAGATGTTCTAGTTAATTTAATACTATTCATGTACTCAATTATTATCACAACACAAAGATTGTCTCGCACAGCTTTTTCCTTTATTCGTGTGGTTATTTACTGATTTGAAAATGAAGCAGCCTAATCAGTTGCAAGGACTTTAAACGGTATGAGGAATGTCTTAAGAAATCCGAATGAATTCTTATTCTTTGATTCTATTTATCTTGTTCTTGGAATCAATTTTTTTCAGCAAGTTATATTAAGAATTGATTTAATGGGTTTAAAATGAATAATTAGTACTAAATAACATTTTGAATTATATTTGTTGTTTTTTTAATTCTTATGCTTAACATAATCGTCGAGATCCAAAAGTGACTTAAAAGTCTGAAAGATAAAACATCTCGATAGATTTTGCATTTGTTCGCGGACACACTGGCATTTTTAGAAATGTGTTCACCGATTGGTTTGCAAAGGCTGCCACCATGAGGGAAATTGACATTGTCGTTAATATTCTTAAATCTTTTTACAAGAAGATTACGAAAGAAGAAGGAACCAAGAATATCTCATTTCAAATAAAGGGAGCTTAACAAATACATTTTTTTCAACGATTAATAAGAGACTACGATGTGCCCTCATTTTTTTTTATACTATTTACAAAATAACCCAATTTCTCACTGGTCATGATAACTTTAAAAGCTTTTTGAACAAATTTAATTTGATTCCGTCATCTTCCTGAGATTGTAATATTGGTGGCGAGGAAAATGTAAAGCACTCATGTGTGCTCCTTCTGTGTTTCAAGTATGTCAGAGAAAGAAAGATTCTTAGACTGGTTCTCAAGGGCATTATTATAAATTGGCCTCTAAATTGTCACCAACTTATTTTCACCAGAAGTACTTTTGAAAAGTTTTGTGTAAATTTATTGTAATATTTGTAATCCTTCATGATTTAAGAATTTTTTTTCTTTCCTTTGTAATGTGTGTTTCATACTTCTGTAAGCTCCGTGTGATACTTTGTGGTGCACAGGGATTTATAAATGTTTTCTCAATGAAAAAAATCTTATACTTATACACCGTGTCATAAAATTAGTCTTTTAACTAGTAAACAATATAATATGTAAATTTGGATTATAAATTTATCATTATAAACATTGTCTCTTTCCATACTCATCACATACATAGTAAAAATATAACAAGAAATAGTCTTTTTTCACTGGTTTTTATTACATTTATCTAAGAAGCTGTTTATGGAGAAATAGCTCAAAATTGTATAATAAATAATTTAATAAATTTTGAATTGTTTTCAAAATATTCCCTACATTTTATTTTCAAGATGGATTTTTTTATGAATCAAGTCCTAAAAGATTTAAAAGCATTAGATTTTACAAATTTGGTGTGTTTCTTCTTATGTACACATATTTATTTTTAAATTTTTATAAATATTAGTTTCACATTGTTAAAGATCAACATTAAAAATTCATTTAGCAGACAAAATTTGTTCAGAAATCATTGAAAATATTAATAAAGGTTTAAAATGGACATTAATTTAGAAGGAAATGTAGAAAAATTCATGAGTATTTCAAAATAAAATTTTTTATCAAATTTATTTAAGAAATGGGTAAAAAAAATTATATCATTATAAATAGTTTTCAGATTGTAATTCGTTCTATTTTATTTCATTTTAATTGCTATGTGGAATAGTAAACTAACAAATGAGTGCTGGTTAAAATTTTCAAACATTTATATCAAATTTTGTAGGGAAAAAATCTTGGTAATGGCTGTGTGGTGGAAAATAACGACCATGTCATAAACCATGTAAAATTATTTAAGGTTTGTTAATGAGTGATGTATGTGAAGTTTTAAAAATATTTATATTCATTACAATTTTATAGAGTGTTCTTGTGTGTGGTCCGCAGAGCAAAAAAATAGTTTAAATAAGTACAAACTGAAATTGCGGTCTAGAGTTATATTTTGAATCTTGTGAATGATAATTGTATTTGTAAAAACTGTTGGCTTTTTTTTCAAAATTTCTTGCAATTATATTTTGAAAAGAGAGGGAGTACAGTTTAAATATCAATTTATTTATTTCTATCGAGAGAACCATTAAATTATTTTAATGCATCTGACATCATAGTTTTTACATTGTTATCCAAAGGTTTACGAATACTGTTTTTCGATAATAAAGTTTTAGACATAGTATTCACAGCAACAGAAACATGAAAAGCAGCTTAAAACAGTCATGGACATAATCTACGTGGATAAAATTGCTTGAAAAATATCTAATTAATCTTTATAAAACAAATAATTAAAAACTACGAGTTCAAAAGCTTAGATACTTACTCTTTTTTTTCTGTAATAATTTGGTAACATCAAAGTTTTGTACATGATGTCAAAAACAGGAAGCATAAAAGTCAATAAATGCAAGAAAGCTAAAAAAGAAAAAAGCTACTTCTAATCAGATTTATTGAAATATTACAATCATATTTATTCTGAATAGGACGAAATGTAGCATTTATCCTATAATATCAAGGGGAGGGGGACAAGGAGAAAATTTTTTAATTGTATGTGTGAACGCGGGAAACTGATTTCAGAGATCTCACAGAATACACAATTCAAAGATTAGCATAAAAAATTGTCCGTTCGACAAGAGTAGAGAGCAACTGGCTTTCATGCCACAAACAATACAATTCTTTGAAGAACATAACTTATAACGGGGCTTTATCGCACCTCTTGGGGAATATTGGGGCCAGAATGGCATTATTTCAATCCAACCCTCTCAAGAAGAAACCGCGATATGCAGATTAGTGAATAGATAAATAAGGGGCGAGTGAGTTGTATAGAAGCCGGATAGTAGAATAGAAATCGGATAGTAATAGAAGGGAAGAATAATAGTAGAATACAAGAAGAGACAGAAAGCTGAGGAGCTGATCGCCGTGAGATATTGGTAAGAGATTAATTATAGAAGTGTAATTATAGAACAGACTTTAGCTTATTAAGGAATCTACGGTAGATAAAGATTTTGAGGTTAATTTCTCATAAAGATAGTGATTAGGATTTCAGGCGCTATTTACATAGAATTGATAATTACGTAGTATCAATCCTGATCATATCCCTTTAGTAAGACTTGTGTTGCGTTGATCAATATATATTTAGATAATAATAAATTGGATTTATTATGGAGAATTTGGGTGAGATAACTCATTTATTCCTCCAAATCTAGGTCGCCTGGATATGGAGATGATACTCCCGACCCGCGGGGTATCACAAACTTTACACTCGAGTCAGTCTGTTATCGAAAACTGCAAATGAACCTAACTTTAAAACACCCAGTCACATATCTTAAGGATTGCAGCCAGCTCAATTTCCTATGCTCTATGAAGACAAATACTATTCGGTCATTTTAGCGATGAAAATGAATAGAACCTTTGAGATCTTAATGAATGGGAAACTGTTGACACTACATAAGAAATCAAGTTATATCTTCAACCAGTTGCAAGACAGTGGTGAAATCATGGTTTGGAATCCATTGTCTTTACATATTTTAAGAGGTCACCTAGTATTAGATGACTACATATGTAAAGTAGAAAATACCTTACCTACTATTTCCTGATATACTTGCCAGCCTATACAGGCAATTTCAACAGGATAGTGCCTCTATCCATTTGACCAACGCTACGAAACCGTGCTTTCAATCCATCTGTCTTTTGAATTGGCCAGCCGGTATAGACCAGATTTTTAATTCTATAAAAGTGGAATATATTTGTCTGTCATGTTAATTTTAGGCAATTTTGTAACGTTGCAGAATAGAAGTCTGCCATAGAAAAAAGCATACAATCTTGATCACGAAAAAAATAATTACAGTCGAACCTCTATATTGCGAATTTTTCTACACTGTTGGCCACCGCAAATGCAACACCAAGAAAGACAAGATATAGCAAAACAAAATTTATTTTGTAGATAACATGTTGACCAAGAATCACATGATTAAATATATAGACTTCTGTGAAGTGTGGTTCCTGCCAGAATCAGTAGCAAGAGCAGCCAGCATTGTTGGAGATCACCGCTGCCACACGCTTCGCCATTCATTCAAGGAGACTTTGGATGTGTTCTTGGGGTAGAGCAGACCAAGCATCTTACACGCGTTGCCAAAGTTGATCTGGTGTGGCCGCTGGGGTGTAATCTGGGTCAATTGTTGATCAACCATGGGCCACATGTTTTCTATCGGCAAAAGATCAGGAGAGCGAGCCAGCCAGGGAAGCAATTCAATCTGGTGATTGATGATGAACCTTTGGACAATACGTGACACGTGTGATCGCGCAATATCCCGTTGAAATATGGCTGTGGCCAAGCCCTGGAGGTAAGGAAGGGCAACTGGCTCCAACACCTAGGAGATGTAGCGCTGGCTGTTTAAAAAACCGGCAATGCGTATTAGAGGAGTGTGAGAATGATATGCAATACCGCCCCATACCGTAATACCCGGTTCAGGACCAGTGTGGCGTAGCATAACGCAGCTGTTCTGCATCCTCTCTCCACGGTGTCTCCAGACTCGAATCCGACCTTCGTGGTGTTGCAGACAGATGCGTGACTCGTCAGTAAACACAACTTCATTCCATTCTGCCCCCCGCATCCTTCTTTCATCTTACAATTCGTGACGGAGACGTCTGTGGTTCTGTCTCAAGGGTAGACCAAGCAATGGACGTCTTGCCGACAGACCAGTCTGCTGTAAACGACGTCGAATGGTATGCGCAGACACTGAATGATGCGTTACAGACTCAATGTGCTCTGCTATGGTTCGGGATGTGACTGAGCGATTCGGCACTGCCATGGGCACAATTTGTCTGTCCTCATGTGAAGTGGTGCACTGAGGTGGATTCGAACGACCACGTCGGTCCGCCGTACCCTCCTGCATCCAAAAGTCAGATATCCGCATAACAGTTGTTTGGTTTCGTCCAACACGACTACCGAATTCCCTGAAAGATAATCCACAATCTTGGTAGGCCACTATTCTTCCTCTGTCGAACTTGGATACTTGATCAGAAGCTGATCGCTGTTTTCTACGAGGCATAACTGATCGTTTTTTGAAAAAAAAACCACAAGAAAAACATAATTGCCGAACTTGAAATCGTCGAAATCTCCAAGCCTTAAATAGCGCTTTGAGGTGGCGCCACAGGCGCGCGTGATGTGTGTCTGCGCTGAAATTATAAACATTTGTATATCTTACCTCCGCTAATGCATGTTGTAAATTTCATGTTATTCGCATGCTTCCTTCAGGGTGTTGCATTTACGGTGGCCAGCAGTGTATATAGCGAACTTTCTCCTGGAACATAGACCATTTCACGATTTTCTTCGTAAAATAACCGCTCTATAGCAAAGTGCATTTTCTATGTAACGAACGTTTTCCTTTGTGATTCAATTTATGTTCTTCTTTGTTCTTCTTTTTTTAAAGTATTTCTGAAAAAATTTCAAATTATTCTGTCTTTAACACATTTTATGGTGGTCATAAATCTTGAACTACTGGTTTTATTAGATCCTAAATCACCGAGAGCAATAGATTTCTGGGCGTGTCTTTCAAGAAGTTCTACCTTTAACCCCCATTGCCCAGTTCACTAGAAACATCTCCGATATCCTCTTTCACTCTCAGCGGAGTATTCCCGTGTCCCCGTGTTCTAATTATAAAATAATGCATGTTTAATATTACTTGTTTGCTTTAAGTTTAAAATGTCCTTAAAATTCGTTAATTTTAGCATAAAATTATTTTTATAATATTGAAAATATAGTGAATTCTTCGACTTACTTTTGTCTTGCTTTTCATTCAGTTTTTCGTTCTTTCATTTTTGACGGGTAAGATGCATAAAATAAGTATATATTAATTTTAAAAAAGGTGTGAATATTACTTTTTTTAATATATAGTATTTATGAATTTAAAATTTGTCTTATGTGGTTTATAAAGTATATTAAAAGATGAACCTCTATATAACGAATTTTCCATATCACGAACTTTTTCCAGGATTTAGCGACTTCGTTACATAGAGGTCTGACTGTATATTAATTTACAAAAAGGTATGAATAATTACTTTTTTTATAATATAGTGTTTACGAACTTAAAATTTGTTTTATGTGGATTATGAAGTATATTGAAATGTGAACCTCCATTTAACGAATTTTCCATGTAATGAATTTTTTTCGGGATTTAGCGATTTCGTTAAAGAGGTCCGACTGTATTTCAATGAAGAGCAAAATTGTCTGGTTATAAGAAAAAATTGTTGGGATTCTTTCTATTAAACTGTTTTTAGTTTCTTTAAATCATGGATTTATTTAAACTTTTGGTGCAATGTTATTTATTTTTTTTTTATAATTTATAAAATGTTATTTGCGGTTAACTACTATTTCTTACTATAACAAAGAAATAATGAGTGTAAAATAAAGAGATATTTGGTTTTGAATATGTATCTCTAATTTACAAGATGATTTGAAACTTTTTAAAGTATAAAGAAAAATGTTGTTATATTTTATAAAATATTCCTAAACTAGGCATGGACAGTGTATTATGCTGATTTGTCCATCAAGAAGGAATAATAGTTACTTTCAACTGAACATTAGAAGTGTCAGTAATTAAAACGCCAATTTTTATTTATATTTTTTTATAACAAATATTTAAATCTAAAGTAATTTAGAAACGAGATCACAGCGAAAATGGATTTTTTTCAACAATGAAATGTATACACATCAATGCTTTCAAAAAGATTAAAATACACAAGAAATTGATATCTTTAAACTCTTCTTTAAAATTATTATATGCAATGTTTATACAGTCCTTCTCCGTAGGTAAAAAAAATCGAATATTAAAAGATATTGCTTATATTTCACTCAGCCTGACAGAAAAAAAAGGATAAGAGAAAAACACCGTATCTCAAAAATAACCATTCTAAATGAAATAATTTGAGTTACTGAATTTTCTACATTTTTTATTGGTGTATTTCTAGCTATTAGAATAATTTTATGATTTTAAAGACTACACTTTGTATTTTTTACACACATAGAAGACATTTTAGAAAGTCTATAAGTGTATTTTTGTGAAATTTTTTTCCACAAACATTTTTAATAACAGGTCCAAATTTTAAACTAGATGAACAAAAGTAATTTTTCTCATGGCTGACCAATATTATTTTTGCGTTTTGATTAAGGTATCCGACTACGTTCGGAACCTTGATTTTGAAAAAGCGTATAAATGGATACTATTTATAATATTTAGTGTCACTTAGATTAGAAAATGTATATAAAATTGTTTTTAGAATAGTATTACAATAAAAAATTATTTAAGTACAATATTTTGACAAAAAAAAGAACATAGAATGACCCATTTTCAAAATATTCTTCTTTTGTGAAAAATGCTTCTATTATAATAATATTTTGCCTGTATATAGCTCAGACATCTGTACAGAGGCTCAACTAGAATTTTTAAAATATATAACTTAAAAGTGGGTTTATCCATGTTTTACAACATAAGGGAGAAATTTTAAGAAAAAAATGCCGATAATTATTTCAAATGGTTGTAACTCTAAAAATAATGTGAATTTTTCAAAAGTTATAGTTGAGCCTCTGTACAGATGTCTGAGGTATATACAGGCAAAATATTATTATAATAGAAACATTTTTCACAGAAGGAGAACATTTTGAAAAAAGGTTATTCTAAGTTAATTTTTTATCAAAATATTGTATTTAAATAATTTTTTTTGTCAAAATTTTCTTAAAACAATTTTATCCATGTATTCTAATCTAAGTGACAGTAATTATCATGAAAATTATCCGTTTATGCGCCTTTTTTAAAATCACGGTTCCGAACGTAGTCGGATATGCCTTAAGGTCTAGAACATCGACATTTTTAAAAGCATTTAAAAAAAAGGTAGTCTAATATAAATTTATTCAGACATTTTTATTTCCTAGGATGAGTTCTGTTCTTATTAAATATATTATTTTACACATATATTTACCAGTATATACATACATATATATATATATATATATATATATATATATATATATATATATATATGCAACCCGCAATATTAAAATAACTTTATTTTTATTAAGCATGGAACTTCCAACTGTCAAATTTTCTTTTTAACTGTTTTTGGCACGTAATATTTAGTCTAGAGCTCTCGCTAAATCACATTTAAACGTTTTCCAGAAAAAGGTTTAAATTAATACAAAAAGTGGGCAGAGGCAGTTCTTTCAACAAAATTTTATAGATGTGTTGAACTCGCAACGCAGCTTCAAGTATATTTCGGAATTACTTGATCATACTATGCATTAATAAAGATTGCTTTTTATCGCTGAAACGCTAATATTTATTACCATAAAATCCGGTGTTTAACGCACACTTCTAACACAAAAAATAAGATCAAATTTACGGGTGTACATTATACGCCGGGTATAAAAATTGTAGCTTTAAAAATAAAAAAAGACATATGAGCATAGAAAAAATTAGACTTCAACAGTTATTGAAACATTGTATCGGCACATTTTCGCGCATGTCCAGTACGTTTTTTAGATTGAGAATAGTTTTATGTAATTTGGTTCTGTGATTGCCAGCATTATTTTATTTATCTTTCTCTATTTATAAAAAGTTTTTCGTAATGCTGTAATAAATTTATTTCTAAATAAGATACAGCTCGTAAAAATGGGTTGTAAAAAGTTGCATTAAACTTAAGAGGAGCGCCAAGGACGAATTTCTCGGGAAAAAACAAAGAAAGAAAGTACACGAAAGTCAGAAATTTGTAAAGAAGATATCAGTTAAAAATAATTAGAACTACATAATGCACGTACAGTTTTATAATTTGAGCAATGAATATGAACAGCTGTATAATTTGTATAATGGTGATTGGTCCACCATTAGACAGACAGGGGGGATCCCCCTCCCCTTTGTAGTTGATAAAAATATTTTTGTAGTCATAAAAAGATATTGAAACTAAATAATCATAAAAATATTTTTCGTAAAATTTATTTACCTCATTGCATAATATTGCATTGATTGATTGCAGGAAAATGATAGAGAAAAGTGTAGCATTCGATAAATTTACCCCTATACATTCTTACTTTTTGAGAATATCTCTTTGCAAAACTTGTAGGAAGTTGTCGATAATTTTAAAACCTCAACGATTCGTATATTTATTGTTATAATATTTCACTAATAAATATTTATTCTCTAAATGATAGCTAACTATTTATTTCACTGAAGACATCGTTTGATTCAAAAACATGTTATTAACTCTGAAAGTAATCTTAAAAGGCTTCTCCGAAAGTAATCGCGTAGTTAATTCTATTTTGGAAGACAGTTAAGATGTTAACTATTTGTCAGATAAAAAGTATGGAGAAGAATCTACTAATTCACAAACGCTGCGTGGGAGTTGAATGCTTTTTTATTCGTGTCTTCTTAAAAGGTATATGCATATTAAGATAAATTAGGGTCTCTAAAATTAAATTAGGGTTTTCCGAATTATCTTTAATTTTTTTAGTTATATGTTTTGCATGGAAATATGGTTAAAATGATTGAATTCCTAAGTATTTTCTTGGATTATTTCATCTAAACCCTATGAATTTAATAAATGGATTCAAGGTATCCGACTACATTCGGAACCGTGATTTTAAAAAATCGCATAAATGGATAATTTTCATGATATGTAATATCACTTAGATTAGAATACATGTATACAGTTGTTTTAAGGACATTTTGACAAAAAAATAATTTAAATACAATATTTTGGCAAAAAATTAACTTAGAATAACCTTTTTCCCAAATTTTCTCCTTTTATAAAAAATGCTTCTAAAAAACAATATTATGCATAGATAAAGTAAAGACTTCTCCAGAAAGTTTGAACTATTTTTTTTGAAAAATTCTAATTATTTTTAGAGTTACAACCATTTGAAATAATTATCGGCGTTTTTTTTCTTAAAATTTCTCCCTTATGTTGTCGTAAAACATGGATAAACCCACTTCTAAGTTATATATTTTAAAAATTCTAGTTGAGCCTCTGTACAGAGGTCTGAGCTATATACAGGCAAAATATTATTATAATAGAAGCATTTTTCACGAAAGAAGAATATTTTGAAAATGCGTCGTTCTATGTTCTTTTTTTGTCAAAATATTGTACTTAAATGATTTTTTATTGTAATAATATTCTTAAAACAATTGTATATACATTTTCTAATCTAAGTGACGCTAAGTGTCATAAAAATTATCCATTTATACGCTTTTGCAAAATTATGGTTCCGAACGTAGTCGGATACCTTAAAAGCAGTGAAATAAAACAAATGGCCATAAAATTGTCTGAAACATTATATACTTTCACAAGGTCATTTGTATATGCTATTATGCATAGGGATGTATAATAATTATTAATGACTTTTTTCATTTGATTAAATATTTTTGGGTCTTATTAATAAACATAAATGCAAAAACAAATTAATTCAAAATTATCTGAATTCATTTTTAAGAATGAGAAAATAATAGCTCCCACTAAATTTTTGGCAAATGACATACATTTACTTACTAATAATACTGTGGCAATTGTACGTTTCATACGTTGAGAAATTATTTGGTGTCTTTGTCTTACTTTCACGGCTTACTTTAAAGTGGTCGAGTAACATATTTCAAAATAAGTTCAGGTACACCTAACTCTATTTTTTTACATGATTTTGAAATAACATGGTTCATTAATATGCTTTGTATACGATTTTTTTGGTCCAGCGTCAATCCCCCAGAAAAATGTGCGAGTGTTTTTTTTTAATTCTAATTTTAACAGTGTTATTGGAAAATGGTCGCCCACACATGTGTAAGTGACGTGGTCTACTTTATGGCTTGTTTACCTTGTATTTTGGAGTTACGTGGAATACCTGAATTTTATAATCACATTTTTCTATATTTTGTTGTACTTCAACTCATACACAATATTTTATTCTTCAGTATAATTATATTTTGTGATAAAGTGTTCAGTTTGTAGGATGCAATAAATGATTTCAATAAAGTTCTAAAGTTTGACATTCAATATTAAAGTTTTTTTTTAATTCGAGGGTAACATTTCAGTATAGTTTTTGTTGATGATATTTTTTTTACTATTTAAAAGGTAAAAACAAACAACTTTAAAACAATAAAAAGCAAACAGATGTCGCGTTAATGACGAATGAAATTCTTCATTTGAATCAAAACCGACAGACACATCTACTAATGATAGCATTTTTAATCCAGTTCGTGAAAAATGTGCTCGCTTGTTATCAAGTAGTGATGGATAGTTGTTAGAAGTTTTATTCCTAACTTCAATTTGAATTTTTACATGTTGTATGTATAAGGGTTGCCAAATGAAAAGTGGACAAGTTCAATAAAAAGAATACCTTTCATGGAAATCAAAAGACATTGCCATGGGTGTTGTAACACAGGTCACATCATTTCGATATAGCTGGTCTAGGCCTTCACTCTAGAAAGAACGTGGCTCATTCTTGAGGAAATCCTGTCCTACTTCCTTCACTACATCGTCCAAATAGAAACGTAATGCTCTCTTAAGTGGCCTAAAAATCACGGGGTTACAAAGCCGGACTGTACGGTGTGTGCTCTAACATTTAAAAACGGATTTTTTAAATAATTTTCTTGGTTTCATGGGAGATTTGTGGGTGGACATTGTCGTGGAGATCCGATATCGCTTGCCACCCTTCTCGAAAACTTTTACACCAACTGTTCGCAGACGTTTGACCTAAACAGTGCTCGCCATAGATTGACAATATTCGTCGATAGATGTCGACATTAAACTCACCTCCTGCAATCAGAAACCGTACTACCACGAGTTGATCAGATCTGGGTGCATCCCTATATGGCACGACTTAACTTTCGATTAATTTTCTCCTCTACTAAGATGGCCGCGATAGCCTAGTGGTCAAGGTATCGGATCGTGGCTGGCATGTTACGAGTTCGAGCACAGTACCACTGAAGACCCACCGTGTAGGGGAGTGATGCACGTTAAATCGGTCGAGAGCTCAAACGTGCTCCTGTTGGAGTGGTAGTTAGGAGAGGGGAGAACCAGCTCAGGTATCGTCCTCGTCACTTGGCCATGATTGAAAATTACTAGGTCCGTCACCAAAAGCCCTCGTGTGTAGCTTAACAGTGCGACTTAAATATTCACTCACTCACTCTACTACTAAGAGGTTTCATTGTTAAACGTTGTATGCGGTGTATACTTCCTACCGTCCTTCTTATTCCTGTTTGGTGACTCTGCTATAGCTGCACTCGATCTAACGCAATAACATAGGTTCACTTTTCATTTGAGCAACTCTTATACTTATAGACTCTTATAACTATATGCTAATTTTTAAATTCTTTTTAAGATAATAAATTCATTGTTTTGTTTGATAAATATGTAACATATAGATTTCCTTTTTCTTTATTTATTTTGCACGTTTTTATGATAAAATATTTTGAATTTTTTCATCTTACACGATTTTTTACAATTGTGGAACATATTCCCAAATTTACCATACGTCGCATGTATGTTTTAAGCGATTTTTCTTTGAAAGGTATTCTAAGGAACTTATCTACCGTATAAAATAAGAGTTGGGTGTATATGTGTTTTAACTGTTTTGAATCTTAAAAAAAATATCCAGGATGACATTTAACTTTATTTTTTACACGTGTAAATATTACTTATAAAAGAGGATTATAGAAATTAATTTTACAATACCAAGTTAAATACGGAAAATGAACTCTTCAGTTCTTTTTGAAGTATTTTTAATAATTTTAATAATATTTTAGAAATTCTTACTTTGTACATAAATTGTCGTAATTGACGGAATATGTCGAATATAAATTATTCTTTAATGCGCCTCATGCTATAAATCTTTCAGTAAATGCAATAGACAACTCGTTTTAACAAGACAAGAAGGAGATCATTACACCTATAATCTGCAAGAGTTTGATAATTAATCACTTTCTGGGTAAAAAGGTGTTCAGGAAATAAACAACTGAGTGGGATTCTGCAGGTTTAATGATCTCTTTGAGTGTAATTAATCTAAGAATATTAAGCGAGAAACGTTCGTCCAACTTACTGAGTTTTCTTCCATGTATTATTATCATGAATAGCAAACATCGCACGCGTTTGCTGTGTCTGACAATGCTCGCTTTTATTTAAGCACTCTTATATAAATAAGACAATCACGGTATGTGTACAGCTGAAAAACTGAACTGTCGTTCAATATAAGCAAGTAAAAAGAGAAAGTATCTCTAATAACACTTTCTGAAGTTTTTTTTATTGCGATATAGGTTCAACGAGCTTTCCCTGTTCTTTATCTTATTAATTTTTTTAGTGACTGTCACAATCCAGCTCAGCAACCGGTTTACACTTTTTATTAAAAAAACGTAGATTAGTTATAAAACTTTATTTTTGTTTTTTCAGTGACGTCTGTTTGAGTTAAAGATTAAAAAATGATATATTTATTGCTCTGACACTTTATGTGATATGAATTCGTCTATGTCACCTGAGGATGAAGTCAACACTTTTTACCTCACCAAATTCAGCCTTTTTTGGCAACACTGAATCATAAATTATTTCAGTGATATGTAGCATTCGTAAGGTTTATTAAAGGTACTAAAAAAATAAAGGAAAGTAGAGTACTTCAAGGTTATAAAAAATGGATTCAGAGTGAGAGAGACATAATTATTTCTCTTTCATAAAAATTTTTAAAAAAATTCTTTTAATTCCGAATCACCTCTGTAAAGCATCTAAAAAATTAAAAGGTTTGAATATGAGGTATGAGATTGCTACAATAATTTAAGGACTGTATGCGGTTTTTAAATTTATAAAATGTATTATTCTTAACAATTCAATTAAAAAGTTAACAATTTATGTTCAGAATCCAAAGATTTTGGTTAGTAATACCTGTACAAGATCTGATTATTATATAAAATTACCTAAAATATAATTTTATGAATATCTTCAACTAAAAATATTAGTTTTTTAACTTTCTAAATTTATTTTTAGCTTTGTTTGTGCTTAAATATAATATAGCTACACTTCTGTTTATATTTTATTTTTATCATTATATTTTTACCAATGAGTTACTGTTAATTTTATATATATGAAGATTTACACTCGAGTGTGTGTGTTAAGACATTTTGCGTGATGGAATCAATTAATTATTTGCAATCGGTGAAGGATGAGTAGGTTTGGCACTTTTTTAAAATCCACATTTATTTAGCTACGTAAATAAATAAATAAATAATAAAAACACCACTCACAAACATAAAACAAGTAATAACACACAAAGCAAGACATTAAAACGCGTCACGTTTACATGACGTTCACAAAAACAGCCTTTATTCGCTCACAAGATCTCGTCTATTTATAGTCATGGTCAACCGGAAGCCATTAAAATCATATGATAGTTCACAAAGGTTTTCTAATTGGTCCTGATATGCGGGTGATGCAAGATTTCATCATCCTGTTTTAAAAACACTGAAATTCTAGTTTTGAGAATATAAGGTTATTGTTACTAGCCGGGTTTAAAAATTAATTATCCCGCGAAGTCTTGTAGGACTCAAGACTATTATGAGTCAAAAACCCTTAAGAGAAAATTTGCGTGAATTACTACGTATAGATAGATTAACTGAATGCTTAATTATTTTGATTTAAAAATGCGATTAACTACAATTTAGAAGAACTTCAACAACAACTTTAAAGCTGGAATCTCTAAACCAGAAATCGGCAACCTAAGGCAGGCATGCCACATGTGGCACGCGGAAAAATTCTCAGTGGCACTCTACAGTTATGAGGACCAAGTTAAGTCTCAATCTCTTTTCTCCATGCCTCACACTAAAGACTATTTCTAACTTTCAATTCTTTGCCAAAAAAGGATCCTGCTGAATCTGCTTGCGTTTAGTTTCTGTAATTTATGTAAAAAAAACATCCTCTTTTTAAATGTGACTCATTCTTCGCGTTAAATATTCAAATCGAATGAAAACAATTGTGTAATACTTCTAAAACGAAGCATCACTCACTGCTGCGTCGAAGAAAAAAAAAATCTTCAGATTTATTGAAAGCAAAATTTGCGGTATTAGGGAATGATCTGGAAGATATATATATATACTCTATCGATAAATCGACAGCCATTTTAAATTGCTGTACTTCATTGCCGACTCGATTTAATTGTTTGAAGAAAATTGAATGAGCTCTGCTTACCGCTTTTGGCTCTACATAAACAAGTCAACAAATTTTTTATCTCATATTTAATATATTTTGAGTTCTCAAAGTTGTTTAACAACTGAACATTCAAAATCACGAGTTAAATCAAAAGTCACAGATTATATTAGTAATATTAAGTAGGACTTAGAAGGAACAACACAGGTACGCATTAAAATTTTAATTTTTTATTTCACTATATGGCTTCAATACTTTGTTTATTTCTTAACTTAACAAATTCTTATAAAAGATACATAATATATATACAATTTAAATTTCTTATTTATGTTAAAGGAATAGTTATATTTTGCTACCTATTTTTATGTTAATAAATTTCTTTCAATGATGCAAAATTAATCTTAATATATAAAAATCTATGCGTGTGTATGTGACTAAACTCCTCCTAAACGGCTGAACCGGTTTTTATGAAATCTTTTGTGTGGGTTCAAGTGGATTCGAGAATGGTTTAAATTCACAATTCGGTCCGATATCGAAATTGGTTTAAAAGATATTAATTAAAAACATTCAACTCAATATTCACCTGCATTGTTGTAACAACATTATTGTTATAAAAATGACGTAAGTTGGCGTCGAAAATCGATTTTCAGCCAAACTGGCCAAACCGGGTAATTATTGTTACAAAAACGCAGATGAATCATGCTTTTTAGCGTTTTTAATTAATATCTTTGTAAATAATCTTTTTATATATATAATTCTTCTGTGCGTGTGTATGTGGCTAAACTCCCCCTAAACGGCTGGAGCGATTTTGATGACATTTTTTGTGGGGGTTCAAGTGGATTCAAGATTGGTTTAGATTCACAATTCGGTCCGATTTAGCAATTAGTTGAAAATATATTAATTAAAACCAGTTTTATGGGGCCACCTTTGATTTGTCTGCATTGTTGTTAAACTGTTATTGTTATAACAATGACAAAAGTTGGCGTCGAAAATGAGTTTTCAGCCAACATAGAATTTCATGACGTTGCTCTATTGACTGTATTAATTCACTTTGTTTAAAAAAATGCTTTTAACATGTGATTAACTTGAAATATGTTTTTAAAATCTCAATTTCTTCAATGTTTTAAATCTTTATAATTTAAATTCCTAAAAAGAGATAAAACTATTTTTCAAGCAGATTGGTACATTTTTTTTAACCTTTTCCATCGCTGCCAAGTTAATTTGAAACAAAATATTGTAAAACTTCAAAAGTTTTTTGGAATTTTTTAATTAAAAAATTCTGCTTTCTTTATACTTAAAATATTTTTAAAGATGTATTTTTTCCGTCGGGGAGCTGTAAAAATACAACGAAAAAAATTGGAAATATCGCCAAATGCCAGTAATAGTTAATTATGTGCGGGAAAACAAAAGAAGCAGCTGATAACGTACGTAAGCAGATAAGAGATTTTTCTATCAGATAAAGATGCTTTCTTTTTGAATGCTTTTTCTTTTATAATGATTGTAAATAATGAATTTTTCAGTAGTTTTCCACAAATCCAATTTATTAGTTTAAATTTTAAGAAAGTATTCATTGTTTCAGGTATAAAATAATTATATAATCCGATCTTAATTTTTAATAATACATCGCAACTGATAGTTTTCTTTTAGAGAAATAATTTACTGAACAACCTTAAAATATAGGAAAATTCTGCCCTGTTTTTATTAAATAGTACTATTTCCTTTTAAATCTTTTTTTATACAAGGAATGTAAACACATTTTTAGGCTCCCCCCATAGTTCTTTTTTCACAATTACATATATTTCATCCAAAAATCAAACATCCAGATAAAAACAGTCGTTTCATAGCTAACGGTAGACATTTTTTGATTCATTATTTAACGAAAATTGATATAAATGAATAATTTTTTTTAAGTAAAGAGTGTTTTTTTCCAGGTATAGAAGTTTAAGTTGGCATTACTTTCCAAGATGGTGACCGATTTAACAGCTATCAAGTGATTTATTCTCAGTTTGGTTTGGCAATTCATCAAAACGATCATCAAGCAAGGCGTAGATTCGTCGAATGGGCCCAAAACGAGATTGCCGTTGTTCCCGATTTTCATAAGCGAATTTTGTTTAGCAATTAAGCACACTTCTGGTTGAATGGCTACGTCAACAAACAAAACTGCCGCATTTGGAGTGAAGCTAATCCACTAGTGTATGTCGAAACACCGTTACATCCAGAAAAACTGACTGTTTGGTTCGCTTTATGGGCTGGTAGAATCCTTCTTCAAAAACGATAAAGGCCACAACGTTACAGTCAATGGTGATCGGTATAGAGCCATGATTACTAACTTTTTCATTCCTGAATTGAACAATCATGATGTCCAGGAGCTGTGGTTCCAAAAAGACGGCGCAACATGTCACACAGCTCGTGCCACAATCGATTTATTGAAAGACTCGTTTGGTGACCGCCTAATTTCACGTTTTGGACCTGTGAATTGGCCCTCCAAGATCTTGTGATTTAACACCGCTAGACTATTTTTTGTGGGGCTATGTAGTCATTGGTCTATGCGGATAAGCCACAAACGCTTGACCATTTGGAAGACAACATTCGCCGTGTTATTGCCGATATACGGCCACAAATGTTGGAAAAAGTCATCGAAAATTGGATGTCCAGATTGGACTACATCCGAGCCAGCCGTGGCAGTCCTATGCCAGAAATCATATTTAAAATGTAATGGCACAAGATTATCTTTCGAATAAAAAAAATTCATGTCAATCGAATAATACATGGTTGTTTTATTGCAATTTAAAGTTCTATACGTCTAAAAAAACACCCTTTATTAAACTTATATTCCGTTTTATTATTTATTACTAAATTATTTATTTAATAATAAATTCGTACATTGTCTGTTTTCTTGAGAACAAAACTGGATTAGCTTTGAAAATTTTTAATCGAAAATAGAAATTTGAAAAAAAAAAGGATTTTATCCCTCGGTGAAAAATGAAGTTTTATACTTAAAAAAAAAATCCATACAACGCTTTTCTGAACAGAGGGAAAAGAAATCTGTCTGACAAAGAGAAGTGGAAGAAATTTCTGAAAAGGGGATTTAAATGGCAAAAAAAAAATAGAAATCACTCACATCGCTCAGTAACACACATACACACACAGTAATACTGGTGTCCAGAGAGAAAGGGAAAATTTCCATGTGGATAAAATTGTACCCAAGGAAAAAGCCGAACAAAAAAAACGCAGAGCTAAGTTGCAAGAAAACAGACCCCCGCCCGATAGGATAAAGATGTGGAAGAAGCTTCGAAAAAGAGTATTTTAATGACATTCATATAGAAATCATAGAAGTGTTGAAAATGAAAGGGAAGGGGAATCTTCCAAGGCATAAAGCTGTGCACTTGAAGAAGCCCCTGCAACGCCGGGCCATCCAGCTAGTGTATAATAAAACTGTAAATCCGTATTCTTGACTCATATTTCCTAACTCTGAATACATTGCCGTGGGAATCGAATTGTTTCAAATTTTTATTACTGTGTGGCACACTGAATCCTATTGGTAAATTAGCTTGACACACGACAGCTATAAGGTTGTCGACCCCTGTTCTGAAATAAAAGTTTACTAAAAGCAATATTTGATTTATTGAACTTTATGGTGCAAAGATCATATGTTTCAAAATGCGAAAATAAGTACCGATACTTTCCATCAACACCATGTCATTCGAATCCTATCTGAAATAACAAAATATCTATCTATGTTTTATTTTCAACAGTAAATCCTAAAAACAAGCTTCATACAAAGAAAACATTTCTCTCAACATAATTTTCAACACATAGCGTGAACTTATCGATAAGTCGCCACAAGCAAATTTATTCGCGTCTGTTCTAAAAATCTGTTATCATTTAATATATCGACCGTTGACAGCAATTTCGAATCCGTTTATTGAGTAAAAAAAATCTAATGTTATTTGCACTTTATTATACTCGCTGTCTCTTTATTACATACTTCTTTTTCTTACGTGTTTCGATTTGCATCCTTTATCAATTCAACAGAATAACCAATGAGAAAAAACTGGCATAACAACTATTCTCAAAAAGAAAATCTGGAACTTTATTGGTGGATGATAGCAAGTATGATTTTATTCCTCTTTTTAAATCCGTAGAAAGATCAAATCGCTCATCGTGCTCATTTCTAGAAGTTAACTCGGAATAAATTAGAATTTTTATATTCATTTTTCTAAAAACTCCATTTTTTGTTCGCTAAAACATTTATTTCAAAGCGTTATTACTAGAGCTGAAAGGTTTAAATGCATTTATAAGCACACAAAAAAAATCAGGGAGCCACGCGCGCGTGTGTGTTGTCTCATTGTAGTTGTTAAAACACCAGTTATACACAACATATGTTAACCATATATTGGGTGAAGTGTCCAAAAAAAAAATATAACGATAATTGTCAAGTAAGTAGGAAAAAAATTTTCCATCTGCAAAAAAGCCCATGACAGCATATATCTATCTTTTATGTGTGAAGCAAAACTTTTAATTTTGTTTTGTCTACACCAGGAACTGCAAAAGCGTTAACAGGCGGAGTGTGAGAGGCTGATTACAATTTTAGCACAAAACAAATACAACAAAAAGTAATATTAACGTATTACACTTCCAGATATAAATTATTTATACTATTTTAAGCGTTCATTACAGAAAATTTGTAACAGTGTGCTACTTTTGCTGCACAGAGATCAGCTTAGGAAGGTGTTTTCAAAAATCGACCCACAAGAGAGTTACGGGGAGTTACAGATAAAAAAAAATCCTTTTTATCGGCTATTAGATATACAGACTTAAAATTTAACAAACAGGGCTTTTTTTCATTCATCTGAGATAAGCAAAAACCTTTTTTTTTTGTTTAATTTGCAATTCACGTAAAATTAACTCATTAAAAACTTCTTTATCCTTCAATCTGTATTGTTTAATATTTCAATTTACCCGTGCGAAGAACGGGTATAACAGCTAGTATATATATATTTTTGTTAAGTTTCATATGTATTGAAAGACATACCCTCCCCATCTGTCTAACATCCCACGCTTCTTAATTTAAAAAGGACTTGGATTTTTAAAACTGAAGTTTATTTTTTCCTCTAGCCCTACCCCTCTTAGGAGTCAATTTCTATAAAATCCAACTTTAGCAACCGATTAGCATGTTTCTGCAACAAAAGAAACATACTTATCAAATTGCAGCCCTCTACGTCTAATAGTTCAAAACGGGAAATTTTTATTCGTACGCCCCCGCAACTCCTCATGGGAGTGGATTTCCGAAAAACCCGTTCTTGGTAGATCTCTATTCAACAAATAAATTTGCTTACCGAATTTAAAATCCGTTGTTCTAATAGTTCCACACACACACAAAACAGGACTAACTTAACCTCTCGAATCTTCTGGACTTAACCCCTCGAAACAACTCTAGGGGTTAGGTTTCTGCAAAACCTTTTCTCAGCGGATCTACTCAACAAAAGAAATGTACTAATCGAATTTCAAGTCTGTGAGTCTAATACTCCTAGAACGGGAATTTTTTTTGTTATGTAAAATCCCCAGAAACCTCCCTTAGGAAGTCGATTTCAGTAAAACCCATTCGTACTGGATTTCTACTCAACAAAAGAAACATTCCCACCAAAATTCATATCTGTAGGTCTAATAGTGTAGAAGATCTCATGATTGAGTGAGTGAATCGTTTTTCTCCTTAATATATATAGATTAGAAGTCGGCTCGGAGGCTTAGAGGGAGAGTATTCGCTTCATAAGCCCAAGGTAGCGGGTTCGATTCCGGCTGGAATCGGTAGATTTTCTAGTTGCGAAACTCGTAGGCATGCATGTCATATGATTATGCAGGCATGTAAAAGAACCTTTGAGTATTAATTTGGCTCTGGCACTCTCGGCAAAATTAAATCACAGCAATATCTAGTATCCGACGAGGGCTTGAATTAAAATTAATTCAAGCGTTAAAATTTGGCAGCGCGAGAGCCACCACTAATGTCTCTCACATTTGGTGGACTTACCGTGCAAAGGCTAAATTACCCAAAAGCAACAAACTCATTAATGTATATACAGATTAAATCTCAGTCAATAAAACCAGTTATAAAATGAAGTAGCAACAAGTATTAAAATAATGCACCTATTTATTTACCAGTTTTTGTAACTGATGTGTTTTCAATAAATTAAACAATAGCCAGAAAAGTCTATTGACCAGAAAAAGTTGTATATTGATTTATACTACACATAGGCGAGATGCATTAAAAAAACCAAGGTTAAAGCTTTTTGGTGATAATGATAGGTATAGTAATCGTCAGACATCATGTTATATATCTCAGATATTTGGTATTGAACAGAAGAAACCGCACCTGAAACAGGCACGATATCCAGCAATCAGTGCTCATATATATGTATATGCGGGTTTTTTTTGTTCTTTTTTCCGTTTGCAGCAATTTCCAAGTGAAAAAAAAATGTCAGAGAAAATAGATCGTCTACACAAAATAGTCTGAAAAGCAATGTTTCGGTAGATAGAACTGTAGATGAAGTGTAAAGGTTCTCTGAGGCTCTGGAGGTCTTCGGAATATTTTTGTTTCATTATTTACTTGACTTGATTGAATTTTTGATGCAGAACTGTGTCCAGGTGAACTTCCTTTAATTTCCCCTGAGAAAGTGCTTTGTTTATATTACCTGAGTTTATTGTACTCTTCGTATTCTTTGTCTTTTAATATATTTTTTCTGCGAGTCAAATGCCCAGTAAACCCATGCGAAAATACTTAGCAATAGTAAATTCTCTCTCAGAGTAAATAATAGCGTTTGCACAAACAATATTTTTTTAGAAGATTGAAGAATTTTTAATTAACTTAGATGATACTTAAGAGTTTTTAATACAGTATTTAAAGTAAAAATAGCTTTTTTTCAGTTTTTTAATAATTTATTTATTTTCTAGAATTATAATTAAATAAAAATACATTAAAAAGAGTTTCTTAAGACCAATAGCTGAGTATGTTTTTCCAAAATTGCATACAAGTGCAAGAAAAAGTCGAACAAGTAATTTAGAAAATACAAGCAATTCAGGCTTTTATTGAAAAATAATTACAATCTAAGGAGAAATATTTAAAATTTACTCTAATAACTTGCGTAAGAATTCTCAAAAACATTGTACGGTAGAGATAAACCTGAGCGTATCAGATTTTGAGAACAGTGTGACAAAATATATTTAGATTCAATACATTAAAACTTTTTTCTCCCAATAAAGAAAGGAATTTGGAACAGCGAGTACCTGATACATCCTTTTAATTTCTAAGGAGACCCAGAACTTGAGTTAGGCGTTTTTTCTTAACTTCATAATGGGTTGTGTGTGTGTGGTTCCTTTCAAGCTCTCTCTTCTACTAGCCCTCTATAGAAAATACCTCTATAAATTGTTTGTTTTGATAACCTCTTTCCGTAAAAGACCCATGATTTATGCAAAGCGGAACTACTATTTGAAGTTAAGTGAACTGAGTACTAGAAAAAGGGAAGATAACAATTGGAGAGTGTTTGACACTATATTTAACTACGGTTTATATTTGAACTGTTAGTGTAACCATATATAAAGAAAGGCTTAGGAACCTCTTAGTTTGAATTCCATGAATCAAACTCAGTATCTTTGTATAATGATAAGTATCTTTTCTCATAATATGTAGTGAGTGAGTAAATATTAACGTCGCACTATTCAACTATTCGAGGGCTTTTGGCGAAGGACCTCGAAAATTTGAACCAGAGTCAAATGAGGTGGACAACACCTGAGCTGGCACCCCTTTCATAATTTTCCCACCACACCAATGGGAGGACGTTTAAGCTTCGACATATTTAACGTGCATCGGCTTCCTCTGCACAACAGGTCAGGACACAACGATCGCGAGTCCGTTATACCCTTCAGGGGGCTCATCTTTAGATGAGCACGGGTCTCACATTCCTGAGGTGCCCTAGCTATATTTTCCTTTTCCAAGGGGTTTACTGTCTTTGGTAAACACGGGTATCACGCCCCCGGGGGACCCTAGTGACCCTTCTCTATTTTCGACCCTCCATCTTGTTATTCATTCATCCTTTCTTTATTTTCCCGACTTTTTTTATCAATTGGTTTACAATTTTAACAAATGTTTGGCACCGTTTAGCCAGAATTGGCTCTTGCGCATAAGCCCAATCACTCATTCACTCTTGAGTCTGTTACCTTGACCTTAGGTTACCAAGGCCACCTCATAATATTTAGAGTAGACTAAAACTACCTAGCCCCCATTACCTTCAGTAAAAGTGGATAGTAATTGAAAGGTTAAGAAATAAAAGTTGTTTTTAAGGATGACTTTTCATTCCACCCACCCTCACACTAATGAGAGCGGAGGTATGCTACAGCTTCCTTAGAAATATAAAACAAAGCTTATTTGAACAAATCCCTAATCTGTTTCAGTGAAATGATGAAATAATATTGTCAAGAGTTTAAAAGTGTTTATTTAACAGATATGATACATTATTAATCCCTAATCTGTTTCAGTGAAATGATGAAATAATATTGTCAAGAGTTTAAAAGTGTTTATTTAACAGATATGATACATTATTAAACGTAGAAGCAAGTAATGCAACAAATAGTCAATAAAATACGAATTACTTATTCGAAACTAATTCACAAATAATTAGAAAATTAAGCTGATGTTATTTGATGTGTAACGTCTTTCCTCTCGGTTGCTATAAAACACTAAAATATCAATCTCTACGTTAATCCTATGGTGCCATTTTTTTAAAGATATGGAGTTGATATTTAGGGGATCGATAGTACTACCTGTAGGGTTACGAAGTACAAGGTCCCTTCAATAAAAATTGAAACTGTTCGGGGATTTGAAAAAATCACTTACTTTCATCTGGAAAATGACATTGAAGAGAGAGAGAGAGAGACGTTATTTTAACATCTCCCATCAATTGGGGATTAATCCACCCTTAGGGATTTGATGAAATTCCTAATTTCGGCATTTCCCTGCGACATATATATAGTTCGACTATAATGAAATCTAGATTGGAATGTATATAAACTGAGGTTTTAACATTATGCATTTGGGTTATACTAAGTTTATTGTTTTGTGAATAAATATATCGAATAATATTACATGGAAGAAGAATAATTCAGTATTATTTGAAGGGGAATTTACGTAATATTTGGGTGCTTAGAGAAGTTTTAGAAGTGTTTAATAATTGGATTCGTATTGTAAATTTCAAATGATTTGTGAGAGCAATTTGTTTTAAAAAGATTGAAAAATGCGTTTCTAGGGATCTTTGGTCAAGTATGAAATAATCAAATGCTATGAGTTTATTTTTATGAATATTCATCTTTATTATTTATTTTTCGGAATATTTCTGTCTTATCAGTTACACAAATTTCAGTTTTCGTGGAATATATTTACCAAGAAATGATACTGCAGTAAACAACAGGTAGTTCTGAAGAACTTTCTGATATGGCAGATGACTTTTTTTATGGGAATTAAAATGATTCATTTATAATATCGTGTGAGAGAGATAATAACGGTCTTAGGGAAGGTGAAATGGAAAAGAATTTACAGGTGAGCAAAGGACATATAAGGAAAAGGTAAGTGAAAAATATTTATTTATCAAAACGAGTAAATTAAAAAAAAACAATTATAGATTTATATTAACTTATACCAATTTGTTTCAAATTTGAGTGCAGGAAATAACATATATATCCATCTATAATTGCAATTTTGTTATTCAATAAGCGTAAGAATTTATTAAAAATAAATTAAATTAGTTTAGTTTAGCTTTGAATATATATATATGCATACACAAACATTATTATTAGATTAGATTTTAAAAAATTTGCAATTATTGCTAAATCGAATATGTTTTGTAGGTAGTGAGGGATATATTTATTCCAATGATTAACATGATTTAATAATTATGATTGTTGAACTATCAAACAATTTAATTGTTCAGTAATTAGTTGACAATTACTATTGTTTCATTTTAATACAAAAATAATAAATTATATATATATATATATATATATATATATATATATATATATAGGTAATACTCAGCAGCGCAAACATGAATTTTTCAAGAGGCGGGGGTCCGGGGACGAAAATTCATCATTCTTGTAACATGCTCTTTTTGATTTTGTTGATTTTCGGGAACAAAACACAGTAAAAACTAATTATTGAATAAATAATTAGCATTAATTAGTAAAATTAATCATTAAAACAAATACTTAATTAAATTTTACGTACTATATACTTAAAATAATAATCAATCGGAAAAAATTATCAAGGGCTTTGGGGGGAGGTCCAGCCCCCCAGGACCCCCTTGTGTGCGCCACTGGTAATACCTTTTTCCTACCAACTTTCTTTTTTCTTGTCATTTTATGATGAATATGCTCCGATAGTAGTAAGAGACATAATAGCTCAGGGTAGATCAGCCTTAATCTTTAACATATATTTTATTTCTCAATCATATTCCAAATAATAAATGAATCAATATCAAAATAAATTAAATATATGGGGAGGAATTTAACTTGACTTTAAATAATAAGAATTATATCGATATCTACTTATCTTCCGATCTTCATATCGCAGAAATCAACAACAGAATTCGATTAAGGCACATTCTGAATCTCTTGTAAAGTGGCTTTAAAATCTGTAGTGCTTCTATGATTCCAACTAATTCCTCTATCTGTCTTCTATCCCTCCTCTCGTGGCTATGGTCGTGGCCGGCGTCTCACGGGCTCGAGTCCATCTGCCCCTGAAGACACGTCGTGTAGAGGAAGGCTGTTGCAGGTTAAATCTGCCAAGCTGAAAGTCCTTCCGTTGGCGTGGGGTGGCAGCTTGAAAAGTGTGTGGTGTCGTCCTCGGTACTCGACTGAGGCTCAAAATAGCAAGGTCCTTCACCACTATCCCTTTTGTTACTTTATGGAGCAGAAATGTGTGTGAGCATTAAGTCGATCGCGATTGACAGGAGGACCGTCAAAACATTTTGGGGTTACCGCTTGAAGATTAGCATTTAGTAAGTATATATCGAAATATTCCAGATTGGTTGACAGTATGCAGCCTAAGTCTTCTATTAACTATAACTACGAGAACTAACTTTAGATGAACATATTTTATTTTTTACTGTATTTTGAACTGTTTGATAATAAATGCATCATTTGATATTATTATGTTTGTGGTTGTTATTATTATTATTATCATGCGTTTTGCTTTAAACGCGGTCTTAAAAGTGTAAGTTTTATTTAAAATCATAATGTGGGTAAGTGCATATTCCGCGCGTATTTATTATTAAGTTATAATAAATATTGTGGACCTTTTTTTCTTAACTCACCACATTTACGCCACTCTGTGGACCACAGCACCTTAAAAAAATTAGAAGAAGCCCGTATCCTGGAAATGTCTGCCCACCCCTGCTATAGAGAGATGATATAATTCTCCCTCTCTCCCTCCCGTCTTTAACTCACTACACTTCTATTTAAGGTATCCGACTACTTTTGGAACCGTGATTTTACAAAAGCGCATAAATCTAATATATATTATAAATGTGAAAGTTTGTGAGGATGTTTGTGGGTCTTTCACGCAAAATTAACTGAATGGATTTTAATTAAACTTTACAGTAACATAGCTTATACATCAGAATAACACATAGGCTATAATTTATAGCACAGGCTGTAATTTATAAAAAATTGTAAAAAGTGTCAAAAATATAACGATATTTGTCAAGTAAGTAGGAAAAAATTCTGGCATCTGCAAGCAAATCTAGCTTGCGCTGCAAAAAAGCCCACCACAGCATATATCTATCTTATGTTTGTGAAAAACTCTTTTTTTTTTTTTTTTTTTGGCTACGCAAGGGGCTCGCTTCTAATTAATTCAAAACTAAGTTTTGAAGGGAGAGGTTGTTATAAATCTCTCTTTATTTTAATGTTTTTTAAATGATTTTATTATGCACATTTGGTAGTAAGAAATTGATCTTTTTTCAAAATAAAAGCTTTTATCGGTTCTGGTAATTAAGTAAATAAACTTTCTCTCTCACACTGCATCATTTGGACAAATTTTCAAAATTTGTTTGTGGTTAGTAGTTAGTTATAACGCTATAATTTTAATTGAATAGGAAGATATTGCGTTTTTAAGTATAAAAATAATTATAACTACTGTACTGTATTTTTTGGAGTGTGTGAGTGAGTGAATATTAACATCGCACTGTTCAGCTATACGAGGGCTTTTGGCAACGGACCACGTAATTTTGAAACATGGTCAAGTGACGTGGACGACACCTGAGCTGGCACACCCTTTTCCTAACTACCACACCACACCAAATTAGAAGGACTATTCTACCAATACTTAGCAGGAATATTCTTTGAAATCCACTCTTCCAAGATATATGGCAGCACGGGTTCTATGATGAGTATTTTAGCGGGGAAGCCGAATAGTTTTGTAGCAGATATTGCGTTTTCAGCTGACGGCGTTTTCAGAGGATTGCAAAGATTATTATTTTTGTCCCGAAAAAATAGTTAATGTCAAAAAAGTGTCTTATGTTTTTGTATGTTAGTGAAGACCTTGGAAAATGATTTGACTACTTATTTTAAGTGAACGGTGTATATAATTAATTTTACAGTGGAATAGCTTTAATTAATTCATTAGCTCTAACGGATTAAATTTTCCAAAAAAGGAGTATTTTGTTTATGTATATCCCTTAATTTGTAAATGTAGTGATCCAAAAAAAATATTGTATGAAAAATATGCAGCAAATCATAATGCGGTTGGATAAAGTATTAAAGTGCATTTCTTCCCTACAAGGTGGGTCTTACAAAGCTCTAATAAAGCTCGAGCTACGAAAGTAGCTAGGCATTTGCCAACTTGACTCTATCGTTAACATTTCGCTATGTTTTTCATTGAATTGCCATTATAATTTAAGAAACGGCGTTGCTTGCGAATATTTCAATTTTAAAATAAAATAAATACAACAGAAAGTAATATTAATGTATTACACTTTCAGATATAAATTATTTTCACTACTTTAAGCGTTCATTACGCAAGACTTTTAACAATGTGTTACTTTTGCTGAGCAGAGATCAGCTTAGGGAGATATTTTGAAAAATGGACCCTCAAGGGTGTTACACGAGGAATTATAAATAAAAAAAAATCCTTTTTATCAGCTATTAGATCTACATACTTAAAATTTAACAAAGGTGTTTTTTTTCTTTCTTTTTTTTGTTTAGCTGAGATATGCAAAAAGCATTTTTTTTGCTTAATTTGCAATTCACATAAAATTAACTCATTAAAAACTTCTTTTTCCTTCAATCTGTGTTGTTTAATTTTTCAGTTCACCCGTGCGAAGAACGGGTATACCAGCTAGTGGATAATATTTATGACATTTAATGTCACTTAGATTAGAAAACGTATGTAAAATTGTTTTAAGAATATTAATACAATAAAAAATTATTTAAGCACAATATTTTGACAAAAAATTAACATAGAATGGCTCATTTTCAAAACATTCTCCTTTTATGAAAAATACTTCTATTTCAATAATATTTTGCCTGTATATATCTCAGACCTCTGTACAGAGACTCAACTAGAATTTTTGAAATATATAACTTAGAAGAGGGTTTATCCATGTTTTACGACAACAGAGGGGAGAAATTTTAAGAAAAAAACGCCAATAATTATTTCAATTGGTTGTAACTCTGAAAATAATATGAATTTTTCAAAAAATATATAGTTTAGACTCTCTGGAGAGAAGTCTTTACTTTATATAAGCAAAATATTATTATTTTAGAAGAATTTTTTATAAAAGGATAACGTTTTGAAAAAAGGTTTTCTAAGTTAATTTTTTGCCAAAATATTGTATTTAAATATTTTGTTTGTCAAAATGATCCTAAAACAATTTTATACATGTATTCTATCCTAAGTGACACTAAATATCATAAAATTATCCATTTATGTGCTTTTTTAAAATCACGGTTCCGAACGAAGTTGGATACCTTAAACAGTAAAGCTTATTTGCATATATGACGGTTTTTAAACATGCTAAAGTTGTCATATCAAAGAGCGTAGTCAAGTTGTCCGAGTGTAACGTTTGAGAAAATTAATGGCAGCATGAGAGTTATATAAGAAATTAAATTATTGGTTTATTTACGTCAAAGCTATTAATTAATGTATTCATTTTCATTGAAGTTATTCAAAATATTGGTTACTTTATTAGAGTTCAGAGTATGAGATTTGTGAGGGAGGAGGCCACAAGACATTTCTCCTCGGTGTTTTTCAACGGGGTCCCCTCCACTCCAGGGTCTTGGAATGAGAGTGGCTTCTTTCTAACACCTCGAATTGCACTCGAAGTTTCCCGCTCACGCTCAGGTGTCAAGTCTAGTTGCTGGGGTGCAAGGATATCGATTTCAGGGGAATGGCAAATGACAGACCCCGCAGTAATTAGTTGAGCAGGTGTACAGTAAATAATGTAAGAGAAACCATAGATTTTTTACTTAAATTTTATCAGATATAGAAAGCAATACAGCAATATATAGAAAATTGTCCTTTTAGAAATTATTTTTTGTGAGCTATAAACTTATAGAAAAAAATTCAGAACATTTTTCAAAAAAATATTATTTTTATCTGCACCTTGAGTCATCAGTTTAGAAATTATTTTAAATGTTACAAATTGGATTAAAAATTAGAAATATGTTTACAAAATGAAAAGAAATCCCGCAGACAGTTGTTTGTATATTATAAAAGAAATGAAATAATATTGTCTCAATCAGTAGCGCACACAGAAGTTTTCCAAGGGGGGGTCCAGGGTCGAAAGTCCACCATTCTTGTATCATGCTCCTTCTGATTTTGTCGATTTTGGGGAACAAAACACAGTAAAAAACTAATTATTGAATAAATAATTAGTATTAAATAATAAAATTAAACATTAAAAAGAAATATTTAATTGAATTTTACGTATTATATTTACTTAAAGTTATAATCAATCCGGAAAAAAATCAAGGGCTTTGGGGGGGGGGTCCGGACCCCTAGGACACTCCCTTTGTGTGCGCCACTGGTCTCAGTGCTTAAGGAAACTTATAATTCAACGAAAATAAGAACTGTTTAGTCAAAGGTAGCCTGCCATTTCTTTTTATGATCCCAAAAATACGCTATTGAAATGATTAGCTATTTCATGACATTTTAGCCAAGATTATGCCATGCTTTTTCTATGACAGATTTGAATTCCAAGACAGTAAAGATCCGCTTAAAATTAGCATACACCTGATGGAAAATAATTTACTAGTAGTTCTCAGGATTAGGACCCAAACTGCCAGCGAGCCAATCCAAAAGAGAAATGTTGTGGGAAAATAACAACCACTGTTACGTTGAAATTGTCATTGTGGACCGACGAGTATTTTAGTTAATGATTGGTAACGTATTCTCTAATGTACATATGTAGTCATCTAGTGTTTGGCGACCTCTGAAAAATTGCAAGAATGCTTGTCCATTAAAGGCCAAAATCACCACCCTTGCTACCTGACTGAGGAAATTGCTCTTTTTCTTATGTAAGTCGTGCCGACAATTAACCAGCCGCCGGGACCACCAAGGTTTCACTTCTTTTCATCACTAAAGATAATTGAATAGAATTTGTCCTATACGGCTTATGTGAATTTTCTCGATCAGTGGTATCCAACCACCCGGTCTGTGGACCGATACCGGTTCCGGTTCGTGAATCAAATACTACTGGTCCGCACAAGAAACATTAAATTATTTCTATTTTATTTACTCCGGTATATTTTTCTTCGGTTTGGGCTACTTTTTATGAAAATCACTTTATATTCCTTGTTAAATCACTTTTGGTGTAGATATATTTTATTCTAAAGTCACGATTAAATACAATTACATTAAAATTATTAAATCAAAACAGTCTAAAATATAAACAATCAACGTCCTCCCCCTCAGCGGGCCGCGGTAAAATTATTCAACGTTGATCGGTCCGCGGTAATAAAAAGATTGGGGAACACTCTGCTCTAGATCACTCTAAGCTTTAAGATATATGACGAAATTTCTTATTTAGTGTTTTACATTCTTTTCTTGTTTCATTGTAATACAAAGGAATTCATTAAGATAATTTATATTTAATTCAATAAATAAAGAAGAACATTTGTGGATGTTAAAATTTTTATTTCTAATGTGTTTTGTTAGAACTTTTGCTTACAAACATAAGTAAAGTTTTTATTTAAATTTGTACAAAAATATAAAATTTGAATATCTTATCAGTAATTAAAAAATTTTTTAGTATGTTTAAATGCCCACACATTTATTAAACAACAAAGAAGGATGCGCACTTACACACTGATACAAATATTTTTGCTGTCATGAAATAATTTATGCATTTTTATTTATTATCGGCACGTTGTTTAATCTTGCAATATCAGAAATTTTAATTAATAGCCTATAGAAATAAAAACATTTATAAGTTGCTTTTTAAATATATGTAGATAGAATTAAGTAACTTTTCAAGTATCATCTTTCTGTAGCAATATTTTTTAATAGTAAGGAAGAAATAAAAAATAAAATAAAAATATTAGCAGAAAAGTAATTAACATGAAAGAGGGAAAATAAACAAGATGGAATTATTAATATAATTTGAAAATATATACATTTGAACAAAAATTAAAGTACAAATGAAACATTGAATAAAGTACCTGTAATTTTTATAAGTTGAGATAAAAATGAGTCCCCAATATTTTGCGTAAATTTCAACTTTTTAAAATATGTTTTGTAAACTTTAACCAGATGTCTTTTACTAATTTTTATAATTATCTCACAAGTCTTGAGGAAATATACGCTACATACAATAATATACGATATATACGATTTAAAAATATACGATACGTTTAAGATACTCTAACAATTACTTCATATTCTAATTACTTTCCTACAGTTCTTGGTTGATGATAGAGAATGACACAAGACAGCCACATATGTTTAACCCTTTATCTACCGATGGTACTTGTAAGTACCACTCACTTTAAAATTACATAGAATAATCGTTTTTACGAATATTAGGATGATACTTAGCAGGAATATTCTTTTAAATTCATTCTTCCAAGATATATGGCAGCACAGATTCTATGATGAGTATTTTAGCGGAAAAGGTGAATAGCTTTTAGCAGAAATTGCATTTTCAGCTGATGGCGTTTTCAGCGGATTGCAAAGAGAGAGATTGCCTTTTTATCCAAAAAAATATTTAATGTCAAAAGGTAAGTGTCTTATTTTTCTTATATGTTAATGAAGACCTTAGAAAACAATTTGACTATTTATTTTAAGTGAACAGTGTGTATAATTAATTTTATAGTTGAATATCTTTAATTAATATTAATTAGCTCTAACTAATTAAATTTCCCAAAGTTGAATATTTGGTTTATGTATACCTCTTAATTTTCAATGCAGTGATTCAAAAAAAATATTGCAAGAAAAAAACTGCAGTAAATCATAATGCGGTAGATAAAGGGTTAAGAAATACACGAGATTAAAAGAGACTCTTGAAGTGGCTGAAATCTCCCATATAAAAGCACTATAAATGGAAATGGATCTCAAATATCTTGTTAAGTAATGCGAAAGTTAGAAGGGGGTATTATTAGCCTCTTGACTTGACGCAACGTTTCCGAATTACGAATTTCGCAGTCAATAGCAATTGCATATCTCTAGATAGACGGTAATTGCCAACTGAATTTAAGAGAAAGGGAGACAATATTTGGAATGGTTGAGTCAAATCAAGATGGGTTTAAAACATTTTTAGTTTTCGCAAGAAAATCGTAGGCTCGAGTCAAGTTATCATCAGACTATCGAGGAGAATTATGAGGCTGCAGCACTCTTAGAGGTAATGTAATTGGGAAGATATCTTCCACTTTATATTTTGTGGAAGTACTTATAGGAAAGGAAAATATGAACTCATTTTTCATTTATTCTAACTCACAGAAGTTTTAAAATTCAAGGTTTGTCGCCAATACACAATTTTTCTACCAAATCTATAATCTACAACCTCATTAGTCGGTCGTTATCCACATGCTTCACCGGATATTTCATGACACACACACATAATGTATTTAGATTAGGGGGGGGGGCAGACTTTTCGAGGGTACGGGCTACTTCTAATTTTTTCAAGGTGTTGAGGTCCACCCAGTGGCGTAGGTGTAGTGAACTCAAAGAAAGTATACAATACAGTCGGACCTCCATTTTACGGATTTCTCTATTTAGCGAACTTTTTTCTGGAACCAATAACATTTTACGATTTTCTTCGTAAAATAACCTCCAAATAGCGAGGAGCATTTTCTATTCAACGGAATTTCCTCTTATGATTCGATTTTTTCCTCCGTATTTTTTAAAATACCGTATTTACTCGAATCTAAGACACACTTTTTCTCCAATGTTAATGCTACTAAAAATTGGGCACGGCTTAGAATCGAAGGGGAAAAATTTGTTGGATGGGGTATTTAGAGTAATTACAGCTTCATGCATGTGCTTAAAAGTTTATAATACTGATAAAATGACTGATTATTCACTTCTTATTTTAGTTTTCCTTTAAAATTTATTTTAATTTCATAAAATTGGATACCGATATAAACCGCATTTTAGACTATTTTTCAATTTTCATAAAATCTTGTTGAGAATTTGGGACACGGCTTAGATTTGAATAAATACTGTATTTCTAGACCTTCGTATGATGGAATGGTTATAAGGTCTTAGTGAAGGCGGTCAGCTCAAAATGTCTTGGCGGTCCATCGGTCGATCGCGATCGACTTAATACCCACCCCGGGTTTAGACATTATTGTCTAAATCCTAGAATTAAGTTTCGGTTGTGAGAAAAGTTTTTTACAGCCCTCGCCTTTTTGATTTAAATGGGCAGGGCTTGAATTTTTAAAAAACGGAAAATTATTTATCATTTAAGCTCCCGCAACTCCCAATCTCTTGTCAACAAATGAAACATGCTCACCAAATTTCAAGTCAATGGGTCTAATAGTTCGAAAACTAAAATTTTTGTCTGTAACACCCCCGAAACCTCTATAGGAGTCTATTGTTGCAAAATCCGTTCTTAGCTGATCTCTGCTCAACAAAAGAAGCGTGCTGACAAAATTTCAAATCTGTAGATGTAATAGCTCCAGAGATTTCTTGATGAGTGAATAAATTGTTTTTCTTCTATATATAGAGAGAGTGAGAGAGAGAGATAAATTTTCCTTTCTTTTCCAATAGGTATATTCTGGAGATAAATAAGATCACTGAATTGAACTTTTTTCCCAGTAAATAAATTATACCCTTCACTAGCAGTTTTAATGTAAAAATGACAAGGAAACCAGATAAGGTACTTTCATATGGTCAAGTATGGTGAACATTAACCTCAAAACTCCTATGATAATGGGCTGAAGTTACTTTAATATTTGGCTTTCTTTCAAGAAAGAAATATGGTCTTAGCTATGTGAAGCAATTAAGTATCTATTATTGCAACCCTTGTTTGAGGAAAATAGACACGAAGAACCTGGTAGGATTTATGGTGACTTGTCTTTTCGCCTACAGTTGATGGAAATTACTTAACCTTTCATATTGTTGTGATACACTTGAACATCCTCTACTTTCTTTTTTCCTCGTTTACATTCATTTCCAATTCTTACTCAGTTTCGCACTGAGTACGAACTGAAAATGAATGCAAACCAGATAGGAGAATCATCTAACCATAAAGAAAATATTGGAAATTTGCATTATATTGGAATAATCTAAGAGTTCAGGGTGTATGAAAAAAAAAGTATTATCGATTGTTCAAAAAATAAGCATATATGGATGTGATGTTTTTGAAATAAATTAATTTTAAGGTGAGGTAAATATTATTATGTAGATTAAACTGTGTTAAAATGTAGGAAAATTGACGCAAAAATATGTATTTCATATTACTTACTGTCTAAAGATTGTTGCTCACCGTCAAGTAAGTAGTAGAGTAATTTATATGCTTTTATTTTTTTCTCCAGCAAGTAAAAAGAACTATAAATTCAGCACAATTATAATTTTTTTAAAGATTTTTCTAAAACATTTACAATTTTATTCCTCTAAAACAGCTCTTAATTAGATGCTACGATTAAAAGAAATGAAATTGTAAATGCTTTAATGCTCGACAAAACATATTTAATAAAGACAAATGTTAATTTCAAGTGTGTTTGTTCTCTAAGTAGTTGTATTTTCTTCTAAAAAATAAACCTTTTAAAAAAGAAATAATTCTAAAATTTATTTATGGAATCTTATAAAATTTGTTACAATTCTTTTGAAGGATTTGAACTAGAAATATTAAAATATGCATTATTAGTAAATACTTCTATAGTTTCGAAGTTGAATAGGAAAGAAATTTTAATGAAAATCTAAGGACTGTTATTGCAACTGTTATTATGTTAACAAGTACTCACGATGCGTTAAATAACGTGTATCAAACTCTTTCATAAAAGTCAACAAATTATTACCAGAATCAAAGTCATAATAATTTATAATATAATGTAATACATGTAATTTAATCAGCATTTTAGATTGTTTAGATTTAAGAAAATAGCAATTCTTATTTTTTTAAAAATAAGATTTTAAAAGGAACTGTGTTTATATAGTTTTTGATTAATTCCTTTTTGAGGGCCTGGAACAATTGCTGGCCACTTGATTAATTGGTCACTCCTCCAAAGAATTAATCTTGAAAGCAGTGTTGTATTTTGATCAGACATTTATATTTTTTATATTGCAAAATCTTAACATGATATTCAACGCATGGAAAAGCTTAGCATTATTCAAAATCATTTAAGTGAAACAATTTCTGAAAACATTTTTTACTGTGGATTTCAAATATTTTGTGATGTATATGGCTTATTTTATACATTTTCAAAAATATATATTGGCGATCTCTAAGGACAACTTTATTTCTCCAAACTATTTCCTTCGGAAACGTAAATATTTTCTGAAAGATTTTATATTTTAAATAAATATAACAAGAATCTTGTTTCAGAGGTTAGTAAGGAGAGCCTCTGTTTTTATAACTAGATATTCTAGATCAGAGCTGGCGAACCTTGATGGGTCAACGTGTCATTTTTTTCTAAAGAAGTGTTTAATGAGGCATAGGCGTGCCGTTAAATAATTTTGGTTTAAGATTATTGGGAAAATAATGTAACTAAATACTAACAACCGAAAACTCTATTTACTACGAAAAAATACCTTTGCACTGTATAGTTATAAATGTTTTAGTTAAACGTGTTATTCAAATTAAAGTAACAATAGTGTGATTTTTGTTGTTGCAGATTGGATGACAAATAACTTATATTAGGAATATAACTTTTTGTGGAATACATGCTGAATTTGAGTTATCTTCCGAGCGGTTTATAAGCAATTAATTATTTTCGCTGTGGCTCACTTTTTTTGAAGAAAGGATTTGCGATTTGTTTCAAAATGCCGTTTTACACAATATGTTCTGCATACCATATTCCAGAACATAAAACAAACACCACTTTGTCGCCTTTACTAATAATGCCATGTTTCTCGCTCCACCAAATTTGAAATTCTCTGTTACACTTCTTGCAATTTTTGTTGTTCTGCTGACCTAGCCATGTTAAATAACTGTTAAAAATAGTAAATGTAACACAAATAAACTTCAAAATACAGTTGTGTCAATGAAATTGACTATGCTATGCATAGACAAACTTTTTTTCACAAGCAATTGTAGTCTACGACGTAACTAAGGCAAGACAATGACAAAGGAGTGTGGTCTCCTCCGCCCCGCGACCGATCACTTGCGTTTGTTGGTCATAGTGCACTTTGAAATTTTGAAATATAATACAAACCATTTTGATCACTGGCGTGCCAAAACAATTGTGTCGCGTGCCATCAATGGCACGTGTGCTACAGGTTCGCCATCCCTGTTCTAGATATTTAATAACCAATCTATCTAGTCTAGATATATATTATAAATGCGAAAGTTTGTGAGGATGTTTGGCCGTCTTTCACGCAAAAACAACTTAATGGATTTTAATGAAACTTTACAGTAATATAGCTTATGCATCAGAATAACACATAAGCTATAATTTACAGCATATGCTATAATTTATAAAGATATTGTGTGAAATGTCCAAAATATTACTATAGTTGTCAAGTAAGTAGGAAAAAATTCTGCCAATGCAAGCAATTCTGGCGTGCGCTGCAAAAAAGCCCACGACAGCATTATCTATCTTTTATTTATGAATAAAAATCTTTGTTTTGTCTACGCTCGGCGTAGGCTTGTAATTTATTCCTGTGATCAATGAAATCCCTATTTTTTATTTCAGAATAAAACGAAGTTTTGAAGGGAGAGGTTGTTTTAAATATCTCTTTATTTGAATAGCTACTATTGATTTTTTTTTCATGTGTGAGCCATAAGAAAAAAATTAATGCTTATATCAAAATAAATACTTTTATCGCTTCTGGTACTTAAAGTAAATAAACTTTGTCTTTCACACTACATAATTTGTGTGTGGTTAGTAGTTAATCATAACGCTATAATTTTAATTGAATATGCAGATATTGCATTTTTTAAGTATAAAAATAATAACTATTGTATTGTATTTTTTTGGAGTGAATGAATATTAACGTCGCACTGATCAGCTGCACGAGGGCTTTTGGCGACGGCCCACGTAATTTTAAACCATGGTCAAGTGACGTGGACGACCCCTGACCTGGCACCACTTCTCCTAACTACCACACCACACCAACCTAGAAGGACTATTCTACCAATACTTAGCAGGAATATTCTTTGAAATCCACTCTTCCAAGATATATGGCAGCACGGGTTCTATGATGAATATTTTAGAGGGGAAGCCGAATAGTTTTGTAGCAGAAATTTCGTTTTCAGCGGATTGCAAAGATTATCTTTATTGTCCTGAAATAATAGTTAATGTCAAAATTTAAGTATCTTATGTTTTTTGTATATTAAGGAAGACCTTAGAAAACGATCTGACTATTTATTTTAAGTGAACGGTGTATATAATTAATTTTACAGTTGAATATGTTTAAGTAATTAATTAGCTCTAAAGGATTAAATTTCCCAAATTTGAGTATTTTGTTTATGCATATCCCTAATTTTCCATGTAATGATCCAAAAAAATACTGCATGAAAAAAAACTGCAGTAAATCATAATGCGGTGGATAAAGTATTAAAGTGCATTTTCCCCTACACGGCGGGTCTTTCAATGCTCTAATAAAGCTCGAGCTATTAAAGTAGCTAGACATTTGCCAACTTGACGCTATCGTCAACATTTTGCTATGTTTTTCATCGAATCGCCATTATAATTTAAGAAATGACGTTGCTTGTTAATATTACAATTTTAACATAAAATAAATAAAACGGAAAGTAATATATTAATGTATTGCACTTTCATATAAAATTATTTACACTATTTTAAGCGTTCATTACACAAAACTTTTAACAATGTGTTACTTTTGCTGAGCAGAGATCAGCTTAGGGAGGTATTTTCAAAAATCGACCCTCAAGAGAGTTACGAGGAGTTAGTTATAAATAAAAGAAATCTTTTTTATCAGCTATTAGATCTAAAGACTTAAAATTTATCAAAGGTTTTTTTTTCTTTCTTTTTTTGTTTAGCTGAGATATACAAAAAGCTTTTTTTTGTTTAATTTGAAATTCACGTAAAATTAACTCATTAAAAACTTCTTTATACTTCAATCTGTGTTGTTTAATTTTTCAGTTCACCCGTGCGAAGAACGGGTATACCAGCTAGTGTGTTTATATTTTGATGAAAAAACTCTGAAAAATTGTCCAGGCTTCTTTTCTTTCGTATAAAAAGGCTTACATACCAATATAAACTAAACTCAGTGGCGCAGAAGTCCATAGAGAATCAAAGCCTACTGTGCCCATTTTATCTTTCATGACCTTGGACACTGAGGTGCAAAAGTAGAAGTTCCTGTCAGGTGGTCAGTTTGACGGCGAAACCCCCAGGATTTAATTCATTACACTAGCTTGTTACTCATTTATTGACCAACTGAAGAGATGCACGGACGAGTCAACTTTGCCCATTTCCCGGGGTCTTAGCCCGTACCTGTGGCGTGGAAGCTGGGTACGTTGCCATTCTCAATCACTGGGCTTTACATACGTATATATCCTTGAATTTTTGTATTGTTTTCATTATGTATATGTGTTCCCCCCACTTAGCCAGAAATAGTTAACGTCGCACACACACAATGTTTACATGCATTTTATTATTTTTAAAATAAAAATACTTTCGTTTATAAATAATTGTGCATGAATTATTTTCTTTGTTTATTTTTCTGTTCAACAACGCCTGTTTATTTCTTAGAAATATTAGTAAAGAAAGGTATAACAAAGGTAATTATATTTAGTAAAAATTGAGCTACTAAACAATTTTAGATCGAATTTTTGATTTTTAATCAGCAATTTTATAAAAGGAACTTATTTTCACACAAAAGATGAATTATTACCATTATTGCTGCTGTGTGTAATTATTCTTTTCCTACGGCATGAAACAATTTTAGGAATTAATTTCTTTAATCTTTTTTTAAATCAATATATGGAGATGAATCTGTCATAAGGTTTGGATAAAGGTTTTATCACTTTTAACATAGAAATATAATTTTATTTTCACGCTATATAATAGGAATAAACGATAAATAATTCATTTATTATTATATTACAGCACCAATTAAGAAATAAAGATTCGAGTGCTTAGATATTTATGGAATAAATGGTAAATAATTCATTTGTAATTGTATCACTGCACCAATTAAGAGCGAATCATTGAGTGCTTACATAAATATTTACTCTGGAAAAAATACCCGTAAGTGATTTTTCTTCAGAGCATTTCTCTTTATCCCCATCGTAAATGTCTCCAGTGTAATCAATTATACCCACTCCTTTAATTAATTGCCAGTATGGGATAAACATCGCAGAGTTTATCTTCCTGCTTCAGAATCCAATGTAGAAGGAGATTTTGAAATCAACAGCTTACTAAATGGCATCCCGCTGCGTTACGCCATTAACCACAAACCTTTTTAACTCTTGTTGAGTTTAACACCTCTGTATCAGTCAGATGAAAGATGCTGGCTATAGAGATTTTTTAAGACTGTTTGAAGTAAGTGTCTTAAAATATTTTCCGTGGAATTTTGTTATTTAATAGCTTTTTCTCTAAAGTTCTTAAGGTATCCGAACTCGTTGAAAATGACCAAATTTGGACAAGACCGATACTTTTGTTTTCTATTTTATTGAATACAGCTATCTTTTGACTTTACAAAACATACTTTGTTTTGATTCTACGCTTCTCAGAGGCCAAGTTACAATCAATTTTATTAAGTGGGTCTTTGATGTACCAGAAGTAGGCATTTAAATTGTTCGAAATCTATCATGGCGAGTCTGATCACACAAAATATTACGAATGTATTTCTATAAAACTTTTTGAACCTGATATTTATGCTATTTGCTAGAGAATATACTAAAATATTTCTTATTGTAAGAATATTTTTTGAGTTAGGACTTGTTATTTAAATAATGGTCTCATAAAGGCGGGATTTTTCTTATAACGTTTAATCAATCAGCTGTAAAATTTTCAAATTTTAATAAAACATTAAAATTTTAGTACCTTCTCTAGATAAATTCCTCTAAATTGTTTTGGGAATTATTTTACTAATATGAGTTTATTACTTTTTTCACTAATTGCTTTGAAGTTTTTTCAAAGATATTGCTAAAACTTCACTTATAATTGTGATTTTTGTGAAATTCAGGCAATTTATTTTAAATATAGTTGGTTAAATATTAGTATTTATTGGCATTGAATCCTAAAAAAGTTTTAACTATGCTATTTTGTAAAAAAGTACCCAGAACGTGTTCGGATACCTTAATTGGAAAAACAGCATTTAATGCATTTGAGCAGAAAAATTGAGTTATTTGAAAGGAAGTTATTTTTTGAGTTTTGTGGGTTTGACGAAAATGCTTTAAAGTGTGTCGATTAAAATATGAATTATAAAATGATTTTAAAATATTTTAACATCGGATTAATAATATTCGAGTCCAAAAATTAGATAAGGACTAATTATTTAAGTTTATAATTTGTATACTTCTCATTTGTGTGATGAAATTTAATAATGTATTCGCACCTACGTTCGGAACCGTGGTTTTGAAAACGCATATGAATGAATGATGTTTTTTTCTATATTTAGTGACATCTGAATTATAGAATACTAGCTGCATGGCCCGGCTTTGCACGGGCTTTCTCTTTCCCTCATGACGCCAGCAATTATGTGTGTGCTTGTACGCGCGCAATGCGAGTGATTTCTAAAATTATTTCATTAAATTTCCCTTTTTCAAAATATGTTCCACATATTTTCGATTTAAGACAGGTTTTTCTCCCCTCCCTCTAGCCCGGCATAACACGTTTTTTTTAGTGTAAAATTACAGTTTCCTCTTCCCCTCCCCCTCACAGATAAAATATTCAGGGGACAAAGTTTGTGAAAATCTTTGTGGGTCTTTCACGCAAAAACAACTTAATGGATTTAAATGAAACTTTACAGTAATATAGCTTATACATCAGAATAACACATAGGCTATAATTTATACCATAGGCTATAATTTATAAAAATTTGTAAAAAGTGTCCAAAATATAACGCTATTTGTCAAGCAAGAAGGAAAAAATTCTGCCATCTGCAAGCAAAAAGCTGAAAAAAAAAAAAGCCCACGTCAGCATATATCTATCTTTTTGTTTGTGAAAAACTCTTTTTTGTTTTGGCTACGCAAGGGGCTCGCTTCTAATTAATTCCTGTGATCAGAATAATGCCTATTTTTTTTTTTTTTTATTTCAGAATAAAACTAAGTTCTGAAGGGAGAGGTTGTTATAAATCTCTCTTTATTTTAATGTTTTTTTTATCATTTTATTATGCACATTTGGTAGTAAAAAGTTGATCTATTTTCAAAATACCTACTTTTATCGCTTCTGGTACTTAAAGTAAATAAACTTTCTATTTCACACTACATCATTTGGACAAACTTTCATAATTTTTTTGTGGTTAGTAGTTAATTATAACGCTGTAATTTTAATTGAATAGGCAGATATTGCATTTTTAAGTATAAAACTAATTATAACTACTGCACTGTATTTTTTGCAGTGAGTGAGTGAATATTAAGGTCGCACACTGTTCAGCTACACGAGGGCTTTTAGAGACGGACCAAGAAATTTTGAACAATGGTCAAGTGACGGGAACGACACTTGAGCTGGCACCCCCTTCTCCTAACTACCACACCACACCAACTTAGTAGGAATATTCTACCAATACTTAGCTTTAATATTCTTTGAAATCCACTCTTCCAAAATATATGGCAGCACGGGTTCTATGAAGAGTATTTTAGTGGGGAAGGTGAAAAGTTTTGTAGCAGATATTGCGTTTTCATCATATTGCAAAGATTATTATTTTTGTCGCAAAAAAAAAAGTTAATGTCAAAATTTAAGTGTCTTATGATTTTGTCTGTTAATGAAGACCTTGGAAAATGATTTGACTCCTTATTTTAAGTGAACGGTGTACATAATTAATTTTACAGTTGAATATCTTTAATTAATTTATTAGCTCTAACGGATTAAATTTTCCAAAGTAGAGTATTTTGTTTATGCATATCCCTTAATTTGTACATGTAGTGATCCAAAAAAAATATTGTATGAAAAAAACTGCAGTAAATCATAATGCGGTTGGATAAAGTATTAACGTGCATCGCTTCCCTACACGGCGGGTCTTACAAAGCTCTAATAAAGCTCGAGCTACGAAAGTAGCTAGGCATTTGCCAACTTGACTCTATCGTTAACATTTCGCGATGTTTTTCATTGAATCGCCATTATAATTTAAGAAACGGCGTTGCTTGCGAATATTACAATTTTAAAATAAAATAAATACAACAGAAAGTAATATTAATGTATTACACTTTCAGATATAAATTATTTACACTACTTTAAGCGTTCATTACGCAAAACTTTCAAGAATGTGTTACTTTTGCTGAGCAGAGATCAGCTTAGGGAGGTATTTTGAAAAATCGACCCTCAAGAGTGTTACGAGGAATTATAAATTTAAAAAATCCTTTTTATCGGCTTTTAGATCTACATAGTTAAAATTTAACAAAGGTGTTTTTTTCTTTCTTTTTGTTTAGCTGAGATATGCAAAAGCTTTTTTTGTTTAATTTTCTAATCCACATAAAATTAACTCAATAAAATCTTCTTTTTCCTTCAATCTGTGTTGTTTAATTTTTCATTTCACCCGTGGGAAGAACGTTTACACCAGCTAGTATATATATATATATATATATATATATATATATATATATATATATATATATATATATATATATATATATATATATATATATATATATATAAGTTATAAAAAACAGTATGGGGGAAGCGTAGATATATATTTACTTGTACTGAAAAAAAACATTGAAAAAGAAAAAAAAACTAAATGATAAAAACATTTTGATATTTTATTTTAATTTCATAGTTTTCCTTCCACTGTCATAGTTACAAATGTTGCGTAATGAACGCTTAAAATAGTGTAAATAATTTATATCAGGAAGTGTAATACATTAATATTACTTTTTGTTGTATTTATTTTATGTTAAAATCTTGTCACTGCCTCTCCCTTTTATTATGAAATAAAAATAGTGACGACACTGATGAAGGGAATAAATGAAAAGCGAAAGCGCACGTAGACAAAACAGAAGGGATAAAAAAGATAGATGAATGCTGTCACGGGCTTTTTTGCAAATGGCCGAATTTTTTCCTACTTTCTTGACAAATGTCGTTATATTTTGAAAACTTCTCACAATATCTTTATAACTTTTAGCCTATGTGTTATTCTGATGTATAAGCTATTTTACTGTAAAGTTTCATTAAAATCCATTCAGTTGTTTTTGCGTGAAAGTCCCACAAAGATACTCAAAAACTTTCGCATTTATAATATGTATATTAGACACATATAAAATTGTTTTAAGAATGTTATAACAGAAAAATTGTTTAAATGCATTTATGGCCAAAAAAGAAGGAAAGAAGGATATTTTTTTTAAAAACTCTCTTTTTATGAAAAAGGCTCCTATAAAAAGAATATTTCACCTACATGTAGCTAAAAATTCTGTAGAGAGCTTGAGCAAGAATTTTTGAATTACATATATATATATATATATATATATATTTGAACTGGATTTATTATTTTAATATATCACTACACAGAGAAATTTTAACGAAAAAAGCACCCGTTATTATTTCAGTTGATGGTACCTCAGTAAATATTAATTTTTCAAAAATCCTAGTTAAAAGTTCTATAAAGAAGTCTTGGCTATATATAGGCAAAATACTATCATTATAGAAGCATTATTCATCAAGAGAAAGTATTTTGAAAATATGTCATCCTTTCCTCATTTTTAGCCAAAAAATTGCATTTAAGTAATTTTTTTGTAATAATATTCTTTAAACAATTTTATATGTGTATTTTAATTCATGACATTTATTATCGAAAACATTATTCACATTCATATGCTTTTTTAAAATCACGGTTCAGAACATTGTCGGATACCTTAATTATAATAATAATTTGAATTTATATAATTCATAAGTTTTTTAATTTCTATAGCAACAAGAGAAAACGAACTCTAGGGGGTATATTTCCTTCTCCACATTACCCCAAAACGATTCCAGTTATATGTAATAACTCATTATAAACGTAACTTCAAATGATTTAAAACGAAATACAATTCGAATTGTTAAGAGGTGCAAACAACTGGAACAATGTAATAATAACTTTATTACAAAATGAACTTGCTTTTGATGTAAATTGTTGAATAAACTTGGATTTCTCTATCTTCTATATGCTTGAATAAAAGATAGAAATTTAAAATTATGTAATTTACATAATGCATATCTAATAAAGATAGTAATAAGCATGATAGTATATAAGCATGAATGATGCGCATTTTGTGTGGTCCTCTGTGGTTTGGCCTCTTCCAATTACTGTGCTTTGGATCCTCCCCTGATTCTATCTTATTGAATGATTGATGACAAGGGAAAGTGTTCCGGGAAAACGTAAGTTCTTGCTTGACACAACCACTGATTTTGTATATAAACACTATACTAGACATGTTTTTCACACTGGGGTATATAACTGTCTTGGTAGTTCAAACATGGTAACAAGTGTTTATGAATTTACGACAGGGTCGGACAGAAAAATACGAGCACGATGAAAAGTACCTATCACGACCACGACAAAGTCTCTTTCAACGGAAAAAAGAGATAAAACTTGCTCAGCAATAAAAAAGCATGTACATTATCTTTACCATTTTTTATAATTATCGTGTGTTTTACTTTGATGTATTTATTTTGTCAACCCAAGTAATAGTATCTTGATTAATGTAATTGATAATTTCTATATACTATTGTCATTTCATTAAGAGTTTCGCAAATTTTTTAAAAAAGTTCTTTAAAACTACTGAAAGTCAGTGGCGCACACATAATTTTTTCAAGGGGGGGTCCAGGGTCAAAAATTCACCATTTTCGTATTACGCTCTAATACACCACCCAACATATTCTTTTGATTTTGTAGATTTCCAGGAACAAAAAACAGTAACAAATTAATTATTAAATAAGTAATCATAGTCAATTAATAAAATTAATTATTACATAAGTAATTATCATTAATTAATAAAACTAATTATTAAATAAGTAACTAACATTAAATTTTAAATAATAATAATTATTTAATAAATAATAATCATTAAGTGTTAATTAAATACCATTATTTAATTAATAATTAACAATAATTAATAAAATAATTGATTAGTTAATACTTATAATTAATTAGTTAATGATTATAATTAATTAATAACATTAATTGTTTAATAAATAATTATCATTAGTTAATAAAATTAATTAATAAATAATTATCGTTAATTAATAAACTTAATTATTTAATAAATATATAATCGTTAATTAATAAACTAAATTATCTAAGAAATAATTATCATTAAATAATAAACTTAATTATCTAATAAATAATTATCATTAATTAGTAAAATTAATTATTTAAGAAATACTCTTATTAATTAATATTATTATTATTATTATTATCATTAATTAATGAAATTAATTATTGAATACATGCTTATCATTAATTAATGAAATTAATTATTGAATGCATGATTATCATTAATTAATACAAATAATTATTGGAAAAAAATTATTATTAACAAATACTTAATTTTATTTTACGTACTATATACATGGGATTATAATCAAACGAAAAAAAATTAAAGGCTTTGGGAGGGGGGTCCGGACCCGAGGACCCCACCCCACCTTGGTTCACCACTGTTGAAAATAGATACATGTCATTTATTATTCATCATGTACAGTGGCGTAACTGAAAATATCAGGCCCCCTCCCTCCTGCAAAGTCAGGCTTTGGGGCCCAAACCGGATCTTACAAGATTGCAAAACCATAACATAATATGGGCTTTGGGTCCCTTAGAATACTGGGCTCCCGCGCAATATGGGGTTGCGGGGTTGACGTTACGCCACTGATGATGTAAAGCCGGGGTAGGCATTACGTCGATCGCGATCGACGGGGGACCGTCAAGACATTTAGGGGTGACCGCTTGAAGATTTTTGCATTTTGTAATTATGTACGGAAATACTCAAGATTGGCTGATGTATGCGGACTAAGAGTCTTCTATTACCTGCAACAACGAAAACTAACAAGATGAAAATGTTTTTTTTTATTTATGTATTTTGAATTGTTTAATAATAAATGCATCATTTGATATCATAATATTTATGGCTGTGTTATTATTATGTTTGAACCTTCCTTTTTCTTTAAAAGCGGTTTTAATTTCTCGTAAAAGTATCAGTTTTTATATGATTTTAGTTCTGTTGGTAAGTACTAAGTAATAATTTCTTATTAATTATTAAAATAATGCGGACCTTTTTCTACCTCACCACACCTATGACCCTAGGCTTTGGTGCACACCAGAATTTTTCAAGGGGTTGGTGGTGGGGGTCGACGGTTGAAAGTCAACCAATTTCACATTGGGTGAGGTCGATAGCTCTGATTTTAACCACAAATGGTGTGGTTATTCTAGAAATGTCTAGAACGGATTATGAGCAGACTTTGAGTTATGTATAACTTGACTGCTCAAGCAAAAGGCGTGGACTGTATACTTTAAAAATGTTTGTTTATTGAGGACGGTAGGTACGTCCGCTCCGTGGATGTATTACAAGCATACTGACGAAAATGTAAACAAAGAGGACTACTAGCACCCTCTGCACATGCGGGTCGTAACAGAGTCCCCGCCATTGAAATGAAATTTCATACAAATACATAATGCAATTCATGATACTTACATACAAAATACACAATATTTACAAAGCAAAAGGGCATGCATAATATTAAATGCAAATACACAATATTTACAGTACTTAAATGAAAAAATACACAATACATTTTATGATACTTAAATACGATTGAAGTTAATTTATACACATACAATAATTACTAATAACAAAATTCATACAGGTAATATACAAAGATTTCTGATTGTCCTTTTAAATATATTTCCGTTTGGCATACGCAGGTTCACAACTCGGACCTTACCATCGGTGCCAGGAAAAATTTCAGTTATTCTTCCGGTACTCCATTTCGTACTAGGAAGATTTTCATCTTTGATTAAAACTAAGGTTCCTACAGAAACATTATTTTTGTTAAATTTCCACTTGTGACGTTCTTGTAAATTATTCAAATAATCGCGTTTCCAAAGCTTATATATATGTTGGGTAATTTTTTTACTTTTTCCCATCTCGACAACTGATTCTCGTTTATATTAGTTATTTGCGCTTCAACTATGCATGTTAGGGGTCTACCTACTAAGAAGTGTCAGTGGTCAGTGTTTTGAAATCATCGAAATTTGACGTCAAAGGAGTGAGTGGTCGGGAATTTAGCACAGCCTCAATTTCACAAAGTATTGTGATGAACTCTTCGAGAGTTAAATGTGCGTTCCCCACGACTCTTTTTTAAGTGGAATTTAAATGCCTTTACTCCTGCTTCCCATAGCCCTCCATGGTTTGGGGACCTGGGTGGGATAAAGTTCCACTCTATCGATTCATTTGTGAAAAATTCTGCTAATGTGTGATCAGGTAATTTAATCATTTTGAACAATTTTTTAATTTCGGCATTTGCGCCAACAAATGTTTTAGCGTTGTCGGTAGTGATTTTTGCACACTTTCCTCTCCTACAAAAAAAAAACGTTTTAAACTTGCAATGAATGCTTGGGATGTGAGATCTGTCACAAAATCTAAATGAATTGCTTTTGTACATAAACATACATAGACTACTACATAAATTTTATTTAATGCCCCTTTGCTTTGATTTTTAAACTTAATGAAGAATGGGCTTGCAAAATCAACGCCCGTGACATTAAAGGGATAATTCGGTGTTACACGATCTCTCGGTAGGTTAGCCATAATTTGATTCATAGTGATGGGCTTGTTCTTAAAGCAATTCACACATTCATGAATAATTCTACGACAGTTATTTCTGCCATTGAGTGGCCAGAATTTTTGACGAACAAGATATAAAAGTGAGTGGGGTCCTGCATGCAAATATTTTTTATGATAATGGCTCAATATAATATCAGTTAAAACGTTTCTACTAGGTAAAATCATGGGAAATTTAGCCTTCTCATTTAAATTTGAATTGGCAAGTCTGCCTCCTACTCTAACTATGTTGCTCTCATCAAGAAAAACATTAAGTGGAGTTAATTTGCTTTTCATAGGAATAGGCTCACCTGCCAACAATTTGCGCATTTCTTCATAGAACTCCCTTTCATGCAATGAGTGGATCAGCCAGTTCTCAGCATGACTTACCTCCTGTGAAGTAAGGGGTCCCTTTATCTTTGTAATTCTGGTTCTGCAGTTGTGTATGAATCTGTAAGGAAAACTTACAACACGAATTAATTTTACATAGTTGTTTGAAATATCAATAATGTTTTCAAGGAAATTGTTTTTAGTCACTGTCAATGTCAAGGACATGTCCTCTTTTGGATTTGAGTTCTTTCTCATTTCCGTTAAATACACCCTTTCTGGGATCGCTTCATCTAGTCTTTTGGTCTGGAAGTCAATTTGACGTAGAAACGAGGATCCATTCCACCACTTGGAGTTGGTCGTAAGAGCGTCTACGCTGATTACTCTAGTAAGTAGATCTGCTGGGTTGTCCTTGCCGGAACAGTGGAACCACGAGTTAGGATCGGTGAGGGATTGGATTTCGCGAACCCTGTTCGCAACAAAGGGTTTCCATCTATGGCTTGGACCTTTGATCCAATGTAAAGTGACCTGAGAGTCCGTCCAGAAAAAGGCTCTGGTTGAACACTTCTGATCTAGGATTTTCTTGACTTCCTTCGCTAAGCGTGCAGCAAGCAGAGCGCCCATCAGTTCCAATCTAGGCAGGGATAACCTTTTCAGAGGTGCAACACGGCTCTTGGATGTTACAAGATCAACGCTGACTCTGTCCTTGTGCTTGACTCTCAAGAAGGCGGCTGCTCCATATGCTTTTTGACTGGCATCGGAAAAGGTATGGATTTGGACTTCACTTGAATCTCCACTGGAATCGAGGATCTTTCGCGGAATCTTCAACTCTGATAAAAATGGAAGTTCTAACCACCATTGTGTGACCATACTGCATGAATATCTGGCGGTAGCTCGTCATCCCAGGATAACTTCCGTAGCCAAAGTTTGTGAAGGTCTCTAAGAACCTCACTTTGAGAACTAGAATAATTATGAGTCATAAAAGAACCAGTAGCCATTTTTATAAATAACTTTCTTTATTTGATTATTTTTTTCCAAATAGAATCAAATAAACTTATTAACAGTAATTTTAATAATACTATGAGGTTTTAAAGATAATATCCTTTAAATTAACTCAATTAATTAATGATCTAATTAATTAATTTATTAAATAACGATCACGCAGAAATTACCACGATAAAGAGATCCCAGAATTATATTTAATAATGTTCTTATTGAACATTTAACTTTAATCTGACTCTTAAAACTTGAGTGAGACTTTAAATTCAAAATAATAATTACCACTCGGAATCTCAATTCTTCATGAGGTTAATTTATCTTTAACAACAATATTTCAATTCAAAATCACTATAACTCTATGTTTCAATATCTATCTCCTACTGCTCTAACTTTACTATTTCGTTTGACTTAAATACTGAATCTAATCTACATAACAAGGAATCCTGTCCGCTCTTTGGAGTTGATTGGAAATAGGTAGGGAATTAAATTTCCCTAAAAAGGTCGGTTCAGAAGGTTAGTGATAAAGTTCCGTATAGATTCGTCATGAGTTCTTGTAATAGGCATTTGAGCCTAATTGTGTAGGGTGACAAGAACCCAACTGGATCGTATATTTTCCCTGTTGATTGAAGCACAATTCTTTTTGTGATGGGTTTTGACGTGTCCAATTGCAGAAGTCCTTTAACATCAATTGTAAAATAGTCGTGGACAACATCCCATGGTATCCCTAAAACCTTTGACGAAGGGATTTTAGAACTGTCGTCCGGGTGACGAGGATATGTCTCAAGGCCTTCCTTTTCCCAAGTTCTCATCAATGTTTGATCATTTGAATTCCATTTGCGTAATTTCATGCTGGCATTCTTCATGATTGTTTCAGCATCCTTTGATACTTTTAAGGCTTGGGAGATGTCATCAGCACCACTGATTACGTCATCGACATAGAGACAAGTGTCAAGCATTTCAGTTGCTGCTGGATATTGCTCACGGTAATTCTCGATGTGATGCTTAATTGTTGCGGAGAGCAAGAAGGGGCTTACGTTGACTCCAAACATCACACGCTTAAATCTATACACTTGAAACTTGTAGGGATCTGTTTGATTTGATCTAATGTCTGGAAACAAAAATCTAACTGCATCTCTGTCCTCGTCACGTAATGAGATTTGCAAGAATGCACGTTCTATATCTGCGGTGATAGCAATCGTGTTCAAGCGAAAAGAAATTATCAAGTGGAATATGTTTGGGTTTAAATTCCCACCTGACCATATACAGTCATTAAGAGATGGTTGTCCATCTTCATGGGAACTTGCATCGAAAACAATGCGCATTTTTGTAGTTAGGCTTTCTTGGCGAAAGACCACTTGGTGCGGTAAATAGAATACTGCTCTATCAGTTGGTTTTTCGGTTTCTAGAACCCTTTCAATTATTCCTTGAAATTCATATTCTTTTAAAATTTCGGAATATTGTATGTACAGAGTTGGATCACGAATGAATCTTCTTGTTAAGGATTTAACACGTTTTCCTGCTATGGAAAAATTGTCATTTAACTCTTGTGTATGGCCCTTCCAAGGAAACCCAACTTCATAACGACCACTATTGAAACGTACTGAAGATTTAAAATGTTGCATGGCTTGGTCGTCTGGGTCACAACTAGACTCTGCTTTAATTCCTATTGCTTCTAAATCCCAAAATTTTGTTAAATTTCTATCAACCTGATCTTGGATGAAATTGCAAAAATAATAGTTCGATGGTTCGTTTTGTTGAATGGAGCCTGTTACAATGTAACCAAATACGGAGTCCTGCAATATTATTGAATTGTCATGTAATTTTATTTGTTTACTTTTTAATAATTCATAAAATATTTCACCTCCCAGGAGAATATCAATTGGTTTGGGAATATTAAATTCCGCATCTGCATATGTTATATTTTGAGGCAATTTTATTTTTGTTAAATCCAATGGCTGTGTAGGAACGCATCCAGTAATTTTAGGGACTATGAGAAAGTTAAGTTTTCTTTTAAATGAACTTCCGTTCGAAATTTCAGCGGAAATTCTTTTCCTCACTGAAATGCAAGCTCCATTCAAGCCTACAATAGTTGAATTCATAGAGTATTTTTCCAACCCGAGGAAATTTGACGTTTCCAAGCTACAAAGGCATTTTTGGCTGCCTGAATCGAGGATCGCGTTCATTACAAGCCAACCCCCTGTCGCACTTTGAACCTTGACCTTGGCGGTCGAAAGCAAAATGGATTTCTCCCCAACCTCATTGTAAAGACACGTCGCGGTTTGAGGGTTTATTACAGTGGCGGGACTCGGGTCATAAATGACCCCTGATGAACTCTGTGGAGAGGGGAGGTTTCTGTTTTGGTGTGGTTCTGATATCGGTCGGGGCACACTTGTTTTGCAAAGATGAGAATTGTGGTTCGCATTACAAACCTTACATTTCCTGTTAAGTTTTAAACAGTTCTTAATAAGGTGATGGTCTAGACAATTAAAGCATAGGATTAAGGATCTCACTTTGTTGCTTCTTTCTTGAACAGACATCTCGTGAAACATTTTACACTTAAAAATTGGGTGTGTCTCTGAAGGACATAACGGACAGGTTTTCCATTGCTTTTCACGACAAATGATCTGAATTTTGGAGAATATTCGTTCTTGTTTTTCAACGAAGAATTTCTTTGTACGTTTTCTAAGGCTTGGCTCCTTTTTATTAAAAAGTCTAAAAAATTATTCCACTTAGGCAAATCATTAGAATGTAATTCCATTTCATATTGTTTACGCGATTCATCATCTAGACGTTGAGTTATAACAAAAATTAACATTGATTCACACAAAGCGTTAGGTTCTAATTCTAGTTGTTTTAAGGCTCTAAGATGACTCTGAATTGAATCTATTAAACTTCTGAGATGAAAAGCAGATTCAAATTTTATTTTGTTAGGATTTAAAAGTTCAGCAATATGACTATTTACAATTAATCTTTTATTTTCGTATCTACCTTCTAAAGCTTCAAATAAAGATGAGTAAGAATCGTTTACTGTTTGCAATTGTTTTGCATGGCCTTTCAGGGCAGATTGCAAATAATATAATTTTTGCGAGTCTGATAAACAAGCGTTATCATGAATTAATGATACAAATTGGGATTTAAATTGCAACCAATCAATATATTGTCCCGAAAATTCCGGTAAATTAATGGATGGCAGTTTCACATTGTAATTAGCAAAATCATTTTTCACAGATAATTCAGAGGTATCCACATTAGAAGATTCAAGTAAGGTATTGAGACTCACCTCTAAATTATCTGCGTCCACTTCCATCGTGTCCAAACTGGCCTCGAAATCCATGAGCTCTTCATCCGAAAGAACCCTGTAGCTTTCGGTCCGAAGTTTGTCTATTTTTGCTTTCACTTCAGAAAGCGATGCGAGTTTAGTTCTTATTTCAACTTGATTCAATGGTGAATCCACATTTTCCAAGGAGTTTCTAATGCGTGTGATCTGACCGAGCAGATGTGCTTTCCTTCTGTTAAACACGGCGAGTTCTGATAGTTCTTTTGGAGCCATTTTGATTTTTGGCTAGGGCTAGACACCGACCACAAAACTGGGTGAGGTCCATAGCTCTGATTTTAACCACAAATGGTGTGGTTATTCTAGAAATGTCTAGAACGGATTATGAGCAGATTTTGAGTTATGTATAACTTGACTGATCAAGCAAAAGGCGTGGACTGTATACTTTAAAAATGTTTGTTTATTGAGGACGGTAGGTACGTCCGCTCCGTGGATGTATTACAAGCATACTGACGAAAATGTAAACAAAGAGGACTACTAGCGCCCTCTGCACATGCGGGTCGTAACACACATCATTTCCCAATACGCAGCCAAACATATTTATTATTTTTATTTTGTCGATTGTGCCGCGAACATAAAACAGTAAAAAAAAGATTAAATTACTAAATAAATAATCAACATTAACAAGTAAAAAAAAATTATTAATAACAAAATTTATAAGTTTTATGCACAAAATACTTGAGATTATAATCAATCGGGGGAAAAAATCAAGGGCTATGAAGAAGAGTAAGGACCCGTGGACCCTCCCCCCTCCTCGTGTGCGCCACTGACAGTAGATGGACCTCAACACCTTGAAAAAATTAGAAGTAGCCCGTACCCTAGAAAAGTCTGCCCGCCGCTGATGTAAAGTACGTAGATTAAGTTGCTTTTGGTGGTTGCTTATTTGATGGTACGATTTATATAACAATCTTTGATTTAACAGATTTTAAACAATTTTTCGTTTGTTCCCTATGCCTGTGTATCATGTAAAACAGTTTTGTGCTAAAAAAAACACAAAAAGTTAACCTTTTAATTTCTTAAGGAAAAATTTCAAAATCCATTCAGTGATTTTAAAATAATACTCTCCTCCTTCACTAGTTGACGTACACAAATGAAATTTGATTTACAAGTATATCGAACAAAATTTTGTATGGGGTTTGAAATAAACTCTCTCTCTGATTGAGTTTTGTAAAATATTTTTTTTCCAGAATGCTAATTGAAAATTCCTCGAAAACTGAGAGTAAATTCTAAATTCAGCTATTATATTAAAATTAAGTATTGCTTTGATTAAAAAATGCATTCCAGTTTTTGTTACGTGTATTAATAGCAATAGTTAGAAAAACATCAAAGCATTTTGAACAATAGAAAAAAAAGCTATAGCATATAAAGAAAAAATGAAGAAAATGAAGAAAAATTTGTGATTTTTTTACTTTCTGAGGTAATGATTAAAGTTTTTATTTGACATTGGGATGTGAACAAAAACGAAAATAATAGTTATCATAATTCTAGGTTTTTGTTTAACTTAGAGCTTTCAAATTTTGTGATATTATAGAAAAATATATAAAGAATAATTTCTCGACTAAAAAAACTGATTTAATTTTTTGAATGACTTGCGTTTATTGAATCATGCAGTGTAATCTTAATGTTTTGCCAAATTTGGCTTTCAAAGACGTATCGGAAACAATTTTAAACATTAAGCTATGTTTATATATTAGAAGAAATTTAGTTGCACATTCATTCACTCAAGCACTTTTTTCTTTCTCTTATCGCACAGAAAATATAATTTATAACTGAACCTAAGTATTTTTTTTTGTACTTACTGAAATATTTTCTTTTTATATTAGTTTTTCAATTGTACTGATTTGCCATCTTTTCCAAATAAATATCTGAAAGTTTAATTTCAGTAATAAAATTAATACCGTGAATTTAAATGTACATTTTTTTTTTAAATTTACCATTAAATTATTCTAATTTTTCAGGTTTTATTCTTATGCTTTCTTTTAGGTCATATTGAAAAGTTTTTAAATTAGTTAAAAATTTAATTAAAAGAGTTGCATAGTTTAAAAAATAAAAATAATCAGAGATGAATAGAAAAGAGCATTGCAATTTTAATCTTTCTCATTCTTTCAATTTTTATCATCAAGAAACACAACTGAATCATTTGGTCTTTTCAGAATTTCTCTTTCTCTTATTCTTATTTATATAAGACCGAATCGAAAGCAGAGTGTAAATATCAGTTTTATCTATTTTATTTCCATTCATTTGTCATTCAAATCCATTACCATTTTGTTAAAACAAGAAACAAAAGAACATATTTCACTTATTTTCATTCTAATGCACTGGCAGCTCGTAAAAAAAATCAGAACCGAGTAAATGAACATTAAAAAAAATCTCCAAGTTGGCAAGTCTCATGCTTTCTGTCTAATATTTTTCTTAAAATTACCAAGGCAAATGTAACTACATGTCATTCCTAAATCTTAACTGCTCTTTCCTTTGTCTGATGAGAATAAATGATAACATACTGGCCGTCTTACAGAACTGGTGATTAACTTTAAAGACTGAGTCATCATGAACTTTTAGTGATCAACGATGCTGTGTTTCTACCACGGTCACACGAGCGATCCTCCCCAACCATTCATTCCCTTTAAGAAATGAGTTCTGTTGACTTAAGCAATGAGCTCTGCTTTCTTAAACATCCCTTATCGATGGAAGGGCACAGGGAGGGTAACCAGCAAATTGCTCTTAATCGTAGTATTTTACTGATAAGCTTTACTGAATTTCATATGGGGTGGTTTTACGTCTCAACTTGAAGTCACGAGCGGCATGTTTTGGCTAGATTTTCCGTTTTTGTTGTTCTCCAGCGGATACCAGGTTCATCGCATGTGTAATGATGCATAACGCTGTTTTCTTTTCAATTATTTGTTGATGATTCAGGTGGGTGGAAGAAACCAATCTTTGGATACAAAATTTTTGGTTTTTGTGATAGTGCATGGAGGTTGAATTGGTTGTAATTCGATTAGTTCAAAGGTTATCTTATTGTCTTTAATGTCAGTGAATAAAGATGTTTTCTAAAAAAAATCCTAGACTTAACTTTTTATGACGGTTGAAATAATACGAAACAGAAATAAAAATGTAATCTTTCCAGTTTTTATATTTAGCTAGCAGCTGTGTTTTTCAAACTTTTAAGCGAACTGTTGCATATAACTCGCAGGTGTTGTCATCCAAAATATATAAAAATTTGGAATATTGCTTAAAAAATCTATTGCTTTTATTTCAGTTAAATATTTTATCATTTTTATACCAGCCGATGCGGATAGTATATTGTGAATAAATTTGTTTTCCATTTCTTCTTTTCATAAAAAATGTATATAATGAATAGTATTTTTTTCCAAGACAATTTTTATACCCCAATACAATTACTTCACAAAATCAGGAAATTTTGCTTCCGATATTTTTTTAAAAAAATTTTGTGTGTTAATTTTAGCTAACTGTTTATGTATGTGACATGCAGCCAAAAGCAACGCAGTCTTCGCGCGCAGGCGCATTGAATCGAAACTGTAACAAAAACTTTTGGACATTAGAGCAGAGAGAGAGCAGAGAGAAAGGAGAACGCGAGAGGTGCGCGAGCAGGCGTTACCTTCTGAAAATGATCGTCAATCTTATCTGTAAAATCTTTTCTACCTTTTTAATTAATTTTTGTTTAATGTTAAAATAAAATAGAAGTAGACCAACGTCTTGGACCCCTTGTTGTCTCCCACAAATTATGGGGGCTCGGCCGCGATCAAGGGATCGATAAACTTTCGATTTTGAACCAAAGTCTGGACAATGAACAACAGCGTCCGTGAAGGAGACGCTCCGCCATTTTTCGAAAACTTCGTTCAACCTGTGTAGAGGTTTGAACTCAGCATGAAAATTCCGCCTGTGTAGAGGCGATTGAAAAAAAAAAAAATTTCGATTTTGATCAAAATTTGGAACGTGAAAAAAAAAAGCCGTCCGTGGAGGAGACGCGCCGCCATTTTTCGGAAACTTCGTTCAACCTGTGTAGAGGTTGCATTCTTCATTTGAATCCAGCGTGAAAATTCCGCCTGTGTAGAGGTTGGAACCATCGACAAATATTCCGCCTGTGTAGAGGTTGGAACCATCGACAAAAATCCGGCTGTGTAGAGGTTGGAACTAACTCAGTGTGAATAATCCGCCTGTGTAGAGGCCGGAACTACAATTTCAACTATATTACCTGCGAAGAGGTGAAATCAGTGGAATCGAAATTTTTTCTTCATTGGATACATCGTACGTGCGAGCAACAAGGGAGCCAAAAAAAAAAAAAAAGGTAGGATCTTTCCATTTCTAAAATGTATAAAAACGCTCTTAAAGAGGATCTCATAAGAGTAGTTCAGGAGCTAGACGGTATTGTCGAAAGTACTGACACTATAGTTAAACTAAAGACTAAAATTGAGAACAGTAGTACATTTGAAAGTGATCCAGATTTCGTTAAAACTTTAATTCAAAACTGTATAGATGAGAGAGTATCGCAAAACGAAAGAGAGGTAACTTCAGAACAAAAAATTGAGCTCGCGAAACTTCAGTTGGCAAAATTAGAAAAAGAAATCGAACTTCAATTAGCTATAAATAAAGCATTAAGTTTAAATCCTGCAGCTAAAGTCGAAGAAAAACAGTTCGAAACTAACATAGAAAATATGATAAAAAGTATAAAAACTTTATCTCTTCCTGTTCCCACCAGATCTGAAAATTTTAATCTGTTCTTCCAATCATTAGAACGCGCATTTTTAACCAAGAAAATAAATGACGAATATAAATCTGAAATTTTAATAAATCTTCTGGGCGAAAGAGCTCATAACGTCTTACTGTATATTAAAGAAGAGGAATTAAATGACTATGAAAACTAAAATCTATAGTACTCAGAGAATTCCAATTAACCCCTCGCGAGTGTTTAAACTCATTTAAAAATGCTGTAAAATCATCAGGCGAGACATACATCCAATTTGCTGCAAGATTGACGGCAAACTTCCAATATTATTGTTCGTTAAGAAAAGTTAATTCCTTTGAATCTCTATGTGATCTTATAATTTCTGATAAATTATTTGAAACTTTAAATAAGGAAACTGCAACTCATATTGGCATTCGAGAAGCAGAAGATTGGTTTAGGCCCATTGATTTAGCTAAAGAGTGTGATATTTATATTTCATCTAGAAGCGGATCACGTAAAGAAATTCCTATTACTTATGGATATACCCAAGACCCCTTTAAAAATAGATCACAAAACTTTAAACCAAAGATTAAAGAGAACTATCCCCAATATCTTGAAAGAGAAAATAAAAATTACTATATATGCGGTGATTCATCTCATTGCGCAAGAGACTGTGAGAAGCGTTTTAAACCTAAAGAATCTAATGATCACATTCATAATAAAATAAACGTGAATACTTTGAAAATCGAGAACGAAAAACAAAATAGCGATGAATTCGCACAACAATTACAATACGTAAACATTTTTGTAGAAAATCAGCCCGTAACAGCATTGATTGATTCAGGTTGCCAGATCCCAGTTTTAAATTCCTCACTAATTAGAGTGCAAACACCTTCCGAAGAAATCATAACATTAAGCTCATGTTTTGGTGAAAAGCGAATGGTAGAAGTTAAACCCATAAATATTTCTCTTAATCAACACTCTACTAGCTTAAGTGTGAGAACGGCAATATCACCGACCTTGACCGAAGAATTTATTATACATCCCAGTGTATATTCTGAAATAGAGGAACTAGGCCACGCAAAGAGCGATGTTTTATTGAGTGAAAATGAATCCTCTTTAGGTGCTCATGCTTGTGTTCATTTTAATTCAAATGTTTCTGTTTCAAATGTGATAGAAAACTCTAGTTATGATTTGCCATATGTTGAAAACTTTAATACTAGGAATGATTCGAGTTCTCTAATTAAGGATTATAAATGTAATAAAATTAAGATTACTAAGTTAAAATTGAGTATTGTAAGAGAAAAATGTTCTGATATAGTATTGTGTAAGAAAGCCAATGGTGCCATGAAAACGAGTTCCGTGGAATTCATCTCCCGCTCACCTACCCCTTCACCAATGGAACGTAAATATAGACGGTTTGTGTTACTCCGACGAATCTTTCAACCTTGGCAGTGGAAACGAAGGAAAAAAAGAAATCGTTTTGAACAGACGTCCAGAACTCTACAGAGGAAATATATAGATGCGTTCAACCAAAGATCAACTTGTTGAAAAAGATGTTCTTATGCCGGTGAAACACAATGTTTTCCTGTGGAACCTTCCGGATGTCGAAGAGGTGCCTTCACATGATGGAGAAACTGTCTAGTTCAGAAAAATGATATGTTTAATCTCTATATATTTGTCGTATAGTCCTTGTCTGTTCCGTTTTTTTTTTTGTATGTTTCAGATTCTCCTCTGGTCTCCATGGAAATACCGCTGCGGACAGCGTACGGTCAGAATGGCCGTTGTGACATGCAGCCAAAAGCAACGCAGTCTTCGCGCGCAGGCGCATTGAATCGAAACTGTAACAAAAACTTTTGGACATTAGAGCAGAGAGAGAGCAGAGAGAAAGGAGAACGCGAGAGGTGCGCGAGCAGGCGTTACCTTCTGAAAATGATCGTCAATCTTATCTGTAAAAACTTTTCTACCTTTTTAATTAATTTTTGTTTAATGTTAAAATAAAATAGAAGTAGACCAACGTCTTGGACCCCTTGTTGTCTCCCACATGTATGTTATGAAGCTCCATATCGAAATATGACATTTTTTTTTTAAAGTTTGGCAAAATAAAAGTTTGTACACGATTTTGATGATTATTTCTGTGTTAAATTTATAGCAAGTTTCTGCATATTCCAAATAAATTTCGAATGGCTACATTACTTTTAGACCTTTAATTACGGAGTAATTAAAGGTGTAACACGAATTCTGAATTAGATAAAAACTATAACACCGATAATATTAAAAACATATAATTAAGAATAAATAGCCATTTTTCTTGTTATAGTTTTAATCCCTATCTAGGAAAAACCTCGAATATGTATCTAGAAAAAATGATTCATTCTTAAGCAAAACAAAAGAAGGGGGGGACTTTTGCTTTTGGGGTAAAAGTAAACGGAAAGTATTAATTCGAGTAATTCATAAATTAGAGTCATTTTAAAGGAAATTTATAGCACTATACAATACTACTTTGCATTGTACAATAGTAATAATATTTTCCTAAGTATTCTCCAGCAAAAATTAAGACAGTAATAAATTTTTATGACTAACACATCAATGTTTGAGATACACGTTTCTAATGCCTTTTTCTTTGAGAGAGCTTCTCTTTCGTAACATTTTTCAATCTATATTAATACTAGATTAAGATGCTTAATCAAACTCTCCCCCCCTTCCGCTGATTAAATGTACAAGTAAATGTAATTATGCGTGTAGGAAATTACTTAATTTAATTAAATGGGATTCGGTAATGTGCTTTTTTATAAATATCTGTCGTTTTTTTCTACTAAGTAATGTCTCAAACATTCGAGACGTTCTGAAAATTTTTGCTTCATTGATTTGAGCTAAGAATAATCACTAAAGTACATTAAAATTCTTTCACAGTGCGGAACATAATTTTTTCATCTTTTTACTATATACTCTCAGATTATTGCTTTTTGAGCTTAGCACAAAACGAGTAAAACGCACGCCCAGTCATTGAATATATAAGGAATAAAACTGACCGATAGTTAATTTCCTGCTTCAATAAACGAGATTATTAAAGTTCTAGTATGGTGTGTTTACATTATCACTGGAAAAATATTTAATCTTAAGACTTTGTTGGAACTTTATCTATAAACCTGTTAGCCTTAGGCGGCCATAGTTGTATTATCTGTAAGTTCGTTTTTTAAACGTGTTTATATTTTATTGAAATCAAAGTGTTTAAAATGCGTGAATAAATTTTGTCTTAAGATTACTAGAACTAAACATAAAAGTAATTCGGCTTGGAGTTTAAACTTTTTAAATTTGGAAATCTTTATTGTGTGTGTGCTTTTTTTTACTTGTAGTTCTCTTAAGTGAATGTATGTTAATATATCATAAAGATACTTTTTCTGAAATTTGATCTAATACAAATGATTTTTAATCTTATATAAGTGTTGTTTTTGTATAAGACTCAATGAACTAAATTTAATTTTAAAATAGTAGAAAGTTTGTCAAAAATTATATATAGATAGAATACAGTATTCCAAATGAAATCAATATAAATAGTTCTCAATAAAAACACAAAATATATAAAATGAATAAGCGATAAAAATGTGCAACTGATTCGAATATTATAATGAACTTTTACATCAGAGGAAAATTGGAACGTATATGTACACACATAAGCAAACAGTAATCTTGGTATTGTTGCAAGAATTAATAAATTACTCTATTTTAACAGGATAAAAATGGTTAATTGTATAGCATGCTAAAAAAGTGTCCAAGAAATGAATATTGTATGTGAAACCAGCTTAAAATTTATTTCCGAACGAACTATAATGCCATGCCTCGAAACAAATCCGTTTCAGTTGCGTAGTTATTCCTGTTGCAGACAGTATTTTTAGCCGAGTTTAGTTATTCCGATTCAAAACATATCTTAACTCTTTCGGCACCAATGCTTTTTTAAGTACAAATGTCATGAAAATTTCTTTTTAATCCAATTACTCTGGGTGAGTACACAATTAAAAATAGATCTGATTCTAAATTTATGCATCTGCTTTTATTTAAAACATTACCAGGTTTAATGTTAACAACTGTTTTTTATTTTACTCGAGAGTTTAATATATTTATGAAGTCATCTAATGTATTTAAATCTGTCTGATGTATAAATAAGTGTCTGACAGTAATGCTAAAATTTCCTAGAGAAATAAAAACTTTGTATTAATATGTAGTTAAATATTGTATGCAACAGAAGAAATGATAATTTTTCGAATGTAGCCGAGTAAAATTAATTTTTGATAAAAGAATGAGTAAAATATGTTTATTTAAAAACAGAAGAAAATTATATATATTTCAAGAAAATTGTTTATTATACGGCTTTGACATTGTTGAATTGCAATTTTCTCTCTTTTTTTTGCCAATAAACCCAATTTACTCCTAAATAATACTTCTATATGCCCTATATTGATTCATTTTCGTAAGGGGATATATATATATATATATATATATATATATATATATATATCTTTATAAAATAAATTGTTTTTTTACTTACACACTAAAAAATAAAGCTTTTCAGTAGTATGCAAATGAGTGATGTTTGATTCCAGTTGGCAAAATCCCAGAAAATTAAATTATGTTGGTCTGAATGTGTAATTAAATCTTTACTCTTTTTTTTTAACTGATATATTATTTTAAATGGAACGATGTAGTTAGATAATTGTACTGAATAAAACAATAGACATCTTGAATTTCGAATTATCATTCTTTAAATTCATGTTTAATGCTTTTTACTTTTGTTACGTATTTTGATATAATATATAAACAAAAACTTTACATTTACAATTCTTAAAACGTAATCTCATCGTCACAAACAAGACAATTTAGAAGAATCGCATTTTATTCACGTAGTGCATACAAGATCCAGCGTTGTCAGTCAACTACATTACATACATTAGCACTCGAAAACAAAACCCATAATCTGCATCCTAACCAACTAATCCTTATACATGCATCACTCATCATTCACCTGCAATTAAAGCACTCGAGTAGTTGAAGCAAACTTAACTCTCGCTCAACGTGCATTTTTATAATCTCTATTCTGATGATGTTTTGTGACGCGAACTGTAATCAATGACTTGATTCCTGCTATTACTAATTGGACTCGTTCATTCGAAAGGAATAAATAAGTGGCTCTGAGGAAGCTGTGATATAAGTCTTTAAAAGAAGAGTTTCGTTTCTTTTTCCCTTCTTGTTTGCAACTTCCTCCTGATTGGCCGTCGCAGTGACTGGAGCACCTGCTTGATTTGTAACTTTCTTCAGTCTCAACTTAGCTTTTCAACTCCATGGATGAATAGTTCTCTGTTGCATCCACACGACTTGCACGTGGTTAAGGAGAGTACAGAAGTTTGACAGGACGGGACTCATTGCACTTATATTCCATTTTTTTTCTAGTTTTTTTCACCCACCTGTCAGAGCTCAAAAAACGTAATTTTTAGGTAAGAATTGTGTGTGTGAATTAATTTTTATGTTTTATAAATTATTTATTATTTCTATGCTTCGTTTATTCTTTCCTATTCTTTTTTCATTTTTTCTACGCGTAACATCTAAATATGAGCGTTTACTTTTCTTCCTGATTATATTATACGGAGGGATTAGTTTTTGTGTATTAGTATAATATGGAATTTATTAATTTGTGTGATCTATCATATTTTAATTGTTTACGAAACGTCTAAGAGAAAAAGAAGTGTAGGATATTTAATAGAATTTTTTTTTTTTTGATTTTTCAGACGTTCTGTCTGGAATCAAATGATTCATTATACAGATAATTAATTTTTTTCTCTGAATTGTTTTTAAAAAGAGTGTCTTTAATTCATTGTTTTTTTATAGTTTTAACATTAAACAGTTATGAGTTTTTTGAACATCAACGCATTTAATTAAATTATTTGCGGATTAAATAATAATATCAATATTATTATTTAATATTGATTATTAATATTAAAAATCGTGTTTTAGTTCAAATGAGTACTTTTTTATTTTGTGTATTATTTGATGCTTTTAATATTACTCATTGTTTACTGTAAATCTACAATTCAAAATATGAAATATGCTGACCTGTTTCTGGTTTTAGAATATGAAATAGTTAGTAGTATTTCTAAATTTAATTTAAGGAAATTTATTAGTATTAATTCGAAAATATTTCATTCTTATGAAACTATTGCAAATATCCTCATTTTTCTAACATTAAATTGAAAATTTTCATTACTAAATTATTACTGATTGAAAACTTATCAATATTAAATCATTCGAGGAATGTGACAATTGTTAGGTTTAGCTTTCAGTCTTATTTTAAAAATTAAGCTGATATTTTTAAAGAAAGATCTCGTGGTCTTAAAGTTTTGATTTTGGAGAGTTTATTTTTTAAAATATATTTCTTGTTTATATGAATTTGTGTGATTTCAACTTCAGTGTTCTGTTATTTATCATTCAATTGTATTAATGTAATGAGTATACTATAACGTGAACTGAAACTCATTTCCAAATTAAAAATTATTGTTTGTTTTATTTTGTTATCATTGGTACGAAAATGCTCATCTATGTATATCATTGATAATAATACAGCAGATAAAGAAACAAAATGAATAGGAAGATAATCTTTTTGCTCAATTTATTTTTACTTTTAGTTCTACAAGTATATTATTATTTTAGCTTTGTATGTATTATTTTTTTATGTTATTCACAACTTGAAAATACCGTATTTATTTGAATCTAAAACGGCATCGATTCTAAGCCGAACTCCAAATCCTCAACGAGTTTTTGTGAAAAATGAAAAATAGTGCAATATGGTTTATCGATATTCAATATTACGAAATCAAAATAAAAATTTAAAATGAGAACTAATAAGAAGTGAATAATTAGTTATTTTACTAGTATTATAAACTTATAAATACGTACAGTAACCTGTAATTGCTCTAATTGCTCAATCCAATAAGTTTTTTTCCTTCGATTCTGAGCCGCATCCGATTTTCAGTAGCATTAACATTGGAAAAAAAGTGCGACTACATTCAAGTAAATACGGTATATTCTTATCTACGTAGAACTTTTCTCTGGTTTAAAAATGGTTACGTTGAAACTTTTCAAAATTATTGAAATTTAGCTAATATATTTTAACTTTCATATTTTTCTTTTATACTATTTTATTATTTTACAATTTCTGTTATATTATTTTATTTTTTTCATATTGTATTATTAGATTGCATAGTAAAAAGGTGTAGAAGTCAATTCTTGTATTGTAGTCAGAGTTTAGTAAGTTTTGTCCTTAAATACTGTCACTATGATGAAATCCCATTAACACGTAGCCTTATTTTGAAGCTTTGTAATTGAGAAATATTAATCGTGATCTTTTCTGTTTTATACTAGTGATTATATCTTTTTATTTTGACGTCGAACTGTAATTAAAGTAACTGGAAAAAGCCCATCTTTTATAGAAGGCAACTTATTGTTATTAATGTATTTTCCCTTTTTGCATTCAAGAAACTGGAATTTTATTAGTTAATGACGTAAAATGATGCTTTTAGATGACTTATATACTTTTTAAATTAATGTTTGTAGAAATGTAATTTATCTTGCTTTGGGACAGAGCATTAAATTGTTTGGTACATTTTTTAAAATTCATTCTTTTTAAGTTAAGTAATTTAAAAAAAGTAATTTATGTATCTTGTTTTGGAACACAAAAGTAGAATTTACTTTTTTCCCTAAACGTATTATTTTGAATTTTCTTTAAATAGATATTATATATATTTTTTTGAAATAGTGAAACTATTCTTTAGTAGATTTTTCTGTGATTTTACAAATTTATACCTTATTGAACCTTACAAAAAGCTATGACGCTTAACAGTTAAGGAAAAACCGCAAACTTCTATGATTAATCAAGTAATTAATTAAATTAGTTGGTTTTAAACACGCATGTGTCTATCAAATAGTCTAACTCATCAGGGGCGTAGCTACTGCCGTATCAGTGACCAGGGCTCCCCCAAAATGTTAAGCAAAGAAACGTAAATTGTTAAAGGAGCCCAAAGAAAGCTCCTAACGAATATTGATACGGGGCCCCCTCAGGACTAGCTACGTTAGTGTAATTAACATAAATTATTTCGTAAGATAAGAATACTGGTTGTATGCTTGCATTAAAATTCTTTTTTTTAACTGTCAAAATTGATTTTTTATAAACAGCAAAACATTTCGATGTTTTTCAAATTCAATTTTAGCACGCATTGTTTTTGAAAATGTTTTTGTTAACATGGCAGTGCCTTAAAATTCTACCATGTTCAAAATGTAAGTTAAATTTATTTTTTGACATTTTGTTATGAATTTGTTGTGTCTCCAAGAATTTGCAATTTGAAAAAGAAAATAATAATAATAAACAATTCGGTTGTTCAGTCAGCGAACTTCCGAAGTCCACATCATCCATCATATTTGATATCGCGAGTATTAAACTTTGCTGACAGGACAGAAATTTGAAACTAATTTTTGCATAACTAAACAACTCAGAATTGATAAGGAAATAATAAATAAAATAAGCATTCGTTGACAAAATGATAAAAAAAAGGACGAGGGATATTTTCAATATTGCACTGAAGCTTCAACTTCTGCGTAATTATTAGTCTTATCTTCCTAGTTATAAATCTTAGTTTCAAGTCTGGAGTTGAACGTCTCTGTTTTGACGCTTCGTACAGCGGAGTTACTGATCATGTGATACTACCATTTTGTTTGTAAAGCATCCTTGTCAAATAAATTCGCACTGAAAGAAGCAAAAAAGATCAAAATAACAAAAGTTCTTTATTAAGTGTTGCGGTTATTTTCACTTTATAAAACGTTCTAAATCAAAAGGATAATTGTTTTTTTCAAAAATTAAGGTATGTTTATTTTTAGATTAATTCGTATTGTGGTTTATATACTATGTATTTAACATGTACATCAATTTGCTTAAAACATGTTTAATGGTATTGTTTCTAGTGGTAACTCTATGGAGTTATTTAGAAGTATTTAGAAATTTAGAAACACAGAAATGTTTCCACTGAATGCAAAGCTTATGAGACCAATATATGCAATTATTTTTTGAAAAATTTCTTCCTTTGAACATGGAAGAGCATTTTAAAACATCTTTATTTTATACAAAAAATGTGTTTATAATTAAAATTGGTGTGAAAAAAATATTCGAATAGCAATACATAATCACAAAATAATACATTTTTAAGAATTTCCTTCGAAACTGTGCCTTAAATGTTGTTAAATTAAAAAATAGAAAAGTTGTGAACTATGCATTTTTCTGAAGTTGTCAAAACGCTTTCAATTTCATGTTTTAAACAAAGATTGTTTACAGTAAAAATAACACAGCATGTTTTTAAAGTTAATATTTACTTTCTGATATAATTGCAAAGCATTTAATATTTTATAAAGTTTACCTCTTATTAATATTGGTATTTTAATTCAAATTGTCAATGTGATAAAACATATATATTAGTAACAAATATATTTCAATGCAAAAAAAATCACTTTTTACAGAGCTTTTTTAATCTTTTAGTTCCTTTATTTAAAAGAAAAAGAATATTATTTGCTTTTTTGTATTATATAAAATTTGTGCTTTTTTTGTTTTTCAAAAGAACTATACAAATTTTCTTATAGTTAAATTAACAAAACTACTAATAGCAAACGAATTCTTCTTTTGTTGATGAACATACAATAATTATCCCAAATAAAGCTCATACAGCATTTTTATATAGTGTCTTATGAACTAATAGTAATGTGAATAGCATTTTGTTCTCTAAACAAATTTATGAGAAACTTTATGTTGCAATATTTACTCAAAAGCACAAGATTTAATTAGTTACATTTTTATGAATTCTACTTTCTAAACTATATCTAAAAAAGTTCTTATTTACACGAAAAGAAGCATTCACGTAACAAAGAGGAAAAGAAAAAAATTTAATTTTAGTTACTTTACGATTCAAAGTGCACAAAAATAAATAACTTCAAAATAATAAAAAAATAACAGTTTGTATTCTAAATATTTTCTTTTAAAATTAAAGAAATTAAATATTTCTCTGTGATAAAAAAATATCATGTTTTAAAATTTGTTATAAGAAATTTGCATCAATCTTATTTTTCACATTGCACGCATATGTTTCCAATTTATTTTATTAAATGACGTAGTAAATACATATTGTTTTTATTTGTAAGGAATTGTCAGAGAAGTGAAAACCCTTAAAAAACGCCTGAATTAGTTAAAACGTTAATCGCAAACAACAGATGTTCTAGCTGGTTTGAAAATGCATATGGTGAAGACTACAGAAATGATGACGAGTTAATAACAGATGTTCATTTTTTAGTCGAATGAAGCTTGCCTGATTGCCTTCCTAAATGGTTCATTTAGGGATAATTCCAATCTCATTTACTTTTGTATCAGTGGTACCTAAGGCTCATAGAAGTTTACACGATTGTATGGAAACCATTCATTTTAATGGCTAATTTATTAATTTATGATCGTGCATGTTCCGTGCTTGTGAGTGTAGGTATTACATATTACCCATTAATAAAATTAAACAAATTAATGCTCTTTTTTATTTCGTTATTTCACAACTTATTAAAATTTTATAAATTTAAAATTAGGAAGAAATTCTGTGTGTTTTCTGTGACTCTTTATTTTTTTATATTGGTTTCATTTTTTTTCGTCATACCTATTTAAATTTTTAATACTGCCTTTTCGGTACAAATATTGCACTTCGTACGATACATCAAAAATTCAATTTGAATTTTTTGGAACTCATCACAGAAGTCTTAACAAAAAATATTTATTAAAGTATTTGTGTAAGAAATACTATTCAGTTTTTTTTATTTATTTCAAACGTAAAATTTCTCAGCGAGGTTTTGAAAAAACATTGTTAAAATTGGTTTTTACTTCTGTATAACCATACTTTTGATTTTTACTTCTGTATTTTACTATAGTTTAGATGCTAATAACTGTGAAATGGGGGCTCTGTAAATACACACACACACAAACTTTGCATTAATAATAATGATTTAATTTTTCAAAAATTATAGCTTTGTATTATAATTTTTAAGTAATGAGCTAATCCGCAATAAATTGAATTGATTCTCGAAGGTGTCATCTCAGTTATACACAATATCGAAAAATGCCCAATTCATTGTCGACGACACCTTGTTAAAAAATTCATTTACACAAGTATTACGTTAAACAAGTAAATATAAAAACGTTTAAAAATTATAAGCAAAATAATACTGAGTATTTTAAACATTTTTTTCAATGAACAAATTGAAAAATTAAAAGTTATAAAACAGCACAAATTTTGATTTTTTGATAATTTTGAAATAATTATTTCTGTATTGAACAAATATGAAGAGAAGAGAATATCATGACGAGAATGGTTTGTAATTCCTAATATTACGCCGGTTAATATAAGAAATATAAAGTCCTTATATACGAAATTCTTGTGCTTCAAGAAAATAAAATCCTAAGTAACTCATTTTTTTCAATAATCACAAACGTGTTGCAAATTCTAGATTTCTCATGAAATGGCTTTAGTAACCGAATAACAGTGAGTGAGTGAATATTGATGTCGGTTTTGGCGACAGACCTATGATCAAGTGACGGGAACCACACCTGAGATGGCACCCCCTTGTCCTAACTTCCACACCACACCAACGGGAGGATTTTTAAGCCTCGTCATATTTAACGGGCTCCGGCTTCCTCTGTACGGCGGGTCTTTAGCTATACCAGGCTCGAACTCATGACACGTTGGTCACCATTTCTTTGGCTTGGCCACTAGGCTACCACGACCAACCGGATAACAGAACTGTGGATTAAAGGATGAAGGACCGAAAATGACCGATCCATTCATCTGATCCAGGGGTACTCAACCTTTTTTCTGCTGGGCCGCATACACGTGACAGTTATTTCACGCGGGCCGCAACATGAAGAGAGGGGGGAGAAATGCTTTAAGACGAAGATGACGTTGGGAATTTTAAATGTGTAAAATTTATCAAAATATTATACCTCCTCTGTTTGTTTTTTTAATTATTAGTTTTTTATGTTTTTTATTTTTGTCACTAACACTAAATTGGAATCAATTAAGTAACACTCCTTCACAATTTCTGCATTAGTAAAAGGTTTCATATGATTACCAATATAATAACAAACTTCATAGGATTTCTTTGTTACCACTGTGATATTATCCCTGACAAAATACTTTGTTGCTGTTGCAAATTGTATTCAAGAATGCCTATTTATCACCTTTTGAAAGAGATCTTCGAGGATAAGTGCCATTGAATGATTCCTGTTTATTGTTATTTTTTAAATACCGCACTTTCGTGACAAATAAAAAAAATTACCAATCCATGCTAGTTTTTCTCTGCAAAATAGTCAACCTCCCAATCGTCTTGAAACGATATATTTTCTTCGAATATTTTTCGCTTGCAAGATATTAAAGATAGTTAATAATTAGTTCCACCCATAAAATTGTGGCTACTCCACTGATGTATGTTATCACTAACCGTAACCGATCCAGATAGAAAAAGAATATCAATTCGTACCTATACGATACCGACAGCAAAAAGCAAAATTGATATATCTGATCTCTTGACAAAGAATTTTCCTCCAAATTTTTAATACAATGTTTTTAAATAAGTAGATTTCTCAGAGCAATGGGCCATGAATGGACGAATTAAAAAGGCTCGGTGGGCCGCATGTGGCCCGCAAATTGAGTATCGCTGATCCAACCGATTAATCATTTATTAACGCCGTAAATTAAGACAACACGAGGTCTTTGGGCGATGGACCTCGTAATTTTGAATCTCGGCCGAGTCACGATGATGACATCTGAGCTCGCTTCTATCTCTAAACTTCCACACCATGCCATGAGCATCGGCAGATTTAACAAGCATTAGCTTCTCTAGCGACGTTTCTTTAGCAGCCTTGTGAATCGAACCCAAACCTCGACAAAAGTGACACTGACCACGATTTCATGACCATGGCCACTTGGCTACAGCAGCCTTCCTTCATCTGAAAACCATTGGATGGAATAACGGTCTTTTTTATATATTAAATTCAACTGGTCTTCAAAATCTTTAGGTGATGTGGTAGATTGAAAAAAATTTAATATCAAAATCCAAATGACATTATTTCTTTTTGATCAAGGTTCAGGAGGATTGACTTGAATGCAGCATTTCTCGAACTGTGGGGCGTGATAATCCTGCGTGAGGGGCACAAGAATCTTGAAAAGTCGGAAAGTAAAAGATTATTTTAATGTGTATTATTAATTTACTGAAGGAAGCAAAACAAAATACATTATATGACATAATAAAAAATAAAATACACATTTACACTGATGTTATCTATTATCTAATATATATTATAAATGCGAAAGTTTGTGAGTATCTTTGTGGGTCTTTCACGCAAAAACAACTGAATGGATTTTAATGAAACTTTACAGTAAAATAGCTTATACATCAGAATAACACATAGGCTAAAATTTATAAAGATATTGTGAGAAGTTTTCAAAATATAACGACAATTGTCAAGAAAGTAGGAAAAAATTCGGCCATTTGCAAAAAAGCCCGTGATAGCATTCATCTATCTTTTTTATCCCTTCTGTTTTGTCTACGCCATCCCTCAGTGCGCTTTCGCTTTTCATTGATTCCCTTCATCTCAGTGTCGTCACTGTTTTTATTTCATAATAAAACTAGATTTCGAAGGGAGAGGTGGTGGCAAGATTTTAACATAAAATAAATACAACAAAAAGTAATATTAATGTATTACACTTCCTGATATAAATTATTTACACTATTTTAAGCTTTCATTACACAAAATTTGTAACTATGACAGTGGAAGGAAAACTATGAAATTAAAATAAAATATTAAAATGTTTTTATTATTTAGTTTTTTTTTTTTCTTTTTGAATGTTTTTTTTTCAGTACATGTAAATATATATCTGCGCTTCCCCCATACTGTTTTTTTTATAACACTTATATATATATAATATATGTATATATATATATGTGTGTGTGTGTGTTTTAAAAGTATTTCTATTAATTCATTACTAAATTAATTATTTGTTAATTAAAAAAGTACATTGTCTATTATTTTGGATAATAATACACACACATTTCAGAGACACTTTTAAGCTAACTAAAGAATCGTTTTCTTTTTATTGCTTCACATTAATAATTTTTTAACTAATGCAATATTGGTTTTTAAAAGTCATAGATCGAAATTTGAAGCTATATTTTATCTGTGAGGGGGAGGGGAAGAGGAAACAGTAATTTTACACTAAAAAAACCGTGTTATGCCGGGCTAGAGGTAGGGGGAAAAACATGTCTTAAATCGAAACTATGTGGAACAAATTTCGAAAAAGGGGAATTTAATGAAGTAATTTTAGAAATCACTCACATTGCGTGCGTACAAACACACACATAATTGCTGGCGTCATGAGGGAAAGAGAAAGCCCGTGCAAAGCCGGGCCATGCAGCTAGTATACTTATAAATGTATCAGTAATGCTCTATTTATTTGATGATTAATTTAACAATACTAAGTTAAGAACAAGTTTAATAATTACCAGTGACCCCATGGGCGTACCATGTATAAAATTAGATGCAAAATTTAATACTTAACTTGATAATTTGTACGGTTTATTATTAAAGTCGTAGTGTAGCTTTAGAGTCAAAGTACATTATTATTAAATTCAATACATTGTTATAAAGTACATTATTATTGTATTCAATACATTGTTAGCAATGTATATGTATTAGCACCATAAAACATTTTTTTCTTGGTTAGCATGCAACTCAAGTGAGTGTTAGTTAACGTCTCACTTTGAAGCTACATCAGGGTCATTGGCGACGTATCTCGTAAATTATACGACACCATGGTTAAAATGGTCAAGTGATGAGCATGACACCTGAAATGACACCCCACTCTTCCACCACACGCCAACGGGAGGACTTTGAGACTTTTTTAATAGATTTAACGTGTTTTTAGTTAAAATATAACAGTGTATTTGTATATTCAGAATTTTCTTTCATTCTTGAAAACTAAAGCATACACATTTTGTTTTAATTTACTTCTGCGAGAAAAAAAAATGAAAAAATGAATTTAGCTTGCCAGAAGTAGCATTAGCTAACCTTATATGAATAATTCAATTTTTAAGCACTGAAAAATTTTTTTAACATTTTTATTTATTCTATTATTTATAAAATTTCTTTTTGCTTCATTTAAACTTAAGCCTTGCAATATAATTTTTTAAAAAACTTGTATAAATTATACAGAGAACATTTGAAAGAAGAAAAGTTAATCCTTTCCTTTCGCCTTCGTTAAAATTTATTTGAATGTTTTTTAAGCAATTATAACTTGACAAACTCGACTAGCTTTTAAATTACGACATAAAAGTAAAAGCCCTGGACAATACTCTTAGGTTTAAAATTTTAAAATGCAACAGCGAAAACGGTAATCCTCAAGCCCCAATAAATGTTTTATTTGAAAGAGTATTTTTAATGATGTGTGTTACTCTTCTGTTTTCAGTTGTGAATAACCTGTTAAGAGTTATGGTATTAAAGCGGATTTCAGTAATTTTTCAAGCAAAATGTAATGGAATATTTTTTTCTCACCTAAAATGTATTACTTGTATAATTTGCGTAAAACCGTATTTAACAGAACCTGTAGTTTTCAGTGATCTCTCGTAGTAAAAATTTTAAAAAAAAGGTAATGAAAGAGAATGCTGTTTGTGTGTGTGAGGAATAAATGTATTATGCGGTTTAATCATGTGTTAAAGGTAAAACATTGAAAATAATTCTGTTTTATGAATTCTCAGATAAAGAATTTACAATTAGATTCAATGCAATTTTTTTCTCTCTAAATTTTTTCAAATGGTGCTGAGGATTGGTAATTACTATTGAACACCTAGTTCATTCTCCTATAGTTGGTATCATTTTTTAGTGTGGCACCATATATAGGTGGATACCAATTGCCACAAAAAATTTTGACGCCTTGTTGCCTCGCCTTGGGAGTCATGTAATTAATTTTGTTTTTAGCACTCAAGCCAAAAAGCCACTCTAGGGACCTTTAACATGCCGCATAATCATGCGACACAGACGATGTTGATTTTTTGCTTCCTGAAAATCAACCGACTTGGCAACGGGTAGAATCTGCAAACTAGGGCGTACAAGACCAGCGCCAAACCAACTACACCAAGGATGGCGAACCAGTGGCACGCGTGTCATTGATGGCACGCGACACAATATTTTGGCACGTCAGTGATCAAAATTGCTTGCATTTTATTTTTCAAAATTTCTAAGTATTACGATCTTAAGTATTACGATCAAACGCGAGTGATCGCGGAGCACACTCGTTTGTTTTTGTCTTGCCTTTGTTACGTTGTAGACTACAATTGCTTATGATGTAAAGTTTGTCTATGCATGCATAGTCAATTTCATTGACACAAATGTATTTTAAAACTTACCTATGCTATATTTATGATTTTTAACTGTTGTTTAACATGGCTAGTTCAGCCAAAGAACAAAAAGTGCAACAGACAATTTCAAATTTGGTGGACCGAGAAACATGGCATTATTTGTAAAGGCGACAAAGCGGTATGTGTTTAATGTGTTCTGGAATAGTTGGTATGCAGAACATCGTTTGTAAAATGGTATTTTGAAACACACAAATTACATATTCTTTTGTCAAAAAAAAAGTGAACCATTAAAAAAGTAATTAATTTCTAAGAAACCGTTTGGCAGATGACTCAAATTCAGCATGTTTTCTACAAAAAGTAAAATCATACAATTCTAATATAAGTTATTTATCATCCTGTTTGCAACACTAGAAGTCACACTAATGTTACTTTAAAATGAATTACACGAATAACTAAAACGTTTATAACTATACAGCGCAAAAAGTATTTTTTCGTTGTAAATAGAGTTTTGTGTTATTCGTGTGCTTAGTTTTTTTATTTTCCCAATAATCACAAGTCAAAATAATTAGACGGCACGTCTATACGTCATTAGACATTTATTTGGAAAAAATGGCATGTTGATCCATAAGGGTTTGCCATCCCTGAACTACACTAACCGGCATTCCCTTTTATACACTGCTGGACAATTGCTAAGGACGGATCACAAATTGCTATGTAGCATAACATTAAGCGAGACATGAGGCCTAGTAGGATAAAATATAGTTGCCACACTGTTCAGACATTAGAATAAAGAATATTTATTGTTCTGGAAAGTACAAAAGCTGTGAAACATCTGAAAGAAAAAAAATGTTCATTTGATCTGCGTACGGAGAAATGGAACAATGCATCTAAAAGTCAGCAGGCACCTTAAAGAAAGGTATCAGTACGGGATATGTCCACCGTGGAGTGTGATGCAACATTCCACACGTCGTACCATACTTTGCACAACATTATCCAGCAGCTGTTAAAGCAATTTATCCCATTCCTCTGTGAGTGCACGGATGAGGGTGTTCTTGTTTGTCGGAGGATAGTTTCGACCAGCAACTTGCCTCCCCAAAGCATCCCACACATTTTCAATGGGGTTTAGATCTGGAGAACGCGCTGGCCATACGAGACGTTGAATACCCTCGCTTTCTAAACAATCCTGAACAGCGAGTGTTCGATGACATGTTGCGTTGTCGTCCATAAAAACAAATTTATCACCTGCAGCACCACGGAAAAGACGAACATGAGGAAGTAGAACTTCATCAATGTATCGTTGGCCCGTCATAGTCCCATTCACAACCACATGTAGGCACGTGCGGCCATTGATCATGATGCCGGCCTACACCATGATACTGCATGTCGGATATCGTTCCTTTTCCTGGATATTTTCTGGACGATAAGCAGTACCACTCTCGCGCTAGATCAATTGGCGTCTACAATCCGATGACAGACTGAACTTACTCTCATCTGAGAATAGTACGCATGCCCAGTCCTGTTCAGTCCAATTGTGATGCTCACGACACCATTGCAAACGGGCAGTACGGTGCTGTCTGGTCAATGGGACACACACAACAGGTCTGCGTGCGTATAGTCCTCCTCCCCTCAAACGTCTGGCAACAGTTTTTCGGGAGATCTGCTTTCCTGAGGCAGCAAGAAACTGATTTGCCACCTGCTGAGCTGTGGTGCGCCTGTTCCTTTTTGCTGATAGGACGATATATCTGTCTTCTACAGGCGTCGTTCTTCTAACACGACCTCCCCCGTGCCTTCTACTACACATTCCAGTAGTTTTAAATGACTTCCACAGCCGTGAAACAACGCTGTGAGCGATGTCGAACTCCCTGGCAACATCTGTTATTTTTCGCCCTTCTTCGATCTTTCCAATAATTCGGCCACGCATAAAATCATCTATGTGATGTCGGGAAGACATGCCAAAAAATTTTAAGTTCGTCTATTAAATCTTTCCTGTAAAACTTTGACTTGAAACAACAACTGTCCACACGCGTCAAAACCTTTAAAGCTCTTATGAACGCTATCACGTGATGAACAGACGTGGAAAAAAATTTGCATACTCATACTTCTTCTTACTAATATCCCGCACTTATTCTAATTTTCCACATTTTGCTTCCTTTCATTTTGTGGTTGCTATGGATGATAGTGTTATCCGTCCTTAGCAATTGTCCAGCAGTGTATTAGAATGTAAATAATCTCAGTGTTTAAATTGTTTTTGCAATGACAAAAAAAAAACTGTAATATTTTTTATACATTGTTTAAATTTCATTCATACAAATTTCTATAATTTAATTTTTGTTATTCTAGTACGTGGCTTTTTATTAAATGTTTTATTTATTTATTTTTTTAACTTTCCGTAACTCTGTAGTAGCTTTACAAATTATTTTTTGAATTTATTAAATTTACGTTTATTGTTGAAAAATGTTATGCAATGAATTTAACAAAGATTTTTGTTTCTTATATAAATTTAATCTACCACAGAAACAAATTTATTGCAATTGTTATATTATATAGTGCAGTGCTCCTCAAAGTTTCAATATTTGCGACCCAATATTGAATCATAGTTTTCATCGCGCCCCCTCCTCATACAATAACAATGTATTGAATTGAATAATACTATACTATATGCCAGAGATGGCGAACCAATGGCACGCGTGCCAATGATGGCACGCGACAGAATATTTTGGGCACGCCATCGATCAAAAAAGATTTGCATTTTACCTTAAAATAATTAAGTTCACTATGAAGTTTTATGAAGAAACGTGAGTGATCCATCGCGACGCCGACAAGTCGGGGAGCAGACTCGTTTGTTATGTCTTGCGTAAATACTTCGTATATTATAAATTGCTAATGGTGCAAAGTTTATCTACGCATAGTGTGTGTATGAAACTATTTCTAAATATATTCGAGTTGTTTAAAAAACATATTCTAACGTTTACATTAATAGCTCAACTTGTATACATCTAATTTATTAATGCGATCTAATTCTTGTCTTGTAAGTCTAATTGGTAAAATAACACTCACTGCTTTATTTTAAAACAATTTAATGAACTGAGACAAAAGCGAAAGAGCAGATACTGCAGAAATCTCGTAAAAGCACTCAATTTCCTTAAAACAAATGAATCTGCCCATGAACCTGCGGTCGTGCGCACTCAGTAAAAAAAGGGGGTTTCTGGCGGGGGGAATCAAGCGAGAGCGCATAGAATAGTCAATTTCATCCACACAACTGCACATTTAAAGTTTTGTGTTAAATTTACGATTTTTAACTGCTATTTAACATGGCTAGTTCAACAAAAAAATAAAAAGTGTAAGATAGTAAGTGTAGCAGAGAATTTCAAACTTGGTGGGTTGAGAAATATGGCATGATCAATGAAGGCGACAAAGCGGTGTGTGTTTTATGTTCTGGAACAGTGGTATGCAGAACATCGTCTGTAAAATGGCATTTTGAAACAAATCACAAATCCTTTTGTGAAAAAAGCAAACCAGAGCAAAAAGAATTAATTGCAAGTGCAATAAAAGACAGAAATAAACAGTCGACGTCTATGTTTAAATATGTAAGCAAAAATTGTCACACAAGTGCGGCAAGTTACTCGGCTGCAAATGCCATTGCTCGGCATGGTAAACCTTTTCCAGAGGGAGAGCTTTTGAAGGAAGCTTGGTTGGCATGTGCGCCCTCGCTTTTTGATGATTTTGATAATAAAGATAAGATAAGTCAGCGCATCAAAGATTTTCCTCTATCTAGAAACACAATGAAAGATAGAATCTTGAAATTGGCAGAAAATGTTACAGATCAACAAAAAAATGACATTAACTCTGCTCCTTTTATATCGCTATGGCTTGACGACAGTATTGACATTACTAAATCCGCACGTTTAGCTGTCTTTGCTCGATATTGTGTAGAAAACATCATTAAGGAAGAATTAATTGCGATAACATCGTTGTTAACAACTACAAAGGGCATAGATATTTGTACGGCGGTAAGAAATTCGCTTGCTGAGAAAGAAGTTGATTTGAAAAAAATTGTTTCAGTAACCACTGATGGTGCTCAAAATTTGGTAGGCAAAAAAAATTGTTTCATTTCTTTATTTAAAACAGACGTAGGACATTCGATTCTTGAATGCCACTGCATTATTCACCAACAAGCCTTATGAGCAAAGAGTGGTTTAACATCTCTTGATAATGTAATAACTTTAGTCACAAAAATAGTCAACCTCATATCGTCGCAGGCTTTAAATAAACGAAAGTTTGATGCGTTGTTGGATAAAGTCGATTCGGTGTATAATGGCTTAATAATGTATAACAATGTTCGCTGGTTGAGCCGCGGGAACGTACTTCAAAGATTTGTTGTTTGCTTGGAAGAAATCAGACTGTTTCTACAAAATGAGAGCAAAATTGAACAAACCCACAGTTGATGGATATTATGTAGCTTTTAAAATTGATGTTTTTTACAGACATATGCCAACATTTCAATGAATTGAACATAAAGTTTCAAAGCCCGAATAAAACAGTTATCGTCATGATGGATCTCATTCGCGCTTTTGAAGCTAAACTATATGTTTTCAAATACGATATTATTACAAAAAACTCAAGTACTTCCCAAACTTGAAAAAAAATATAAGATTTAGATGCCCAAGAGAAAAGAAATGAAGAAAAAGTTATTGATGACTTTATTTCCATAATGGATTCTTTAAGAAAAGAATTTTCAGCGAGAGTTTCTCAGTTCAAGGAATTATCGGAAACGTTCAAATTTATTATGTACCCTGATGTGATTTCGTTTGATAAACTGAACTTGTCTCAATTCGATTGATTGGAAATTGAAGAACTTGAAATGCAACTGATTGATTTCCAATCTAGTTCAATATGGATTCAAAAGTTTATTGAAACAAGGAAAAAGTTGGAATTGATTGAAGCAGAAAGACTGACACGCAATATAAGTAAAAATACCAGTAACGAAATTTTGGAAACATGGAATTCGATTCCAGACGCATTTAACTGTTTGAAGAAGTTGGCGTATGCTATTTTAACCATATTTTCATCTACCTATGCCTGAGAGTCATTATTTTCAGAGATAAAAATAACATCAAAAACTCGCTTAGAAACCGTTTAACAGACGACTCTAATTCAGCATGCATTCTACTAAAAGTAACATCTTATAATCTATTTATCTTATCATCTTATAATTTATTTATCATCTAATCTACAACAGCAGAAATCACACTAATGTTATTTTAATTTAAATTACAAGTATAACTAAAACATTTACTACTATACAGTGCAAAATGTATTTTTTCGTATTAAATAAAGAATTTTGATTTGTCCGTATTTAGTTTTATTAGTTATACAATAATCACAGTCAAAATTATTTGATGGCATGCCTAAAACTCATTAAACGTTATTTTAGAAAAAATGGCACGTTGACCCAAAAAGGTTCGACACCCCTGCTATATGCTATACTATATATATACTATATGCTATACTATATATATACTATATGCTATACTATATATATACTAGTATATGCTATACTATACTATATGCTATACTATACTATACTATACTTTGAACTACCATACTACTTTAACTTCTTTAGTGACACCAGCGTATGTAAACGCCTCGCTCAGTCAAAGCGTTAATTTCCCCGGACGTATTTATAAGTCTTTCCGAAGTACGATCTTTTTTTGTGCAGTACTATGCATAAATTACTTATTTCAGATTATTTACTTCTTTATTCCTTCCCACCCCCAATATATCACGTACGCATGCCTACGTGGAAAATCGTTGCAATTGGGAAGCGAATTGCAAGACTTTCAATCGGCAATTAAGAGATTAATTATAAAGCGTACAAACTATCAAGATAAATGTTAATTTTTGTATAGAATTTTATATATGACAATCCCAAGGGGCCACTGGTAATTATTAAACTTGTTCCTATCTTAATATTCTTAAATTAATTATCAAATACATTGAGTAGCACTGGTACATTTATATGTGTAACATATCGGTGTAAATGTGCATTTTATTTTTTATTATGTCAATGTATTTTGTTTGTTTTCTTTCAGTAAATTAACAATTTTTTTTTTATTTTCGACTTTTCAATATACTCGCGCCTCCCTCGTAGAGTGGGACGTGCCCCACAGTTTGAGAAAAGCTGATAAAGTGACACATTTTTTTCCGCATTCAATGGGCGCACTTTTCTGAACAGCTTGTATTAAGGATACACGTAGAATAAATTTCATGGTAATGCTTAAATTACATCATGTACTCGCATATTAGAAATTAAAATTTCGTGTATTGATTATTTTATCTTTTTCAGCTACACAATATTATTTTGTTTCTTTTTCAAATAAGTTTTCGGAAGCAATAGTATTAAAAGTAATGATTTTTCAGGTACTACATTATTAAACTGCTTCTTTGAAAAAGTCAGTTTGACATGCCATTATTTTACAGTTAAAAAAAATTGAAATTTTTACAAAATACTCAATTTTTAATATTTTTTAGATACTTCAGGTAATTTATATTTCTTGGATAATTCGAAACAAATTTAATATGGAATTGAGGAATAACTCTATTGAATTTAATATATATTTTTGTTGATAAATCCAAAAAAGAATAGTAACCTCGACATTTTTTGAAAAGATAACTGGAACTCACTTTTATATATTTGTACATATATGTAAAACCAGTAGTGTAACCGATAATATTAGGATCTCCCTTGCAAAGTCAGGTTTGGGGCCCCAAGATGGATCTTACGATGCTTGCAAAGCCATGACATAACAGGCTTTGGGCCCTTTAGGCCCCGTTTACATGGACGAAAATTGCCGGCAATATGCCGGAATGAATCCGCTTTGTACCCGTTTACACGGCGACCCGGCAAATTGCCGGCTCGAAATGCAGGTCTATTTTTTGTATCCTCTTTCGACTAGGAACTTTGGGGGTAAAAAGGAGAGTGTTTTCTAATTCTCCCATGATGCATTGCGCCAGAGATTCATTTATTCAAGATGGCTGCTGTTTTTGATTGCTCGCGTTAGACAACAGAAGAAATAATAACCCTCATAAACAGCTGGGGAGACCAAAACGAATTGGATACAACTATCCGGGATTCGGAAGTTTACCAAGTGCCCATTTTCAATAAAAAGTATATTCCATTCAGGTACAGGGAAGGATGTAAATAAATTTATATTTAGTATGCTCTCTGCATGTATGTTTCCAATATTTTAATAAGATGATACATATATTTTAATACAGTTTTTGAGATTGATTTGAAAATATTACAATATAATTCTTTTGAATGTACACAAAAAAATTGCATTTTTTGTTATTTTTTCTTGATTTATCTAATTGAGTGTTTCCATATAAGAAGTAAAAAATTAGTAATATCTTGTAACTAAATAACTCCATAAAGGTGTATTGAATTTTTTTTTACTGTGAAAGTTGATATAACCAATAGAATGATCTGTTTTATATTAACATTCCCTTAAATTCATGAGGATAAGAACTTAAAAAGAAAATTTCTTTTTTTAAAATCTTCAGTTTTGATCCACTTTCACTTAACCATTTAATTTTTGTTATTAAAGCAAACCATGATTTACTCTACCAAAAGAGATAGATCTCTTTATACACATATACATACAAAATTATTTTATAAAAGTAGGCTAAGTACTACTTTTTTCTTCTCAAAGGATTAAATAATCCCACAATTATAAAACATACTATGAACAAGTTCTTATGAAAACATTGCACATCGAAGAAAATACACACTTTTTTACAAACAAAAATTGTAATTTAGCTTTTTAATTAAAGTTGGTTAATATGAAAGTTTTTGTTTAACAATTATATAGGAATTCTGAGATGGAAATAAAATTGCTTTTAACATCATTGAAATGTTTTGGGTATCTGAAATAATCTTATAAAAAAACTAACATTTGATATGCTTTATACAGACTTCCTTTGTAATTATTACCCTTCAGAAGGTTTGAATTTTCTTAAAAATGTCTGTCTCCAACATTCTGAAATAAATTAATTGGATGTTTTTGAATAAATTAAGAAACATGTTTAAAGAAATAGGCTTTTTAATAAAATTATAAAGTAGAACAAATTAAATTGTTTTCGTGAAAATTTCTCGTATACAGTTTTATTTAATAATCATACTCATTTTAATATACATCATTTATCGACACTTAATTTTAACATTACATGAATGCTCTATAAGTAAATAAAGCATTCCATGATCTGCTATATAAATCAGACTCTCTGAAAGAGTAACATTATACTATAAGGAAAAATCGAGGATCTATCTGCCAATATTCAACATGCATAATATCTTTTACAATTATTATATCTCAATTTTTATCTTATTGATGATAACATCTAATAAAATTCTCTGAAAATCTTATGAATGGCTTTTTTGTAATTTATTTACAACAAAAAGTATTAATTTTTAAAAATATTTAAATGTCATTAACCCAAACAAATGTATTAAATGTCATTAACCCAAACAAATAAAATGAAACAAAAAAAAATTAAAGAACATTATCTCTAAATCAAAGATTTCATGGATAAAAAAGGTCAAATTACGTAGAATTTCTAAAATGTTCACTTTAGGTTTATGACATAAAAACTTAAATTTTTAAACACCTAGTGATTAGGCAATTAATAGTAAACAAAAAATTATAAAAACATTTTTTTTCTTCAAAGTTTCTGCGAATTTTATTTACTCTAATTTCAATACTATCAAAACTCTTTTAATCAAATTAATGCTTTTTTTTTTTCTTTTTTGGATACAATAAATTTACAAAAAGTAAGATTTGAAATGGTCTTCCCTTGTTTTCAAAGAAATTAATGGCAAAAACTAGTCTTTTAGTCAGCCAACTGTGTGCAATATACCAGAAACTAGAAAGCAAAAACCTATAACATTTGTATATAGGTAAGCTACAAAACTTTTCATAGTATTTTTGAGAAATTGTATATGGTATGGGTCTAGATTAAATTAAATATCACAAAAATTTTGAAATTTCAGATCTTACAAACTGGCAGAATTATAAAATCCACTTCTATACAGTCAACTTTCAGAATTTACATAGAACAAATTAGAATTCTGAAATCATGCAACTTATAGAAAGAAGTTGAATAAAAGAAACAAATACATGACATGTTATTTCGTTATCACTGATATGCAACTGAAGTATAATTTTATATATTACATTAAGGTGACAGAACACCTCTAAAACTCAATTTTTGGTCAATATATCGATTTTCGTTTTTGGTCTTATATTAAAATTCAATCTTTTATCTTTGTAAATATGTTAAAATTTTTTTTCTATCTTAATTAGAAGCCGAGAGTTACAGCTTTTTCAATATTACTTAATCATAAATTTCTCGAACCCGAAATAGTTTCTGCTAACCGGAAGTGGCCGAGTTGTTTGCTTACGTTTCTCTTGCATAAAATATGACATGAAATATTATAATTAATATACAAATATTTAGTCAGAAATTAAAATAGAACATTTAAGAATAAATATAAATGTATTTGGAAATACACAGTTTTCCTTTTTTATGTGTAAAACCTGGCAGCAAGTTTGTTGTTTTGACTTTGTTTACATATGCGTTTTATTTTCATGCTGAAAGAATTGACAGCGTAAAAAAGTTTATTTGATTGTTTTATTCTGCTTTATTTTAACTTAAAAATGGTTAAAAGTATTGCTAGAAAGCGCAAGCGGGCAATTTTATGGTAATAAATTTCGAAAAAAAAATAGCAAGTTCCTGAATGTACTGCTAGCTGTTCTAAGTTGGGAAAAGAGAGTTTCTCAACTGCAGAAGAAATGCCTGGTCCTGTGTTTGGTAAGAGAATCGTTGACCTTGAACTTATTGTGGAAGCTTTTTCTCAACTTTGCTGCCCAAAATGTTTTGCTGAAAAAGTAGAACTATTCAGGATTCAGATATGGATTGTGCTCCCATTTTACACTAAAATGTAAGTGTTGTGACTTTTTTTTTTTTTGCATTTGCTTCATATAAAAAGTTGTAAATACCTGTCATAAATACCAGGCTAGTATATGGTATGAGGCAGATAGGCAAAGGTTTTGCTGGGGCATTTAAATTATGCTCAACATTAAATTTGCCTCGACTAACCAAAACTGCTTACAAAAATCAGGAAGCAAAGCTTTTAAAAAGTGGTTCAGGAAGTAGCTGAGGAATCCATGATAAAAGCTGCTACTGAAATTGTGGAGAAACAACAAAATCTCTCATCCGATATTGTAAAATGTGGCATATCGGTGGATGGCACATGGCAACGAAGAGGCTATACATCTATGAATGGCTGTGTTGCTGCAATATCAATTGATACTGGTAAGGTGTTAGACATAGAAGTTATGTCGTCCTACTGTCCAACATGTAAGAGACTTCAGACTATGCCAAGAAACTTTGAATATGAGTCGTCAAAAGCCGACCACATATGTCAGTGTAATTTCCCAGGCTCTTCATCAAAAATAGAAATTGTGGGGGCTTCCCGAATATTTCTTCGATCTGAAAAAAACCGCAGACTGCAATACACTCAATATTATGGGGATGGCGACTCAAAAGCTTTCATGAGTGTGAAAGACACTTACGGATTAAACAGTGTGACCAAGTTTGAGTGCATTGGCCATGTACAGAAGAAGTGGGTTCGCGTCTGAGAAAACTGAAAACTAAAACTAAAGGACTGTCTGGTAAAGGCAAATTAACTGATAATTTTATTGACCGACTTCAAAACTATTACGGAATTGCTGTTCGCAGCAATGTCGGTAACTTAACTGCCATGCAGTAAAATGTAATTGGTGCGTTATATCACTGTGCATCAAGTGATAAGAAACCGATGCATGGTCAATGCCCAATAGGGAAAGAAAGCTGGTGTTATTTTCAGCGGGGGGTGGCAAATGGAACAAAATGTTTCACAAAATATGCTGGTTTATCAAATGATGTTTTAAATAAAATTAAACCAGTATATTTAGAACTATGCGACAAACAAATATTAAGTAAGTGCTTGCATGGACGCACGCAAAATGCCAACGAGTGTTTTAATGGAATAGTTTGGCAAAAGTACCGAAGGAAGTATTTGTTTCGCTCAAAACAATTAAATTTGGGTCGTATGATGCTATTATACACTTCAATGAAGGATTAACTGGGTGTCTAAAAGTTTTTAATAAAATGAATATTGAAAATCCTGGGGTGTTTACCTTACGGGGATATAAACATTTAGATAAATGCAGAATCCGTGAATCAATTCATAATGCAGACCCCAAAACAAAGAAAAACAGGAAAATTTTAAGAGCACTTAAAAAAAAAAAATTAGTGTTTTAGAAGTCAAAGATGGGGAGAATTATAAATCTGGTGCATTTTAATAAAAAAGTAAGTGTTTATCTTGTAATCAGAATAGTTTAATGTTATTTTTGTCGTTTTCTCAAAATGAGTTTTTCACATTTTTTCTTACCGCAAAACACAATATCTCAAAAAGTTATGCTTGAATGACATAAAATTTTTATATGTATGTTTTTAAATACTTATACAGGGAATAGACCATTCATAAGATTTTGTGTTGAGTAGAAATTTTTTATATAGCAATAAAGTAAAAATTACAATAGCTTTTAAGAAAATTTCAACGTATAGAAGTTCGAAACACAATAAGTTCCCACGTAATGGTCATATTACAAAAATAAGAGTCTATTCTATAGATAAGGTTGTATGTTATATTATTCAATTTACAAAAATGTCAATATATTTATTTTATTTTCAATTATCATGTTTTGCGTAAAATATTATTTTTGCTTATTTTTTTATAAAATACCCATTTGACAGTAAAAATGTGCACTAATAAAACTTTTCTTGGGTGTTTTTCTAATTTTAGAGACCCATAAGGTCATAAAATATGCATTTACTGGCAAAATTCAGGTTAATTCAAAAAATTTTCTTCAAAAGTGTATAAACATTTAGATAGATGCAGAATCTGTGAATCGATTCATAACGCAGACCCCAAAACAAAAGAAACACAGAAAAATTTTAAAGAGCACATTAAAAAAAAAAAATAGTGTTTTAGAAATTAGAGAGGGAAAGGATTATAAATCTGAGTGTATTTTAATGATAAAGTAAGTATTTTCTTGTAATCAGATGAGTTTAATGTTATTTTTGTCGTTTTCTCAAAATGAGTTTTTCACATTTTTCTCACCGCAAAACACAATATCTCAAAAAATTATGCTTGAATGAAGTAAAAATTTTATATGTATGTTTTTAATACTTATACAGGGAATAGACCTTTCTTAAGTGTTTGTGTTGAGTAGAATTTTTTTTTATATAGCAATAAAATGAAAATTACAATAGCTTTTAAAGAAAATGTCAACGTACAGAAGCTCGAAACACAATAACTTCCCACATAATAGTTATATTACCAAAATAGAAGTCTATTCCCTAGATAAGGTTGTATTCTATATTATTCAATTTACAAAATGTCAATATATTTATTTTATTTTCAGTTATCATGTTTTGCGTAAAGTCTTATTTTTGCTAATTTTTTTATAAAATACCCCTTTGACACTAAAATTGTATACTAACAAAAATTTCTTGGGTGTTTTTCTAATTTTAGAGACCCATAAGGTCATAAAATATGCATTTACAGGCAAAATTCAGGTTAATTCAAAAAATTTTCTTCGAAGGTGTTCTGTTACCTTAATACTTTAAAAAAAATGGAAGATGAAACGACATCAGAAAAAAAGATTCAGAATTCGCAATCTGAAATTTAATGTTTGAAAATTAATAACAATCATTATTAATTCGATAAATTACCAAAGTTTATCATTAATAAATTAATCACAACGTGTACTAATTGTAAGCAAGATTCTTTTACCAGGGCATTCCTAAATTTCATGAAACTTCTCAGTTTCCCAAATTACACATGAGCAAAATATTAAATTACTTCAAAGTTTCTCTAAGAAATGCTAAATCAGTACTGGTACCATTCCACAAATTTTGGAACATGCATTAAACAGCCGACTAATTTCGCCAAGCAAAAAGACATAACAAATTTAAAAAAAAAAACAATTACATCACTATTATTGTTACTGTGTGCAAACGTGATCAGGGACAGTTTCTACTATTGGCTGTATATCGCAGCATTTGGCGGGTTTTTGATTTTAAGAAATTTGTCGATATTATACAATACAAGCACCCCAAATTTGTCCCGTAAGCATATGTTACACAAAAATATCTGTGATTTTGGATGATGAAACACTTATTTTTGAAAACATTTCTTTGAAATTACCTTTTTTTACTGAATTCTTCATGAATATAGATTATTGTAAACAACAATGTCAAGTTATTCATTTAAGGGTAAATAGAGAGTTGAAAAAGGTTGTATTAAAATTCTGAATATTTCCATTGCTTTTAGAAAGTAAACATCCTACAGAAAATGTCTATATGTAAAGTCGTATTTGGTTTCATGATCCTAATTTCCCATAAATATCATAGAACTGATTTAAGTACACTTCTTGGGTCAATATTTGTAACTAACTCAATGCGACAAATTTATTTAGGTCTTAAATTTATTAGCAGGATAATATCAATATATATTAGCATTTAGACTTTAATACTTATGTAAAAAAATCCAGAGTATTCTTATGCTTAATACATTTCAGCTGGGGTTGCACAGATTTCTTTAACACACAATGTTGATATTTCAATAACAAGTGTAAAGTCTTTATATGAAATTTATCAAAATTATTGAATTTTACATTTTAATTGTGCAAATACCAATAAATGCATATTTGTTATCCATAGTAAAAAAAAAAGGTACATCTGTGTGAGAAAAATTTGTATCAGTCAAATTCTGGAAAACAAATGTGTTAAGAAATCCTCACATAATAAATAGATACCACACAAATATTTAATAATAATTTTTTTTTAACTAAAAGAATTATGGATTTAAAAATGACTTTTTATTTTGATCATGTACAAGAGAACATGAATTTAATATTCAATGTATGCACACAATTTTATATTCTATAATACACACATTTTAATGCCTTAATTTTTTACCACACTCAGAATGTAATTCTCGATAAATTATATCTTTTTACTAAAATAGTACTGAGAATACCGACTTTCAAAATGTGTTACATGATTTTTTATATATAATTTTACAAATGGTAATTTTCATTTCTAATGTTTGAAAGTGGTATAAATTATATATATATATATATATATATATATACTTATTTTATATACTTGTTTTAATATGACAGGTATGATTACATATCAGATTTTTGTGTTCTTATTTTAAATAATTAAATACAGAAATATCTCTTTTAACTACTCTAAAATTAAAACAAATAAAAAACTAATATATTTTATCTTTTTATGTATGTTCTCTATATAATTTAATTTAAAATAAACAAAAATTTCCATTCCTGTAGACATCTATCCAAAATCCGATTGGATTGTTCGGCCACTTATCACGCCAAGTTTTTTCTTGCTAAATCGTAAGGTTTCTACTCCAAAACATAACACACAAAATCGTTAGCCGATTCGATCTGTTTAGAAGTTTCTTATGTGAACACAAAAATAGTAGAAAGGGAGTTCGGTTTTTGGTGGCGACGATTTTTAAATGGTTGGTATTGAAAACAAATGTCGTTCTTATCCATGTTTACTAAACACTCGAATTTTTACCGGGATATTAAAGAGATTTTTTTCCGACAGTCGACTTCTTTAACTATAATTGAGCAACCACGTATAGTCAAATACGAAATTTTAGCGGGTATAGTTTTAATGTGCAAGAGCATAGAAATGTTTGGCGGTAAAAAAACGAAAACATAATCACATGTCCTCTTCATGATAATCGCGCTAAAAATTCTAGTTGTTTCCATGGTTACATTTTATAATCACGTGAATCTATCAACCAATTACCAGATTCTTATGAAAACGCACCCGATTCTCATGTAAACGGGTCGAAAAAAAATACCGGTATAATCCCGGCTTTCATCCGCATTTCGAAATTGCCGGTATTATGCCGGCTTCCATGTAAACGGGGCTTTAGAATCCTGGACCTCCACGTACCGCGGGATTACGAGAATGTACGTTACGCCACACTGTATGAAACTGCCTACAAAAAAAATTCAAGACTACTTTTAACATACAAATTCTTAAAGGAGTAGACATAAAAGTCGAACATCGTTAAAAATAAGTCTGAGAAAAACGCACTTAAAATTTGTATAGGCGAAGGGTTTGAGACCGATAACAATAAAAGAACTTTAAATATTTTTTTAAGTATTTTTAAGTACCTAAAATTTAAAATCAAGCTTCTCAACCCAATGCGTAACCGAAAATTAAAAATAATAATAATAATACTTAGGCATTGTGGTCGCGTTTGCCTTATGGTTATGGTCACGAACTTGTGGTCGTCGTGCTCGAGTTTTAATGCCTTTGTGAATACCCACTGTGTAGAAGGGCTGATGCATGTTCAATCTGTCGAATCTCGAAGTCCTCCCCTTAATGTGGTGTGGTAGTTTGAAGAGCTGGGATGCCAGCTTAGAGAGAGAGTTGTCATCTTCGTCACTAGACAGAGGTTTAAAATTACGAGGTCAGTTGCCAATAGTAAGGTGACCATTTTTTTTACAATGAAAAGGAGGTCGAAAATTTTAAGAAAAAATTACCACTTAAATACATGAAACGTTTCATTAATTAAAACAAAAATACGCTAATTACGCTTACATTCTTTTTAATTATTATCTTAAACGAGTATTGTTCCCATTGAATGATTTTTTTTGTCAACATATCATTTTTTAATGTATCGGAAAGTTCGGGTAAAAAATATCCTTCATACTGAATTCTACGGTAAACACTGTAGCTAAAATATTTGCATTCAATTTTGATTTTTCTCACTAGTCCCTTCACAAAAATCATTACCAACTGAAAAAAAAAACTCTTTCAACTGCTGCGTTAGTTCCAGGGCAGCACAAAGTAGATTTAAAAAGAATAACTATATTTTTACATGGAATGTGTTCATTTTTGAAATGATTAAGTATTTCAATCCATCTTTTATCAATTTCAGCATGTTGATGTTCCAATTGTTTAAATTTATTACAATTTAAATGTACACTCACTCAATCTTCCAATTTCATCAAACAAACCATTGTCAACGATTTTAACATCAGGCATTTCTTTTGATAAAAAATCAACACATTTTTCTATCTCTGCTCAATTTACTTGCGATGAAGTCAAAAAACACCATTGAAAACTGTTATTTCCTGTGATATTTGTTTCAGACCATTCTTAGACATTTTGAAAGCATTTTTGGTTCATCTCTGAAAATAAAGATTAACAGATAAATTTTAAAATATTGAAAAGGAGGACACTTTTCGAGGAAGGGCAGAACCTATAAAAGGAGGACGTTTGGTCACCTTATCAATAGCCCTCTTGTTGCTTTATACCGCAATTTTAATAAACACTTACTTCCTTTAGCATTGTTAGAATGCTGTTGTAGCCTTAATATAGTGTACTCCTTAACATTTATTTATTTATTATTTTAGTACATTTAATAATGAAGTAGAGAAATTACAGTAAAAAAATACTGAAGAATAAAATCTTAATCATTCGTTTTTATTTGGCTATTTATATTGTCTAACATGTGACGCTTTTATAGAATTCAAAATATAGTTTATTTATATAATACTACACAGTAGCGCACACAAGAATTTTTAAGGGGGAAGTCCGGGGTCAAAAGTTCACCATTCTTGTATCATGTTTCTTTTGATTTCGTCGATTTTCGGGAACAAAACACAGTAAAAAACTATTTTTTGAATAAATAATTAGCATTAATTAATAAATTAATCATTAATAACAAATAATTAATTAAATTTTACGTTATATATACTTAGAATTATAATCAATCGGGAAAAAATCAAGGGCTTTGGGGGGGTCCGGACCTCCAGGACCCCCCACCCCTTGTGTGCGCCACTGATACTACATTATCTTATCAGTAAAAGCCTGAATGCTAAGGCCTCATGTTGAGATCCTACAAAAGCGTTTTGAATGTTCCAAAAATGGACTATTTACTAACATAATCCTTTCTTCTTTTGAAAAAATGCGCAAGGTATAAAGAATTTACTCTTTTATTTATTTATAAAGATTTCGTGTAGAGAGTTTTCCGTCGCATGTAGACGAGAAAATATTCTTTTGCTTTCATAAAAAAACCGCTTTCAAGATAACTATTGTCAAGTTTTGAGGAGGCTTTATGTTCACCAAGGTATAAAAAAATTTTTTTTTTAGCTGATGCCCATCAAGGTTCTTCAAATACTGCTCTTCCTTGGAAAAAAAATAGGTTTCGTGCCCGGAAGTAATAAATGTTGATGAATTCATGAATATAAAAAGCAATGGAGTGGCAGCACAAAAACACAAGAACAGAAGCTCTCCATATATATATATATCTATACATAACGCTAATAAAACAGTAATTTTTGTTAAATAAACAATTATATTGGGGATATTTGTGTGAGGTTACTTGGCATACATATCCAAGAGAGTTAGTTCGCTAAGAGAAATGTTAATGATTAGATTGCGCCTGATCATATAACTAAAAACCCTTGTTTTCATTTTACTTTTCTGTTAGGCCTTTCACATGTTAAGTATCGCTATCAATGTAACGTATATTTCCATCTTTTTATAGCGAGCTGTAATTACGAATAGCATGTGAACAAATATCGTTGGTAAATGATCCGACTTTCTTCCCTATAATCAGATACACATGCGAGCACAACAGACAAATAATTATATTGTGCTTTTTATGAATTATCCTGAGAATTAATAATGCATTAGAAAAACATTGTGTCTTAACTTATTCTAAACATTTTTTTCACCTTTTCTCTTATTTCTAAATTAGTAAATGTTACACTGTGCAAAGAAATAAGGGAAACGCATGGTCTTAACGAAATTATTCAAATATTTATACCAATAATTAACATAAAACAAAACATCCTTAGTCTAAAAGTATAGTAAAACATATTCAAAGCAATGAACGTTTATGATTGCGGAAAAAAAAGAAGTTGCATCCAGAAATTGTGATCTCACAGTAGATTCTTTTTCACTGTCTCAAAAGTAAAGTGAAATTGTTCAGCTTTTATTTTGAGGAAAAGGGGGATGGGAAATGGGAAACCCATGAATTTGCAAATTATTGGAGTCATGAATTCGAGAAAACACAGAAATGTACAGGACTCTGTTGAGCGGCAAGATACGTCATTTCAAGACTGTGGAATTGATTCCAAAAAAACTAGTGAGAAATACTAGTGAAATCACTAGTGACTATTGTGAAATCAAAATTGAATGTTAATATTTTAGCTACAGTGCTTACCGTAGAAATTCAGTATGAAGAATATGTTTTGCCCGAGCTTTCCGATATATTAAAAAAATGATATGTTGACAAAAAAAAATCATTCGATGGGAAAAATACTCGTTTAAGATAATAATTAAAAAGAATGGAAGCTTACATTTGTTTGAATTAATGAAACGTTTCATATATTTAAGTAGTAATTATTTCTTAAAATTTTCGTCCTCCTTTTCATTGTAAAAAAATGGTCACCTTATAAATGTGGGAGACAACAAGGGGTCCAAGACGTGTTTCTCTTACTTCACATTTATTTTAAAATTAAACAAAAATTAATTAAAAAGGTAGATATATTTTTACAGATAAGTTTGACGATGATATTCAGAAGGTAACGCCTGCTCGCGCACCTCTCGCGTTCTCCTTCTCTCTCTAATGTCCAAGAGTTTTTGTTTCTCTTCCACTAGTTCAAGTTTCAGTTTTTATTCACTGCGCCTGCGCGCGAAGACTGCCTTGCTTTTGGCTGCATGCCACAACGGCCATTCTGACCGTACGCTGTCCGCAGCGGTATTTCCATGGAGACCAGAGGAGAATCTGAAACATATAAAAAAAAAACGGAACAGACAAGGACTATACGACAAATATATAGAGATTAAACATATCATAATTTTTCTGAACTAGACAGTTTCTCCATCATGTGAAGGCACCTCTTCGACATCCGGAAGGTTCCACAGGAAAACACATTGTTTCACAGGCATAAGAACGTCTTTTTTAACAAGTTGATCTTTGGTTGAACGCATCGATATTTTCCTCTGTAGAGTTCTGGACGTCTGTTCAAAACGATTTCTCTTTTTCCTTCGTTTCCACTGCCAGGGCTCAAAGATTCTTCGGAGCAACACAAACCGTCGATAATTACTATTCATAGGTGAAGGGGTAGGTGAGCGGGAGATAAATTCCACGGAACTCGTTTTCATGGCACCATTGGCTTTCTTACACAATACTATATCAGAACATTTTTCTCTTACAATACTCAATTTTAACTTAGTAATTTTAATTTTATTACATTTATAATCCTTAATTAGAGAACTCGAATCATTTCTAGTATTAAAGTTTTTAACATGTGATAAATCATAACTAGAGTTTTCTATCACATTTGAAACAGAAACATTTGGAAAAGAAATAGCACTAGAATAAGCATAAGCATGAGCACCTAAAGAGGATTCACTTTCATTCAATAAAACATCGCTCTTTGCGTGGCCTAGTTTCTCTATTTCAGAATATACACTGGGATGTATAATAAATTCTTCGGTCAAGGTCGGTGATATCGCCGTTCGAACACTTATACCAGGAGAATGTTGATCAAGAGAAATATTTATGGGTTTAACTTCTACCATACGCTGTTCGCCAAAACATGAACTTAATGTTATGATTTCTTCGGAAGGTGTTTGCACTCTAATTAGTGAGGAATTTAAAACTGGGATCTGGACACCTGAATCAATCAATGCTGTTACGGGCTGATTTTCCACAAAAATGTTTACGTATTGAAGATTTGCGCATTCATCGCTATTTTGTTTTTCGCTCTCGATTTTCAAAGTATTCACGTTTATTTTATTATGGATGTGATCATTAGATTCTTTAGGTTTAAAGCGCTTCTCACAGTCTCTTGCGCAATGAGATGAATCACCGCATATATAGCAATTTTTATTTTCTCTTTCAAGATATTGGGGATAGTTCTCTTTAATCTTTGGTTTAAAGTTTTGTGATCTATTTTTTAAAGGGGTCTTGGGTATATCCATAAGTAATAGGAATTTCTTTATGTGATCCGCTTCTAGATGAAATATAAATATCACACTCTTTAGCTAAATCAATAGGCCTAAACCAATCTTCTGCTTCTCGAATGTCAATATGAGTTGCAGTTTCCTTATTTAAAGTTTCAAATAATTTATCAGAAATTATAAGATCACATAGAGATTCAAAGGAATTAACTTTTCTTAACGAACAATAATATTGGAAGTTTGCCGTCAATCTTGCAGCAAATTGGATGTATGTCTCGCCTGATGATTTTACAGCATTTTTAAATGAGTTTAAACACTCGCGAGGGGTTATTGGAATTCTCTGAGTACTATAGATTTTAGTTTTCATAGTCATTTAATTCCTCTTCTTTAATATACAGTAAGACGTTATGAGCTCTTTCGCCCAGTAGATTTATTAAAATTTCAGATTTATATTCGTCATTTATTTTCTTGGTTAAAAATGCGCGTTCTAATGATTGGAAGAACAGATTAAAATTTTCAGATCTGGTGGGAACAGGAAGAGATAAAGTTTTTATACTTTTTATCATATTTTCTATGTTAGTTTCGAACTGTTTTTCTTCGACTTTAGCTGCAGGATTTAAACTTAATGCTTTATTTTTAGCCAATTGTAGTTCGATTTCTTTTTCTAATTTTGCTAACTGAAGTTTCGCGAGCTCAATTTTTTGTTCTGAAGTTACCTCTCTTTCGTTTTGCGATACTCTCTCATCTATACAGTTTTGAATTAAAGTTTTAACGAAATCTGGATCACTTTCAAATGTACTACTGTTCTCAATTTTAGTCTTTAGTTTAACTATAGTGTCAGTACTTTCGACAGTACCGTCTAGCTCTTCAACTACTCTTATGAGATCCTCTTTAAGAGCGTTTTTATACATTTTATAAAAATTTAGAAAGATCCTACCTTTTTTTTCTGGCTCCCTTGTTGCTCGCACGTACGATGTATCCAATAAAAACGTTGATTCCACTGATTTCACCTCTTCGCAGGTTATATCGTTAGATGAAAAATAGTTCTTGAAATTGTTCAAATTGTCACCTCTTCGCAGGTGTTTGTGAGTGGTTCCAACCTCTACACAGGCGGAATTTTCGTCGATGGGTTTTCCAACCTCTACACAGGCGGAATATTTGTCGATGGTTCGTTGAAAAATACACCTCTATTTAGTTTATTTTGTTTTTTGTTCCGACCTCTACACAGGCGGAATGAAGTTGTTAAAAAAATTCACGGGTTACCTCTACACGGGTTATTTTGTTATTTGTTCCGACCTCTACACAGGTTGAACGAAGTTTCCGAAGTTTTCGAAAAATGGCGGAGCGTCTCCTTCACGGACGCTGTTGTTCATTGTCCAGACTTTGGTTCAAAATCGAAATTTTATCTATCCCGGCCGAGCCCCCCATAATTTGTGGGAGACAACAAGGGGTCCAAGACGTGTTTCTCTTACTTCACATTTATTTTAAAATTAAACAAAAATTAATTAAAAAGGTAGATAAGTTTTTACAGATAAGTTTGACGATGATATTCAGAAGGTAACGCCTGCTCGCGCACCTCTCGCGTTCTCCTTCTCTCTCTAATGTCCAAGAGTTTTTGTTTCTCTTCCACTAGTTCAAGTTTCAGTTTTTATTCACTGCGCCTGCGCGCGAAGACTGCCTTGCTTTTGGCTGCATGCCACAACAATAAGCTTCATCTGGGTGTTTATGCGCACATAAACATAATGTTGTGTATTCCATTAACCTCAAGACACTGTGTGCCTCGAAGAGGGGGGGTTGCTGAACATCGAGATTAGACGCAATGTGATTGGAGTCAGATGCAGTTTTGTGTCGAATCCCGATTCAGTTTGAATTGCGACGCTCAGAAAGCACTCGAAATAATCCCATGTACGTCCGTGAATGATCACACTGCTAACGATGTGGATTGATGGTACAGACTGGAATGAGCCTAGTTGGACATATGGACCTGCATATTGTTCGAAATGACAATTTGACGGCCTGAATGTATACTGACGATATACTGATATCTCATGTCACACTTCATGCTGCAGGCATTAGCGATTCTTTTCTTTTAAGGCATGATAGTGCCAGACTCCGTAGAGCTCGATTTGTTAAGATAATGTTGGAAGCAGAAATAATACAATGTATACATGGAACAGCCAGCATGCTCTTTGGACTTAGATCCGATCAAACATGTTTGGTTCTCAATTGAATGACACATTGCAGAGAAACCACTCTTCTGTTTACGGTGTGGGACTTGGAAATTACACTTAGAGCTGAGTAGAACAATATTCCCCTATGTCTTACGGCAGTGGCGTAACGGAGAATATTTTTCGGCAACCCTGCAAAGTCAGGTTTTGTCTTTAATATTTTATAAATTGGTTAAATACATACTTGGCGTCAGTCAGACTTTGGGCCCCCTTGAATCCAGCCCCTCCCCCCGCAATGCGGGAGTTACGGGGGTGTATGTTACGCCCCTGTCTTACGGGTAACCTCATCCCATCCACGAAAAATAAAGGTACGGTAGTCATAACTGTTGGAAGAAACAACGCACCATATGAAGCATCCTGCGTTATTTTGAAACAATATTTTGCACGCAAGTAAATTGTTATCATAAAACACCTTTTCATGTTATATATCCATTATTTCAAAGAATTGAAATCCCCATAAGCAATTTTTTTAGCCTTCTTTTCTGCGTTGCATTGCGATTGTGGCCGCGGTAGCCGAGTGGTATAGGTATCGGATCGTGGCTTGCCTTGTCACGAGTTCGAGCCCAGTACCACTAAAGACCCGCCGTGTAGGGCAGCGATGCACGTTAAATCTGTCGAGAGCTGAAACGTCCTCCCGTTGGTGTGGTGTGGTAGTTAGGAGAGGGGGTGCCAGCTCAGGTGTCGTTCACATCACTTGACCAAGGTTTAAAATTACGCGGTCCGTCTCCAAAAGCCCTCGTGCAGCTAAACAGTGCGACGTTAACAATCAATCAATCTGCATTACATTTTAATACATATGAACCTCATTTTATTCCCATACATGGCTGTCTTTCGTAGTTTTCTTTACTTCTTCATGCTTCGCTTAAGTTTTTGAGCCGCATGCATTTTTTTAAAAAGAAATAAATACATAAGAATAAAGAGTTGAAAACATTTAAGTATAATATTTTCTATAAACTTTTTATTTATTTCTTAATTTTTTTTTGTAACCTTCAAAAATGCGTTTCGTAGATTTCAGCAAAAAATATTCTGTTGTTTTTCATGCTTATATATCTTTTGAACTTAATGATAAATTTTTTGCGTTTCTAAATTATTTTTTTTAACTTGTACATTTTTTAAAAGATAATTGCGCCGGATATTTACGAATCTGCACTGCTATTTTGAAAACCGTGGCATTTTTGTTTTGTTAATTTAAGGTGGCATTTGATGTAGACGTTATGTAAAGGGTGTTTTTTTAGAGGTATAGAACTTTAAATTGCAATAAAACAACGATGTATTATTCGATTGACATGAATTTTTTTTTATTCGAAAGATAATCTTGTGGCATTACATTTTAAATATGATTTCTGGCATATGACTGCCACGGCTGGCTCGGATGTAGTCCAATCTGGACGTCCAATTTTCGATGACTTCATAAGCGAATTTTGTTTAGCGATGAAGCGCACTTCTGGTTGAATGGCTACGTCAACAAACAAAACTGCCGCATTTGGAGTGAAGCTAATCCACAAGTGTATGTCGAAACACCGTTACATCCAGAAAAACTGACTGTTTGGTGCGCTTTATGGGCTGGTGGAATCATTGGTCCGTACTTCTTCAAAAACGATGAAGGCCACAACGTTACAGTCAATGGTGATCGGTATAGAGCCATGATTACTAACTTTTTCATTCCTGAATTGAACAATCATGATGTCCAGGAGCTGTGGTTCCAACAAGACGGCGCAACATGTCACACAGCTCGTGTCACAATCGATTTATTCAAATACACGTCTGGTGACCGCCTAATTTCACGTTTTGGACCTGTGAATTGGCCTTCAAGATCTTAAGATTTAACACCGCTAGACTATTTTCTGTGGGGCTATGTAAAGTCATTGGTCTATGCGGATAAGCCACAAACGCTTGACCATTTGGAAGACAACATTCGCCGTGTTATTGCCGATATACGGCCACAAATGTTGGAAAAAGTCATCGAAAATTGGACGTCCAAATTGGACTACATCCGACCAGCCGTGACAGTCATATGCCAGAAATCATATTTAAAATGTAATGCCACAAGATTATCTTTCGAATAAAAAAAATTAATGTCAATCGAATAAGATAACCCTTTTCAATTATTATTTTTGCGGTGTGCAATTGCTGATATTTCTTTGAAAGATGAAACAAATACAACTCGAAACAATTACTATAAATCTCTATGATTATTATTGGTAAATTTTACTTATAATTTTTGAAATTACCTGCTAAATAATCACGTTAACTCTAGGCAGTATTTCTTTAATTTCCCTTTCGTGTATAACGCATAAACATCTATTATCGTTGAAAAATATTGCCTATGTAGGCATATCTCTACTGTCTTGCTGTTTTTTTTAAAGCTTTTTCGGGTGTTAAATCTATAGTTCATTTAAATGAGTATTATTTGCTGTGGGAATAAAACTAAATGAAGATGTTTTTAGTGTACGGTATGTGTGTGTGTGATATTTGTGTCTTAGTAACTGTGCCTCAAATATGGTATAAATTTATTAAGAACATAAATATACTTAAATATATTTATGTTCTTACTAAATTTGTATGTTGTATTTATGTTAGTTATACATAAATATACTTAAATTGATTGTACAGGGTGGCCAAAATAAAAGAAGCCCGGTATGAATACAGAAGTAGAAATACTTGTCTTAAAAAAAAAGTAAATTACTAATACATTATAATTTTTATTTATAAGTATGAAATACAGAATATTATGAATAACAACATATATACTGAATATTGAATAGTTTCATACTGAATTCTCGAGTTTTTCATTCAAATATCATGTACTCCGCGGCTTTTTGATCTCAGCCACCCTATATAAACAATTATATTAAGACTACACGGTACCCTTTTTCAAAATTTTTTTCTGGGGACAGTTACAGTAAAAATAATTGATGTTTTATATTTAGAATATATTAATAAGCTGATTCTGTAAGCAAAAAGTCAGTTTGACCACCCATTATTTTACAATTTTAAAAAATTAGGAATTTTTGAAGTTTTTTCAAACACTTATAAAATACTCAATTTTTAAAATATTCTTAGTAATTTTAAGTTATTTATGATTTTTAGATTATTACAAACAATATTTAGTATGGACTTGAAAATCTATTCCCTTGTTGATTTTTAATAATTATTTTTCTAGAAAAATCAGGAAAAAACACGAAAATTATTTAAATATCAACTTTAGCATTTTTTAGAAAAATAACTATAGTTCTCAGCCCTAAATCCATCTAACTTTTATAGAACATACATTTGGGAGTATATATAAAAAAATTCAAGGCTCTATCTTGAACAAGAAAAAAGCCTTAGGGATTAGAAAACACTTATACCTTCAAAATTATAAGTCTGAGAAAAACGCATTTAAAGTTTGTAAAGTCATAAAACAAAAACTTATAATGCCTGTAAAACTCTAATTTTTTTAATATGTTATTTTCCAATGTATGTTCTACATTAAAACACTTTTTATTAAATATGACTGAAAATTATATTTTTGATTCAAAATATATTTTTGCATAATATTGATAGCATTTGTTAAGACGTCAGTTTATTCAGCTTTATCTTAACCTAATATTTCCCAAAAGTTTTGAAACACGAAGCATTTATGTACAAAATAATAATGATACTAACTAATAGCTAAAAATAGTCAGGTTTTCTCATAAAATTTAATTTTTTTCTAGTTTTAAATTGGGGCAGTTTAGGAAGTTTTAGCTCTTGTCGTACGACTTTAAAATACTAAAATATAGTACTACAATATGTTTAGTATAATGTAGTTTGGTATACATCAAGGAAATATTCAGTTATATCTGCAGCATTTGAATTCAGAATACTTGTATTCGTAAGTCTAATTGCAGTATCAGCTGAGGACTGATATTTAGATACATCATTTTCAGTAGTATTCCATCTCTTCGAATGATTGTTTCTCACAGAAACCCAGAACGCATTTGCCATGGCATTTTCTCTACAGGAAAAAAATAATGATAAAGCTTTTAAGTTATATCAACTAATTTTAAAGCAAAAATTGGCCATGAAATTAATCTTTATGTATTAATTATGAGAACTCAAAACATAATCAAGCAGAAATGATTTTAGTAATGAAAAATTGGAATTAATAACCATTTCAAGCTCTAAAAGCTCAAAAATATTTTTAATTAATTCAACTTAAGTGTCAAAAAATGCTTTAAAAGGAAACCGAAACCAAAACCATAGCTCATAAAACTTCAAATATCTTAAAAACTAATTTGCTAACAGATCTGAAATTTCGTGGCAAACATCTCAATGATATGGGCCACCAAAACATGCAAAAAAAAAAACTTTTTCGGTAAAAATGAAATTTTTAGGGTATTGTGTAGTCTTAAGTGAAAATTTAAAAATTGTCTAGAATTGTGTATCTACGATAATTCTATATCTTCGGATTTTTGATAGTAATAATCGTAGCAATCTATAGAAACTATAAGATAACGTATTTTATATGTGTGTATATATAGAAACATTAATTATACTTATTTGTTCATTTTTCAACATTGTCTTTTACTTTTCTAGTAATTTTATATTGTCTCTACAAAAAACAGTGTCAACGTTAATTGTTGCATACATCAAAATTTATTTTGAATATGCACTCTTAAAAACGATTTTTTTATTTCACACGTATTGTTAATAAAAAAAAACGACTTTAAACATTTTTAAGAAAAAAAATTAAGTATACATTTACATTTAAAAAAAATTGATATTTATCCCAGCAATTCAGAAAATTATTTAACTTGTAGATAAGTCATGCTTTATAAGAAAATTTAATTGTTTGCAAATATAAGCAAATTTATAATAAATTGTTTGATTTACAAGATAGTTAGATTTGTAAGTTATTGTATCTTTTTGGAATCGTTTATGATTTTACTAAAATATTTTCAACTGTAAATGGTAGTGTTATTCTGATTTATACTGTCCATATAAAATTTATAGGTGAAAAGAAGCATTAATATATATATTTCTAATTATAGAAAAACATTCTACTCTTTCTTACATGTATTATGAATTTATTTATAATTTTACAATTCAAATCTACATATATTGTTTTATAACTGTGGCGAAAGCTTGAATTTAGAAGAAGTTTTAATAGACTCATTCAAAAGCAAGGGAAATAATTTACTGAGTTATTTAAAAAAGCCCACATAAGCTTTGGAAATAATCTTCTCATATTTGAAATGCTGAAGACTTGAAGTGTGTTCGTTATGTTAATATTAAGATATTTTTAATTTAACGAAACAAATTAAGACATCGAATCCTGTTTTAAAGCAATTTCGGACATTGATTATTCAGAAAAAGTTCCTTCAAAAATACTGATTCCTTTGAAATTACTGGAAGTTAAAGAAATTATTTTCATTTTTAAAACTGATACATAATAAAAATATTATGCTTCTTTTGAATGAGTCCGTATGACATTATTAAGGTAAAAAGAGAATGATTTTGTAATCAAATTAATAAACTCAGGAAAATAGCGTATTAAGAAGGGAGCTTCAGATTGAAATGAAAATAAATACACATAATGACACAAATAAGAGATTAACTTGATTCGAAAATAAAGACAATTAAACAAATACGGTGTGTACAATTAGACGAAAACTTAATAGAATGTCGGGCTGTCTCCTGTTGCAATACATGCCGGAACATGGTTCCGCATTAAACGTCAGATGTGGTTCTGTGGCAGATGAGCGCAGAAATCTTAAGCAGCCACATGTCATGTACAGAGTGAGTGGACACGGCGGCATTTGGCGTTTCAGTTGTTCGCACAGATAATGTATAGGAGATAGGTCTGGGGGAGCAGGCTGTCCATGGAAGAGTGTGAAAATGATTTACAAATTTTTGAGCACTCAAGCTATTTGCGGAAGAGTATTATTTTGCTGAAAAATTGCCCCTGGAAAACCATTTATGGAAGATATCACGTGGGGTAGAAGAACGTCATCAACACAACACTGGCCCATTGAAACTCCACGTACCGCTATTAGAGTGGGCCATCTATCATAGGTTGTAACCCCCGGATCATTATGCTTGCTGTCCGGGCAGTGTGTCACGCTGCAGTGGAGGTGAAGTTGTACCGCTTACCTGGCGCCTCCACACCCATGCATGGTTGTCATTTGTCCCCAAAACGAAGCGCCATTCATCACTAAACAACACGTTTTTCCAAACTGTGGCATTCCACGTCCCTCTGGCTTGGCACAGCAGTAGACGGAGTCGGCGATGCTTCGGTGTTAAAGGAATTGTACGATAAGGGCGCTTGGATTGCAGATTCGCCTAATCAAAGGGGTCTGGAAATGATTTGTAGAACAACTGGCGGCCCTACATCTGATTGTTTCTTAAAATGAGTCACATTTGGATCCACGAGCGTTTGCCACATGATTCTCCCGCCTAATCGTCTTCCTGGTCGTTCCAGACCTAACTCTCTTCACGTGAGTACCATATCGTGTCCATGATCCCAACATGTTCTGACGGCACACACCGTGCGATCAACCTGGAGAGTTACAAGAAGCGTCAGTCAGCAGTGGCGTAACGGAGAATTTTCGCCCCCCTGCAAAATCAGAGTTTGAGCCGTAGCCGGATCTTACGCAATTGGCATCGCTCAGGCTTTGGGGCGCCTAGAGTCATGGGCCCCCAGCTGTGCAGGGGTGGCGGGGGTGTACGTTACGCCACTGTCAGTCAGCCTCCGGTTTTTGTGCCAATGATGAGGCTTTTTTCAAATTCACTTCTCTGCGAAATCTGTTCTCGGCATTCTGTTCGGCCTCGTCTGTCTGCGTGACGTTCTTGGCATACTAAAGCCCACCTAGAGACAGAATGTGATCGTTAGCGTTTATGAATTTTCCACTCTGTCCAATTTAGAAAAAAAAACTTACTTCCTAATTGCAGCACCACTGCAAGGTGTATGGTCATGCGCTTTGGTACCAAACTTGTGTGTGTGTGTGAACCATTATTTTCATATTGAACATCATTTAATTACTTTGCTAAGTTTCACAATTGTTGCTCGCTTCCTTTTCAATGCTCTATTTCCATTGTTCCTGAGTGAATATTATATGAACTGTTCTGAGAAAAAAAAGACGCTTTCAAAATTCTTCCCATTTCAAATAAACGGATTTTATTCTCCCTATATATATACACGACTAAATTAGTTCACATAATGCATTAATTTGTAATAATCTGTATTTTAACACAATTTTTAGTCTTAATGCTTAGTATATAGTCTTTAGAGATAATTAACAAAGCTTTTTAAATTCGCCTTAATCAAAATGTGTTTATGATAAATGTAATTAATTCCTTAACGATGTGATGTACCTCCCCTTGGAAGTACTCATCTTGAAGTATCAGCGTGAGCTAGAGGTGTAGGATCAGCGAAAGAACTAGGATCAAACATTATCTTTTAATATAACTTTATTAAGATATTAAACTTAAACTTTTAACAAATGTAGTTATTATAATTAATATGAGAGAATCTACGAAGACTCAATACGCAACACACACAATATATATATATATATACACTGGCCTCAAAAAGTTAAGGTACAACATGTTTTTCGAAGCTCACCATAAAAAAAAATGGCAGTAACAATAAAATGCATAGTTTACATGAATGATAATAACGAACTTTAAAAACATTAATGCAAAAACGATTGCTACAACTTTTATTTTATAGAAAAGAACGTATATTTATGAGTGAGAGAAAAATATGCAAATATTAAGCTTTCGTACTTTTGTGTGTAAGTTGTGTTGATTTTCAACAGTTGTTGGCAGTTTCGGTGACAATAGTCAATAGAGTTTAGAAAATGTCTCAGAGACGTCGTTTACCCAATTCGTTAAGGTGGCGGGCAGTTGGATGGATGGAAATGGGATTGTCGCAGGCTGATGTTGCTAGACGTCTCAATGTGTCTCGTAGTGTTGTTCAGCGACTTTGGGATCAATACCAATCCGAAGATTCTGTGTCCAGAAGACCTGTTCCAGGCCGACCACGAGCTACAACACCTGCAGAAGACCGTTTTCTAGCTCTTTCGGCACGAAGGAGAAGAACCACTACTGTGCCGCAGCTCGTTGCAGACCACTTTCAAGCATCAGGAAGAAGAATCTCCGCTACTACGGTGCGAAATCGTCTTCACAATGCAGGTCTGTATGCAAGAAGACCAGTTGTGTGCGTTCCCCTCAACGGACGACAGCGAAGGAACCGCTTATGCTGGGCAAGAGAACATGTTTCTTGGACGCAGCAACAATGGGCTTCTGTGCTGTTCACAGACGAGTCCAGATTTACAATGGAGAGTGATTCAGGGCGTCTACTGATCTGGAGGGAACAGCGCACTAGATACCATCAATAATACACTGTTGAAAGACACAGTTATAGAGGTGGTGGAATCCTGGTTTGGGCAGGGATCTCGCTCGGTGGCCACACTGACCTGCATGTGTTCCATGGAGGAACCGTAACTGGTCTTAGATATCGGGATGAGATCCTTGATCCATATGTCCGCCCATATGCTGCTGCTATTGGTAACGACTTCATTCTGAAGGATGATAATGCACGACCTCACCGAGCTGGGATTGTTGAGGAGTATCTGGAAGATCACGGTTTGGAACGAATGGAATGGCCAGCTAGATCTCAGACCTGAATCCGATAGAACATCTTTGGGATTATCTTGGCAGAGAGGTTGCTGCTTTAAATCCTCCTCCAAGGTCGTTACATGAGCTGAAACAAGGCTTACTCTGTGTCTGGTCTTCGCTTCCTATTCCGGTGTCCGACAACTTAATAAACAGCATGGGAAATCGATGCCGCCAATGCATTCAAGTTAGGGGTGGACACATTCCTTATTAGAACCCATTTTGTATTGTTTTTATGCCATTTTACCACATAACACTGTGATGTGCTGTTTTCTCAAGAATGGACTTTTCCGCAGAGATTGCTTTTTTGTTATAAATCGTTTTTGCAATACACTTATACAAATTTCTATGACGCATTCAATAAAAAACTATTTAATGCACATATCCTCCAAATTTTTTGTTTCTACATTCATTCATTTGCAAATTAGACACAAAAACCCGGTTGTACCTTAACTTTTTTGAGGCCAGTGTATATATATATATATATATATATATATATATATATATATATATAATATGATCTAATCTAATTCAGACCAATCTCAATAAGCGAACCGCCTAATCCTAGATTATAATAATAAGTAATCAATCCTACCTTATATTATTCCGTAATGCTACTTGTCTTTATCTGCAAATGGATGCAGCTTGACGATTAACTTCTATTCGAACACCAATATGTATTTCGACGTAACGTGGAACTTGATCAATCTTGAAACATTAGCTGTAATAATCATCAACTGCCACAACGCACATCAATTGTCTAACATTCCTTTACATTGCCATGCCGCTTACTCTAAGATCCTATATTTAAAGTCCGTTTATTTGCATCTCTTCTTCACATCTCGTTTCTTCGATTTGGTTGGAAAAGAGTTGCCATTAATTCTGGCCCAAAGAACCCAAAGGACTTGTTAAAGAAAAGACGCGTAAGACGTCACAACGAAATGTCAGTCTATATGTTTCTGAATACATACGTTCTTATTACTAAAAATATTTCTTTTTTTTTTTGCTCTTTCCAGATATTATCTTAATGGATAAGAAATAAATTATCTAAATTGAGATATGGATTACGGATTTATTACAGTTTTTAAATATTGAAATATATGTAGCATTTATTTGTTTCCAAAGCATATAATTTGATTAAGAAGCTCAGAATATTTTTATGTACGTTTTCTACGCTTAAAATACTAAAAATTTAAAGCAAATTCAATCCTTCTTTGTATCAGTAATTAACTAGAACGAAATTATAAGAGGATTGAAATGTATAAATTCTAAATCTTTTTGTTACATTTGCATTGTACTCATATTTGTTGTAGATATTATGAATGAATTACTTCTTTATTATGAATAGGATTAAAAGTACTAAAAGTGTGAGTTATTTAATGTACTTTACATATTCTCTGCTTTCAAATTATTCAACTGTCAACTTTTTATTAAATTAATTTTGAAATGTACTTATTTGGTAATTTTTTTAATATCTGATGTTTAATTTTTAACGTGAAATTTTTTTCTCTTTCACAAACAATGTTCCAGTTCTAAAAAACATTAATGAAGTAATCAGTATAATCCATATTAAGAGAAAGGAGAGAAAGAAATGGTTTTGTTGAAGCTTTAATGAGATAATACTGAGATTTTTTTTATTTCAAATGAATTAATCAATATGTAACTTTATAATGCATAGAAAAAGATCGTGTTTAAGTAATTTTCTTATTACATTCATTTAATTTTCCAACATAGTACATAGCTATGCTATTATTAGAATACAGCGTTGTTTTTTAACATCTTATAATTTTTGCTCCCTTTGAAGTGATATTTGTTTTCACGAAACACAAAAACATTCTTGTTTGAGATTCTCTCTCAATTTTTTTTTATTTAAATGAATTTGCATTTTTAAAAGCAACGAATGAATGTTCCATTTTTACAAAGTCACATTTAATTTTTCTCTGGATCTCTAATTTTGACTCAGTTAACAAAATAAACAAACATTCACTAATGTAATTACTTAAAAGCTTATGACAAAAAAAGAGAGGAAGATAGACATGGAACAAAATAATAGATCTGTAAGTATTTTCAATTTTTTTGTTGAGAAAAAGACTGCGTATTTTTTCTCAATTATTAACGCCAGTAATTCAGAAAACTAAATTAAAAAGGAATACATCTAATGGAAATTCGTTTTAGTGATTAATACAAATAATCGCACATTTTCCTCCCACCCAAAAGCATTAAGCAATATCTCGCTTAAATGCAATGTTTATTCTGAGGCCAGCATGCAACACACTTCGTTTCGTGACTCAGATGAAACAGCTGCACTTTTTGAACTCCATCCTCTTTCACCTGTCAGACGACTATACGCTAGATCAAGAAACGTGATTTACAACAGCCAGATAACTGACTCAACTGCATAAAGACGCTGGCTGCCTATGAGAATATAGCTTTATGCATATATATACAACTCTTATCGGTGCGATGTCTTAAACAGAATTGAGTGAAACATGTTGTTTGCAACAGAAGCTAATATTTCGAAGATTATTTGCTTTTTTTCTTCTTTGCTTTTTTTTCTCTTGCTGCATTAAAGATAAATTATTAATTTCAATGTAAATTGGAATACCCCCCAAATGAGCGATTCACAGACATTTAAACTATAATTGGCAACTTTTGAAGTAAAATTAATTTTATAGAAACAGATGTGAATAATTTTGGTCATGTTATTCTGTTTCCTCCCTCAATTCATGTAATTTAATCCTTTATTTGTTTTCATTTCTTAAATTTTTTACTGCAGTGCCAATTTCCAAAACAGAAAGCACTTGTTATTAATTTTTTATACTATTAATATTTATTATTAATACATGAATGAAAAATTGAGAAAAATTCGAATTCTGTAAATCCAGATCACTTTTAACATTTAACCACCTGTCTTTTTCTAATTAAAAAGTTATGTTTAAATTCTACAGATATATACGTATTTCCTATACACTACATGAGAACTTGCGCTGAAAATAATGTATTAATAGCTTTAATACAAAATTTTCACTTCTTGGTGCATTTGTCTTCAAGTTTTAAAAAAAATCTGTTTTATTATTTTTATAACTTCATCGATTCAAGTTTTTGTAGAAAAAAGCTAAAAAAATCCTTTAATATAACTTACAATTAAAAATCTTTGGCGTACTTCTCCAGATGATACTGTTTTAATTAATTTTTTATCCCCTTACATTTTGAAAAAGAAAAAGGGAAGGTTCAATTTATTTTAAACATTATTTGGGTTCGTTTATGTCATTCAGAAAATAATAATAATAAAGACTTAGCAGTCTTGTCAATGACATTGAATATTTTAGGAATAATTAATAATATTTTCATGAACATAATAAAATATGGGGTCTTTGTTGTTTAAGGGTTATTTCTTTATTTTCAGGATGCAGAATTAAGAATAAGAAAGAATGAAGAATGAAGGCAGTAGTGCTTTCTTTGTATGTTTCCGTCATAGTAACGATTTTTGAAGATGTATTAACACAAAGTAAGTAAACATTTTTTTTATAATTCTGAAAGTTCTGGATGGAGTTACCGTAAAATCCGGCGTATAATGCGCACCTATATTTTGAAGCTGCAATTTTAAATTTTTAGGTATATTCACCGCGTTTAACGCACAACCCCTTTCTTTATACGAAGGAACCTGAAATGTAAGCGCGCAACGCTCTCGTATTTTGAAGTCATTTATTCGAGGTGTTATTACAAGCTTTAGAAAAAAATAGTATACTTTTAGAACTACAACTCTGTAAGTTCATAAGAAATATCATTTCTTTCAAATAAACATTATTTCGGTATAATGAGAAGTCTAATTTTTTTCTACGCTTATCTTTTTTAATTTATTTTTAAAGCTCTCATTTCTATACCTGGAGTATATCCTTAAATTTCGATCTTATTTTTGGTGTTCAAAAAGTGCGCGTTATACGGCGGATTTTACGGTAGTTAGCTTACTCTTTTTTCAAGGAATATCTACATAATTTAAAAATAAGTAGATTTTATTTTGATTTTTCTTGTAAAAATACATATATAATGCAATTATATTTCATATTGATTTTCCCATGGTTTTGTAAAAAACATTACTTTTCATGCTGGCAATACTAATATTGTACTATCTATAATTAAAGTAATTATTTATTGCTATAAAAATACTGTGTGGACAGACAATCAGTTGCCTCAAACATTAAGGTTCAATCTTTTATTTAATCAGTTTAATGCAGCTTGAGTTTTCTTTATTTAACTGTAATTATTGGTGACTACGCAACCTTGCGTATTGTAATTTTTCTTGTTAAGCTTAAGATTACACAGTACCCTAAAAATTTCATTTTTACCGATTTTTTTTGCATATTTTGGTGGCCCATATCATTGAGATGCTTGCCACGAAATTTCATATCTGTTAGCAAATAAGTTTTAAAGATATTTGTGAAGTTTTATGAGCTATGGTTTTGCTTTCGGTCTCCTTTTAAAGCATTTTATGACACTTAAGTTGAATTGGTTATTAATTCCAATTTTTCATTACTAAAATCATTTCTGCTTGATTATGTTTTGAGTTCTCATAATTAATACATAAAGATTAATTTCATGGCCAATTTTTGCTTTAAAATTAGTTTATGTAACTTAAAAGCTTTATCATTAATTTTTTCCTCTAGAGAAAATGCCATGGCAAATGCGTTCTTTGTTTCTGTGAGAAACAATATTTCGAACAGATGGAATACTACTGAAAATGATGTATCTAAAAATCAGTCCTCAGCTGATTCCGCAATTAGACTTCCGAACACAAGCTTTCTGAATTCAAATGCTGCAGATATAACTGAATATTTCCTTGATGTATACCAAACTACATTATACTAAACATATTGTAGTACTATAGTTTAGTATTTTAAAGTCGTACGACAAGAGCTAAAACTTCCTAAACTGCCCCAATTTAAAACTGAAAAAAATTAAATTTTATGAGCAAACCTGACTATTTTTAGCTTAAGTTAGTATCATTATTATTTTGTACATAAATGCTTCGTGTTTCAAAACTTTTGTGAAATATTAGGTTAAGATAAAGCTGAATAAACTGACGTCTTAACAAATGGGCTATCAATATATATATATTATGCAAAAATATATTTTGAATTAAAAATATAATAGAGTTTTACGGGCATTATAAGTTTCTGTTTTATGACTTTACAAACTTTAAATGCGTTTTTCTCAGACTTTTAATTTTGAAGGTATAAGTGTTTTCTAATCCCTAAGGCTTTTTTCCTGTTCAAGATAGAGCCTTGAATTTTTTTATATATACTCCCAAATGTATGTTCTATAAAAGTTAGATGGATTTAGGGCTGAGAACTATAGTTATTTTTCTAAAAAATGCTAAAGTTGATATTTAAATAATTTTCGTGTTTTTTCCTGATTTTTCTAGAAAAATAATTATTAAAAATCAACAAGGGAATAGATTTTCAAGTCCATACTAAATATTGTTTGTAATAATCTAAAAATCATAAATAACTTAAAATTACTAAAAAATTTTAAAAATTGAGTATTTTATAAGTGTTTGAAAAAACTTCAAAAATTCCTAATTTTTTAAAATTTTAAAATAATGACAGGTCAAATTGACTTTTTGCTTACAGAATCAGCTTAATAATATAATCTAAATATAAAACATCAATTATTTTTACTGTAACTGTCTTCAAAAATTTTTTTTGAAAAAGAGTACCGTGTAGCCTTAATAATGTTTATTACAATGATGTATAAAATGTATCTTTTGTTATAAATTATTATGCATTCAGAATTTAAGAGTTAAAGAAAAGTTAATTTAAGTTAAAAAAAACAAATTTTCTAATTTATTTCATAAATGGGTAAAGAAATGTGATGAAACATATTATCTTTTGATTAAAAATATTTCTACTGGATGAAGATATATACTAATAACATATGAATAACTGAAAAATCAGCACACTTATAATTTTAAATCACGTTGCGTAGTATTTCAAGGGGAAAAAACTGTTAGTCCTAAGCAATTCAGTGTTATTAAAGGACGTGTTATTGAAAAAGGTTTTTTCTTAGCCGATACCAATGAAAACTATAGCCTTATTTTTCAGGCTTGTATACTATTTCTAGTAAAATTGAATTGTTTGACATCTTAGGAGGAAAGAAATATTGTAGTTTAACTTCATAAAAGTAATTTAATGTAAATGTATATGTCACGGGGAACTGAGGAAATTTGGAATTTCATCAAATCCCTAAAGGGTATGATCAATTGACGGGAGATGTTAAAATAACGTCTCTTCAAGGTCATTTCCCTGATGAAAGTAAGAGATTTTATCAAATCCCTGAACTGTTCCAGTGAAATGATGAAATGAACTAGTCAGGATTTGCATTGGCAAAATGCTGTCCAGGGGGAGACACCTGGGGGAGGGGGTCGAGTCCTTGTACATCCTAACCATACAGGTAGTACCCTTTCGATCCCCTAAATATCAACCCAATATCTTTAAAAAAATGGCACCATATGATTAACATAGGATTAATATTTTAGTGTTTTATAGCAACCGAGAGGAAAGACGTTACACATCAAATCCTTTCGATCCCCTAAATATCAACCCCATATCTTTAAAATAATGGCACCATATGATTAACATAGGGATTAATATTTTAGTGTTTTATAGCAACCGAGAGGAAAGACGTTACACATCAAATCCTTTCGATCCCCTAAATATCAACCCCATATCTTTAAAAAAATGGCATCATATGATTAAGATAGGGATTAATATTTTAGTGTTTTATAGAAACCGAGAGGAAAGACGTTACACATCAAATCCTTTCGATCCCCTAAATATCAACACCATATCTTTAAAAAAATGGCACCATACGATTAACATAGGGATTAATATTTTAGTGTTTTATAGCAACCGAGAGGAAAGACGTTACACATCAAATCCTTTCGATCCCCTAAATATCAACCCCATATCTTTAAAAAAATGACACCATATGATTAAGATAGGGATTAATATTTTAGTGTTTTATAGCGACTGAGAGGAAAGACGTTACACATCAAATCCTTTCGATCCCCTAAATATCAACCCCATATCTTTAAAAAATGGCACCATATGATTAACATAGGGATTAATATTTTAGTGTTTTATAGCAACCGAGAGGAAAGACGTTACACATCAAATCCTTTCGATCCCCTAAATATCAAACCGATATCTTTAAAAAAAAATGGCACCATATGATTAACATAGGGATTAATATTTTAGTGTTTTATAGCAACCGAGAGGAAAGACGTTACACATCAAATCCTTTCGATCCCCTAAATATCAACCCCATATCTTTAAAATAATGGCACCATATGATTAATATAGGGATTAATATTTTAGTGTTTTATAGCAACCGAGAGGAAAGACGTTACACATCAAATCCTTTCGATCCCCTAAATATCAACCCCATATCTTTAAATAAATGGCACCATATGATTAACATAGGGATTAATATTTTAGTGTTTTATAGCAACCGAGAGGAAAGACGTTACACATCAAATCCTTTCGATCCCCTAAATATCAACCCCATATCTTTAAAAAAAATGGCACCATATGATAAACATAGGGATTAATATTTTAGTGTTTTATAGCAACCGAGAGGAAAGACGTTACACATCAAATCCTTTCGATCCCCTAAATATCAACCCGATATCTTTAAAAAAATGGCACCATATGATTAACATAGGGATTAATATTTTAGTGTTTTATAGCAACCGAGAGGAAAGACGTTACACATCACAAATCCTTTCGATCCCTTAAATATCAACCCCATATCTTGAAAAAAATGACACCATATGATTAAAATAGGGATTAATATTTTAGTGTTTTATAGCAACCGAGAGGAAACACGTTACACATCAAATAACACCAGCTTAATTTTCTAATTATTTGTGAATTAGTTTCGAATAAGTAATTCGTATTTTATTGACTATTTGTTGTATTACTTACTTTTAAGTATAATATAATATATTAAGTATTATATAATAATATATTATATTAAGTATTATATAATAATATATTATATTATATTATATTATAGTAATATATTATATTATATTTTAATAATATATTATATTATATTATATTATAATCATATATTATATTATATTATATTATATTTTAATAATATATTATATTATATTATAATAATAATATATTATATTATATTATAATCATATATTATATTATATTATATTATAATAATATATTATATTATATTATATTATAATAATATATTATATTATATTATATTATAATAATATATTATATTATATTATATTATAATAATATACACTGGTGTGCAAAAATTAAGGACGAAGTCGAAAAATTAGCATATCAGCTGAACGAAGAGGCAGAGCGGACAGAAAGACCAATCAGGAGATTAAGTAAGGTGATGTACGGTAGCACATGCGCAGATATGCAGGTAGACGTAATGGGGGAGTGTCTGAGTAGTATAAAGCTTGTTGTCGGTGTAAGATCAGTATTTCTGGCAAAGAGATTGCACGCCGTATAGCAGTTAAAATCACACCGAGTTGCTGCCTCAGCGAGAAATGGCGAATAATCAATCTGTTAGACGACATCTGGATGCTTTTACCCGAGGTCGAATCATTGGGAAGTTGGAGGAAGGCCGCAGTTTGACAAGTGTGGCTGCAGAGTTCGGAATTGCTCACAGCATCGTTTCACGACTTTGGAGACAATTTCAAACTACAAGAACAACTATCCAGGGGATCAGTAGTGGTCGTCTACGAGGAGCCACACCCGCAGATGACCGGTAGATTGTCTTACAGGCCAGAAGAAACAGGCGGCAGACAGCGGGAGAAATCGCTAGACACACGACACAGGCGACTGGACGACCGATATCGCGTTTTACCGTGGCCAGAAGACTGCACGGTGGTAGTCTGTTTGCACGACGCCCTGTACGGTGTGTACCTTTAACGCCTGCCCATCGGAGAAGGCGTTCTCTGTGGTGCCGGGAACACCGGAATTGGAGAGACAATGAATGGGGACGAGTACTTTTACAGATGAGAGCAGATTCAGTTTGAGTAGCGATTCCCATCGCATACTCATCTGGAGAGAGCGTGGAAGCCACAATCATCCCTCGAACATCATTGAAAGGGACAGGTATGGAGGTCGCGGTGTTCTCGTTTGGGGAGGCATCATGCTTGGTAGTCGTACAGACCTTCACATCTTCGACGCAGGTTCAGTCAACGGGACCCGTTATTGTAACGAGATTCTTCTTCCATATGTGCGTCTTTTTAGAGGCGCTATGGGTCTGCAGTTCCTTTTCATGAACGACAATGCACCATGTCATCGCACAGTTGCTGCCGAACAGCTCTTAGAGAGTGAGGATATTGAACGTATGGATTGGCCGGCACGATCTCCGGATCTCAATACCATCGAGCATGTATGGAATTTTCTAGGCAGACGCTTGGCAGCTCGTACCTTACCACCAGTAACGATTCGGGAGCTTCGATTGGCGCTGCAAGACGAATGGGCAGCAATGCCTCAACAACTCATTGACACCCTCATTCTCAGCATGGGCAGACGCTGTGAAACCTGCCTAGCAGTCAGGGGAGATCATATCTCCTACTAAAGACCGGATGTTTCTTGCTGGACACCCATCACAGGGATGTTTCGGCCTTCAGTCGCATTGCGCTCCATGCTACTTTTTCAATCAAGCTTCTTTTTATCCCTCTGATTTCTGTTTTAGTAAGTGTTGCTTACATTACGCATGTCCTTACGTATTGGGGATCTTACGGTATTAAATGTGTTGATTTGGAAAGCTTTTGTACAAAGTCATATTGAAAAAACCGTCTCGTCCTTAATTTTTGCACACCAGTGTATTATATTAAGTATAATATAATATAATTCGTATTTCATTGGCTATTTGTTGTATTACTTACTTTTAAGTATAATTTAATACACCATATTTGTTAAATAAACACTTATAAATTTTTGACTATATTATTCCATCACATTTCTCTGAAACAGATCTGGGATTTTTTCAAATCCCTTACTTTTATCAGGGAAATGACCTTGAAGAAGCATTTTAAAATCACCTGTCAACTGATCCTCTCTCTTAGGGATTTGATGAAATTCCTAATTTCATCATTTTCCTGCGACAAATTTATCAATTAGAGCACTATGTATGGGTTTCTCCGTTATTTTAAATTCTACGTATTTTTATTAATTGATTTTTTTGTTTGAATTCTTTTTTTCTGCTTTTGGCCTACATTAATAGTTTGTAAAAAATGAGATTCAGCAATTAATATATATATGCAATAAATTAAATTAATGTTACTTTAAATTATAATCTTATTTATTAATAATACGTAATTTATAAATGTGAATCCCCTATATCAAAACGAGTCTCATTTTATCTTTCTCTGAAGGATTACAACATTTATTTGATAGATTTCTTAATTAAATTAATTAAACTTAAATCTATCAAACTGTAGTTTGATAGTGATTCCTCATTATAATGATTAGTCTTTGAATTTTTAACAAATTAATTGGTGATTTCTAGTAATAGAATATCATAATGGCTTGGAAATGCTTGACTTAACGATTCCCTAAAAACTAATGTTGCTTCAAAAAGTAACTTACATTTCCCTTCACTTGAACTCGTGATTTTATTTTCATATATATTTTTTTGTTTGATTATATTGTATAAGTTTTTCCCTGTTTTTCCTTGTATACTTGAAGGTGGAATTTGAAGAATTTTCTCTCTTCTATTGCTAAAATTAAATAAATGATGAAGTGATCAATATCAAGTAGATTTACTTTGAATTGCCACGGCTACATCATTATATTTAACAAAATGATTACCATCTCATTGATATATTTCATTCATATCTACCATTTTTCATAAAAATTTTTGCTTAATGTTGTTCTATAAGTATTAAAATTTTTGATTCATTCTTAAACACTCTTCTCTGTGGCATGAAAAAATAATTCGATGATATTTTCCTATTTTTATTCATATTATTATGCACAAAAAAGAAATGTTTTTCGTAATAAATAATTTTATAATTGTAAGTTGAGTCATGTATTTGGCATGGAAACGGCCCATTACATCAATATTTTTATGCTCTACTCTATTATTTGATTTCTTTAAATTTATTTAAAAATGCTTATCCATTAATTGCTATGCGTCAATAAAGATTAACCTGCAATTAGAATACGATTACGCGATTGTTCTTAAATATTCATTATAAATTGAACAGCATGAATTTTTCTTGTTTGTAAAATGCACTGATTTATAATAATACTTTAATTTTTGTTTCATAATTGTAAACCATGTGCTGAATATATTAACCATCAATAAAAACTCTTTGGGTTGTAAACTTTATGAAGAAGAATTAATGAATTAATATGAATGCCACACCCATCTCGTCACGCAATCTGCTGATCTTCCTTCGATTTTCTTCTTCTTTTTTCCTTGAAAATCACAATTTTTTTCTTTCCTCTGTGTGTCTTCGCCCTTTCTTATTACAGGAATGCAGCAAATCTAAAAGTGAACTGAACCCATCGCTATATAAGGAAGCTGGACATGTCACGTGTCTAAATGAAATCTCGTATATACTTTATATTAGTTGGGGTTTTTTCATTAAAGGTCTATGATTTATCTAACGATATAGACGAGGGACATAAATCGTCTCTTAAAACCTGATGAGCAAACAATTGAGGGCTGCACAGTGTCCGACCGAAAAGATCATATAAAAAAACAAGGCGATTAATCATTTTTATTAATATAGATGTCTCACGAAACTGAACTCTTTTTGAAGATGTTGCCGCGAGCTTGCCTATAGGCCTCTGTGGCTCAGGTTCTTCACAAACCCACACTACCTTGACCTTCACATATTGCTTTTTATCTTCATGGTTGTTTTTTTAAAAACTTATGTAGAAAATAAATAATTTTTATCATTAGCTTTGTAATCTTAGTTTGTGCGTGTTACATAGAATATCAACCCTTTGGGCAGAAATTAGGTCAGTGGCCTGTGAAATGGAGCATGCGCAATATATTCGTATATGCTTTTCATATCTATCTAGAATTTATCGCGATCTTTTTCAAATTCCTTGCTCTACGCTATGAAAAACTATATTGCTTTTATGCTGCCTGAATTTTGAATAAGTATGTTTCGATATTTTTGAATAAAAGCATATAAATGTATACTTTATGGTATTTCGTGGTATTTTTTATAAATTTCTTTCAAACTTTGATAAAAGTTTGGTTGCATAAAAAAATGAACTAAAATGATTGTGTAATATTTCTCTGAAGTATGGTCTCTTAAAATTTATTATTGAGAATTTGAGCGACTATATCTTTGAATTAACACACATACAAATATATATATATATATATATATATATATATATATATATAACTCAGGTAATTCTGTTTCATTCATTATGTATTTTTTTTTTTAAGAATAAATGTCACATTTTAAAATGTCGCGTGTCTGCTTAGTTAAAAATTTATTATCATTATTTTATTTCCCCCCGCAACCAGTTCTTTTTTAATTACACAGGAAAAATTCTACAGATTTTATCTGTAGTTGTATGATTCTATGTTTTTTTCGTTCCAATTATATGTTAGTTTTGTTTGTAATTACATTCCGTAAACACACACAACTGTATAGCCTTGATGTTTATACTCAAAACTCGTGTGGCTGCGGTAACCTAGGAATTATAAGTCGAAGGAAAAACTTCAACTCCTATCTAGATGACCGTGAGTTACTTTAGTTAGGCTTAGCCTTATCCCATTGCTGCATTTAATGGTAATAAGAATTTAGAATTAATTTAACTTTGTTAAAAAATTTTACATCAAATATTGACCTAGCGATTATGGTCAGGAACTCTTGGCCAGCCCTAGTGCAAATGAAGACGCATCGTGGAGAGGGGTTGATGTACGTTAAATCTGTCGATGCTCAAAGTCCTTCCATTGGCTTGGTCTGGTACTTTGGAGAATGGGGTACCAGCTGAGGTGTTGTCCTCTTCACTTGATTGAGGTTCAAAATACGAGGTGCGATGTTAAGGTATCCAACAACGTTCGGAACCGTGATTTTGCAAAAGCGTATAAATGGATAATATTTATGATATTTAGTGTCACTTAGATTAGAATACATGTATAAAATTCTTTTATGAACATTTTGACAAAAAATTATTTAAATGCAATATTTCGGCAAAAAATTAACTTAGAATAATCTTTTTTCAAAATGTTCTCCTTTTGTGAAAAATGCTTCTAATTTAATGTTTTGCCTGTATATAGCTCAGACCTTCGTACAGAGGCTCAACTACAATTTTTGAAAAAATAACATTTTCAGAGTTATAACCATTTGAAATAATTATCGGCGTTGTTTTCTTAAAATTTCTTCCCTCCGTTGTCGTAAAACATGGATAAACCCACTTTTAAGTTATATATTTCAAAAATTCTAGTTAAGCCTCTGTACAGATGTCTGAGCTATATACAGGCAAAATATTGTTATAAAAGAAGTATTTTTCACAAAAGGAGAATATTTAGAAAATGGGTCATTCTATGTTCATTTTTTGTCAGAATATTGTACTTAAATATTTTTTTTTATAGTAATACTATTCTTAAAACAATTTTATATACATTTTCTAATCTGTGACACTAAATATCATATAAATATGATCTATTTATATGCTTTTTCAAAATCACGGTTCCGAACGTAGGCGGATACCTTAATAAACACTCACTTATGCTCAAAATTCGTATTTTAACTTAATAATCAATTTATCAAAGGATGTTAATATTTGGGGTGTCTGAAATTAATCTTCTCTTATAAGAGTTCTATTTTACATCTCAAGACAATTTTTTTTCAATGGAAACATGCTCTAAAATTAGTTACGGAATTCATGAGTGAGTGTTTATTAACGTGGTAGTATAAAGCAACGCGTGGACTACTGGCGACAGACCTTGTAATTTTGAACCATGGTCGCGTGACGAGGACGACATCTGAGCTGGCACCTCCCTCTCCGAATTTCCATACCGCTCCAACTGGATGACTTTGAGCCTCGACAGATTAAAAGTAAGATCCGTCCCTCTATAGTGGTTACTACGGAATTTGTGAAGCTTTATCAATCTGTCATATTATTCTAACAATTCATTTATCCTGTATTTTACAATCATGGCATAAATATACATTATACTTAATTCTAAATATCAATCCCAATTTAATTTCCACATGTTAACCCTTTATCTACTGATGGTACTTATAAGTACAACTCACTTTAAAAATATATAGAATAACCATTTTTTCGAATATTCTGACGATACTTAGTAGGAATATTCTTTGAAATCCACTCTTCCAAGATATATGACAGCACGGGTTCTATGATGAGTATTTTAGCGGGGAAAGCGAATAGTTTTGTAGCAGAAGCTACGTTTTCAGCGGATGGCGAATATTATCGTTTTTGTCCCGAAAAAATAGTTAATGTCAAAATTTAAGTGTCTTATTTTCTTTTGTATGTTAATGAAGACCTTAGAAAACGATTTGACTGTTTATTTTAAGTGGACAGTGTATATAATTAATTTTACAGTTGAATATCTGGAAGTAATTAATTAGCTCTAAGGGATTAAATTTCCCAAAGTTTAGTATTTTGCTTACTTTCCCTTGCTTAGTATTTCCCTTAATTTTCAATGTAGTGATCCAAAAAAAATTTTGCTTGAAAAAAACTGCACTAAATCATAATGCGGTAGGTAAAGGTTTAATCTACATACTTTATTACAACTATTATTATCTGTACTACTATTTTACTATTTACTTTATTATTTTGTAAGAAAAAGACAAACTTTACAAAGGGAGTGGTAACTCCCACGATGTTTTAAAAAATAACTAAAGAAAAGAAAGACTGAAAAATAGAGTGTTATGTCTAACTTATTACTTGTGTGACGGGTTGAAAAGTATTGTTTTATAATAAATTCCATTTTCTGTTTTCTTAGCATAATTCGATGTTTAGTTTTCCATTGTGATCAATCTGGTAACTTGAATGACAACCCCGTCCAGATAGAGATCGTATATTACCCCCCACCAGTATGATTTAAAAGGAGGGATACTGAAGGCATCTTGTGTGTCAGGCATGATATAAAGCACATGCTTTGTTTTGGGTGGCAACCCAACAGCTGTTCTTACAAACTGAAAAACGCCGATTTGTTGTATTAGAAAAAGTGGTGCTTGTATCATTCAAATGAAAAAATAAGGAAGTTCCAACGTGGGTGGCTGGAATTTATACCGAAAGACATCATTGTTAGCTCTGAATTTATTGAGACAAATAAATCTGGAGGAGACAGTTACTTATGAGCTAGCATTATGTTTAGTCTTGAAAAGAACCATTTTGTTCCATGGAAAAAACTTGAATCTTACTCTTCGCTATTTTTTAGAACGTTTTTTTTTAAAAAATGTACTTAGCTCTCTCTCTCTCTCTTCCCCAGATTCAGACGTAAGAATTTTTTGTGTGCTATGTCTTTTTTTTTTTGAATAAAAGAATTATTTTAGGTATTAATAAAATTTATTCCAGACACAAACTGACTTTTAAATGTATAAATAGATGTCTGTAAATGTTTGTGAACAAAACGTTATATGAACAGTGATGCACACAAGAATTTTTCAAGGGGGATCGAGGGTCGAAAGTTCACTATTCTCGTATCTCAACCCCAATATGCCACCAAATATATTTTTTTGATTTTGTCGATTGTCAGGAACAAAAACAGTAAAAAATAAATTATTAAATTAATAGTTATAATTAATAAAATAAATTATTAATTACAAAATACTTGATTGAATTTTATGTACTATGTACTTCAGATTATAATCAATCAAAAATCAATAAAATCAAGGATGATTAGGGGTGGGAGGGTCGGACCCGTTGACGCCCACCTTCTTGTGTGCGCCACTGTATGTTAATATGTTTTTAATTTCTAATATATTTATTGAAGCCTTTGTAATAACAAGGTAAGCAGATAAGATAGAATAGCACATATTGTTAACAAAAATTCCGACCCTTATCAGTTAATTCATAATATTAATTAATTCATAATTAATCATATTAACTCCATAATATGAATATGATTAATTTTACAATATGCGATTTGCATTAATCCTTAAAATATGTAAGTCATTTGTAAGGAAATATGTAAAAAATTACTTAAAACTCAACCATTTTTTAAAGTTCTTTATTAATTTCAGAACTTAAATTATAGGTTCGAAATTCTTATAATTTTTCGTTTGCTTTTCGATTTTGTTTTCCAGAAAAATAAAACTAATTATACATGTTTTTTTTTCTCATAAAATCATTGCATGAAGAATTTTTTTAAAAAAATTGTTCTTTGGCGTTTATAAGTCATTTTTGACATAAATCAAGAGAAAAAACAGTTGTTAACTATTTGATATATTATATTTTACTACAACAGCTTTGAAGCATAATTACCTGTTTTGTTTACTTGCGCTTTATGACATAAACATTTAGTTTTTTGTGATGAATACGTAATGGAATACATTTAATTTTAATATGTTTATGTGGTTATTATTAAGTATTGAATTATAAGTATATTCTGAAAATTTACTCAGGAATATGAATTTATTCATATTCTTGAACAAATAAACATCAGTACTATCTTTTACTGTCAATCTGTTAATTATTATTTCTTATTTCCATGACTTCATTATAAATTTTGAGTTAATTTTAACTTTCATTATGTATTGCTTAAATTTTTACTTGTTTCTTCATTTAAAGTCGTTTACTAGCTTTTAAATACTTAATTTTCAGCGTTAAATATAATCATGGGGGTGCATGTGCTACGAAAGTATTTTCGCTTATAGTAATTTGAATGAAGTTAAATATTAAAGTGGAATATATTTGAGCGTTTCAGATTAAAAATTAAAAGTTAGTTAAAGGCTAGATGTTAGAAAAGAGGTTCAATTAGTTTAATTTTTAAAGCCTTTGGTGTTTCAGTTTTGGCGTTATTACATTAGAACGGAATCGTTACTAAGGGGTGTGGGGTATCTGATGTACGTTAAATCAGTTTAGGTTTGCGATTCTCATTTAAGCATTGAACGAAACTTAGTGAGATAGAGGAATGGCAAACACAGCTTAAGTGTGGTATTTGTCAATTGACCATGGTTCCATTAGCGAGAAAAACGTTCGTGATGCATTTCATGTTTGGATTTTTTCAAAAAACGACCAGTTATGTCTCGTAGAAAACAGCTATCAGCTTTTGATCAAGTATCCGAGTTCGACAGAGGAAGGATAGTGGCCTACCGAGATTGAGGATTATCTTTCAGAGAAATCTGTAGTCGTGTTGGAAGAAACCAAACAACCGTAATGCGGATATGTGACCGTTGAATGCAGGAGGGTACGACGGACCGACGTGGTCGATCGCATCGACCTCAGTGCACCACTTCACGTGAGGACAGGCAAATTGTGCGCATAGAAGTGACGGATCACTCAGTCACATCATGAACTGTAGCACAGAATATTGAGTCTGTAACGCATAATTCAGTGTCTGCACGTACCATTCGACGCCGTTTAGAGCAGAGTGGTCTATCCGCAAGACGTCCATTGATTTGTCTACCCTTGACGCAGAACCACAGACGTCTCCACCGCCAATGGTGCGATGAAAGAAGGATGTGGGCGGCATAATGGAGTTTAGTTGTCTTTACGGACGAGTCACGCATGTGTCTGCAACACCACGATGGTCAGTTTCGAGTGTTGACACACCGTGGAGAGAGGATGCTGAACAGCTACGTTATGCACCGCCACACTGGTCCTGCACCGGGTATTATGGTATGGGGCGGTATTGGATATCACTTTCGCACTCCTCTTGTACGTATTTCTGGTACTTTAAACAGCCAGCGCTACATCTCCTAGGTGTTGGAGCCAGTTGTCCTTTCTTACCTTCAGGGCTTGGCCACAGCCATATTTCAACAGGATAATGCGCGACCACACATGGCATGCATTGCCCAAAGGTTCATCATCAATCACCAGATTGAATTGCTTCCCTGGCCGGCTCGCTCTCCGGATCTTTCGACGATAGAAAATATGTGATCCATGGTTGCTCAACGATTGACCCAGTTTACACCCCCAGCTGCCACAGCAGATCAACTTTGGCAACGTGTGGAATCTACTTGGTCTGCTGTACCCCAAGAATACATCCAAAGTCTCTTTGAATCAATGCCGAGGAGTGTGGTAGCGGTGATCTCCAACAGTGACGGCTACTCTGGCTACTGATTCTGGCAGGAACCACACTTCACAGAAGTCTATAAATTTAATCATTTGATACTTGGTCAACATGTTATCTACAAAATAAATTTTGTTGTGCTATGTCTTGTCTTTCTTGGTGTTACATTTACGGTGGCCAGCAGTGTATATAGGCATTACTATAACGTAATATTTTCAAAAAATAGCAGAGACACATATAAGTGTTAAAAAATTCTGTAAAAGTAGCAGAGGGTCTTGGGATAATTGAGGAACCTTTAAATCACTCAACCATGTGTTAGGAGTCAGGGGAGGGGGGAGATATTCTAAGTCTTGGGGTCTTCGATTGCAGGCTTATACATAAAGGGGCCCCGCAGCGATCGAAAGTTGAAGAGCCGCAGAGCTTGGTGCAGTGGTCTTCAAACTTTTTCGACTCAAGGAACTCTTAAAAATTTAAAGTATTGGGGGAACCCGATTCCATATAATCTCTCTCACTTTCAGAAACATATATCTTAAAATATCATTTGAGGTGGACGCCCAATTTCTACAAATCTCCTTTATAGTAGACTATATATAGGTATTTTATTTAAAGACAATCAAAGTAAGGTATTGTACTTGTATTGAGAGAGAGAGAGAAAAAATTATTGTTATTATAATTTATGTATTAATAATATAAATTTGTGCTTCAGGTATCACCTACACATACATTATAATTAGTAATATAATTAGTAACTGGGATATGTGCTTGTATTTTTTTTACACAAAATTGTTGAAGTGTACATCTATTGAAAGTCTGAAGAAACCTGAGGATATCCAGGGTTAATTTTTAACCAAAAATCAAGACCTTCTTGTTCATAACTGCATTTTAACTTTGAATCTGCTGTTAATTCAGTCACTCGTTCTTGTTCTATCAGTAATAAGTCCTAATTTTTATTGAAATGTTTACATGAATTTTTAATCCAATCCATGAAGAAAAGGTGAATACATTTTGCATTCACACTTAAAATTTTTTCTTTGATTTTTTTGTTTTGACCCATGGAACCCCTGAATATGCCTCGCAGAACCCCAGGGTTCCGTGGAAGACAGTTTTAAGACCACTGATTTATAGTAATCTGCATGATTCTGCCTGAACGCTTGAGGGCGCTAACCTTTGTAGCAATTTAATTTTTTGTATTATAGCCGTTTGATATTCTTTTTTTTTGGTTTGTAAAATAATCGTGTAACTCTGATCAGGTCAATTTAATTTGTCACTAGAATAAAGATATTTCCTTTAGTTGAATATTCCTTAATGTTTAACTGCGTATTTATTTAGAAAGTGTCAGCATCTCTTGCTTGTAACCATTATGGATCTAGTTTTAGTTGCTTTTTTCTTCATCATGTGCGACATTAATCAAATAATAAATCATTCTTAAGTATCCATATTTCAAGAAGAATGATTTCTCTCTTCCAGTTTGTGAATGAAATTCCTGTCGCATAATTTTTAAATGTTAATTCTGAAGAAATTTAAAGCATTAAAAGATTGGAATAAATCATGAAAGTTATTGCTTTTAACTTCGATGAATAACATTTTGTTTTTAAAATGTTCTGATAATTATTTTTAAAACTATGAAAAATGGAGCTGTTTTTAAAATCAAGGAAATTTGTGGTTCTTTAATACTCTTCTTTAAAGTTTAGGTGATATATATATAATTAATAATAATATTGATATATAATTGATAATTGAACTATTAATTTCAATTAGATATTAATGAATTTCGTGGTATTGTTTTCATTATGAAAGTTCTGTGAAGAATTTCCGATATTGATTATAAAAAAAAAATGCTGTAGTGTTATTTTAAATTTGTTCCGGAGTGATAATATTATTTGTATTTCATATTCAACTCAATTCTTGTTTTATCTTTATATATGAAATAAAATTAGATTGTTAAGGTACAGTGGATTTTCACATTGGTAAAAAATCGATCAAATTTTCGATTTTTCACTTATGCTTGCAATCCCTGCTACTGAAAAAACACAAAAGAAAAGAAATATTGAAAAAAGAATTTTTCAATTCTGATCGTTTTTATGGAAGTTATGTTCTTTTCAGTTCAAAAACCTGTTTGATCACGCCTCTTTGTTTTATTTATATTATTTTACTTTTAGATTTGTTGCATATATAAAGATCTAGAGTTTGATGACTTTAAACTGCAGTTTCACTCATATTTCAGATGATTATATCAAAATACCAATTCATCTTTCCCTACTGAAAATTTGTTTATTCTTAATATTAGTTATATTTATCATAACAGCACAAAAGAAATCAGTTTATAACTGTAAGGAATACGGTATCTCTTAATTACAGCAATAATTGCTTTTATCAAATGTGTGTGGTGGAGGACTTATAATCATTTGTGCATATAAAAACCTTCATATAAGGGAATTTTAATTTTTGTCTCTTTAATAACTCCAAAACACTCTCTGCCCAACACATTTTTCTCAATTTCAGTGAAAATTTGAACAAATATTCTCCACAGATGTATAAATATATGTTAATGAACGTTTTTTTTATTTTCGTAGTAAAAACAACGAGAACATAAACATTTTAGTTAGTTTTTAACGAAAAAAATGAACATTAATAAGAAATATGAAAAAAAAAATCTCACTTATAAGATTTACTTTTATACATAAAAGGAACATTATTAGCGAATATTAAAAGTGTAAACGGAATCTGATTGCGCATGGAGCATTTTGAAGTATATTAGTTATTCGGTGCAATTAAAGATTTAAATATCTCAGAAACCATTAAAAATATTTTACCTAAGTTTTGTACATTGATATTCGTTAATCCATTACACATTTCTTGCAAATTTGAAAAAATTTCATACGCAATTAAAAGAATTGATTTTGAAAGTCCATTGTAATGCTAATGTTTTTTTTAAAAATATGGATAAAAAGGCAGAATTGTATATATACTTGCAAAATAAAATAAATCTGTTTAGTAAATTATATTTCTAATAATTTTTCTCAGGATATTGATCCTTATCAGTAGCGCACACAGGAATTTTCAAGGGGGTTCGGGATCGAAAGTTCACCATTCTTGTATCATGCTCCTTTTGATTTTGTCGATTTTCGGGAACAAAACACTGTAAAAAACTAATTAGTGAATAACTAATTAGCATTAATTAATAAAATTAATCATTAATAACAAATACTTAATTAAATTTTACGTACTATATACTTAGAATTATAATAAATCGGCAGAAAATCAAGGGCTTTGCGGGGAGTCCAGACCCCCAGGACCCCCCTCCTTGTGTGCGCACCACTGATCCTTATTTTATTAAATAAATTTCACTCGAGTGATGTTTCAATGAAATATATATATCTCTCTCGTGTGAAAAGTACCGTCCCCATACTTTTCACGAAGTCCAACTAAACGCATAGAACATAAATAATGAATAAACTATTACTTCTGCTAAGCGATGTCGTTGAAGGAAATTATTTATCCCTTTTTCGGCTTTTCATATTCTACTAAAATCGCGTCTTCAGACTTTGTAGCGTTTTCGGATAATGAAGTTATTTACCAAGACGCGACAGAATATACATCATACCGATTCGGGATATGAATAGTGGGAAATACACCATCACTTTGTTGCCATGCGCCTGGAATGCATTTATTTTCCAAGTCGCGTCTACGATTCAAGATTCATAAATTATATTTCTGAGTAATTTATAAGACTTAAGAAAATGAAGCTGAAACTACACGCTAAATGAATATGTGACAAGTATTTAATTTGGTTTCGGAGAAAATGTCATTAAATATATATATTGCGATGGTAGTTAGTTCATTGGAAAAAGATACCGTTCTTATGTGTTAATTAATTAAACACCAGCATATTTCGCTTTCAGGAAGAAATCCATAAACAGATTCTGAAAAATCTGATTAATATGAACGTTCGCACTGGTTTGTAATTATATCACATACAGTAATTATCGATCATTTTTCTGTGGAAAACAGGTTCGTCGCTTAAGTTAGGTATTTATTTTTGCGCGTGAACATTTTTTAATTCTTTTCTGAACTTTATAACTTATTGTGCTTATCATCGATAGAGATTTTATATGATCTTCCAATACATTTCCAGTAGATTGATGATGATAATCATAACTAAGGTATCCTACTACTTTCGGAACCCTGATTTTTCAAAAGCGCATAAATGGATAATTTTCATGATATTTAGTGTCACTTAGATTAGAATACATGTATAAAATTGTTTTATAGACATTATGACAAAAAGTTTATTTAAATACAATATTTTGGCAAAAAATTAACTTAGAATAACCTTTTTTTAAAACGTTCTCCTTTTATAAAAAGTGCTTCTATAATAATAATATTTTGCTCATATAAAGTAAAGATTTCTTCAGACAGTCTGAGCTAGAGTTTTTGAAAAATTTACATTATTTTCAGACTTACCACCAATTAAAATAATTATCGGCTTTTTTTCCTTAAAATTTCTCCCCTCTGTTTTAGTAAAATATGGATAAATATATTTCTAAGATATATATTTCAAAAATTCTTGTTCAGCCTCTGTACAGATGTCTAAGCTATATACAGGCAAAATATTATTATAAATAGAAGCATTTTTCACAAAAGGAGAATCTTTTGAAAATTGGACATTTTATGTCAAAATATTGTACTTAAATAATTTTTTATTGTAATAATATTCATAAAACAATTTTATTTACATTTTTTAATCAGAGTGACACTAAATATCATAAATATTATCCACTAATGCTCTTTTTTAAAATCACGTTTCCGAACGTAGTCAAATATTTTAAACGTCTTAATGCGTCGTGTTAAAAATTTAGGTAAATAAATTGCTTAGAGCTTTACCCTTTTTGTTGCTGATTAGAATTAATATATGAAATAACTTAATTTTTACTTAACATTCTAAAAATTTTACGTATTTTTTCTCTAAATCATAATTTAAAATACCTTATTTCGAAACTCGTCACATTTCACCTCGCATGAAAGTATTAATTATCTATATTTTTCCAGATTTATTAGTGATTCCTCATTAAAAGGATTAGAACTCGAATTTATGACAGATTAATTGGCGATTTCTAGTAAAAGAATACCTTAATTGCTTACACCGTCCTTACTGAGCGGTTGGCATTTTTTCTAAAATACTGACGTGATTTCTAAAATTAACTAATAACTCTCTTCACTTGAACATGTGATTATATTTTTTATATTAAGGTTTTTCTCTGTTTTTCCTTGTCTATTTAAATCTAGAAAGGAGGTAATTTCCTTTCTTGTTCCTTCACAGTCGATAATGTGCATAAATAATAAAATGTACACGAATTTCTCATCCGGTGTTAAAATAAAAGATGATATGAACCATTTTCCGATTTTTAATTGCCACGACTACAGTTCGCAAAATGAATGTCACTCATCGATTTATTACAGTATTACATATGTATATATATATGTGTGTGTGTTGCTGTATCATTGCATTGCTTTAATAAAATTATATATGTTTTCTATATTATTTCATGGATTATATGATTTTTTATTTGTTGTTGGAGATTTGAAATAGAATTTTTTCAGTCCTTAAAAATATCTCATTTTGATTTTAGTTGTATTGTTTGCAGTATATATGCGTTAGAATTTAAAATAAAATTGTATTTCTGTGTGTAATTTTCAATATATGAAATAACATTCGGGTTACATTTTTGATTATCAAAGTGCTAGCAAGTATGATTTTTTTCACATTTAATACATATAATTCTAAGAATTCAGTTCATTGGCTGATACAGTAATGACACGTATCAGAATTTTTCATATAATGAAAAAAATTAAATTATTTTTTGGTTAAGATATGTACACCGAAAAGACAGTTGGTTATATATAATTTCTAAGTTCAATTTTTATAATTCAGTAAACAAACTCTTCCAATATGTTAATGAATGTTATATATATAGTGCTAAAATCATTACGTAAGAAGCAATAATTATTAATTTATTAATGTTGTTATTTGTGATTAGTATATTCAAGTTAAGTTTGTACTTAAAAGTTTCAATGTTTACGGAAAAATCAAATTTGATAAGAACTGGGAATTCGTAATCTATGAAAATAAATAATATTAATGATTAATATTTAATCATTGTGAATTCTTTTTTTTTTTGTTTTGAGCAAATAATGTTTTTGACATTTTAAAAGGCATGTCATCTTTTACGTAAATAAACGACCTTATAAGAGCTCTTGGGAAAAAAGGGGGGTTGATTATATCTATCTATCAAGATAAGTATTACACAAACTTAAATTATCGCATTTCGTAGTTATCCCATGAAAACATTAGGTTTACTTTATTCAATTTCTGTCTAAATGACCATTTGATGAGTAAATTAAGCTAAGCGAGGATTGTTTCAAACCAGTTCATCATTGAACGGGTCAAATTGGCGACATCATTAAACAATAATTTTTATGACAAATTTTTCTTAGTCTGATCGTTAAAACACGACAAATGGCCATGAAGACATGATGATCATCTTATATTTACTTAGGGAAAACATAAAGAAACTATTTATGATATATGATATTTGATAGAAACTCAAATATATCCATAAAGCTGATTAAGGCAGTCTAAATGTTTCTTAATAGTGTGTGTATTAGGGATATATATATATATATATATATATATAATACAATACATGAGTTCATGCAGATGTATTCTAACCACGTTTACCTGCTTGACTTTAATAACTGCATTGACGAAGACAAATTGCACTTTGTGGTTGATTACGGTTGTAATTGCCCAAGAAGACCACACGCAATGTTCAAAAATCTCGAGAAACATGAAAAAGGGAGTAAAACAGCTCATTCAATTCTCGCATCCGGTATTTTCTTAAACAAACCAGTTTTTATTGTTTTGTGTGAATCTTACTGTTTTGAAGAGCTTTTATTCGTTTCAGTGAACACTGATAGCTGTTTTACGTCTGGCGATTGCGAATAATTTGTCATTAGAAACAGTGACTTTAACTTTTAGCAGTCATTTTATGGAGCCGAATAATTTGGTTACATTGCTTTGTAAAATGAAGTTTTCGAGTTTTAAACCGTCCCTTCTGTTTTTCCAACGAATTTAGATCAATGTTAGCTATTTTGATATTTTGTTGTCGACTGTGCTAATATTTCCTGTGATTGTTAAACTTTGAGTTTTTTATTCTGTGTTAATTAATTCACTTTCACTATGTTTAATCCCTTCAAATTAATTCAAAATTAGTTAGTTTTTGCCTTAAATTTTTGACATTAAAATCTGTTATTATAGTCTTAATTGCATAAATTTTTTTGTATTAAATAATTCGTTTTTTTATTTGAATCGAACCGTTTTTTATTTTAGTTCCTTATTAAGAATTTTTTTACTCAAAATTTATTTACCTGTGTTAATTATTGTAAGTTATAATGCGGCTTTTATTTTTTAAAAACAATTTTGAATTAGTTGTTTTTTAAAATCAGTTTTAATTTAGCAGATATTTGTAAACTTATAATATTGACGAATCATTTTAAATGTATACAAATACTTAATTTTTGCATTATTAACATAACTTTTTAATTTTTGTTAATTGTTTTGGATATAATCAAGTGTATTAACTTTGTTAATGTTTATCAACATTTTTAGATGTAATTGAATAGAATAACTTTTTTCAGCTTTTTATTAATTAATGTAATTTTTAATTTTTATTAATTAATATAATTTTAATTTACTTTTATTAATTAACATAATTTATTTACTTCTATTAATTATTCTGATGTTTTTGTTAATTTTTATTGATTACTCTGATTTGGTTGTTAATTTTTATTAATTAATAAAATTTTCATTTCATGTTTAGTAATTAATGTATTGTTATTTGTTAATTAGTATTAATTAACATATTTTAGTTTAATTATTATTAATTAAAATATTTTTAGTTTGTTAATTATTTTTGATCGACATATTTTTAAATTGTTAATTATTATTGATTAACATATTTTTAATTTGTTGATAATTATTAATTAAATTAGAAAAGTATTAAAATATAAAAAACAATTATATAAATTGATGTTGATTTCATTAACTAATTTGAGATAATTTAGTTATTCATTTTGAATTCATTAACTGATTAATTTTGTAAAAAATTTTAGATTTAATTAATCATATTTTACAAAGTTGTCCTTTTCTATTAATTTTAAAAAAAGTTAAATTGATTTAGTTTAGCTTTTTTTCTTATTTTAGCTCAATCAAACTTACACTGGTGTGCAAAAATTAAGGACGAGACGGTTTTTTCAATATAACTTTCTACAAAAGCTTTCCAAATCGACACATTTAATACTGTAAGATCCCCAATACGTAAGGACATGTGTAATGTAAGCAACACTTACTAAAAGAGAAATCAGAGGGATAAAAAGGAGATTGATTGAAAAAGTAGCATGGAGCGCAATGCGACTGAAGGCCGAAACATCCCTGTGATGGGTGTCCAGCAAGAAACATCCGGTCTTTAGTAGGGGATATGATCTCCCCTGACTGCTAGGCAGGTTTCACAGCGTCTGCCCATGCTGAGAATGAGGGTGTCAATGAGTTGTTGAGGCATTGCTGCCCATTCGTCTTGCAGCGCCAATCGAAGCTCCCGAATCGTTACTGGTGGTACGGTACGAGCTGCCAAGTGTCTGCCTAGAAAATCCCATACAAGGGAAAATCCCATGGATGGGATTGAAATCCGGAGATCGTGCCGGCCAATCCATACGTTCAATATCCCCACTCTCTAAGAGCTGTTCGGCAGCTACTGTGCGATGACATGGTGCATTGTCGTCCATGAAAAGGAACTGCAGACCCATAGCGCCTCTAAAAAGACGCACATATGGAAGAAGAATCTCGTTACAATAACGGGTCCCGTTGACTGAACCTGCGTCGAAGATGTGAAGGTCTGTACGACTACCAAGCATGATGCTCCACAAACGAGAACACCGCGACCTCCATACCTGTCTCTTTCAATGTTATTCGAGGGATGATTGCGGCTTCCCCGCTCTCTCCAGATGAGTATGCGATGATAATCGCTACTCAAACTGAATCCGCTCTCATCTGTAAAGAGTACTCGTCTCCATTCATTGTCTCTCCAATTCCGGTCTTCCCGGCACCACAGAGAACGCCTTCTCCGATGGGTAGGCGTTAAAGGTACACACCGTACAGGGCGTCGTGCAAACAGACTACCACCGTGCAGTCTTCTGGCCACGGTAAAACGCGATATCGGTCGTCCAGTCGCCTGTGTCGTGTGTCTAGCGATTTCTCCCGCTGTCTGCCGCCTGTTTCTTCTGGCCTGTAAGACAATGTACCGGTCATCTGCGGGTGTGGCTCCTCGTAGACGACCACTACTGAACCCCTGGATAGTTGTTCTTGTAGTTTGAAATTGTCTCCAAAGTCGTGAAACGATGCTGTGAGCAATTCCGAACTCTGCAGTCACACTTATCACACTGCGGCCTTCCTCCAACTTCCCAATGATTCGACCTCGGGTAAAAGCATCCAGATGTCTAACAGATTGATTATTCGCCATTTCTCGCTGAGGCAGCAACTCGGTGTGATTTTAACTGTTATACGGCGTGCAATCTCTGTGCCAGAAATACTGATCTTACACCGACAACATGCTTTATACTACTCAGACACTCCCCCATTACGTCTACCTGCATATCTGCGCATGTGCTACCGTACATCACCTTACTTAATCTCCTGATTGGTTTTTCTGTCCGCTCTGCCTCTTCGTTCAGCTGATATGCTAATTTTTCGACTTCGTCCTTAATTTTTGCACACCAGTGTATGTTTGATTTTTCTGTCTATTAATTGATAGAATTACTAATACGATAACTGCTTAAAATGAAAAAGAATTAATGCAATTAGTGATTCTCATATCTGATTCTAGAAATTTGATTCATTTTAAAGTACAATGTACCAAACACTAAAGGATTTATGGACTCTTGTGAAATTACCAAATTTGATTTGAAAAACCTTTATTCAATTATTTATACTGTTAGTTTAATTATTAATGCCAAGTTGTAAAATAAGGAAGAAATTTAATTAATTTTTCTTTCTTTTTCTGCTTTTTTTTGTTGTTTTTTTTGGTGACAATATATTATTTACATTGTTGTAAAATTTTAACCTCAAATCAATTAGGAAGAATTTAAAAATGTTTATTTTTAAACATAAGAAAAAAAAGAACTCTAGATCAACTTTAAATAAATTAATTAAACAATTCTCTAGGAAGGAGAGAATAAATTTCTATAATTATTTGTAGTTTTATAAAATGAATATCGGGAAAGCAATAATATCTGCAAATCAATACAAATATTGACTTTCTGAAAATATTGATTAATACTGAATTGTCTTTTTGTTAATAAAAGAAATATTAAACTCTTTGGTAAATATTTTTGTATCATCAGATTTTATTCAAATTTAAGTTATATTTTACTCAATCTTAAAATAATATATCCTAAGTTTTGTAATTCTTTAGCATACAGAGTATCCAAAATTAACGTGTATTTTGCGATAAATACATTTTTCAAAAAATACAGTCTATATATATATATATATATATATATATATATATATAGTCCCCATCCGCTATTTTATGGATTGTTACAATTTCCTAGCACGTGCAACTCTATCCTTAGATGATACTTATGTAGTTACGAGTTCCGCAAAGCGAAAGCTATAAACAAAAAATCACTGGTTTGTGAGAGCTCATAACAATCGATTAGGGATGGCTAATTGCTGTCAAGGTAGCAATGGGATCTGAAATCTCCGAGTCTGTTATTACTTATTCTTCAGAGCAGCTTTGTAGCCAACAATTTAGTGATATAGAAATTGGATCATGATTTCGAATTGGATAAGTATTTTAGTGATTTAATTGCGTCTTTAATGTAGACCACACACAAAGAAAACTACGAAGGAGATTTAGGTCGAAAGTAAAAAAATTTCGTCTAAGTAAATTGAATGGGTATTAATTGATTTATACGTAGAATGATAAAATAAGAAAAATAGATCGGCGCTTGGAACTGTCTTAATAGATTTATCTTCTCAAAGTTGTGGCACCATGAAGATTATGATCACGGTTATAAAACTGTGTCATTTCAACTTAGAATTCGTTCTTGCGAATGTGTGATTATTTGTTCTTTTTTAGTAATAAAGTTAGTAAATCTTGGTAAGATTTTAAAAATATTCTAGGGATTTCTGAGAATTTTTCTCTAATTAAAGGAACAAATACAATTTAGAAAATTAAATTATATATTTTACTGTGATAATTTATTTCTGAAATGGAACATTTTGCATTAATTACAAAATTTGTTTCAAAATTTTAGCTAGGATTAAATTTTTATTGTACACTCTGATTTTAGATTGATCTTTAAAAAGTTTCTAGAAAAAAAGCTTTCTTGAAACTTGTTAAGTCTCTTGGTACTTAAAAATTCAATTATGTATCCATATTAATTTTAATGACTTTTGTTATTTAGTAACATTTGTCTCAGAATATTATAGTTTTCTTTAATAATATTTAGCAATAGGTGTACTTAATCACTAAAAAACAAATTTGGGACGAAAATGTATTTTTTTGAAAACAAAATTAATGAAAAATTAAGTTACTGTTTCGTTAAATTGAGCATTTTATTACATTAAAAATTGAATCTGTAGATTTTTTTAAATTATCGTAAAATCCGGCGTATAACGCGCATCTATACTTTCAATTAATTTTTAGGAATATTCACCGTATAACGCGCACCCTCCCCCTCTTTTTACGAAGAAGTCTGAAATGTTAGTAAACAATGCTCTTATGTTTTTAAGGTGATTACTTGGAGGAATTATCCCAGACTTTTGAAAAAAAAACAGTATCCTTTTAGTACTACTATTCTTATAGCTCATAAGGTATGTCATTTCTTTTAAATAAACAGTATTTCGATATGTGTAGAAGCAAAAAAAAATTATCTTCATTTTTTTTATTTTTAGACTTATCGCTTTTGTACACGGCGTATAACGCGTATCCTTAAATCTCGATCTTTTGTTAAAAGTGCGCGTTATACGCCGGATTTTACGGTTCGTACAAATATATACATTTAACACTTAATGAAACTATTATTTATTTCTTTTAAATAGTAGGATTTTCATTACAAATGTTTAAAAAGTCATTAAAATTAACTTAATTGAGGATCATTGTTGTAAAATATTACAGACGAATTCAAATATGCAGGACGTTATTAAAATTAATGTTTTTTAAAGTGGTATTTATAGTAAACTAGCTTGTATAACCGTTCTTCGCACGGGTGAACTGAAAAAAAATTAAACAACACAGATTGAAGGATAAAGAAGTTTTTAATGAGTTAATTTTACGTGAATTGCAAATTAAACAAAAAAAAGACCTTTTTGCATATCTCATCCAAAATAAAGAGAGAAAAAACGCCTTTGTTAAATTTTAACTATGTAGATCTAATAGCCGATAAAGAGGATTTTTTAAATTTATAATTCCTCGTAACACTCTTGAGGGTCGATTTTTCAAAATACCTCCCTAAGCTGATCTCTGCTCAGCAAAAGTAACACATTCTTAAAAGTTTTGCGTAATGAACGCTTAAAGTAGTGTAAATAATTTATATCAGAAGATGTAATACATTAATATTACTTTCTGTTGTATTTATTTTATGTTAAAATTGTAATATTCGCAAGCAACGCCGTTTCTTAAATTATAATGGCGATTTAATGAAAAACATAGCGAAATGTTAACGATAGAGTCAAGTTGGCAAATGCCTAGCTACTTTCGTAGCTCGAGCTTTATTAGAGCTTTGTAAGACCCGCCGTGTAGGGAAGCGATGCACGTTAATACTTTATCCAACCGCATTATGATTTACTGCAGTTTTTTTCATACAATATTTTTTTTTGGATCACTACATGTACAAATTAAGGGATATACATAAACAAAATACTCCACTTAAGAAAATTTAATCCGTTAGAGCTAATAAATTAATTAAAGTTATTCCACTGTAAAATTAATTATGTACACCGTTCACTTAAAATAAGTAGTTAAATCATTTTCCAAGGTCTTCATTAACAGACAAAACCATAAGACACTTAAATTTTGACATTAGCTAGTTTTTTGCGACAAAAATAATAATCTTTGCAATCCGCTGAAAACGCAATATCTGCTACAAAACTGTTCGCCTTCCCCACTAAAATACTCATCATTGAACTCGTGCTGCCATATATCTTGGAAGAGTGGATTTCAAAGAATATAACAGCTAAGTATTGGTAAAATATTCCTGCTAAGTTGGTGTAATGTGGTAGTTAGGAGAAGGGGGTGCCAGCTCAAGTGTCGTTCCCGTCACTTGACTTTTGTTCAAAATTACGTGGTCTGTCTCCAAAAGCCCTCGTGTAGCTGAACAGTGCGATGTTAATATTCACTCACTGCAAAAAATACAGTGCAGTGGTTATAATTAGTTTTATACTTAAAAATGCAATATCTGCATATTCAATTAAAATTACAGCGTTATAATTAACTACTAACCACAAAAAAAACTATGAAAGTTTCTCCAAATGATGTAGTGTGAAAGAGAAAGTTTATTTACTTTAAGTACCAGAAGCGATAAAAGTAGTTATTTTTAAAATAGATCAACTTCTTTACTACCAAATGTGCTTAATAAAATCATAAAAAAACATTAAAATAAAGAGAGATTTATAACAACCTCTCCCTTCAAAACTTAGTTTTATTCTGGAATAAAAATAGGCATTATTCTGATCACAGGAATTAATTAGAAGCGAGCCCCTTGCGTAGCCAAAACAAAAAGAGTTTTTCAGAAACAAAAGATAGATATATGCTGACGTGGGCTTTTTTGTTTGCAGATGGCAGAATTTTTTCCTTCTTACTTGACAAATATCGTTATATTTTGGACACTTCTTACAAATTTATAAATTATAGCCTATGTGTTATTCTGATGTATAAGCTATATTACTGTAAAATTTCATTAAAATCCATTCAGTTGTTTTTGCGTGAAAGACCAACAAAGATTTTCACAAACTTTCACATTTATAATATATATTAGATTAAAGATGAAACCTTGAAAATGTATCAATCATTTAGGTTTATCTGCTACAATTATTGCGATTCATAATGGATCAATATCTTTCATTTCACAATGAAATTATAAAAAGCTTTATTAGTAAATTCGACTCTATTGTTCACTGATTATCATGTTTTTATTACTTCGAATTCACTGAGTTCGTGTATTGACTCAGTTGTTACGAAAAAAAGCAAAAGTGAGTTCAGATCATTAAAGGAAAATGATTAATCAGCATTACTCTAAGATATTTAAATGACTTTCATATTTGTCAACAAAAGGAAATGACTCTTTATGATTTTGGTAAATATCTATTAAGTGACAAAAGATATTTCTTCTCCGTCATTTTGTCCTTTTTTTATTTGTCCGTATATTGATGAGGTGGTGTTTTGGTAGCTTATTTTTTATATACTTTTTTCTTGTATCTTTTTCGTAATTGCTATAGTTTTCGTTTTCTTTTGTTATACTTTTCCCTATGTATTTTCATTAAATTTTTTTTTTGTTTCGTACTTTGTTGCGATTCTATGATCACCGGAATTACCAAAGTTGGATATACCGAATATGTATACATTATAATAAAATCAACACCTTTATTTTAATTTCAGTTTACTATCAGAAGCTTGTTAAAACCAAGGGAGTAGTCAACTTAAGTACTAACCTAAATATATATATCCGTCTCTAAGATTCTATGTAATGGTACTCGTCCTGACTCGACGAGATATCTTGTTCAGTGAGACGAAAGATCCTCTCCCAGAAATTTCGAGGGTTTCGAATATTAACTCTAATAATCTAAATTCCGTAGTTAACCTAACGACCGTCGACCTCATTCTCACTTCGCTAGTGCAGAGATTCTTAACCGATGTGCTGCGGCACTTTTGTTTGCCTCCAAATTCTTGAAAAATATGCCGCCAATTCTTTTTAAAAATTATTAATTTTACTTTGAGATAAAAATAAAAAATTCGAAAGCGTATCATTTAGCTGTTTTATAGAAATAAACTAGCCATAAAATTGTTATCTACCATTTGACAACACTAGATGAGAAATATTCATTATTTCCCAAATTTAGATATAAAAAAAATTGATTGGGGTCGTAATCCATTTGCGATAACGGATATATCTGTATAAGAATTACCTTTGAATGAAGAGGATGAACTAATTTCACTCTGTAATAATCGAGATTTAATTTCAAAACATTCTGAAGAGTCAATTCATTTTGGATTAAAATTAGAGGCTATTATCTCATAATAGCCAAAAACGCTTTAAAAACATTGTTCCAATATTCTACATCGTATTTGTGCGAATTCGGATTTTTAGCATTAACAAATATAAAAATGAAAAAAAGATCAAAATTTTTAAATGTAGATGACAAAATGAGAGTAACAATATCATTTCTACGACCGAATATTAAAGAAATTATCAAAAATCATCAATCGCCAATTTCGCATTAAATGTATATTCGTATAAATAATTTATAATTAACTACCTAATAAACATGATATTGTTATAGTCGTACATATTACTTTATTTAAAATAGAAAATTATTGACGTATACTATTTTACACAGTGTATTATAGTAACTAAAACTCTTTTAAAACTTATTTTATCCTTAGTGTGCCCACCTAATTTTGAAAGAGTTAAAAGTGTACTGGAACAAGAAAAAGGCGAGAATCACTGCTATAAAGTTTAAGTAGCAACTCATATTAGCATGAATCACTGTTCTGTAACCGAAAGCGATTTTACAAACATATAACAGTTAAGAAATATTTTCCCCAAAATGATAAATAAAAGGCGCAGATAGGACCCGTTACGTAAAGAAATGTATTTTCTTTGTTTTGTTTCAAATGAGAAAATAAACTCTTTAAATCTTTATTTTTAAGAGAATCTTCTAATCAAAGTTCTATTTTGCTTACAATATGTTGTTTTGCTTAAATATATATTTTTACACTGCTGGACAATTGCTAAGGACGGATAACACTATCATCCATAGCAACCACAAAATGAAAGGAAGCAAAATGTGGAAAATTAGAATAAGTGCGGGATATTAGTAAGAAGAAGTATGAGTATGCAAATTTTTTTTCCACGTCTGTTCATCACGTGATAGCGTTCATAAGAGCTTTAAAGATTTTGACGCGTGTGGACAGTTGTTGTTTCAAGTCAAAGTTTTAAAGGAAAGATTTAATAGTCGAACTTAAAATTTTTGGCATGTCTTCCCGACATCACATAGATGATTTTATGGGTGGCCGAATTATTGGAAAGATCGCAGAAGGGCGAAAAATAACAGATGTTGCCAGGGAGTTCGACATCGCTCACAGCGTTGTTTCACGGCTGTGGAAGTCATTTAAAACTACTGGAATGTGTAGTAGACGGCACGGGGGAGGTCGTGTTAGAAGTACGACGCCTGCAAAAGATAAATATATCGTCCTATATGAGCAAAACGGAACAGGCACACCACAGCTCAGCTGGTGGCAAATCAGTTTCTTGTTGCCTCAGGAAAGCAGATCTCCCGAAAAACTGTTGCCAGACGTTTGAGGGGAGGAGGACTATACGCACGCAGACCTGTTGTGTGTGTCCCATTGACCAGACAGCACCGTACTGCCCGTTTGCAATGGTGTCGTGAGCATCACAATTGGACTGAACAGGACTGGGCATGCGTACTATTCTCAGATGAGAGTAGGTTCAGTCTGTCATCGGATTGTAGACGCCAACTAATCTGGCGCGAGAGTGGTACTGCTTATCGTCCAGAAAATATCCAGGAAAAGGACCGATCTCCGACATGCAGTATCATGGTGTGGGCCGGCATCATGATCAATGGCCGCACGCGCCTACATGTGGTTGCGAATGGGACTATGACGGGCCAACGATACATTGATGAAGTTCTACTTCCTCATGTTCGTCTTTTCCGTGGTGCTGTCGGTGATAAATTTGTTTTTATGGACGACAACGCAACATGTCATCGAACACTCGCTGTTCAGGATTGTCTAGACAGCGAGGGTATTCAACGTCTTGTATGGCCAGCACGTTCTCCAGATCTAAACTCCATTGAAAATGTATGGGATGCTTTGGGGAGGCAAGTTGCTGGTCGAAACTATCCTCCGACAAACAAGAACACCCTCATCCGTGCGAGGAATGGGATAAATTGCCTCAACAGCTGCTGGATAATGTTGTGCAAAGTATGGTACGACGTGTGGAATGTTGCATCACACTCCACAGTGGACATATCCCGTACTGGTACCTTTCTTTAAGGTGCCTGCTGACTTTTAGATGCATTGTTCCATTTCTCCGTACGCAGATCAAATGAACATTTTTTTCTTTCAGATGTTTCACAGCTTTTGTACTTTCCAAAACAATAAATATTCTTTATTCTAATGTCTGAACAGTGTGGCAACTATATTTTATCCTACTATGCCTCATGTCTCGCTTAATGTTATGCTGCATAGCAATTTGTGATCCGTCCTTAGCAATTGTCCAGCAGTGTATATTGATCTTATACGAGCATCCATTTTTTTAAAATAATAAATCACATTAAAATTACTTACCATAAATTGAGCATCTGATAGTTAAAAAAAATATTAGAAATTTACTGTGATATATATATAAGTAAAGATTTCTCACTTTTTAATTCTAAATAAACGACTAACATGGCATTATAATCTATCTAAAAATAACTATTTTCGTATATAAGAAGTTGTGTGACTCTCTTTCTCTATCTGTATACCAAGAATTATTTAAGAACTAAACGCAATTTTAAGATTTCTATCTAAATTGTAAGAAAATTACATAATTTGAGTGTGTAATAGCGTTACTACACTGCTCAAAACAATTAAAGGATATTGTTATATAAAATATAGATATAAGCGAATTTTTTTTTTGCCGAAAATGGAAGAGAATCACAAATGCAAATTTTTCTGATTTTCAAACTGTGGAGTATGCTAATTTTGAGTTCGACGTCAAAAACGTCGCTTCACCTGCAGCGAATGAAATTTGACTTTCAACTGAAATGAAGACAAGGATGATCGGCATTCAGTGACTGCTTTGTTTCGATGAGTACGATGTCTCAGCGAAGTCATTTAACCGATTTATAGGTTTGGAGAGTTGTTGGTAGGTTAGAAGGAGGCCAAACTCAAACCAAAGTAGCGCAAGCCATTGAGTGTCACAAAGTGTGATTTCCAGGATCTGGAACCGTTTTTTGGAGACTGGAAGTGCAGGCCGAAGACCAGGACAAGGTCGTAGACGGGCAACAACGCCCAATGAAGATCGTTATTTAGTGTTAACGGCTCAGAGACACCGAAATATGAACGCTACTCTTCTCCAAAAATACCTTCGCTCGGCTACTGGCACCACGGTTTCAACTCAGACTGTCCGAAACCGGCTCCATGGTGTAGGTCTGTATGCTCGCCGACCGATGGTATGTGTTAGACTAACATCAAGGCATGGTCGCGACCGCAGGGAGTGGGGAACAGATTATGTGAACTGGAGGAGAAATGAATGGAGTAATGTTCTTTTTTCTGACGAGTCCCGTTTTTCTGTTCATCCGGATAATAGGCGTATTTTCATGTGGAGGGACCGTGGCAGTAGGAATAGTCCTGCGTTCGTGCACGAAAGTGCCAGATTTGGCGGTGGGGTTGTGTTGGTGTATGGTGGCATCTCCATTGACGGGCGCACAGACCTCTACATGATTCGAGACGGACTTCTGACCGCTCGCCGATATAGGGATGAGATCCTCAGACCTATTGTAGTCCCTTACGCTGCAGCAATCGGAGATGACTTCATTTTAATAGACGATAACTGCAGGCCACATCAAACTAACCTCGTGGAGGATTTCATTTTCGAGGAAGGAATCGTACGAATGGAATGGCCTGCATGTTCTCCAGACATGAATCGAATAGAGCACGTTTGGGACGCTCTAGGAAGACGAGTTGCTGGCCGCCAACCACCCCCACAAACTCTCCAAGAACTGGAAAGAGCTCTTCTGGAAGAGTGGGACAGAATACCCCAACTCGTGATTAATAGCCTCATTCACTCCATGCCTTAAAGGTGCTCAACGTTGCTGGCCGTCCGTGGAAACCATACCCCCTACTGAAAATTATTTCCTTTGAAGAAAACACCTTTTCTTATTCTTTTTTTTTGTCATATTCACAAATTGTGTTTTTTTCCTTTTGTACACAAATGCGCAATAAAATGCATTTTTTTCTGTCAAACATGTGTAATTTATTCTCATATAACCTACTACGTCTGTCGACCATGTATCAATCAGCTAAAAAGTTTCCCAGCCACAAGATCCACCTAAAACCGCAATATCCTTTAATAATTTTGAGCAGTGTATATTTTTCATTTAACTTTAACCTTAAATTCGAAATGTAAAGGGTGGTCAAAAAGTTTCCATTAGAAGGCTGTACAGTCAAAATTTTGTATGTCAGTCATACAAAATAGCCTTGAGCATTTAAGCAATCACCCCATTGCTTCACCAGGTTGAATATATCCCTCTGTAAAAACTCATCTTTCTGCTTTTTGCCTGCAACATTTCTACGTCCTATTAGATCCATTGACATTTCATAGACATTTTTTTAAGGGCCCGAAGTGTGAAAATCGCATGAGGAGAGATCAAAATTGTAAAACGGGTACTCGGTTATCGCACGCTTTAGTGGGTGTAACTTCTGCTTTACGACATTTGCGATATGAGGATGTGATATCATGAAGTACTTTCATCGTATTTCGCAGTTTTCGCGGACTTCATTTTAATTGCAATTCGTAAACGTCCATAAAGATGGAAACACCTGGATCCTTGAAATGGGTCCGATAGTAAAAAAAAAGGGTAAACATCCTTTTCCCAGTAGATGACTTTCTTGGGAAAAGGAAATGAAGTATGACACCATTGCATGGTAAACGCATTCGACTCGGGTTCCCAGCGGTGGCCCTAGCTTTCGTCGTTTACAACAATGCACTCGGGGAACGCGTTACCCATCCTTCACCATTGAAACGCATCAAGTGCTTCAGATAAACATTCATCCAATTTGATTTTTTGTACAGAATTCTGAGCCCATGGTCAATGGCTTAGTTGCGTAACGGAGAACATTGGCCTCTTCCTTCCTGCAAAGTCAGGTTTTGAGCTCCCAGCCGTATCTTACGAATGATTGCAAAACCGTAAAATTACATAGGCATTGGACTTAGAATCCTGGGCCTCACAAGATGCGAACTCCACGTTATGCCACTGTTCTGGCTGCAGACCTTACGGTACCCGAACTCCTTCACGCTACGGCACACAAACTCCTGATGTGTTACCACGCTAACAATTACTGTCAGGATGTTTTGAATACACACAAATGGAACAACGTTCCGTCCGAATCGCATCAATAATTGCCCGCTTGTCGCTGTCTGTATTGGGTTTACATTAATTAAAATCTGATTAACATTAATTTATTTCAAATGAATGATATATTTTCAAAATTTCAAAAACAAATAATTTTGAATTGTGAAAAGAAATGTAAATACTTGAAATTTCTCGAGGAAAGGTAATTGAAAAATTTTGAGAAATAAAATTATCAAAAAAAAAAAAAAAACAGGTGGAAAATTTTTTAAGGAGAATGTTGAGTCTGAAATTTTAAATCACTAAAATAATCCTCTGACAAATATTTTTTAGCATTAAAAAACCTTCAGGTGCATATCAGGAGCTCCTAACTAAACCCGTACCTTTGATATAGACGATTTGTACTTTTTTTCTGTACAATTTTTTTTTGTTATATGTTAGTTGATTGATTGATTGTTAACATAACTCTCTGAAACAACACTAAGGCTATTCATAAAGGTCTCCGTAATTCTGAGCTATTGTCAAGTGACTTGGACACCGCGACACCTATGATGGCATCTCACTCTCTTAAATGAGTGAGGTGTCATCGTATGCCATATCTCCTACGCCTAAAAATATTGTGAACTTCGACAGATTTAACATGCATCACAGCCCCATTATGCTTCTTTACTTAAATGGCATAATGATTCTTTGTGATGTTGTTCGTGATATTTGTATAGATTGTGGCTTTGAATGTATTTGAATGAATGGAGGTTAAGATAATTAATCGAAATAATTAACCGATTAAAATAAGTTTTGTTTATATTTCTGGTTTCACTTGCGATAGTCCCGATTAGATGTTAGATTATAAACAGAAAGATATTTCTGATTTCGAAAGAATTCAGACATTTAATATTTGTAGAATTTTCAAGTCCTTATTCGCTTCGAACGTTCGTGAATCGCAAATTTTATTTTTGATATTGCCTTCACATCATCATATTCTTTGGTCTTCCAGTTTTAACTAAGTATATGTTATAATATCACTCTCGTATGTGTAACTGACTTTTTTTTCCATCTAAAACAAATCTAAATCAAAAATAATTATGTATAGTAAGAAATTTCCGAAAGCTGTATACATATATATACACTGCTGGACAATTGCTAAGGACGGATAACACTATCATCCATAGCAACCACAAAATGAAAGGAAGAAAAATGTGTAAAATTAGAATAAGTGCGGGATATTAGTAAGAAGAAGTATGAGTATGCAATTTTTTTTCCACGTCTGTTCATCACGTGATAGCGTTCATAAGAGCTTTAAAGGTTTTGACGCGTGTGGACAGTTGTTGTTTCAAGTCAAAGTTTTACAGGAAAGATTTAATAGACGAACTTAAAATTTTTGGCATGTCTTCCCGACATCACATAGATGATTTTATGCGTGCCTGAATTATTGGAAAGATTGAAGAAGGGCGAAAAATAACAGATGTTGCCAGGGAGTTCGACATCGCTCACAGCGTTGTTTCACGGCTGTGGAAGTCATTTAAAACTACTGGAATGTGTAGTAGACGGCACGGGGGAGGTCGTGTTAGAAGTACGACGCCTGCAGAAGACAGATATATCGTCCTATCAGCAAAAAGGAACAGGCGCACCACAGCTCAGCAGGTGGCAAATCAGTTTCTTGCTGCCTCAGGAAAGCAGATCTCCCGAAAAACTGTTGCCACACGTTTGAGGGGAGGAGGACTATACGCACGCGACCTGTTGTGTGTGTCCCATTGACCAGACAGCACCGTAGTGCCCGTTTGCAATGATGTCGTGAGCATCACAATTGGACTGAACAGGACTGGGCATGCGTACTATTCTCAGATGAGAGTAGGTTCAGTCTGTCATCGGATTGTAGACGCCAACTGATCTGGCGCGAGAGTGGTACTGCTTATCGTCCAGAAAATATCCAGGAAAAGGACCGATATCCGACATGCAGTATCATGGTGTGGGTCGGCATCATGATCAATGGCCGCACGCGCCTACATGTGGTTGCGAATGGGACTCTGACGGGCCAACGATACATTGATGAAGTTCTACTTCCTCATGTTCGTCTTTTCCGTGGTGCTATCGGTGATAAATTTGTTTTTATGGACGACAACGCAACATGTCATCGAACACTCGCTGTTCAGGATTGTCTAGACAGTATTCAACGTCTCGTATGGCCAGCGCGTTCTCCAGATCTAAACCCCATTGAAAATGTGTGGGATGCTTTGGGGAGGCAAGTTGCTGGTCGAAACTATCCTCCGACAAACAAGAACACTCTCATCCGTGCTCTCACAGAGGAATGGGATAAATTGCCTGAACAGCTGCTGGATAATATTGTGCAAAGTATGGTACGACGTGTGGAATGTTGCATCACATTCCACGGTGGACATATCCCGTACTGATGCCTTTCTTTAAGGTGCCTGCTGACTTTTAGATGCATTGTTCCATTTCTCCGTACGCAGATCAAATGAACATTTTTTTTTCTTTCAAATGTTTCACAGCTTTTGTACTTTCCAGAACAATAAATATTCTTTATTCTAATGTCTGAACAGTGTGGCAACTAAATTTTATCCTACTAGGCCTCATGTCTCGCTTAATGTTATGCTACATAGCAATTTGTGATCCGTCCTTAGCAATTGTCCAGCAGTGTATATATATATATATATATATATATATATATATATATATATATATATATATATATATAGGTCGCAGGGAAATGACGAAGTTAGGAATTTAATCAAATTCTTAAGGGATATGATCAGTTGACGTTTAAATAACGTCTCTTCAAGGTCATTTTCCTGATGAAAGTAAGTGATTTTTTTAAATCCCGGAACTGTTTCAGCGAAATGATGAACTAGTCAGGATTTGCATTGGCAAAATGCTGTCCGGAGTGGGGGGAGACACCTGAGGGGGCGAGTCCTTGTACTTCCTAACCATACTTATAGTACTATCGATCTCCTAAATATCAACCCCATTTAAAAAAAATGGCACCATAGGATTAACATAGGGATTGATATTTTAGTGTGTAAGTAACCGAGAGGAAAGATGTTACACATCAAAAAATTCCAGCCTAATTTTCTAATTATTTGTAATTAGTTTCGAATAAGTAATTTTCATTTCAGTAACTATTGTTGTATTACTTTTACGCTTAATAATGCTCCATGTTTGTTAAATAAACACTTTTAAACTCTTTACAATATTATTTCACTAAAACAGATCAGGGATTTGTTCAAATCCCTTACTTTTATCAGAGAAATGACATTGAAGAGACGTTATTTTAACATCTTGCATGAATTCATCATCTTCCATAGGGATTTGATGAAATGCCTAACTTCGTCATTTTCCTGCTACATATATGATATACTAAATCGTGCAAAGCCTATGGAAAGGGGTTGAATAAATAATGAAATAATTATAATCACCTATTCCGTTGGCAGAGAAATAAAATAAAAGAGAGAGAGAGAGATGCAACTTTATAATTAATTTTTGCAAGTAATGGCAGATTCTCTCCATGACACATTGTCTTTCAATATCAACAATTTAAATTTCAAATAAAATAACAAAACCATGCGCAAGTTGCATATAAATATTTGAACGTAATACTAGTACATGCATTTTCGTATAATAGTTAATCTGAATTATAAGTAAAACAATAAATCTTAGTATAATGTATGTAATCTACTTCGCATGTTTATTAACTTCAATCAGTCGAAGCATTTTTTTGTGGGTATCTCAATCAATTTTATAATTTCACTGTACTTCATTCTAATAAACATTTAGATCTCAAAAGAACTGTTTGTAAATGGGGATTTATCAGTACATAATGTTTTCATGTTGGGGATTAATCATTCTTGGAAATAAAGTACTTTACATCAAGCTCATTCAGAAAATTGGCCTAAAATTTAGAGAAACAGGTTTTTTTTGTTTGGAAATAATTTATTTATATTTTTTTTCTCAAGACAGTTCTATCTAGTATTTTTTTGAGAAGAGAACTCTTCTTATTATATATTTAATTTAAAAAAATAATTTTTGTAGTATTTTTCTTCGACTGTGCACACAGTGAAAATTCTCGAAAAAATTGAAATACTTTTATACATACAAATTGTACAATCACACTTGTAAAACATTGTAATTAACATGTAATATGAGCTCATTTTCTTAAAAATGTAATAGATCTAACGTTTGTTTTGTGAAATAAATAAATGCAGTTTTTAATTCACAAAGATTTAATGAATTATTCTACATTATATATGTACTCTCTGTTGAAGAATATTTTTATCATTCTTATTAGAAATATTTATTAAAAATATTTTGTATGTTTTCGCCTTTTCTTTATTCTGGGAGGACCAATTATAGAACATAAGCTTCAAATAGGAATATACATCCTGAAGAAAGGTGAACAAAATAGCATAAAAAGCATTTCTTTTTATAATGATTTAAAGAGACTAATGATTAAAGATCTAAATTGCAATAATCTCTACACAGTTTGAATAAGTGAGCTGTATATACTTCTTGCATATAGTAAAATTAGAGAGTCATAATTTTTTTAAAGTTCAATCTCATGAACACACACTTTGTTGGTAATATATTAATAATTGGAACTCTATGAAATTTTTTCCTGGTCACACAGCAGTTTTTCGGAAGGTTCCTTTAAATGTTTGTTACTTAAATTCTTGATTTTCTATATAGTTCGTTGCTTGAAAAAGGATATTGCCTTGTTGATTTATTAGTTACATCGTAAAATAAATAATCAGTATTGTAATTATAAAGCTAATCACACACACACACACACACATATATATATATAAAGTAATTATACGTATCGTAAAATAATCCATGAGTAAGTAAAAATAGATTAACATATATAAAAATATTATATGTATCGTAAATTTATCTATTTTGTTAAAAGTTTTGGAATAACCATTGCATTTTTAAAGTATAAAATGAGCTTCGAAACCATTGTAAATTTTCATCTTTGATGTATCATATTTTATTCGCGATAAGTTCTACATGATAAACGAAATATGTGAGATTGGAAACAATTAATTTTTGAAAATAGGGGAAATGTATATAATAGCTCTCTCTCTCTTTCCCAATTCCTTCCTTCCTTTTTATTTTTCTGTTATTATATGGACATAGCTAATTATCTTCAATTTCAATTTGACTTCGCGGACGCTTTGAGTGTTTAAAAAAAAAAAAAAAGTTATAAATTTTCATAAAAACTGCTAAAATATATCGAACTTAATGAATATTATACGAGTATATAGAGCAATTAACTATTTTAAATAAAATAGAAATAATAATCTTTTCATACTTTTGTTATCAGCACCCAGATCCTTTTCTAGACTTTTTGCGGCCCAATTGAAGTTACTGTCTGTATTATTTTAGACATTTGGACTACAGACGATTGAATCGAAAATATCGTGTTTTGACCCACCCCCACCTCTCCCCGTGCAGTTTTTACCGAAATAATTTTTTTCCCCTTCATTTGACTTCCAAGCAATTGTAATAACAGGTGTTGATGGATGAAGGAAAGCAGATGAGCGTGGGTATGTGATTCCTCTTTCAACGAGAACTTCGTTGAGAGTGAGTAGTGTATTTAATTTTATTTGTCAGAGAAATAATTTATGTCTATATTTTAAAGTTCAGATTTAGTAGTCTCTTTCTTGTTTTATTTGGCAATGAAAGAATCCGATGATGGATTGAATGAGTTACCTCAGAACTGTAAGACCAGCTAGTAGAAATGTAAGATAATTACGGCAGCAGAATAAAAATGTTTAATATTTTAACCTTCTGAGATTATGTAACTTTTTTTCATTTTATGATATATTTTAATCACGGTACAATAATTAATATCATACAATAAGAAACTAAACATTTGGTTATCGGGCAGAAAAAAAACTTTTTTTTGACATTGTAATAATTACAAAGCTGTTCTTCTTTACTTAATTGCTTTTTTGCATTTGAAATAAAAATTTTGAAAATCTAAATCAATTTTATGCAAACATACTGTAACACAAGTATAAAATGTGAAGATGTTACGCACATAGTTGTTATACTACGTAACCTCAGATGGCAGCATAAATCTACTGTAGATAAGAACCTCGTAGGTTAAGAGATATTCTTCCACCAACAAGTGCAATCGGTCGACTTTCAACTTTGTTGTGATTGTGATCCAGTAAAAGGTAAACTTGGTGTTTTTTGATCATATCATATTTTGAATGTTGTACGATAATAAAATATTTTGAATAATTTGTTTTATTTTGATATGTGCGGCCCATCTCAGTTTAGTAAATTTTTATGTGGCCCACCAACCGATTTGGGTTGGACACCCCTGCACTAGAACGTCCGAGATTTCGATTACCCTTAAACGTTCATCGGTGTCGTTTCGACACCGCGATATAAAATATTTGAAATAATTATAGAACTAAATAATTGCAAGACTACTGTTATGTAGGATTTAGTTTTAAGACTTTTTAATATTATTTCATGTAATTATCATACATTATGACCCTTTATATCATAAAAAAACTGACGTTAACAGTATGTTTCGCGAAGCTTGTTGGACCACTACTTCGTTGCAAAACATATTTCGAGTAAGAAATCTGCCAGGAACAATACTATTATGTGGTATCTATTGTGTGCCATCCCTAGTGACATATGTATATATCAGGATTTACTGGAATATCATCAATTGCATCTGCACTTTCTTCAGATTCTTCGCAGTCATTTGCATTCAATCTAATGTCTTCATCGGAATCTAAATTCTAGCTAGACATCTAACCACCATCCGATTCATTCTTAGAAAGATCTTCAACAAATTAGCAATTTCATCAGGGCTTAACCTTTTCTACGAGTCATTCTTTCAGGATGATTGCTCTGCATAAGGTTCAAATTCGTTGCAAAAATGCGGAAATGAGAGCAAATCAAACAGATTCCGGTGTCCAGTCGACACCGACAGACGTTCTAGTGTTAAAGGGACACTATGCAAATTTGTAATTGATTTGTAGTGGGGGCCATATTCACAAAACTAGAGCAGAATTATTTACAATCATGGTAACATTTTGCTTAATGAATCCTTCTTACGAGAACCTCATTTATTATGTTTAGTAGTTGAAGTAAATAAAGCATTACTATTTTAGGTTTGCTTTGTGCGCTTATGTTGATAAAACTTAAATTCAGGAGATAAAATTTTCTACATTTGTTGGTATAAAATGTGTTGATTAATTTCTGTACATTTACATTTTCAGGTCCACCGCAGTTAGTTGCAAGAGATGCATCGCGAACACAGATTGTACGGCCTGGTACTAACACAGTTCTGGAGTGCCCAGTTCGCAATCTTAGGGATGTCATTTTTGAATGGTACAAAGATAAAGAAACTATTATGACTTTTGGAAATAATCGATTACGAATTTTGAGTAATGGATCCCTTAGAATCAAAGAAACTATCTACGACGACACAGGTGTATACAGATGTCGAGCTGTGAACGGTTTTGGAAGTGTGGAGTTTAATATTACTCTCCTAGTCATAGGTAAGAAAGTTGAAAGTCTTTAAAAGTTTAAAACAATCATTATTAGTACTAATATATTCCCTCTGTCCCAAATTAGTTGCTATATTTAGGTTTTAAGCCTCATTTGGCAGTGTATGGTTCCAGTATTACAGAAGAATGTTTAAAAGATTAATGAAATTTGCAATTACAATGTATTTAAATGTATTTGATCTCTGAATTTTCAACGCATACAGTTGTTACAACATCAGATGCCCAGAAAGACTATTGACAACTTAATTGATACTCTTGAAGTCGCTTTTCAAAATATAGCAGCAGAAAAGCTTGGCTATGCAGTTTGTTTAGTATTTAACTGTGATAATTCTATTATAATATAATATTCAGTTATAATAATTCCAATTATAATATATATGTTCTCTCTCTCTATTTTCCTTTTTTTCTAATAAAACTGCAAAAAAGTGGCTTTTAATTTTTAAAAGTGCTAAAGATGAAGGGTGAAGTATAAAGCACGAAAAAAAAAAAAAAACTGATAAGAGAAAAAAAATAGGAAAATTATTTCGCATTATAAATCTCTTACGACGGAAGCGTAACCCTGATTTACATAAAAAAATCTTTACAATTTATTAAAACACGTTGTGGAAAGGAAATTGCCATTGTAGCTGCTAAAAATGGCAGTTTAATATCTGTGTGGCTGCTTTTACATTCTGACGTTAAATGAAATTTTATGCAAATGCTACTGTATTTTTATCATTTCTTGCACATGGTTCAGTTTTTCGTCGCATTACTTTCGAATTAAAACATGAAGTTTAACAAACGATTTCTGAAAGATAATTTTTTCACTCTTTATAGAAGCTCGGTCATAACAAATTGCTGCGTCATTTGATTTAAAAGTTTAATTTCATTCTTATTTTAGTTTTATAATTTATTTAGAGCTAATTTATTTTTAATGAATGTTTAAGAAGGTTATGAAAGTAATAGCTTTAATCAGTACAATCTAGAACGCCGATGGTTTGGTGCTTATTAATAACAATTTCTTATCAATTCATCTTGTACTATTTGAGCTGATCTATATAGAAAAATTATATTTTACGTTACATTTTCCCCTAGTATTAAAATTTTCATTTTCAGCATTCATAAAATATAAAACATATATATGTAAATCGAATGTTTATTCACATTTATCTATGTTTTATCGTATGAAATTCCAGAGCTGCTTGGAACATTGATATTCTTTCAGCTGCATATCTATTGCAGGATGAATATGTGACTTTTTTATTATTATTTCAGATTTTATTCAATATTTGATCACATTTACGGAATTTCTTACGAATTACAAATCATATATCTTTCATATCTAACGAATATGTTTTGTTAGAACTTTTACAAAATATATTATCTGAAGATTAGAATGTTATCTTTCATTTTAGCGTTTAATTCTTTTTCTTCGCTTTTATTCAGCTGCCTCTTAGGAATAAGATATCTGGATGATTATGAATAATAAATTTTAAACTTTTGCGATACTTATGTTACTTTTATTTAAAAATGCTGCAATTTTTCTATTACATAATTACTTTAAAATTAATGAAAACCTATTTTTCAAGTCATTAAAATATTTTTACATTCTATACATTAACTTACATTTAAACCATATGAAATACAATATGAATGTTTTATTTAAATTGAGAATGAGAAACAGAAGTTCCTTATTTCCCATTACATTTATATTTATTGATTATTGGGATATCTAATACACACACATACACACACTTTTATAAATACGATATGTAATACAATTCTACTTCGATATTGTATATATTTTTACTAAAATGATGATTATTGCATACTTAGTTATGCTATCTCATAGATAATTAATAATGCACAATGTTTCATTCATTTATTTATCTATGAAGCATTACTTCACAAAATATATACATGCACATTTTTTCACTTATCATTAGCATTACATATAGATATCTGATTACACAAAAACTGTTGTTTAGAGAGAATTTATTCTGAAGTAACACTATAAAACAAGGGGTACTAGTGATGGAACTAATTTTGAGCCTTTGTCAAGTGACGAAGAGAGAGAGACGACACCTGTGCTGGTACCACCCTCTCCAAAGTACCTCGCCACACCAATGTGTTGACGTTTGAACCACGTTATATTTAACTCATTTGATACTCCGGTCAAGAACTTGTGACGTTAACCATTAGGCTACAGCCGCCACAGGATTAGTTTTGAAGTAATATTAATAAGATTTAGAAAAAGATTCAGTTAATTAAAGTCAATTTAAAGAGATCCAGTTAATTAAAGTCAATTTAAAGAGATTCAAGTAAATAAAATTAGTTAAAAAAGATCCAATTAAATAAAATCAATTAAAATAGCTACATACAATTGTAATTCTTGATGAATTTTTTATGTATTTTGTAAATAGTATACATCTTTGTATGTTATATAAATTGAATTCTTTAACTATAAACATATATAGATGTACAGTCGAACCTCTATATAACGAACATCTATATTGCGAATTTTTCTATGTAGCGAACTTTTTCCTAGAACCTCGAACATTTCACGATTTTCTTCGTAAAATAACCTCTCTATAGCGAAGTGCATTTTCTAAATAACGAACTTTTTCTTTTGTGATTCAATTTTTTTTCTCCCTTTTGTTAAAGTATTTTTTAAAGTTATTCTCTCTTTAACACATTTTATGGTGGTCATAAATTTTGAACCAGTTTTATTAGATCTAACTCGCCGAGAGCAATAATGTTCTGGTCGTTTCATCCAAGAAGTGCAACCTTTAACCCCCCCCTCGCCCAGTTTACTAGAAATATCTTCAATATCCTCTTTCAAACTCAGTGGAGTGTCCCCGTGTTCTAATTATAAAATAATGTATGTTTAATATTACTTGTATGCTTTAATTTATAAAATGTCCTTAAAATTAATTAATTTTTGTATAAAATTATTTTCTTTGTTGAAACAGTGAATTCTTCGACATTCTTTTGTTTTGTTTTCCTTGCAGTTTTTCTTTCTTTCTTTCTTGATGGGTAAGATATATAAAATAAACATAGATTAATTGAAAAAAAAGGTGCGAATAATTACTTTTTTTAATGTATAGTGTTTATGAATTTATCATTTGATTTATGTGACTTATAAAGTATATTAAAAGATGAACCGCTATAGATAACGAATTTTCCCTATTACGATTTTTTTCCGCGATATAGCGAGTTCGTTATACAGAGGTCCAACTGTATATATATTTGTATTATTAGTATTTTTAATGTCTTCTTTCAAATAGGAAATGAAGAAGATTATGAAGAATACGAAGCAATATTTGACCCAGATGATCCGTTGACGGATGAATCAAAAATTAGTTTAACTGGTAAGTTAAGTAAATAATCTTTCTTTCCAAAAATTGGCAAAAAATAAATCTTGTATACCTTTTTTGAAGTATTATACTGAAATCTACTCTTAGAAATCGCATAAGACATGGATGTTTTCAATGTTTGTTCTATATTCTAATGTAAAAAGATTTCGTGTACTTTACTAAAAAATAAAGGTCGGCTTTTTCTTTTGAATACACCATTTTTTTTTTAAAAAAAACCTTTTTTGTTGAATATTTTTTCGGGCAGGTAACATAAAATTTGAAATACATGCCGTTATTCAAATACCTGAACGATATTTTATTCATTGAAATCTCAGATTTCCCTTTCGATCGCGTTGCTTTCTTATTTGTTTCGCACTTCACCGCGGCAATTTTGAAGGTTCTTAGAATTTCTTTTGTTACTGAGACGGTTCTTCTTTCGTATTTGCTTTTAACAGCAAATAGACATTTAACGTTCTTGTTGCAGAATGCTTGTTGTTTTAGAAAACTAAAAATTCAATATCGAAAGAGTTTTGCAACATTCGTTTCCAAAAGTAAAGCATATGTTGAAGTTCATATTTTTTCACAGATTCCAGAAATTTCGTTCGACATGCCCTTAGGAAATGTCAGAAACAGTGAACATGCAAACTCCTTGTTTTAAAAGAAGAAAGAAAAGAAAAAATAATGTGGAAAGCAGGAGGAAAAGAAAATCGTAGGAAAATTGCTATCTTTCTTCTTGTGCTGTAAGACAGGAAACTCGGCTTAGAGCAATTCTGATGTTTCCCTTTTTATTTTAAAAAATAAATAGAAGTTTGAGAAAAATTCTATAAGAGTATGTATTATTGGATTTAAACTTAGCGAATTCGAGATTTTTTTATGCAAAAGAAGGTGAAAAATTGTATATTAACGTTGGAAAATCACTAGAGAATGGAATAATTTTAAACCGCTAGATTTTAATAGTTTACTACTGTGACATAAATAAAAAAAATACATATAAATTTATTTTTGTGTTTTGTGAACTTAAACTGAATGTATTGCTGCGTTTAAATAAACTTTCAAATCTTTATTTCAGTCCTAAAAGATTTGTATGCAAGATTTATTATTTTCAGTTTAATCTCAAAGTAATAAGCCAAAATACAAATTGGGAATTTAAAATTTAGTATTGTGTAGAATCTGGTATTTTTTTAAGTATCACATACAGTATTTTTAGAAACAGATTTTTATCTAATTTATCTTTGAATTTGACTTTTGAATTCATTAATATTTCAAAATTTCGCAATAAGTCATTATTTTTAACTATACAAATTCTTCTGCTGTTTCGCTTTTTTCTCAGATAGGATCAACGTATTATTGAATATATAGGAGAAAATAAGCAAGTTTACCTAAAATTATATAAAAAGTTTTCTGAGATGAGTATGTTTGTACTGGTAATCATATTCCGCACTCCTTTGTTTGAATTTTTTTTAACATTCATAGATGGCACTTGTTCACAACGAGTTGAGTTGAAATTTATTTTAACTTTAAAAGATATTTTAACTTTAAAAGATATTTTAACTAAGCAGATAATAAATTCCGACAATTTTCAAAACTGTTAAAATAAAACATAAAATGCTTTTAGGGGGGAATAGATATTCTTATTCAATTATTTTTTCTTATTTCATTATTTATTCTTGTTACATTCTTCTGTTATTCTTATTACATTATTTATTCTAATTTCATTCTTTTTTATTCTTATTACATTATTCTTATTAAATTCTAATCATTCTAATTTCATTCTTTTTTATTCTTATTACATTATTCTTATTAAATTCTAATTATTCTAATTTCATTCTTTTGTTATTCTTATTAAATTCTAATTATTCTAATTTCATTCTTTTGTTATTCTTATTTTTATTCTTATTACATTATTCTTATTAAATTCTAATTATTCTAATTTCATTCTTTTGTTATTCTTATTTTTATTACATTATTTATTCTTATTACATTCTTATTCATGACCTGAGAATGAAGCTGTAGCAATAAATCAAGACCAAAAATTTAGTTTTACTCTAGGCTTGTTTTTGAACTGTACATTATGCATATAACTGTGACTATCCTAAAACTGTTATATTGGAGAATATCTCCGCATTTTTAAAGTTATGTCTCGCGAGGAAAAACTTCTTCCGTGAGTTTTCCTGAGAATAAATTCTTCTTGCACCCATTTACATAGAAACCCATTTCTTCTCCCGAAAATGTTGATGCTTAATCATGCCCGGGCTTTTAGAAGTGCTTCATCATCTGCGATTTTAAATTTTTATAGCTCTGCCTTCTAGTTTTATTCTGCTGTCCTTTATAACCTTATTTTCTCTGAGATGAACCACAAGTCTGTCGCAAAGTTCTGCTGGAATGTTTCAGGCTAAAAAATGAAGAGATTTTGCATAAAAAGTTCTTTTTTTTTCGAAAAAAATCAAGGGAATGTAAGATAAATGAAAGCTATTCTAGTATGCTAAAACCCTACGCTTTTTTGCTCTTCCGTGATTTATTTTAATTTAATATCATAAAGGAAGAGGAAGCGGGTTGTATAAAAGAGAATACTTTTTCTAAGAAAATTGAATCTCTTTTTAGTTTTAAATGTTTTTTATTTCAGGCTATAATTTACTTTAAAATTAGGAAATTAGAATTATTACAAATGTTGAGCTCCTCTGCACTATTTGGTGCTGAATGAAAGCAATAACAGTTTAATTTGTTGTATATATGTAAACTAAACTTTTAATAATAGTATTTATGTATAAATATTCGGTTTTTAGATTAATTAATTCATGAATTGTTAATGTATACATTAATTTGAATACAATTCATTCATTATGACAGTTAAAGCTTTTATTTCATATGTAATTATAAATATAATTGCACATACAGATGGGGAAAACGGACTTTTCCTGTTTGCTTTGATGGTTTATACACCAAAAAGAATAATTCAGAAGCAAAGACCACATACTACTATTTTAATAATGATATTTCCGTCTGTTACCTGTAATTATCTTATGACATGAATTAGAATTAAGCGCATACATTTAATCAACATAACATTATTTACCACATGGCCACGCAAATTCAAAAATTAGATGACTTTGCGCTTAGTTATTCAGCTATTACGACTGAATCACGTTCAAGGACATTGACAAAAACAAGACGAATTTCTGCATTTTGTGATCATTATTATCCATAACTCATTTTTTGTATGAAGGCGTGGTATTTTGAATTGTTTTAAGAAACTTGTTGACCCCTACGTGAAATGAATTCAAATATTTTCTATTTCTATTTTCAGTTGAGTTAATAATGAACCAGTTGTCAAAGATTTTTTTGAAGAAAAGTGGTGCACATACAATAAAAAAATTAAAAAGAGTAATTTTTCACTGGAGTTTTGAAACAAAAAAAATGTATTTGATTTAATATTTTGTATTTACAAGTGATTTTGAATTTACGAATTGTACGTTCGCAACATATGTGCAAATCCAACGGCGAAACGGAGAACATTTGGGTCACCCTGCAACAGCATATAATCACGATTTAGGCCCCCAAGTTGGATTTTAGAACGGTACTTGGCGGAAGTCAGGCTTCAATGTGGGGTTGCGGTGGGTGTACGTTACGCCATTGTGCGAATCCAGATGTAGTCTTTATAAATTAATTTAATGAATTTATTGATGGTATAATTTTAAAGTCAAACTATCTTTGATTAGCTATTATATGTCCAAGTCAAGAATAGTTGATATATATAAATATATATATAAGAATTAATTGCTCTATTAGCAAACTACATTATAAACTCTCAGCTAGAGAGCAAGAAAAATCGCTAGAAAATTAAAACTTCTATTGACTTGCGAATTAATGGCTAAATATAAATACAGATTCAACATATTCGATTATTACAAAAGACTAGACATGAATGAACATTACAAAAGGAAAAATATTACATACCCTGCTCCAGTGGCATAACAGAGAATATTAGGGCCCTTCTGCATAGACAGATTTGGGGCCCCAGACCAGATCTTGTAAAGGATTGCGTACTTGGTGTCAGTCAGACTTTGGACCCTCTAGAATGCGAATGTAAAAAGAAAGCGTGTAAAAATATTACTAAGCAATTTATACTTACGACTACTTAAAAAAAAAATTCGCGTTTTTCCGTTTTTTCTTTTTTAATGAAATAATTTATATTGGGCGTTATTGTTATAACTTTATTTTAAGTTTAATAGTTAGAATATTTAGATTGATTTTATAATCGTATATTAAAAAATCTTAAGCATTTAAAGTGAAACTGAATTTTGTTTAAAACTCTTGAATTTTATTAGAAATGCTTAGTGAAAAACTTCATGGAAATTTGATTTTAATTTACTTCGAACTCTTAAGCTACACGAGGGTTAATGGATGAATGACCAAAGAAACCGAGCTCACCCGAAGAGGGTTTAGAGCTACAAACCGATCCTTCGGGAAACTACCACCCACGCGTTCAATCTTTATTGAGCAAAATCATAGTGTACATTTTATACGGTAACACACATTAAATTTACGTATTAAAAATTAAAGGTAAATGAAACGAAATGCATATGTTATTGCAATGGGCACACATACAAAGCTGAAAATAATAATAAAGAACACAACGGGTGTAAAATCTTTATTCCTTTCTTAATTACTTCTCAAATCAATCAATACAAACATAATTAAATCAACTCAAACAATTATCTTGACAATATATATTATCTTGATTAACATAATTCTCTTGATTAAACACAATCAAACTACAATGTCCGTCGTTTCTCAAATCAATCCCAGGAGACTATCTATTCTTATTTCTTACAACAGACCACGCCTGTGCTCCTGTCTCTTACCGAAGGAATTCCATTTCCTTTGGCCCAAACAATTTAGCGCTTCCTGTTTTCAAAACACAAGGGACTTTTCCTTCCCTCGACCGTACTCTCCGGGTTAAAAAAAAACCCACCAAAACACAGAACCCCTCTGAAGCCACGCCGATTCGTGCCAACATTCCATACTCTTTCGCCAACAGTAGTCTCAGACACTACAAAGGGTACGAGAGGAAAAATGAGATACATTATTCCAGAATTCTTGCAAATACACCAGAAGTAATATAAATATAAAATTTAAATGCGCCATACAAAAAAGAAAAAAGAAAAAAAAGCAGAACACATTTGGGATAGGAGAAGAAAAAGAAAGAAAGAAAAGGAGAGGAAAAAAAAGAGAAAAAAAAACGCCTATGACCACACAAGAGTACTGATTCAATCCCAACTAAAGGACTTTGATCCCGGATTGTAGAGGCAATTTTAATACATGATTTTAGTTTAGAGTAAATAGAAGGATTTCTTAACAATGGATTGGAACCAGGCTTTTTTAGCATTTTGAGATAGAGAGACCAAATGGAAATCCTTAGTCAGGGGACATGCGAGTTGAACCTCGTTATTTTGAGCCACAGTCGACTGACGAGGACGACAAAAAAAATCTGGCATCCCCCTTCCCAAACTTCCACACTACGCCTCCTGGAGAACTTTGAGCCTTGACAGATTCAATGTGCATCAGTTGCTCCACATGATGTTTCTTCAAGAACTTCCAACTACCAGATTTCAAACTCGCGACCATGAACACTCTGCTGCCGTGTACACAAATATTCGTGGAGAAATTAGATTATTTGTTCTTGAAATGTAACTCTTTTAAAAGTAATAAACTTTGATATATTAAGGGATTAGTTCAATTCTGTTAAATGATAAAAATATTTTTTATACAAATTGTTTAGGAATTAAATTGATTTTAGATGTGTTATTTGATAAAACGAGCTTTTTTTATTTTCCTTTTTTTTATTTCATTTCTTTCTACGTGGGAAGTTTGTGACCCGTTTTTAAAGGAATAGTCAAGAAGAACTGGAATTTATTTAACAAATTTTGTTGAATCTTTACATTTTAACGAATTATGCGAAAGTCAATATTGTCTTTGTAAAAAACTTGTGTTCTTTTATTAGCTTAAAATAACAAGAGAAAAGGAAGTTCTTGATCATAAATCAAGATGGCGCGTCAAAGAATAAAAAATTTCCTTCGAAACTTTCAATTTATTTAAGTTTCTTAATCACTATAAAGATGTGAATACGTCAGGTGTATTAAAAATGACATCATTTTTTACTCATTCCTCATAAGCTTCCTAAATAGTAATAAATTAAGTCAATAAACTTTTATGATTGATGAGCAAAAAAGAGCCCTATTATTAGTTATCTCTCGTGTAATGTGCATAAATTAAGGAAAAATCGATTTAATTTTCTGGTTTCGTAACCACCGTAAAAATATTTCTGATATTTTTATGTCTTTAAGTTAGCAAATGGAAAAAATATGTGACGACTGAGTTCTTGCTGTTAGTTTTGGTAAAGAAAAGATAAATGTAATGGAGAGTATTATAATTATCTCCCTCTTTTTATCATGAGCTACATTTTTAAGAGTGGAATTTATTAAAAAATAGTATAATAAAACAGTTATAAAATGTCGAGGGAAAAAAAAGCTATCTTTAAAATATACTACTATGACAAATATGGAAATAGTTTTATAACATATAGTTAAAGAAAATTATAAAATTTTTCTTTTAATTTGCCCATATAATGAGATATATTTATGCTGTTGCAAAAATGATAATTTCATATGAAGTTTTTAGATTTTCGTTAAGTGGTTAATTTATAATTGACAGGACATTGTTGTGCTAGTGTGTGCTGTTGACAAGTTGTTCATGCTAATATACTCTGAATAAATAATCAATTATATTAAAAAAAACTTTGATACCTAATACATAGGCTTCTTGTTATAATAAATGGGATAATAATGTATTTGAAAGTCAGCTTTCAAATATACACTGGTGTGCAAAACTTAAGCAACAGGTGGGTTTATTGCCATAACTTCACGAAAAATCATCTGAGAGACATGAAATTCAGAAATGAGGGAGAGTATTATGTACGTAAAGGATGACGAAAGCATCGGCGCTGAAAAAGGAATACAATGCATACGGTATGGAATCAAACAAAAACAAGCTTTATTGAACGCACAGTATCGTGACTCATGATGGTCTATCCAACAGGAAGAACAACAAGCAGATGTTCCTTAATATGGTATATGCCCTCCCCTCACTGCAATGGTTGCTTCGCACCGTCTCCGCATACTCAGAACCAGCTGGTGCAACATTTCTTGCGGTAGGCGTGCCCATTCTTCAATCAGCATCTGTTTGAGTTGTTGGGTGTTCTCCAGATGATGTAAGCGGGCTGCAATACGTCTCCCCAAAGCATCCCACACATGTTCGATGGGATTTAAATCTGGGGAGTACGCTGGCCAATCCATTCGAGTGATATCTTCACTTTCCAGCAGCTCCTCAACAGCAAGAGTCCGATGTGACCGTGCATTGTCATCCATAAAAATGAAGTCTGGGCCAATGGCACCTCGGAACAGACGCACATGGGGAAGAAATACCTCCTCACAATAGCGATCCCCGATTTCAGACCCTCTATCGAAAATGTGGAGCTCAGTTCGCCCGTTCAGCATAATGCCTCCCCAGACAAGAACTCCAGGACCACTGTAATGGTGTCTTTCCTTGATGTTACTGGTATCAAACCGTGTCCCGATCTCTCTCCAAATCAAAACGCGTTGAGAATCACTTCTGGTACTCAACCGACTCTCATCCATAAAGAGAACACGACTTCATTGACAGTTGTCCAGTTTTTGTGCTCTCTGCTCCACTGTAAACGGTGGCATCGATGGTCAACTTTCAACGGGAGGCAGCGTTCAGGACTGCGGGTGAATAGGCCCCCTTTGTGAAGGCGTCTGGCCACAGTAAATCGCGACACTTGTCGCCCCGTTGCTGTAGAGAGTTGCTGAGCAATGACGCTTGCTGACTGCCGTCAGTCTCTTTTCGCCTGCAGGATGATATATCGGTCATTACCTGCAGTTGTCATCCTCGGGCGGCCACCACCAACCTTTCTAACTGCTGTACCTGTGGTTTGGAACGCTTTCGAAGCGCGCGAAACGACACTTTTGTTGATTCCGAACTCTGCAGCTACACTGGTGACGGTACGCACCTCCTCCAGCTTTCCGATCGTTATTCCACGTGTGAAGTCGTCCAGGTGATTTCTTCTAGCCATATTTCACGACCTGACTCACTGGCACTTGCAGCGAATATGTTGAATTGCGTCTGCGTCCTTCATTTTATTTTACTGTTGAACAGCACGCGCCGACATCACGCGTTTTGCGTATGCTCACGTCGCTTCTGACGTTTCGTTCCTGATATTTGCATGCACATGACGCTTCTACTGACTTACGTGTTCACTGTACTGATCTCCAGACCTCTTTTTCTGAAATTTTATGGTTATCTGCTTAATTTTTACATTGTTGCTTAAGTTTTGCTCACCAGTGTAAATGAGATCGCACTTTTATCAGTTATCCACAATTATATCTGCATTTACTCATTTGTATTGCAACACTGATTCATGTCGATATTTTTGTATTTTATTTAATGTCCGTTTTTAAATGCGTCATGTTATTAAAAAATTATGACAACTACCATAAAATCCGGCGTATAATGCGCACCGTCGTATAACGCGCTCCTATACTTTCAAGCTATAATTTTTAATATTTAGGTGCAGTAGAACGTCGTTTATCCGAACGTTTGCTAACCGGAGCGTCAAATTAGCGGACCAGTTTATTTTTTGTCAACTACATGTACTGTATATGAATATGTTTTCGGACAGTGCAGTGCTCAACAGTAAAACAGTAAAACAGTAGGCCAAAAGTAACGGGAAAATCCCAGGGTCAGGGATATTTGGGGAATTTCAGTTGTGTGATTTGATAAATATCAACGCGGAATATTAGGTCATTATACACTCAGGAAAATTGGAAATAGCGACCCAAGAAGAAAGCATCGGATTGAAATAAAATTTAATATACATAATGACACAGATGAGAGATTCACTTGATCTCAAAAACAAGACAATTAAACGAATACAAGGTGTGCAAGGACACAAATACTGGACAACTTCAACAGCGCGTTGGACCACCTCCAGCTGCAATACATGCCGCCACACGGTACGGCATTGAGTTGATTAGACACATTATGTTGTCCTGAGGCAGATGGGCCCACAAATCTTGAACAGCCAACTCTAAATTATGTACAGAGTGACACGATGGCATCTGCCGTTTTAGTTGATCCCACACGTGTTCTACAGAGGACAAATCGGTAGAGCGGGGCGGCCATGGCCCAGTGTGGGGGGAATTGTACCTCTCACCAGGGCAACTCCACACCCGTATACGTTTATCATCTGTCCCCAAAACAAATCGGGATTCATCACTAAACACAAACTTTTGCCAATCTGTGACATTCCACATTGATCTGGCTTGGCACCACTGTAGACGCAGTTACCGATGTTCCGATGTTAAAGGGAGTGCACGGAAAGGACGCTTGGATTTAAGATTTGCTTCTGCAAAGTGTCTGGAAATTGTTTGTGGAACAATTGCTACGCCTACGTCTGCTCGTATTGTTGAACGGGTCATTGTGGGGTCCACAAGTGTTTGCCGCATGATCCTTCGATCCTCTCTCCTCTTGGTCTTCCTGGTTGCTCCAGACCCGGTTTTCCGCGCGAGGGTACCTTCTCGTGTCCACTGCTCCCAACAATTTCTAACGGCACACTCCGAACGATTCACCTGGCCAGCAACACGGCGTGTCGACCAGCCTGCAGTTTTCATCCCGATGATCAGGCCTCTCTCAAACTCGCTTAACTGTGAGAAATGTCTTCTAGTACGTTTACTTGGCATGTTTCGCTTACCAAAGTCTTCCTACAATCGGCGGGTAATCGTCACGTTTATGAATCTTCGAATTTGCGCTGGCTTATATAGCACCCTCTTCCTGATTGTAGCGTCACCTCGGCGTGTATGAGCATGCGTATTGGCACAAAACTGGGATCATTTGCATGACATTACGTTGTACTTATTTGCAAAGTTTCGCGATTGTACTTAGCTTCCTTCTTGGGTCGCTTTTTTCAATGTTCCTGAGTGTATGTATCCAAGTGAGGGGACGTATACGAGCTCTTTTGTTGAGTTGTGAACTGTTATAGCTTCGAATTCAAAACGGAAGAGCAAAGTCTTGAACATAGAGACAAAACTTGAAACATTGAGCCGTCTCGCGAAGGGAGAAAGTGGAGCGTCTCCTGCACTGCTTTATAATGTTGGAAATTCAACAATTCTGACATAAAAAAAAACCGATAAAGCATTTTAAATTTTGCGTCAAAACTTGACTCAGATGATGCTGACCATCAAATGCTGACGCGTTTTCTGCGTTAGAGACAGCTATGGCGTGGTACGAACAACAATCAGAGTGCTGTCCTACTCAACTTCTGCTGCTCAAGAGAATCAGAGACCTTGCAATGAAAAAATGAAGGTGTACAATGGTGCAGCAAAAATAAGTGATTATTTTCCACAATAAAGGTAAAATTGCGACATTTTGCACCTATTTTGCTTCTTCTTCAAGCACGTTTCCCGCATGTGATGATTTTCAATATTTGTATAGTGTCCGGGTTCATATACTGCATGGATCGCATTCGGCTTTCGCTTCTCCGAACGGTATCCGGTCCCAATTGATTCGGATAAATGACGTTCTACTGTATATTAGTTGTATAACGCGCACCTCCTTTTTTATGAAGGAACCTGAAGTGTACGTGCACAATGCTCTTATGTTTTGAAGTCATTTATCCGCGTTATTATTCCAAGCGTTAGAAAAAAATGGTATACTTCTAAAATTAGGATCCTTCAAGTTCATAGGGAATATCATTTCTTTTAAATAAACAGTACTTCGATATACGTGAGGAAGTTTAATTTTTTTCTACGCTCATCCTTTTTTAAATCTTTTTTAACTCATTTTTATATTCGGCGTACAATGCGAGCTCGTAAACTTCGGATTTTACGGTCTTTTTTCTTTTTACTGTTCTTTTATAAAGTTTTTAGTTCTTTATTTTCACGTAGAATGTTGAGTGGTCATGTGGTCGCAAGATTAGTGGAACGCTGTGTGAAATCAAGACACCTATACCACAATTTCGAATTATGATTTCACTAAAATACCGTCTATATTAAATAAAAATGGACTGGAAAATCTAAACGTGGTATTTAAATTAGAAGAATGAGATACCCGCTATATTTTTAATTTTCGCCATTTGACCATTGTTCAAGTTGGTCAGTAATTCTTGTATGTTACTTGAATGTGACGTTATTGTAAGAATGTTAATCAACCTAGTTATAGTAACCATCTTAACAAAATGACACCAAAACGTTTAAGTAGTAACTTTAATTAATAACTTATTATATATATATATATATATATATATATATATATATATACCGTATTTATTCGAATCTAAGCCGCACCCCAAATTCTCAACAAGTTTCTGTGAAAAATTAAAAATAGTGTAAAATGGTTTATCGATATTCGATTTTACGAAATCAAATTAAATGTAAAATGAGAACTAATAAAATTGAATGTTTAGTTATTTTACCAGAATGAAACTTTTAAGTACACGCATGAAAGTATAATTGCTCTAATTGCCTCATCTAACGAATTTTTCTCTTCGATTCTAAACCGCACCATATTTTCAGTAGCATTAACAGTGGAAAAAAGTGTGACTTAGATTCGAGTAAATAGGATATATATCTAATGCACAATAAAACATGTTTCTCAAGGCAAGGCATTTTAATCCACCATTATATATATATTTATGTAGTTTTATAATTATTCTCTTTAGATGTATAATGAGTTATAGTTATATGTCTCTTAATTATTTCTAGTAATCCCAGTTCTGCATCAATTTAGGTATATAGTAATCATTTTATATTGATATATGTACATTTCCATAAGAAATAAAGTTTTATTCGAAATTTTGTAGTATATACAAAAGACACACACACAACTTGGAAACCTTTTTTACAAACTAGAAATTTTTTTTCAAGTTACAAATGTAACTTTTTTCTTATGAATAAGCGTTTAATATTCTTTTGTAACTTGAGTGGTAATTATTTTTTATAAATTAGCTCCTATTTCGGATAATTGGCTTTTACGTCATATTTGTCAAGTCAAATATACTACTCATTTATCCCCAATGATGTATTTTTTTAATTTATTTAATTTATAAATTTAAAAATGTGAGTTAAATCAAAATTACCTTATAAAACTTTTAAACTAAGCTAGTATAATAAAATGTATTAAGTAGGAAAAAAAATTGTAAGAAATTCCTTAATGCAAAAGTATTTCCTTCTCTCTGTTCCGGTTTATCAAATAGAAGCTTTTTTATTTTCTTTTCATTTTTTCCAGATTAAATAAAATCTCTGTCGAAAAAATAGGGTCAGAAATTATGAAATACAAAAAGGTGGACGAAAGAGTACATAAAATTGGAAGAAACTAAAATAAAATTACACGAAAGAAAATAACACAACGATCCTTTTCGAACCATATTTATTCTAGGAAGGAAAACAGAAAAACGTATCCTGGGAAGGAAAACAGGAAAACGAATGTACATAAAAGTGTAAGCTTTGGAAAATAATCTTCTCGAGAACTAAATTTTTTATCTAATATAACGTGAACATATTTATTTACCTTGGGTAAATTATACGACCGACATAGTTAAAAGGTCTTGCATTCTATTGGGAATGTCTGTTTTATTTCACTTTAACATTTTCTTTCTTTTTTATTGGAAAATTGATAGTTAAAACATGCTGCTTTTGAAGATATACTTTCGTTTTGAGAGCAAAATTCATTTTTATTTTTATCATTTGGATTGTCTTGAGGTGACAAATGGTTAAAAACCCCATTAGATTAGGTATAAATTGCAATTAAAACTAGTATAACTGGAAAGTGATATCAGGGAGAGGTACGATTTACTGAAATTTTATATTTGAATTGACAATTTTTTAAGAATTTCGATCAAAATTCATTCTCTATTTTTTTTCGTAGTATCCTGTATATTTGTGCCTTCAACTGCGATAATGACTTTCTTAATTGTTTGTTGCTTGTAAATTCGAAGAATATAACTTTTTTTTTTGGGGGGGGGAGGAGTAATTTACCGTCAAATTTATCAATGATGGGAAACTTCTATTATGTTGCTTTACTATAGGTTTTGTCATCGAACCTTAGAGTATATTATGAGAAACTAATTTCTTGTTGCTTCATCAATTTCAAAATCAAAGCAAAATAGAATAATTTAATTAACTTAATAAAAAAAAGCTGACTAATTGTGCTTTATTTTCCAAGTATGAAGAAAAAATGATAAACAGCAAAAAAAAATCATTGAAGAATAATTGATTTTTAATTCCATACATTTATTTTTAAAAAAAATTTATTAATTTCGGTACATTTTTCCAAAATTCTGAAATTTTTAAAAAAATTCAGAGTGCCTTTTAAAAATAATTTTATTCTTAGATTTGCAGCTTTTTCAAGGTTATCCAAATATCCGTATTGTCACGCGAAAGATTTTGAAAGCCATGTTGAGTTTTTAAATTTTTTTTTTTTAAATATACAAAAAGATACAAAATTAATCAGTATATTTTATAGTTTTCTTTACAAAATACGATTTAAAGTGTTGTTGGAAATAAGTATAGTTTTACTCCTTTTTTTTAAAATAATACCAAGGTTTAGAATAATTTTCTAGGTATATGCAATTATAATATTTTAGTCTCTCTCTCTCATGTAGAACCTTCTTTTCTATAATTAATCTAAATAATTTACTACTTTTTGTCTTTCATTTTTATTAATTATATATTCGTACGGTTTCATTGTGTATTAAATGAAGGAAGTTTACTTAAAATAATAATTTTACATCGTTACTTTAACTAAAACTGGTAAGTAAATTAACCCTATTTTATGGTAGTATTTATTTTGTCAAACCTTTCATATCTTGAAATATTTTTTGTGACCATTTTCTTTCTTCCTGTGCCGCTAAATATTATATGTTTTAATTTCCTTTTTTCCATCAGCTAAGCCTCAAATTCTATATGTGACTGAAGACAAATCCCCCATTTTCAAGCCTTTGGGAGCCACTTTCATGCTACAATGTGTTGCCACGGGGTACCCGAAACCGGAAATTATGTGGTACAAAGACGGAACTCCGATTTCCAACCAATTTCGTCTGGGGCGATGGGCTCTCAAATTCACAAAGACAATATCCACCGACGCTGGCAACTACACTTGTGTTGCCTCAAATCAACTGGGAAAAGTCAGCCATTCCTTCGTTTTAGAAGTGGATGGTAAGCCGAGATTGACTTTTGGTATATAAAATAGATTATCCGTTTTGTTGTGTTTTTCTGTCATTCTAAATAAATGATCTTATAGATTGAGTATTCCTAAATTCTGTGTCGGATTTTATGTCTAAATTGTTTTTCCTTTAAGTATAATTAACTTTCTTCTGGTGTAATTTTTATTTTTTTGCAGTTTTACTCAGTGCAAGGTTTGTGATATTTTATGTCTTTTTTATTCTGTTGAAGAGGAATATATTTTCTAATGATTATTATTATTATATAGCGCTAGAAATTATGTATGAAGCACTTGTTTGGGACTCTTATGCTTATTTTTGTTTCTATATTTTTCCATTCAGTAATTTCAATTTAATATTTATTTTTTTACGTTCTTTTGTTTAATTAAAAGCAAATTAATCTTAAATCAAAATTAGATTTTGTTTATGAACTCAAAAAGTGCACAAAAAATTTAAATCAACTTATACGAGGTAGTTTAAGAACTGGGATAAATTTAGACTTTTAAAAACTCGTTTTTTATAAGAATGTAGTATTAAGTTACTTAATAAATAAATAAATTAATAATATTGAGTATATATTTCGAAAAAAGTTGTATGTAGACATTTGGTAACATACACCATTTCCCATAAATCTGGCATACAACCAGTAAAATTTTCAAATGCAACATCGAACGTGTGTGTGTGTGTAAACATTTGAAACCGCACACACTCAGATTTTTGAATAATATTTAGTGAAACTGAAATGTAGACAATTGGTAACGGTATGCGTTTAAGGGTTAACAAAAATAAGATATCTCCCATGATATTCATAAGTTGAAATATATATTTTTGGTATTAAAAAGTAGACTAAACAAATTGCTTTTAATTTTCTTATTTATATATACATATATATATATATATATATATATATATAGAGAGAGAGAGAGAGAGAGAGAGAGAGAGAGTTAAAAAAACATTGCTTTTTATGATTTATTTTAATTTTCAAATTTTATAAAGAATAATTAGAATATGAATCAACTGCCAATTTAATCATACAATATTTCCTATTAATAATTTAAACGAATAGAGCTAGAACAGTAGTGACTTCAAGTTTTACAACAGTCCGGGAAAGATGACATAGTGAACGACAGTAAGCCATGTATTCTAATGAATGTAAATTGAAAATCATTATTCTTTCATTTAAAAAGTTTTGTGAAAAAATCATGTTTGCAAATTTTGAGATAATTTTTTTTATTTTGGAAAAAAAATTTAAGAAAGATTCGAATTTTGTAGTCAATCTATAGTAATTATATTTAGTTTAAAAAAGATGTAGAAAACGATTTAGAGTCACACATATTTATGAATTCATTGAATGGACAGTCTCTCCTAATTGAAATTTAATAATTAAGTGGTCATACTTAATGATCCAAAAGGATACGTCTAGGGTACTAGCAAAGATCAATAAAGAGTTAAGAGAATTTTTAATAACTTAGTGATGAGAACATCAAATGTAATTTTTAATTTACAAATTTATGAAAAGTATATTAATTACTTATAATTTGCATCTTTTTAATTTTGTTGGATATTAATACTAATTCTTCAATTGTGTGGTAAATTTAATATATTATTGTGTGTACTTTTAATATTGCTTATTGAAAATTTTAATTATAATCCAAATAAAAAAAGTGTCTCTTTTCATTTTGTCTAATTAGTATAATTTTTTCAGAATTTTTATGATATGGTGTTAATTTTAAATTAAGTTTTAAATTTGTTAAATATACGGATGCCATGGAAAAGGATAGTTAAAATAGTATCTAATTAAATATATCCCTTTTCTCTTGCGTGTCAGTTTTTTCTTAAAACAAACTCTTACTGTTGAGTATGACGTGTAGGGAAAAAATCAATAATTATGCAGATTTTCTTTCAGAAAAAAAAGTTAAATTAATTAAACGAAATGAAAAAAAGTCAATTTCATTTACAGCTGCAATGACTTCTGATTTCCTTCTTCTTTTTTTTTTTTTAAAAAAAAATATTCGTTTATGTAAATGAGTTCTTAAAATTTTTTATACGTTCAGTATTGTTGGCAGTTAAAATGATATATGATGAGTAAAATGAATTAAAACTGAAAAAAGAGCATCTTATGAAAATTTTTAAATTAAAATTTTTTTTTTCAAAATGAAATATTCTATGGGAGTGGCGTAATATTTTCTTAATGCTTAGAAAAATGTCACGATTGAAAATTATAGCACATTTGTTTTATTAATATTTTAAAAAAAAAAACGGGCTTTAATGTTAGGAAAGAAAAATAATTGGTACCTTAAATCTTATGAGCTGCGATAAAAAAATTAAACATTACACTTTTCGTAAAAATAATTTCGTAAAAGTAATTTACTTTTCTCAACCAATAACTGTTTCTTTGTTTCTTTTATTTTTATAAAAAAGATGTTTTAAAATTCATTTTTTATGCAAGCTTTCCTGAGATTCGGTATAATTTTTGGTGTATAATAATGAACCAATGATTTTTATAGAAAGCAGTATTCATCTTTAAATCTTTCGACACTAATTGGAACCTTCTAGGTTAAAGATAACTTCGTTGAGTGTCGAATATACACTGCTCAAAATAACTAAAGGATATTGCGGTTTTAGGTGGATCTTGTGGCTGGGAAACTTTTTAGCTTCTTGATGCACGGTCGACAGACGTAGTAGGTTATATGAGAATAAATTACACATGTTTGGCAGAAAAAAATGCGTTTTATTGCGCATTTGTGTACAGACGGAAAAAAAACACAATTTGTGCATATGAGAAAAAGAGAATAAGAAAAGGTGTTTTCTTCAAAGGAAATCATTTTCAGTAGGGGATCTGGTTTCCGCGGACATCGAGCAACGTTGAGCACCTTTCAGGCATGGAGTCAATGAGGCTATTAATCACGAGCTGGGGTATTCTGTCCCACTCTTCCAGAAGAGCTCTTTCCAGTTCATGGAGAGATTATGGGGGTTGTTGGTGGCCAGCAACTCGTCTTCCTAGAGCGTCCCAAACGTGCTCTATTGGATTCATGTCTGGAGAACACGCTGGCCATTCCATTCGTATGATTCCTTCCTCGAAAAGGAAATCCTCCACCTGGTTAGCACGATGGGGCCTGCAGTTATCGTCCATTAAAATGAAGTAATCTCCGATTGCTGCAGCGTAAGGGACTACAATAGATCTGAGGATCTCATCCCTATGTCGGCGAGCAGTCAGAGGTCCATCTCGAATGATGTAGAGGTCTGTGCGCCCGTCCATGGAGATGCCACCATACACCACCACTCCCCCACCGCCAAATCTGACACTTTCGTGCACGAACGCATAGTTATTCCTACTGCCACGGTCCCTGCAGATGAAAATACGCCTATTATCCGGAAGAACAGAAAAACGAGACTCGTCAGAAAAAAGATCATTGCTCCATTCATTTCTCCTCCAGTTCACATGCTTTGTTGCTCACCCTCTGCGGTCGCGACGATGCCTTGATTTTAGTGTAACACATACCATCGGTTGGCGAGCATACAGACCTACACCATGGAGCCAGTTTCGGGCAGTCTGTGTTGAAACCGTGGTGCCAGTTGCCGAGTGAATGTGTTGGAGAAGAGTAGCGTTCATATTTCGTTGTCTCCGAGCCGTTAACACTAAATAACAATCTCCATTGGTTGCTGTTGCCCATCTACGACCTTGTCCTGGTCTTCGGTCTGCACTTCCAGTCTCCAAAAAACGGTTCCAGATCCTGGAAATCACACTTTGTGACACTCCAATGGCTTGCGCTACTTCGGTTTGAGTTTGGCCCCCTTCTAACCCACCAACAACTCTCCAAGCCTCTAAATCGGTTAAATGACTTCGCTGAGACATCGTACTCATCGAAACAAAACAATCACTGAATGCCGATCATCCTTGTCTTCATTTCAGTTGAAAGTCAAATTTCAGTCGCTGCCGCTGAAGCGACGTTTTTGACGTCGAACTCAAAATTAGCATACTCCACAGTTTGAAAATCAGAAAAATTTGCATTTGTGATTCTCTTCTTCCATTTTCGGCAAAAAAAAAAAAAAAAAAAAAATCGCTTATATCTTTATTTTATATAAAACTTACAATATCCTTTAATTGTTTTGAGCAGCGTATATATTAAGTTTTTTAAATTTTTTTTTATTACTTTGTATATAACTTAATTCTTTAAGTTTTTACTATGCACATTTCTTTTTTTTATAGTTTTTTTAATGATACTTGTGATATATTCTTGTTTTTATAATATCTTATTTATTCTGTCATTTTGCTGTAATTACCTTTAAGAAGCTTAATTTATTAGTTATAAATTTAATTATTTTATTTGTGAAGATTCGGCTTTCTTGACTCTATATCGCGCATTTGTAAGATACATAGAAACTTTTTGAAATAATTTTAAAAGAATTTTGAAATGTACTAAATTTGGCTTTTCTTCATTTTTCTTCATTTATATGAAATGAATTCAAAGAAACTGAAATTGCTTGAAAAAGTGAAACTGATTTATTCTATTGATAAATCAAATGCAGCTATTTTTTATTATTGCTGGAAAATATAATTTTTTTAAATTCAACTTTGTAAGTTATAGTTTTTTTTTAAAAAAATCGTGACATTTGCTTCAGAATAATACAAAACCCTAAACTGATAGCGAAAAGTGTAACTCAAAAATTGACGTTATTCTGCTTTTGAAAGGCTCAAAACCATTTTGCAAGCAATATAAAATATTATTGTCTATTTATTTTCACAACCGTTGCAGATCACTGAACATTCCATTACGGGAAATAGAAGCAATACGATGGAAGAGCATTCTTTCATCTTGGATAAACAAATATAATATATTCTCTTCTTGCTTCAGAGCCATTGTCACAAATGTTTCCCAGTGAAAAACTAATCTAAAACAATAATGGTGTTCACATTCATGTTACGCTGGAATGAAATCTGAAGTACACAAATTTCTTGGCACGTTTTTTGGTTTTTATAAATGACTTTTCGACTAAAAAATGTATTGGAAAACGGCGTTCTTTTTTTATCTTGATATTATTTTTTCTTACTTTTCTCCCTAGTAATGGAATGTGAGTTTCCTTTAGCCACTGTCAATTTTCATTCGTATGAAAGATCACATTTCTCTTCTTTCATCATCAATTATATTGATTACGACGCTTCTGATTTCTCTTTAGCTCTTGTTTATTTCCTTTTCTTTTAAGCTTTTTCTCTGATTTCGTCGCCACACATAGAAATGGACTGATGATTGCGGAAATAATTGCTTGCAGTTTCAGTAATATATATTATCCGGCTGCATCTTTGATATTAAGCTTATTTGTAGATAACTTGGATGATATATGCTTTTGTTTTGTGTTTAGAGCTTGTTGCTATGGTACTTGGAAAATGATAAACTACGTAAAAACACTGTGTGTTAACATAAATGCCTAAAAATAAACGAGTCATTCTCTGCTCTGGTATTCAAAATTAAGAGAATTTTTAGATTTTGTCGATTATCTCTAGAACCACTGAACAGATTCTTATGAAATTTGAAAAAAACATTCAACAGTTAGACTACAAACGTATGATCGTGTGTAACATTCATTGAAGTCGTAAGGTATGAAACAACAATTGCAGTATATAACAAAAAAAATTATTCAAAAAGTGGAGAAAGGGCTGAAAAGAAGGCATTGCCCCCTCTTTCAGATAAACAGGCCTCAATCTGTGATTTTATACTGGAAATAAGGGAGTTTATGAATTCCCGTGGGAATTAATCCCACTCATTTAGCAACTCTGTTTTCAGGCATTAGATGGTTATCGGAGGGGGTTTGCGAAATGCAATTGCCCTCTCCTGAGCGTCCCATGCATGCTTTACAGAGCATACCTGGAGTTCTAACTGCCTAATCCATTCGACGAATACCCTCACCTTCTAGAAATACATCGACTGGAGGAATTCTATTGGCCACGCGTTATCATCCATTAAAAAAACCCAGGCCCATCAGTGTCCATGAAAAGGTGAACATAAGGCTCTAAGCAGTGGCGTAACGTACACCCCCCATCGCGGGGGAAGGAGCCAGAGTTCTAGGGGGCCCAAAGCCTATGTTTTAGTTTTGCGCAATCCTTCCGGCTTGGGACCAGGTTTGCCAGTTCGTGCGATTTTTCGCGAATTTTGCTACTTTTTCATATCTTTTCGCTATTTTTTTTTTATCATATTGCTACTTCGCGAATTTTATGCTACTTCACTTGAAGATCCCGCTATTTTTTGCTACTTTCAACCATACATAAAAGTTTTGGAACAAGTTTCGGAAAAATCGGAAAAAAATAGAGACTTAAGTTTTCAAAGAAAACATGAGGTTGCGGTATGTTTCACCACTCCGAAACGATACGAAACGCTATAATTTCTCCCCACCCCTCGCCACCGCCATGAATAAGAGCATATCTAAGCGGGACTCTCCTATCTCGCCACTCTTTTCCACTGCAAGTGGCAGAAAAAAAGAAATGATGGGATTCTTTCTAATCCCGATAGAAGCATGAAATTGAAACATGTAATATTCTTAACAAAAAGGCTTGGAGAGAATTTCTACATAAATATTATACTGGAAAAGTAATTGTGAAAGGACAAATTCTTATAGAACTAAGTAAATTGTATAATTATCATCAACGGTACTGCGTTGAATTAAAGAATAAAAATCTATTTTTTATAATTAATTTACGTTGCAGCACTGGACTTATTAAAAATTGCATACAATGACAAAAGTAGCACTCGCCATCTAGGGAGATTATATGATAAAAATCTGATTAAATCACTTTTGATTCTAGGGATTCTAGGGAGCTCAAAGCCTGACTGACGCCAAGTACATATTAGGGCTTTTGGTCCAAAGGTTTTGAGCTTTGTAAGGGGCCTTAATATTCCCCGTTACTCCAATGCCTATAGATTCCTCTCTTTCCAATCAACTATACTTTTCTTACAATCCCTTTACTTAAATTAATACAAGGATAGAATTAAATATTGATAAATTACAGCTGCCAATTTTAGCAAAATTTGAGTGGATTAATTTACTCTTTCAAAGTGATCATGTTGATCATTGTAAATTACTGAAAGCATTAAAAGATTGCTTCCTACTCTTTTTAAGAAGAATAATTTACCCTAAATGTGTGAATCTCCAAGTTGACATGAATTTAACAAGCATTTATTTGCCTATTGAAGTACTTGATGGATGTCTTTTTGAATAAACTGACACACCAAGAAAAAGTAAAATAATTTCTACATTAATCTATTAAGGAAATCTATCAAAGATGTCATAATTTTCTCAAGGTTTCCTGTGAGCAACTTTTAAACCGAATCCCTTCAAATTAGGGAACTTTAAAAAAGATAAAGAATTTTCCCCCTGATATTTTTTTAACTCAAATCATCCTTTTTTCTTTAGAATTAGCAGACCAATCTAAATTATATATTCTGGAGAATCAACGGAGAAAAATTTTTAACATACAGTTGAAAGATATTTTTCTATCTGAATCTGATCTTTTAAATGATGGAGAATTATTTTTGTGTCCTATTTTTAATATAAAAGAAGCAGTTAGAAATCCATTTTTAAGAGATTTAGATATATTTGCTTTAAAGCTTTACAGCCTACCCATAAGTAATGCCACTGTAGAAAGGGCATTTTCTAGAGTGACGTCAAAAAATACAAAATTAAGGAATCGAATGTGCCTCGAACTGTTTGAGTCAGTTCTCAGAATCAAAATGACTTTGGAAGAATGAGAGACGTGTTGCATTGATTTCATTCCATCGCCACAAATGCTTCAATGTAGTTCAGATATTTATAAAAAAGACACAGCAGATCACGATACTTAGCAGGAAGAATTTGAATGTATTTTAAATGAATTAAATAGTTAAAGTCTTTTAACGTAGTTTTACAAAATTAAAAAAAAGTTATATTTATGAATTGCGAGTGAAAATCGATTCTCTACTTTTTGCTACTTTTTTCCCTCTTCGTGCTACTTTGCTCCATAAGTTTCTGGCAACTCTGCATGGGGCCCAAAACCTGATTTTGCAGGGGGTCCTAATATTCTTAGTTACGCTGCTGGCTCTAAGATCTCATCCCCGTACCTCACAGCAAACACAGTGCCTCTTTGAAAGACATAGATGTGTGTGCGGCCATGCAACGTGATGCTTGCCGAAAGCGTCAAGCCTGAAGATTGGAGGGATGGTAGTGGGTCCCTTGTTCTCTTTCTATACCAGGGGTGGGCACACTTTTCAGGGTACGGGCTACTTCTAATTTTTTTAAAGTGTTGCGGTCCACCCAGTATCAGTGGCTCCCACAAGGAGGGGGGGACCACGGGTCCGGCCACTCCCTTGATTTTTAGTCCCATGTTTATAGAACGTAAAACTTAATTATTTGTAAATAATAATTTTTCATTATAATTATAATGCTGATTATTTATTTAGTAATTTACTTTGTGACAAATCTATACGGAACTTTATCACTAACCTTCTGAGACGTCTTTTTTAGGGAAATTTAATTCCCTACCTATTTCCAATCAGCTCCAAAAAGAGGACAGAGATTCCTTATTATATGCAGATTAGATAAAGTATTTAAGTCAAACGGAATAGTAAAGTGGGAGGCAGTAGGAGAAAGAGATTGAAGCAGGAAGTTATAATAGTGAAGTTAGAGATTTATTATTGAAGATTTCTAGGTGGATTAATTAGGCACAGAAAGAGCTGAGATTCAGTGTGGTAAATGTTGATTTATAATTAAAGGCTCATTAAAGTTTTATATTACGAGTGAGATTAAAGTTAAATGTTCAATAGGAACATTATTGAATATAATTCTGGGATCTCTTATTGCGTTAATCTCTGCGTGATCGATATTCTAATTGTTAATTAATTGGATCATTAAATATTTAAGTTAATATAAAGTAAAGTCCCTTTTAAACCTCGTAAAGCTATTTTGATTTATTTGTTATTAAAAGTCTTTGATTCTATTTGGGAAAGATAACCATATAAAGAAAGTTATTTATAAAAAAAAGTTTTTTACTGTTTATTGTTCCCAACAGTCTACAAAATTAAAAAATATGTTTGGCTGCGTATTGGGGTATGATACCAGAATGGTAAACTTTTTCGACCCCCCTCCCCTTGAAAAATTTTGTGTGTGCCAATGCGCATTGTCGTAGGTGTGGTGAGATAGGAAAAAGTCTGCAATATTTATTTTATAGCTTAATATAATATAAATACGGTACTTACCTACATAACTAAAATAAAAGAACTAACAGTTTTAAAACTGCGTTTAAAACAAAACGCAAGATACAAATAAAATGATAATAGAAATAATGCGTTTGTTATGAAACAATTCAAAATACATTAAAAAAATAATAAAACATATTTATCTAAAGTTAGTTTCTGTTGTTATAGTCAGTAGAATACTTTTATAGTCTGCATACTTCAACCATCTTTAATATTTTCGTATATAATTACTAACTGCTAAAATCTTCAGGTGGTCACCCCAAAATGTTTTTGCGGTCCACCGGTCGATCGCGATCAACGTAATGCTCACCCCGGCTCTATACTATCGTCGTACATTCATATGGAGAAAACCAGGGATCCGTTATCTGATAAAGATATTGTTCATTATTTACGAAGTCTGTTGTACGTAAAAATTAGCTTCTTACTTTAACACTTTACCAGACAGTGGTAAATACACTTACCACCAAATTCAGCAATCTAATTTATTCAACAGTCATTTTCATCTCTCTAATTTTCGATACATTTGAAGTATTGTAGTATTTCCAAACATACACTCATGTGTCCATAAATTAAGGATAATTCAGAATCACACAGAAATTTAACTCTAAAATAAAAATTTCACCTGTAGAATTATCACACACATCTTGAAGAAGAATATGCAAATTACAGGAAATCACCAGATGGCGCGGATAGTGCGTCACAATGACGAGAGTGTAAGAGAGGGGTATATAAGGAATGGTGGCAAATAAGTAAAATTGTTCACTAGCGCTTTTAAAGCCTTTCAGTGCTATAACCGCATAGTTATGGCACAAAGAAAGCATTTGGATGATTTTTTACGTGGTAGAATTATTGGACGACTGGAATGTGGACGTACCCAGCTGAAGAATCCGAGGAACTTGGAATCGCCTAGAGTGTCATCTCCAGGCTTTGGCAACGATTCCAAGATGATGGTAATGTGAGTAGATGTTACAGCGCAGGTCGCTCCCGAGTTGCAACGCCGAATGAGGACCGGTATATATTTTGCAGTTACTGCCAAAAGAAACAGACGGAGCAAAGCATCAGACCTGTCTCGTCAGCTCTCTTCAGCTACCGGTACGACATTTTCCAGGCAGACCATGTACAGACGCTTAGGGCACATTGGTCTATATGCTCGTAGGCCTGTCAGATGTATTCCACTTACCGCAACTCACTGTCGCCTGCGATTAACCTGGAGTAGAGAGCATGCATTGTGGACACCACATTAGTGGTCTTGTGTGATGTTTTCCGACGAGTCCAGGTTTCTCGCCGGACTTTAATATGGAGAGCGTTAGGTACCCATTACCACCAAGAGAACACCATTGAACGACACCGTTACGGTGGGGCAGAATGGCTCGTTTGGGGAGGAATTATTCTTGGTTCTAGAACTGACCTGCATGCTCAGAGTGTAACGATGACAGGGTGCTGAATTTCTGATATGGATGACAACGCCCGTCCTCACCGTGCAAACATTGTAGACGAATGCCTTCAATCGGATGATATCACACGTATGGATTGGGCAGCATACTCACCAGACTTGAATTCAATAGAGCATGTGCGGGATATGCTTGGCCGACGTATTGCAGCCCGTCAATCCTTCCCACCTGTCTACCGGAACTTCGGAGGGCATTGCTTGATGAGTGGTGTAATATTCCCCAGGATCAGATTGATAATTTGATACTCAGCATGCCTAGGCGTTGTAAGGCCTGTATTGCATCGTCCGGGAGACATACTCCGTATTAACCGTCATTCTAACCATGTTATACTGTTTTTTGTAAATGGGTTCTTTTTTGAAATTTGCTCCAGGGAATTAAAAATCTCAATTTTTTATTAATTATGTCAAACATATAGCATCTTTTTTGCTCTTTACCTTTTGTTTAATAAATAGACTTTACAAATAAGTCAAATTTGTTTTGCTTCTGTCTCTTTCTTTTCCTGAATTTCATTATGATGACATGAGTGTTTTTCGTAAATTTGTTGTGTTTACTATGTACTGATTTCTGTTATCACAAACTTCAGGGGAAATAATATACGTAGAAATTTTTAATTTCATTATCATCACCTAAGAATGCAAAGTATTTCTAATTCATTATTCCGTGATTCCTTTGTATTTACAAAATCTATTTTAAAAATTTCATGTTGGGAGGGGTAAAAAGATACATAAGGTATATAAATGCCTTTCAATAGCCCACAGTAGGCTCTGGTAAACATATTATGATATTAAAAATCAAAATAATTTTACCTATTAAGCAATGTTAATTTTTTTAAATCAGTCTCGTCCCCCCCAAATATTTTAAAATACCATCTTTAGAAAAAATTAGCCCGGTAAAGGGTTAAGAGGACTTGGTACCCCCCAAACGACCGACCTATCGCTTTTTTTATTTTTATTTAATCTTATTCTTTGCATTATTATCTTTCGATTGAAGTATCACTTGTGCAATTCAGAAAGTTAGAAGGTGAATAAAACTTCATTTGAAAACAAATATTTAAAAACTTCATTCGTCCACGCCTCCTTTTTTAAAAAAAGCGTTATGATAAACACATCTATTTTATGAAGAGAAATAATCCTATAAAAAAAGAATGTGTAATATATAAAGCAGAATATTTCCGAGGCAGTACAATAATGTAATTTTTCTTTTTTATGAAATGTTTTTATGTAAAGTTTTTGAATTAAGGCATTTTATATTAATAATTTCATAATTTTAGTTCTTATTCCTGATATGTTTTTCATACAAATGTAATATTTCAATATTATGTGAAGAAAAAAACTAAAGTTTCGGTCGTGACAGAAAAAAAACATTTTTTTTTAACATTTTCTTCAATTTTCTTGTGCAATTAATACCTTCTTAAAATGGATCATTTATAAAAATGTATGGGTTGAAAAAATACGAAAATGCAATTACTTTAAAGAAAATATGTAACTAATATCTTAAAGTGGCATTTTAAGTTTATTTAAGTTTATCATAATTATTTTTTCAGAATTATAAACTTTAAAGTGGTTTTTCTCATTTTGTGTTTTTCGAAACATTAGCGCATTCAAAATGCTACTCCTTCCACAACCAATCACTTCCATTTTTTTCTTGTGTTGCATATAAAGCATGTAACAAAATTAAGGATCCAATTTACTGTAAACTGAATACTTTTTAAAAAAAAAAAATTAATATAAGAGATATTGGCTTTTTCGTTGATTTTTAACAAGTATATCAACAATTTATTTTTTTTTTTTTCTCAAAAATAAATTAAGTTGTTGTAAAATCGATTTCTAACGTTGTTTATAACATCCAAAAAATATTACAAAAAATTTCAGGTCAAAAAATTATTAATTACAGAAGGAGTAGAATTTTAAAATTTTCTAAATTTACTTCAAAAAATTTAAATTTTTAAAATTGTGTGAATAATATGTGAAAAAAATTCCTGTCGTATCATTTTATTGAATAGAAACATAATATAAAATGCTAAAATATAATTTTTAAATACATAAAGAAAAAGTAGTTCAAAGGGTACCAAGTCCCTTTAAGATAATAATTTATTTAGAAATGAGTGGATATATATATATAAAAAAGTTTATTGGATATATATATATATATATTTCTTCAAACTGTATTTTTAAATTATGAATGGGTTTTTTTTAAAGATTTTTTTAAGGGGAGCTTGAAAATATCTCTAATAATTATTTGTGAGTATATATTTGCAGTCTAAGAGGATTGTGCTTTATGTATAAACTTTTTATAGAAATTATTAATTTTGCAGCTAAGTTGTTCAAAAAATAAGCCTTGCTAAATATTCTGTGTGGCATAAACCATTATAAAATTAATAAATTTTGTAATTCTAAAGTTTTTTTTATAGTAGTATGCATATTAATTTAGACCCTTTACACACAGACACACACACACACACGCACACGCACACGCACACACGCACACGCGCACGCACGCACACACACACACACACTGGCTTATAATACTCTACTTTCTATCAGCATCATTTCATTTCTTGAAATATCTGAAAACAAATTGCTTAGAGGATCAAGCTATGCAACATCAGGACAAATATAAGGACATATGTTACATTACCATACGCTAGAGATTTTTCAAATCATCATGCTTCGTAATCTTGCATATTAAATCTAAAATAATGTGTGAGCAAGCGAAAATTTCCACTAAAACAGAGAATAGGTTATTATCTTTTCCAACCGAAAAGTCACATGAGTATTAACAAAATGAAGTTTTCTTAGTGGAAGCAAAAGCTCAATTTCCTCTTTATTTCCCGGTGCGATTTCATTTAATTGAATTAATGTCACACTAGATTAGGATAGGAAAGACTTCTCACGTTAGTAGGCCACAATGAATTATTTATAATGAAATCAGGCTGCACTAATTTAACTGTTATGAAAAGGGTGCATATTTAAGAAATTTCAAACGAATTTACTTAAAAGGGATGTTGTCGCTATGTGAGTAAGTCTCAAAATTCTTTGAAGTTAAACAGAATACAATATTAAATGAAGTAATTTAGGTCATCCATTAAAGAATATTTTAATTGCATTGGATAAAATCTGAAGTTATGTTAAATATTTAAGTTGATGGAAATAGTGAGTGAGTTATATTAAAGTTGCTCTATAAATCAACTTGAGGGTTGAGGGCGTAGGACCTCGTAAGATTAAGCCTCGGTCAAGTGATGAGACCTGAGCGGGCACCTACCACTCCTAATCACCGTACCAACGGGAGGACATTGAGCCTCAACAGATTTAACGTGTATCGGCCCTTTTTACACGGCAGGTCATCAGTGACACTAGGCTCGAACTCATTCCACTCCGACCACGAGCTCATGACCAAAACCACTAGGGCAGGGGTGGTGAACCTATATGGATCGACGTGCCTTTTTTTCCAAAGAAGTGTTAAAAGAGGTATAGACCGGCCGTCAAATAATTTTGACTTGTGATTTTTGGGGAAATAATATAAATAAATACTAACAACACAAAACTATTTAATACGAAAAAATACCTTTTGTGCATTGCATAGTTATAAATGTGTGCGTGTGTGTTTTAGTTATACATCTTATTCACAAATTAAAATAACATTAGTGGGACTTCTGTTTTCGCAGATTGGATGAGATATAACTTATATTAGGATTGTAAGATGTTACTTTGTGTAGAATACATAATGAATTTGTGTCATCTGCCGAACGGTTTCTAAGCAATTAATTATTTTTATTGTGGATTTTTTTTTGAGAAGGTTTGTGATTTGTTTTAAAATACCGTTTCACAGACGATGTTCTGCATACCACTATTCCAGAACATAAGATACCCACCGCTTTGTCGCCTGTGTGGCGGTTTGCTTCTCAGTAATCCCTAAAGGGAAATATGTGTGAACCTTCTCTAACCGATGGGGGGATTCAGTCAGTCTGTAACCAACTTTGGCCGATATTGGAGCCCCCGAAATCGGTGGGTGTGCCTACCCACAAAATAGTAGTTTTCAATTTATATTTAGTTGTTTGTGTGTCGTCATAATAAATGTTTTAAAAAAACCTGAAAACAAGGACTGACATTTTGAATACGCGACAGCCTGTACTAATAATGCCATGTTTCCCGCTCCAACAAATTTGAATTTACTTACTATCTTACACTTTTTGTTCTTTTGCTGAGCTAGCCATGTTAAACAACAGTTAAAAATCTTAATAAAACACAGGTAAATTTTAAAATACAGTTGTGTCAATGAAATTGACTATGCTTTGCGTAGACAAACTTAACATCATAAACAATTGTAGTCTACGATGATAAGGCAAGACAACAACAAACGAGTATGCTCCATGCCACCCCGCGACCGATCACTCACGTCAAATCGTAATGCTTAGTAGTGAACTTAGAAATTTTAAAATAAAATGCAAACCATTTTGATCAGACTGGCGTGCCAAAAATATTGCTTCGCGTGCCATCAATGGCACGCGTGCCACTGGTTCGCCATCAATGCACTAAGGCCGGGGTGGACATTGAGTCGATCGCGATAGACCGTGGACCGCCAATACATTTTGAGGTGACCGCCTTGTGACAAACCTATACGGAACTTTATCACTAACCTTCTGAGACGTCTTTTTTAGGGAAATTTAATTCCCCTACCTATTTCCAATTAGCTCCAAAAAGAGGACAGGGATTCCTTATTATATATGCAGATTAGATAAAGTATTTAAGTCAAACGGAATAGTAAAGTAAAAAAAGCAGTAGGAGAGAGAGATTGAAGCAGGAAGGTATAATAGTGAAGTTAGATTTATTATTGAAGATTTCTAGGTGGATAAATCTCAGGAAGAGCTGAGCTGCAGTGTGGTAAATATTGATTTATAATTAAAGTCTCATTAAAGCTTTATATTAGGAGTGAGATTAAAGTTAAATGTTCAATAGTAATATTATTGAATATAATTCTGGGATCTCTTATTGCGTTAATCTCTGCGTGATCGATATTCTAATTGTTAATTAATTGGATCATTAAATATTTAAGTTAATTTAAAGGAAAGTCCCTTTTAAACCTCATATTACTATTTTGATTTATTTGTTATAAAAAGTCTTTGATTCTATTTGGGAAAGATAACCAAATAAAGAAAGTTATTCATTAAAATGGCTACTGGTTCTTATTTGACTCAAAATCATTCTCGTTCTCAAAGTGAGATCCAAGGGGATCTTCACAGCCTTCACAAAAAACGTTAGACACGCATACTAAAAGAAACACAGGTTGTTTTCAAGATAATGGAAACACCCGTGAACAAAAGAGACATCGTGAATAAAACCTCAACCCAAATTTGATAGACGTTTTCCAGAATTTACTGCACTAGAATCAAAAGTTGCATTCATGGGTTACCCATTTCGCAATATTGATGTGAAAAATATAACTAAAAATATATTGCTTGTTCTCTTTATCTCTCAAGGAAAACGAAGCTTTTTTTTTCCTTCAAACGAACGTAATTTGTAAAGAATAACTTTTGAAATCTAATAGACAAAGTAAAGCATCCCAATTTTGAAAAAGCTGCAATTTATTTAATATTGTTCTTTCGCTCTACCTATATGTGTTGTGACGTCCTCCTTTCTCGAAACGAATTTCACTCTTTCAGGACAATACTAGACTGAGTTTTGGGTGGGGTTCATTATCGCTTATTTAGCGTCTGGACTTTGGTGCCAGTTAGACTAGGCAAACAATTGTCTGGCAATTCTACTGTGGACGAGATCGCTTCCGAGGCAGCTGACTGTCGCCTTATATACACAATGGCGAATTGTCCTCAAAGGCGGTAAAAGTACGACAGTGGGCCGAAGGGGTTCGGCCGTCGGAGCATGTGTTGGACACCTGCTGGTTTGTGAAGAAACCGGGTGAGTGGACGATTGGCGGATTATGGACCAATGGGCTCTAATGAGTTGAGGTTCAAGGATCGACTCATATGGGCCCACCAATGAGAAAACGTGAGGGGGGAGAAATGCACTGCCCCTGAGGTTTTAAAAGGCTGGAAAAAAAGGAAGGAGAACGAAAAAAGAAAAAAAAGGAACTCGAAAAGACGAGGACTGGTCGTTTTAGGAAGCGGAGAGGAGAATCCGGAAGTTTTTTGTTCCGTGATGCTGACCAGGGATCCAAAACGCGAATAAGAAAAAACGCCTTGCGGACTGGACGGAGACAAGCTGTGGAGAGAGCGACTTCAAAACGGGGCTACCATACTGGCTAGGCACGGAGACTATCAACTTCATAATCTAACTTAAATCGATTATCCTATTGGAGGAAAAAATTAGAAGTATTTTTTTTTACTCCTACAACCTTGCTGTGATGTATTATTTTCACGCTACCTTCTGACGACGTTACAGTGTGAATCTACATTTTGAACGTAGAGTATAGTTAAGACATCATATCATTTCCGTTTCACAGACGACCACTTAGAATCTAGTTTAAGATTAGCAGTTGGTAATTATATACCGAGGTATTCAAGATTAGGGCGGATAATATGAAGTCTGAGTCTTCTATGAGACTATAGGTACGTGAACTAATTTTAAGTGAAAATTATTTATTTTTTGATATTGTGAATTGTTTGAAAATGCATCATTTGATATTATTAAATTAAAAAAATTATGGGTATAATTATTATGTTTGCACATTTTGCGTTTTAGTTTAGTAGTTTTAAAAGAGTAAGTTCTTGCACTGGAGTTAGGTAGGTAAGTACACATCTTCTGTATTTATTATTGTTAAAATACAAATATTGTTAAGTTGTTTTTTTAATTTTTTTTTGCTCATCACACCTACGTCACAAGGTGGACCGTAACACCTTGAAAAAATTAAAAGTAGACCGTGCCGTGTAAAAATCTGCCCACTCCTGCACTTGGGTATCGCGGTCACTGACAAGAATAGTAAACGATAGAAAGATAAATAAGTTTGTGTCCTATGTAACAAATTATATAAGGTGATTGTTTCAGTTTTGTTCAACGATGTATTGACGTACTTCTGAGCTGGTATTTTTCTTTTAAAAAATTTCCTCGCAAGGCTTGCGAATAATTGAGGCTATTTAGGTTTAAAGTGTAACACATTATATTTCACATATTTTTGCTTCACAAAGTGGATATTCGAATGTAGGATTCCGTGGCAGTAAGGGCGTTTTCTTATTCCATATAAAGCAGCGGTTAAGTGCAAGATCAAATAAATTTGAATAAAATAATCAAGTGAAAAAAAAAGCAAATAGGTTTATAGTGTTTTTTTTTCAAAACATTTTTATAATATACTCTCAGACCAGTCTTATAAGAAGTTAAAACCAGGGCATCGAATATCTTCAGTCATTTTGTTACTGTAACCACACACACAACTTATCAATATTTTCTAATTTAACGTCAACCAAATAATTATCATCATTATATGTACATTGCTTTTCACTTTCCTGTTTTGTTTGTACATTGCTTTTCACTTTCATGTTTACTAGTACTTTTCTGTTTCAGTTTTGCAGGAAACTACTTGTAGAAGGTATATTTAATTCGGCTAAATAAACTAGAAGTATAGATGATTTTTTTTAAAAAAATATCTGTCGTAGTTATATTTTTTGCATTTCAGCATGCGATCATCCACGAATGTTTGCATAGACTGTTTAGATATACAAACCAAAATCATAAACCTAGTTGTCAAATGTGATTTCGATTATGAATAACAATGCCAATGCTCACCGTTCTCTACTCACCACTCGTATTATACATTCAAGTTAATTGATAACGTACCAATTAAAAAAAGAATAAAATCTTCTAAATTTTGAAGGAATTACATTTTTTTGTTTGTGATAGAGTTACATTTGTAGTGCAAATAAGAATATACATAAAATAAAATTATTCATTTGGAACTGAACCGAAAACCGTTATTTTTGGTGGAAACGAGCCGAGATTAATTATTTTTTTAGTTGAACCGGAACGAAAAAAATTACGGTGAAGCCCTGGTTAAAACTGAAATTAATCATCGTAAAGCTTACAATCAGTGACTTGATAAACTTATTAAAAATAATATTTTTTTAATGGAATGCAGATTAATAAAATTACATTAAAAATCAATTCAGAAACTTTTAAATGTTATATTTGAGTGAATAAAATATAGCGTCAAAAAAAAAACTTTAATCATAAAAAACTTAAAAATCTCTCCGAGATAACCAAATATTTTTTTTACCCAGACTATCAGCCTATAAAAATAGTTCTTTTTTATTCTCATGGTGTATAAACGTTTATTTAATGAGCACAGAAGATGGTTTAAATGGTAAGAAAGATTTTCCATGCTTAAATCAAGTGAAAAGTAAAGCTAAAATGAATAATTTATATGTAAAAATTAAGGAATTTAAATAAATTAATTTTAAGAAAAAATATATATTAGTCCACATTTTTTTCCTTTTTAAATTAACTACCATTTTTGTTGTACTTATGCCGTTTCGAAAATCTCGAAGAACATAAGTAGTCTTCAAGGAGTTCATCTGAAGGTCGTGATGTATACTTTGATTTTGTGATATTCATTGCTGAGAAGAACGACTCAGACAAGTATGTGGAACACGATTTTAATTTTTATGCTGCTTTTTTCAATAATATAAATTTGTTTCTGTCAATTAACCATATATCAGAAATTCTCATCTGTTACGATGGATTCTAGGACAATGTCGTGTTGCAGATCTACAATTTCAAATAAAATTTTACAGAAAAACAAAACATTTTTATTGTGATCGCACAGCGGCGGACACACGTTAAACCAGAAGTTCCCAAACTTTTTTGTCTCATTGACCCCTTTCCATGTTTTTCAGTTTGGAGTAGACCCCCAGCTTACCTAATATTGATTTTTTTCAAATTTACCAACTTGAATGCCTTTTTGATAGCTGGTATAGAGCTACTTACATTAAGCGATTTGAATTTGAAATTGTAGTGAAGTATAGTGTTTAAACCTTAAAAAAACATGTTAATTAAAAAAATTAATATTTAATTAATTCATTTCATAACGTAGGGCAATCTTGTCAGGTTTGACCCTTAATCTCCTCGGTTACTTGCTCTCAGCCCTTATTTCCCCCTTTATTTTTTGTTGTGGTGTTTGGCACAACCACACTGAAACTGCTTCTCAATAGGAAAAGTAATTAAAAGTTTTCTCATGATATTGATATTCCATAATTCGTGATAAATAATAGGTATGTCTTTAAAGCCAAAATTGCTGACATGGTCCTGGTTTTAATAAAATACATGTTGTCGCCTTGTAACTGCAAATTAACCTCATTAAAATTAGTAAGTAAATCTATTAAATAGAGGGAATCTAGTTTCCACGTGACTAAATTTTCTTTTAAAATTAAAATCTTCATTTGGTTTAATGAGAGCCAATATTATAGACCCCCAAATTAATTTTTCGTTGACGTGGACCCCTTGAAGGTCATCATAGACACCTGGGGATCTATATAGACCACTTTGGGAATCACTGCGTTAAACGATCAGCGGTCATAGCGGTGCCCGCAGTCATAGGGTTGTGAACCAGTGGCGAAACGTACACCCCCGCAAGGCGGAGGTGGGGAGGGGGTTGGCCCAAAGCTTGACTGACACAAAGGGCATATTTGGGCTTGAAGCCCAAAACCTGAGTTCTCATATTCTTTGTTACGCCACTGTTGGAAACTCTTAGCCTATAATCTTAAGTTTAAAAATGTGCGTGATTGGAAAAAAAAAATGTTTAATTGTTTTTGGAGAAAAGGGAGTATTTTATAGATTGGAAGTTAGATCGATGTTTGCTGAAAACTAATATTCACTTATTTATGTAATTAATGTTTTTTTATGTACAATTTGAATTGGTTAACTAGATGAAAACCAGGAAAAAAAATTACTTAGAATAGGACATTAGCCTAAAAATTTCAAACTATGCCGCAGATTGATTGCTATTTAATATCACATTTCGAAACAATCAGAATGCTTACTTACTTATTCTGGAGAACCGAGCTCACCCAAAGGGTTTCAAGCTGTGAACCGACTCTTCGAGAAGATATTTTTTTTTTATATTCAAAGCCAAAAACACATACAAAATGGTCCAAAATTCTTCCCAATGTTCTTTAGAATAGGGGGAAGGATATAAAACACAGTTAAAGTACTTTTTGAAAGTGGTCCCTCATCGAGTGTCGGGATGTGATTGATGATAAAAATAACTATGTAAATATTTTTTAAAAAATTGAGAACACAGATCTCGCAGTTTCCGGCCTCTGTCAAGTGATAAAGATGATGCCACGCCAGTACAAGAATTGAATGACTGATTGTTTATTAACGTGTTTCGAATCAGCACGAGGATTGTTCATGAGGGACGACCCTTGTAATTTTGAAAATACCCCACTTTTCCAATTTTCACACCTCATTTATCTAAGGAATTTGAACCTTGATTTATTTAATGCGTATATATCAACCCTCAACATAGAGTGTCTGTTTTGTTGCACACGAACTTGAACCTTCCCCTCAACCGAAACAACGTTGGCCACGAGTTCGCGACCATGGCCACTAGGCTACCTCTGCATGAAACTGTGCACTTGTTGAAAGCTTCAAACAAAAATAAGTCTGGGAGGAATTTCTTCGAAACTGCATTTTTTATTCATTTAATTTTCATTTTAAGGCACAAATGAGTCATTTGAAAAAGTATAGCATTAATAATATTCTACTTTCCTCTCAAATCAGTGTGCAACCTTGTTAAAAATATGGTTTATTTTACAAACCACTAAAAAATTGTTTTGAATTTTAGTTCTCGTATGAAATGTAATCTGTCAAAACCCTCCTTGGCGAACGGCTCACTCACTTGAAATCTTCTGGGTCTTAACCCTCTAGCCGGAACATCAATCTTTCTACCGCTCTTAGAAACATCCGTCTGACAGACGGGTTCGCAATTTTTTTTTGAATTTTATTAACTTAAGGAATGTTTTAAATGTCCTTATCGCTTATGAAATTGAGTAGAATTTTTAATATTTAAATCTTTATGAGGCACACTGTATTAATATGTTTTTATCACAAGAATGGTGACTTTTATTTTTACAAAAACAGATTAGAAATTATTTATATTCATGCAAAAATAATTAAAAATAATAATACCAAACACGAAAAAACTATAGAAATATAGATACTGATAGACGGGGATAGATAAGAAAAATTGCACATATCGTGAGTGGAAAATATCGCCAAGTACCACCACGTGATCCTCTCACTGGGTAGAGTCCAACTGAAGATGTCAAGGCAGCCCATCCCCAAAATCACACCACAGCGTTATCTACAGGCATCAAAGCAAATCAACCCTGTCTGAGAGACAGATGGGGGCTGCGGTAGCCCAGTGGTCAAGGTATCGGATCATGACAGGCATGTCATGAGTTCGAGCCCAGTACCACTAAAGACCCGCAGTGTAGGGGGGCGATGCACGTTAAATCTGTCGAGAGCTCAAACGTCCTCCCGTTGGTGTGGTGTGGTGTGGTAGTTAGGAGAGGGAAGAGCCAGCTCAGGTGTCGTCCTCGTCACTTGACCATGTTTCAAAATTACGAGGTCCGTCGCCAAAAGCCATCGTGTAGCTTAACAATGCGACGTTGATATTCACTCACTGAGAGACGGACGTTCCGGTCAAAGGTTTAAAGTCCTCACATTGACGTGGTGTCGGAGTTTGGAGAGCTGATGGCTGCTCAGGTATCGTTCTCGCACTTGTTCTTGGTTCAGAACTACGAAGTCCGTCACCAATAGTTTTCGTGCTGCTTTTGAGAGTGACCATCAATCAATGAATCAATACTTGTCAAAGTTGATTAAATTTGATCCTACTTTTGATGTCAAGATCACTTGTTAAATAATTCATTAAGTTCAATATAAACAGAATTAAAGTATTCTTATGATGCTCAAAAGTTTATTTTTAAATTAAACAAAATTTTCATTTGAGAATTAACTAAAAAACCACATATTACAATTTCCTTATTTCTGTTAAACTTTAGTTAAAAAAAGAAATCCACATATTTCTTCGCCAAATTTTCTCAAAAAAGATTTTATATTTATTGGTAAAAATATTTTTTTGCTGTGCCATGTATCGGAATATTTCGAACCAGTTAATAAATGAATAAATTATCACTATATTCCATATTCAAACGAAATAATGGTCAAATTTACTTTATTTTTTATGTCCGAAATATAGGCTAGATAATTACATGATATTCAATGATATATTCACCCTATAGAGTTTCGAAGTTGTATTCAAATTGTATGTGCCTGTGTGTCAAAAGGTAATTTTTTTTGTTTGTATCTCAACTTTTTCAATAAGGCTCGAAAGTAAGTTTTTTTAGGGAATTTTTCTTTTACTTATTGCATATTTTAGAGCATTTTTTTATTAGATTGTTTTTAATGAAATGTCTCAATAGATAACTATAAATAAATTTTTAAAAAACACACACACAGAAACTATATTAGAAAAATTTAAAATACTTTAACTTTTTAAATTTTTTTCTACAGTATTTCATGATTAAAAAAAGTTTTGTTTCTGCGAAAATTTGGTGGTTTAATAAAAAAATTGGTACATTTTACATGTGAACATAAATCATTTTTTAAAAATGTAAGTAATATTTTTTAAAACTTGTTTCAAATCATTCTTTTTAAAATCAATGACTGAGCTTTAAAATAATTCTCTCATATTTTTAAAAAAAAAAAAAAAAAAAAAAAAAATTATACTCTATAGTATAAAATACGAAACAGAGTAACCTTTCTAAAGCATTAAAAAAATAAAGGTTTCGTTGATTTATCCAGTAAAATAAACTGTAATTTTCTATTCTGTAATTATCTATTCTAATAATTGCTTTTCTTTCATTAAGAACTACTTAAAATTTCAGAGCCTGGTCGAAAAATACGAGGTAAACCATTAATTACCGGCTTCAATACCACAGTTCAAGAGGGTCAGCGAGCGGTTATGGAATGTGGTGTCGAAAGTTCATCACATCCTCATATTGAGGTACGTGACGCCATCTATAGTTTAATTTTGAAAGTATATTTAGTATTTTTTTTTATAATGTAATATTTCTTTGTTAATTATATGATTATATACAATTTCTTATGAAAAGAGAGTAATTCATTTTAATGTGAAATGAACTTTTTATTTTAATACAATATAAGTTAAAAATTTTTTGCTTTTTGATTAATTTTTATAAATTTAATTCATATAATATATTATTAGTTTTGAATGCATTTAATCTACTTTGATAGCAATCATCTTTTCATTGAATCGTTTAATAATACATATATATTGCTGAAATACCATTCAGAATTATACCTAGAAAAATTAACATTGTTACGGAATTGTTTCTGGCGTATTCGTAGAAGAGATTTTAACTAAATTTTTAAAATACTATATAACTATGATACTACATTTTAAACAGTGACTTTTCTCCTTTTACAATTTTTAAATTGTATTCTTCACTTTCTGTAAATGCTACGTAATGTAAGAAGTAAGCTAAAAACTACTTTTCTACTTTTGGAATATAAGGATTAATATTTCTAATTAGGAAAAAGTTTTTTGTTTTATATAAAATTATTTTGATAAAGGAAATTCATATGAATTTTTTTCTTAAAAATTGGCAGAATATATATATATTACGTATAAAAGTTTATATTCTAAATTGCATCCTATATTTTACATTAAAATGCCATTTTATACAAAACAATGCTTTTGTTGTATAAGAAAAAAGGTGTCAAAATGGCATGTGTTCGTCAGTGTTTTTATAATGCTATAGCTTTTATAATTATATATAGGACATAATTTTGGAAAGTACTCATATACTAAATAAAATTATTATTCAATGTGGTATTATTGTTGGCTGAGAAATGTTTTTAATATTAGGTTTGTTATGAGTATAGTGAAATACCATTTTAATTTATAAAATTATGTACTTTTGAAACATTACATAATGTATATACGTAACGGAATTTGAAATAAGAATTCATTACTCTAAATGAGGAGTGATCATAATGTTATGGCTATTCTCTCTATGTATACTTGTTTAATTGTAATAGTTAATCTAATACACGTACTCTATAATTCCATAAGTAAAAATAATTTTATACTTTTTGCTATGTGCTACAATTCAGCCAATAATAAACTTCGAATTTATATTTGGGTCCAGAATCTGGCAATAACACAGATTCAGCGTATTATTGTACACAAATTCAGAGCGAGCTGTGCATTTTTGAATATAATTTTTGGTAAATTACCTTTTCCTTGTTTTCGATTTAGAAATGCTATCCATTATTTTCAATAGGATTTCACTCAGTACTATAAACAGATAGGGAGGGGGGACTGGAAGTTGGCTAGCTACGAAACTAGTTAAATCCTACTTTAATCTAAGTCATCTTTTTATATAAGAGCTGTCCTAAGTCAGGATTGTTTATATCCACATTTAAATCCATTCATATTTTTTTAAATTCCAACTTTTGTTAGTTTCATTTATCTTTGGTATTCAAAGGATTTCTGCCTCTGTAGAAAATAATAATAAAACTATATATGTATAAATATATATATATATATATATATATATATATATATATATATATATATATATATATATATATATATATATATATATATATATGTTGATTTCTGAAAATGAAAATTTGAAGTCGTTAAATATTGCAACTTAACTTTATTCGCTGGTGCTTTAGTATGAAGCCTTCAAATTTTCAAATGAGATTTTGTTTTGATTAAATTCAAATCATGATGTCAAGCACATATCTTACTTGGTAAGTTGGAATAAAGAAATAAATGTAGGGATTTTACTGTAAATTTATGGTTTTATGAAAGGGAATTCTCTTGATTTCGGTTAATTCAACAGGTTTTGAGGCTTAGGATGTTATTGAAAACGATTAAATGCCTGGCAGAGAGAAGAAAATCAAAAACTTTCCCAACATTGAAATACAAATGTATAATATTTAAAATAGGTGAATTTTCAAAATTTTTTAAGGGTTATGTATATAAATTATATTTATCACACACGCACGCAGTCTACTGTCATTAAGAATCAATTGCCTTTTCTTTATTGATATATTCATATTTTTAATTTAGTAAAAATGTTTCCTTTTACAATGAGTCGAAACAGGAACCTTCGATAATTCTTTCAGATTTTATTTTTCCTATTGCGAAGGAAAGTTAATTACCTTTTCTCGTCACCACTTTTATGTTTAATTCTCCGAATTCATTCTGAGAAGGATAAATAACTTTTGCTGTAAATATTTTCATTAGTGTTCTTCATTTGTTGAACAAATCTTCTCTTTTACTGATCTCAAATGTTGCTTTCTAGTTTAAATTGCATTTAGTTTCATTTCCTTTCATGTTTGAGGGAAAGATACAGTTTTAATAAACTTCGAGACTTGAAAAGTTTTCTCGAGTTCTCCAGGTGTATGTTATTATTTATTTTCCTTTAATTAAGGACAATCTTAGTAAAGTGTTTTGAAATGTTTTCCGCGAGTTTTATTTCAAAAGAGTTACAAAGGGGAGTAAAATTTAAATTTGTATGAATGAATAAATGATGCATTAAATTTTCTAAAACTTTTACGTCTTTGAAATATAAATGCTACATTTTTATAAAGTCAGGATTTAACACAGCAGGTCGAGTCGATCAATCTGCTCACTGCATTTTGATAATTTTACACTTTTAGAATAGAAGGCAGCTTTTATGATTAGCATACTGAAGTTTTACTGTGTCTCTGTAATATAATCGCCATAACGACAAGAAGATTAAGTTTGGAGATTAATTCCATTATAAGGAATATGAGGCTCGATGGTTTTAAACCGAATGAAATTTTCCTTTGGCCTGGTGTTGAAGCTTGGAAATTGAAATTTGATCTTAAGTATTGTCTTCGTTGTTTGACTGCTGTTCAGAATAACGCATTCTATAACCATAACTTTTTTGCTCAGAATTAATGCAATTCTATTTTAAATAAGCTAGACTTATTTATATTAATGTTTTAAACTAATAAATATTCTAGTGCAGTAGCGCACACAGGAATTTTTCAAGGGGAGGGGGGTCCGGGGTCGGAAGTTCACCATTCTTGTATCATGCTCCTTTTGATTTTGTCGATTTTCGGGAACAAAACACAATAAAAAACTAATTATTGAATAAATAATTAGCATTAATTAATAAAATTAATCATTAACAACAAATACTTAATTAAATTTTACGTATTATATACTTAGAATTATAATCAATCGGAAAAAAATCAAGGGCTTTGGGGGGGTCTGGACCCCGTACCCTCTTGTGTGTGCCACTGTTCTAGGTCCCTTTTATGTAAACCAAAAGCATAAAATAATACTGATGGTTCATTTTCATCTTCTTTCCAAACTCCAGATTTACTCACTAATATTAAATCAAACTAGTATAGTTCTTACGAAACCAAAAATGACACCAATTCACTTGAATTCGTTACAAATCAGTCATAATTAGAAAAAAAAATTCTTTCCTCATTTAATTTGTAAAAATATTCTAGAATATATGCTTTTTCTTTATATTGTTGCTTTGTAAATCCTGTAGCCTGAATTAAATTGCGAGATATCAGTGATCCCCAAACTTACTTTGGCTATAAACCCTTTTTATACCCAAAACTTGGTTATCAACCCCCGAGTGAAATAATTGCATTTCAATGCATAATAGAAAAATTATGAATTTAACTTTGATATCCTGAATGGTACATAAATGTTGACGCAAAAATGAAGTAGAAGTATAACTTTGTGGTATCTGAAGTAACATTTATTCAAATTATAACTTTTACATTAAAATATAGAAACACTTATCCCAATGAGATGGGTGAATCTATGAGGTAATAATTTTTGTACAATTCTAAGAATAATACTGCTAGCTTTCTGATTAAATCTAAGAATAATTTGTTGTAATCACTTCACATATAGGGACAAAGAAAAATTGGTGCATTCACTTCACATAGCGGGATCATGCAAAAATAAAACAAAATTGTTAATTATGTACTACTCTTATGTGCTGCCATATTTAAGACAAGTCATTGCATTTAGTGGTGAGTTTCGGGATCATGCAAAAATGAAAGAAAATTGTTAATTATGTACTACTCTTATGTGCTGCCATATTTAAGACAAGTCATTGCATTTAGGGTGAGTTTCGGGATCATCCAAAAATAAAACAAAATTGTTAATTATGTACTACTCTTATGTGCTGCCATATTTAAGACAAGTCATTGCATTTATTGGTGAGTTTCCGTTTCTATTTTAACCTGAATAAAAGTTTGCACTCGCGATAAGCCCGACTTTCACCATCCTTATACTTTGTGAACCTGTCTAAAAAGATTTATTCTGAAATTTTTAATTTTTACTTTAAGTATTTTTAACACGTAAAAATCATTACTAATTTAAACTTTCATAATTATGGGAATGAGTTACAAATATTTCATTTTATGTTAAACCTTTCGCAGACCCCTTAACTTTTTCCACCCATCCCCAAATTAATTTTAATTTTCCCCAGACCCCTCAGCAGCCACAAAACCCTCCAGGGATTCGTAGGCACATCGATGCAAAATTATTTTCAAAAGTTTCCAGGTGAAATTATAATAACCGTTAAAGTAATTATTAACCGTTAAAGTAATTACTGCCATATATAAAAATAGGTCTTCAAAACGCAAATTTTTATTAATAAAAATATAAATCGGAACAACTTTATGTTACCCTAACCTTAATGTATAACTAAACTTTTATGAGCTGAAATAATTATTTATAAAACACATAAGTGTCCTGAAAAATTAAATATAAACCAGTTACACTCAGTTATAGGGTATATATAGGAAACAGTTATAATAAAATCATATCGATGAATGTTATGTTCTTTTGAATTATGAAATTGTAATATTAGTTCGTTATTAGGTCAAAAATAGTTAAAGTAATGGTCGCATATTGAAAACTGTTTTATACTTCTGTGTTTGGCTATTTAAACTTTCTTCAGTTAGCGCACTTCCAACAACATTTTTGATATGCTTAAGTACATTCTTTTAATAAATTCGCTTAAAATTTCGGTACTACTTCACATCTTCCTATTAAACAGAAAATCCGAATAGTTTCACTTTCCATTTGTAAGTTTTGAAAAGAATATGTCGATAAATTCTTTGATTTCGAGTTATCTGTTCCAGACCGTCAAATGAGTTCCATCTGCCAGACATTTATTCTTTGTGTAGACAAATTTATTAAACCCTTCAAATAAACTTTCAAACTTTTATCTGCAACATAACGTTCGGAATTGTTCCCTTGCAAATACGTAAGACAGGTTACAGTTTTCACGTAGGAATAATTTTGAAATAAAGGAAAATCTCTTAAAGTTTTCTTTTTAAAAATTCTATGATTTAAAAATAAGAAAAGGGATAGCGAACAGATCCTTCTTTTTTTTTAAAAAAAAAAAACTTTTTGTGTTATTATGTCTTAAAATTTTAAGATTTCAAAACGAGAAAAGTAATAGTGAGAAATTAATGAAACAATTTTGGTATACAAAAAAATTAATATATTTTTTTTACTAAAATCAATATTTTTGCTCTGCTTTTTCAATAGGGTTCTTCCTATTATTCTGTCCATCACTTGTAACTTATTTATATTATCGTTTTTTATTTTTTTATTTGGTGATTTCTTAAAGTTTTATTGTTTTAAATAAGTGGTTAGGAAATCTTCTTTGTTTCGAACAAAAGAAACCTTAAGTCTGGATTATAATAAAAAATTATAGAATCGCCCCCTCTACATTAAATGCATTTATTCTAATTTAAATTTAATATTTGCAAGCATTTGGTACAAATAGATAATTGATGTTGTGGTAATCCCAAAATCCAATTACCTTTTTCATTCGGCTGTTAATGAAATCGCGGTCACATGAATTAAAAATTTAATTATCAGTCGATGTGCATTTCAAATTGGGGGGAAAACATTGTAGCATTACTTCTCATTGCCCTTTTTATTTTTTTAACAGCAAAATAAAACAGATTTATTATCACAGAATTTCATTACTGTAATTATGTACAGTGGAAAAAATTTCGGATACACTTTATGTGCAAATTAAACAAAAGAAAACAACAATAAAAGGAATAAATTTTTATTGATATTATCACATAGGATAGTTTTGCCCATTTTTTGAAATTTATAGAATTTTTAATTCATTTTTATCCCCATGGATTTCCCAATAAAAAGCTTCTTCCAAAATACAAGATTTCCTACTTAAATGATAATAAGTTAGTGAACATTAAACAAAAATCTTTATATTCTATTTATACTGGGGTTATATTAAATTTGCTTTCTACTGAAACTTCTTTTGATGTTCTAGCGATTATTATGTTGGTTTCAAAAAAAAATATTTAGAATAGTTATTCTATCAATTTTGAAGATAGCAAAAATAAAGCACAGAAACTCGTCTGCGATTTATATTTATTTTAGTGGAAATGAATGCTTGAAGATTTTAAAGTGAAATAAAGCATTTAACATATTTGTCGATTCTGCATTCTTCATATAATATTTTACATTCTACATTCTGTAGATGAGCATAAGATGAAATTATATGAGTATATATATTACATACACGCACACACACAGCATGAATAACACGAACAATAACATAAGTACATCTAAAAGTTTATTTATATGATTCTTTTCTAAAAATGCAGAAATATTAGAATGAGTTTCACAGCGGTTCTTAAAATTAAAACAAAACACAAAAACATATAACCCTTTGAAAAGAAAAACATTGTGAGTAGTTAATATTTAGTTACATTTTCATTGGTTTTAATAACGACAGTACATAATATCAAATATTATTCTCAACTTTTTGCAGTCATCTTTGTTGATAGTTGACCAAAAATATTTCTCGTTTTCCACGAGTTCATTTTTGTCCTTTGGAGCTAAATCCCTAAGATTTTTCTTCATTAAGCCCCTATATATTCTCCAAGTGGCTTAAATAGGCCCAGTTGGTCGGCGAGTGGAGTAGTTTGATTTTATTGGCTAAGCTGTCGTGACACCTTTGACATGTTGCAAGATACATAATCTAGTTGAAAGATAGCCATCCTCCATTGAGGGAATCGAAAATTGCTTGTGTATCTCCCCTCGCGCGAAAAATTTACCCTTCCTGTCAAAATATTTAGCTTTCTTAATTCTTAAATGCATGATTTTATGTTTTGAATTTAAAAAAATTCGTTTTTTATATAGGAATGTAGTGTCATAGGTTACTTAAAAATAAATAAATAACGAAAATAATAAATAAATAACGAAAAAATAATAAATAAGTAAGAATAATAAATAAATAAAAAATAATTCATAAATGAATAAATCTACGTAATAATATTGAGTATTTATATATATTTTGAAAAAAAATATGTAAATTTTTGTCAAAACATAATATTTCTCCGAAATCTTGCATATACCCAATAAAATATTCAAATGCAACATCAAACATTGATAGCTTACCTGAAAACAGATATGAAGTATTTTTTTTTCAATTAGATAAATCACTTCTTTATAGGGAGCTTTTCTATGAAAATCAGAGTTTATATATGTATATACATATATTTAAAGTTTAAAAGTCGAAGTATATACTGGATATGCGAGAATGTATTGGATAAGATGTATTTGGTTGAGTGTTAACAAAATAAGCTTATACGATGATGTGTGAATTTATGATATATGTATAATATCAAGAGTTGTAAGAGTTGAGCTTTCTTTAATATTGTGTTAACTAGTTCATTAAACAATCTCTCGCGTCACACGTTCTTGATGTTTAATGAAAGAATTATAAAGAAGTGTATTAACTATTACGCATAATAACAATCCAAATTGAAATAGTTGCCGAGATATGGAACCATGAATGGGAATAATTAAACTTTTAAGCCATACTCTAAAAACAAGCATCAACCACAAGTTGCAACTGCTGAACACATTTCTTAGATTTATGTGTTGGCAGTTATAAGAACCCCCGCCTAAATATATTTTATTTTAACTAGGATACATTTTACCCAATTACCTTTTTTCCTGTTTAGAACAGCAGTCGATACTAGATGCTTGTTAATATGTTTTAAACTTTTTTTGTTCAAATGCTGTGTAAAAAGGTTGTATTTGTATTGCTATTACTCAACATTTAGATTTTTAAGGACCTTTTTTTTTAAACTAATATGAAAAAAAAACTTTTTCATTAGTTTAAAAAAGTCACTGAATAAAAGAAGAAAAGAAGGAAATCCAAACCGTATAAATATTTTAAAATGAAGAAAAGAATTTATTTTCATTCACAATAAGTCTTTCACTTAATTAGAGTTGTTTTGTTAACGTTTGAGTTCCGTTTAATTGTTATTACAGTAATTAAATGGAAATAATGAAAGTTATCCATGCTTCGAAAAGTGTCTAATGCAATCATTTCGCTTCGTTATGATTTAATTTTTTATTGCTCTCCTTTAAACTTTTAAATATTTCTGATTTTTTCTTTAGTATTATTTAATTTGTTTGCTCGTAAAAGAGAGAAAATATTGAGTTATTTATTTTGTTTTGTTTTGAATGAATTCACTTAGAGTGGAAAAAAATCGCTTTATTTTTTACGTCGTAACATTTAAACTTTTCTTGCACATTGAACGCTTGAAACAACATTTTATCATCTTTATTATTGTACGGTTATCATTAAAATTACATAGCGCGCTTCTAGGAATCAAATGAATGGGCGTTTAAAATGGAATATTTTTGTGAATCATCTTTAAATTTTAATTTTATCTAAATGGTTTTTATAGTATCTAATCTTCGTTGGTCTGCTTTAAATTTGTATTAATGTGTAGGTTATAATAATAGTGTTTATCTAAAAGATAAAATATTAATTCTAATAATTAACGTAAAAACACAAACTAAATTAATATTGTTTAGGAAATAATTCTCTAAATCTTTTAAAAAGGAAGTTTTTTGAAGAATGAAAAACTCAGTTGCGTGAGATTTATTGTTGCTTCTAATGCCACCTGTCTGACGTAGTCAGAACGAGGCCCACGAAACTCATCGTGGCAAGGGGCTAGAAGTACGCCTGTCGTTGACCTTGAGCACCATCGATGTGACAGTAGGAATCAGCTAGGTGAAATTCCCCGAAGGGACGATAGATGGCGACACCACCGATCTCCACATCCATAATTTAGGCATGGAACTGAAGGGGAGAGAAATATTCTCCAGTCTCCTACACTCGTAATTCAGCCCACAAGACTTTCGGACCCACTGATTTAACGAGCACGTACTCCGTGTGTACTCGGAGAGTATTTGGTGGTATCGGGCATCGAATCCAGGCCATCCGGTCTGGAGTCCAATGCTCTAACCACTAGGCTACCTATGGAACTGTGAGATTTATTAAATATATGTGTTACCGTTAATGTTCGAAAGGCGTTAATGTGTTACTTATAGCGAATCTGCAGATTAACTGGTTTGCTCCTTTTAAGTGCGAAATCAAGAGCTTTCCGTATTTAACAAGGTTATCTTCTCATTTGCAATTACCGAATCGTTAAAGTTAGTGTTTTTCATTTCCTTTCTGCTAGAAATTTTTATTGAACGTTGACTCATCCCAGAATAGTTTATCCTAAATATTTAGAAACAAAGTGGCAGAGAAGTAATAATAACTAAGCATAATTTTATCACATGCTTCGCAAATTCATTTCCTTAATTGTAATAATATCTTAAATCATTTGATTCTTTGTATTATTGTTTTTGATGATTGTATATATTATTGGTGTTGATCCTATCAACTAATTTGTTGTTTGCTTGTTTGTGTCAACGTGATTCTTTAGATTTCGAAAAATAAATATTATGTCAATTTTCCTTAATTGCAATAATATTTGTAACTGTTTGATTCTTCGTATTGTAGTTTTTCAATTGATTGATGATTAATTCTATCAACTGGTGTGTTGCTTGTTCAATTATATTGACTTGTTTCTTTAGACATCAGAAAATAAATACACAATATCTATTTTAAGCGTACAGAAACGTTGTTGTTGTTCCGCCAAAGATCTTACTTTCACTTTAACGACTGCGTAATAGATAATGTGCAGATTATCTAGAGATTCGCAGATTACCGGGGTAGTTTGGAAAACGAAACAATTTTCTGTATGTCAACGGATCACCCTAGTTAATGTGCGGATTACCTAGCTAATCTGTACACATTAGTTGATTTCTGCACCTTAGTGGCAACATGTTTATAAATAGCTTCTAATGGCTGGACAACATATTTTTCCTTGTAAATACTTTTCAGAAATGATTAATTATCGTACAAATGCTCAGTTTCACCAAGAGATATTTGGTATTCACGGTTTATTTGTATTATTTTAAATGGTTTTAAGTAATTTTATTGATTTTCCCTCTTTATCTGCGTTGAATTTCTTGGAGTTTATGCAAATGTATAAAAGTATGCAAATGTATGCAAATGTATGTTTCCTTTAAAGAGTTTCATCTCTAAATAATCGAGAGGAGAGATTGCAAAGCATACTGTAGGTGACTTCAGGTGAGAGTAACTAATTGAATTGAAGGTGCATGAAAGTGCTGCAGTTCTTTGTACTCGCGCTGATAGCAATGCTACGTTGGATTCCGGATCTAGATTCAAAAGTTTTTGCTACTCCCATTTTATATACTGCTTAGTTACATTTAGTTACTTTCTTTTTCATCAAGTACATATTTATTTTTTATTATTCCTTTGAAATTGAGAATTTCAAATACGTTTTATAAAATGAAAGAACGATTTAGTTCTTAATCTGATTTATTCGTGAGTCTACCACGAAGTGATGGTATTTTGCAAACGATTAGCGAGTAACCGCTGGAACTTTAAACATATTTTGTAGGAATGTTCTTTTCATATGCTGTAATGTAGAGGCAAATTAATCCCAGTTGAATTCCTAGCATTTTCAGAATTTTGCTTATTGAATTAAAAAGAAAGTTATAAGGGAGTTATTTTGTGTTGTGCGTTACCGTGTTAAAACTACAAAATTTAAAATAACTGGTTTTTTTTGGCTTTGAAAAAAAAAGCCACAAAATGTAATGAAAAATATTTTTAAAAAAATGAAGATTTGTTTGAATGAAAAAAAGTATATGAATAAAATGGAGGCTTTAAATTTAGAAGTGATTCGTGTTAAGCACATGCTTAATGCTTTAATATATAGATGATAACTTTTTTTCCAATTACATGTATGAGTGAGGTTTTGACGATTAAATGATAATAAATAATCATTTTAATAGGAAATTAATTTAAATGATGAACATAGTAATTTTTATGAAATTTATAAAACACAAAACATAAGAAATATTGTAAGCCATTATATTATCTTTAAATATACTCAGATATAAATATTCGCGTAAACAAATCATTAAATTTTTAAAAGCATAATATATCATTTATTATCAATGATTTTTATAAGAAGGAAAAATCTTTTTGTGAAAGTGAATTTTTTTAAAAAAAAAAAAAAAAAAAAAAACAGTTTCTCCTTTAGTTTAAAATCATAGTTCTAAAAAAATGTATCAAATGATTTCACTACTCTCAGTTATATAAATGTACCACTGCAATGATGCTGAATTATTTCTTATTGATTATGTGTTTTTAGACGATTTTAATTATTACGAAACAATTATTTTAAAAGAAAGTTTTCAATTGAAAAAAAAACTTATTTAAGTAATATATTTACTCTGAAATTTTTATTAAGTTCTTTGTTACAAATTTTTTATAAGAAATTTTCTTATCAGAAGGGAAAAATCTGTATTTTTTAAATTAATTATTTTGAATTTGCGTTTGAGTAAATTTAGATAGAGAAACAATTTGAAATGTGCAAAAAATTTGAAATTTTTCATCAACAGATACTTTTAAAATGCATACATTTGGACTTGTTTTCCAATAATAAATTCCTTTCATTTGTATTTTTTTCAGAAAAAATGGAAATAATCAGATATATATATAGTTTATAGTTTTCCAAAAAGTTTCGGAAACTCATTTCTAGATTTGTAACAACGGTTATTGAAAATGAATTAGACCAGCTGTGTAGAAAAGCAGAAAAAAAGAATCCTTCAAACATTTTGGGTTATCTTTTGAAGTAAACTGTAGATGCTGTACAAAATTTAGTTGTTTTAATAAGATTTATCAAAATAGCTATGAATAAAATTCATGTTGGTGAGAATTTTTGAAAAATGTTAAGATTTGATTAAAATGTCCATTCATATTTTTGGAGGTTTTATTTTCTTTTTGATGTAGAATTAAATAAGAATTTTCTCTGAAAGTATATAGACAATTTCATGAATTTATAAAATTATATATCAATGTAGATTACGAGATATTTGAATGATTTGATAACTTTCCTCTGCAGGTATTCAGAGTTGGTTACTAATTTTTAAATGGATAAATATTTACTTCTGACTGAGTGAATATTAACATTGCACTGTTCAACTATACGAGGGCTTTTGGTGACGGACCACGTAATTTTGAACCACGGTCAAGTGACGTGGACGACACCGTGGACCACACACCCCTCTCCTAACTACCACACCAACGGGAGGACATTTCAGCTCTCGACAGAATTAACGTGCATCGCTGCTCTACACGGCGGGTCTTTAGTGGTACCGGGATCGAACTCATGACATGCCTGCCATGATCTGATACCTTGACCACTGGGCTACCGCAGGCCTATTTACTTCTGACTAAAATGTAAATATCGCACTAACTTTATTACTAGAATCATGAATATAATTCTTATTAAGTTCTATGACAAGAACTAAAGAATATAGCGTATAACGCGCACCTATACTTTCAAGCTGCAATTTTTAATATTTAAGTATATTCGTCGTATAAAGCGCACTCCCTTTTTTCGAGTGAGTGATTGAATATTAACGTCGCACTGTTCAGCTACATGAGGGCTGTTGGTGACGGATCACGTAATTTTGAATCATGGTCAAGTGACGTGGACTACACCTGAGCTGAAACCCCTCTTTCCTAACTACCACATCACACCACACCAACGGGAGGACGTTTGAGCTCTGGACGGATTTAACGTGCATTGCACCCCTACACTGCGGGTCTTTAAGGTGGTGCTGGGCTCGCGAACTCGTGACAAGCCAGCCACAATCCAATACCTTGACCACTAGGCTAGCGCGGCCACTCCAACGGGGAAACAGTGGCATCGGCAGATTTAAAGTGTTTTGGTCTTCTCTACACGGTGGATCTTCAGTTATAGCAGGAGTCGAACCCGCTACGCTCCGTTCACACGAGTTCGTGACCTAAACCACTTAGTTACCGCGGCCTTATGATCATGGAAACGCGGCTTTTAAGAGTGGCTTAAGAATTAACATGTATTTTATTCCGTTATTTCACTCGACAGGGTTTTAATCAGAACCAGGATGTAAATCAGTGATTTGATTTGAGTTTTATAAATAATAAAACTCGTAATATAACCATTAGGATATAGCAGCTAAAATTTTAAGGAAGAAATAAATAAAATTTAAACCATTATCAATTTGATTCGTATTTTCTTTTTCACGCATAGTTGGAGCGATTTTTTTGGGAAAGTTCTGATATTGTATTATAAAATTACCATATATTACATAAAAAGACACCTTTTGAAAATCGATTTCTTGGTTAGCATTATTTATATGTATAACAATGTTATACATTTAAATGTGGACCAAACATTTTAATGCTTGATCGCATAATATTGCTTTTTCTTTCAGTTCATTTACATACTTGCGTAATTTATGTAGTACACTCAAAGATAGATTTAAGAACATGAAATAAAAAAAATCAGTCTCTTGTGTGATACAAGTATCAACACCAAAAAAAGAATAATAATAAAATAATTTTGCTACTTGTACTTGATTAGCTAACAACACAATTGCAAAATTTCATTTCTACTTTTGATATTCTAGCAAATTTCCTTTACGAAAATTATAAGTAGTTTTCATAACCGGAAAAAAAGAATAAAATTCTGGATAAATTCTACTTGAAATAAATTTTTACGAGTGATGGTAATATATCCATTCAGAAACTACTTTAAAGAATTCTAAAAATAAATGAGTATTTCATGTAAACAAGTATGCCCTGGATACACACGCAATTTTAGTCAACGATAACATTGGTTAATTTAAAGTTACTAACGTTAGTGATGAAAGACGGTTTTCATTAGTGATGTGTCCGAATTATATAAATTATAGAGAGATTTCAAATATATCTAAACATTTTTTTCAACTCAAAAATATTTGTGTTATGTTTAATATACTCAGCGAATGGAAATTGTATATTTGAGGGAATTACTATAGACATTTAATCCATCTTATATCAAGAGTTTGAATAGCTTGGGAAATTCTCTATAGCTCCAGTGCGGTCTCTTGGTACTCGTTATAGTCCTTGTATATCTTAATTATACATGAAGGGTCATCGCATCCCATAATTACAAAATTGTTCCCTGAAGTCAGAATCATTTTCCAATATGACAACTCTCCTATGCATTACCTATATATGTCCGATATTAGTTAGCTGATCATTCATTCTAGTTTTAATAAAATCAACTAATTTAAATGGGGGAAAGGAGGCTAGTAGCACTGTAAAAATTAAGCAGTAATTAATGTATTTTGTCTCATATTGTCAAGCATGGCCTTTTTTCATTAAATGACAAAATGATGGGGAAATGCTGTGTAGGATTTATTTACATTTGCTCTGTTTCAGATATATGCTGTCACGTAAGGTAAAATTATTTATTTTTATTATGATCACATAGTTTAAAATATAATGCTCTATCTCGAGTTTATAATTGCGTTTAATTTTGTATTCTTGTTGAGTCTGTGTAGAACAGGGATGAACAAACCATTGACACGCGTGCCATTGGTGGCACGCGGCACAATATTTTGGGCACTCCACCGATCAAAACGGTTTGCATTTAGTTCCGAAACTATATTATTGCAAGTAACCCGAAACTTTAAAAACAATTTCAAAGATAAAAATGAACATGAGAAACCAGACAAAGATGTAGTTATTGAAGAATTAATTTCCATAATTGATTCTTCAATCAAGGAGTTTTCAGTGAGATTTTCTCAGTTCAAAGAATTGTAAGAAACGCTCAAGTTTATTATGTACCTGATGTGACATTATTTGATAAACTGAACTTGATCCAATTCGATTTGTTGGAAATTGAAAAATTTGAAATGCAACTTATTGATTTCTAGTCTATTTCAATATGGATTCAAAAATTTATTGAAACAAGGGAAAAGTTGGAATTAATTGAAACAGATTAACAAGCAATATAAGTAAAAGTGCCATTAATGAAATTTTGGAAACAGGAAATTCGATTCCAGACACATTTAACTGTTTTAAGAAGCTAGTTTGTGCTGTTTTAACCATATCTTCATGTACCTATGCTTGCGAGTGATTATTTTCACAGAGATGAATAACATTAAAGACTCACTAGAAACCGTTTGACAGATGACTTCAATTCAACATGCATTCAGATAAAAGTAACATTTTACAATTCTAATATAAGTTATTTATCATCTATACATATAATCTGCTACAACAGAAGTCACACTAATTTTGCTTAAATTTAATTACACGTATAACTGAAACATTTACTACTATACAGTGCAAAATGTGGAAAAGTTGGAATTAATTGAAACAGAAAGATTAACAAGCAGTATATTAGTAATAGTGCCATTAACGCAATTTTGGAAACAGGGAATTCGATTGCAGACACATTTAACTGTTTTAAGAAGCTAGTTTGTACTATTTTAACCATATCTTCATGTACCAATGCTTGCGAGTGATTATTTTCATAGATGAATAACATTAAAGACTCACTAGAAACCATTTGGCAGATGACTTCAATTCAACATGCATTCAGATAAAAGTAACATTTTACAATCCTAATATAAGTTATTTGTCATCTATACATATAATCTGCTACAACAGAAGTCACACTAATGTTGCTTAAATTTAATTACACGTATAACTGAAACATTTACTACTATACAGTGCAAAATGTGGAAAAGTTGGAATTAATTGAAACAGAAAGATTAACAAGCAGTATTAGTAATAGTGCCATTAACGCAATTTTGGAAACAGGGAATTCGATTGCAGACACATTTAACTGTTTTAAGAAGCCAGTTTGTACTTTTTTAACCATATCTTCATGTACCAATGCTTGCGAGTGATTATTTTCATAGATGAATAACATTAAAGACTCACTAGAAACCGTTTGGCAGATGACTTCAATTCAACATGCATTCAGATAAAAGTAACATTTTACAATTCTAATATAAGTTATTTGTCATATATACATATAATCTGCTACAACAGAAGTCACACTAATGTTGCTTAAATTTAATTGCACGTATAACTGTAACATTTACTACTATACAGTGCAAAATGTATATTTTCGTAGTAAATAAAGAATTTTGTGATGTGGGTATTTAGTTTTATTATTTTCAAAATTACATTAAAATCAAAATTATTTGACGGCACGTCTATACCTCATTAAACATATCTTAAAGAAAAAAATGGCACGTTGATCCAAAAGGTTCGCTATCCCTGGTGTAGAATATTTGATAATTCTGAAATAAATACTCAAGAGTAGAAATCCACTAGGGAATCAGACCAAATCTTTCTATAATTTTATCTTTGTATTTAAAACTCTTATTTTGAGAGGAATAGCAGAATGAAGCCAATATTTGAAGGTATCTAAAAAAACACTGAATACAACTAATGGGGATAAATCGCAAGTTGGCACTTTTATAAAATCCTAACCTAGCCTAGGGGTTTCGATATAAGTGTGTGATGACCCCCCCTGGGTCACACCTTGAACACCAAGATTAATTTGAGGCAAAGAACCACTAAGAGCCATTTTGAATAATAATAATATTTATTTATTATTATAATTTCCTCAAAAATCTCTGATAACATATAATACGATAATGTTACGTCTCTTAAGGTATCCGACTACCCTAAAACCATGATTTTTTTCAAAAATTGGCAAATTTTTTTATGACTTTATTTTATAGACCATTTTATTAACTTAATAACAATACCAAGTACTTTATTTTCCCTCCACTAGAACAAAAACTAAAAGCGTTTTAATAAAAGCAAATGCCATAACTTTACACAAGATGTCAAACTTTAAAATGCGTTTTACTTGAAATGTGTTTTTTTCGAAAAACTCAAACGGGGACCACGATCGCTCAAAATGTTTTGAAAATAATTAGCTGAAATTTTTTGCTTATGTTCTGCATAACAGAAGTGTTTTGATCTTCAGATTTATCAATAACTGTTTTATTTCAAAATTTGCAGTTCTTTATGTGAATATAGTCAATGTTTTTATAAGCAATTTCGTATAATGACTTAGATAAAGTGCTCTAGTTTTTGTAAAAATTAAAATATCTCTTATCGTGAAGGTCACTTCAAACAGAAATAACAAAATAACACATCAAAATTGAAAAATTGAGAATTTGTTCATAAATTCTTTGTACAGAGCGGGCCCCGTTTATGTAATTTTTCGTACATTTTTACTAATTTTTTCCCATTTTAATAATAATAATATTTTTTTCTTTTACCAATTTTAAGATTTTTTCCTTAAAATATACTAAATAAATATAAAAATCACAAAAAGATCTCCATATCTCCTTTTTTTCAAAAAAAGCTGTCGCAAGCAGTCGGATACCTTAAAGGGATTTGCCTTTATATTAAATTAAATTACTAAGAATACAATTAATTAATAATCTAGCTCAAACTCAAGTAAGGTTTACCGAAATAGGAGATCCAAGAAACGCACGTATTCGAATTCTTAACTTTCATTAACTTTAACTAAGTCGCTCAAACGTACGCTTACTTTAAGCGTACGTGAATTATATTTACCGCTGGCTTATATCAGCTTTCTGGTACGTCTCGCAGCACGTCGTCTTCACGAATCTAATCTCCTTGAATCTTCTAGTAATGCATTTAAAGTTACTGGCTCAATAGCCTACCATCATCTCTCTTGCTATCTCGCAACTCTCGACTTAAATACCTTATCTAATTTAAATATCCCGTACCTCTTTTTGGAGTTGATTGGAAATAAACGCGAATTTATATTCCCCTAAAAGACGCCTAAGAAGATTAGTGGAGAGATTCCGTACAGATTCGTCAAAAGTGTTGTAACAATGGGCTATTCACGCGGTCTATCCTCTCTAACTTGAGTTTTTTCCCGTTCAGCCAAATTTGCACTTTGAGCTAGAACAACTCAACACTTCATTTGAATGTCACTTCTAAATTGCATATAAATAATCAGTGAGATAGAGAATAAATATAATGTGGGCGATATTGCCACAATAGTACTTCCTGAATCATAGTCACTTATTTCTGAATTATCGTCCGGAATTATAATCGTTTAATTATTGGATGGTATTTGAAAATTCCTCTTTTGGCGAGTTTCAGAGGTTGCTTCTCATTTCAGATATGTTCTCGTAATTTATTATTACTCATTTTGTCTTGGTTACATATCGTGTACTTAGTTTTAACTCTTAAATTAATATCGAATATCAAGATAAATTATTGATGATTTATTGTGAATATCAATTTGTTTTCCTATCGGTCCAATTTAATGGTTTTTAATTTAATGCGTTCGGATAAGCCAGATCTCGCATAGTGATAGCTTAAAATAACTAAAGTATCTCGTATACACGAAACCTCATCTCTCTCACAGACACAATTTAAGTTTCTCCCTCTAGTGATCTTTCCATGTAGTCCAATCTATTATCTCTCCTCTCTACTGCTTCGAGATAATTTTCAGAATTGAAAAATTGAAATGTGTTGTTATTTTCAGTTCTTGAATATTTGTATACACTCAAAAAATGAACGTGGTTTCTCTAAAATAAATAGAAGCGATAGAAGAAAAATGAAGTCACGCAAAATAATGCAAATAGACATGACAACGAGCCTCATGCAAAATAATGTAATAAACATGACCACGAGCCTCACGCTATGTACTATATCTATGCACAAACACACATGCTTTCTTTATACTAATATATATATATATATATATATATATATATATATATATATATATATATATATATATATATATAGCATTTTTCAAAACAGTTGCGTTGATATGAGCTATACCGTATATAATGTATACATTATCACCATGGTATCATTATTTTAAATATGTGTGGATATTTTTTAAATGTAATACATTTCTAAACTATGCATTTTTAAAGTAAATAAAAAATATAATTTTCTACTTTGAAATAAATGACTAAATAAGTAATTTTTAAGCATACTAATGATATTGCTCTTCAATGCTTATATTTTGAGTAAAACTCATACACACAAATTTAAAGGACTTATGCATTCAAAAATGCAATTTCCATACATAAATGTAAAATATGTATGCATTTATTCATACAAAAATAACTTGAGTTCTGCTATAATAGCTAATGTAATTTTCTCGAAGAGAATGAAAGAAAATACTCATCATCTTATGATATTTAATACTTATAGAACTGAGATTTAAAAAATATATATATTGATTTCCAATACATATATTTTTTGCTAAGTATTCAAATAAACCACAAATCAAATCATATTCAGTAGAGTTTTGAAAATTGGGCTTTCGATAACTTGGCTGTCCAGATAACTCGGCCATATCCTTGCAGGACGAGAAAAAACCCACAACAGGACATTACACATTTCCTTAAAAAAAGTAGCCAGTTTTTGCAAAGTTGACTACTTAATTTTCTCTATAGACAGTTTTATGCCTTCATAAAGTATTTTTCTAAGGTGCGTCTGATCAGGTAAACAACTGTATACTACGTATTCATTGATGCTCATTTTCATGTAGTAAATGCTCTATGCCTTCATAAACTGCGCACTTTTTCTTTTTTACGGCTATTTTGGCAATTTATTTTCTGTTGTATTCTCAAGCAAGAAATACATACAAGTGCAGTACACTATTTTCAGAATAAAAAAGGAAGCTTGTGTGTAACATTTTTAATACCATTCTCGATAACCAGGCATTTCCACAAACTCGGCCACCCTTAGGTTCGTTTTAGACCTAGGTTTTGGGACTCTACAGTACGAGAAAAAATGTTTTTACTGTATGAAAACTAAATAGTAATATTTCTAAAACTGTGCTATAGCTGAAGAATACTTTCTATACATAGCTATTAAACGACAGATATTTTAAAGCCTTCCTGCTGATATGAATTTCCCCATAACTACACCCAAACATTATTATTAACCAAACGAACAAAACATATTTCCTCTCTTTGCGTGATATATACTACTCTAAACTCTCAATGAAAACTGGATAGGTCACATTTAAGATGTAACTCACCTTAAGGTAAATGTTTTTGACTGTTTGAGAGTGTTTATTAGGGAAAATGAACTTCTCCCCAGCATTAAAAACGAGACGAGCGATGGCTAAAGTGTGATGTTCATTTCCAGGTCTTGCGAAAAGTTTCCAACCTCTTATTCGATCATTAAGCATTCACTAACGCCATTCCCTCGACTGATGATAACAGGTTTGAGAAGTATGAGTCGAAGTCCTATTAACAATTTCCTTCGCCGCGCGCACTTGAGAGAGTAGCTGAGTTAATTGGATTAAACGGACCGTAAATTAATTTCCCGAATCTAGGAGAGAATATTTTTCGCATAAAAGCTATGGACCTCGATAATCAGTATTTTCGCATGGGCTGAAGCTATGGTGTTGGTAAGTAGGAGCATATGCTTTTAGAAAAGAACACATTTTTTTAAATATTAATGTAAACTAAAGGTTTTTTCACTGTATGAGAGAGAAATTGTAATTTAGGGTTATTTAATGTTCTTTGCCTTTTAAGTAATGAAATTACTTCGATATATATAGTGTCTTTTTTTCTTTCACTATAAAACCTTGTGTGATTTGCTTCAATTATTCTTACTGATCGAAAGGAGCAAGGAAAAAATGTGCTGTTAAGATAGTATTTTTAGATTGGGAAGAGCTAGAGTAGAACTTTCAGCAGCACCAACAATTAAACTTTATATAGCTGGAATACAATAAAGTTTTTTTTTTTGTGCTAAGTATCAACATCAGTAAAACCTAGTGTGGTTTGGTTCAATTATTCTTATAGAACAAAAGGAGTAAGAAAATTTTTTTTTGTTAAAATAGTGTTTTTAGATTTTGAAGAGTTTAAGTAGAACTTTCAGCAGCAACAACAACAAAAAAAAGGGAAGAGAGGTGGGAGGCCCTGACCCTATCCACGGTGTTATTCCTCTAAATTTGGTGGAACCGAGCTGAAAAAATCGTACTTTCACCTGTATGGTGCTCAAGGCTACGGACAACGACAGGCGTACATCAAGTCCCTTGCGGAGATGAATTTCGTGGGCCTGGATCTGACGATCAGGTGGCATAAGAAACAATGACACAACAAAAGATACTTTAGAGTGCTGGAGTATAATGTGGTTTGTTTTTGGTGCTAAATATCAAAATCCATAATTTTTCTTTCATGGAGGTGATTTAATTTCTAACTGAATGTAAATTTGTGTAGCATATTTCAAATTAAGTGTGAGAAAGTCGAATGCTGATTTTATCGTTCAGATGTCATCTGTGACACTTGACCATTGTTCTAAATAACGAGGCCCTTCACAAATAACTCTCATGTAGCTAAGTCTGACATGCATAAATAATAAATAACATTTTAACACTAATTACATGATTTAACAGAAAAATGAAATACAGAGAATGAAATTTTTTTTTCATACATAGAATAAAGTTTTATACATCTGCAAACACATGTAACTGATTTTGTTTCTGCCTGCATGCAGCTAAAAAGTACCTTAAGGTATCCGACTACGTTTCGGAACCGTGATTTTGCAAAAGCGCATAAATGGAAATTTTCATGATATTTAGTGTCACTTAGATTAGAATATATGTATAAAATTGTTTTAAGGACATTTTAACAAAAAAAAATTATTTAAATATAATATTTTGGCAAAAAATTAACTTAGAATAATCTTTTTTCCAAATGTTCTCCTTTTGTGAAAAATGCTTCTATTATAATAATATTTTGCCTTATATAGCCCAGACCTCTCTACAGAGGCTCAACTAGAATTTTTGAAATATATAACTTAGAAGTGGGTTTATTCATATTTTACAAAAGAGGGGAGCAATTTTAAGAAAAAAAAATGCCATTAATTATTTCAATTGGTGGTAACTCTGAAAATAATGTGAATTTTTCAAAATTTCTAGTGGAGCCTCTGTAGAGAGGTCTGAGCTGTATACAAGCAAAATATTATTATCATAGAACCATTTTTCACAAAAGGAGAACAATTGGAAAAAAGATTATTCTAAGTTATTTTTTTGCCAAAATATTATGTTTAAATAATTTTTTTTGTCAAAATGTCCTTAAAACAATTTTATGCATGTATTCTAAATAAGTATCATGAAAATTATCCATTTATGCGCTTTTTTAAAATCATGGTTCCGAACGTAGTCGGATATACCTTAACATTATAAATAATGTCAGCATAGATAGAAATCCTTTATATTTTAAAGACCAGATATTATTTTGATCATTTAAAAAACTTAATATTAAGAAAAACATGTTTCTGAATGTGTGTGTATTTATGTTTTGTTTAATGCGGGATAATTCGAGATAAAAATGTATATTACTTAATAATTGTGTGTTTAATGTTAATTTTTAATGCTTTTTAAATTATCTATCCAAGAGATAAACTCAGAATTTTTTTATGATATATCAGCCTTCAAAAGTAAATTAACAAAATAATCGTATGATCATATTTTTAAGTTCTTATTTACATGAATAACGTAGAATTTTATAAAAAAATGTACGAGAGACTTTAACCCCCTTAAAATTTGTTTTTCAATAAAACATTTTTAACCAACTTATTGGGAATTATTACAGACTACTATTTTTATATGGGTACCGGATATGCCTAACATCTTTTTTGTAGATAATTTTGATGCTATTTCTTGATTTTCTACAAATGCTACCTGGATAAATATGCATCACTTAACTAAATATTATAATTATATTATATCGTGTCCACAATAGCAACGAATGATATAGTCGCGAACTCCTGCCTGGCGTTGAGTCATAGGTTCGAGTCCTGGCACTACTAAAGCCTGCCGAGTAAAAACCCTAAGTACATGAAGCTTGTCAAGGCTCAAAGTTCTCACGCTGTTGTGGTGTGGAAGTTTGGAGACTGGATTACCAACTAAAATTTCGTCATTTTTACATGGCCGAGGTACAAAAAGGTGTCATGAGTTTCAAATATTCATAGTGTTGCTTCTTGAGTGCGACGCAAGAAAATAATCAATATAGTAAAAAAAAATCAATAATCAAAATAATAAATCAAAAACTCAATCAAAAAATCAATAACCAAAATATTCAATCTGGCTCAGATCACAATCAGATATTTTATCAAGTTATTTATGTAAATGCATATATAAAAAAAGTGAGACAATAGTATATTTTTTTCGAATGGCAAATCTGAAGTAAATAGTACACCAATCAATATTTCATTAAAATTTCTATATATCTTTTATTCCCTTTTTTGCTATATTTCCTGTTTTCTTATATATCTTTTATTCCCTTTTTTGCTATATTTCCTGTTTCCTTATATTTCTTTTATTCCCTTTTTTGCTATATTTCCTGTTTTCTTATATTTTTTTTATTCCCTTTTTTGCTATATTTCCTGTTTTCTTATATTTCTTTTATTCCCTTTTGCTATATTTCCTGTTTCCTTATATTTCTTTTATTCCCTTTTTTGCTATATTTCCTTGTTTTCTTATATTTCTTTTATTTCCATTTTTCTATATTTTTTGTAGTACTGGATAAGTGAATAAAGCATTTAAGTGAGTATTATTTATTCGATTTAATGAGTCTAATTAAGTTATTGGACTGAACTTAAGTACAGTTAAGAAAATTTTCGATCTATAAATATCTGAAAGAACAAATGGGTCTCAATAACGCAAAAATGAAAAATCACTTAATTTTATTGTCCTATTCGCGCGCGTTTGCGTTACATATTATTTCATTACATGAAAAAAACTAATTAGACACATACGTCTTCTTTTCCATTGAAGCATATAGATATCTTGAATATACAGAAGTTCTATGTTTCAGCAGGAATTATTTTAATCAATTCATTTCGAAACTTCTTATCTTTATTTTTTATCCATTGAAGTTAGTGAGAACTTAAGATGCTAGCGCCCTTGTTAACCAGGAAAAGATAAGAACTTACCCCTTGAACAAAATTTAATGATAACAATTTAATTAAGTTGCAACACTTAAAAACTCTTAAGGATTAATTGAGTTGAATTTTTCTAAATTCGTCGAATGCAATTCATTTGCAAGTTCATTGCATTGCGAAAATATAAGAAGAAAACTTTTTTGGATTCTTTAGAGAGGTATTTAATTATTGTGTATTTGCTTTCAAGGTACTAAGTATAGTTGGAAGAAACGGTCTTTTTTTGAAACAGAAACTCATAAGGGAAAGTTTAGTAAGTGGACGAATTTAAGTTTTCCCGATTTTTCCTGATTTTAACATTCGTTTGCGGAACGTTTATTTTTTGTTTCGGTAAAAATCTCATGAAAACCTTTTAGTTTAAAGTGATATTTTCTTTAAAAAAAATGTCGTTTTTCCAGTTTAAGTACAAAAATTTCATTTTCAGAAAATAAGTAATTTTTGTCATTGAACCTACCTGGCTGTACTAGTAAGACGCCAAACTGAAACAACAACAATGTTGTTCAATATCCTACATAATCAAACAACTATTTAAAAATATTGAACTCACATTTCTGAACATAAAAGTTGCACATAACATGAAATAAGTATAACAATAACTAAAGAAACAGCATTAGCAATGAGTTATTTTGGACTTCCGTCTCGACCAACGCAGGCAAATTATGATCAGAGATTATATAGAAGACATTATAAAGGGTGTTTTTTTGAGAGGTATAGAACTTTAAATTGCAATAAAACAACGATGTATTATTCGATTGACATGAATTTTTTTATTCGAAAGATAATCTTGTGGCATTACATTTTTGATTTCTGGCATAGGACTGCCACGGCTGGCTCGGATGTAGTCCAATCTGGGCGTCCAATTTTCGATGATTTTTTCCAACATTTGTGGCCGTATATCGGCAATAACACGGCGAATGTTGTCTTCCAAATGGTCAAGCGTTTGTGGCTTATCCGCATAGACCAATGACTTTACATAGCCCCACAAAAAATAGTCTAGCGGTGTTAAATCACAAGATCTTGGAGGCCAATTCACAGGTCCAAAAAGTGAAATTAGGCGGTCACCAAACGTGTCTTTCAATAAATCGATTGTGGCCCGAGCTGTGTGACATGTTGCGCCGTCTTGTTGGAACCACAGCTCCTGGACATCATGATTGTTCAAATCAGGAATGAAAAAGTTAGTAATCATGGCTCTATACCGATTACCATTGACTGTAACGTTGTGGCCTTCATCGTTTTTGAAGAAGTACGGACCAATGATTCCACCAGCCCATAAAGCGCACCAAACAGTAAGTTCTTCTGGATGTAACGGTGTTTCGACATACACTTGTGGATTAGCTTCACTCGAAATGCGGCAGTTTTGTTTGTTCACGTAGCCATTCAACCAGAAGTGCGCTTCATCGCTAAACAAAATTCGCTTATGAAAATCGACCATTATTTTCGAAATAAAATTGCACAATTTGAAAGTGTTGTTCAGGCGTGAGTCTATTCATGATGAATTGCCAAACCAAACTGAGCATAAATCACTTGACAGCTGTTAAATCGGTCGCCATCTTGGAAAGTAATGCCAACTTAAACTTCTATACCTGGAAAAAAAAACACTCTGCACACACACACACACACACACACACACACACACACACACACACACACACACACACACACACACACACACACACACACACACACACACACACACACACACACACACAACACACAAAATCATAATTACATTTTCCTTACTCACTACAAGTGATTCTTTATTTATCACCGAGGTATTTTGATACTAGATAGTTCTTTTAAGCTATGTAAAAAAAATTTCAAATAAATCTTGTCTTTAGCCTCAGAATATTGGGATCGGGCTGTCTCTGGTCAACCAGTTTCTTCGTTTTTGTGCGATTTTTGGCTGGTTTGTTATATTTAGTTGTGCTTACTTCAGCCTTTTTCAACGGTACCTAATTTTTCTTCATCTTTATAATCTCTTTTTTTAAAAGAGAAGTGAAATTTTTATAAGTTTTACTGAGGTACACGGATGACAGTTTTTTTCAAGATTTCCTTGTTCTCATTTTCATGATGGGAGATGTGGTCGCATATAAGTTTTAGGGATATATTGACTAGATAAGAGAGAAACTCCAGATGAGTCGGAGGGAGAGTTACATTTCCACTGCACTATAAAGCTGCACGAGTGTGATAGGCGACGGACTCCGTAATTTTGAGCCATGATAACGTGACGAAAATGTCACCTGAGTCTCCTCCTAACTCTTCTAAATGTCTCCTAACGTCGACACCGCACCAACGAGAGGACGGTTGAGCCTCGACAGATTTAACGTACATCTGCCCCCTCTGCACGGCGATCTTCAGCGGTACTAGGCTCGAACTTCTGACATGCCAGCCACGAGTCCGTGACCTTAGCCACTAGGTTACCGCGACCGCAGGAACTCCTAGATATAGGTAGATCAAAATAGGCATTGATCTCATCATAGAGATTATTAGAGTGAAAGATTTCATTTTCAACTTTCTCATGAGATGTTTTAGTCGTGAATGAAATAGCGGCATCTTCTTCAGTGAAAGTAGAGCTACTGAAATGCTCAATTCATGTAGCTGCGACTTCTTTAACAACTGCCCTTACATTAGCAACTTAGAGTTAAACGTACTTAAGTAGTAGTTAAGGCCTGGGTCTTAGTAGTAGTTAAAAGCCTTAACGTGAAGTAACTAAATGAAAAAAAATGTCAACCGTATATTAAATATATAGTAGTAATGCTTCAAACAAAATAAAACTAAATCAGGTGGATGAAAGATATTTGAATTTGTATGGAGGGGTTCGTCATCTTACCCAACATAGCCAATTTTATTTTGGAAGAACATTGAAGAATATCAACTTAACAAAAAAAAAATAATAAAATGTATTTTACACACACACACACCAAACACATTTTTACTAGGGACTTTTTGAATATCGTCTATCAAATTCTTATATCGTGCATCATATTTACACCGAGAGCGTTATTTCTTATCAAGCAGTTAACAAAGATTACACGAGCACTCAAAAACACATTTTTGCTTACTATGTGGTATACAAAAAATAGAATGTAATCGTTTGGCGTAACACTGGTTGCTAGAAATCTCTCTGATAATGGAGGATCTGTAATCTAATGTGATTTTCGTGAAAAGTACATGTTACTCTTTTTTTCTCATCTTATTCACTTTCATCTACTTAAAAGGGCTTAGGGTTTGTACTTACGTTGCGCAACGCATTCTAATACGTTTCTTGAACATTATGTCCCGTTACCTTCTCCTCGTGTTGGTTGAGGTAGAAGTTACGCTTATCAACCAGTATTCAGGGGGTGGGGGAGCTAAATGTGGTAGTGAACGTGACGCCATTAAGTCAGACACGAAATAATGACTAATAAGTATTTACAATAATTCACTTTTATTAATCTAACGTTAAACCTGATTACGTGATGTGCAAATAAGACAATAAACTAGTAATAAATAATGGGTACATATCTTTAAAGAGATGCAACCCGTCAACTTCTTTCACCAGAGGTTTTCTTATAACTTCCAATGATAACTGCAATTCAGGAATAAGCGATTATAATTCTGGCAATACTATAGTGGTTTGTATTATCTACAAAATATCTCTTCTCTGTCTCATTGACTATTTCTATTCTACTTAATTGTGACGTTCATTTGTAGAGTGAAGTGGAGTTGTTCTAGCTCAAAGAGCCAATTTGGCTGAATGTAAAAATACCTAGTTGGAGAGAATATACCTTATGGACAGATAGTTGTTACCATTACCCTGAGTTTTTGTGTTTTTACAGTTAAATCTATGTAATGCGAATTATTTTCATATTTAATAGTAAGTTATGTAAGCATTCTTGTAAATTATATTTCGTGAGCAATGGAACTTTTTTTATCTTGTTGATTTAAAGAAATAAAATTTCATTTCGTATTTGCTATTTTTATTTGCAAAATGTGTAATGATTCATTAAATATATTAAAATTACAGAGGGTGTTTACACCGTTTACGAGCAATTTCAGCGCCAATTTTTGCTGTTTAAAATTTAAAGACTAGTTTTTTTAAATGTTTGATCTAACGATCTTGTTTCTAGACTTTAAGTCCGTGTAGTAATAATGCACGTAATAGAAAGGTCTTTCGTAAAATTTTCTTTAGGGTTATTGTTTGCCATTCTTCTTTCATTACTTTCCAGAGTCCATTAATCGTGGTATGAAAGAACTCTTTTTATCAGACCAAAGGCACAATAATCGATTCGTGAAACATTGGAGGACTTTTCAGAAATATATTGAGAAGGCATATGTACAATTCCTGAAATGGTTTTCTTTTTTCAAGGAATGAGATGATAGTTTTTGAAGTACGCTATGACTGTTGACTTTGGCTCACGGCACTTTCCCTCTTTGAAAGTCGTTCGGATAAAGAAATGTAATTTCTTTTGTAAATATCAGACGTAAAACATTCTCCTGATAGAGTATGAGTTGGTTTTAACATTGCTTTCCTTTCTTCTTATTTTCAACTCTCCGTTGTAAGAGAAACTTGCGAAAAGTAGTCTTTACTGAAGCTTACTTTATGTTCTTGGAATCAGCTTTGGATATCATTTTCTCTATATTTTCGATAGCAAATAGATATTTTTCTTTGAAGTCATTTAAGTATTTTTTCTTCATCTAGAGTAAGGTTGTATTTCCACTTATTTCCTGCTAAATAGTTGTCACATAAAAAAGCTTACAAAAAATATATTTTGCATCGCTTACAGCTTTGCAAAATGTCTTACATTCAGCCATACACTTCTGCAGAAGACGGTGAACATTATGATTTTTAACTTTCTTTACCAATTATAGAGCATATTTTTCAATCATATATATCTTATTCAAATTTTCAATCGTTAAAAAAATATTTATTATTCAACCACTCAAGTTCAAATACATTTTTTAATTTTTTAGTAGGGGAAACTTGATGTTAATACAGTTTTTTTCAAATATTAATTTATTGTGATTAAATTTGACTAATTAATTATAGTTTAAGAGATCTATTTCAGTCGATATTATTCCTCTAGATGGCAACACCTTCGGATAGAACAGCTTTTGTTAAATTTGTGATATAGATTTAACTTAATCTGAATAATCATATGCTAGTTAGACTTTAACATTCGTTTTACACTGGTTTTTAGATAAATTCTTACCTTTTATATTCAACTGTTATTAAAAAAATGTAATTACAAATTTAATGCAGTTAAAAAGTTTTTAATGTTAATTTAAAAGGTGTTTTGCCACTTAAAAATATTCTGATTCTGTCATTATATACATATTTATATTAATTGTAATTATTATTTAATAAAAAGTAATTAAAATAAAATTTTCCTTTGTTGATCTAAGTAGGAATTGACTTTTAATTTTTTTTTTATATTACTTGATAAAATGCATTACATAATACTTATAAAACATAACTTGTAAATACTAAAATCTACAAAAGGAATTACAAATTAGATAGATTTTGTATTTCAAAGTTTAAGAATTTATACATATTGCTTTCCATGAAATTTCAGAAAACAGGAATCAACACCTAGGGGGACATTGCCAGCTGTACAAACGGGGGTATCTTGTGCTTGTCTCATAAGCTTTAGTGGAGCACAAACGGCAACATCTATATAATTTTTGTAAAGTTGACGTATTGTCGCCTTTTTAAGTCAATCGTTAGTCATCTGGAACATTTGTTTACTGCTTAGGAAAGTTTCATGTCATCCTTCGAGTTTATGACTTGAAAATTCAGAAATCAGTTGTCGTGCTAACTGCACAAATCATAAGTGGGAAAATAGCTCCTATTGACATTTGAAAATTAATGAAGTTGGTGGGAAGTATACTTATCATGGCCTTATAAAGGGGTTAAGCTGCAAATCTTCATTTTTTAAGTTGTTCCCTCCCCTACATGGGTTTGCCATGAAATTTCTTTTATCATTAACGAATCATTTTAAGCAAAATGTATCATTTTCGGGTACTTATTTGAGACTTCTTTCCATGTAGAAATAATGATTGATGACCTTTTCTTTTTCAGTTAATACTTCTAAGTATTTTTAACTTATAAATTTTATACCATTGTTTCACAACATTTTTTAGTTACGAAATAAGAACATTTTCCTTGGAATGCGCAAAAAACGTATCCTTCGACGCACAGCTTTTTTACACATTCCATTTTGAAAGAATAAATTCGATAGTATTAAACGGTAATTTTAATTTTAATTACGGAGTTTTTCCCTGGAATTCTCCACACCCTCCTCCAAATATTCACATTTTAAAATTCTTTTGCGAACTGACTCTAAAAATTTATAAGTAATTTCTGTACTTATAAGCAGATGTTTTTAATCTCTTTCTGTATATATAAAAAAAGCTTTTCGTGACGTTGCTAATAAACATACATTGTATTACGTACTATCGCAACAATGCCAACGTTCTAGATAACTCGCCAAGTTCATATTTCGCATATATCATACTCCTTCAATTGGCAACCATATGCTTCGTTTTATATAATGTCGCCAATAAAGCAGCTTCTATGATGAATTTAACTGAAGAGGAGTGCCAAAAATGAATTTTGAGAAATAAATAAATAAATCGAGTTACATAATACATGTAAATTAGTTTTACAATTTGAGCAATATGTATGAACAGCTGTATAATTTGAACAATTGAAGTTGGTCCACTGTTAAGCGGACAGAGAAGATATACCCACTACTCCTAGGAATTGTAATATTTACTGAGCTAAAATGTCCTTCTCTCAGAATGAACATTTCTATTTTGCAAAAGAAACAAAACATAATAACTCGATATATTTCACAAACATCATTTTAAATTGCATTTTTAATAAACATAAAATTTTATTTGATTAAAAAAATACTTTCCTATCCATTTTATAAATCATACGTTCTTTTACTTTTTAATCATTTGAAATATTTTCTTTTATCTGTTTTGTTTATTCTAGAATTCAATAACTGAAAAATGCAGAAAAAAATATCTTTAACATGGAATTGCAAACTAAAACTGTTTTAACTTTTTTCATATTTTCGAAAACATATTGAATAAATGATTGTTCAATTAGAATATTGAAAAAAGCTTAACACTGAAGTTATTAGTTTAGACTCTCTTTCACTAAATTTTGTTTATTTTTAACTGCACTTTATTCTTAATCTCCTTATTGTTATTAAGTTCAGATGCTAGCAAATATTGATATGGAATAATACTTTGTTACATTTTTTGAATAAGAGCACTCTTGAACTGTCCATATTTATGCACATTAATAATTTATTTTTAAAGAAAAACCCGTATTGGAAAGTATTTGCTCTCGGAACTTTATCAGATCTCTATGGAATAGTATAATTCGCTAAATGCCCTTAATGTTTTTACTTTTGAGCACATGCTTATTCTGTATCAAAACAAATATTCAATTATGCTATTTTTTCTGAGAAAATAAAATCGAAAGTTGAAAAAGAATATGTATAAAAAAAACATTTATTCTCCTGTTTATTATTTTCTATTGATATAATCAAGTTGGTTCTGAGCTAAAGACCAGTGTGATTTCATTTTATCTTGACTTTTTTTATCTTAGTATCATTTATTCTCTTTTTGAATCCTTCTTGAGTTATCACATGGCAAAATCAATTTATCTTGCTTTCTAATCGAATGATATTTTGTTTGTTTAATAGAAAATTCACGCTCTAGTGGGATTAGTTTTCTGACTCTTAACTTAAGGTTCTTAGAACTAACTTAAGTTTCTATCTACTTTGAAAACTGATGATACAGCGCAAATAAGATCAAAAGAGAATGACTGAAGCTATATGGAGGTCAACGCTATAGGTTTATTCTTAAAGAACATCTAGAATTGGGATTATTTTTAAGTTATCGAGATCCTGTTGAATTTGTTGATTTCATTTTCCAATACTGGCTTAATTAAGTTTTAATTAAGTAATTAAAACACTTAAAGTATTTGGATGTACACATTTCTTTAAATTTTATGCAAGTAATATGTAAATTTAAAATAATTGCTTTTTTCCTTGCTTACCGAAAGACAAAAGATGGAAACAAAATGTTTAGTAAACTCATAAAAGTTTGTTAGATAGACAGGGTGATTGCAACTCAAGTTCCACTTTCAAAATGCTGTAAAAAATACCTATTACTCAAAATCACTTCAAATTTGAACTGGGTATGCTTGGAAAACGGTATGTCATAAGAAAAAAATCATTGGTGTTTTCATTGTTGCTTTCTATGTGATTTTTGGTCCAAGGACAATTAAAAGTCGATTTTTCCCGTCCAATGGGGTACGACCTTACTGTGATGGGTAGGCTTTACATTAGCGCTGCAAAAACTATCGAATGACTCGGAAGTAATTTTTTTCCGTCAAAAAACCGAAACAATCTTGCACATGAACTGTACAGTTAGTTCAACGTGCAACTCTTGCCAAGGTCGTCGAAATTTGATTCAAAATGACAACTATAACCGAATCCACTATCGTTGTGCCGCTTAAAGCGCTATATATTGGTACACTTTAGAACTTTTTTCTTATACCAAACCGTTCCCCCCCCCCTTTTCAAGTATATGCAGTTCAAATTTGAAATCAGTTTGACCAGTGGTTCTTTTTTACAGCATTTTGAAAGTGGAATTTTAATTATGATCACATTGTACGTTTATTTACTATTCAATACATAAAGGGTGTTTTTTTGAGAGGTATAGAACTTTAAATTGCAATAAAACAACGATGTATTATTCGATTGACATGAATTTTTTTTATTCGAAAGATAATCTTGTGGCATTACATTTTAAATATGATTTCTGGCATAGGACTGTCACGGCTGGCTCGGATGTAGTCCAATCTGGACGTCCAATTTTCGATTAATTTTTCCAACATTTGTGGCCGTATATCGGCAATAACACGGCGAATGTTGTCTTCCAAATGGTCAAGCGTTTGTGGCTTATCCGCATAGACCAATGACTTTACATAGTTCCACAAAAAATAGTCTAGTGGTGTTAAATCACAAGATCTTGGAGGCCAATTCAGGCGGTCACCAAACGTGTCTTTCAATAAATCGATTGTGGCACGAGCTGTGTGACATGTTGCGCCGTCTTGTTGGAACCACAGCTCCTGGACATCATGATTGTTCAATTCAGGAATGAAAAAGTTAGTAAGCATGGCTCTATACCGATCACCATTGACTATAACGTTGTGGCCTTCATCGTTTTTGAAGAAGGATTCCACCAGCCCATAAAGCGCACCAGTCAGTTTTTCTGGATGTAACGGGGTTTCGACATACACTTGTGGATTAGCTTCACTCCAAATGCGGAATTTGAAAGCGTTGTTTAGGCGTGAGTCTATTCATGATGAATTGCCAAACCAAACTGAGAATAAATCACTTGACAGTTGTTAACTCGGTCTCCATCTTGGAAAGTAATGCCAACTTAAACTTCTATACCTGAAAAAAAAAAACACTCTGTATTTTCACGAAAAGTATCAAATATTGTCATAGATTATCTACTGTGCCTGTGAATTTACCATGTGGAATTCAGTCAGTTCTAAAGGATTTTTCACCAGTACAAAGAACATAAACTACGTACAAAAGGTTAATTTGTGTTGTGTTGATCCTTCCAATTAAAATAATGATGCATTTATGCACTTGCTAATTTTCTAACTTTTGAGCTTACCTATTAGAATGAATTTATTGAAAGACTCTTATATCTACCTCAAACGATCGTCTAAATTAAGTTATTAATCAACCCAATAATATTAATACTTACTTAATTTTACATTCTTTTTTGAAGTAGTTTAAAGTTAAAGTTTTCACTTTAAAAATGTATTTCTTAGGCATTTATTGCATTTAAAGCCAAGTAAATTGTCTCTTTGTTATAACAAATAGTTTGTTTTATGATTGACCTGATACACTTTTTTTTTACTAAATATTAATACTATTTAATAATATGTAATTTTCTATCTATCTCTGTCTGTCTAGCTGCATATCTCTCTCATCTTTTTCTATCTATCTATAAATATATTTTTATACAAACGAGAATGAAAAATTAGGAAAGGAAAAATATTAAAAAAATTTAAACTGAGTATAAAGCAATATTCAAAGATGTCTTGCCACTTAAGAGATAAGACATTTTTGGATACTTATTAAAAAAAGTAAAGCTGTAAGTTTTCATCAATAAAACAAGAATTACAAAAAATAAATAAATAAAGTCAATTCCTACTTAGGTCAATATTAAAATTTTTTATTTTAGTTAATTAAATTTAATTCATGAATTAATATTTGTGAAAATTTTGTATTAACAACAAGTGTCATCCACTATAATATATAAAATATATATATATATATATGTATATATATATATATTTCAAACCAAGAGAAAGTTCATTAGAAAAACTTACTGCCGCCATCTTTTTATGCTAAATCTAATTTCGTCTCAGAAATAACGCAGAATAAACTTAAAATTAAAAAATAAAATTTAATTAATAAATTAATATTTGAAAAAGAAAACTATATTAACATCAAGTGTCATCCACTACAAGTTTAAAAAATGTATTTAACTTCCGTGGATGAATAAAAAAGTATTTTATTAACGACTAGCTGTTACCCTTGACTTCGTCAGCGAGGAACTTAACAAAAAAGTGTTTATTCAATTCGCAGTGTTTACGAAAACTTAATAATTATGTATTCCACGTAAAGAAATACCTGTGCTATAAGTATAATGTCATTCTTCTACTTTTTGAATCGATGTTTCTTTTTTGTTTTATTTTTTTTCTTTGTTTTTTTTGTTAATTTTTGTTTTTTTTTGTATTAAATTTATTGAACAATCTCTCTATATACAATATTAAGTTTAATGAAAAAATCTCTCTATTACAATATTAAATTTTTCAATTTCAAAGTAAATAAATAACAACTATTTTCACGAAAGAAAACCTAACGACGTTTAACATTGATTTCTAATTATATCTTAACCCCTTCCAAGACCAACATAAGGAGAAAGAAGCATTTCCCCAGGCTCACATGTTCTGAGAGCATACGCACGCACGAAACCGGACGAATTTCCCGGTTAAGCCTAATTTCATCGGATATTGTTCACTATTTCATTGGTTTTAATTTTGTTTTCGTGGAACCCTAATTTTTTTTCTAAAATAAAAGTAGTCTAAGTTACTCCTTATAAATTAAGCTATCTGCCAGTGAAAGTTCCGTCAAAATCGGTCCAGCCGCTTCAGACATTAGCCGGAATAAACAGAGAGACAGACAGACAGACAGACAAAAATTTTTAAGGTTGATTTTTGGATATAAGTACCGGATATACTTTTAAATGCATTTAGTAAAAAGCTGTTAATTTCAAATTTCAAGCAGACACTTCAATTTTAATTATTTGTATGGATAGATTGGAATTTTGAACAAGATATATATGTATAAATAAATAAATATATATATAGGGAAAGAGTGAACTAATAGTAGAAATTGAGAAAAAGATTATTTATAAGGAACCATAAAAATACGCCTGAAAGCATAGAGTAATCACTGGAATTTAAAACTGAAAATTAAAAGGAAATATATAAGAGAGGAGGGGAGGGGAGAAAATATGTTTAGACTAAAAATAATTCTACAGACATATACTTAAAATTAAAACTTTTTGAAACTAGGATAATTTTTGTATTAGGATGGAACGATATATATAGATCGGACTCTTTTTGCTGTATTAATACAAATATAGGTTCTTGAAATTTTCAATCTAAACATAAATTTAATAAATAAGACTTCTGAAGTGACGGGGAATAGAACAAAAGGATTTCTGTGTAAATCTTGACGAAATAAAATTTATTTATAATTAATCTTTTCACGTCCCTTCAGAAAATATTAGATTTTCTCGCTGAAAAGATTTTAAGATCCTCTTTTCTTTTCTTTTATTTTATTTTTCTTTTTCATTCTTCTTTGTTGTAAAATTTTATAAGTCAGGATGATGTTTTTCTTTCGTTTTTTATATTATTATTTTTGTATCGAACGGGGGAAAAATAAGTAAAAAAAATCTTTAGCTTTTTATCGTGTTACTTTACTTTATATATTTTTTTAAGTTAATTGTTTATATTTTCATTACCTTGACTTTTTAATGATGTTATTTCATATATACATGATTCGGTAGTAAGAGAAAGTTTGAAAATATTTTCAAAAATTTTGATGTTATAGTTACAATATAAACATGTTTTTATTTTTAATTTTTGAAAAACAGAAAAGAGATTAAATATATTTAATATTCCACACTATAATATTTATTAATTCAACTCTATCTGTTCTCGAAAATATTGTTGCAGGTTTTCTCCATCTTCTGGGTTAATCATTCCCGAAACAGGCCTTTTACTGTAAATAATCCGAATGAAATTATTAATACATTGTCTGTCTATATAAAATGACATAATAAGATGAGCTATGAACGCTTCAACATAAAGAAAGTGCTTTCAAAATATTTTCTACTTTTCTCAGAAAATGCGGTATAATCTTGCAAAGATGTTAAACTTAAAATGTTTGTCTCTAAAAATGTTTATCTTTTGTTTCTAAAAATTCTATAATATTAAAGTAAAAAAAAATTGAGCCCATAACTTAGATAAAAGTTTAAAAGATGCATTCTCATTTAGCATAAAAATATAAGTTATAAAACTATTTTAATTTTATTGAAGTTTTTATTTCTTTGTTTAGTTGCAACTAAATCTGTTACATATAATGTAGTAGACTCTTTAAGAATTTGCATGATAAAAAACTTTACAGAACTACAAATTTTTTTGCGTAAAACATGATAAATTTATACTCAAACAAACACAGAGATTTTCTATTTCTATTCAAAGGTGTATTTTTCAATTTGTTGTTCATACAATTCTTTTTACCTTGCTTACTGTTTAGATAAAGAAATCTTGTGTCTTGAGTTTTTGTTCGTGTATTGGTGCTTTTTTTTATAAGGTTGTGTTAGACGAACTTGTGTGAAAACAGCAGATCAAAATCGGAGACGGTTCAGTTCAATATACGATCACCAAATGCAAAAACAATCCTGGTTGTTTTCTGATGAATATGTTTAGGTTCCAAAACAGTAGAAAAATTCATCACGTTAGCTTTAGAAATCTGAATGTAAAATATTTTCTTTTTTTAAACTTCCCTATTTAAATTTTAGAAGCTTGTTCTCTGGTGTAAATATAATTTCTTATTATGTGACTTTTTTTAGTTTAGTATCTAATGATAAAATATAAACTATATCCTGTGATGGAATTGATGACATTATTGTAAAATTTAAAATCAGAAACACGATACTGACAGGTTTACAGGTACTTCTAAAATTAATTTGGAGATATATATGTGATTTAAACTTAAAAATATATGAATCATATATATATACATATACTAGCTGGTATACCCGTTCATCGCACGAGTGTATTGAAAAATTAAACAATACAGATTGAAAGATAAAGAAGTTTTTAATGATTTAATTTTACGTAAATTGCAAATTGAACAAAACAAAACAAAAATTGTATATCTCAGCTGATCAAAAAAACATATTTGTTAAATTTTAAGTCTGAGGGTCTAATAGCTGATAAAAAGGATTTTTTTTATTTATAACACTCCGTAACTCTCTTGTGGGTTGGTTTTTGAAAACACTTTCCTAAGCTGATCTCTGCTAAAAAAAAGTAACACATTTTGTGTAACGAACGCTTAAAATAGTGTAAATAATTTATATCTGGATGTATAATGCATTAATATTACTATCTTATGCATTTAATTTATGTTAAAATTGTAATATTCGCAAGCAACGCAGTTCCTTACATTATAATGGCAATTCAATGGAAACATAGCGAAATGTTGGTGATAGAGCCAAGTTGGCATCACTTTTGGTGACTCCGTTGGCAAGTTGACGATTGATTGAAGGTACAGAAGTTGATATGTTGTAGCGCCACCTGGTGGAGAGCTGCATCAAAGAGGATAGCACAAAACTCGTCTCCACAAAAAGTGCATATGTATGCCAATTTTCATAGTGATCGGTTGAACAGTGTTGGTTTGAAGCGATTTCATATATATGTATACACATATCCATTTATATATATATATATATATATATATATATATATATATATATATATATATATATATATATATATATATATATATATATGTATGTATGTATATAACTCTAAAGGAATATTGCTATATTATAGCATAAATTAAGTTTATTTAACTTAAACTTATTGTCCGAAAAATTCTCTAATCCTTCCCAAGCTACATTATTATTGATTATATACAAGTTATCGAAGATTTTTTAATAGAGAAGAAATAGATTCATCATATCAACTCTTTAATTGTAAAAAATATTTTGTTGTACAAAATCCAAGTCAGAATTGTGTTTTACACTATCAAAATATGTTATTTATTTATGTTTGCTTTATTGCACATTTTTTCTATAAATGAGCGCACACAAAAATTTATTTTAAGCAATTTAAGGCTATCTTATTTCTTTTATTCTTTTACTAAGTCTAAGAGAAATAAATGTTTCACTTACTCTCAGAGGTAATGATAAATTAAACCGTAGAAGTTTTATTATTTTGGGTAACGAAGAAGAATCCTGTGTGTAAAGGACTTCATAGTTAGACGCACTTTCCTTCCCAACATTTTGCTTCGAATCGTTTGTTTTCCTTTCCTGTTCAAACAAGTTACTTCGGTGCTCTGAAAGCACAAGCAAAGTAAAATAATTCTGTGGGTTTCTCATGAAAGCTGAGTTTACTTAATTTAAGCTACGCGTAAACAATGTAGACATACGAGTAAACAAGTTACCGAGTTTATTAATAATGAACAATTATATATATATATTATGCTGCGTTTAGTTTAACTTCTGGAAAACCTGAAAGTATTTACCGTTTTGTACTAATTAATACAAAAAATAAATTTTACTTAAAGATCGATCAAAGTTAAATTTATCAATGATATATATATATATATATATATATATATATATATATATACTCGTATAAATGGGGGAAAAGGGGGGACAACGATGAATGTAAAGCAAATGAAAATTAAAAATGTTCTAATATTTATATGTTAATATTTTTAACGAAGTAAATAGATTTTAAAATGAATATTCACACTGTGCATTTGTTTAAAATTTAGGATGTTTTGAATTTGTATATAGAAATGCACTACAGTTACATTTCGGCATAGCAAATATGTTCAAAATTCATTCGTTTTTTAAAATTCTAAACAACAAAAAATAAAATTTATTCTTTTAAGACTCAAAACAACACTTAAAGTAAAATTTATTCTTTTAAAACTCTAAATAGCAAATGCTTATTTATAATGTTTTATATTAAACATTTTTGATCAATATTTTCCTGCATGTTTCAATATATGTATACAAGTTTCAAGATTTTAAACCTTTAATTTTTCCATGTAAATGTATGTATAAGCAAATAAATATTTTATCAAATTTTTAAACCTTTATATTTATTTAATATGCTCGCGTTTTCAGCCGAGATGGCTTTAAATTTATTTTTTGTAAGATTTGTTGTTGTATGTGTAAAACACTGCGATTTTTATCACTTTACATTTAAAGAAAATATTTCCTTTGCAGGATTTAGGTATTTATCAAATGAATTTTAAGAAATTTTCTTGTATGTGAAGTATCTTTTTCAAAAGTAAATATTAAGCAGTTTTTTCTAAAATATAAAAAAATAATAAAACTGAACTGCTTGTCATTTTTGTTAACTATTTACTCTAAGCTGGGTCATTTCAACCCATAGAAATATTAATAATACAAGTAATAAAATTTTGACGAGACCATCAAGATATACTTGTGGTTACCACCTGCATAAAAATGTCAGATAATAAAATGGAAGAAAAATCATACATAGCTTTTATGTTCTGTCCAATTAATATTTTGTTTCTGTTTATTTTTTAGTGGTTAAAGCAAGTGAATCTGGATAATGCTAATGCAGATTCCGGAAAGCATGCTATATCTATGAAAGGAGAATATTTTAATGTCTTAACAAAACCTTTCTTACTTGACTATGTTCTTAAAGATGACGTCTATTACCATAAACTAATGATTGAAAACGCCCAGATGGAAGATGCCGGAAAATATGTGTGTCTTGGGGCGAATACTGACGGTTACGATTACCAATTTACGTATCTTGAAGTAATTCCGAGTAAGCATATTCTTTTTCTCAAAAATTATAATACTTATTGGTACAGTAAAAAAATATTACTCACACTATAATATATTACATAAAATATAGTTGATAAACACTTTTTAATGCACCAATAAAGTTTCGCTAAAGCGTTATTTATGATTCTGAGTTTTGGCATGGATGAGCAAAAATGTCCTGTTAGTCTAAAATAAAGTAACATTTAAGGTATACCAAAGTTAGTTTATCAAATTTGTGTAAAACATGTGAAACATTGGATAGCAAATGTTCTCTAAATAAAAGCACACATCTGGTTTAAGACAAATCATTGAGAGAAAATTCACCTTCTTAAAAAAATTATAATGAATTTTTATTAGATAATCATATATCCAAATGCATTACTTAACATTAACTACGTAACCATATGTGACGGAAATCATACCTTCTGTTCTTCAACTAATGTTTAATACTGTATATTATTTTCGAATCATCATCTTACTTTTTAAAATATTTTTTTTAAAAAAAAAATACGAACTTTTTTTTTACTTTATTATTTGAAACAGTTTTATATGTATTCGAGTTATGATGATAGAGTATTATTTAATTGTAATAATATACTGTTAAACATTCTTAGTTTTGTTCCTTTAATCGAAGTTTGTATTAAAATTGTATCAAAATCTTTAGTATTAGTATAATCAATTGTTAGATATTAGTTGTAACTAATAATCTGAAATGTGAATTCACACAAACGCTTCTCTAGATTAAATGCTGTGTTTAGAAATTATGTATGAAAGGGACACTTAAAATCAATCAAATTTAAATAAAAATACAAAAAGCAAGTTTCATTTTTATAACTGTAAAATATGGTGTTTACTACCGAAAAAATTATGCATAAAAATGTATAGTTAAACCTAAACTGTTGGAACTCATCAAATTAATTACGAGAATGCAGATCTATGTTAAAGGCATAAAATTCAGAAATTTTTTTCTTTATTTAGTACCGGAATTTGTTGTATAAAATCCATGACTGATACAAATACTAATTTTAGCACTTCTTCCGAATGAGTGAACTAGGTTTAACATTGCTTCATCAACCATAATTATTTAATTATGGAGTAAGTAATTGCATCACTGACTGCTGACAACTTTCTGGGGTGGTAAAAATAATACTCGAGTCAGTAATTCCCTTCAGAATTATTTTTTTTGTGGGTGAAATAAAGATCTGTATTTGAAAACTAAGTAAGCAGATAGCAATAAATACTCTCTATTGCTTCTTTAAAAATAATCCGTAGTGTATTCATATTTATAATAAACACATCTGAATAAATTATAATATTAATAAAAGCCTTGAATTATATTTTTAAGCAAAATAAAGCTTATCTCGTTAAAGTTATATTTTTTTTCTAATCTATATGAATACAATCAAACTTGAAATACAACGAGTCAAGTGTTAAAATACAGAGATAGGTTTATAATAATTTTTTGTGTATTAATTAACATTATTTGTTTGTCATGGAGTTTCGCATACTCTTGAATAAAGTTATTTTTTTTAATTCTGTAAATATGTCATGAAGAGTTTCATCCTTTTGAAAAATGCATACAAAATTACATACATACATTTGATATGGGTCAAAATCTTTCGGGATTGGTTTGAGGAACATTATGGAGAATTTTAACGATTAACTTGGACACCTGGATCGCAGATATGAATCCCTATAAATATATGTGGCAAATAATCCAAAGGTCGATTTCGTGCACAAAATGTTTCACTGTCAACTCTTTCGCAATTATGGATGACTGTAGTTGCTGGTTGGCGGAATTTTTTTTCAGGGTAGTTTCGACAACTTCTTGAATGAATGTTTAGTCAATTTGCTGCACTTTGCTGGTCGACAGGCCACGCGATATTAAAAGCTATGTATTTCAGTGTAATACTGATAAATATGCTACATATTTATCAGTATTATTGCGATGTTGTCTATGATCAACCGTAACGATTTGTGAGCATCATGCAGTATGGATGTATTTTATAATGAATAGTTATATGTAGTAATAATATTACATATAATTAAGACACCTGGAAACATAAAGTTTTAGATTATTTGGAAAAACAATAATGTTCTTCGTCATATTTGTCCAAACGAAGTCACATATATTGTTTTGGACAGAAATGCATTTATTAAAAACCGTTTTTGCATAATACCCATGACAAACATTTGTATGAGGAACAAAATTGTTATGAAAATTTCATACCCATTACTATTATGCCATCATTCTTGGAAATGCGCATATATGCAGTTAGCATGCGCATATATGCAGCTTGAAGTTTAGTGCCAATATCGGAAGGATATAAGGCACACTCTGCCAGTGTACACTCAGCATTTATGTGAAAGCTATTGAACGATCTGAGTCGTTTAAACTATATACAATAGTTTAAACGACTCCGATTTTCTGCCTCAATGTAATAAGTCCATTAGGCAGTCGTGTAGATGACCATCTGAATAATTTTATTCGAGGTTGAATCATCAGCAAGAGGGTCCAGTCGAAGTGTGGCTGTGGAGTTCAGGTCGTACACAACATCTTTCACGAGTTTGGACAGCATTTCAATTTACAGCAAAAGTTAGTTGTCTGAGGATTCCGTAATGATTACCCACGAGAGAGTAAATTGGTGAAGAACTGGTGATGGGGATGAAAAAGGTGAATCTAAATACAATTGAAGACATTTGTTGATAACATGGTACTCAGCATGGACATACAATGTAAATCCTGAGCAGCAGTCAGAAATGCTCATATCCCATAAAGCCTGGGTTTTTGCTGTCAGCTATCTGTCACTTGAGGGCTTTGGTCTTCTGTCCGATTGTGCTCGAAGATTTTCTTTTTTTTCCCATAAAATCTCTTTTTATCTTTTGAATTTCTTTTTTGGAATGTTTTGTTTACTTTCTTTTCTTTTTTTTTACACTTTTGGGTTCTTTTGGTGTTATTTGTGTCGATTTAGAACAGTTTTGCACTACGTTATACTAAAAAAGTCCGAACGACTTTAATTTTAACACACCAGTGTGAATTTTCCTTTATTTCAGAGATTGAAAAACTGAAACCCTGGTTCGAAATCTTTAGCAACATAATTATAGTCTCTTCATCATCAAAAAAGATTGATGATATTTGTATTATGGAATAAATATTCTAAGTACCTGGGAATATATAATGATCCATTTCAGAGTTAAAAAAAATCAGATAGTGCATTGAAATTTTTAAAAATGTGTTTCTATTTCTTAGATTTAGGTTTTTTAAGGAATTTTTAAAATTGTTATTGTATTGGATGTTTATGGCTGTTTAACGAAGTCAGCAACTGAGCTGGCTCCCTACTTTTATTCTTCTAGTGGCCAAAAGTTTTTACATGACTTTAAATAAAAATAAAATAAAATAAAAATAAATTTAAATTTAAATAAAATGTGATGTTGTCTGAAAAAGAAAATTTTAAGAGAAAATGAGAATATACAGCGTATACTTAAATACTTCTGAATATTTCTTTTAAATCACTTGTAATGGAGACATTGTAAATAATAAATAAAAGGAAAGTTAAGTGCTCTTGAGACTTCTTACAGCTTTGTTACTAGGCTGATTAGATTTATGTTTCTGCTTCTTGATTTTTAAAACTGTAATGACTATATTAATCAAATTATAAGAAGGAAGGCATTCTTATCAGAAAAAATATCAGTTACAAGCTCAGGGGAACGACGAAATAAAACAGAAAAACGATTTTAAATCTAAGATTTATTAAATTACTTCTTTTTGCTTGAAATTTCTCAGTTTCTTTTAAAGATGTGTTATTAATGCATTGCGCGGAACATTACTTGAGCGTAACTTAACTCGCAATGCACTGGTGTTTGCAGTACTGCACTGGCTTTTGTATTACATCAACATTTCATTATTAAATTGACGATAAAATTTTTCTGCATTTTGGCTGTTTTCCAATACTTAAAAAGGACATAAAATAATTTAAAATGAAACATTCTTAATGGATGTAGAGATGATATCTAAATCGAAGTTTTAAGAAGGGCTGTTTTAGGAAAGTAAAGTGCAACGTTACATTTTGCTCTTTTACAAGAAGAACTAGTAATGCATTAAAGAAATAAGATAACTTACATTTCAAACGAAATACCTTTCGTTTGACGGAAGAGTTTTAGATAAAAATCGATGAAATAATAACAAAAGTAATGCTTAAAGCCTTTGTGCTACTTAACGTACCCAAAGTTTGTTTACATATTGTGTATGTACAAACTTTTTAATCAGATTTAAATCTGATTCATTGTTCTAAAATTAATATGCACTACACGACATGGAAAAAGTAGCTCTTTGAAAGAGAGGGTAGAATGCAGTGCAAATTGATACGCAAATAGATAATACATTTGTAAATAAGTGGATGTTAATACAGTGATGAAAATTGAAAGTTATTAGTAGGAAGTACCATACATATATATATATATCGCAGTGATACGAGAAAAACCCTACGATGTGGAAATTCATTAAGCGTGTAGATAGTTACCTGATTGACAGAAGCTCATAGGCTCTTAGACATCATCCGTTGTTCAACTTCCCATTGAGACTGAGGAAGATCAAACAGAATCGTTGAAGTAAGTCCGAAATATGTTAGATCGTGGAGAGAACGAGGGACATTGAGGGTTAATGAAGCTACTGAACATATCGCAAGACTTGTCTGTTAATTACTGAGGTGGGTGGTTACATGATGTCCCACTGAAAAATATCTTGTACGATTCTTACGGATGTAGCATTTCATCAACATATCGTCGTGCCACCAATGCTCCATTGATGCATACCAGAGGTGATCTCCTACCATATCTGATGGCACCGTAAACTATTTTGGCTTTTAACAATAGTTGTCGAAATATCTATTTCTCCCCGATGTCTTCTGACTGTTCTCCGGCGACCGTCCTCAGAAAAACATATTCAATAGGTCCTGACGCTTTCGCTATATTTTATGTGAGCTGTCGTCAATAGGAGTTTTCGTGGAGTACGGTTTGTGTGCAAGTTGATTTCATGCAATCGTCGTGAAACTGTTTTCTCAAACATTGGAGCATTGAAAATTCACTATACATTTTGCAGAATCTCGAGAGTAGTTGATTGCGGGGACCTTTACTGTATAACTTCGGATGCATTGATCTGTACCTTTCGTTGTACGTCTAGGTGGTGAACTTTTTTTTGCGGCTGTTTATAGTCCATTTTCGATCCATCTGATACAAGTTCTAAGCATGGTTGGCGCATCTATGTGCATTTCAACTGTGATAAGATGGTACGACCAATCAGTTGTACGTAAGGCAACAATTTGCCCTTTTGTAAAATCATTGTATTGACAGAATTGCCTTCGGTGACGTCATTCAGACATTTTTATCTACACGTGTCTTCTGGAACTTAGACATTCTGCATTCAATTGACGACATGCTAGCGACTGTTGTGTGCGGTTAATCTGTCACTGCTTTCAATTTTATCTCAAGCTAAAAAACACATGATCATATTGTATTTCAGATGATCCACATGACTTGTTAAGCTGCGTAATATTTCAAAAATTTTCATATTTGTTGAGCTGAATCATGTTTACAAAAATCAACTAAGCCAATATATTAAATCAAGTTTTTGTACGTAAAATGTGTCGTTTAGTGTTTTTTTTTCAAAAAAAATGTGAGAAACTATTTACAGTTACAGTTAATAAAATTACAACTTTTAAACAACTTAGCTTTCATCATTAATTTTTCAAACATGGACATTAATGTAAAAATGCATTTCCAAAACATTTGGAAAATCATTATTATGATAAGAAGTTATTTTCTGTAGTTTTATTTTGAATTTATTTTTATCCCAGTTTTTTTACTTAAATATTAATCAGTTAGAAATTGTAGATTATCCAAAACGGCCATTAAGTATTCAGAACAACGCAAGATTTTATTTCAGAAAAGTACTTAAGTATTCAATTTTTATCGAGATAGTCTGTACGATAAGCAAAACTATGCATTGTAATAGATTATATGTGTATGCAATACTTTTTAGCATCTTCACAATTATAATGCTCATATATATTGTGGTAACTTTATAAAATGTGTGGTAAAATTATAAAAAAGACAGAACATTATTCCTGTTTTAGGTAAAATAACTGAAAATAGAATCTTCCCCCCCTTTATTTTAATATTACCATGAAAGAACTCCTAATTATTACTCTATTTTATAATTTATTCCTTTATTTTGTGGGTAGTTTAAGCACTACTTATTTTTTTAAAAAACTCCATTTTTATTTTTATTTATGAATTAATTTTTACTTGATATCTTATTTTTCTGAAAGCGATAATAACATACATATGAATAGAAACGACAAAAAAAAAAGAAAAAAAAGAGAGGTTTGATTCTCTATAATGGTTTGTATAGAAGATAATTCGAAAATAAAATTTCAAACTTTTTAAAAAAAGTAATCTAAGTTGTGGTAATATTATTTTAATTTCCATGAATACAAATAAAACGAAGTAATAAAATTAATGTTTTTAGAAATTCATTGCTTATAAATTCATTCAAAGCATTTTGAAAAAATAATATTATTAAAAATTGCATATTTAATGTTTTTCAAGTGCAAAAATTTATTCAAATTTCTTTCTACGTTTATGCTTGAATATTTAAAGACCATTTTAATAATTTGATTTCTAGTCTTAACTGTTTAAAAATTAGATTGTTAGTTTTAACTGTTTTTGTGGAGATATGTATTTAAGAAAACGTTTGAAAAAAAATTACCTAGAAAGTTCGGCTAATTAAAGGACTTTGCCATGATAATTTGCTTTAAGGAAGATAAATTTTCAGAAAAAAATTTCGAAATCGTTTTTAGAAAGAAGGTTTCATCTATTGTAAATATTCTCGATGTTCTAAGTATTATTTCTTTAAAAAAGAAGATAAATTTTATTTTTATTTGAACTGAATTCTACCTTATTTCGGAAAGCTTTCAAGATTTTTTACGGTCCTTATGTAAATCTAAAAACAGTTACAACAAAGCGTACAAAAAAACAACTTTTTTTTTTCATTTGCAATTTTAAGCTTATCTTTTTTCCTAAAATTATAGACTTATTTTTCTTACCATTATTTTCTCTTTTTATCCTTGAGCCAAAAAAAACATCAAAAATGAATGTATTTTACTCATTTTTTTAATTCGTCAAGCATTAATGCGTACTTTTTTACATCTTCTGTTATTGCTGTGCGTGTTTTGTTATTTAAACTTTCATCTTATGAAGAAACCTATAAGGGCAGTTAATATTTTATTTTGTAAGTTCAGCTTAGTTTTACTCTAAATACATTGAAAGGCAAAAAAATCTTCTTCGCTTATAACAGTATTTTTTTGTAACTACTTTTTCCTTAACTTATAGATTGTAAAAGTAATGAAAGTATTTTGTAGGGTGGCATTTAGTAAGTATTTTGTAAGAATATCGGAAATTTGCTAATAGGTTATTTTGCTCTTAAAAATTGAATCTATTGCAGCATTTCTCAAACTGTGGGGTGCACCCCCTAGGGTTGCTTAATAATCGCACTAGGAGGGAGGGGGCTCGAGCATATCGAAAAGTCAAAAATAAAAGATTGCTAAAAAAGTATTAATTTACTGCAAGGAAGCAAAACAAAATACTTTCTGAAAAAATAAAAAAAGTACATATTTATACTGATATAATACACTTATAAATGTATCAGTACCGCACAATGTATTTGATTATCAATTCATCAATACTAAATTAAGAACAAGCTTAATAATTACTAGTGACCTCTTGGGCTTGTCATATACAAAATTTAATACTTATCTTGATAATTTGTATGAATATAATTAAAGTCGCATTGAAACTTTAGCGTCGAAGTACATTATTATTGAATTTAATACATTGTGATTGTATTGGGGTGGTGCGATGAAAATTAGGTCGCAGGTAATGTATTGATCCAAAAAATTTACAATAATTATTGTATTCGTTAGTATACAATTTGTATGCTCTTGTTACTTTTGTAGAATGATCAAAAGTACATCTATCTGTATATCAAAATACACGTTTTTGTGTAATTAAGATTTGTTAACAATAAGAATTTTATTGGTATTTGCTATTTTTTCAAATCATGTTTAATCCATCATGGTAAGAATTAAAACAAATGTAACCACTTTCTATTTTTTAATTAGAATGTAGACCAAATGAATACTATCTACTTTGGTTTATATACCTTTTTTTTGTTTTGCAAAAATTAGAAAAAGTTATAAGTATTAATAAGAAAATACTCTTTAACAATAGAAACAGTTAAAAACACTTTTAGTTTGTTTCTTTTGGATTACCAAATCATATTGCTTTACCAAAAAAATTCCATTGCTGCTCTGATTTCTAATTAACAAATAAAAATAAAAATGTATGCTACTAAAAAGTTTTCTAAAATACTTCTTTACTGAGAATAAAGGACTGCATCATATGAAACCATAAGTTAAATTTCTAAGGCAATTGAATCATTTTATTGAATGATCTTTGATTACTTAGTATATACACAAATATTACTTAAGTAATATGTAACAATGAATATTATGAGAGCGTGCAGAAAATGAAAATTAGTTTAATTATATTAGTAATATTTAATAAGCTTTATGACTGGAAAATATGCAACTAAACTTTAAAGAGCAAGGTTATAATTTAATTTAGAAAAATCAATTATTTAATTATTGATTTAATATATTTTTACGAACCACTTTTGCTAATTTAATATTCGCTATTAACAGAATTTTAAATGTATGTAAATATTTACTCGCAAAAATTTGATTTTGTAACTAATTGTAAAATGAAGATGCACAGTAAAAATGATTAAAGGGGTTCTGTAAAAATTGAATTGAAACAAAGTGATTTCGATATAACAAGTAATGACATTACAGTATTTTTTCCATCTTGAAGCAATTTTCGCATTTTATTTGCACAACATTCATTTAAGTAGTTTCTTGTTAAATAAGAAATGCGTACAAGTATTATAAAAAGTAGGAAATTTGGTTATTAAAAACAATTTATGTAATAAATGTTAAATTTTAATTTTATAAAAATGTGGCTCTCTCTAATTTAGAATTTTTAGTTTTAGTTTCAGTAGGATTTATTAAAGATTTAAATTTATTGAATGCTTAAATGAAATATGCTTTCAAAATAAATCCATCAGTATAGATTGATGAAAATCGTTATTAATGGCTTTAAGTGAAAAATTATGCAATTTACTTTTAATTTTTTCCCCTACAAAATATTATTAAATACATGAAATATTTATACTTATACGTAAATCCAAAATTTAGAAGTAATTTATCAAAAGGTTTCAGAATAATTTTTAACAGCTAATTAAAAATTAAAACGTAACAAAATAAACGAAAAGATCATGAAAGGAAAGATTTTGAATAATAAATGTAAAACATAGCTAAATAAATCAAATTTTATATTCAGTATTAGATACTCTGATTCTTTTTAGTAACTTTTCAAAACTGTTATACTACCAGCCGAAATAAAAAAAATTGTAGTGTTTTAGATGCATTCACGAAAGAAAAGAGTAAAATGCTCAAGAAACTCATTAGTTTACAGAAACAAGTTAAACTACCCGTAGTTAAGAAACTGTTTTAAGCATTTAATTCTACCTTAGAACGTGTAGAAATTAATATCTTAAAAATTAATATCTTAATATATATATATATATATATATATATATTAATTGATTTTCTCTCTTTCTCTCTATATATATGCTGGGTGTCCTAAAATAGACTGACCGTTTTCAAAAATTTATAAAAAAATAAGGTGATGGTTAAAAAAACCAATTTTTGCAGCAAATGCATGAAATAGAGCATAAATATTTCCTCCCAGAATTTCTGGCTTTATTTCTAAAAAGAATTTTCCGACAGGGGGTGTTGCTATGATAAAAAATCATCAAAATACGCGCCCGCAGAAGTGTTTGATTTTTTGATAGCAGTAGATTCTGAGCAGTATATTCTGTTGGAAACGTTGAAAGTGACACATTTATTGGAGGAAAGAATTTTCCTTGTAGTGCTCTTCCGCCGATTACTGCAACAAGAAGGAACTTTCAATGTAAATTCTAGATCTCTAATGGTCTGCAACCGAATATAATAAAAAAAAACATTGTACGATAAATTCAAACGAACGGAGAAAGGTAATGTTCCAAATGAGAAACACACACGCCTCTGAAGGAAATCAGCCCGAAAAATTGAAGCCGCTTGTCATTTGAGCAAAACGGAGATTCACACGGTAATGTGTTCTCGGACTTACATACAAAAACCCAACACAGCAACCGCCTTAGACTTTCTGTAGAGGAAGGGAACATGTTATTGGAACGAATTGCTCTGAATAATTGATGGTGACAATATTCATGTGAACTCTGTATAGTTTTCTGATGAAGAACATTTTCATTTTGATCAATTTGTCACTAAGAAAAGTTTTCAAATTTTGATAAATGAGATTTTTTATGTGTATGCTCATAATCCCTCCATTCTCAAAAAATATTTGTATGGACAGCTGATTCTAATAGAGGTATAATTGGACTCTTTTTTTATTATGTGACAGTGATTTCAATATGTTTAAATTTTGCAAAATTTTATGGAAATTGAACAAGCTGTTTTCGAATTAACCGCAATATCCTGGTTTATGCAAGATGATGCTAGGCCTCATTGGACTACCGATTTTTTAGTTTCTTAGAGAAATATTTTGATAAATTAATAATTGCTTTTAATTACCCATGCTTCACAGGAAAAAAAATATAGTGGTCACCATTTTTACTTGACTTGAATCCATGCAATGTGCTTTCCTTTAGAGACACTTGAAAGATGAGTTTATTGGAAAACCCTGGTAATACTTAAACATCTCGAAGAAAAAATCAATGATGAACGTGCAGCCATTTCAATGGCCACTCTGCGGAAAATGTTTGCTAATTTCGTTTTCGGATTACGACATGGGATTGCGGTTGACGGTCGATATTTCGAAAATATCCCTGCGTGATTTTCATTCATTAAAAGATTTCGAACATATATGCTGTAATTTTCAATTATTTTTCTGTGACTCACAAGTTAACTATCTGCAACACCACCTATCGGATTTTTTTTGAAAAACTCGGAAATCTGTGGGAGGAAAATTTACACTGCTTCGAAGATTTGCTGCAAGAATTGCTTTTTTTAACCTTAAGTTTTCTCCGGTATTAAATTTTTGAATACCGATATTTTAGAAATGCTTATATGTATTGGTTGATGCATGTATTAAGAAATGATATTCATATTTCTTAGTATCGATTAATCAGACAAAAGAAATCTTGTTAAATAAAATAGACTTAATCATATTCAAGCGCTACGATACAAATGTGTTTTTATGGAGAAAATTTGTTTTTCATGAGGGGGGAAAAAGAACAGAACCTAAAATCTGACTAATAATATAATTTTGTAACATAATAATATTCTTCTTTTTCTTTCTTAACTGTTCCCCATTTACAAAGTATTAGCATATGGAATTGGATAATGCAAAGTAAAACCACCTGTAGTGTAATCTGGATAAAGATTTCGCTTTTTTAATGTATCCATGTTTCTAAAACTCTAATGAAAAGTATCTAAAAATATTTTTTGTAATAATACAATAGTATCAACTTGTTGTTGTTGTTACTAATGCCACTTGATCAGCAAAGGGCCCGCGACACAATATTTTGGGCATGCCACTGATCAAAACGGTTTGCATTTAAATTCAAAATAACAATGTTCAATATGAAGTATTACGAGAAACGTGAGTGATCGGTCACAGTTTTCAGCTAGATTTTCTCAGTTAAAAGAATTATCGGAAACGCTCGTTTTTTTATGTACCTTGATGTGACTTCATTTAATAAACTGAAGTTGTCCCAATTCTATTGGTTGTAAATTGAAAAATTTGAAGTGCAACTCTGATTGATTTCAAGTCTAGTACAATATGAATTAAAAAATTTGTTGAAAAAAAGGAGACAGTTGGAATTGTGGATTAAAACAGAAAGATATATTAACAAGCAATATAAGCTAAAATGCTAATAATGAAATTTTAGAAACATGGAATTCGATTTCAGATACTTTTAGCTGTTTGAAAAAAACTGGTTCATGCTATTTTTACCATATTTTTATCTACCTATGCCTGTGAGTCATTATATTCAAAGATGAATAACATTAAAGACTCACAAACCGTTTGAAAGGTTACTCCAATTCAGTTTGCGTTCTGTGGTAAAAGTAACATCTTACAGTCCTAAGTTATTTGTCATCTAATCTACCACAACAGAATTCACGCTAATGTTACCTGAATTTGAATTACACTAATAAACAAAACATTTACTACTATACTGTACAAAATGTATTTTTCGTTGTAATTAGAGTTTTGAGTTATTAGTATTCAGTTTTTTATTCTTTTCTCAATAATCACAAGTCAAAATTATTTGACGGCACGTCTATACCTGCTTAATCATTTCTTAAAGAAAAAATGGCACGTTGATCGAAAAGAGCTCGCCACCCCTGGGCTAAATCAAGGACCACGAAATTCATCATGGCAAAGGGCTTAGTGACGCCTGGCGTTAACCACCATTCAGGTGACAGAACGGTTTAGCTTGGTTTCACCCCAATTTTGAGGGAAAACACCCTGGGGGTGGTCAGGGGCCTCCCACCTATCTTCCCCTTCCACCAACCTCACGAGAGGATTTGCGGCTCGACGGCTATTTAAAGTACCCCCATGCCGCGAAGGCACTATACATTTACAAACATCCATTTTTTCTCCGGGATTTGAACCCAGTCACAACGGCACAACAATCAGCGTTGCTAACCACTGTACCGCATGGGCAACTTACTTTAAAATATTATTTGGAATAATATTATCGACTTATAAAATACGAGAATGATAATATCTTATGTTTCGAGAATTCTATTTTAATGCGTTCTTTTTTTTACTTGAACAAAAAATAAAAAAAGTAGCATTTTGTACTCGATAATGTAGGAATTGCAATTTTATTGTAACTGAAATGCACATTAAAAGTCGTACGTTTCATAGCATATTTATGAATTAAATTATATGTAAAGTACATCTGAAAATAAATAAGCAAATTTCCTATTCTACACAACTTATATATATGTATATCAAAATTGTCTACTAAATCTTTTAATACCAATTTGTTGATTTTATTTTAATAACTTTTGAAAATTTCTTACATATTTTTATTTATTATTAGAATACATTGTAACAATCATGATTAATTAATTGGATATTAGATGTACATGGGGGAAAAAAGCTTCGGATATTAAAAATTTAAAGAAGTTTTTTTAAAAGGTACTATATGTGTGTGTATATGTGTTCCTACAGTCATTAGAAAAAAAGTTAAAATTTTATATAATATTATTTTTCTACTTATATTTTAATAATAACGTTTTAAAGCAAGAGATTTATATCCATTGAACATTATTTAAGTTGATTTCATTTCACCAAATGAAATTTGTGTTTAGTTGATAAACAAGCTTGTACTAAATGGATATTTTCTGCAAAATGATTCCACAGATTTATCCATTAAATTTAATTCTTATCCCTTTTTATTAAGTTTTTTTTTCCATTAATAGAAACATATTTTCCTCACACTTAATGCATTGCTTTTAGTGGTACATGTGGAAGCTTCTTCAGATTTAGTTGATAAAATCTCTATATATATGTATAAGAGAGAGTCCTGTAGAAAATAGTATATTTCTTTTATAATGAGTAGGATTTTTTTCCCTTCAGAATTTGTTTCATACCCTGGACAGTTAAATTATGAATTCTGTTAAATTTTTGCTTTACCCAATGAAATGTACAATAATAATTTTACTTTTTTATCTAATTTATATTTAGTAAAATTTAATTATAATAAAATAATATTTTTTTCAAAATAAGTGGAATGCTTGCGTTTTTTCTCTATGATCGAAATTTTGAATTAAGATAGAAATTTAGATTTAATTCTCACAAGAAAATGCTGCATATAATAATAAATTATTGCTTTTATATATTATATTTAGAACAGTATATCGAAATATTTATTTAATGTGAACAAAATATAATAATTCTAAATGAACTACATATATTACATATGTTTGTATTTTTTTCAATATATATAAACACACAATATATATATTTTTTTAAAAAAAACCTTTTCACTTTTTTTGTTTTCATTTTTTGAAACATAACTTTTAATGAAAGAAAAAAAAATCACAAATTAACTACTTCTATTGTATTGTGTGCATTTTACTTCTCTCTCTCTCTCAGTACAACATTACTTGATAGATTGTCCGCATAAAATAAATTGCGAAATTACTGGCTGTATGTTATTTAACAAGAATAATTTTATAATTAATTTAACATGCACCAACAATAATATTTACTTTTGTGAAAATCTCACTTGAATATCTGAATATAAAGGCCATACACTATTTGAGCGTAATAGTGAGTTTTTAAATCTGTGACTACATACACTTATTGCTCCATACAAACTTTAGTCGATAAGAATATATTTAAATTTGTTGTTAAAAATGCTTTGAAAAGTAACAAAAAAAAAGATATTTATTACCTAATAACGCAGTAGACTTTGTTGAAATATTCTTTTTTCCTCATTAGTGGAAAGTAAAATTTCTTTTCACAGACTGAAGTACGCTATTTTCTTTTCATAGGAGATAATGGGTACCATTCTTCGATTTCTTTTCCTATCGTCGTTACAGTAATTGTTGTTGCTGGAGCCGTTTTAGGCTGCATCTTTGCCTTACTGTTTTATTGTCGTCCACGAAGGGGAAGAAGACCTGAAGTGAATTCAGTTGAAGTTTCCATGGTAACCAAAGAAGGTTTTATACCAATGCAGACTGGACCTTCAGATGTGTTAAAATGTCCGATGAAGCCAAGCAAGCAGAGATCAGCACAGCCGGTGACATATGTCACAGGACTTTCAAATAATGTGTGACGAGTTATATGATACAGAGAGATAACCTATATCATTCGATAATGTATTGTCTCTGAGTATTTGTACCTTCTTTCCTAGAATAACATAAGTGTATAAAATGGTATGTGTACCCAAACGGAAATTTTTTTAAAAAAATTGATGAAAATCTTTCCATTTTTATCAACAAATAACACTATTCTTAGTAATAAAGAATTTAATTATATATTTTGGTTTTCTACGCTAATAGAATAGGTAAATTTATTTTAAATATATGACTCTGGCTTAAACCTTAAATGCGTGATTTTTTTTTGCTTTCAGTTTTGAAAAAATACTTTTCTATAGGAATGTAGTCATAGACTATGTAAAAAATAAATTAAAAAAATCCAAGTAATAATACATTGAGTATTTATTTCTTAAAAAGTTGTATATAGACATTTGGTAGCATACAGTATTTCCCAAAAATCTGCCAAATACCCTAAAAAATTTTCAATTGCAACATCAAACATTCACCTGACAACAGATAAAAAGTAGTTTTTATTCAATTAGATAAATCACTCATTTATAAGAAACTCGAAAAAGAAAATTTGTCTCCAAATAACACACTTAACTGTTTCACCCACCTCATTCAAATGTCGTAAAAAAGTATATAAAGCATGCAAATATTAATGTCTTCTTTTTCATATATTATTTACTGTCTATGGTTATCAACGCACGTTGGGAAATGCACACACTCAGGTTTTTGAATAAAATTAAAAGGAACTGGAATGTAGACAATTGACAACAATATGTATTTAAGGGTTGAGTTTTACACATATTTTTAAAATCTGTAAAAAAGTGTATGTATATTTTTTATAATCAAGCATTGTTGTAAATAATATGTAATACATACATTGATATTAAGGTGTAATAAATACGTGGTCTTTTAACTGGTAAATTAATAATGCTGTTTAATATTTTTTTGATTAACTGTATGGTATGAAAACAAGAATATAAGAATAAAATAGGAATAATTGTTTGTCAATTTTGAGTACTGATTGTCCATTGAATAGTTGCTGAACGCGTAACTTCAAGTATGCTGGTTTTTGTAAGTAAAATCCAGCAACATGCAAAATGACACAGAAGAAAAAAAAGGTTTTTGTTATATTTACCCTTATGAGAAATTCTGTATGCTTATTTTTCGTACAATTTGCATATTAATGTAAAACAAAAGTTGGAAAAAAAATGTTGGTTTCAAAACATACTGCTGCTTTCTTTATAAATGTATTTTTATTTAAAAATTTGTTTATATATTTTTAAATTCAAGTAAAATTTAAATGGAAAGTGCAGGCAGAATTTTGTACACAAAAAGAACATTCCTCAAATTTTATTTTGACTTAGAGCAATTTTATGTTTGCTTAGAATAAATATTTGCACGTTAGGCAAATGAGATGTGTATTTATTCAAATTCTTATCAACTCAACTTTATTTAAGCTTTAACGAATATTGCAAAATTACTTCTGAGTACAGATAGTCTCAATGTGTAGAATATATATATACGCGTATGCACACACACACGCACACATATATATATATGTATATGTTTGTGTATGTAGTGAATGGATTTATATGTGTTATACCAGACTTCTGTTTTAAAATGTTTTAAATTAGACATTTGTTGAGAAGTGTTTATATAATATATATATATATACATATATATATATATATATATACATATATAGTAAATTACTTATAAGTAACAGGTAAATGTACAAACTAACTATGATCTGTTTGTTTCTTTAATTGCCTTTCATACATGTAGAAGTTAAATAATCAAGTTTAAAAAGTTATAACAAACTACAGTGGCTGCTTGAAAATTTTTTCCTCACAAATGTGTTACAGAAATACTCTGTGTATAATCAGATTTACCTCGACATAAAATATCCATTTTTACATTGTAACAAAACATTTTGGTACTTTTCCGTTTCGCCTGCGCAAGAGATAAAGTCGCCAAAATGATACAACCGACGCAAAACGGAGTATTCCCAATGGTAACCTTTTACCAACACATTTTCAAAACAAGCCGCGATCTCTTTTCTTTTGAATAGCGTCTTTTTCATTTTATATCAGACATAGATGAAAAATCAAAAAGAACTATCATTTATAACATTTTTGAAGTGCATATTGTGTGTTGTTGAGATTGCGCCGCTGAAACGAAAAAGTACTGATTTTTTCTGTAGTAATTAAAAGCAAAATGATATTAATATCAAAATGTGGCAAATATCTGATGTTAGCAGAACATAATCTGTAGATATGATCAATTTATAACTAAGTGGTTAATTTTATGAATATTCTCTATGTACTGGAATATTGATATTGCCAATTTGTTTCTTGAATCTGAAATGAATTTCAAGAAATAATCAGACAAACATCTTAAATAAATAAATACAGGATACAACTCTGTAACGTGATCACTTGAGACAGTTTGCACTTCAATGCATCTTTTATTTGTAAATGCACATGAAAATATTAAAAATTATGTTGTCAAAATGTATTCCTTTGTGCTAAAATTTACGAGTCGTACTTAATTTTTATCATAAGACGTTTGAAGAAATATTATTTTTTTGTAGTAATGACTGAAATAAATTTGATATTTTTTTTCACCTGGTGATATGAAAAAATAGTGTTTGGTTTCCATAATATAGGGAAAGATGTTTTTGTTATTTTTTCTGTATTTTTTGTATTCAAATGCATGTAAATGTCTTAAAAAACATTTAAAAAAACACATTTTTTTAAAAAATATTATGAATAATTAGGATGATACTCTGTAAAAATATTTTATCCCGATACTAAAATCTTTATATAATTTTTTGATGTATTATAATCATTGCTTTTCTGTGAATCTTAAAACTTTTGTTGTTTCAGCAAATAGACAAAAAGTCCACATATTTATAACTGTGATATATTACATATATAAGACTTTTATGTTTTATGACAATGGATAATATGTATTCTTTGATAAATGTAAACCGTTACGTAATTATTTTGTAATTCATTTGTAATCTGAACATGATTAAAAAAAAATCTTAAGAATCTTCGAATTTCATTCTCTCATTTTTTTTTTTTATTTTTCTCCAGTTTTACTTTACGGGATATATTTTGCAAATAATCAACTCTTATAGATCAAGTACAACGTCCAACACTATTTAAGCTGGATTTATATTATTTTGAAATAATGCACAGAAATGTAATTTGAGTAGTTAGTTGCTTTGTACATGTATAACACATGAATGTGATATTTAAAAAATGATGCCTTACATGATTTCTTTATAAATATTTGAAATTAAAATTTTTAAATGTTTTCTTTCGACATAAAGATACATTTTTCTTAAAAACTGAGAACAGTAGAGAAAGGTACTGATGCATAAAATTTTGTTTGAGATGAGGAAACAATACTTAAACAGTTCGATATATAAAACAATGCTTAAACAGTTCAAAAAGGTACGGTTTCAGTAACACCATTGAATCATCCAAATTCTTAGGCTTGTAGTTGTTGTGGACAACGTAACCTCTTTAGACCTGACATATTTTAAATGAGGAAACAAAAAATTTGATACTTTGATTTTCCTAATAATGAATTGGGTTGTTCGGAAAGTATTTTCGTTTTTTCCCGACAGAGGATTTAATTGTATTTTTTTGCACCCAACTTCACATTTAAGCCGTATAATTTTTATATGCTCTGAGAGCTCATATAGCAAGGCTTGTGTGTGAAAAATTCCAATTAATTCTACGCAGTAGATTTTGGTTGGTGCCCTCTTAAATATGGAGAGCGATAAGCAGCATTTTCGACATATCTTACTGTTTCACTACAGAAAGGGTAGAAATGCTGTTCAAACCAGAAAGAAATTGACCAATGTGTATGGAGAAGGTGTGCTTACAGTACGCCAGTGCCAAAACTGGTTCGCTAAATTTCGATCCGGCAATTTTGATGTCGAAGATGCACCACGTTCGGGAAGGCCGGTTGAAGCTGATAAAGACGCGATAAAGGCATTAGTTGATGCGAAACGACAAATAACAACACGTGAGATCGGATTGAGGTTAAATTTATCAAATTCAACAGTTCATGACCACTTGAAAGGCCTGGGATCATCCTCGAAGCTCGATGTATGGGTTCCCCATGTTCTCACCGAGAGAAATCTGTGTCGCCGCATTGACGTCTGCGATTCGCTTCTCAGACGTCACGAAAATGATCCATTTTTGAAGCGCATCATCACTGGGGACGAAAAAGGTTATGGAGCAAAAAAGATGAACCGGCTCAAACCATTTCCAAAGCCGATATTCACCAAAAAAAGGTGATGCTGTCTGTTTGGTGGAATTTTAAAGGAATCGTTTTTTTTTTAGCTTTTACGGGATAACACAACGATTAATTCGGAAGTCTACTGTCATCAGCTGGACAAACTGAATGATGCACTTCAACAGAAAAGGTCAGAACTAATCAACAGGAAAGGTGTAGTGTTTCACCAAGACAACGCGAGACCTCACACAAGTTTGGTCACTTGCCAAAAGCTTTTACAGCTTGAATGGGATACAATGCCACACCCACCATATTCTCCAGACCTGGCACCATCGGATTATTATCATTCCAAAATTTTTTAGACGGTAAAACCTTCACCTCAAATGAGAAGGTCAAAAACCACCTCGATCAGTTTTTTGCCAGCAAAGACCAAACATTTTATGAGCGTGGAATTATGCTACTACCAGAAAGATAGCAAAAGGTGTTGGACCAGAACGGCCAATATATAATTTAATAAAGTATTTGTTTATTATACGAAAACTGTCTTTCATTTCCACACAAAAAAACGAAATTACTTTCCGAACAACCCAATAGTTAGAAGTACACGTGTGTGTGCTTGGAAAAAAATAAGTTTTTATAAATCGTTTTCTTATGCTGAGAGGTACACATATGTGCACCTCAGGGGTCTTAACTGCAACAATAAAAAATCCAATTTTTTTCCAATTGCAATTATTTTAATAAATTTTCTATAAAAATGGAAGTTTTATGTATAAATTGAAATTTTTCAAAACAATTATATTTTTATAAGCAAAGATACAAAAAATAATTGCATTTAGTATAAAAAACATTATTTCTCGATTTCTAGCCTTCACATCTATATTATGATGCAAATGTGTCTGCCATAAATCTAGGGGAATATCAGATTCCATCATATCGAACATCGGAAAAAATTGTAGTCCAGATTTTACTCCACAGATATTCATTACAGTATTTGGTATTATACCTCTGTAGTATCATTTATACCCTCGTCATCTTCATTTTCAACAAATACATCAACTTCATCAGGCAAAAGTACATCTTCAGAATCGGCTTTATTTGAATCATCGGAAATAATTTCTCTTTGATCATAATTTCCTTTTTTTCTTTCCAAGTTAAATATTCTAATATTCAGAATATAACAATACTTATAATACGTTTCTTAAAATATATAAGAATAAACTAAAACTTAGATTGGAGCTAATTTTTTAAAGTTTATGGCCAATTATAAACAAACCAAATAAATCTCGAATTAGCACAAAATATGACAAGATGAAAGCAAATTTCTATGTAAATTTTATGTATTTCTAAATTTTTCTTAAATTGTTGATTAGAATATAAGCATCATGATATTTATATTCTTACTTAAAATTAAGTGTATAATTAAAAATCAACAAAGTAATCCCGCCATCGTCATAAAAAATTAAATTACACAAGACAAAATTTCAGTTTGAATTTTTCAGTAATAAACAGAATTTCAGTTTGAATTTCATTGACATCTGGAATCGAATAGCAATCAGAGATGCACAGATGTGCACCGCAAAAATGACTTCTAATTAAATTCTACAATTATTAAAAGTGCGATAATTATATGACCTATCAACTCTAGAAAATCTCATCTACATCAAATAAAAAATAAGTTAAAAAAATGTTGAACATATATTTAAGAAATAGCTAAATTTTTTGGCTTCTTATCGAATCAGCAATGCTACTTTGTGCGTTGAAAATCTCGAGGAAAAAAATACAAATTTCACCGTTTGGTGGTAAAACTGAAAATCAGGAACGTGCACAAACGTGCTGAATTGCGTGTTTTCATCCGTTAATAAGATTGAAAGTTAAAAACTTAGAAAGTTAAAACCGTTGGTACACGCATGTGTACCTTGGGTATGAAGAGGTTATGACAATCCATTTTTGTCTTAACCCTTTATCTACCGCATTATGATTTACTGCAAATTTTTTCATGCAAGATTTTTTTTGAATCACTACATTGAAAATTAAGGGATATACATGAATAAAATACTCAACTTTGGAAAATTTAATTCGTTAGAGATAGTTAATTAAATTGGTACTTTAAAGTACCGTCAGCTCACAAAGGTCTGAAATATTCTCATAATACGAAAAGACCGAATGACTTATTTAAAGCAGTTTTAACTCTTAACAATGCTAAATAACCAGAGAACACTGATATTTTACTGCTCAAAATACTTATTTTTAAAGATTATTAAATTTTTATAATTTACTTTTTTACACAGGAAAAAAGCTTTTTTACAGCTTTTACACATAAACATAAGTTGATGATATTCAAAGAAAAAAGCAGTTTTTTTTTCTCATTAATATACACACATTCATTATACTTTGTGCATTTTGAGTGAGATTTTGATTGAATATTTTTTAAAGTACTGCATCCTGGGATAAGAAATGCTATATTTTCTTAACATGAATTATTGCACCTTGAGTCTTGTTCTGTCTCTTGATCGTCATCTTAAGAATCTAACGAGAATTTCAATAGATTATTTGCTGGGCCTTCATCTGAAAAATCATCTGTTAGCTCATCACTGATTTCAGGTGGTAGGTTCTGTAATAAATCCAAAGCTTTTTGAAGACTGAGCTTCGTTTTCCAAGAAAAGGAAATAATAATAATAATAATAGCTCTTTGAACATCTCCAATCACTGTTAAATCTCAGTAACACATAAATATATTAAAATGTTGTTAATTTTCGAAATAAGAATAGATATTTCATCTAACTACATGGCAAAACAAGCTCAGATTCAAAGTTCAAAACTTTTTGGAAACGTTAAAATCAAACATTAAAAAATGCAAAATAAATAAGTTAAGCAAAAATAAATGCCAAAAAAATAACGTAAGTCAATAGCACCATGGGGATGACTCTACAACACAACAAAAACAATAATAAGACACCCGGACGCAAAGTTCTTGTTCCAACACCCAGTGTGCTGTCTGTACTTATAAGTACCACAAAGTTATTCAACTGTAAAATTAATTATATATAAACACTGTTCACTTCAAATAAATAGTCAAATCATTTTCTAAGATCTTTAGTAACATATAAAAAATAAAACACCTTTTGACATTAGCTACTTTTTCTGAACTAAAATGATAATCTACGCAATCCAACCAAACTGTCAGCTGAAACCGCAACTTTTGCTATAAAACTATTCCCCTTCTCCTCTAAAATACTCATCATAGAACCCGTGCAGCCATATATCTTGGTAGAGTAGATTTCAAAGAATATTCCAGCTAAGTATCGTAAGAATATTCGCGTAAAAATGTATATATATATATATATATATATATATATATATATATATATATATATATATATATATATATATATATATATATATGCATAGTTTATATATATGGCTTTTTCCATATACATATATATATATATATATATACAATGAGCTTAGAATTGCGATACCACTAACAAGTTCGTGCATTTCTTAAGCAGAAAACATACTATGCAAATTTTTTGTGTATCCATTGATAGTGAAACACTTGCAACATTAAAAATTAAATTAGAACCCATTTTTCTACTAATATAATAAAGTGTATATTAATAAATTACACATATATCTGAGAAAATTATCAAATTACGTTGTACCTCAGAAACATAAAAGGCCAGAGTTAGCACATTTCGGGAAATCATTATTTGAGAAATAAAGATCAGGTTTTGATTGCGTTATTCATGATTTATTTGACACCGCCGCGGGGTAAAGATTTTTCTAAGTGCGGTTGGAGAAAAAATTCATTTTATAAGAGTACTGGTGCATCTTAAGAGCCAATAGCTAGGTTAATAAAGCGTTCTGAAGTAGTCATTCTTTACGTCATAATTAGGAAAGACGATTCAAACAAAGTAAAATAATCTGGTAGACAAAGGAATTTGACATTAAGGTATGATTCAAACATTTTTGACTATCAGTTAAAAAAAAATGTCATCTAATAAATGAAATTTCAAAATGTTTCAGCAAAGAAAACTTCACGTCAGAGTTTAGAAGAGTCTTAAATTAAATATTAACTCAAATTTTTAAAAATAAAGAAAATATGAAAGCAATCGAAACATTGAGAAGAAATACTTGATGTAGGCTAACCATGCCATGTCATGGAACGATGAGGGAAAACAATTTATGTGTTTTCTTATGAAGAGAAATTTAACCGTGACGGGGGTCCTGATTCTTGCAAACAACTATTGAAAAGAACTGAAAGAATGCTTTATTCGATAGGGGGAGTAGATTAGAAATAATTAGTGAAATCTAGTTATGATGAATTGTGCGATTTACGGCGAATTTCAGAATGTATGAACTCTGCACAGCATACAGTTACGTTATACGTTCATCTGATACTGCTTGAACTTTTTTATTACTTATAACTAGATATTTCAGCAAGACAATATTTCTTGTCAAACACCTAAATTCACTCCAGACTGGTTAAATAAAGAAAAAAAGTTATTTTGCATGGGACCCAAATCGAAGCGTAGATGTGAATTTTATGGAAAATATTTGGGTATATGATGTTGCAAATAGTTACTAATAAACAGTTTTCATCTGCATATAAACTGGAAGTAATCATTGTAAGAGATCCATACAATATTTCTGAAGTTTCGATCTGAACCAACTGTTTCTTTTTTCAACAAAAAAGCGAAGTGCTGGAAGTTATTCCCAAAAATGTCAAAGGAGGATCAATAACACTAATTTCCATGCTTTTTGTTTTTAGGTGAGTGATATTAAAATTTGTTAACACTGCATATTCATTCATTTCTAATATTTTTGATACTTAAACATTTATTACATTATTAAAAATTATTGAATCTTAATTTTAATATGCATACATATATAAATTATATATCATGTACTTAATTTAAGATAACTTTTATTTATTTCATAATTTTCAAAATTTAAATAGCTTTATTATTTCTTACAAAACTGTATGAATTGTTTTCTATTGACATTAATCCAGAAGAAAACCTTGTGATTGGTAATTCGTTATTCAAAAGCAGACACATTTTATTAAATCCAAATAAGAAATTCTATCATAATCTGATTTGAATTGAAATTGACTAAATAACAATTTCGTTCTTTCAGAAATTTGATTTTTATGTGGATGGTTTTTAAGTATTAATTATTGGATCAAAATGACATGGAAAGATATCAGACGACAGTAGTATTGCCAGTTTAAACAATCGCAAGCACATGCATAATATGTATAAGTTGTGCGAATGATTAATACAAATTAATACGGCGTACACCGATACTAAAACCTCTTCTCTTAAGTTTCTAATATAAATAAATTATTGTTCAGCGACATTTCTATCAAATTGTCCAAATATTCTGACAGAACGACGAAGGCTCAAATTTGGTTGCACCGCCAAATATCTTGATGTCCCTTTGATAGCATCTGACTTTGACTAAGGCACATGTGGATTAGATGCGGCAGCCACGTGATTTACTTGGTCAGCAATGGGCTTAGCTCAGATGTCTTAATTAGACATCTACTACACACGCAATAAAGGGCCCAAAGTATGCCAGGAAAAAATGCTCCAAAACATCACATTGCCTCCAAGCTTGAAGTGATAGATAAATGGGTACTAGGAGCAATACATTCACCGAACTATAATTTTCCTACCTTTCTAATGTAACTTAAAACGAGATGCATCGAAACGCGTTAACTTTTCTAATTCTCTATCATCCATTTATTGGAGGCCTGAGCAAATTTGAAAGATTTTTTTTACCTTGCTTGTTGCATGTAACATTGGTGTTTGACCTGGCCCTCAGCTTCTGCAGCGTAAATCAAGCATAGTAATAAGAACATATAAGATTGAAATACATTTTTTCCTCTCTAGTGACCATTTTTTAGTATAGTTTTTAAAAACCTTTTGCTTGAACGCCCTCATATAGCTCTTTTGTTCCATCTAAAATAATATTAATATTAAGATTCTAGAACCATTTGTAGTTTTTTTATGCAACGATTTGTCCAAATCAACCGAAATAACACCATAAGTTAAGCAAGATAATATCGTAAACGCAAGTAAAACTTTCCAAAAAATAAGTATGAAAAATAAAATGGAACTTTATTGAAGAAAAGAAAAAGAAATGCTTCGTTCACAATTGGGCATAGAAAGAAAGACAAAAGTCCGTGCGGCAGATGGTTCTCAAATAAAATCCAGCCTTTAAATGAGATATGTTCTTTGCTGACTGCTGTGCAGAATTCACATCGTCTGTTTATGCTGAGCATAAATTTGTCAACAAGCGATTGATGAATTTCTGCCTATTTCTCTTGCAGCACCAATCATAGATTGGGAATTGTTGTTGGGCACATCAACCTGCTACCTATAGTCCCCCTAGAGTGTCCCACTGGTATTAAATTGAACTTAGATTCAAGGATATTGCCGGTCAATATTTTCATTATTCAGCAGCTTTTTGTCTGCTAGTCTACGAGGAAAATAGTGGTGTCGTACGTGCACAGAAAAGTTGTAACAGTTCTAAGGAGACGCGCATGATAAAGGAAAAGTTCACCATTAAAACCAGACCCCTTAACTAAACCTACTTGTAAGTTATGAAATGTAGTTTAGGTACCAAACATAATAATTTTCTAAGTAAGAACAATACTTCTTTTATGCCGGTGTCTCTTTTGAGGATGACAAAAGATGCATTGCATGTTCTCTCCGCTCCTTCCAGACGAAAAATGAATTTAGAATTGCTGACCGAACTAAATCTGCTCTCATCCATAATCAGTACTAGACTCCATTGCTGATCTGTCCAGTATTAGTGTTTTTAACACCCCAGAAACAACTGTCTCTTATGAGCCGTGTTAATCGCACACAACACTGTTTTGATTGCAATGAAAATGAGACCACTACTGAGCAGCCTCCTGGTTGTGATAAAACGCGATCCGATAGTTTGTGTACGTTTCTTAAGATTTCTTCCGTTATTTATCTTTTGTCCCGTTTTGCCTGAAGGATAGTATACCGGTCGTCTGATGCTACGATTACTAGTGTACGACCTGTGCTGAGCCCTATAAGCATGCCTCCTGATTGTTCTTTCTATCTGCGTCCCTGTTAGTTTCCCTGATGCTCTAATCTCTTAGCATCTTCTTGAAATCTTGCGTACCAGTGGAAATTGAAATCTAATTCAAAATAAAATAAACCCGCCCTCAATAAGTTTTAGAAAAACGAAACTAGAAAAAGAAAATCAAAATTATCATGAATATGTAATTACTAAAAATACATCAATCAATTTATGAATTTCTGTATAAATATGTACACACAAATTACATTGAATATTGAAACAGATATGCATGGAAATTTATCCACTTTTTAATGTTGCATTTTTACAATGTCGAAAATGTAAATTAACAGGCGACAAAATACTTTTCACATAAGATATTTAAGAGAGTTAAATTTAATCTGCGTTGAAAAATAAGTCTTTTATAATGTTTTATAAACCCTGTAAAAATTTTAAGCTCCAAAAAATATCACTAATGTGATAACATATTTTATATTTACTTTACATATTTTTTTTCTGAACATTTTTCAATCTTACTTAAAAAAGAGGGGCTTGGGAGTATTTTGATTATGAATATAATGACTGTGACTGCAATTAACAAAATCTGGAACCGTTACTAATTACTGAAAAGTATCCTCAAATGGCCCTTTTCGATCGTTTACGCTAGCTTCTTTAAACTTACAGGATTCTGTTGAAATGCAATAAAAATTAATGTTGTAGCTATCGATGAAAGTATGAAGGATAATGTGCTCGATTTCTCTTTTTAATGATCACTTTTGAAGGCACAACTAAAAAGAAATGGTTCGAAGCGTCAGTTAAGTATGGATTTAAAGACTGGGAGTTTTTTTATGGTTAAGTTTATTGGGATATCTAATCATATTTCCCTTCGAATGATTTTGATAATTACTTTGATAACTGCTCTGATGATAAAAATACTGTAAATTGGGTATAAATTTTAATTCATCATTTTGTATCTGTTATTATTCCCGTAGACCTTAAGGATTATAATTACTTTTGCTTGACATTCTAAATTCCTGTAAAAAATTTTCAATTTATTGTTAATGTTTACATTACTTGGACAACAGTTTGTTATAGAATAGAATTATAAAACAACCATTATTCTCTATGAATGTGTATTTGTTTTTTTTAATATATATCATTTCTATTTTTGATTTTTTTGGTTAGAATCATGTAACCGCGTGTATAAAAGTTACCAAGTAAATTCACTCTTTATATGGAAATAGATTAATTTATTAAAATATTCACATTAAAATGCGCATAGATATTTTCGAATTTTTTAAAAAATATCTTTCTTACACAAGTATTCCTCTAATCAATAATATTTCTAAGAAAGGTAATTTTGGTAATTAATTATTACTGAAAAAGTGTATACTTTTATTTTTCGTAACTAACTTGCGTTTAATTCGAAATTTTAATTACAGAATTACGAAAAATATATAACATGGACTATTTTGAAACCCCTCTCAGAAATTAGAAAAACATTTAAAATATTAAAATAGCTCTAATTTTTGAAAATTTAATTAAGTATTGCTTTTATATTAAGAACATAATACTCCTTACAAAAAGTTAAAGATACTCTTTCCCCCTTTTTTACTTCTTTCATTCAGTATTAAAGTTTAATTAATTATGAAATGTGAACCCATATACATTTACAACTAGCGAAAAATATCTTAATCTTAACGATAATTTTACTATTCTTTCTTTTTTAATTTTAAGCCAGGTCTAAGGAGCGGGAATTTCTCAGTCGACATTTTAATGTGATTGGATAATTGAAACCAATAGAAAAAAGAAGGCCCACACAGTAATTTTAAATATTCTTTTAAATGAATCATTTTAATGCAACGATATTTTGTATTATCTCTTACTTCCTAAAGAATCGTTTCCCATCAACGAACTAATTTCATGAACTGACATTAAAAGGAATTTGATAAGAAAAAGTGACACCAGAGAAGCTAACTCAATTTTGCTTTGGACTCATGTTCTTTAATTAAAGTTAATGTATTTTCTTCTTAAAAGTAGAAAAGCAAGGTACTCTTTGTGAATTTAAAACAGTTTTCAATGTGAAGGTGACATGACTAAAGGGAAGAAGCTTGCTAAGCTACGCTACAATTTTAGCCTTTGTTGTTTTTGTGAAACTTCCTACAGAAAAATCATGCTTGTATACTGTGGATATAAATAGCTGTTAAAATTCTCTATAATGTCTTACAAAAATTTTATTCTTTATTTAAAAAAAATGAATACATTTTTTTAAGATTGAGAAAACCGGTAACTGCATATCAGTGAACTGAAAGAGAAAACACGTTTTTAAAATATCACACAGCTTACTGGAATTTTCTTAAATTTGCCATAAAAAAGATTTATTCTCTTAGCACTCATTGTACATAGGTTATTTACCGACCGTTTGCATGATAACTGCTTATGTATTTATTTACGAATTATCGTTATTTTACAGTTTTTATTTAGTTGCCAAAAAATCTTAAGATAATTCATAAATATTAATTGAATTTTTTGATTTAGCCTTTAATTTTGTTTTAAAAATTTAATTAAAAAATTCCAACATGCAGCGTTCTTGAATTTTATCGAGTGGATTAGTTTTAACAATAAATATTATTAATAAATATGAAATATCTCACAAATGTATAAAACACAAAACAAATTTCAAAAGGTTAGGAATTCTTTTTCTCAGTCAATTCATCATATGAAAACCTAATAAGATATACAAACGAGAGTTATTTAAAAAAGTGGTGGTCATGGTAGTATTGCGGTGTGATATATGCATCAAAAGGAAAAGTTACGTTTTTATGTAATTTGAACTTAAAGAATGTTGTTGAGTTTTTTTTTTTTCAGCAGGAAATTTTATTAAAGAGAGAGTTAGTTACAAATGGGATCTGCAACGCGGTCTCTGGTACCCCTCAGAGTTGAAGATTAAATATCTTACTATGCGATTGAAAACTTAGGAGGCGAAAACTTCATAATGTTTTGTATGAGGTATGTTGTGACAACAATTTATGGCGTACAGTCTCTAGTTGGATATGTCTATCTTTCCCACGAATCATAAAATGTCATCGAGCTTTGTTTGAGGTCAAACAAATGATTTTTTTACAATAACTATGACGTATTTAGGTATTACAGGAAGAGTTCCATGTGAGCAAAAGTGTCACAGGATTATGCTATCGTGCTTTCCTTCAAAAACAACCGGAAAAGAGGAAAAAACCCTGATGTGTGAGTTACGCGAGGCTGGGATACTCATTCTCCATGGCAATGATCACCCGCATGTAGTCAATATCGTAACGGGACAGTTGCTCTGATGCAGTTGGAAAGTGTTGCCTTATGGATTCTACAGTTCTGACATGAATCCATAAGGCTAACTTATTCCCAAAGATGAAAGAACCTTGTGATAATCCCCCCCTTAGAGTGATTATCTCTTTGAGTATAAGCGTGAGCTAGAGGCGTAGGATTAACGAAAGAACTAGAAGGAAACATTATCTTAATATGACTTTATTAAGATATTCAACTTAAACCTTTAACAAATTAGATTATAATAATTTATGTGAGAGAATCTATGATGGCAAAACACACCACACACAATATATTTATAATAACGACTTAACCTAACTCGGACCACTATAAATAACTGAATCGCTCTTACACTCAATTCTAATACAATCATTGATCCTAATATTAAATAATCAATCCTACTTTGTTGTAGTATCAGTAAACGATCACACTAGTTTTAGATGAGGTCTTGCGATAACTCGTGTGCAATGGTATGCACCTTGATTAAGGGATCTCTATCACGCATAATTACTATTCTTCGCCATGTAATATTATCTAAAATTTCTTCAATCTAGAACCACGGACTGTTTACATTCCTCTAATTGCCATCATTTGCCACAAATTGCCCTCGCGCTTACTCTAACTTCTGATATTTAAAAGGTTCTAGCATTTGAATCTTTCTTTCACACTTCACTTCTTGGATTTGGTTGGAAAAGAGTTGCCATTAATTCTGACGCCAAAGAACCAAAAGGACATGTTAAAGAAAAGACGCGTGAGCTCGTCAGAACCCGTGCGAGGACAACAATTGGTTGACCTTTTTGTTGTTGTTGTCCTATCCATTTACCAGATGATCAAATATGGAGTATTAGATGAAACTGAAATGCTTCCAAGCACACACATTTTATAATGAAGGAGGACTGTATTCAAGACTCGTAAAGAAATATTGCCGAACAAATAAATGTGTGAATAAAAATAAGTATGTGCATTACTTTTGAAATGCCACTTATATATATACAGAAGTTAAACTTTCCTGCATCAGTTTTTGTTATTTTGTTTATTTTTATTAAAATAAGAAACGTTTGTCAGAGCAAGTAAGCTTCTTCTATAAATTTTTGTGAAAAAAAGTTTAAAAAAGTTACAATAAAGCGCTTTATTGTAAAGTATTTTATTTAATTACAAAATTTAAATTTAGAAAATTCAATATTCAGCTTATTTAATTTTTTATGAAATCGAGTAAACTGAACTCATAGAACAAAACTCCATAAGGGCTAAATTATTTGCTTACATAAATACTATAAGATAAAATATTTAAATACATTTATTTTATTAATGCTACGCAGTTAAAAATATTTCAGCTGATGTTTATTTATAGCAAGGCTAACAAGATGACATATTTAAAAGATAAGCGAAACAAAAACAATGTAATAAATAAAAGAACGTTTTTCGACTAATTTAGAAAACCAAAATTTGTAACCAACAATCTTAATTTACAAAAGAAGGAATGTGTACATTAAAGTAAGAGAAGAAATAATCCATGAGAGAGAGAAGGAAATTTTTCCAATTCATGGTCATCCAAATAAATGACAACCTTCAAAGAAGATAGGATTATTGACAAAGTTTCTTCAGAAATTGAAATAAATTCAGATAAATAGGAAAACTGAATGAAACAATTGGAAAAAAGTCATTATTATAATCAACACAGTTGCTGATTAAGATATAATATTTGCTATATAAAGTGATATTCTTTTTTATATTTCCCATCGTTTTGGAAAGAAGTATCGAACAGTATTGATTTGGAGTAGAAATAAATGTGAATCTATAAAGAAAATAAATGTTTCTTTTTCATTTCCAATGAGTCAATAAGTAGAATGATGAAGATGCATAAGAATTGTTTTCGATATAAGAGGTTTATATCGAAATTGTAACTGGTAAGTGTGGCAATAATTATAAAGGAAAGAGAGTTTGCATTTGTGTGTTTATTAATTTAATAATAAAGTAAATAAGTGTTTATGGTCATAACGCTTTATTTAGTCTACTTCACAAACAATTAAATGTCAAATATACATAGAATAATTACTCCAGGGCACACATTTAATCCAGAAAGTATTGTATTTAATGAATAAAGAGGGTATATAAATTACAGAATCATTTCCTACTGCAGTTTACTTCCTTTTACGTAGTATTCAAAATTGCTTAGATGAATCTATTTTCCTTTGAGCAATTTTCAAAAAACTGGAGAGTTAACTTCTCAACTATTTGCTTACAAACTACATCCGAAAATGCTTAGCATGCTTTTGTAAGTAATGATAAACCCTTTTGAAATAACATTTAATGTAAACGTTTTATTTTTGAATTATTAATCATTGAAGTTTAATGGGCTTCATTTGTTTGATGTATTAAAGTATTAAATTTATTTCATTATTGGAAGATTTTTTCTTCAACAAAAGAATACATTAATACAGTAAACATACCTTGCAGGAAAAAAGAATTGGTTTATTGGAAACATCTCACTTGCGAGTGAACCTTGCCAATTTTTGTTCTATTTTATTGTTGGCAAAGACTCAAGTAGCTGTAAAAAAGTCAAAACTAAAGAAGCTGATTGAACTTTTATTATGTGTATATGTGTAGAAAGGGAAAATTCTCTGGGAGGTTCAGGAAATAAGAAACACGGAAGAGCAAATGTATTTGATAGATATAAATTTAATTTACAATGTTTTCTCTTCATTTATAGATTCACTTGACGTCAAGAGATATAAAAATTATCAGAGAAAAAAGACAAATCAAACTATCTTTTAATTGTATTTTTAACAACAACAACAACAACAAATGCAGGGAATTATATATGAAATTATAAATTTATATAAAAACAGTCAAATCGAAAGCTCTAAAAGTTTGTAATATTTTGAGTATAAGTATTTTTTTTACCTTCTATTTAAAATAACCAACTAAGTGAACAAGAGTATATGATTCAATACTTAAATTTGTAACTGCATACATTTTTGGAACTAAATGATTGTACAGTTGGAAAAAATTTGTGACGACTTACGCGTCTTTTCTTTAACAAATCCTTTGGGTTCTTTGGGCCAGAATTAATGGCAACTCTTTTCCAACCAAATCCAAGAAACGAGAAGTGAAGAGATTCAAATAATATAGGATAAATATAGGATCTTAGAGTAAACGTAATGGCAATAAGGGCAATGATAGCAATGTAATGGTAGTGTAAAGGAATGTTCGACAATTAAAGTGCGTTGTGATATTGGCTGAGTATTGAAGTTCGTTATTCAAGATTTAAGTTCTACGTGTCGTGGATAAACTTATTGGTGTTCGACTAGAAGTTAGTCGTCAAGCTGCATACCATTGCAAAAAAAAAAAAAACAAGTAGCATTACAGAATAATATAAGGTAGGATTAATTACTTATTAGTATAATTGAGGGTTAGGCGGTTCGCTTATTGAGATTGGTTTGAATTATATTGTGTGTAGCGTATTGCGTCATCGTAGATTCTCTCATATTAATTATTATAATTATATTTGTTAAAAGTTTAAGTTGAATATCTTAATAATGTCATATTAAGATAATGTTTGATCCTAGTTCTTACCTTGATCCTACACCTCTAGCCTGCGCTGATGCTTCGAGGGATGTAACTCCGAGGAGAGGTACATCACAAATTTGACACTATGGAGTTCATATACTGAAGAAATTATAAGAATTGCTCAAAGTTAATTCATTAGCGCAGTGCTTCTCAAGCTTTCAATATTTGCGACCCAATTTTCACAATCATAATTTTCTTCCCCCCCATACAATAACAATATATTGAATGCAATAGTAATGTACTTTGGAGCTAAGGTCAGAATACGACCTTAATCATAAATCGTACAAATTATCAAGGTAAGTCAGTGTTTCTCAAACTGTGGGGCGCGACCCCCTTGGGGGACGGGATAACTCTACGAGGGGGGCGCGAGAATATTGAAAAGTCGAAAACAGAAGATTATTTGAAAAATTATTGATTTACTGAAAGTAAACAAACAAAATATTTTCTGACATAATAAAATATAAAATACACATTTACACTGATATATTACACTTATAAACGTATCAGTACTGTACAATGTATTTTATTATTAATTTAACAATACTAAGAACGTTTGATAATTAAGAGTGAGCCCATGGGCTCTTATTAACATTTATCTTGATAATCTGTTCGGCTTATAATTAATTACTTAACTGTTGCTATTCGCTCCCCAATGCCATCGTTTCCCACGTAGACACGCGTTTTTTGATGGTTTGGGGGGGGGGAGAAAAGGAATAAATAAGCAAAATCCTCTGAAAAAAGTAAATCCTTCTCAAACACTGCCAAGGTCCTTTTATTGCATTCCAAAGCCTTCGGAATAATTTTATGGATAGCAGTGCACAAAAAAGATGGTACTTCGGAAAAACGTATATATACGTTCAGAGAATAAATGCGTTGGCTTAGTGAGACGTTTATATGCGTCTATGGCGCATAAGAGGTTAAAAAGTCACGTTGTAGTTTACTGTCAAAGTATAGTATTGAATTCAATACGTTGTTATTGTATGGAGGGGGGCTCGATGAAAATAATGATTGAATATTGGGTCGCGAATATTGAAAGTTTGAGAAGCACTGAGGTAAGTATTAATTTTTGTACTTATTACCTTTAAGTAATAGACATATATGGATTTTGTAGCGTAATCTTCAATTTTTGTCTTTTCGATATGCTCGTGCCCCTCCCCCTCCCACGGGGTTATCACGCATAACGGGGGGGGGGGAACGCCCCACAGTTTGAGAATTGCTGCATTAGTGTAATTATAAAATGAGGAGCAATATTTAGAACAGTATTTCAATTATTGTTCTAACTATAACACAATACCAAATAATATCTGTCTCAACATGGTCTTGATGTATGGGGGGATGCAGGGGGTCAAACCCCCATAGCCCTTTATTTTCTTCTCGATTGATTATAATTTTATGTGTATAGTACATAAAATAGTTAGGTATAATTTAATAATTAATGTTGATTATTTATTCAATATCCTATTGTTTACTGTTTTTTGTTAACAAGAATAGATAAAATCAAAAGAATATATTTGGTGGCGTATTGGGGTATGATACAAGATTGATGGGGACTTTCAACTCCCCCACCCCCGAAAAATTTCTGTATGAGCAACTCTCTTGATGTGTATGTTACTGTTAAAGTGCACCATTCAGTTATTTCAAAGAATAACTAGGCATTTCATGAAATACCTAGACAAGTCATTTAAAGTAAAGAGCAGGTGAATGATTTTTTATGAAATAAAAAAGAAAAAAAACCAATGTGATTAACCGTAAAAGTGAAAAATAAACAATATTTTCAAAGTTATTAGTAAAAGTTATTAAAGTAAGTAAAAATTTTTATAGTTAAAGTAAGAGACTGAGTGTTGTTCCTGGAAATATCCTGGTAATGGTTAGAAGAATTTGAAAATTATAGAAAATACTCAAAATAGCATCTATTGTAGAAGTGTGACTCATTAAACTGTTTGATATACTAAATAGCTTGTTTTTATGCATTTTAGAAAAACAAATTCTTTTCTCAAATTTTCGAAAGTAGATTTTTCGTTGGAAGAATGTGTCAAATTTTTAATTTACACTCATACAAAAATAAAGAAGACGTCGAGATGACGTCTATCTTCTGTTTTGGTTAAAAGAATGTTTCATATGCAAATGAGAAGTGATGTCAAAATGATGTCCCCAGACATTGACTAAAATAATGTTTGGTGTGTAAATGCACGAGGAGTTAACATGATGTTACTTGCTTTCAAATTTATTAAGATTGCTTGCAATAAACTGTCATGATCTTACTGTTATTAAAGTTAGATGTCTCTTTTTCTTTTCAACGTTTCCTAACTTTATTTTTGATACATAAAACTGAGATTTTTTTTATCACAGACATGGAATAACTGAATTTTCATGCCTAATCTGACAGTCGTGAAATATGGGCGTGTTTCTAAGAAGCTCCTCTTACATCTTATTAAAATGGTTATAATGTAGAGTTTTATTCTCAACTTTGAATCAGTAGTTTCCAAAAGGTACCGCTAAAAGTGTTGTTGCGATAAACTGTTATAGTTCTGGAACCACATAGGAATCTCGCAATGTTCAATAATAAAACATTATTTAACCTTTAAAATACAACTATTTCACTTCTACGTCATGGACAACCATCGCTCATAAATAGGTTTTATTTTGGAAAGGCACTTATATATATATATAACCATTTAACCGATGTATTGCCTTTCTTTGAACGACTGCCCAAGCCATTTTAAAATAGGAAATAGCCTGATACCTTAAGGCTGTCATATTTCAGTATTATCTCCGCAATGTTCAAACTCTTCCTGGGTCACGAAATATGCTAGATTTTTCGAAAATTGAACGTATGAAAACTTCTAGAATTAGGTTGTGTAAAACATCATTCTGAAAAACGTCGAGAAATTCTTCGAAACATATAATGTAGAGTCAAATTAAAAGTCTGTTTCAATTTGTGTCTAGCCGTCTACGAGGATGCATCTCATGTAAGGTAACTCTCACTAATTGCTGATTTTTTACATTCTGCATAGGTTTTATTTGTGAACAACTGTTAGTGAGAAATTTAATAGCTATGCAATTGCTGTAATCTATGCATACATGCACATAATTTATGTATGCGATGAAAAGTGGCACAACTTCATGCAACGTTTTTATGTAAAATAGTGTATACTACGTTTAGTACCCCTGCTTAAGTGATGCGTTACATCTATGATAATTATATTCAACTTCAGATAGCTTCTACAACTTTTTAAGAGAATCGGACTGAATGGAGGGTTTATCTAAATTAGTTGTTTTCAGCTAACTGTCGACTTAAATACTTCTAAATAGTTAACAAGTTACTTAGGTTTGATTTAATTTAAATTAAAAAAAGGTTTTTGTGTAAGGCTATTGGTATTCACAATATAAAGCCATGGTCCTATGACGATAGTGACACCCGATTTCATTCTCTAAACCTATTTATTACGCATAGTGAACTTCCAGATGATATAAATGGCATAGATTGCACATAGAGAGGACTTCTGAGTTTATATTTTCTATCCATCATTGATCTTTATTTGTGACGAAATCAGGATGCAGATAAATACAATTCTAACCCATAGCTAAAGAGTGTTTTTTTTTCAGGTATAGAAGTTTAAGTTGGCATTACTTTCCAATATGGCGACCGATTTAACAGCTGTCAAGTGATTTATTCTCAGTTTGGTTTGGCAATTCATCAAAACGATCATCAAGCAAGACGTAGATTCGTCGAATGGGCCCAAAACGAGATTACCGTTGTTCCCGATTTTCATAAGCGAATTTTGTTTAGCGATGAAGCGCACTTCTGGTTGAATGGCTACGTCAACAAACAAAACTGCCGCATTTCGAGTGAAGCTAATCCACAAGTGTATGTCGAAACACCGTTACATCCAGAAAAACTGACTGTTTGGTGCGCTTTATGGGCTGGTGGAATCCTTCTTCAAAAACGATGAAGGCCACAAAGTTACAGTCAATGGTGATCGGTATAGAGCCATGATTACTAACTTTTTCATTCCTGAATGGAACAATCATGATGTCCAGGAACTGTGGTTCCAACAAGACGGCGCAACATGTCACACAGCTCGTGCCACAATCGATTTATTGAAAGACACGTTTGGTGACCGCCTAATTTTACGTTTTGGACCTGTGAATTGGCCTCCAAGATCTTGTGATTTAACACCGCTAGACTATTTTCTGTGGGGCTATGTAAAGTCATTGGTCTATGCGGATAAGCCACAAACGCTTGACCATTTGGAAGACAACATTCGCCGTGTTATTGCCGATATACGGCCACAAATGTTGGAAAAAGTCATCGAAAATTGGACGTCCAGATTGGACTACATCCGAGACAGCCGTGGCAATCCTATGCCAGAAATCATATTTAAAATGTAATGCCACAAGATTATCTTTCGAATAAAAAAAATTCATGTCAATCGAATAATACATCGTTGTTTTATTGCAATTTAAAGTTCTATACCTCTAAAAAAACACCCTTTATAAGAAAAAATGATGCAAAATTTCATTTTGGTGTGAATGATTTAATTAATTTCACTTTGCATATTCATAGGGACAATATTATCAAATACTGGGATTAGGGGAAGGGACTTTAAGATATAAAAATAATAGAAACGCGATTTTAAATAAAAAAAAAATTTAATTCTTTTTCTTTTTTCTTACAAATATCGAAATTAAAATTCAGTTACACTCTTACAATCAATCGAAATTAAAATTCAGTTACACTCTTACAATCAATCGAAATTAAATTCCGTTACATTCTTTTAATCTATCGAAATTAAGATCCAGTTGCATTCCCCCCCTAGTATAGATTAAATTATAAAATTAGTAAGCTAGAATTACTGACAAATTGAAAATACTTTTTAAAAACTGGCCTATATTTTAGAAAGTGGTAAATCAAAAAGGGAAAATTCTAGGTACATGTTTTATTACTAATGTTTTATAAGCGTATTAATATAGCATAAGTATCAACAATTCCTTGATCAGCATTTTGAAGTAATTTCAACAAGCATGTTGAGATCTATCAGAAAGTGTGGGATTTCAATAATTCATGTGGCGAATTGATTCTTCAAGTAGTTTTATTTTAAAAGTGTTCCATGGAAGTTTGTTTTATTCTTCTTATTCTTTCTTCAAATGCGGCTTTTATTTTTGCATTTCTTTCTCAGCTCATTCCTTACAACTAAGAATGCCTCTTTTCTCTAAGGAAATCAACACATTTACTTCACTGAATTTTAAGAGGTTGTTTTTCTGATAGGTATGTGGGAGAGAAAATGTTTTATGTATGTAGCAAAAAGAAGATAATTGCCTCTTCAACTGATCGTATCCGTATTCGAAAAGGAAAAGAATTATAAAATTTAGTATAAAATTTATTTTTGCTTATAAAAATATTTTAAATGTCATTAAAGGATGTTCAAGTAATCTTAGTAATGAATGTAATGCAATAATCTTGATAAACAAATGTACCAAATTATGTAACAAGACAATATGAGCCAAAAAAATGCATAACTTTATTTTCAAACGTATTAATAGATTTTTTAAAATTATTCTATTTATTTTATCCAAAAGAAATAGATTTCATTTAATAAATTTTGATTGATTATTTTAACAAAATAAAATTGTTTTCATAAAAAAAATTTAAGGAAAAGTTAATGTCTAAAATTATAAATTCATCTGATTAAACGGTTTGAGAATTTTATTTCACATTTTTGATTTTAAGTCACTATATATTTATTGATCTTCAAATCAAATAACTGAAAAAAATTATTATTCATTCAATTTTTTCTAAAAATAGGACTTTTTAAATTTTGGATGAAATTTAGAAATCCATTCTGCATAAAGGTAAAAGATTAAGTCATAAGATTTTTCCATCTATTTTTCTTTTTGAATTAATCATATGTTTATGAACACTTTTTTTATTGCGTTATTTTGTAAAATATTCTTAAATTGAGCTATTTTGGTACGAAATTTGCTAAGGAGAAATAAATATTTTCCGGGTACAATTCTTAAATCTTAATTCTGATTTGTGTGTGCTCCCACAGAAATTTAAAGTTAATAGATTATAAAAAAAGTAATTTTTTTATGATTTGAAATGGTTTCTCATTAATATTTCATAAGAAAATTATAGTTGATAAGAGATTTATAAGTACTATTTAGAAGTTTGAAACACGGGTTATTCGAGAGTTCTATCCTCTCTAAATTGGGTTTTCTTCCTTCCGACCAAATTGGCACTTTGAGCTAGAACAACGCCTCGATACAAGTGAATGTCATTACCTAATTATATATAAATAGTCAGTGAGACAGAAGATTGTAGGTGATTACGGACAGTATTGCCGAGTATTGATTCGTGTCAGTGGATCCCAAAGGCCTATTGTCTTTTCAATTTTTGGAATGCAGCATTCCGCCCATCATTAAATCATCAAAGCTAAGGAGTTGCTTCTCGCGTTCTGATAAATAACTAAGCTTATTCATCCCTTTTAACTTGTCTGCATATCATGTAGTCATTTCTAGCATTGGATTAATAAAAGTAAATTATTACTAAGTTTTGATTGTAATTATTTCAAGTTGATTCATTGGCTTCTTCCCCTACTGCTATCTATGGCTACTGGGTTTGGATTCCCCTTCTAGCAATTCTAATAAAGAACGAGATCTTCACTCAACTAACTTGAGAAGAAGGTAATACGACAGCGTTTGTTAAATATGTTTCTTAAATATGTATTCGTTCCTTATGTATATGTATTCCTTATGTATATGTATTCCTTATGTATATGTATTCCTTATGTATATGTATTCCTTATGTATATGCATTCCTTATGTATATGCATATGTATTCCTTATGTATATGTATTCCTTATGTATATGTATTCCTTATGTATATGCATTCCTTATGTATATGCATATGTATTCCTTATGTATATGCATATGCATTCCTTATGTATATGCATTCCTTATGTATATGCATATGTATTCCTTATGTATATGCATATGTATTCCTTATGCATATGCATATGTATTCCTTATGTATATGTTTCTTATGCATATGTATATGTATTCCTTATGTACATATTCCTTAAATATTATATATTTCTTATGTATATGTTCTTTAAATATGTATATACTCCTTATGTATATGCATTCCTTATGTATATGCTCCTTATGTATATGTATTCCTTATGTATATGCTCCTTATGAATATGTATATGTTTCTTATGTATATATATATTCCTTTTTTATGTGCATGTGTATCTTTCCTTTATGTATATGTTTCTTATGCATATGCATATGTATTCCGTATGTATATGTTTCTTATGCATACGTATATGTATTCCTTATGCACATGTTCCTTAAATATTATATATTTCTTATGTATATGTTCCTTAAATATTATATATTTCTTATGTATATATTCTTTAAATATATATATGTTTCTTATGCATATGTTCATTATGTACATGTATACGTATTCCTTGTGTATATGTTCCTAAAATATGTATATTAAATCAAAACTTCCTTTATATATATAAAAGTAATTTTTTAACAATTTTAATGTATCTGATAATTTAGATATAATTGGTACAAATTTATAATACAACTTACCATCCATACAATTAAGTGCAATGAGGTAGTAAGGTTAATTATTATTTTTATTATTAATTTTCAGGATTTCATTCTGTTCCAGTGATTCTACTTCTTTCCAGGTTGCTTCACTTTCATTTTCTGAAGCAAAAATGAGTTTGTTCTTTTCAATCATTTTCTTGTTTTTCAATATAAGCTTTTTTTCCTATGTAAATTAAAGGAATGATAACATATTAGAATATAGAAGAGGATCGTAGCAGATAATTAATTTAATTGGAGCTGCGTGTAGGAGATATTAAAAATTCTGTTATGATTGTCATTGGTATTAATAGTGATCCATTGATTCTAATTTTAGGTTTAGATTTCATGGAATTGAAAAACTTGTACAATTTTTTTTATCTCTCTCGGACTTGTGTTTAGTTCGATTCTTTTTTTCTTTAAGTAAAGGTTTTTATTATTCTTGTGAAGGTGAGACTTATACATTTCTTTGCAAAAACAAAAGAACAATTGAATGGATTTTTTGTGAGTTTCTGTTGACTCCTTCCGTACACACTATCAAAAGTACTACTACCTTGACTTAGATACTTAGGTATTCGGATTTTGTTATCGTTTTCAGTTAAATAAGCGAGTACAATTTTTTAAAATAGTTTGCGATAGTTAACTTTTATAAAAAGAAAACATGACACAAAGACACGATAGAAACAATAAAAAATATTTGCACTCTTATTTCTTTCAACATCAATTGTTTTATGTTCGCTCTATGTTTTATTTAAGAAACAAATAAACCATGTAACATGCAGTAAAATTAATTGCTCTGAAGGTATTAGGTTTCTTGAAACATTTAAAAGGAAAAAGAGTATTTTTAGTATAAAATAATTAAAAATTCAACTGTTTATTTATTTTTATATATGTTTGCAAAATATCCAATAATTTTTCACCCATGGGTGATAAAGCATATTTAGAAACAAAAAATAATATCAACTATCGAAACAGTTTTCTAGGTTTTTAAGGATTGCAAAATTTGATAAGAGTATTAAATATCCTTTTATACTTAAGCATACATATAGGAAAAATATCAATACAACTAAGCTAACTCTAATTTGTATCATAGAACAAAAAATAATATATATGCAAGTATAACAATGTATATAAAAAACTGTGCGAAAAATTACGGACTACTGTTCCATAACCCAATTTACTTTTGAAATGAGAAAGCTGTGTCATACACAGATATTAGAGACATGAATTTGTTTATATAAATTCAGAAATAACTAATGCTGTTATTTCAATTGTTTAGATAAAAGCACCTATAATACCATTATATCTAGGCTGTAGCATCTCATTTTAATTTCCGATAAACAAACATTTGCTTATATAATTTGAACTAAAGCTATATACCATGTGTGTGTTTTTAGGCCTTTTAATTATGTGTGAACTTTAAACGAGCCAAAACTTAAGTTTTGCATGTTTGAAAGATAACGAACATTATTAAAGAAACTCAAAAGATAAGAAAGAAATTCTTTTCTGAGAGAAAGTTTTTTCATCAAAGGAGGACCCGAATTGATTATATAAGTACTCTAATAAATAGAGCATAGAATATTCTCTTTCTTGTTGAAGGTAACATTCCACGTAACACTCTCGGGATTTTCCTTGTGGTAGCAGGAAGAAAATCTAATTGTCCTTAAGATGCGAGGAAACAGCTAGATTATCTCTTCTCTTCGAATAAAAGGTAGGCAAGATAAGATACCAGAAAAATAGAGGCCAATAAGTCTCGAAGTTCACGCATTAGTCATTTTGATGCTTTTGTCATATTTTGTTTCTGAGATCTTCATTTACCCTTTCATAAGATCATTAAATTAACCTAGTTTCAAAAGTATTTTCTTTGAATAAAGGAAATTTTTTTTCTCACTTCTCAGTATCAAGTCAAAGATCTTTAATTTATTCAAATAGAAGACTGTTCCCTGAAACATATGAAGAATTTAGATAAGTTAAAGGACTGAAATGTTCACATCTGCAACCACGTATTTCGTGATCATCGAAAGGTTACTTCCGAAATGTAGGAAACATTTTCAAGGGTTAGATCGATTTCCGATGTCGGTGGATTCCCAAGGAAAGAAGACCTGAGAAGAACTTTTACGTAGGTTTTCACTTGGAAAACAAAAAGAGACTATGATGCACTTTTAGGTTCAATGTCTATCTCTAGGAAATACTCAAATAGAGGGAAATTAAGCTTCTTATTTATTTCCTACAATAAAACGTCCATAAGTAATATTAGTTGCTATGATAAATAATATTTATCATAATTATTCTTCATAAATTGTGTTCTGTAATTGGAAATTTGGATAAATATTTCCATGTGTTTATAACAAGTTCTGATTAGAAGTAAAGTAAATTTAATAAAAAATACCCTTTTACGTTTAAAATAGGAACAAAATATTATTGTAATGATAAACACTTGGTAATACTCCAAAACTCGTATTTCTGATCAATATTAGTCTAGATATTCCAAACATTCAGTGCTCAATTTATATTGAGAACTCAAAATAAAACAGCGATGAAATTTAGTAAACGATATAACTTTAAATTGCAAGTAAAAGAATAAAATAACTTAAAACTAATTCTGAAATATGTGGTGAAGAAAAGTGTTCAATTGCATTAGTTTTCATTCAAAATAATACAAACATTTATTGTAAAACACAAACATTAGAATTAAAATAAATTATAAGATGCCTCATCTGAGTTTAAATTAAAGGAGGCCACACCTTAATCTTAAAGCTTCAAGTGTTTTAATTTTTTATTAAATATATTTTATAAAAATTATTATGAGATTCTGCTTTGTTTTTAGTATGGTTTACAGAGATCATTATTTTTCAATACTTTGGTTTATTTTTTTAATCAAAGGTTGAACAATTCACTTTATATGTATGTACACAATTTGTAAATTTACATATATATATATATATATATATATATATATTCATGTAGATTTACAATATTCATGTAGATTTACAAATTGTGTACACACATATATAGTAAATATATATATGTATATATATATATATATACTATATATATATACATATATATATATATATATATATATATATATATATATATATATATATATATATATATATATATATATATCATGTTTCGGAGGGAGCTTCCGTTTTTGTCATGGCTTGGAGTGCAGACTTCTTTACTGAATATTGAAATAAAATATAATATGACAAACGGCTACCCGTTGCATTTCTCCTGTCTCTCACACACACAATCCAAGAATTTCTCCAAAACATGATATATATATATTATCACTATTATCACTTTCAAGATGTGCTGCTTTCTGAAGGCATAATGGGACAGGGTACTATGACAAAAAACCAATGATCTACATCCCACTTACTCCAGGTCTCAAGGGTGACCAACTAACATGATGCAGACCCGGGGTTAGCATTAAGTCGTTCGCGATCGACCGGTGGACCGCCAAGATGTTTTGGGCTGACCACCTTCACGTAAGACCTAAGCCTCGCGTACTAAAAAATATATATTTGCGAAGCATCAACGCCAGTTAAACTGGAGTATCACCTCTTCACAATGCATGTGACCATGTGTAGACGACACATGTACCCTTATTGGAAGCCCACGATGCCGCTAAACACATTCTTTGTAACTATACAGGAAAAATGCGATCACCGCGATGAATAGAAATGCGTTTCCCCTCACTCTCTGACTAAAGGATCTCTTCCCGCGATAACACGGGTTTGGCTTCTGAAACATCACCCCACAACTCAAGCTTTCGCGTTATTGGGCTCTTGTGTTGATATTACGTCAAGCGATAGAAGGCACTCGTCATCGAGAGTGTTGAGGACATACATCGGTTGTTGGACGAAGTATAGGATCCTAATTTAAAAATGATGCATGTTATTTAACATCATTCTCTTTCACTACCTACCTATGTAAATCTACATTTTCAACGAATAATATTTTTAAGATAGTATATCATTCCCGTTTCACCGATGACCACTTGGAATCCCAGAGCAAGATTAGCAGTTAGTAATTATATACCGAGATATTAAAGATTTGTGGGCAGACTCTATGCAAGCAAACTATAAAATTCTACGTAAACTAAATTTATATGAAACTGAGTTATTTTTTTGTCTTGTGAATTTTTTTATAGTATAAATGTATCATTTGATATTAATAAATTTGTGGTATAATTGTTATGTTTGTATCTTGCATTTTGCTTAAGGGGTCTCAGGGGTGTTAAATTTTTTTAGAGGTGTAAAAATATAAACAATTTTCAAACAGGTATAATTATTTTAAATATAAATTAAATAATTCGAATCTTTTACACTTTATTTATAAAGGAATGGGGCTTCAGAAAAGTATAAAATATTTAAAATATAATCATAATTTTAAAAGTTATAAGCATATGAAAGTAAGAAACTTTTCTAAATAAAATATTTATTAAGTTTTACGTCACGCATGCTATTTTCTAAAATAGTAGCTTTAATTACTAGCTATAAGTTGATTTATAAAGATAAATGTATTCTTATTACATTGTAGCTACTTTTATATAAATAGAATAATAACTTACATATTTTAATAAATGAAAAAGATACATTTTTAAAAAATATTTAAAAAATTGCAATATTTTACAAATATTTTGAAATACAAAAGATATAATACTAAAATTAGGTAGGGTTTAAAGAGTATGATGCATTTTATAATTCTCTAATGTTTTATACATCAGAGGCTACTATTTTAGAAAATAGCGTGCGCAACGCAAAAAATACTTAATATTTATTATAGAATTTTCATATGCTTATGATTTTAAAAATTATCATTATATTTTAAACATTTTATACTTTTCTGAAGCCCCATTCTTTTATAAATAATACGTAAAAGATTCAAATCATTTAATTTAAATTTAAAAGAATTATACCTGTTTGAAAATTGTTTATATTTTCAGACCTCTAAAAAAATTTAACACCCCTGAGACCCCTTAAAACGTGGCTTTAAGAGTACGTTTTTTTATTTTAATTATATAGATAAGTGTATATTTTGTAATTATTATTGTTGGAATATAAATATTGTTGAGCTTTTATGTAGCTTACCACACCTACGACACTGGGTGGACCGCAACACTTGAAAAAAATTAGAAGTAGACCATACCATATAGAAGTCTGCCCACCCCTGATGCAGACAATATTATGCTCGGAATTAGAAGCAATGGACTAGTGCAGACAATTATTCGTGACGTCTTTACATTTAGAGAGTAGTAGTTATCCCGTATCATTCCTCAGACATCATGAAAATATACACCATTATGGAGATGGCACCGTTATTATCGACGATCTGGAGGTGTTCGTCGGGAACACAGAGCTGTACCGCTTTCAGGAAGGGGCCGTGTCTTTTCTGAAGGTATTGATGTGAGATACAGGACTTATAGGTCTTTTCAGAGGGGTAATTGATACTAAACTTCATTTTCTTTGAAGATAACATTGTTCAATTAGGGCTCATTTGAACGTCGAATGCATCGAAGCTGAGGATATTATGTGAATGGAATGGTCAGGTAGACTTCGTGAACTGAATCCCATGTAATATATCCTTGGCAGAACAACTACCTTCCAGATCAACAGAACAAACGAAAGGACTTGGATCTTCAACTGATTTGTCGTACATTAGGCCCTCTACAGTGCGGTAAATTAAAATATGTATGACACCGTGGTAAGGAGGAAAAATGAGATTGAAAAATTCCCAAGAGTACTACTGTAATTGATAAAAATTGCCTATACTTATAAAAATACCTTACAATTTATTATAAGCTCATAGGAAGGAAACTTTTGTTTGATATTTAAAATTCTTAGCAGTTAATTACGTAATTTTAATACTTTATAGAGCGTAGTGTGAAAATGAAAAAAAAACTTCTGTATAGTTTAATAATTAAAACAAGTTTACTTTTTAAAAGTTAGGCCTACTTGTATTTGGCAGTTATATTAAACAATTTACTATATGTGTTAAGAGAAAATTTTAATATGTAACACTTTCGGAAAAGTAAAAAAAAACATCAGCTAAAACTGTAATGAAATATATGAGTTCAAAACAATTGTAAATGTTTAAAAATATTAAAAATCTTAACGTTTATTAAAAAATTCATATAAATACTGGAATTCTTAGTTAGGGAAAAAAATATTGAAATTCTGCAAGAGTTTTATTTAGAACATTTAAACAATTAAAATGTCTGATGGAAAAGATGCAGAATAATTGCAATGTAAAAACATTTTTAAGAGAAATTATTAATAATTCTGTATTCTAGCTATGGTTTATGAACTATTTATACTTGGAAAAAAAGAGTAGTTTAAAGGGGAAATCCATATATATATATATATATATATATATATATATATATATATATATATATATATATATATATATCGAAATAAAAAAAATTGCTCCTCAAAATATATTTTTAAAATAAATTATTTATTTATTGTTAAGATAGCCCAATGATAATAACATGCATTTATTTTTGTAAAACGATATTCAGTAAAATGCAAAGAAAAATATACTTATCTGAAAAACATGCTTTTTATCAAAATGTATATTACGGTTCACAACTTATTGAACAATGCTGAATTGTTAATTTACTCCAATAATAGAGCAAGATTCGAGAAATCTATGAGATAATGTGTGAAAATTTGTATTGATACTTTCGAGGAGCTCATTTTGTTTTCTAAGAATAATTCAGATACCGACATATTTCTTCCAACTCAGATAATTTCCATTCATCATCATGAAAAGGTTTGAAACGCAATTTACAATAACAGGAAAACATACTTAGTAAATAAAACACTAAGTATAATATTTTAGAAGTTTTCATATCGCTGGAAATGAACAAAATTTTGTTTTTATAAGCATTTTGTTGTATTTTACTGAAATATTTTCTATTTATTGCAATGAATTGCTAGCAGACAAATATTATTATCTTTTAAATGTATTATTTCTTGAGCATATATAACAAAATAATTCTCTCTCAGAAACAGAGTTTTTGAAGTATAATAAATAAAAAAAAACTGCAAAATACTTTTCAAATAGTTTGAGACATTTTTATTGCAATTCTTATGCTTTGATTTCTTTCAACAGGTTTTTTAAGTCATCAAAATTAAAACTCCTTCTCTATGTACTTTTTTTCAACACTAAGAGCCTGGAAATAACTGGGCTGAATCTCGTACATTTGGAGTTGAATTAAAATAAGAAAATATTTTCAAGAAAGAACGAAGTAATTCGAAGGATTCTAAAAACCAATAGGTGAAAGCGCCTCGTGGCGCACCACAGACGTTTATACTTTAAAATTGCAGTTGTTATCGTAACAGTACATTTACGAGTTGCCTCATGATTAATGGATTCTTTTCAGTATAAATGTTCTTCAGTTTTGTTCACCGTCAGTCACTTGTCATGAGTGCAAATGGTTAAAACTTTGCCATCGGATAGCTGGCGAATGGAGTTAGTTATAGTTGCCTTTTTTCCATCTACGGAGAGCTGTATTTTCTGATTACTGTAAAATTTCAAAAAATACTCTCTACTCTCAGAAAGAAAAAGAAACTTCTTTTGTTCAGGAGGAGGTTTGTGACAAATATTAAATAAAATTTATTTTTAGAAAATGATATCATGAAATTGTGAGAATATATATGTGGCATGCAGCCAAAAGCAAAACACAGTCTTCGCGCGCAGGCGCAGCTAATGAGAACCGAAACTGTGGAAACTTTTGAACTAGTGAAAGTGAAACAAAAACTTTTAGACATTAGAGCAGAGAAAGAGAGAGAAAGGAGAACGCGAGAGGTGCGCGAGCAGGCGTTACCTTCTGATTATCATCGTCAAACTTATCTGTAAAAACTTATCTACCTTTTTAATTAATTTTTGTTTAATGTTAAAATAAAATAGAAGATAGACCAACGTCTTGGACCCCTTGTTGTCTCCCACATATATATATATATTTATATATGTGTGTGTGTATATATATGTATATATATATATATATATATATATATATATATATATATATATATATATATATATATATATATATATATATATATATATATATAACTTCTCTTTTCAAACAAAGCAAAACAAAAAAGAAAACTGTGGATAAAGCCATATTAAAACCAAATTTACATCTTTAGATGTTCAGTCTGTTTAATAAAATATGAGCATTTCTGAAGAAAAATAATGTTTAAATTAACTAGAAAAACCCGTACTTAGTAGTAATTAACCCATTGAAACATACATTCTGTTAAATAAATTAAAAATTGGAGAAGAAAAATATCATTTTTGAGTTTGAAAAGGTAATTCAAAATGTTTATAAAGAGAAAAGGAGGTGTACTTGTGTGTTGAAATTTTGAAGGGGAAAAATCTCAGTATAAAAAAACCTTTTGTTTAAGTATTAATTAAGATAATTTTATTTTTCCTTTTATGCCCTAAATATGTTTGATGCTACTATGAATAAAATGGATCTAACTTTTTTTTCTCTAATGTGATAAATAATAATTATGGTTCAATGACAAGGTATAAGGATAAAAAAAGTATCACATTACAGTAAAATATAACAGATAATTTAACACACTTGCACTTACAGCACATATAATATGATGGCAAAGTATAACTTTGATCCCAAAAATAGAATTTTGTTTATTATACACCATGAATAACAGTTTAAAAATATTTTCAAATATTATGTCTTTGTTACAGAAAGATGAAATACTAACAAAATTGTAAGATGCACTAAAATATAACTTTTGTTAAAAATTCAGTAAGTATGTCTTGCAACATGCATTACTTAAGTAGAATGAAAATTCTGTGCCATGAACTGGAATTCCCGTTATTTAACACGATATTTATATATTTCTTATAATTTAAAATACAAACAAATCGAGGAAAAAAATCTTTTCAATTCTAGCAGTAGATCTAATGACACATAAAATAATCGGGTATTCATAGATAGGAAATTATATTCAGAAATTCATCGTCATTTGAGTTTGGTCTATAACCCAAATGTCACTTGGGCAGACAAATGGAGTTTTTTTTAATGTCCCCAATTTTTCAACGGTAGGTAGCATGCCCGTGACACTAAGCACAGTGAACGGGCTGTTCTTGATGAGGATTTCGTGCGCAGAGCATTCTGGCTAGACCTTGTAAGATCGTCTTGTAGTTGAATTAATCAGCTCTAATTAACCGGATTTACCGTTTTTATTATTTCCTTCGAAACACATCACTATATTAATAATTTCATTTACAATTAAAAGTCACATCGAGAACTACAGGCAGCTTTGTCCATTTTACGTTAGAGACCTCTTCTTCTCTCCTTCCCGCTCAAAGGCCAAAGCAGTTCACAGCAGCGCCCTCTTTCTAGTCTATCGTGTGCTATGTGTCAAGCCTCCTAGTGTACTATGTGCCACGCCGTTACAACTTGCAGTGAGATTACTTTGCCGTTCTTTACCGCAGGTATCCTGACCATCGTTGCATGAATTCTGTTAACCCTTTCGTGAGACTTGGGAAGATTACATCCCATGTACATGATCTTACGAAATACACCTGTGGGAAACGTAAAACTCATTATGATATATTGGCCTTCCTACTATAACGATGGGTAGACTAATACCCATAATAATCTTTTATTTTCTTATAGACCTTGCTGTCATAAATAGTTTAATTCTGCGGCAAGTGAACGAAACAAATAGAATTTTAGACCAATTAATATTCCTTATAGCATTATCTCGTCAGCTAATAGACGGATATTCCTCAAGATAAAAGAAATGACGTTCTGCTAGCTTCCAATCAAAGAAGTGTATAGTTCCGGATTATGTGTGCTTAGCCAGTGTGGAAAATCATTTGCCAAATATAGTTTCTAGCTGTAGACGATGTAGAAAATGTAGCAGAAAGGGACAAAAAAAGGATCCGCTACATGTGTTCAGAATGTTATGTCCCCTTGTGCAATGCAACATGCTTCTTATACTTTAATGCCAAATAATCACCATTAAATTTAATTTTCTTTATGACGGTGAACGGTTCCTTGGGAAATATTCTTCCCGATTCTAAAATTGAATGTAAATGCAAGATTCTGCAAAATAAAATAAACTTCCTTAAATGCTATTGTTTAATTGTTAGTAAAACATAAAAAACTACAAGAATTACAGAAGAGAAATCAATGGTTAATTAATAATAACACACCAAATCATCAACTAGTACGTTGAAAGAGAAAAAGATATTTAAATAGTCCAAAATCATAGAGCATCTTTTTTTAACGCAACATTTATTCCAAAAATTATATACCAGGAGAAGGCAAATTTTCACACCCGACATAAAACCAACGGATGGGAAGAGTATTGACTTTTCTGCAACGGTACCACAATGAAGAACTGAAGTTTCAAGTCAGTCTTGAGCAATGAGACGTGGATGTTTCATTTCCTCCTAGAAATGAAACATCAGTCTGTCATTGGCAGCATAATGTGATCCAGTGGAAGATCAAATTCAAATTAACAGCGTAAGCAAGGAAATAGACGTGTAACTGAAGAATTAATTCTGTCAGCATTTTCCTTGTGATTAAAATATACAGGACGCTGTCGTAAGTTGAATCCAATCCTAGGTGGTTGGCTCCTCATCGAAAGTCCAAAAAGAAAAGTAATCTTAAACCTTTATCTACCGCATTATGATTTCATGCAGTTTTTTTCATGCAATATATTTTTTTTTATCACTGCATTGAAAATTAAGGGATTTACTTGAACAAAATACTCAACTTTGGTAAGTTTAATTAGTTAGAGCTAATTAATTAATTAAAGATATTCAACTGTGAAATTAGTTATGCACACTGTTCACTTAAAATAAATAGTCAAATTGTTTTCTAACGTCTTCATTAATATACAAACGAAATAAGACACTTAAATTTTGACATTAACTATATTTTCGAGATAAAAATGATAATATTAGCAATCCGCTGAAAACGCTGTCAGCGGAAAACGCAATTTCTGCTGTAAAACTATTCGCCTTCCACATTAAAATACTCATCATAAAACCCGTGCTGCCATATATCTTGGAAGAGTGCATTTCATAGAATATTTCTCCTAAGTATCGTCAGAATATTCGTAAAAATGTTTATTCTATGTAAGTTTTAAGTGAGTGGTACTTATAAGTACCGTCGGTAATAAAGGGTTAAGGTAGAATAAGTGCTACAAGTTCAGTTCTTGTTATGTTGAAAAGAAGATGAAAATTTTTTGTACATGTTCCAATAAACGTCTCTAGGTAGATTTGTTTTATTTTTCTGTTCACATTGCCCCCCGGAAACTTTTTCTGGATAGCTTTCGTATATATCATGGTAATTCTGCTAATATCAGACCAAAACCCTATATCTATTTATATCGAAAAAAATATAGTATAGATATAAGAACAAAATATAGACCTTCTATATCTTTAAACTATAAATATAGCATTAATAGTTTAAAGAGATGATCTTTTATTAATTATAAAAATTGAGTTTGTGTCTTGTCATAATCCTCAATATTTTTTCTTTTATTCGAGAATGAAAACAACCAGAAAAAAGAAAAGTTGTGGCTTTTTATTTTATTTTAATAAATAAAATAATATACAATAAATAAATAAATAAAAAATTTAATTTAATACAGTTACCGTATATTAAAAAAATGGTGAAAACTTTTATTAAAACTCTAGTTTATTAAAAAAATTATTATAAAAGCTTATTTTTTTAATAGTATTGAAGGCATTTAGAAAAAAACATGCTTGTTTTATCGAAATAAGACTGAATTAAGTAATCCTTTCTGTTTGACTAAAATTATAATTTTTCTTTCTATAAAGTTAGAAAACTTTAAAATGTAAATACAAAGGTCTAGCTTTCAGTAACTTATAAAAAAAAAATTAACCACAGAAACACACATGGAATCCCCATCCTCGAGAGAAATGCACTTTTTTTTATCTTTCCTTCCATTTTCGTTTCTTGTCTTAGATTCTCTAAGTATTTATTTTATACTTTCTTGTCTCTTTTTTTGGGATGAAATATTTTAATAACGTTTTCCTTCACACGGAATGCCAAAACAGTTTTGCTTCTTAATCTAAGAAAAGGAACTTTTTACAATTTAAATGACAAAAAGAAACGTTTTTGTATATTTTTATAATTGTTTTCTTGATTCTGAATGCGGTGGATTATTTATTTCAGTTCCTTTAGGAATTTTTTTGTGGCTTTTTGAAAGACGCTTTTAACGGAAGAGTTTTAAAAGGGGTGAAAGAATTTTTTTTAATAAAATAATGCCCTAAAAACAGCATTTTGAAAGGGAAAATAAAAAGAATCACCATTTCTCACTTTCAAGGATTTTGAAAAAAGAAAATAAGACATGCAACGAAAAACGTTGGAAAGCCTATTGTTATCGAATTCCCATTTTCATAAGGCTATTGGTAAAATAAAATTAAAAAAAAAAACTTGAGTTTTTGGGGAAGAGTTTTCAATATAAAAACACGCATATTATTTATAATAGTAAACTGTTTCCACAACACGCCAATGCGAGGGCTTTCGACCCATCATATGGTCGCGGAAATCTTGTGGTCAAGGTCGCGGACTAGTGGGTAGGGTGTCATGAGTTCGAAGCTGTATTGCTGAAGATCAACCGTGTACAAAGGCCGTTGCGCTTTAAATTTTGTCGTGGCTCAAACTTCCTGCCGTTTGAGTAGTGTGGAAGTTAGGAGAGGGGGTTGCCAATCAGTTGACTAGCTCGTCACTTAGCTATGGTTCAAAATTCCGTGGTGCATCGCCAATAGCTCTCGTGCCGCTTTATAGCGCAGTGCTAATATAACTCTCACTCACTCATTCAACCACTCATATTTAACGTGCATTAGCTATCTTCACGTGGATCTTCATTAGATCTAGAACTAGAATTCATGACATACGGGACACGAACTCATAACTAGGCCCTCTCAGACACCGCAGCCATTGAAATATCAGCGAAACCCCATAAAATATTTTGGAGTGATACGATCAACGGTGGGGATTCTTATAAGGCACAAATAAAAAATATTCACACTTTTATATGAGGTATGCTTAACCGGTGATAATTTGTTCACTATTTTATACTTAACTAGCCGTAACCCTATCACTTCACTGGGTATTTCACGATGCTGTATACTGTTTACATATATATGAATTATTGATATCTAGTATTAAGAATTCGATTGTATTGAAAAATATATTTATAGCTGTAACTCTCCCCTCTTGATATAAAAAGGACATAAATTATAATATCTAATTTCCATTTATATCTAAAATAGAAGTAGACAGGTTTTTGCGCTCCCTTAACCTAATAATCAAGTGGATTTCCACCAAAGCAACTTTCAGTGGATCTCTACTCCATAAAATAAACATGTGTGCTAATTTTCAAGTCTAAATCTAACAGAGCAAAAACGGAATTTTTATCATCAATAACCTCGTTGAGAGCATTCTTAGCGGATTCCAATTCAACAAAAGAAGCATGCAAACCAAATTTTATTATTATAGTCTTAGCAGTTCGAAAACGGGAATTTTGTCTATCAATACGCCCCAATAACTCTCCCCGCTTCCCTCTGGTGTTGATTTCCGTAAAATCCATTCTTAGTGTGGAACTCTATTCAACTAAAGAAAAATGCACAACACATTTCAAGTAAATGGGTTAAATTCAAGGAACAGGAGTTTTTCTATAACGCGCCTTAATCCCTCGCAACCTCACTCCTTTGGGGGTCCGTTTTCGCAAAACTGTTTGTAAAAGGAACTCTATTCCATGAACAGAACATACCTTCTAATTTTCAAGCAGGTGGATCTATTAGTTGAAAAGCGGAAATTTTTATCTATTACGCCCCTTAATTCCCCTCAGTGACCCTTGGGGATCAATTTTTCCCAAAACTATTTTGTAGCGGATCTCTACACCATGAAAGGAATCCGCTTATATACCAAATTTTAAGACTGTACGTCTAATAGTTTATAAATGGAAATAATTATCTATAATGCCCCTTAAGTCCCTGCAACGCCACTTAGGAAGCGATTTTCACAAAACCCATCTTATAGCGGATCTCTACTTAATGAATGGAATCAGATTACTCAATTTCAAGATTTTACGTCTAATAGTTTAAAAAAGGAGTTAATTGCCTGTATAACGCCCCTTAATTCTCTACAACGCCACTTGGGAGTCGATTTTGACAAAACTCATTTTGTAGCGGATCTCTACTCTATGAAAGGAACCCACTTATACAAAATTTCAAGACTGTACGTCTAATAGTTTAAAAATGGAAAGAATTACGCATAATTCCCTTAAGCGCCCTCAGCGCCCCTTCGAGGTCGATTTTCGTAAAAATCATTATGTAGGGAATCTCTACTTTATGAAAAAATCTGTGTACCAAGTTTCAACACTGTACATTTAGTAGTTTAATAATGGAATTAATTATCTATAACGCCCCTTGGGTTTCGATCTTTGCAAAATCCGTTCTTAGCTGATGTCTACTCCGTGAAGGGAACCTACCTACCAAATTTCAAATCTATAGGTTTAATCAGTGTTTCTCAAACTGTGGGGCGCCCCCCCTGGGGGCGCGATAACCTTACGATGGGGCGCGAGCATATCGAAAATAAAAGATTTAAAAATATTTAATTTACTGGAATGAAGTAAAACAAAATGCTTTCAGACATAATAAAAAATGCACTTTTACTCTGATATAATTTATAGGCGCACGCGCGATATTAAGTCATCAAAAATGAAAACTTTTTCAATACCTAATTAGCTATCTTTGATCCTATAACCAAACAAAAAAACTTTTATTTGATTTTCTGTAATCCAATGATGAGAGATTTTTTTATTACGCTTCCTTTTTAATCCTAACATACTACTCATTCAGAGAAAAAACAGATCCCGTACCGAAAAAATTCAGGAACATAAAAAATTCATCACTGTCATTATTTTTGAAATACTGCACATTATAGCTGAAATCTGTTTGACCTTCTAAGTTATTGGTACAGTTACTTATGACCCCTCTCTTATGTGTTTGTTTCTCATTTAGGGAAGTTGTAAGTAATGTATTTCTCTGTTTTGCTTTTTTCCATGAAAAGAGTTTTATGATATTTGGAAAACCACGGAGATTATTTAAGAGTATTCTAAAATATATAAAGCACAACGAAAAACGTTTTACAAAATTTTTTAATAGTAACATATATATTATCATAATGAATACACTTTTTACCCGGAAGTGGTCACGCGGGACACATAGATTACGAAATCGTTAATTCTGGCAAAACTGTTTATTTGTTACCAAAGAAAAATTGAAAAGTCCTTGAAAGTAGGTAAGTAAACTTTCTCATAATTAAATTATTTACTGGAATCATGATTTGTATCGTGTACAATAAAATAATTATTTAAAAAAAAGGATTGGGGTGACTCAATAACCCCGCTCTACCATATCGAGTGCGTGCCTGCTCCCGGGTTAAAACACGTTGAAGTCTTTTCACTTTTAATATTTAAAATAATACAGTTATTCTTCATCGGAATTTTATATTATTGTTCATTATTTAACATCAAATATAAATGCTAATTCTGTGAGGCTTAAAATTATAGTTCGCTTTAAACTAATTATACTTTGAGCAATCATTTAAAAAAAATCATTTTACATTTTTGTAAACATTGTCGCGCACTTGGCTTATTCAATATTTTCATTCAAGATTTTAAGTAATCAATTTTAAGAATAAAATTACTTTGAAAGTGTCTTTCAGAAGTTATTCGCTAAAAATTACGTTTTAGTCCAGGTTGTTCGTAAAGTGCCTAAAGATAATTTGTTTTAAGTAAGTATATGTGATGAATTCAGCAGCTTTAGATTATTAACTGATTTTCAGAAACGAAAATGAGCTAAATTAGTTTTAAAATTGTTTTCTAGTTTTTGAGCTAAATCTCGACACATTACACTAATACAAAACTGAACTGGTATATCATGGTTCCTAATCTATTATAGATTTATCATATTTCAATTATGATTCTATTATTTCATTAGACGATGATACTGAGCTACGCAATTAATCTTATGTAAATAGCAATATAGAAAATAGTGTCTAAGTTTTGGTATTGAGTAGCTCTAATCAATTATTCCAACACTTTTGAATTCATTTAACTCTTTAAATGTCAAGATATTTTGATGATTCGAGTAAATAAATTGTCAAATTTTTTTATTGCAAAAATCAATTGTTTAGTACAAAAGACTATATAGTAGTTCAAAATTGATATTTTGAATAACATGCTTAAAATTTTTTAATATTTTGTAATGACTGCATACCCATTTAAGGTGGCTGCCACACAGCGTGGCAGTGGTAAAATTAATTTCTAGTAGGGAATTATTTTCTAAAAGAAGTAAAATTAAATACTTAGTAGTAGTTTGGTAACTCAGATTTGTGTAGTATAACTGGAAACACTTCTTCAAGCACAAACCAATTTCATAATCACTATACTAGAATCGTGTTTTCTTCCTTATCTTTTTTCCATTTGCATCCTTCTTTAAACGAAAAAGACATTTACACTGTCTTGTTGGCTCACGTTTCGAAGGAGTATAGGATATCAAATGTTATTCACTAAGACACGGGCAGGGTTATCTACACTGTAGATGGTTTGCCAAAATTCTTTTGCACAGAAGCTACATCATCATATTTATGTAAAAGCTCTTCTACTACTTGGATTCGAAATTCTAAAGATGTAGTACCTTTCTCAACTACATTTTTATAGAGCAAAATGAGTTCCAGAGTACCTTGTCTAGCAAATGCAAAAATATATCTGCATAATATTTTTCTCTGACGCATTCGGATTGTCGTATGAAATGGTATTTCCTAATCTCAGCTATACCATACATGGTTAGATTGTAATCAAAAATAATCTTTTACTTAAATATATCTTAATTTTTTTATTTTTAAGATTGATCATGGAAGTATCATGAATACTGCTCCTCAAACTCCATCTGTTGAGTTTTGTCCAAATTTACTTCCCCCGATATATATTCGGGTATGACAAAGAGAAGAAGCCAAAATAAACTTCTCCCGACATGTATTTGGGTATAACAAAAAGATGCACTTAAAAAAAATTACCCTATATAATACTCGGATGTGACCTTTTGGATCACAAATACCTTGCCCGAGAAGATCTCGGGCATGACAGTTAAAAGGTTCAATAATCTTTTACAATAATTATTGTTGATCTGATATTTTGAAATAAAAATGTTTTCTTGTTTTTTTAAACAAAAATGGAGCAGTAGCAAAATAATGCGAGGTGTTTATTATTTTCATGAGAGTGATCAAGGAAAGCTGAATTCTTATTTATTGTATTAATTAAGAATCCAGTTGCGAATTTTGTGATTATTATACACTGTCTAGACATATTTACTTATTTTTGCTCTTTGATCCAAATGATAAGTAACTTGTTTCCACTAATTACTCAAATACTTGTGCACCTGACGTTAAAAATGCGTATCTGTGTTAAATGGACTAGACAGATAGAATGAAATGAAGCTTGTTAAGCATTATTGGAAACGAAGTATGAAAAAATTTAATAAGCAAGGGTATGTAAAATTAACACTCTTCTGAAATTCCTGTTTTATAAAAATAAACTGGAGATCGTAAGAGAAAATTAGCTCTCAATAAATAAACTGCTAAATATTTTTGATTTATTTCGTTGAGGTGCTATGAATGCATCAAATTATCATTCTCAACATGTGTGTTTTAAATGAAATATTATAACCAGAAACAATAGTTTATGGAATAAAAACTAAGATTTGCCTCTTCATAAAAATGGACAATGATCATATTTATCGGGATAAAAAGAAATCAGTAAAACTTCAAACATATTTAGAAATAACTGCTTTTCAAGAAATTAATTTTAAAACTTTTACAGTTCCCTTGTTCTCTACCTTTGTAATTGCTCTACCAACCAGCAAAAGCGCCCTCTAGCCACCCCTTATTTTCCATGCAGGTCAGGTGAGGAAAAAATGGGGTTGTTGTGAAAAACTGCCTAATTTCTTTTTGTCGTTAATTTGTGTTAATGCTATTTGTTGTCTTTGTGTTACCTAACCTATATTATATAATAAATAATTGTTACACTAAATGAGACTTCACTGAGCCCAACCCTGAATTTACCACATTTAGTTTACTGTTTAACGTTCCACGAGATCTACTCCTTTCCGTTCCTACCTCAATTTCTTTTAAAACTTCACAATTCAGTTTTTAATTGTTGAAACTAATTAATTTCTGTTGCTGGCTTTAATATTGCATATTTCTAAAAAAAATGTATTTTTCTTCCCCCTAGTATGTATCGAATTTTTTTCATACATAATAAAACATATTCATTGTATTAATAATAAGAAATGTGTCATTAAATGGTAAATAGATTAAGTTAAAAAAATACTAGTTTTATAAAAAACTTATATTATTATTAAAATGAATGAAATTAAATAAAGTAGCCGCACTGATCATAGTAAGTTGAAACACAATGGGATATATATTATTGCTATTAATTTTTCACATTCCTTGGAATATAGACTCATTAATTCTGAAAATTCTGGTTAGCTAGTGTAATATAATCAATTTTATTATTCATTTATGATCTTAAGACGAAGGCAGATGTCATAAATTTAAATTATAAGCAGCGGTATCAAATGGAGAATTTTAAAAAGAAATGTTCGCGCGCGTTCTCAAGTAATAGAAATAATAATAAAAAAAGCCATTCTCCAGACTAGAAAGAAAACTGTATTTTTAAACACTTCAATGACTTTTGAAAAGCTATACGCGAGAGAGAAAAATGTTTTTGCCTTCATTATATATATAATCATGAATATAATATATTAAAATATTTTTTATGTAAACTTTTAAGTCGCACAGACGTAGAAAGATCTACTTTTACTTTTAGTGTGTAAACGACTCAATCAAAGGAATTTATCATAAATACACGATATTGCTAAGGAGAAATAGCACAATTTTACAAGCTTTTATTTAACTTGCAATGTAAAATGTTCGGGTGAAATCTTGCACCTGAATTTTGAAGCTGATGTCTTCAACCAATTGAGCTGAAATTTTGTATACAAGTTTAGTTTGGATGACAATGAATGTTTTGGCTATTTATATTCCGATATAAAAATTATATATATATATATATATAGTTAAAAAGATATTAATTAAAAAATTCTTATCCAAGTTAGAAGCTTACTTTACCTTTTTCTGCGAGCCCTCGCTGCCTAGTGGTTAGAGAGGCTGACTTCTAATAAATTATCCCGGGTTCAATTCCCAGATGCTTGCCGTTTTTAAATTTACAATAAATCACTTTAATTTTCCTTCGAAAATTATTTCTCTTGATCAAATTTAAATTTCCACGTTCTTTCCTGTTTTTACAAGCTTTTATTTACCTTGTAACAATGTAAAATGTTTGGGTGGAATCTTGCAACTCAATTTTGAAGCTGATGTCTTCAATCGATTGAGCTGAAATTTTGTATAGTTGTTTAGTAAGGTTGACAATTCATGTTTTGACCATATTCAAGTAATTTGTTCGGGTGGAATATCTTGCAACTCAACTTTGAAGCTGATGTCTTCAACCGATTGAGCTGAAATTTTGTATACATGTTTAGTTTGGATGCAATGCATGTCTTGATCATTTATATTCCGATATCGCAATTAGTTAAAAATATATTAATTGAAAACCTTTTACCCCTGTTAGCTTTTTATTCTGCTCAGCAGCTTATCGGATTGATCTTAAAGAAGTTCCGATTTTTCGAACTTTTTTAAAAACTATCTTATTCTTTCTCTCAAATTGAGACAAAAAATAATAACTTAATGGGAAAGATAATTTATTTCGGTACGATACGGTATAATTTTTTAAAAAAATAATAATATTTTTTATTTTTTACAATTTTTTTCTAAAATGATTCAAAGTTGATGCGTTTTCATGAAAATGATTTCTAAATCGTTCCGTATGAATTTTATTTTTTTCGTGTTATTGAATCGATATTCTGCACTAAGAAAGTTAAGTTTTTTTTCTTTTAGAATCAGTCATTTAAAAAATAAAATGCCTAAAACTTTTTTTTTACGATTTTTCAACAAATACTCAAATTTTAATAAAACATTTAAAAACTTTTTCATTTTTCAATGTAATCACACGAAAAAATTTTCTCGTTTGTACAATCGTATTATCCAAATTCTGCACAAAAGTTGATAAAAATGGTTTAAAATTACAGATTTTTTTAAAAAAAAATTGTGTTTCTCGTTTTTAATATAATATTATATAGTAAGAGGAAAAAAAAAGAGTTTTAATTAATTTTGTTTTGTCCAAGTTGTTTTGGTTTAATAGTGCTTATCTCCGTTTCCCATTATCCTCTTGTTGCGGCCCGAGTGAAATATCTATTATATGTATGTGGCCTTGCGGGAAAAAAGGTTGAGTACCCCTTTTTTAGCTGGATTTTTCAAAATTAACCGGCAAACGACTTTGCAACAATGATGCGTTGAATGAGATTAACAGACTGAGAATCCTCTGCCCAGCGATAACTAAAAAGTAAAAAATAAATTAAAAGTAAAATTTTTTTTTAAAAAAACAAGCTTTTATTTAAATGCTCTAAAAAGAATAAAATAAACTTTTCTTTTAAAACTTTTTTTTGCTATCAACTTATAAAATCGTTATACAATTTATGATATAAAAGTTTGTCGCGAAATTTACCTGTGTAAATAAACAAGCAAATTAAATAACTTGATCTGATTGATTTTAATTTTTAAAATTTTTCAAACCAAGTAAATACGAGTACTTAAATCTCGCGACAAGCTTTTTTTTTATATCATAAATTGTATAACGACTTTATAAGTTGATAGCAAAAAAAAAAAAAAAAACAGTTTTAAAAGAAAAGTTTATTTTATTCTTTTTGGAGCATTTAAATAAAAGCTTGTTTTTAAAATTTTTTTTAATTTATTCTTAATCAAAATGTGACTTTAACATTTGATTTTCTTTACTAAATATTTTCTTCAATGAACGTATAATCATTATTTGCACTAAATGTTGGTAAAATAACAAGCGTTCTACTCCTCGTTGAGAAGGAATTTTTTTTTTGGGGGGCTATAAGTTCAGGTAGCTAGGGTGCCGTGCTAATAAGGCAAAAGGTCGTGGGTTCATTCCCCCCTGGGCATTTTTTTGTGTGCCGGGTGTGTGTCGTAGTTGGTGTGGGGTTGTACTACCAAGTTTGCTGATTCCATTCCGGCAGATGTCGGTGAATTTTCATGACGCAGAAAATCGACAGCGTCCATATCGTTTGATTATGCACCATGTAATAGATCCCTAAGTGCCTGTTTGGTTTCGGTGTTCTCGGTAAAATTTCATTCTAAGTATGAATTCGCACCCAATTTTCAGTATTCTTAACACTGGAAAAATAGTATGGCTTAGATTCGAAGAAATATGGTACAGGAATGAAAAGAAATGCTTTCTCAAAGTTGTGACGGGGTTTTCATCGTGATTTCTATTAATGCCCTCTTGGGGTTTCTTTTGGGCCGAAAGGGCAATTCTTCCCAACCAACTCAAGAAGAAGAACGTGGTTATGTAAATTAGGAATCATATATATATTGGAAGTTAGCAGTAGAGCTAGGTCTATGTCCGGGTCTATGTTAATGCGCAGAAGTGATTGCTGAGTGAGAAGTGAAGTTACTAAGGAGAGAGTTATCTGCAAAGTGATTTGAGATAAAGTTAGAAGAATCCTAACTCCGTGAAATATCCTAGCCGTGCGGGTACTGACGAATCAAAAGTGGGTTCGAGTCTATAAGGAACACTGTCGGATTAAAGCTACATCAGAACAGATAAAGAAGTAGCTGATTACCTAGGATATAGTGGTAAGCTATTTTTTATAAGCTATAGGAAAAAGGCGTATGTTAGTGATAGAGGAATTAAGCTATACAGTTAGATTCAGTGGTCAAGCACGCGACTATTTGGTAATACGTGTTGCATCTTCTCATTCTTGATCAACTTGCTTAATTATTATTGTTGTGTATTGTGTTTAAGCTAAGACATTAATAAACAGGTTTTAAAATGAATGATTTGTGTGGTTCTTCGTTCTTCCTCCCAGAAACAGGTCGCATAGATAATGTAGAACTGATGTCCCCACGAGCGGGGCTCCACAAAGTGTATTATTTATAATGTGTCACGGTACCTCCTTCTAAGGTTAGTTGGGGTGGAGATCTCTCTGATTATTGAGGTTTCCCGGGGGATCCAAACGTATTAGTAATTGAGACGCCATTAAGTCGGACACGAATTAATGACTAATAGATATTAAAAGAGATAGATGTGTGTCTGTGGTTAATCGTAGCTTTGAGCATCATTCAGGAGAAGCTTATTAATTTAAGTGTTAAAACTAAGTACGCGAAATGTGGACAAGACAAAAATGAATAAAACGAAATGGGTACTTATCGAAAATGAGATGCAGTCTCTGAAAGTTGCTTAACAGAAATCCTCTTATAGCTTTGAATAACTAAATAGCTATAAACCTGGACGATAACTTAGGAATAAGAGAAGACAATTCGGGCAGTACTAATGTGCCGATAATGTCCACATAAAAAACATCTATTCTATATCTCAATGACTTTGTACGCCATTTAGTAGCAACGTTTATTTGCAGCGTTGAGTTGTTCTAGCTCAAAGTGCCAATTTGTCTGGATGGAAAAAATACGAGCAAGAAAGGATAAACCTTGCGGATATCCTATTGTAACTCATGTCATTAAAAATGTAGGATAAAAAATATAAAATTACCCATCTTTTTATGGGAGCTACAAAGTTTTTGAATGACATGGGAAAATCTTTAGTTTCTATAAAAATAAAATTTATTTGGGAACAGGTAAAAATACTAACATTTCATTCGGAACTTTATGTTCTTGTAAAAAGTAAAAACGTCACAATATATCTAAATTTATAGATGATTTGAATTTTATTTAAATATTTCAAATAAATCTTGGAGGAAATATAAATAAATTAATAATGCCAGCTCATCCTTGTTTAATGCCTCGGAAAATGTGATTTAACAACATTATACTGTTTTGGCCTGATTTCCCTTTTGATGAAGAGCCTTTGCAGTTTTGCTATTTATTATTTTGAAACATGGCTTTAGGAAACGCCTCGCGTAATTATTCACGACTGAATAGTGTTTGAGATAAAGAAACATGCTTCTTAGTCTTCTGACCCCGCAGTTTGTTAATTGAGGTAGAAAATGGTCGCGTCACTCGAAGGAATTGCTTTCATCGTTTCACAAAGGAGAAGTCTTAATTAACGGTTATTAATTTTATTCTAGGAATAGATGCAGGGTTTCTCCAGGCATCTGACTAGCAATCAGTACATGTCGACTTATCCAAGTATTTAAATATCCAAAAGAGGATAAATATAGAACTTATTTTGTGATCAACATATGGATTATTCTTGAGGGAGGAAGGACTTTCAAAAGCTTAAATCTGCAGTTTTCTCCCTTTTCGAAGAATTAGAAAGCCTGTTTACCGTCGTTAAAATGAAGGACTTGAGATTTAATAATGCGTGGGTGTTTGATATTGCATCTAATTGTCCTGAAAACGAATTTCCCCCCTTTTGGAAATACCTTTGTCATAATATTTTTGTCCTGATGGAATATGAAGCTATTAAAATACTTTTTTTTTCGCAAAACCAGCCTTTTTATATATGTAGTATTTAGTTTTTTTAATAAAATTTTTTTTTTATAAAGCAGTGACTCTTGCTACCCCTTATATATTCCGAGTGATTGTTTATTAACCCCTTAAATGCCACAGGCGTTTATATCCATATCTGCCTCGCTTTACTGGTGCGTTAAGTGCCTCGGGCGTATATATAAGTCTTCCAAAGTGCGATAATCTTTTCTTTCCGTTGTTATTGTTAAAACTTTTATAAAGGTTTTGAAAGACGATACAATGATTTAAAAGCATTTGTGAAGGATTTATTTGTTTCAGAGAAAATTTTGTTTATTTTAGTTTTTTTTTCTTTTCCTCTCAATAATCCCATACTACGCTTATGTGAAAAAGGTTGGCATTGCGGAGTGAATCACGTAACTTTTAATCATCAGTTAAGAGTATTACGTTGCACTATAAGGCAACACGAAAGCTAATTTTGACGAACCTCTTGCCTTTGAACCACAGTCAAATAATGCGGATGATACCTGAGCTTGCACTTCACTCTCCTAAATTCTACACTTCGCCAGCGTGAGGACTTTGAGTCAAGGCAGACTTGAGTCATCATTGACGTTAAAGTTCGAAATCATTGCTCGTCAGCCACGAGTTTGTGACCATTATCACAAGGCTCACTTACATATTCCGAATGAATATGAGTTATATAATATCATTACTTTCATACATTTATTTTTTGAAAACTGTTATCGTAACTCAGTGTTTCTCAAACTTTCAATACTTGCGACCCAATATCCAATCACAATTTTCATCGCGCCGCCCCCGCCCATCCTTACAATAACAATGTATTAAACTCAATAATACTATACTTTGACTCAAAAGCTACAATATGACTTTAACCTATTAAGTGCCACCGGCGAATATGAACGTCACCCAAATCGTTAATTACCCCAGGCGTATATATACGTCTTTCCGAAGTACAATCTTTTCTGTGCATTGCTATCCATAAAATTATTCCGAAGGCTTTGGATTGGACCATGACAGTATTTGCGAATTATTTACTTATTTCGGAGGATTTGCTTATTTTTATTCCTCTTTTCTTTCCCCCCAATACATTAAATACGGGCATCTACAAGGAAAACGGTGGGATTGGGGAACGAATCGAGTAACTTTTAATCGGCAGTTAAAGGATTAGTTTTCAAGATAATTTAATGTTAATTTTTATAAAGGGTGTTTTTTTAGAGGTATAGAACATTAAATTGCAATAAAACAACGATGTATTATTCGATTGACATGAATTTTTTTTATTCGAAAGATAATATTGTGGCATTACATTTTAAATATGATTTCTGGCATATGATTGCCACGGCTGGCTAAGATGTAGTCCAATCTGGACGTCCAATTTTTGATGACTTTTTCCAACATTTGTGGCCGTATATCGGCAATAACACGGCGAATGTTGTCTTCCAAATGGTCAAGCGTTTGTGGCTTATCCGCATAGACCAATGACTTTACATAGCCCCACAGAAAATAGTCTAGCGGTGTTAAATCACAAGATCTTGGAGGCCAATTCACAGGTCCAAAACGTGAAATTAGGTGGTCACCAAACGTGTCGTTCAATAAATCGATTGTGGCACGAGCTGTGTGACATGTTGCGCCGTCTTGTTAGAACCACAGCTCCTGGACATCATGATTGTTCAATTCAGGAATGAAAAAGTTAGTAATCATGGCTCTATACCGATCACCATTGACTGTAATGTTGTGGCCTTCATCGTTTTTGAAGAAGTTCGGACCAATGATTCCACCAGCCCATAAAGCGCACCAAACAGTCAGTTTTTCTGGATGTAACGGTGTTTCGACATACACTTGTGGATTAGCTTCACTCTCTAAATGCGGCAAATTTGTTTGTTGACGTAGCCATTCAACCAGAAGTGCGCATCATCGCTAAACAAAATTCGCTTATGAATATCGGGAACAACGGCAATCTCGTTTTGGGCCCATTCGACGAATCTACGCCTTGCTTGATGATCGTTTTGATGAATTGCCAAACCAAACTGAGAATAAATCACTTGACAGCTGTTAAATCGGTCGCCATCTTGGAAAGTAATGGCAGCTTAAACTTCTATACTTGAAAAAAAAACACTCTTTATATAGTTTTAAAAATGACAAGACCATGGTTTGCTGAGAATTGTTAAACTTGTTCTTAACTTGTTTGTTTATAAAATGCATTGTGCAGTACGGATACATTTATAGATTTATAGTGTATTAGATCAGTGTAAATGGGTATATTTTATTTTTTATTATATCAGAATGTATTTCATTTGTGTGTGCTTACTCTTTCAGTAATTTAATAATCATTTATTTTTGACTTTTAATATGCTGGCTTCCCCCGTTGTAGAGTTATCACACCCCTCTTGCTAGCGCGCCCCACAGTTTGAGAAATGCTGTCATTACTGATTTCAAATTAAAATTCCGTGTTTCTATAAAATTCTCCATATGCCTCACACACACACACACACACACACACACACACACACACACACACACACACACACACACACACACACACACACACACACACACACACACACACACACACACACATCCATATTTAAAAAATTCAAAATCAATATAAAAAAATCGTTAAATGTTACATCATTTTCATTATTCCTTTTAACACATAAATAATATTTTAAAACTGAATTTATTGACATTTATATGGGCTTGCAAATCATTTCGTCATTATCAGTCGCTTGCATCTTGTGATTGCTGTTCGCTTTAAACATGATGAAGCTATTATTATTGGTAATATCTGTAACTCTCACACAAAAATATTTGTATTTAGAATTAAAAAAAACTCTATAATGTTGGAGTTTTGGTGAAATAAGTAAATAAAACATTATTTTAAACAATCAGGATGAATGGCCAATGAGAAAAATGTAAAATATTTATATCACCATTAAATATTTAATTAGATAAAAATGTTTTACTGATAATTAAGAATTATATATAAGCCTCTAATTCTTCCAAAATTTATTTCACAGAGCACTTTATTTTTAGTATTACTATAAAATTATTATATTGGTACAAATAATTTATTACTTAAAAACTTTATGGGTGTAATCTGATATCTTATTCGGTTAAAATATGTATTATAAGATACTTTTTGTAAAAATTATTATTCACTATTCCTCTGACGTTATTTGTTGGTTATTCCTAAACTTTTATAATTAGACGAAAAAGGAACACTATGGTTAAAGTTTTTTTTGAATTTAAGCTGAGAGATCATATCCTCAAATAATATATATATATATATATATATATATATATATATATATATATATATATATATATATATATATAAGTACTAACTTTTATAATATCGTAGGTTTTATGTAAAAGTTTAAAAATTCTTTGTTCCAATTAAGGGATATTACATTTAATTTCATTAACTTTTCCTCATACTGCTTTTAAACACGGAATTATTCAAAAGAAAAGTTTTAATTTTGAGTAATGTTAAGATGAATTTTTCAGAAAGTTTAGATATAGTTTTATGTAGATGGCTGTATGCGATATATATGTATTAAAAATAATGCAATGCATTAAACTTAGAGAACTTCTTTTTTATCCAAACAACAATTTACAGAGACAAGTTGAGTTCATAATTTTAGAGCAGCAAAAATATATTTTTTACGTAAATATCTAATTAAATTTCTAAAAAGAAAAAAAATTAGAAACCCCCCTTCCCCTTCTTTTATCTCGACATTAGAAGTACCATTTCTGATTAAGATTTGCAACAACTTTTTTATTAAATATGTCATTGACTTCTTGTAATAATACATATTCAACCAGCTGGGTGATGTAGTTGGTTTTTTTCTGGCTTTGTACGCCTAAGATTAGCAGGCTCTATCCTGACCCAAGTCGGTGGATTTGCATGATGCAGAAAATCGACAGCGTCCATGACTCATGATTATGAGGTATGAAAAAAATACCTTGAGTGCCTGTTTGGCTTTGCTGCTAAATCCTTTGTACGGTTTCGCATGGCCAAAGCTCAGGTGTCTCCCTCTGTGGAGGAAACTGGGCGTTAAAATTATCTGCGTTGATTGGTATCTGCCTATATGGTGTCGTACTAAAAACATATACCAGCTCCAGGAGTACGTACTTGGTCCGCAGAGGTAAAACACCAATCCACAGCTTCATTAGAAATTTAAAAAATATACACATTCATAACGAGTCTAAATAGTTAATATTGGTTTTGGATATTTCTGGAAACAATATTATTGATTTTTATCACGTATGATTTGCTGTATAATTAGGACGATTTATTTATACTTAAAAATAACATTTTTTTTCATGTAATAAGTATCTTCAATTTATTTACACAACTTTTTTACACTTAAATACATGATTTTTTTTGTTTTAAATCTTAAACAATCGCTTTTTATAAGAATGTAGTCATTGGCTACGTAAACAATAAATAAAAATGTAAGGTAATAATTCTGAGCATTTATTTCGAAAAAAATTGTATCTAGACATTTAGCACGCACACACACACACAACTTACAGTATTTCTCCAAAATCTGGCATATACCCAATACAATTTTTAAATGCGACACCAATTATTAAAAGGTTATCTGAAAACAGAGGTGAAAGGATTTTTTTTTCAATTAGATAAATCACTTCTTTATAGGATACTCGAAAATAGGAGATATCTCTTCAAGGAAAACTCACTCAACTTTATCACCTACCACTTTCAAATGACAAAATTAAATAAGTAAACTCTCAAAAAGTAAAGTCATTTGTCCCCCATATGTTTTATTGTCAATGGTTATTAGAGTGAGTTTGGAAACGCACACACTTGGGCTTTTGAATAGAATTAAATAGAACTGGAATATATAGACAATTGGAAATAATATGCATTACAGGGTTAAATGCACATTATAGTATTTTAACAAATTATATCCTGATATACATAAAAGTGGATAGCTTTCCTTTAATTTTTATTTAATACATCTGTATTATATACCTTTTTTGTAATAGCTTTTTAGGATTTAGTGCTTCATAATGATACTTACAAAACATTGTAAAAGTATTTACTTTGTAAGGCGAAATAAATAAAGTGAAAATTGGGGATCCATTCGTATATATATTTATATAATGTCGTACACTTAAATTAGCAGAAAGGATAGTTTAAAAATCTGAATACAGAAAACTTTCCTTTAGAAAATTTGAAGACTTTCCTTACAGCTTATTAAATTACAAATATTCCGTTTTACTTTTATTTGAACTAAAAAAAAGGAAATGACAAAAAATACGAACAGAAGTTAAAAAATTTATAATTAAAGCATATCAAATATTTTTTTCATTGAAACATTTAACAAAGTATTCAATAATGGAGCACTAAAAGCCACCCAATTAATGATTTAATGTCATACATCAAGAAATAAATGTAATATGCCTTTTTTAAGAAAGGAAGAACTAAAAAATTTACAGAAAGACAATTTTAAAATCTCTCTTTTAGGTAATTTATTACTACCCTTTCTTACATCGATGTTTAGTTAATTCGATTTTACTATTGCCTTCTATTACAATAAGAACAGGTTATTTAAGAAACATATCAACTAGTTTTTTATACAATCTAACTTCCGAGAGTGAGAGAGAAATTAGGTATTAATTACTTTTAAATAAAAGTTCTTGTAAGTATCTTAAATCACTTGCTTCTAAGAATTACAGTAAGTGGAACGAGGATTATAAGGATTATGAACAGTTAAAGGGATAAGTTAACTTTAACAAAAGGTATCATTCATCAAAACTACTGAAACATAAATTGAAGTTGTTAAGGAAAACTTTGAATATTTTCAAGATATAGTTACTATAAATGAATATGAAATGATAGAAATTAAGATTTAAGAATTCGAAGAATACTTGTATTGAAATTAATTAATATAATTAAAATGAGGAATTGAAATTCACGACAAAAGTAAATAAAAATTTCATTCTAATTTAAAGAATTCACAACATAAAATTGTGTGTTAAATTCATGTCTACTACCATTGTTTATTAGACTGATAGAAACAGCATTTTTTTTTCTTAAAGGGAAAAAAGTTACAAATGTTTTATGATGCAAGTTTACAAATTAAATAAAATCTAGAAAGACTACGTGTACTTCCAATCTCTTTTTTGTAACATTGTACATGAACGTCCGGAAAAATTCATAGAAGATGGACAAGATCAAAATTTGGTAAGACATATGAGAAAAATTTTCCATGAAAATATGCTGTTAAAACACGACAGAGCCAATTGCAGCTAAAACTTTTTCATCAGATCACGCCTCAACATCTAATTCAAAAAAGAATGTTCAAAACTACATTTTCAAATCCTTTCTTGATTTTCTGTAACAATATTAAGCTCAGGACAAAACAAAGCAGAATTATTGTTAGAAGTAAAAAAATACGAAAATAGTTCAAATAAAGAAAATGTGGATTATTTCTTGAAATGTTTATTTTCGAAAAATCTCTAATCTGTTTCAGAAATATAAAGGCTTCTTAAAACAATATTAATTACAACTAGGATTTTGCTTTTGTAATCGGAAATCTGCAATCTCTGTTAGAAAATATTAAAAGACTTTGTGCAGCAATTTAATCAAATTGAATTAAATTAAGGAATAATGTTATGTTACCAGAAAAATAAGATTTTTGAGACCTAGTACCTCTGTAATAATTATATAGAGTTACTGAAATTTTGAACCCTGATTGCTTTTTCTGCCAAAGAGTTGTTTGTGCCCCAGAAGATCACTTGTAGACTGATAGAAATTTCTCTTTATTAAAGTGAGTTAAATGAATAAAAGTGACCACTGTTGCAAACTAGGTTCCCAAATGGCGTCAAATTTGATGGCAAAAATAGATGCCTCTCAAAAATTCCAGAAGGTTTTAGGATGGTTATTTAACCGGGAAGGGTTTGAAGATCTTATTAGTTTATAAGATGACAGTGCAGGAAATCAACGTAGAAGTCAAACATTTGACAGTAACAGTGCGCTTCGTTTGCTTTATGTAAAATTGTGATTGCGAACTTGAATTGTTGTACTTAATGATTCTGGACAATTTTTATTTTAACTTAATTAATTCTGGATTATTTTAACTGTTGTACTTAATTAATTCTGGACAAGTGTTATTTGCTTGTTGTGAGAACTCTACTGTAACTATTAGAGAGTTACAGCATAAATATTACGAAAATAATCTACCTGTTAATTAATTGCATGGATTTTTCCTCATTTGAAGGATGATCAAAGATAAAGAAGCAACAATACTGAGTTATTGAGAACTAAGTATACGTTGAATATTCAGTTTAAGAAGGATATTTTAAAAATTTTACTTTCGCATAGTTAAATACATAAAATTTTCAATCCAATCTTCATTGAACAAAACTGTATTATAATTAATCCTTATTTCAGCATTTGTGAATAATTTGTCATCGAAAAATGTGAAAAAAAGACACTTATTTTGACTATATTATGAATCAATAGTCCCTCTAGAATTTTCCATTGTTTAAAAATCTTTTTGTTTGGTTGGCATCATTTTTTAACTACATAATTTATAAATGACACCTGATTTGATGTATTATGACTTTATAACTTTATTCTTGTATACATAGTAATTTTATAAAATAATTACTCTCTTTTTTTTCGCCTCGCATCATTTTATAAAATATAACTTGATTTTGCAAACTATCGTTATTGCTAATTTGTTTTGGTCACTGGAAATATTTTAATCTTAAAAATAACTGTATCAAAAAAATTTCCCCAGAATTCATTATTTAAAATTTTGAGTATCAAAATAACAATGTGATTATGCTATTAATCACATTGCCAGACGTAGATCAAAATATGAAAATAGTTCTTGTATTAAATTTGAATTGTATCGGAGAGTAAATAAAATAATCATTTATATATTGATTGTATTGCAGAAATTTCTGTAAAATGAGTTTTCCTGCCCTGTAAATTAATATTTGTTCCAAATAATTTTCATATGAATTTAAGTGAATTTCCCTAGTCTTTTTCTTTCAAAACTCAACAGAATTTATTGGTATTATTGCTATAAAGAATGAAGGTAAAGCATATTAATAATAATACATTCATGCTTGATTGATATATAAATTGTCAAAATGCAAGCCTTTTGTTATTTATTTTACACTGTTGTTGTCGTTTAAGTTGTTTGATTGGATATGAAACACTTGAATTATAATTGGGCAGTATATGTAGGTATCAGCTTAGAAAGATAGTTAAATTTCTTATATTAAATACTATTTAAATTTTGAGACATTAAATTAAAACAAATGAAATATATATATTTACATTATATACACATTCCTCGAGTTGGATTGGTTCATATCAGTAGTTCCAAGAAATGAATTGAAAAATCAATGTTTACTACATTTCAATATATAGTATACATAAGTATACAGTGGTTGCAAATTTTCAGGACAGATAAAGTAAACCTAGATGATGCGAAATCACACAGGAATGCGTGGTCGGAAACGCGTTCTTGGCGCGGTAGTTACGACACGAAAAAAAATAAAAGAAAAAAAAAAGGCAGGACATGAATAAAAGAAGAAAGACTGTTTATTATAGTACAGCAAAAAAACTAAGAAAAAAGAGCATTGAAGAGGCAATAGGGGTACATGTCGGGATGATAGAGGAGCACGTCTTTAGTACATAGGATCCACCAGACTGTCATATGGGAAATCCAGACATGATTGGCAATAGTCCACATCCTGGTACCAAGATTGCTCTGCACGAGATCCAGCACAGTCCTCTCGTTGTTAGGCATTCTTGCTATTTTCTCACGTTCATGTATGTCTACGATGAAATATCCGCTGCCGGACAATCTCTGGTGCAAGCGTGTAGAGAAGGCATTGCTAGAAGTTTGCCCCCTGGAGTATGGTTGGGCGTACAGCCTCTGTGAGGCTCGTCTATTGCAATCAGCAGTCCCGTGTGCTAGATGCATCAGCGTTCGTGTAACGTTCCATCTTGCTACTATTTTGTCGGTAGGCGAAAAAGAAGCTTTATTGTGAGCACGACAGTTAACGCCGTGTGTGCATGCACCGTTAACTTATGCTTCGTTTTACGTAGCGCCATCTATCACATACACCAACCAAATACTTATCAGGATTTTTGATGTACTAAGAATAATAAACCTGTACTGCCCTCTTTTTCTTGTGCTGTTTTTCTTGTGTTTTGTAGTCTCCACCACCACGCAAGGGAAGCGTTTTCGACCACGCATTTAGTGGCGTAACGGAGAACATTTGCCCCCCTACAAAGTCAGGTTTTGGGACCCCAAATTGAATTTTACAAAGGATAGGTACTTGGCGGTAGTCAAGTTTCGGGCCCCCTAGAACCCTACAATGCGTTAGTAGCGGGGTATACTTTATGCCACTGCATGCATTACTATGTGATTCTCCAATGTCTAGGTATACTCCATTTGTCCTGAAAGTTTGTAACCGTTGTTCTGATACACCCTGTATAGTTAGATATTAAAACTTTTCTTCCAGAAAATATACAAAATAAATTATAAGTAATATTTTTTCTAAGTGTAAAAGTAATATTATACGAGCAACATTTTGGAGAATGTAATATCTAAATGAAATATTTGATATTTAATAAAGAAGGAATTTAAACTTGTTCTAATAAAGCGTGACTGGAAATGTCAATCTCAAAGCTTATGTAGTCATTTATTTATTGACAATTATAGTACCAGCAAGTTCTAATTAAATCTCTACATGCTGCTGGGAGATTTAGCATTAATCTCCACGGTTAGTAGAATTCATGCTTTCGTTCTAATCAATTCTAGATTATTCTGGACTTTTATTCCTCTTAAGCAAACAGTCAAACCAGCCTAGATTATTGATTGTAATAATTTCTGACAGTTGAAGGTATTTCTCTTGTCAACATGTTTATAATTCGAAGTATTCTTTTTTGTTTAAAATAGCATTAAAAATTAATTATATCGTTTTGAGTGTACAAAACTAAATTTTTGATTATAAAATGTTTTCTCTGCTCCTATGTTAATTAGTTGGACTTAATTTTTAAAAATGTGCAGCAGAAGAATATTTTGATTTCCTTTTCATACGCAATGTGATTAAAATGAGTTGATAGTTAAATATTTCATTGGAGGGTCTTTTCAATCAATTTTAGTGAAAAATTGGTTAATAATGAAATTAAAATCTCAGACTTTGGAATAAATTTCTTAACCAAATAAAGAAACATTTTTTCCCTTGTATAAAATAAATTGGAGGTATGATCATTCTTATTTTAAGCATGGTGAGAAAACCCTCAAAATTAATTTACAGTTAATTTCAAAAATAATAAAATTTTTTTAAAAGCGTTACTTACGAAATATTGTCGTGGTACCTTCTCCTCTTGTTGGTTGGGGTGGAGATCTCATTAATTATTTGTGTTCTCAGGGAGAGCCAAACGCAGCAAGAATAAAGAAGCTATTAAGAGGTCTCAGGAGTGTTAACTTTGTCTCGGGGGGTGAAAATATAAATTATTTTCAAACAGGTATAATTCTTTTAAATTTAAATAAAAAAAATTCGAATCCTTTACACATTATTTACAAAGGATTATGGCTTCAAAAAGTACAAAATGTTTGAAATATAATCATAATTTTAAAAATTATAAGCATATGAAAATTCTGTAGTAAATATTAAGTAATTTTTGCGTTGCTCACGCTATTTTCTAAAATAGTAGCCTCTGATACATAAAACTTTATAGAATTATAATATGTATCATACTTCATACTTAGAATATTTTGTATTACAAAATAATTGAGAAATATTAAACTTTTTTTAGTAAATTTTATTTTTAAAAATATAATTAATTATTATACTAATATAAAATTACTACAGTGTAATAAGGATACATTTAACTTTATAAATAAACTTATAGCTAGTAATTAAAGCTACTATTTTAGAAAACAGCATGCGCAATGTAAAACTTAATTAATATTTCTTATAGAAATGCTTCTTCTATTTTCATATGCTTATAATTTTTAAAATTATGATTATACTTTAAACATTTTATACTTTTCTGAATCCCCATACTTTTATAAATAATGTATAAGAGATTCGAATTATTTAATTTTAATTTCAAAGAGTTATATATATTTGAATATTGTTTATATTTTCAGCACTCTAGAGAGAGTTAATACCCCTAAGGCATCTTAAATCGGACACGAAATGAAAACAAACAGGTATTGCAATAACTAACTTTATTAATTTTAACGTTAGACATTGGTACGTGTGGGGACAAGACAAGCAAGAGGTTAAGAATATATTATACTTATCTGGAATGAGATGAAACCTCCCAAACTTGCCAAAGAAAACTCCTCCAAGGTCTTGTAAATTCAAAGTAGCTAAGCAACTATAATTCAGGAATTAAATACGAGGTGTTCCCGGAAACAAGTACCGTTTTGGAAAAACTCTCATAAAAAAATCTTTTTTCAAAACAAAATTTATTTTACACGTAAGATCATGTTGGAAAATATTTTTCTTCGAAGTTATCACCATTGTTCGAGCATTTTTCATAGCGGGAAACCAACTTGTCTTTACCCCTCCTTTAAAGAAAAATGTCGCCAGTGAACAGTTTTTGAAATTTGTGGAAATTCATTATAAACAATCATATTGTGAACCGTCAGCTCTACCATGAATTTTCTGATTCACTTTTTCAATGAAACCTTCATTAATGTTGACCCACACCGTTCTTCGTCATAAGCATGGGTTCGACCATCATTGAATTTTGAACTCACTTTCTATTTCACCTGGCTTAACATTTTTTGCGTTCAAAAAACGGATTACAGAATGCACTTCACAGTCGGCGAGGTAGCGAATCGTCTTAAACATTTTGAAGGCTCAATAACACGCTTAAAAACAACAAAAAGCGGCTATAATAACGTCAGTAAACTGGAAATCAACCTTGAGACACGTATGGCTATATATAAGTTTTGAACTACAAAGGTTGAGCGACTACGGTTGAGCGAAATGGTGCTTAGTTTTTGAGATGCGTTGTAATATGGCACGAAGATCCACAACATATACTATTTTCTATAATTTTCTTTATTATAATTTATCTCACTGACTATTTATATACTATTTGGTCGTGTCGTTTCATTTTCGGTATGGTGTTGTTCTAGCTTAAAGTGCCAATACGGCTGTTCGGAAGAAAACCCGAGTTAGAGAGAATAGACCTTGCGGGTAACTCATTGTTTAAATAATTGTATAATGCTTTTTTTTATTTCAAATTAAAATATAAATATGCAGTTTGCCGATAATTAAATAATTTAAACCAAATACTGCATCTTTTATACTCACCAAACTTTTCGAGACATGATACAATTTGAACTCTCTGAAATACTTGAAAATAATTTAAATTTCAATTATCTTAGCAAAATTGCAAAAAATCCTGTCTTGAATGGAAGTAATTAATTTTGAACAAAGATGAAAAGAGCTCATGATATTGTTCAAAAAAAAAAAAGTATATTTTTCATGTGTTGTAGCGCATAACACCTTAAAGAAGTTGGTAAATGTTTTCCTCTTCACATATGCTTATCGTTTTCTCGTTATTCCATTAATACGATGTCTGCAATCATGTATGAAGAAGACTTTAAATTATATATATATAGAAAATGAAAGAATACTTAAAGAAAATTTCAAGGAGCTTAAATGTGCTTCTTGAGGAAACACAACTATTGTTTTCTCTTTTATTGAAAGGCTATCATTAAATTGTTTACTTTCATTACAAGAAAAATTGTTTTAGTTAAGTTGCTTTAAATTAAGAGGTGCTATTGATCTCATTGTTTCATTAATTGCTTCATACTAAAAAGCTATTACGCAAGTTGTATGAAGAATTACCTATCAAATATATATATATATATATAACAATTCTCCATACAATAATATATATTATTTTTTATGGATAGAGATAAATGAAAGTCCTACATAATCCAGGGCCTACATTTTTTATCTATGATGAATTATAAAGATTTTTTTGTCTACTTTATTTCTGTTTATATATATATATATATATATATTATTGTAATGAAAAAAATCAAACATTTGAAAAGTTTTCCTTTGTTATAAACTATGGTTACAGTGTTGTGAATATAAAATGAGAAATGAGTTTTTATAAGGATTTGAGAAACTATCTTAACCCTTAAATGAATATTGTTGCCAATTGTCTATATTCCAGTTCCACTTCATTTTATTAAAAAGTACGCGTTTCTGAAAGCACTTTCGTAACCACAAACAATAAATCATGTGTGAAGGAAGAAACTTGACATTACTCTTGTATGGTAAGTTATATATATATATATATATATATATATATATATATATATATATATATATATATATATATATATATATATATATATATATATATATATATAGGTGTGTATGGTGTATGTGCCAGACCCAGACCGGCTGGTAAATGAAGGAAGACGTCATGTTTAAAATAACTGGACTTTATATTAATCTTCAAGTCCAACATGGCGGCCATTTGGCATCTAATCGGATGGAACAATAAACAACATCACAGCAAGGAGTCACCAGTCTCTCTTTTCAATTAAGCTCTATTTACGTCAGTGCTCACCCTACCTTTAAATAGTGGTATTTAACCTCAAATTCCTGCGCTGCAGTGAAGAGTTCACTCTATTTTTATTTATTATTCGATTAACTTTTAAGTTAAAACTTTTCAGACTTGACATATATACATATATTGCCATTTGAATGTGGTGGATGATTAAGTTCAGTGTTTTAATCGGAGTGATATTTTCTATTTTCGAGTTTTTTATAGATTGAATGTTGTACATAGTCTACATACAACTGTTTTTAAAAATAAATATTTAATATTATTACTTGGATTTTTAAATTTTATTTTTACGTAACCCTTGGCAACATTCCTATAAGAAATAATTTTTTAAAATTTTTAAAAAAAGTTCTGCAATTAAGGGTTTAAAAAATCAGCGATTGATAAGATAAAAAATGTAAATAATGTACCTCACATAATACAAAAATGAAATTTTCTTAGAAGTATTATCATTTTCCATTGGTTTGTATTCATTGTTCCTTTTTTATTCAACCTATAGGACGCTAAGAGGATAAAGATGAATACGTTCTAAGATATCCGTTTTATTTATGAGTTTCTTATTGTAGCAGTACAACTAAGCTTCTCTATAAAAACGAAAACAAATAAAATATAAAAAAAGCATTTTCATTAACTTAATGTGTTTTAACTTAACGCGGCAGCTGCTTTCTACTGAATTTTATGGCTTTGAGTACCTTCCAACAAAAATTCGGCGATCTTTCATCATCAATATAATCCATTATCTAAAGCCGTTTTAGTTAAAGGGCAATATTGCTTTTTAAGAGAAGTACTGTTTTCAATTACTGAGGAGTTTGCTTCTATTTTAAGACAGTTTTTTACTCTCAAAAAGATTATTTAAGACGAAACAGGGAAACTCTTATGGTATAGTTAAATAGAAAGAGATATGAATTTTGATTATTTAAAATACATTTCGATGCTAATAAAAAGAAATAATAGCTATCAAAATATCCAAGAAAACAAATACGGTTTTATTTAAGCTACTTCATGTGTTTTTGAAGAATGAAACTTCTTTAGGCACGGGAGTGAATAGGAAATTTGCCCAGTTTTGCGTTAGGGTGAAAAATCGAAGGGAAGTAGTGTTGCTTCATATCCGTGAAAAAGTTGGAAGATTGCCAAGGGGGTATCAGAAATATGGTGTGGGGTGGACCTCTTGCTGCTTCGGACGAAATGAACGGGGAGCGCTTAGGTATTGGAGAGAAGGGTATTTTCTTGCTATACTCCTAACGAACTCGCGTGGCGTATTTTTGTAGTTTTTATATAATAAACGTGCCGTTTTCATTGAATAAACGCACCCACAAAATATTACCATTATATGGTTTTTTCCATTACGGGAGTGTCTGGGGCGTTGTGTATATGTCAATAACGCTCGCGGTAGAATCGCTACGTATACCGTCTTGTAAACAAACGCAGTGACTTCTGTGTGAGTGATGCATTAAGTTTATATTATTAATTTTCAATTCCGCTGAATTATAATTAATTTCTAGTCAGAATGCTAGGAACAAATGCAGACACAAAATAAGGAAAAGAGTTTCGTGAAAGAAAAAAAAAGTAAAACTTGCAGCAAGTCCAGTCGGAAGTCTACATATCACCAAGTAGTTCTTTCGCAGCTGATATCACCTTCATCCCTAAAGATTTAGTGCTGTACACACCACAGATTCTGCTACAATCATTGGATCCGATGAGGATAAAAAGCCGTTTATCTTAACTGGAGACTTTAATGTTAATTTTGCTTCAGAAGAAGCAATCCCACTCATTGCATTCTTGAAACAGACACTGAATTTAACAATGAATACTGATGCTAGAGAAAAAAACAACAAGAGATACGGAACCATGATTGATGCAGTTTTCTCATGTTTTCTTGATTGACTACGATCGAGGATTTTGATATCCTACTTCAGTTACCACACACCTATTGTGTCTTTCTTGGAAAATGATGATGCAGAAAAATGAATAAAAATATTATTTTCATACAATAAATTAAGTTTGAATTTTATTTGATTAAGGTATCCGAACACGTTGAAAATGACCAAATTCGGACAAGACCGATATTTTTGTTTTCTATTTTATTTAATACATCTATATTTTGGCTTTACAAAACATACTTTGTTTTGATTCTATGCTTCTTAGAGGCCAAGTTACAATCAATTTTATTAAGTTAGAAAAACCGGAAGTGGGTCTTTGATCTACCAAAAGTGGGCATTTAAATTGTTCGAAATCTATCATGGCGAGTCTGATCACACAAAATATTACAAATGTATTCTATAAAACTTTTTGCACCTGATATTTATGCTATTTTCTAGAGAATGTACTAAAATATTTATTATAGTATTGATATTATTTGAGTTAGGGCATGTTATTTAAATAATGGTCTCATAAAGGCGTTATTTTTCTTATAACGTTTACTCAATCATCTCTAAAAGCTTCAAATTTTAAAAAAACATTAAAATTTTAGTATATTATCTGGATAAATGCCTCTAGATTGTTTTGGTAATTTTTTAACTAATATAAGTTTATTACTTTTTTCTCTAATTGCTTTGAAGTTTTACAAAAATATTGCTAAAATTTCACGTATAATTGTGATTTTTATGAAATTCCGGCAATTTATTTTAAATATTGTTGATTAAATATTAGTATTTATTGGTATTGAATCCTATAAAAAAGCCTTTATAGGTTTAAATATGTTATTTTGTCAAAAAGTACTCTGAACGTGTTCGGATACCTTAAAGTAAGTTCCCCCAGCAGTTTTTAATATAATTAGATCCATTTCTGCATTTACAGCCAACGTCGCCAAAGAAGTTTCACTTCTCTTGCGTGACTCTCCACACACCATTTTTTTTTCTTTTTGGTAAAAGGTTGATACGCGTAAAAAAATTATCTGTAAAACATTTTCAATCCAATATTGATAGAAAAGGAAAATTCATGTTTTACTGAAATAACAAGCTATGGGAACATAAATAAATCGGGTTCACAAAATATTTTACTTCTATTCATAGGTAGGAAAGTATTTTTAAAATATTTTTTCTTTTTTTTTTGGAAAAGAAGTATAAATCAGAAAATGACAAAAGCGAACAACATTCGATGTCAAGGAAAGAGATTTAAAGTTCTTCCATTCTTTTGAATTTTTCTTTAAAGTAAGTTCAGTGATAAGGTGAACATTTTTTGAATAGTCACGTATTTTAGTAAGTAGGCTCGTAAAGAGGATTTAGTAGTGATTTCCAGAAGCATTATTTTTAAATGTCGTTCTCCTATGCTTTCTATTTCCTAACCAAGTTCTCAATACTCTGTAAAAACTACATTTTTTCCTCACGTCTTCTCACAAATATCATATTTAAATTCTTATCTCCATTTCCGACATTTTTCTAAGTTTATTTCCTTTTGAAAATCTTTCGTATTTTTTGAAATTGAGAAGTTACCATTTTAAAAGAAAGTTTTTCTTTTCTTAGATAGTTTCTGCTTCTATCGAAATGCATTTAATTTCCCATTCATATTCATTTTTTTCCTAAAATAAATTTCAGAAAGAAAATATCTGATTTGTATAACGTTCCTTTATTAATCATAGTACTTATTTGCAAGTGATGAATCTGTATAGTAATATTTGACTTTAAAATTAATAAAATAATAGCTGCATTACTAATAGTATAGCTATGTTAATATTATCAAAATTGCATAAAGATCTAAAGAAAATTATACAGAATCTGAAGTAATTATTAACAGGATAATGTATGTACGAAGTGAAACTGAAATGGAATTTTTTTGTGAAAGATATATGTGACATTAATACTTGCATTGGTGAGATGCCAAAGACTGTAATGCGAATATGGAATCAAGAGATTCAGGAGGGTCATACCAAACGCCATGACGGATCTAAACGACCTTCCACCATTAACACCCGAGAGATTAGATATATTTTTATCTCAGTCTTGCAGATTGAACAATTAAATCACAGATTTTGACTCAGGAACTGGACTTGCTTACAGCACTCCAAGTATTTGCGTGGACCGTTTGTACGGTGACTATTATTGCAGTTTCCCTTGACAATGCTGCATACAGATGCAAGATGACTGTGGTGTGCCCAACTACTAAATCGAATTACAGGAGTGGCACCACGTAGATTTTTCCCACGAGTGCCGGTTTTGCGTGTAGCATTATGATGGACTTAATTATGTTTGGAGAAAACGAGGAGAAACACAAGTGACTTTCTTGCAATCGATATCGTCAAACAGGACTTGCATATGTTGTGAAGGTATGGTCAACCATTGGGTACATGGGGCAAACATCTCTTTATTCGTCGTCGGTAATCTGAACTACCAGCATTACATTTCTCTGAATACAAGGTCGATGGCTGTATTCTATTTTCGAGGCTCCTGGTACGTCATATTCCAACAAGATACCTCCAAACCGCATGTTGCCCATCGTATTCCGACATACCTTGACTCACAAAAACACTATGTTTCTCTGGTCACCATGCTCTTCACGGTTCTCGCATTGGCATCATCTGACCATGAGTTCCTGACTAATTGTGTGGTCACCGTTTTCTTGACATTACAATGGATGAAGTGTGGTATGGATTTATATATATATATAAAGGAAAATGAAATTATTTGCCTGAATCTGTCATCTAAGCTGAGTTCGACTCGATTCTTAACTGTGTTAAAGACGTTTTAGCTGCCAGAAGTGGTAGTTGTGCTTTCCCATTTTGGACGCTTTATACCCCAATATTGCCACAAATTTAATCTCATTTTCTTCCTACCCTGCTTTATACGTACAATAAGGAGAAATTTATGGAAATCGTCTTTATTTATCTTTAGAAGTATTTATATTTGTAAATTTATTTTTTGACACCCTCTATGATCCTGAAAATTATTATTTGCAATCTTTTTATTTACATTTATGAATATTTAAATTTACTTTATAAACACTGATATATGAATACCTTTTAGCAAAGGTAAACTGATCAAATGATACCTAATTTCATCATCTATATTGTACATTTGATTAGTGATACATACAATTACATGTCAGATACACTCACAGAACCTACCATACACAAGCTGCATCGCAGACATCCAATTACCATTTTGTAGCGTCTGTTCATTCACACATTTAGAGTACAGGTCCTGAATCAGTGATTGATTATTCCATTTTGAAAAATAAAATATTTCATAATTACAAACTTGCTTATTTTTACTTTACATAATCCTCTTGAAAGGATGATTTTTTTAAAAAGATTTTTAAGTTGTGGTTTTGTTTATAAATATTTATTTTTTTCCACGCATTTTCAATTACAGAACCTTTTATTTATTGCAATTTAAAAGATTTATTTGTTACAAATAAACTTATAAAATAAATTATAAATTATTTGTAGCTTTACTATTTTGCTTTGTTTAATGATATTACACTTTAATGATATTGCACTTTAATTTTAATATTTTGCCACCTGAAAAAAATCACATGGCTGTAATTTTAGTGTTAAAAATATTTTTTTAAAAACTTTTATTCATTTATGAAAATGGAGCGTTTTATATTGAAGTGTGTTTATCTCTTTTTCAATTATTTCAGATTTGTGCATTCGTTTTATAATAAAAAAATTAGACAGAAAATGGAAATGTAAGTTTAACACACATATATAATAAACCTTTTCAGTATCAGATATATATTTTTTCCCACTTTTTAATTTCTCCATTAAATTTATTCAAAACATTTTGGTTAGAACAATGTATTAGATATGGACTTATACTTTTTTATAGGAATATATAGCCAACACAACATTATTTGCTAGAAAATTTACCTACCTAATTATGCAATGTCTAAATGGGATCTGATCTGCTTATATTCATATGGTTTTAAATCATTAAGGAAGGGGAAATAATTTATAGTTAAAGAAAACACGCTTTTATAGTTAATCGAACTAAAAAGGGAAAACATAAATCTTAATATCAGAATAAAATGATTAACAAGAAAATTATTGTGTCATTGGGGTAAATGCGTGGGTTCAATCCTATATCAATTGTTATAATTTCTTACTCGTTCTATTTCGAAATGTTCAGTTAGTGTAAAAATGTAATACAAAGCACCCCTCTCTTTTAGCCCAATGGCATTAATTTTCTCGTTAATAATTTTATTCTTATATTAAGAATTTTATTTTTACTTTTTAATTCGATTTACCATAAAAGCGTGTGTATTTTAGTTTTTTTTAAAACTATAACTTATCTTTCATCTTTTTATTCGATCTACAATAAAAGCATGTATTTTTAGTTCTTAAAATTATCATTTATTCACTGATGAATTAATCTTAAATGCGTCCATTTTTAGAATCCCAATGACATCCTATCAGTCCGTCGATATGGCCTGGTTTATTATTTTTTTTTCAAATTCACGATTTTTTTTTTATTTCTATTTTCAGTAAAAACTAGACAATTGTTTATATTATGATAAGAAATTGCTGACGCATATTTTCGCTTTTAGGGTTGTAACTTAATCTTTTAGTCTGGTCTTTAGTCCAAACCTGGAAATGGGATCTGAAATTAGTCGCCAAATCTGGAAATGGTATATGGAATTATTCGCCAAATCAGGGAATTGTATTATGAATTAGTCGCCAAATCTGGAAATGATTATTCCTGATGATCCTGATCAGTAAAATGAAACAAAATTATGAAACTATTGTATTGTCATCGGTCCCTGACAAGTGTGCAAAATTTCGAATTATTCTGACCTTTTAAAGCGGGTAAAAATCGAGTTCAAAGATTTCGTTACGTACTAGTGAAGCTTATAAAAGCACGTTGAAAACAAAATAGATGGGTTTCTTAAAACTAAAAACAACTTTTCCGAAAGAAGAATTTTTTTAACTCACGACTATTTTATTCTTAAATCTTCTATTGTTTTACTGTTGAACGAATTTAAGTTAAAAAACTCTCATATTATACTCCCAGTAATTTCATTACTGCAGTTTAAAACTAAAAATTTTACGCAATAAAACTAATTCTTTGTTTTAAAATTGACAATTTGTTGAGACAATTCTCTCAAAACACTAATACTATATACCAGACTCATGTCTTAGTAAAAATAATGTAATGTACCAATATATACATAATGTCCTCGATAGTCAAATTACTCTCTTTAGAGTGCATTTATAATGAGATAAATTAGGTCATTTAAATAATGGTAGTTACATAATGATGGTTACTTAACTGGACAGTAGTAATAAATCGAGTCAATTGCATATGGCATTATTTAAAGCTTTTTTTACAGTTGAAGTTTAACGGACTTATCTGTTGAACATAACCACTCAATTGATTAAGAATAAATAATGTTTTAGTCTAAGGCATCAGTAAAAAATCCGTACGAATTCTAAAAATTAGTGAAAAAGGAACAAATAACACTGTGGAAAATAGGGTTTCATTAAAAAATTTTCTTAGATGGCTGTGTTTTCTAAATAAAAAAAGTTGTAGCTTAAAAGTTACCTATCGGAATGATAACAAGAATTCGTCTTTATGCAAACACACTTCCGTTCATTTTTTAAATGCAAACTAAACTTTCATATAAGTTTTTCTCTCTTTTCTTTAAAAATAGCTTATGAATTATTATTATAGTGGTCTTATTGTAATCTCCACACATTTTCTGTTTTCTTCGAATATGATTGAATTAATCTTGAAAAGTACAATTTTAGATTGTGATTTTTGAGATAAATTAAGAGTTTACGTTTAAACGTTTCTTTCGATAAATGAACAGTTTTTCCTGCTTATTCATCGTAGGGTATTGTTGGAAAATACAAAAAGTAAAATCAACTATATTATAGGAAATTTTATTTTGTAAATGTATGTTCTTGGTTTAGTTTTCTGAAAGTTAATTAACAATTATGTTTATGATTACATTTTGATGCATTGATACAGTAGTGGACAGTGGTATTTTTATGGACACACTCTGAAGATGAATGATGTTTCTGAATTGTATTTATTTTTGAAATTTATTTTTGAATTTATATTGGAAGTTTTGTTTTCAGGAACCAAGCAGTATAGATTTAAAGTTACGTTATAAAACTTTTATAATTGATACATAATTTTTTGAATGTTTTTAGTAGATTGAAATTCAAATGATAACTCATTTAAATTCAGCCAGTATAATACACTGCTGGACAATTGCTAAGGACGGATTAAACTATCATCCATAGCAACCACAAAATGAAAGGAAGCAAAATGTGGAAAATTAGAATAAGTGCGGGATATTAGTAAGAAGAAGTATGAGTATGCAAATTGTTTTTCCACGTCTGTTCATCACGTGATAGCGTTCATAAGAGCTTTAAAGGTTTTGACGCGTGTGGACAGTTGTTGTTTCAAGTCAAAGTTTTACAGGAAATATTTAATAGAAGAACTTAAAATTTTTGGCATGTCTTCCCGACATCACATAGATGATTTTATGCGTGGCCGAATTATTGGAAAGATCGAAGAAGGGCGAAAAATAACAGATGTTGCCAGGGAGTTCGACATCGCTCACAGCGTTGTTTCACGGCTGTGGAAGTCATTTAAAACTACTGGAATGTGTAGTAGACGGCACGGGGAGGTCGTGTTAGAAGTACGACGCCAGCAGAAGACAGATATATCGTCCTATCAGCAAAAAGGAACAGGCGCACCACAGCTCAGCAGGTGGCAAATCAGTTTCTTGCTGCCTCAAAAAAGCAGATCTCCCGAAAAACTGTTGCCAGACGTTTGAGGGGAGGAGGACTATACGCACGCAGACCTGTTGTGTGTGTCCCATTGACCAGACAGCACCGTACTGCCCGTTTGCAATGGTGTCGTGAGCATCACTATTGGACTGAACAGGACTGGGCATGCGTACTATTCTCAGATGAGAGTAAGTTCAGTCTGTCATCGGATTGTAGACGCCAACTGATCTGGCACGAGAGTGGTACTGCTTATCGTCCAGAAAATATCTAGGAAAAGGACCGATATCCGACATGCAGTATCATGGTGTGCGCCGGCATCATGATCAATGGCCGCACGCGCCTACATGTGGTTGCGAATGGGACTATGGCGGGCCAACGATACATTGATGAAGTTCTACTTCCTCATGTTCGTCTTTTCCGTGGTGCTGTCGGTGATAAATTTGTTTTTATGGACGACAACGCAACATGTCATCGAACACTCGCTGTTCAGGATTGTCTAGACAGCGAGGGTATTCAACGTCTCGTATGGCCAGCGCGTTCTCCAGATCTAAACCCCATTGAAAATGTGTGAAATGCTTTGGGGAGGCAAGTTGCTGGTCGAAACTATCCTCCGACAAACAAGAACACCCTCATCCGTGCACTCACAGAGGAATGGGATAAATTGCCTCAACAGCTGCTGGATAATGTTGTGAAAAGTATGGTACGACGTGTGGAATGTTGCATCCCACTCCACAATGGACATATCCCGTACTGATTCCTTTCTTTAAGGTGCCTGCTGACTTTTAGATGCATTGTTCCATTTCTCCGTACGCAGATCAAATGAAATTTTTTTTTCTTTCAGATGTTTCACAGCTTTTGTACTTTCCAGAAGAATAAATATTCTTTATTCTAATGTCTGAACAGTGTGGCAACTATATTTTATCCTACTAGGCCTCATGTATCGCTTAATGTTATGCTACATAGCAATTTGTGATCCGTCCTTAGCAATTGTCCAGCAGTGTATATGTATAATGGAATGTGTTAGGAATTCTGTTTTCATATTATTTTTTTTTTATTTTGTGATATTCTTATTTTAGGACGGCTACAATTCCCGGAAGTTCTTTGGGTTATACTAATTTTCTTAGTGAGTTGCAGAAGTACCTGAAAGTGCTTTTTAATTATTAATTTTTTTTGTTATTTAGTGATATTCTTATTTCGGAACGGCTACAATACACGGAAATCCTTTGGGTTATACCAGTAGTGCACACAGAAATTTTTAAAGGGGATGTCCAGGGTCGGAAGTCCACCATTCTTGTATGATGCTTCTTTTGATTTTGTCGATTTTTGGAAACAAAAACAGTAAAAAAAACTAAGTATTGAATAAATAATTAGCATTAATTAATAAAATTCATCATTAATAACAAATACTTAATTAAATTTTATGTACTATATACTTAGAATTATAATCAATCGGAAAAATAATCAAGGGCTTTGGGAGGGGTCCGGACCCCTAGGTCACCCTCCTTGTGTGCGCACCACTGGGTTCTACTTATTTTTTAATGAGTTGAAGTACTTAAAAATACTTTTTAATTATTAATAAAAAAATCATCTTATTTTGCAAATCATAAAAAAATATCAAATATTTTGACTACTTAAAAGTCACGGTTTAACGCTTCCAGCATTGACAAAGCACTTAAAAAGCTCCATTCACTTCCAAAATCCTAATTCTTTTTTTGCATTTATTTACATTATAAATCCGCAATGAATATGTTCACTCACGTATACTCATAGGACAGATCGTTCTCTTTGATTAATGCACATATTTTATTCTGCCTTCTACACGGTATTATAGATAGAGTATAAAGCATTTCCTTTTTAATATCACTATACTTAAATCGTACTTCTTTTAATGCAATGCGCCTTAATTAAGTGCTCAATAAACATCACGGTACAGATAGAAACACAGCACTCTATTCATCGCAAAAAAACGCATCTGACACGAAAACCTTAAGAAAATGCCTGTTAAGTACTATATTTTTAAAGATAAAGTTTTTGAATTCGGTTGTTAAACAACAAGTCGTATATCAAATTTGCAATAATACTTATAGGCATTATAGATAATTCTAATTCAAAATATTAGAATATTTAAAATTAAAGCGCACGGGAGAGATGAGATTTATATTTAATTTGGAAGAACTATTGCTCGAGAATCTTAAAGTATAGTATTCCATTCTACATCTTTTGCAGGTGAGTACAATATAAAAGTTATATGATGTACCAATTTTTTAAAATTATTTTTTCTATAAATTAAAGAAATTAGAATAGTATATACAAAATAGCACAATTCCCATATAAGAAAAACACATTTTGAATTTATAATATTTAGTGGCTTCTCACACACATTTGACCTTTGTAACATCAAATATTCTCTATGGGGTTTCAATTGGGGGAATTAGCTCGATGAGAAAATAGCTGTTTAATTGTATTGTTTTTAAGTCAAGCAGTGGTGACGTCTAACAAGTGGCAAGATGCAGAGTTTTGTTGGATGATAAGTTGTTCTTAAACATTATTTTCCAATGATGGAACCATAAAATGTTCAAGTACCTCTATGTATACTTCGGAATTTAAATTTTCTGTCAAAATACATATTTTCCCTAAGCATTTAGCACTCGTAGAGTCCTAAATCATAGCAAATGTTTTAAACTTAAAGAAGCGTTTTAAGTAATATGCCTTCTTGCTTGTAACATCAAACAGGCATCCATCTGCTGTAGTGGTTTGTAACGCTGATTTCTGTCCCGAAGGGTCTGAGTTCGAATCCTGGGGAAGGTGTGGATGTTTGTAAATGCATACTGTTTGAGCGGCATAGATTAACAATAAATATTCGTCGAACCACAAGTCCTTTAGAGAAGTTGGTGGAAGGGGAAGATAGGTAGGAGTCTCTGACCACCTCCAAAAATGGAACCAAGCCAAGTTGTACTGTCACCTATACGGTTTTCAAAGCTACGAATAACGACAGACTTAAAACTAGCCTTTTGCTACGATGAGTTTCGTGATTGCCATGATGATCAGCTGACAACAGAAACAACATCATTAAATACAGATAGTCTAAAGACAATGTAATACGCAAAACATTGTTTCATCGTTAGAATGCACATTATTCTAGTCCTGAATAATTCATTAGATTGTCTTAGCGCCACACACACACACACTGCACTCCTGCTTTCTTTTACTGGTTAAGTAGCAGCTTTGCCTTGAGTACACGTGGTTGAAAATTGAATATTTGGAGTCAACAGGGAGGTAGATGTTAAGGCATTCACTACTTGTTCTTGCTCTATCTGCTTATGAGTATCCTGAAGTGGATTTTCTTCACGATACAATTCAGCATTCTGTTTTGTCTTGGTTATTCATTTAAAACCAGTATTTGCGCGGTTATTTTTAAACAATACCGTAACACAATTCTCCTTATTTAATGGAGTTGAATTATTTTATATCCTATGGTAGCATGATACTGTTTACAATATCTTACTCTGCATGATCATTATAGGCGTTGATTGCAAATTTTTAAGACTTGTTCAATTTTTAGCAGAAGCTCTGAATAATAACAAAGGCTCTGGGGTGTTTAGTTCTCCTCCGATAAATACCTCTATAATGATTATACAACTACAAATTTCACAAAAGCTTTCTTTTTAAAATATCCTTAACCTTTAGTGGGCAGTGCCTAATAGGTCTAGCCACATATTAAATTTTTTTTCTCCCAGCGGGTGTTGGATATTCAGTCTATCCATGTGCGTTCATTGAAGCTAAAACGCATAAAAATTAATAAGAATGGCAGCATATCTTTTTTTTTTGCATTTCATGGCCTCTGATGGGTAGTTCAAAACAGTTTTTCTCGGTGTAAAGCTACACAAATTGTATTTTAAGTACTATAAATAAAATTTCTGATCTTTGAAAAAAATTCGGCGTCTTAAATGTACTTTTCTCTCATCTGAATGAATTAAGCATATTTGCAATTAAAAAAATAAGTTTTTATTTATAGGTCTTTGGAAAGCTTTTATATGTGGATAGAGGCTCTATCCGCTGTCCACATAGAACAGAAAAATGACCTAGAATTTTTCGCTTTTCCTCCACTCGAGAGAGAGCACTTAGAATCATGTGAAAATGTTGGGGGTCAGAAATATAAACAAACTTTGTTTACAATATGAGGTACAAGGTTATCGGGTTCGAAAATCTTTCATTACATCCGTTCTTATTGGAGAAAACGTTTACATATTATAAAGTTTCACAGTAAATAGCTCATCAAATTTGTGAAATAATTAATTTAAATTCTCAAAAATAATACTTTATTTCTAACTTTTTATACTAAAATTAAATAAAATATAAAATGTGGATATATAACAATTTCAATATGTTCTAAGTATTCTATACATACTCTAAGTAAATATTCTATATGTATTCTAAGTAAGTATTCCATGTTGTATAATTATTCTATTATTATTTAATTGCACTTATTCTTTGTATTTAATTGTTATTGGAATAGTTATCCGCATAAATGTTAATTTTTCATAAAAAGTTTACTGTGATATGATTCATTATTTCTGTCCTGAAAAGTAAGTTAAATGTCTTAAGTGCTCAGTGGCTATTACGCATTGCCACTTTCCTGGAAAAAAAACCTCCATCAGATATTTTTTTGTGACTAAATAACGTTTAATTAGGTCTGAGATTATTGCATTTATCAAGAACTTTGTCACAGAAAATTGCACTTTAGCTATGTGTCCGTCAAATGGTTAAAAGAGCTGATTAATTATTATTTGCGCATGTTTAAATGGAACTTATTTTAATACAAAACCAAGTTTGACCTTAAAAAAGGTCAACACATTCTACACGTGTCGTTGGATGCATTATGCCATTTATGATTTATCTCTATCCTTTGCTTAATAATGTCAATAGATCTAACCACCAAATAACTTCAAATAGGACTTTATCTTGACTCTAGCATTGGGGTATATGATTGTTATACGCAATTAATCAGGATAGTTCCACTAGTTTTCTGGAAATTCCAATTACTTTTTATGAATACATGGATGTGTGCTTTCTTACGTCTTGTTTTTTCTCCTTTTCTACAGCTTAACAGTTTTCTTATAAGTTTATTGAAATCTTTTTGTACCTTATTTTGATAGCAATATAAATTGCACTAATACAAATTTCATTAACATATAATAGTAGTGTTGTATCAGAGAAAAATGCCTTTTTGAATGTAAATGCCGTATGAAATTTAATTCAATTAAATTTTTCCTTGTCATACTGAATTATTAAATAGAATTTCCTAATTCTGTCTTAATATTTATCTCTAAATGTTATCTATAGCATAGATTTATAGTATACAAGTAAAATGGTAATATATCGCATGAGAAATAGTCTTTTCAGATAGATAATATTTCGAATGTATAATGTAAAATAGTAGAAATGTAATTCAATCTTCTGTTTATAACGCTTGCTATTGAACCTCAGTATAGTTTATCTTCTAATCTAGTTCTAGGCTAATATTCATTTCATAAAAGGTTTATTGACTCTACACTTGAAACTAAGTTGTATCAATAATAATGAGTATTTTGAATGCAAACTATCATTAGTCCTGAATAGTAAGATGCATACAAAGTATTCAAATATTTAATTTAATTTTAAAAGGCTGTTATTTAGATCTCTTAAGTTTTCATGATTTTAAACTTTAACATTCTATGTAGATCATAACATAGTAAATTATTTAATTTGTAATAATCCTCCTCCTAAAATATTTACATTTGGTTATATGCCAGATTATTTTTATAATTTTTTTCATTTCGAAAAAAATCGGCTTAAAGTATAAAATACTATGATTATAGATAGTTTGGGTTTCATTATATTTATTACCGTTCTATATATACCATTCTATATAAAAAAATTCTAAAAATTTTATATTCTTGTTTCAATAAATATCGGTGCAAAGCATTTGATTTGTTGAAAAAATGCGATTTTTCCCATTTCACTTTAAAACTCTTGAATTTACAGATAAATTATTTTTGGGTAAAATACGTTACACTTAGTTGAACCATTGACAGAAAGAGTCAATGATTATTCACACACGATTTGTTTATTCTGTTTTCATCCAGAAAAAAATAGAATGTAACAACTGTTTCCCCTTTTAATTGTGATTCTTATTCAAAATTATGAGGTCCTTTAACAGAAGCTCTTGTTCATTCCCAGTTATTCCTATCATAGTTTACGTAGATCTCTTAAAATTTGTCTATGTTACTTTAAAGTGAGAAATTTGCTATTTCATAGAATAACTAGGTATTTCATGAAATAACTAGACAAACCAGTTAAAGTACATAAAGTTATTGAATTCTACGATTTAACTAGATATTCTATAGAATAACGATTACTTGATAGTTAAAATATGGAATACGGCACTCGAAAGTTCTTTGAACCGGTTCTGGATGCTTTGGGAAGGATTTTTCCGATTAGGAACTAGAGATGGTCGAGCAAAACAATTGTACTCTAGATATCAGTTCAGTGTATGTCAGCGTGAAATAATTTCCATTGAAGAAGTTCTACATATTTACACAACGCTTCGATCTATTACAACAAATCCAAGTTGCGGTACTGGAAAAGGAATTAAAAAGTTCTTCTGTAAAAAAAAGTGTGAAATAGTAAAAAGTGTGCTTGTTTCAAAAATAATAAGCAGTGCAATTCAAAGTGTCATCACAACAATCTTTGCTCTAATAAATAACAAAAAAGTAAAATAATGGTATCTCATAAAATTTAAATTAATATTCTCTGACATTTTTGTTTTAAAAAGCTTACACAATGTTTTTATGAAAAGTAACAGTTTTTTCCCAGCATGTATTTTTGCTCATAATATGTAAATATAATCTATTTTTTTGCAACACATTCTTTTTTACCCTTTCTGTTTAACTAGTATTTGCAATATAAGCAATAATAAATTATATCATTTCTGCTTTCCCTTATTATTTATCAATTATTCATCCACAAAAGGGATAAAATGCACTTTTCGAGAGATTTTAGCTATTTATGATCAATTAATTCGTAAGATATCTTTGAAATTATTTACTTTTCACTTTAACACTCTGTCCCTAGTTATTTTATAGAATACCTAGTTATTTTAAAGATTAACTAGGTAAAGTATGAAAATTTTCGTCTATTATATACTTTAACTGATTTTTCTAGCTATTTTATGAAATACCTAGTTATTGTATGAAGTAGCTGAATTATACACTCTAACGGTAACATCTATACTTGGTGCTAATGTATCTTAAAATATCAGAGAAAGATTCTATCCCAATTTTGTTAATTAATACTTTCATGTATTTGTTTGGTAAAAACTAAATAAGTTAACTAGTATGCTTATATTAACGTATGATGAGTTGTGATTTCAGTTACTTCATAGATGAAAGTGAATGCATAGTTTTACTTGCCTACAATGTTTTTGTGCAAACTAATAATGATCTTAGTTTTATTCATGAGTAGAGCTTTTTAAGCGAGCCGGCTGGGTGTCGCAGTTGGTTAAGCGCTGGTCTTCTACGCTCAAGATTGTGGATTCAGCCCAAGTCGGTGTATTTTCATGATGCAAAAAGTTTACCGCGTCCATGTCGCATGATTACGTGGCACGTAAAAGATTCTTTGAGTGCGTATTTGGCACTGGTGATCTCGGCAAAATATCGTTCCGAAGTGCGGTTTTAATCGTCAGTACTCAGGTAACCCCCCCCCCTCTAGGGTGGAGAATCTGGGAGTCAAAATTACTTGCGGTGATTGGTATATCACCTACAGACATGATGACTCACTAAAAAGAGATACCAGCTTCCGGGGAATGCACTAGGTCTGCAATGGTAAAATTCCAATCCGCCGCCCCATTAGAAAATTTAAAAAATCAGGCAAAGCTATTTTATATTTTTCGTAAGCTGTATGGATCTTTCTATAATGGTTTGCTATTTTTACTGACACTTTATAATAGCCCTAATGTATCTTCTAAGCAGTGATCTTTAAAGGCATGGGCTAATCAAACCCGTTTCCAGTGATTCGGCCTCGGAGTCTTCTTTTAGTTCTCGACTCGACTTCAGTAAGATTCTGATCCGAATAATTTTATGCACCAAATATTACTCCCTTACATATTCTCTGAAAAACTGCGAATTTCGAGTTATATGCTACCAAGCAACAAAATCTACATTGTTATGTCTTCTCCGTGTAAATAGGTCTATCACCATACATCACCATTACTTATTAAGTCGAAGGGCAGACAATGATCGAATCAGTTTAGGCTTAGGTTTGTTAGATTGTGAGCCACGCACATTTATTTGTTATAGAATTCCGTTGCTGCGAGTATTTGACTTTCGTTACTTAAAAAGGGCCCCTATGCAGTTTTTGCATTGGGTAACAGAGCCAGAAGAAGTGTAAGCCATAAATGTTTCTCAGGCAGTGGAACGTTAATATATTCAATCTATCAACTGACACTTTACTACAGGGGCAGATATTAAGGTATCCGACTACGTTAGGAACCGTGATTTGAAAAAAAGCGTATAAATGGATAATTTTCGGGATATTTAGTGTCACTTAGATTAGAATACATGTATCAAATTGTTTTAAGGACATTTTGACCAAAAATTATTTAAATACAATATTTTGCCAAAAAATTAACTTAGAATAACCTTTTTTAAAAATGTTCTCCTTTTATAAAAAATGCTTCTAAAATAATAATATTTTGATTATAAAAGTAAGTAAAGACTTCTCTGCAGAGAGTCTAAACTATTTTTTTATATATATATATAAAAAACTCACATTATTTTCAGAGTTACAACAAATTGAAATAATTATTGGCGTTTTTTACTTAAAATTTCTCCCCTCTGTTGTCGTAAAACATCGATAAACCCACTTGTAAGTTACATATTTAAAAAAGTTCTAGCTGAGCCTCTGTACAGAGGTCTGGGCTATATACTGGCAAAATATTATTATAATAGAAGCATTTTTCACAAAAGATAAACATTTTGAAAATTGGTTATTCTATGTCCATTTTTTGTCAAAATATTGTACTTAAATAATTTTTTTATTGTAATAAAATTCTTAAAGCAATTTTATATACATTTTCTAATCTAAGTGACATTAAATATCATAAATATTATTCATTTATACGCTTTTGCAAAATCACAGTTCTGAACGTTGTCGGATACCTTAAATCGATCCTGATCGACTGTTGGACCACCAAAACATTTGGACTTGCCGCCTGAAAAAGAGAGAGTGAATAATTACGTCAACCTATACAGCTACTCTAGGGCTTTTGGCGACCGACCTCATAATTTTGAATCATGGTCAAGTGACGAGGACGACACCTGAGAGGTGACTGCCTGAAGATTAGCAGTTTTTAAATATATGCCGAAATATTCAAGATTTGCACTAACTTTAGAAGAAAATATTTAATTTCCTAATGTATTTTGAATTGTTTTGTAAGAAAAGAATAATTTGATATTGTTATATTTATGGATATTGTTATTAAGTTTGTATCTTGCAGTTTGCTTTAAACGTGGCCTTAAAAAAATTTATTTTATTGTGGCTGTGTAGGTAAGCATATATGGGTGGACTGTAACACCTTGAAAAAATTAGAAGTAGCCCGTACCCTGAAAAAGTTTGCCCACCCTTGCCTTACGATAATAATATTACTTATTATTATTATTATAAATACAGAGAGCTCTCTCTACATTACGGTTTTGAATTAATGTTTAGAAGTTTATTCATGAAAAATATGACAGTCATTGTATCCGAATGGTCATGGTCACGAAGTCGTGGGTCGAAGTCATGGTGTCATTAATGACCCGCCACGAAAGAGGACTGTTTCGGGTGAGATTCTTCGAAACACAATGTCTTCATGATGGTATAGTATGGAATTTTGGAAAATAGAGTGCCATCTCAAAAGTCATCCTCATCCCTTGAGCATGGCTCAGAACTGCGAGGCTCTTAACTCTTTATCTACCGACGGTACTTATAAGTACCCCTCACTTTTTAAAGTTACATGGAGTAACCATTTTTACGAATACTCTGACGATACTTAGCAGGAATATTCTTCGAAATATAGTCTTCCAAGATATATGGAAACACGGGTTCTATGATGAGACATTTAGGGAGAAAGGCGAATAGTTTTATAGTAGGAGTTGTGCGTTTTCAACTGACATTTTGATCGGATTTCCAAGAGTATCATTTTCGTCCCGAAAAAATAGTTAATGTCAGAAGGTATGAGTCTTATTTTTTTTATTTGTTAAGGGGACTTGGTACCCTTTGAGCAAATTTCTTTATTTACGGATTTAAAAATTATATTTTAGCATTGTATACAATGTTTCTATTCAAGAAAATGATACCAGATAAAAATTTTCATATATTATTCACACAATTTTAAAAATTTTAATTTTTTGAAGAAAATTGGGAAAATTTTAAAATCCTACTCATCTTGTAAAAATTAATTTTTTGACCTGGAATTTTTTTATAATATTCTTATGGATGTTCTAAACAACTTAAGGGATCGATTTTAGAATAACTTCATTCGTTTTTGAGAAAAAAAATAAAATGTTGATATACAGGCTAAAAATCAACGAAAAAGCCAACATGTCTTACATTTTATTTTTTTAACAAAAAAGTATTCAGTTTATAGAAAAACGGATCACTAATTTTATTACATTCTTTATTTTTAACACGCAGGAAAAAAATGGAAGTGATTGATAAGTAATTGTCGAAGGAGTAGCATTTTGAATGAACTAAGGTTTCGAAAAACACAAACTGAGAAAAACCACTTTAAAGTTTATAATTCTGAAAAAATAATTATTATAAGCTTAATTAAACTTAAAATACCACTTTAAGATATTACTTATACGTTTTTCTTTAAAATAATTGCATTTTCATATGTTTTCAACCCACACATTTTAATAAATGATCAACTTTTAGAGAGTACTAATTGCACAAGAAAACTCAAGAAAAACTTAAAAATTTTTTTTTTCTGTCACGACAGAAATTTTAGCTGTTTTTCTTCTTATAATATTAAAGTATTACATTTGTATGAAAAATATATCAGGAATAAGAACTGAAATTATATAAAATTTTTAATATAAAATGCCTTAATTTAAAAATTTTACATGCACACATTTCACAAAGAAAAAAAAATGATTGTATGCATTGCCTCGGAAATATTCTGCTTTATATATTGCACATTCTTTTTTTAATGTTATTATTTCTCTTCATAAATTAGATTTTTTTTTATCAAAACGCTTTTTTTAGCTTTTTTTTCTAAAAAGGGGTGTGGCTGAATTGCCTAATTTGTTTTCAAATGAAGTTTTATTCAACTTCTAACTTTACGACATGCACAAGTGATATATCAATCGAAAGATAATAATGCAAAGAATAAGATTAAATTAAAATAAAAAAACGATAGGTTTGTGCTTTTAGGGGGGTACCAAGTCCCTTTAAGGACGATCTTAGAAAACGATTTGAATATTTATTTTAAGTAAACAGTGTACATAAGTAATTTCATAGTTGAATAACTTTGTGGTACTTATAAGTACCGACGGCACACTGGGTGTTAGAGCAAGAACTTTGTTGTTTTTTTTGTCCGTGTAGTTTATTGTTATTTTTGGTTGTGTTGTAGCGTCATTACTATACTGTAATAGAATTATGCTTTTATTGGTACTTCTCTCTCTTTTCAGTTTAACTTATTTATTATTATTAGTTTTATTTTAGCGTTTTAAGAAATTTTAAACTTTGAATCTGAGCTTTTTTTTGCCACGCAATTAAATGAAATATATATTCTTATTTTAAAAAAATAACAACATTTTTAATCATTTAAGTGTAACTGAGATATAACAATAATTGGAGACTTTCAAGGTGCTATTATTATTATTTCCTTTTCTTAGAAAGACTGGAAAAAAGAAGCTCAGTCTTCAAGAGGCTTTGGATTTATTACAGAACTTACCATTTGAAAAAGCAACTGTTAGTACATCAGTGAATACTCTGCTGGAATTTTTGTTATATTATTAAGATGACGATCAAGAGACTGAACAAGACTCAAGGTGCAGTAGTTTATGTATAGAAAATACAGCATTTCTTACCGCAGGACCTAGTTCATTAAAAAACATTCAATCGAAACCTCACTCAAAATGCACAACGTGTAAATAATTTTTGTGTATTTATGAAAAGAAACTGTTTCTTATATATATAATATCAAATTATGTGTAAAAGCTGTTTTTATGTGTAAAAAAGTAAATAAAAATTTTAAACATTTAATAATCTTTAAAAATGAATATGTTCTAATGTAAAATATTTGTGCTCTCTGGTTATTTATCATTTTTAAGACTTAAAACTGCGTTAAGAATGTCATTCGATCTTTTAGTGTTATGAAAATATTTTAGACCTTTGTGGACTGACGGTACTTTAAAGTACCAATTTAATTAATTAGCTCAAACGGATTAAATTTCCCAAAGCTGAGTATTTTATTTATGTATATCCCTTAATTTTTTCAATGTAGTGACTCAGAAAAAAATTGCAGTAATTCATAGTGCGGTAGATTCAGGGCTAACAAATTTTCATCATGTTGCTTTGAAGTGTGATGTTAATAATGCTGCAAATTTGTATAGGGGAAAAAGCAGCCGACGACTCCAACTTTTTGAATAAAAACATATTTATTAATAGAAAAGACATGACTACACTAAGACAAATCGACTTAAGAATATTATAACAAATTATTTATAATAGCGCAAAACACACTTGTTACAATCAAACTTTACAATGTTTCTAAAACGTCTCTTTAAACAGTTCCACTAGCAGGAACTCAGACAGTCTCTATTTCTCTCTCTTATTGCTGTCAACACACACGGCTAAACTCTCTTCTGAACTTACTCGACTTTTTTTCAAATGTAATATCTAGAAGGGTCTATCCTAGAACCATCTCGATGGTTCCTTGCCGATATCATAGTTTGCACAAAATTTTTCGCCAAGAGTAACAAAAATGCCAATCTGGTATTCCTAGTCACATCTTCAAAACTTGCCATAATTTTACTCTTCAAGTTTACCCAGGGAGGCGAACTTTAACTATAAAACTCAATTTTCCTACAAAGAGGATATTGCTGCTGGGAAACCAACGCACGTGGCGTGTTTCAATAAATAAACAATAATAAATTTCTAATGCACGTACGCAATTACTTTGAAGATTAAATTTTATTAAACGGCAATTAAGTTCCCAACGATATATTTTTAACATGGAAAACTAGTGGATAAAATTATTTATAAACTATTAATTATGTATTCTATTAAATAATTTGCTCACAAACTGTTATTCAAATTTTTTAATCAAAATTTCGTTACATAAACTTTCTATAAACTTTCTTTCCTATACTAATCATGTTACTTATATTACAGCTTTCTTATTCTAGTTTAGAACTCATTAGTATTGAGTTGCAGCTGCTTCATCCATTCTAGAAAAGAAAGAGAAACCAGCTGCGATCTGGAGAAAGGAACGTCGCATTATGTTTCCTAATAACCGTCTGAAGAAGGAATTTGATTTATTGGCATTAGCGTATTCCTTATAAGACAATCCTCGTTTCTCCATCTGTTAGGAAAGTAGGCTTAGGCGACGTTATTTCTCTAACACAAAAAATATTCTTAAGTTTTCCACGGAGAAGTTCAATAATTTTTATGAATTTGCATTTATTATTTCTTTTCCATAATGACTTTCAAACTGTACAAACTTTTTTATTTGTATAAGTAAAAGTTTTTGTTCACATTACTAACATATGTGATTTGAAAATATTGTATCTTTAGACTAATCTCAATGAAATAAGTATTTTATGTACATTCGTTTTGAAAGAATTCTTTTCATAAATAACTTTTTCACAACTCCAATTACAAACTAAAAAAAAACTGCAACAATAAACAAAGATTTATTTCTGGCTGGATAAGCATTTTATTCGCGATATTAACACACGTATATAACTCAAAAATATAACCTTTTAAACTTATCTCAATAAAATTTAGATCTTTTACAGTTGCCTACAATGAATTTTTTCTTAATAAATAGAATTCTATTCTTGTCTTTTCTTTTCAGTTTCCTGCCATTTACTTGATGCATATCTTCACATTGCGAACGTGAACGTTAAGTGCTCGCATTTCGTACTACGTCAAGAATTAGTTGATTTACAGATGCAGAACTTTATGTTTATATCTAATGGAGGAAAATATATAGTTTCCTTCAATAAAATCCATGAATAATATTTAAATTCTCATCATAAACAAAATAATAGGTAATGCCCTATAAATATTTTTTGATATAAAAGAGTAAACATTATTTAAAGGAGTTGTTGGAGTTAATGTTTTAAAAAAAAACATTGCTACGAGCTTCTATTAGTAATTTCAGCAGTTTTGGAGTTTGTAGATAAGCCAAATTAGAGCAAAAAAACATAGTATAACTTTTTTTAAGTAAATAAATCAATAGATTTAAGAAACACGTGGTAGAAAGTCTTTGCTTGAATTAAATAGAATAATTAAGCATTGTTAGATTAATATAGTACGTTAATTAAAATCAAATAATTCTCCAGTTTGAAATTATTTGAAATCTAAAGTTTATTGAAAAACTTTTTTTGCGTAACATCAACAAAGGTGGTTAGCAACAAATATAGGGACATAAATTATAAATTAAATGAACACATCAGAAAATCTTTTTTGAAGCTATACTTCTTATTAGGCGTTGGGGAAAAAGGATGAAGGTGAATTTTTACGATGCGCGCGCTCACCGTCACGGAAGTGACGCAAAACCATCACGGATACGACGCACACCGTCACGGACGCGAGCATGCTTTGTCTAGAAATATACAGAATGTGACAGATGATCCCCGCCTTCGAAATTCTCAGAGAAAAATATTTCTCTTCACTTCCCTGAAGAAGGGGTACCCAGGTTTGAAGCGAGGACCTCTCGATCTGCAGTCGAATGCTCTACCACTGAGCTATACCTCCGCTTCGACGAACCCTTGCTTTGCGTTCCGTAGGAACGAATGCGAAAGTGCTTTGCCTTGAAATATACAGAATGGGACAGATCATTTTCCCACCTTCAAAATTCTCAAAAAAATACTTCTTTACTATATTAGTTATACTTCTCTTTTTGGGAGTTACGGAAAAAGGATGAGGGTAAATTTTTACGATGCGCGCTCACACCGTCACGGATGCACGCGCATACCTTTACGACGCCGATGCGCGCGCCCACCGTTGTGTAATATTTTAACATGTCATTTTTTTGGTGCTATGGGACTGATATTTGGGGGATCATAAAAACTATTGTTATAAAACCATATCTATTGGGACGCATCCCCCCTGTGCATTCCCTCCCTCTGCAGCTTTTTGGCCAATATCTCGGCACCCAATCCTCATGGTCCATTCAGACCTGGCTCATTCGATCCCTTTCTATCTGCTCTTCCAGTAATTATAATTTCATGTTTGTGTGCTCATAGGGCTATTTCTTTCAGTTTTGAACTGTCTTAAACTTTTTAAATTTGTTTAAATTCACAATATCTTGGCTCCTATTCGAGAATCGGACTTGAGATTTGAACCAACTGTTCCACTCGTTGAGACCCATCCAGTCATCTACTTCATTCCCATTATGTAAGAGAGAGGGCTTAAGCACTAAAATATCATGCTCCCATGTTAATCCTATGGGGACTGCAAAAAATTCACCCCTCCCCTAAGGAATTGAGCTTGGAACTTGATTTTTGGTGGTCCACCATATTTTCGTATTAGCGCGAGCTTTACGAGGAATTGGCCCCCTTTCCCCCTACAGGGCTTCCCGAGAAATAACTTGAATCCTATGTCCCTTGGTCGACCGCACCGGCTGGATTCGATTGTTCTTCCATTTGAGCACCCTAGATATATTTTTCAGTACCATAGCCCCATTTCTTCACATATATTTAACATTTTAAAATTACTTTAAAGTTATGATTTTTTTTAAATCTCACATAGCTTCGAGGATTTTTGAGATTCATTAATGAAACTCGGACCATAGGTTCTCCTCGTTGAGCTGTTTCATCTGTTACAATTCGTGTGTAGACAGTGGGCTTAGGGGTGGCGTTATCACTAAAATTAGAATCCCCATGTTATTCCTATGGGGTTTGATCTTTTGATGAAGTAACGATATTGCAGAGATAGAAAGATGAAACTTTGGGATCACTTACTACTCTGTATATCGCTGAGATGTACGTGACTATTTACGACACAGTTGTAACCTCGGGGGGTAGATTCGTTTCCTTTTCCCGAGCTAACATCGCCCCTATTGCAACTACAAACTCTGGACCGTATCGAATAGATTCCTTTTGTGTTTCCTCACAACCAGGCCCAGTTTCGAGTTGCTGGTTGCCATGCTTCCATTTTATTTAATTGTTTTAAATGTTTTATTTATTTTAAAAGACCATAACTCGGAGACTCTTCAGGCAGATGTCTTAATTTTCTTAGGAACGATTCTTACCGCCAAGACATTCAATGTGAGGTTTCAGGTGTCAAATTCAGTTGAACTCATCTCCAGGTACAGTCTGCCGAACCCCCCCCTGTTATTGGTCTTATTGTCCCTGTGCGGGGGTGTTTAAATTTATTTAAACCAATTATCTCAGGTTTGGCTGGTCCGATTGACTGAAGGTTAGTATCATTCAATTCTGCTCGTGACCGCCTTTCGTCCTTGGCCCAGCTTGCTCTGCTCAAGACTTCTGTTACGCCAAAGAAGTATAACTTCTTACGTGCGTACATAAGTACACACACACACACTTTTTTCTTCTTTTTAATTAGAAGTATTTTTAACTGCGATCTTTGCCTATTTTCAGAAGTTTCTTCAGTCGAAGAATATTTTTTTCCTAAATTGGGAGAACTCTAGCATGATAAGTGATGTGCAGTGAAGTCTGAAGTTTTCTTTAGGCCTCACAATCTCATAAACCTAAGATAAACCAATTTTACCAACTTTCGCCTTCCGACTAAATGAAAAGTGATGGTGTATGATGGTAGATCTAGGCCTACATACATGGGCGACGGATATGACATTATAGAGCTGTCTTGCCACTGTTGCCAGTTGGCATATAGTTCTAAATTTACAATTTTTTGGAGATAATGTTCGGGAATGACATTTGACGATTAAAATTATTTGAATCATTATCTTATTGAATGAGTCTAGAACAAAACGAGGTTCCCTCGAAGCACAAAGGGATGAATCCAATTGACTCAAGCTTTGAAACTTCAGTAGTGCTGTGTACTGATTTCGATGTCAAACCAACATAAAAAACATTGAAAAATGTATAATTACTTCACGACAAATTATAAGGTGGATTATTTTAACAGCTTGACGTGAACAGTGTATTAATACACAGCGATTGGAATTTATTTTCTCTGTGTTGTTTAAGTTTGGTTAATGCGTATTTTACTGTACAAATTTTTAACTGTTATATTTAGCCATATACTTAAGTTTGGCTCAAATGCATTGGTTTTAACTTAGGAATGTCTTGAAATATTGGAGAAACGGGGAAAATACAAAATACTATATGGATAAAATCTAACAAGATCGTGAAATACAATTGAAATTTTTTTATGTGAATCAAGAAATTTAATTAAAAAGATAATTTTTTCTTATGAATGTTGACGATCAATGGTTAAGTCAATACTGAGAAATAAAATTATGTTTAAATGATGGACGACTGAATAATGAGTGACAAATGTGTTTGAAAAATATTACTATTTTAGAAAATTATAAAATAAAACATACATATGACTTTATATGAGTCAACTTGAGTAATTTATTGAATTTCTTTAAAGAAATTTCAATAAATCATTCGGAATTAAATTTTTGTTACCGATTAATTTTATGTTAAAAACTATTTAAAATTAATATTTTTATCAAAGCTCAGTATGCATTATTTTTAATATGAATTTAATAATTGCTTCAAATTTTAAGAATTCTCTTTACACTTCTTTCAATAAAACTGTGCATTTATTTTACGTAACACAATGAATAACACAAAATAATTTAGTTCATAAATGTCGGAATTATTTCCCACTAAAGCTATTTAAGAGGCAATGAATTTTGAAAAAAAAAAATTCTTTAGCTGCATATTTGCTTAGAGGAAAACGAAAAACGAAAATCGATATGAAACTAAACGCATAATGGGGTACTAACAAAAATAAAAGGTAATGACAATATTTAATGAATGCATAACACATTTGTCTTACAAAAACATTCAATCAACAAAGAGCTCAAATCATCTGAATAAATTGCAGAAGAAAAGTAAATACATATATATAAAGAGTGAGAATCCCTCGTGTGCTAGAAAAAAAAAGAATTTCGAAATAAATATTTTTATTTTTCCCTTCATATTAAATTAGATTAAGTTAATTATTAGAATTTACATTCCCCTTCAGCAAACAATCGTTAGAGTGTCTTTTGTTGCGATGAGAGAAAGTTAGTACTTTCGAGAACAAACAATGTGTCTTCCAAAACTAGAAGGCAAAATCCTTCATCGCGAAAGTACCCAATTCCATGCCGACGCCTGTTTTACAGTATATTGATTCATGTTATTCAAATTATCGAGTTTCGGGGACTTCTTATTCCCACGCTACATAATAATTCGATTATAAACTCGGAGATTCTTTCTATCTGCAAATGAGTTCTTGAGGCCAAGTAACATTCAATAATGTAACAAATTGAGTCTTCCCGGTAGCCATCTTTAAATCTTGTTTGGTTTTTCGCTCATTTCTCTCCCTCTAGTCTCCTTTATCGAATTTCGAAGAGACTAGCTTAGAGAATGGCTATTAAAAGACCATCTGCTTCTGATGTTCATCAATAAACTATATTCTAGCATATTGACATATTCGACGCACATTCTGTGATGAATAACTGCAATCTTATAATCAATGCACGTGATGAAAGCTGGTCATAAAATATATTTATCTCATAAATGTAGGATCACTAACCGAAAACTTAGGAGCTCCTTTCAATAAAGTACATAAATTGTGCACAATAATGTTCAGAATAAAGTTAAGAAAAACAATTATGTGTTTTTAATATGTAACTCTTAGTTTTTATTATATTGACAAAAATTAGCTTATTTAAGGTGATTGGTTGCATCGTAACCGTGATTTTGAAAAAGCGTATATATGCCTTTTTTATATTTAGTGTCAGTTGAAATAGAATATACATATAAAATTATTTCAAGAATATTATTATAAGATATAAATTATTTAAATGCAGTTTTTTGGCAAAAAATTGAGAAAAAAAATGACATATTTTCAAAACAGTTTCCGTTAATGAAAAATGTTTTTGTAATAATAATATTTTGCCTATATATAGCTAGAACTTCTGTATCAGAGTTGAATTAATATTTTTGATATGCACAATTCAGAAGGGGGGGGGGTATTCATAATTTATTATATCATAGTAGAAAAATTAAGAAAAACCAGTTATTATTTCAATTGATCGTAAATCTGAAAATAATGTGTATTTTTCAAAGCACCTAGTTTAGCCCAGGTACAGAAGTCCTTGTTGTATATATAGACAAATTATTATTATTATTATAGAAGGAATTTTCATACCTGAAGAATGTTTTGAAAACGTGGCATTGTTTTTTAACTTTACCCAAAACACAATTTGCATTTAAAAACAGCGCCATCTCTTACATTATGATAGTGATTCAATGGAAACATGGCAAAACCTTAACGATAAAGCCAAGCTAACATTATTTTTGGTGACTATGTTGGCGACCAATTTTGGTGAGTTCGAGACCATATGAATTCTTCTGGAAGTTACTGGAGAAATCTACAACTATAACGTAAGAAGAGTTTTCGAGAATGTTGCTACTGTATCCTGTACTTCAAGGATTGTTTTTCGAGAATAAATTTCCATCCCCCCGCCCGATTTACGTAACAATGTTATAAATCATGTAACCTAGTTTTATAGTTTTATATATACATATAAATATATATTTAAATTGAAAGAGAAAAGCAAAAATATGCAAAGTTTTACTTTGCTGATATGCATTTTTAAATTTATATTTTCCCTTCATTTCTTGATTGAATACTTTCATTAAATGAATTACGTATGAATAATTTTGAAATAAATTGCCTGATAAGCAGATGTTCTGTTAACGAGTCTTAGAAAAGCGTTTTAACGCTTACAAAATGTTTGTGTAGAAGTTTAATTTCATGACATGAATTTAATATCATTACTTAAGTACTTAAAATTAATTAGAATGATTAAACAAGTATAATTATTTATTCGATTGTAATTACGAGACAAATTTTCTGTTTGGATCAAAATAAAACTTAAAAGATAATTCACATATATAGCTTCACAAACCTCATTCCTTTTTTAATTTCTTTCTATTTCTAATTTTAATTGCATTATTACGACAGGTTAAAAATGATGTTCAGTTAAAAATAAGTTGTACTTAAGAGTTTATTAATATTTAGAAAACAAAATATAATTTTGAATTACGTTTTTTAGTCCCCTATGAATTTAATTTTCATGATAGTTAAATACCAAAACCCCTAAAGGATTATATGTATTATTAAATACTTTTTGTGCGTAACCTGATAATCTAATTGTAGCTAAAAACAGCTAAAAGCTTCCAATAAAACTTGAGTTAAGAAAAAACTCTAAATAGTCTGGGCCTCTTTGAACAAACAAAATAAAGCCCCATTAATGTTTCAGAGCAACTTATTTTTTATTATTCTTTATGGAAGTATGCAAAAATTAGGAAATTGAGAATAAAACATTAAAATGAGTTTCGTAATGAAGTTTATTGTACGTTGGATTGAGGAAGAAAACTTCAAACTTTGTACTTTCAACACGAATCTACTTTAAATTTTAAAACATGGCTCAGGTATAAAAGAATAATGTGGAAATAATTTGTTAATTCCTCAGTGAATTTGACTTTTAAAAAAACCCCAGGAATTATTAACTCTAAGCATATCCGTTATCTCTTGAAATGACTGTTATTGCTTTAAAATATTTCGTCGAAGTTTTTCAGAATAAGAAAAATTATAAAAATGAAAGTTGAATGAGAAATCAGGCTTTTAACATAAATACAGTATTTTTTTCCTAACCTACAAATATAAACGTTATGAATTACTTAAATTGTACATATGTTGCTACAAATGTGTAGTATTTTTATTCTTATTTACTAAAATCAGTACGATGATTGAGTACATGCACCTGAATAAAATTTTATTCTATTATTATTATAAGAAAAAAAATGAGAAGGACATATGGAAAATAATGAAAATATTAGCTAAATATATAAGTAGTTTTTCACATATTCTAAAAAAATTCAGGCAACACATTTTATCAACAGTTCTCTGAAACATCTGAGAAGATGATGAAATCACACAGGCTTGAATTGCTAATATGATGTGAAAAGCTGTCTTGATATATAAATAAAAAAACTATTTCCGGAAAAGTTTCACGCTTCTTTCGAAATGTTACATCTATTTATAAATATAATAGTGGTTAAATTTTTCTTATTTTCAAAAGGCGAACAAATTCTCTTGAGACTCAGTTTATAATTTTATGTAAATAAATTTTCCCAAACACGTATTATTTTCTTCCTCAAAAAAAGAAAAACAACACATAAATGATAATTAAAGTTTAATATTTACTGTTACTTGTGAAATTTTGTGAGACTTTTAGTATTAAACACCACACGAATAATTTCTCCTTATGTGGAGAAGACAACCGTAAAAATTCTCAGTAACTGTAATAAGCTTTAATCCCGGTCTATAGTAACTGAAAAATCTCAGATATCTAAATAAAAAAAATTCTTTGTATGTATTTTTCTCTTTTATATAACTCAATAAACTTTATTTATTCCATACCCATTAGTACTCTCATTGTATACAATTCAATAACTTACTAAACTTTCTCTCATAAACTTTTCCCTATAATATCCATAAATTTTTTCCTATATTTCAGAATGCATTATAAGCAATGTTAGATGAAAAAAATTAAATTTTTTTTTCACTTTTCACTATGTATAAATAAAAGGTAAAAATCATGTAGTTAAAATTTAAAGGAAGGGAAATAGAAATTTGTTACATTTGTCTCTTTGAGTAAAAATACGTAACCAATCGGATTAAGTGAGTTACGAAAAATTCAATATCTAAAAATATATTATGTATAATTAACCACGAACAATGGAATTTTTGAAGACAAACGTTTGGAAATACTAATCATGGAAAAAAAGTATTCCAGACATATAGAAAAGTACCATGATTTAAATTTATGGAAATCTCTCTCTCTCTCTCGTTATAGAATTTAAGTATTTGTTCAAACCGTATAATTTAAAATTTATGACTTTATAGAAATTTTAAAAATTTTACCGGCATTTGTTCTCGTTACCACACAAAATTATAATTAATTTCTCTTTTCTTACCCTGGAGATCTTATCACATAGTAGTTGCTACATTTAGTTAAATAAGTGCTTGTTTTTCGGGCTTGAGTTATATCGATAAAGGGGTCTTAATGAATTTTAAGGAGAATATATATATTTCTACAGTTAAATTTTTTTTGGACGAATAATCAATTATTTTCTTTAAGAATTCATTTACGTTTAAAAAAAATACAAGGTTTATTTAAATTAATAAAATTCAAGAAATTTTGTGTTAGCTTAAAAATATAAATGATGTATTTTTGTTTAAGGTATCCGGCTACGTTCAGAACCGTGATTTTAAAAAGCACATAAATAGCTAATTTTCATGATATTTAGTGTTTCGTAGATTAGAATACATGTATAAAATTGTTTTAAGGATATTTTGACAAAGAAACTTATCTAAATACAATATTTTGGCAAAAAACTAACTTTGACTAATCTTTTTTTCAAAATGTTCTCATTTTATAAAAATTACTTCTAAAAAATAATAATATTTTGCTTATATAAAGACTTCTCCAGGGAGTGAACTATTTTTTTTTGAAAAATTCACATTATTTTCAGAGTTACCACCAATTAAAATAGTTATCGACGTTTTTTTTTTCAAAATTGCTCCCCTCTGTTGTCGTAAAACATGGAAAAACCCACTTTTAAGTTATATATTTCAAAAATTCTAGTTGAGCCTGTGTAGAGAGGTCTGATCTGTATACAGGTAAAATATTATTATAATAGAAGAAGTTTTCACAAAAGGAGATCATGTTGAAAATTGGTTATTCTATTTTCATTTTTTGTCGAAATATTGTACTTAAATAATCTTTTATTGTAATACTATTCTTAAAACAATTTATATACATTTTCTAATCTAAGTGACACTAAATATCATAAATATTATCCATTTATACGCTTTTGCAAAATCACAGTTCCGAACGCAGTCGGATACTTTAATTATTTGTTTACGTTTTTGGTTGGTTGGTTGTCGCGTTTATGGAAATGGAAATTTATTTTCATATAGAACCGAAGGTCCTGTATACCAAACCGGTAATATCCAGACAGTTGTCCGAATGCAGTTTGTCCTGAGGGCAGTCTCCAGTTCAGTGCAAGATCACCAGAATGGCTGTATAGGAGAACATGTGATTGGGAGTCATTTCTGTCTCAGGACTATTCCTACATTGCAAGTTCGGTCTTTCATCTCTGTGGGTTTTCATCACTCTCAGGTGACGTGTCTTGAGTCAGGTGAGAGTATTCGCTAAAGTAACATTTGTGAATGGTTGCCCAAGAATTTGGATTTTAAATTTTACATTTTTGTCTCTGAACATAGTCCTTGTCCTTGATTTATCTTTCAGTGCGACTACAAAAGAAAAAAAAAACTCTCAACTACTCAAGATATCCGACTACGTTCGGAACCGTGATTTTGCAAAATCATGTAAATGGATGTTATTTATGATATTTAGTGTCACTTAGATTAGAAAATGTATATAAAATTGTTTTAAAAATAGTATTACAATAAAAAATGATTTATAAGTACAATATTTTGACAAAAAATAAATATAGAATGGCCAATTTTCAAAATATTCTCCTTTGGTGAAAAATGCTTCTATTAAAATAATATTTTGCCTGTTTTTATAGCTCAGACCTCTGTACAAAGGCTCAACTAGAATTTTTGAAATACATAACTTAGAAGTGGATTTATCCATGTTTTACGACAACAGAGGGGAGAAATTTTAAGAAAAAAACGCCAATAATTGTTTTAATTGGTTGTAACTCTGAAAATAATGAGAATTTTTTAAAAATCATAGTTGAGCCGCCTCTGTACAGGTGTCTGAGCTATATACAGGCAAAATATTATTATAATAGAAGCATTTTTCACAAAAGGAGAACATTTTGAAAAAGTTTTTTCTAAGTCAATTTTTTGTCGAAATATTGTATTTAAATAATTTTTTGTCAAAATGTTATTAAAACAATTTTATGCATGCATTCTAATCTAACTCACACTAAATATCATGAAAATTATCCTTTTATGCGCTTTTTAGAAATCTCGGTTCCGAACGTAGTCGGATACCTGAAAGTAATTTCCTAGTGGTCAAATTCATTAAAATTAAAAGTAAACCCACTAAAGACGTTACACAGCATTTATTCTACGAAAGGAAAAAACACAGATGTCTCTTCAAACCAAACTTAGTATTAAGCAACCAACTTCTATCAAAAACTGAAACCCCCGTTTATTTAGAACTCTCACCATAAATTCCACACTTTTGATACACTAGTATTTAATACACTGAGTCAATTTTTTTTGAAAAATATTAATTCTTAATATTTCCTGATATCGTTCTGAAGTAATGAATCAGAGGAACATAATTGCGCTCACAAAAAAAATTCAAGGAGATATTAATACTGGTTTCCAAAGTTGAAGGAAAATCAGAAAAAATTACATTATGAAGTTTCCATTAGTCGAAATTTGTGATAAAATTCTACAAAGCATTAATACAACAGTATTCTATAAATGAGCTATATAGAAACAAAATATACTTACTTTTGTCAAAAGATTTAAAATAAAAGCGTTCTAAACACACACACACACATAATATCTTAGATTAATATATGGTTGTCTTCCGTTTGGAGTGAGATTACCTCAACAGTTGTACAGAAACGAGAATGGTTCTCTATATGACGGGGTTTTTAATACCTCACTTGGCAGTGAGTGTGAATGCTTATTAACGTAGTACTATAAAGCAATACGAGCGCTGTTGGTGACAGACATCGTATTTTTGAGCCATGGTCAAATGACAAGAATGACGCCTGAGCTGTTACCCAGTTTCTGGGTATCCACACCAATCGGAGGACATTGATTCACGACAGATTTCAAGGCCATCAGCCCCTTTGCATGGTGAATTTTCAGTGGCACTGGGACTAAAACACATGACACGTGACCATCATTACTAGGTTACCGCAGCTACTACCTCAAATTGCAAAAATAGTCTCAAACATAGGAAATTGGGTTACCTTCTCAGATGCTTAGTTTCAAACATAGGAAATTGTGTTATATCTTCTTAGGTGCTTAGTTTCAAACATAGGAAAGTTTCAAACATAGGAAATTGGGTTACCTTCTCAGGTGCTTAGTTTCAAACATAGGAAATTGAGTTACACCTTCTCAGGTGCTTAATTTCAATCATAGGAAATTGAGTTACACCTTCTCAGGTGCTTAGTTCATCAATTGATCACAGTTCAAAATTATAGGTCAGTGCTTCTCAAACATTCAATATTCGCGATCCAATATTCAATAATTATTTTCTCATCGCACCCCCTTCCCCCCATACAATAACGATACATTGAATTCAATAATACTATACTTTGAAGCGAAACCTACAATTCGACGTTTACCTCTTTAGTACCACTGGCGTATATAAACGTCTCACTCAGACAATGTGTTAATTGACCTGACGTATATATACGTCTTTCTGAAGTATGATATTATCTGTGCACTGCTATCCATACATTTATTCCCAAGGCTTTGGAATACAATAAAAGGAGCTTGAATGTCTTTGCGAAGGATTTATTTGTTTCAGATTATTTTCTTTATTCCTTTAAGATTTTAACCGGCATTTAAGGCATTCATAATAAATCGTATAAATTATCAAGATAAGTGTTAATTTTTGTTTTTAATTTTATATATGACAAGCCTATGGTGACACTGGTAATTATTAAACTTGGTCTAAACGCAGTATCTATAAAATGATTATAAAATTCATTGCACAGTACTGATATATTTATAAGTGTAAATGTGTATTTCCATTTTAGCATTAATTAATTAGTTATAAAATACTCTGTGCAGCACTGATACATTAAAAGTATACCGGTTGAAGTACCCGCTATTTGCACGAGTTCAATTATAAGAAAATAAAACATTATTGATATAATCGCTGAATTTTAAGGAGAGTAAAGCCAAGTGCGCGACAATGTTTACAAAAATGTAAAATGATTTTTTAAAATCATTGCTCAAATTATAATTAGTTTTAAGCGAACCGTAATTTTAAGCCTCACAGAATTAGCATTTAGAATTGATGTTGAATAATGAACAATAATATAAAATTCCGATGAAAAATAATTGCATTATTTTTAATATTTAAAGTGAAAATACTTCAACCTGTTTTAACCCTGGAGCAGGCGCGCACTGGATACTAATGGTCGAGTGGGGTTATTGGGAGTCACCCCAATCCATTGTTTATAATTATTTTTATATAACACAATAAAAATCGTAATTCCAGTGAATAATTTAACTAAGAGAAAATATACTCACCCCTACTTTCAAGGACACAGAAAATATTTCGGAAAGAAAGTTATCACACCGGGGGAACTCAGTCAAAACAAGTACCTTAAGACTGTAAAAAAACTAGTTTGTCACTCCCAAAAAAGAGGGAGATATGTGACAAATATAATTTAGTTCACACGTTAAGACTGTCAAACAGAAGGGTAGTATCAGAGCCATTGGTAACAATTAAACAGTTTTGCCAGAATTAACCGATTTCGTGCACTCTGTGCTCGGCGTGACAGCTCCGGATTAAAAGTGTATTTATTACAATATGGATGTTAAAAAAAATCATGTAAAACGTTTTTCATTATGCTTTATATGTTTGGGAATAACTCATAGAAATAAATCTTGGCCAAGTAATCCTTCAAAGTGCTTCTCTGTGCTTTTCCAAAAATCATAAAAATAATTCACAAGGAAAAAATCGCAGCAGAAATAGTTTATTTACAACTTCCCTAAATGAAAAAACAAATACATAAGAGCAGGGACGTAACTAACCGTACAAGTAAGTTCGAAGGTCAAACCGCAGCAAATACATTCTGGTGCCTACAGCTGATGACAATAATATAACAGTGATAAATTTTTTATCTTCCTAAAAATTTTTTTTTGATTATGTGTCTGGGTTTTGTTTTTTCTCATTTTGGTTTGAAAAGAAACCGTAATAAAAAAATCTCTCGTCATGGGATTACAGCAAATCAAATAAAAGGTTTTTTATTTGGTTACAGTATCAAAGATAGCTAAAATGAGGTTTTGAAGTAGAAGCTTTTATTTTTTATGACGTAATATACCGCAGATATATAAATTATATCAGTGTAAATATGTATTTTTTTTATTATGTCAGAAAGTATTTTGTTTTACTTCATTCCAGTAAGTAATTTTTTTTATTCCTTTATTTTCGATATGCTCGCGCCCCTCTTGTACGTTTATCGCGCCTCCGCAGGGGGGCGCGCCCCTCAGTTTGAGAAACACTGGGTTAGAGACGTTGACTACAGTGCCGATGGGCCTGATTTCGAATCCCGGAGAAGGCATGGACCTTTTAAATGTACAGTGCCTTTGCGGCATGGGAATACTCTAAATAGCCGTCAAGCCACGAGTCCTTTCGTGAGGTTAGTGGAAGGGTAAGAGAGGTGAGGGCCCATGACCAACCCCAGGGTTTTCTTCCTCATAATTGGGGTGGAGCCGAGCCAAGTCGTACTGCTACCTGCAGGGTGCTTAATGCTATGTCAAGCGATAGGCTTAACAGTAACTAGCTCCGATGAATTTCGTGGGCCTCGATCTGACACTGTCAGTGAGTGAGGGGATATCAACGTCCCACTGTTCAGCTACACGAGGACTTTTGGCGACGGACCTTGTAATCTCGAACCATGTTCAAGTGACGAGGACGACACCTCAGCTCGTACCCCTTCTCCTAACTACCACACCACACCAACGGAAGAACGTTTGAGCTCTCGACAGATGTAACATGCATCACTCCCCTACACTGTGGGTCTTTAGTGGTACTGTGCTCAAACTCGTGACATGCCAGTCACGAACCGATACCTTGACCACTAGGCTACAGCGGCCCTGACGCTGTCAGACAGGAAGCATTAGAAACAACACCACTTTTAAATTTACTGCAATGTGGAACAAACGATTTTATATAGTGCTTAGCAAAATAAAATGTCCTTGAAGTAAAATATAAACGTATCAGTTTTATATAAATGTTTATTTTTTGAAAACGTATCCCTCGAGTCCAAGTTATAAATTATTTCTTATAATTATGAAAAAAATTCAGCAACATCGACATTTTTCGCACTGTATTTCTTAGCTTTCTTTCACTCATTCTCACTTCAAAATACTATAAAATCTCATATAAAGGGCTATAAAACTACTTCCTTATTGATGAATTATATATAAATGTAGAGCTTTTGCACATAATAACAATATAACTTCTGTTTGCAAAAAAATTTCCAGCCGTCGAGAATTCTATTGTGGTTTATGAAAGTGAGAGAAAATTGCTATGATGCCCAAATATGTCACAGTCTCTAAAATATCTCGAAAAAAAAAAAAAAAAAAAAAAACCCAAGTCTTCACGAAGGCGAAGAACAAATTGAAAACGGCACTTGTAAGCGTTCTATTTGAGACCATTCTTATTTGGCATGTTCTTGTCACAAAAACTCTTGCGTATTTCCAGGATCACAAAAATCCAATGGCTTACCTTCAGAAATTTTTTCGCTATCGATTCGTTGTTTGAAGTGCCAAAACTATTTTTTACAAAGAAACACAGAGAAGTAGTTGAGTGGAACTGTCTTTATCAGTTCAGAAAAAGAGGAACTATGAAATAGAAAATAATTGAAGTAATAGAGTACTTTCAATATATATTCAGCAATTTTGAGAAATTAGTTTTTATAAAATATAAATGATAAATGATTATAATTTACGGCAAAATGTAAAAAAAGATATCTTCAAATAAATATTATCGTTATGTTCTAACAACTCTTTGCAAAGAGGGACACAATATTTATAAGCTATGTACAATGTGCCCGCTGAATTCTATTGTCAAAAGAATAATTTATGTACTGCAAGAGCTATAGATATAAAAGATGGGTCTTGGTATAGTAAAGTTGACTTGCTCTCTACACACACAAAAAAAAAACTGTTTACAGCACCCCTGGTGGATAAATTTGGAATTAGCGTTCTTATTTCTGAACTAGTACGAGATACATGGAGAAATTCAATTACAATGCTGTTCGGAATTATCGGTTTATTACAAAAAAAAAATATTCTTGTGACAAAATTGATACAAATGAAAAACACAAAGCACTCATTTCTTTGAACGCGTTGAACAAATTGCACTCTCCGAAAATTAGGTTCATCTATATGTCAAGCTCAAAATGGTGTCCGTAAACAACAAAACACACCTAGACACGGGTTGGAATTTCCCGCTGCACTTTCTTTAACATTCCACGTGACACGCTGGCACACGCATTCATAATACGGTTTCGAAATTCCTGCAGTGTTGATGGAAGGGTTGCATACACTTTTTTATGTATCCTCACGTAAAAAGTGCAATGAGTTCAGGTCAGTGACCGTGTAGGCCATTCAACGCAACCACCATACATTATAACCTCTTGCTGGAATGTGTATACTATGTGAGACGTTATCCCCCTTACGGCTCGGTAACATTGTTTTGGCACCATACATTCTGGAGGCTACTCAACAACTAATCCTCTAGAAAATCAGATACTACATCCTTCAGTAATGTCAAGTATTGGAATTACGTTAACGTGCCCTCGTAAAATATCAGGCCAATCAGTCTGTTTTTTGAATGTGCCGCACCAGGCATTTATCGACCAGCAAACTTGATTTCGAACTTCGACAGTACATCTAGGATTATTCAGCAACTAGAAATGGATGTTCTGCTTATTGTGAATATTGTTACGCGCAAAGCATGCTTCATTTGTCCATATGATGGAGACAAGAAATTTTGATTTGAGTCCAAGTGGTTAATAATGAAGTTGCACCAATCATAACGTTACGCTTATGACAGCTTTTCGTTTCTTCCTAGTTATTTCGCTTTCCAATTTTGGGATATTGAATGTTGAAATATATATATTACTTTCCCAGTGAGATACTTCAATAATATTGAATTCAAATTTAATACCTTTTGTCCTAAATATTAGTATTAATGCCGCATGTGTTGACTAGTTGGTTTGTCGCTGGTCTTGTACGCCCAAGTTTGTGGGTTCGTCCCCTCCCCAAGTCGGTGTATTTTCATGATGAAAAAGATCGACAGCGTCCATGTCCAGTGGCATGTAAAAGATGCCTTAATGCCTGTTTGGCCCGGGTGCTCTCAGCAAAATTCAATTTCTAGTATGGTTTGGCATTGTCAGAGATCTAGTATGGTGCCTCTCTGTGGGGAGGAAACAGAGTATCAAAGTTCATGAGGCGATTGGTATACCACCTATTTTAAGTCACATTAAAGAGAAATACCAGCTTCCGGGAAATGTGCTAGGTCTGTAATGATAAAATAACTTCGTTTGAAATAAAAAAAAAATATTAGTATTAATTACCTTTTCCTTCGATTTTGTTTGAATATCTAGAAATTTGCTTCAAAGTTATTATTTGTTTCTATCAAATTAAGGTAATCAGGAAAAAAGGTGGAATGCTTGGTTTAAAATTATAACTTCATATACATACATACGTAGGTATATGTTCATTTTGGGTAGAGAAAACTTAACAACATCTTCAATATTAGTGATGGTAGTTTAGAATATGTATCAAGTTATGCTAAAAAGTTGATCATAGTTAAAAATTCAACGCTTCATAATTTTGGTTAAAATAGTCCGATACATGATTATATGATTAGTACAAAAATAAACCTTCTTACTTTTTAGACAGTTAAAAAGTTTTTTTTATATAGAAACAATAATTATATATGTAGAATAATCTCCCTTACAAAAAGATTTGCATGATCATAAATTAATATGTGCTTAAGATTCATTATTCTTTATAAATTTTGAATTATTCCAAATAATTAAAGTTTTCTTTTAAAATTTGGAGGACATTTGGTATCATTTTTGTTACATTTTGAGGTATACTTCTCAACTATATTTATTTTTCTTTTTACAGAGAAAAAAACCCTATCCTATTATAATTAAAAAGTTTTACCTGAAGTAAAAATCATTTGGAAAAATGATTATTATTGATAAATAGGCATACATATGCAGTATTCGATTAAAGAAAGGAGATTCATTTAATTTTATTATAAAAAAGCAAAAACTATCGTAAGAGTATGAATATTAACTATCTATTACAGATATTGATAATTTTTTTCCGATCTAGTATTCTTATTCAAGCGGTAATTATTTATGCATTTCGACACCTACATTTTCAGAAAGTGAAGGTCTGATAAAGTAAATAAATTGAATCCTTTACCTCCATAAAACACTAAAAAATCTTATCGTATCCAAAATTAAATTTAAAATCCCACTTAAAACTGTTAAAATCTTTTCTTTACAGTAATGTAAAAACAAAATAAAATAAATTAGTCTTAAGATTTTCTTAGAAAGAAGAGATTTTACAACACATTCAAATTAATTAAAATATTTGAGATTAAAAATAATTCTTTCTATTGTATTTCCCGAATTAAATGTTTTAGTTTAAAACTTATTATTTTGTTTTTCTCAAATATTTCTTAATTTCTGAATTTATCAAAAACTGTCAACATCTGTAAAGTTGTGTTTTTACATCGTAACAAATCAACACACAGAAATAAAAAAAAAGTCATATGTAGTTCTTTTTCTAAAATGTATTATCTTAATAATTTAAAACCCATTTAATTATTTTTACTCTAAATAAGGTATTTTAAGATATTGTACAAATTACATGCTAAGTCTTAAGTAAACATAGATCCCTCTTGTAAAAATTCTATCCAATTTCTTTAAGATACTTGAATGGAATATGCTAAACTTAACACAAAAACGTGATTATCTTAACGTTTCGAAACATTTCTAATGAATTAAAGATGTGCTTTGAATGATTTTATATTAAATTTTTGAATTATTCTCAAGTTCAGCTTCCAGAGGAAACAAAAAAAAATTCCATTTAATTCTGTTTCGAATTAAGAGATTTTTCTGGAATAAATCAAATAAATTTATCAAGATTCTTTTCTTAATTGTTTCAATTATTTTCTACATAAAGAGTATTTTAATTTGTTTTCCGAAAATGAGATTTTAATTCTGTCTCTTTTTTTGGATCATTCTTTTATTTAATCCATTCTTCAATTTCCGTTTGACAAAATATTAAGCGTGTTAAAAATATTGATAATTTCTCAAGACAGCTTAAGCTTTTATTAAAAGTTTATTTTTCTACCAGGAATTTTTAAGCATTGTAATGAATGTTTGGAATTTATTATTTTGTGTGTATGTTTTTTAAATGGCATGAGGGTTTTAATTCTGCCTGATAGCTTCTTAATCAGAATTGAATGCTTTATTTCTTTCCTTAACTTCTTTTTTGAAAATAGATTGAAAAGGAAATTACTAAAATACATAGCTGATTAATCTGTCAATTATTTTTCTTCGAGAAAGAACCGCACATACCTAGCATATTTAAAGATTAGAGGATACTTCAAAAAGCTAAAAAAAAATAACTCCAACTTTGCATCTTGTTATTTAAGTTAGAGAAATAAATAATCCTTTGTCGCCTATGCTAGTGATGAATATATTTACTTCAGAACGTTTTTTTTTGAAAATGTTGTATATATATATCCTCTCTTTCTTTCTATCTCTCTCTCACACAAATGCACACACACGCATACAGTTTTTCGTTTTTCTCCTCTACAGTATATATGAGTGTGTTAAAGAGTTAAAGTGAGAGATAGGGAAAATGTTTTAAGCATAAATATTTCAAAAGTCAAACGTTTTGAGAATAACTTATATATTTACAATTTATTACAATTAAAATATTCAGTAGAAACACTTCATAAGCAAATTTTACAGAAATACGTGCAGCCACAAAAAGAATACAAAAATTGCTAAGAAATTACTTAAAGAAAAGGATGCAATGCTATATACATTAGAAAATTAATTTGTTTTAATTTCTATACCTTAAAACTAAAATGCATGCATTGAAGATGATCAAAGGATTTACTTGAATAAAAACAAGGTTAAATTAATATTGCTTACATAGAAATGATTATCAAGGAAAATCAAATTTTTAGCACTTTTAATTCATCAAGAGCTTACCCTTTTTGGATTAGTTCGAGTATCACATGCGAAGTACCCACAGGGTGTCAATGGGGTATTCTGTTTTTGATACATAAGTTACATAACCCTAGGCATTCTACTGATCTTTCTCTGTTTTCGATTCTTTTTATAATTTTCTTTTCACCTTTTCCTTCCTAGACTGCAGCTATGCAAATGCGTTAATATTTTCATTTTTCGCTAACTTTTATATAATTAACGAACTTTATATACCAAAAATCAGTTGTAGTTTGGGTTTAATGTTCTATAACATAGCAGATTTGCTTTTATTTTTATTATATAAGTTTGCTTTTTGGCTTTTCTAACGCTATAGGTCTGCCAACTTGCATGTCTGCCATGCGTAACTTTTCATTAGGAGGAAAATGGTATCTTAGGGATATCTTTAGCGCTTTCTTTGATCCACGCTTCGCGTTGTAGACGGATGGCAGAAGTGATCACTGATTTAGTAAATTGGGTCCTCAAAGAGACTTTAGTGATAGGGTAGCTCTGTAGAGAGGATGTGCTTTTTGTTTTCCTGGAGGATCCTCATCCTGATATTCCAGTTTTATGGACTGGTAGACTTTCTGGTAAATGCAGAATGCGACAATTGTCAGTTGATCAGCATACTCCCTTCTTTGTTGGATTCTATGGTGAACGGAGGTAGCACACCAATTTCTCTTTCATATGGATCAATTACTTTTTTGTCCAATTAAGGACCCAGTTTGACCTTCATTAAATAATGTTAAAAATGAAATTTTTTTTATTTATTTCCTTACTAAAAATGAAATATCAAGAAAATCAAAATCCCTAACGAAAGGTCTTAACGAATTAGGTCGTGATCCAAAGTCTACAAAATGTTGCGATTCGAGGATTTACTTATTGAAACAACGTCTACTTTGTAAATCAAGTAATTTTAGCGGCAAAAACAGTTTTAAATTATTCTGTTGCAACAATATCGCAAAAATCATTTAGTAGTTCGTGTCGAGGTAACCTTTCAGATCCTGACGAATTGCACATCTCTAAGGCAGAAATACTCTATAGAATTTCCCGCCCAGGGAGTAATTTAGGCTTGAAGAATCGTAGTAAAATATATACAGCCAGTATTTCATATAAACATTCAAATTTAATTTTTGATTCCCCTACATTACTGACTGCCACTAAATCAGGTTACTTAAACAATCAGATGATTCCATATGTTCCAAATCCTCTGCACTATTTCAAATATAAGAGAGGTTTGGACACTTACAAACTTCTTGTTGTGGACACCTAACGTGCTCTAGATCGAAATGGGGATTCGTGAGCCCCCCAGGGGCTACTCAGAAGGATACATGGGACACGAGGAAGAAATAGGTTTATAATATATACCAGTTAATTAAAAATTAGTGTGACCAATTTTAAAAGCATTTAACTATTTAGGATTAATTTAAATTGCTTTACTACCGGTTTTATTTTAAAAAGGAAACATTTACATTACTAATCTAACCATTTTTATTATTTGGAGTAAGTTATGGTACTGAAATTAGATCCTCAAACCTGAAACAAAACTTTAAAGCTTTTGAAGGAGGGTTGTTCAAATTTGTTTATAAATAAAGCATTCAAAAGTTAGAAAACATATTTTTTATTGTATTCATATTTAAACCTCGAAAAGAAATAAAATTTGACTGGCAATCAAAAGCTGAGGAAAAAATGTGAACGAAAGGAAGTCCTTAATGGAAATAAAAAGAAGCTGAAAAGACTTATCGCTGTGGAAAATCCTCTGCCTCAAACAACTTTGGCAAATAAACTATAGGTATCGCAATCGACAATTTATCGTCAGGACAATTTATTTTCAGGTACAGAAAATTGGTTACAAAAAAGTGAATGAACTAGACTGTCGTTAAATATCTGTAAAGACCATAGAAAGCGAAGAAAACGTTATTGACCTTTTTATTTAATATTACGCAAATGTAGATACAAAACATGGATAATTTCGGACAAAGCACTGTTTCATCTGGCACCCACAACTGGCGAAACGAAGATAAACATATTTCACTCGAAAAATGTCGCAAAAACGCAACTGTTTTGCAAAAGGCAAGTTATTCATCAGGTGTTATGGTATGGAAGGAAATGTTGTCTAAGGGCTTAACAAAACTCTTTTTTGTAGAACCAAAGGCTAAAATTGATACTACATACTATCAGAAAAGTATTTTAGAAGCACACAATCAAAAAAATTATTTCTCTACCTTCAAAGAAAGTTTTTTCCCCAAGATCCTGTGCCAAGTCATATTGCAAAATCAACTGCAAAATGGCTGAAAGATAAATTAATCAATCAATAAAATAAAATAAAATAAATGAAATAAATTTTCTTCCTTATGAGAAATAGCAACCATCACTCCCGACTGTGCTCTTAGCGAATATTTTTATGGGGAAACTTAAATACAATTAAATAGATAGTATTACGAATTTTGCGTAAAACAGTGTAAATAATTTGTGTTTGGATGTTTAATGCATTTATATTACTCTATATTAAATTCAAATTGTAATATTAGCAAGCAACTCCGTCCCTTACGTTATAATGACGATTCAATGAGAACTTCGCGATAGAGCCAAGTTAGCATGATTTTTGGGTACTATTTTTGGTGAGCTCGGGATCTTCTGGTTTCTTCTTGAAATTAGTTGAAAACCCCCCTAATTTCACGGTCTATGAAGCAAGCGGATCTTTCTCGAAAGATCCACGAGTTATGTTAATAGGGAGACACTCTCCGAGCTGAGTCAGTATTGTTTTGACCAGAGATTAGTGTGTCTGGATTTGACTAGTGATTAGTAGAATTGGCTTGACCGTGATTACCGATTAGTTCGGCTGTTGAATAAGACGAGCAGCGTTTGTGAATAATCTTTTACATACGTGTATTTTAGACAATGAATAATTGTGTAAGAGTGCTGTTGAAGGTGTGAAGCCCTTCTGAGATTTATTCTGCGAATACTGCTGCTGAATCCTGTATTTCAAGGATTGGATTTTCGACAATAAACTCTCATCGCTCTTAAAGAATTGCCTTGTTCTCTGCAACTGATTTGCATAAAATCCTCAAATCCCGATCAAAGTAGCTGTCATGTGCGACACCACTTCTCCACGTCACTCCACATATTGTTCCAGTAGAAGTGCTCTCGAAATTTTTGTAGGGTCTTCATAACACCAAAATGGACTTCATGGAGTTCGTTAAGGATTGTCGATACACTTGTATGCGGGTGTTTTAATTGCCACCTGAATGCTTTTCCGTTTTCAGACACCCTTTTCAATATAAAACACTCTTTCTCAGATGGGGAGTCCCTAAAAGCGCAATAACGCTTAGTTTTAGGATGGAAAGAGGCAATGTCTTGCCAGCTGGGCTTTTCATCAGGCGATTGTTTGAATTCTATGATTGGTTTTATTTCAGGATCAGCCAGTTGATCTTTTCGGATGCTCTCTTCATTTAACGGGTTCGATTCCAATGTTGAGGGCATTGTAACTTGGTGGACTACTGGATCTTTTACGACAAATTTCTTTTCGACTCTCGATCAGTATTTGAAGTTCTCAGGACAGAGTCTTCTCGAAAGGGCGTCTGCCTTTCCGTGTGTTGACCATTTTCTGTGGCGAATTTTCCTGCCATACTCCTGAAGTATTTGTATCCACCTGGCTATTTGAGCTTCTGGATTTTTAAAATTCAGTAGCCAGGTCAAGGAGGCATGATCCGTTCGAAGCAGGAACCGTCGACCATTCAGTTGAGGCTGGAAGTGATCCACGACTTTTACTATAGTAAGCATATAAATTTATAAAGTAAGAAAATGAAGGTTAGAAACTGGGACCGTTGGCTCCGTAAGCTGAGTAACTTAACCAATATACTAAGATGATAACCGTAGTACGGAGATTGTTACTGCCTTATATAGATACCACTGCTACATATTTCCCTGCCAGTGAGTCGGCGAATAGGCGAATGAACGATACCATAGTTATGGCAAGCGTGTGAGTTGATGTTGTAGTTCCATTTGTGCTTGACGGCTTTGCTGTGCTGCGTCATATGGATTTGACGGCTTTGCTGTGCTGCGTCATATGAGTTTGACGGCTTTTGGTTGCTTTTGTGGGGTGTAGAGGGCATCATGTCTGCTCCGAGAAGGTTGCGTTATTTCAAAGTTCAACCAGGATCACCATTGATGGTTAGAACCTGGGACCTTTATTTCCGTAAATCGAGGAACTTAACTACTATACTAAGATGACCCCGTAGTACGGAGGTTGCTACTGGCTTATTTAGATACCACCACAACAAACACTTCAAGGGCTTCAAAAAGCAATCTAAGAGGAAATTAGAAAAATCTCCTCAACATTGTTCGAAAAAGCTCTTTTGGTTTGGCCTAAACGTTCACAAAAAGTTTACTTTGTTAAAAGAAGCCACATTGAAAATTTCATGTATAGAACTTTATTCAATAACAATTTATGGTGCTCCAAAAATGGTCATATTATTTTTGAATCAATCGGTATAGTATATATACACAATGGAGTACTTGTTATAAATATTTCCTTTTTAAAGTGTACGTGATCAAAAAAGGTTAGTCACTAATCCTCTTATGATATACAATTAGCTGTCTGCAGTTTATGATTCATGAATACATTTTCCCCTTAACCTTTGGGTTTCAGTTTGAGTCGAGGAAATAAACATGATAGTTTAGGTATCAATGTTAATGTTTTAATAGAAAAAAATATTACGTAACGAACGAATTACTAAAACGAACGAAGAATTAATTTCCTTTTCCAAAAAGGTTGAGGTTTTTAACTGACATTATTAAAGATTAATTCATTTGTTTAAAAAGTGTTCTAAAATAAGAGCAACTGAAGCTCTTTTCAAGTCTATTTATTAGATGTTTTCACAAATACTATTCTTTATTTTTGGACAGTGAACCAGTAATTCGATACTCATAAACAGAACATTTCATTTTTCCAGAAAGAAACACATTCTTCCTCAAAAGCAAACAGCCCATGACGTTGATCAGATGGATTGTGTAGCATTAAAAGGGTTTCCATGGAAACCGTACCTGAAACGAGATGGGAAAGAGTGAAGAATTTCATTTCCTACCTTCCATCTTTTCTATTTAAAGACAAGAACTGTATATATATATATATATATATATATATATATATATATATATATATATATAAGCATGGATAATTTCTAAAATAACAATTTAGCTTTAATCCTCTGCAATCATCACAGATAAATTCCTTTCTAATGCTGGGATTATATCTAACTTATTTTGCGGTTGAAATGAGATTCTCTTGAAGGTATACTAAAATGAAACACTGCGACTATATATATAATATTTCTTTTCTGGTTATTTTTCAAATTTTATAAGAAAATTTGAAAGCATTGTTATCTCTGAAAGATTAAGATTGTAAAGTTTACTATACTATAAACAATCAAAATTCCATAGCTAGTTTCTAGAACAGCTTTATTTCATTAACTCTCTAAAATAAGTAAGAAAAAAAATATATTGTTTGAAATAAATTCGCGTAAGTCTTTTATTTTAGCAGCCCAATGCTCTGTTATTTATTACTCTTTTTTAGGCAAATAATAAATATATTTTGTGCTTGCATACATATGTTAAGTATTAATATTTTAACTACGCATATGCTAGGCATTAATATTTGAAGTACACATATGTTAGATACTAATCTTTGAGCTACGCATATGTTAGGGACTAATCGAGTGGTTATAGCCACAAGGTCGTGACAGTAATCACTAGTCCACATTTGATCTTATAGGTATCAGTTATTATTTTTTAACCTGTAGACCGGTGTTAAAATTAGTCTAAAACCTCTCCCAGTCTATAAGAAGTTTATTTTTAAAAATTTTTAATGACATAGGAACGCGCCCTTCTCTTCACCATCCTGAGTTGCAAGCTTATCACATTAATCTGCAATGTTGTTATAATAATTTGTATTATGTGATAACAAGAGAGTTTAATTAAGTATAAGTAGGAAGATTTCTTTGTTTATCTATAGATTGAAGACCGAATAAGTACTGTTGTTGTTTCCAATTCATTTGGAGCAGGAAAGCCTGCACCAAGTCCATTTGACCTTTCCGCATAATAGTGTCACACACCAAGTCTTGCTCTTCATACAACTGTCGCAAGGAAATGGCCCAGTAGTCCAGATGATGAGCAGGAAAAGCAAGGTGAGAGCAGGGACAGGTAAAGAAAGACTTTACCCCCTGCGCAAAAGTCATACTACGCAGGTGACCGCTTCTAAAGCGCGCTAAGGCCTTCTGATGAGCCCTGGAACTCCTGCACTGTATACATAGGCCAGGAATCTTATCTGCGTACCAGTGGTGGGCAGAAGGGTTTCACCAAATCAAATTAATTTTATTTCTTTGGAAGGAAGGAATTTCCGAATGGGTTAAGACAGCCGAACTGGGGTTAGGGAGATCACATACCCTACCAACCAGCTCATTAGCAGCTTCGTTCCCAGGCACACCCACATGTAATGGAATCCACTGGTGACATACTTGTTTCCTCTGACCAAGCCTAACTAATTTGGATAAAATATCTAGACCAGTACTGTCCATACTTTTGGCCAATTCTTCAAATATTAGATGGAGCTTCTGCTGTCTGTCAGGATCCAGATACTGTCCTTATAAGAGTTGAGAGCATGATCGAGAGCGCCACTAATAGCATTGAGTTCCGATCTAAAGTTGGAACAGTGGTCAGGATTCCTGATGCTGATTTTAACATCGTTCCCAGGAGTGTTACTAAAAATACCACTCCCTGCTCTACCCGTATCCGAACGACTACCATCTGTGTAAATAATCAAGGCTTGATTGGGTATGTCATTTATTACTTCAAGTGCCAGTTGTCTGAGCAATTCCGGATGGCTGCTATGCTTGGGAGTACTGGTCAATAATTCCTCCCGGAATTCAACATGATTAAAATAATCAATAAGTGTGATGCAGCTAAAAGGTGTAGATGTGTCAACATTGAAATCAATAAAACCATGTTTACGCATGTAATTAAGAGGGCTGTATCGCTTTAAACGTTCTCAAGTGGTTCCTCGTCTATAGAGAAGCTGCATAATACTCTTCGCCATGGACCAACCGAATAAATACTAATTCTAATATTATTAGAAATTACCCAACAGAAAGAAAGGCAGATTGTGGATACCTCCACCAAAAGACAATGTTATATGTTTTAAGTGTAAAAAGAAAAGTTTTATCTTATGGAGAACTATCAGTAACGAAACTCGGATGTTTGAAACAAGGTTAAATGACGAGAACAACACCTGAACTGGAAAAAAAATCTTCTACACATTGCCAACATGTGGACTTGACATCTTCAATATGCATCAGATCTTTCCTATGTACCACCAGAATTCCAACTTCCCACTGAATAGAGTTCTTGACCATGACCACTCTGCTATGCGTTTTTTGCAGTAGTTGAAAATATCTCTTTTAAAAGTATAAGGTCTTCCAAGATATATATAGTACATAAATCGACAGCTTTTTTTTAATTCTATATTTTCGGCATTCAATTAAAGTGCAGTCGGATCCGGATATAACGAATTCATTTGGACCAAGCATATTGTTCGTGAATTCAGGGTTATTTGTTAAATAGGAGTCCAAATAAAAAACAAATTTTCTGCACTTACCTTTTGAAAATTTTATAATAATTAATTATACAAATAAAATCCATAGTTAGAAACTACAAACTTTTTATTAAATAACTAAAAATATATTAGAGAATTATTACGAACCAAAATATTAAGAGGACATTTTAAAATACTGACTAATAGATGAGAAGGAGGATTAAAATTCGGTACCTTCCAATCCGGAAACGAGTATCTTAGCTACCATTCCAAAACGATCGTCATAGCATGGAGGCTATTAGTGGTTAATATAGATATCTCCACCACAGATGTTTGGCAACCTTTTGGGATTCCTAATGCTTAAGAGTACTTTTTCAACTTGATGCAGGAAAGAAAACACTGGGTCATTTACATCCTGCTGCATAAGGTATGTTACAGAGTTTCCAAACAATGTAAAATATTCGGAAATGTAACAGTTTTGATGGGAGTTTCATAAATTTTTGCATCAGAAAAGCTGTTAACTGGCTCCGACAAATCAACAATTTTCTCAACTTCCGTTTTTAATAGATATGCAGTTCATCATCAAATGTAATGTTCGTTAAAATCTTAAAATATCCACTGCATTGTGCAGTGAGATGAAATAAAAATGGAATTTCCTGTCCTATTCAAAACTCATACGATATGTTACATGCATGATTCATTTGCACCTGTTAGACCTAATATTCTTCTGCACCCTTTCTTTTCGAGATTTCCTGCTTTCAGGAAAAGTATCTTTCGGTTACGAACAAAAAAGATATGTCATTTGAAAAAGTTTTTTTGCCTTGTGACGGGCACACGCGTTTTTTCATTACCATGTCCTTTTGGGTTCTTTGGGGCCAGATTAAAAGGCAACTCTTTTCTAACCAACCCGAGAAGTAAAACGTGAAGGAACGATGCAAATTAGGAAGTTTTTAAATAACAGAAGTTTAGAGTAAGCGTGGTGGCATTTGGGGAATGTTATGATAGTCAGTGTTTCAAGTGTGAAGATGATTTCGAGAAGTTAAGTGACAGCCAAGAGAAGTTACCCGTGACAGAGAGCCCTTAGTCAAGGTGCATACCATTGCACGCCAGTGAACCGCAACTTCGGCTTGGATCGGTTAGATTGTCGTTTCGTCGGACATTACGGTAGGAGTGACTATTTAAATATTCAGATCTGTGATCGCATTGAAATTGAGCTTAGGAGAGTTTGTTATTGATAGTGCTCCGGAATACGTTATAGATCAAATGTGGACTAGTGGTTACGGTCACGAGCTTCTGGCTATAACCACTCGATTAATCCCTAACATATAGAATCTAACATACTCACTCACCCGGAATACGTTATTTCGGTATTACATATTGTGTGTTTAGCCACCATAGATTCTATCACATATCAAATTATTATCTAATCTGTTATAGGTTTAAGTTAAGATCTTATTAAGGAAATATTAAGATTGTGTGGCAGCTTCTAGTTCTTAATTTAATCCTACACCTCTAGCTCACGCTGATAATCTAGGAGAAGGGCAACCGAGAGGGGAGGCGCTTTAAAAGCCTGATATGAACTAATATCAAAAATATCAGCTGTCGAAATAATTCGTTGATTCGGGATTTATAATTCATTAAATATGATTTTTTACCTTCATTTTAGTCGGTGAAAGAGAAATATCCGTTAAATCGCGGAATTCGTTAAATCGGGGTCCAACTGTAATTAATAATTTCTTAAAATAAAATAGTATTTCTCAAAGGAAATATATTCTAACTTATTCTTATTTAATTTTTTGTAAAAATAAATTTTTTTTGAAAAAGAACGAGTTTATTTTAATGGATAAATTGATACAACCTTTCAAGCAATGAATTCACTTGGTGACTATATGTTAACAGAAAGTTAGTTAGTTAATTATTTCTACCCTATCTCAAGTGAATATTACTTATAAATAAACTTATTTTCTTATAAGAAAATCAGATGAAAGTTTTAGCGATTCCTTTTTTAACATTCATCTTTTATGCGTCTGTCTTATACAAGCCACTTGTATGTATCATATTAGCATACAACGGTCATGTATATGTTGCCCGAATATCAAATACATGCTACCTGTGTCAAATGTAAATGGGATTTGTTTCTTATATAACTTTGAATGATGTAGGCTAATATATATATATATATATATATTCATTGAGTATATTCATCGCATTTTTATTTTCATATTCTGTTTTAATCACACAGATAAGCTTATGTTATATAGGTCTAAAAGAACGATACATTTAGAATCTTTTGTATTTATTCATACAGATATTTATTTTTGAAGGGAAATAAAATCATCTCATATGAGTTGGTTTTCTCATTAACGAGACAAAATGGTTCAGTTGAATGTGCATTTTATAAGGTTTCTGAATGAATGTGGTTTTATTATGACCACATATTCGTTTGGATAGTGCAAGATATGAGTATATGACGATTCAATAATGTCTTTGCTTTTTTTTAAACAAGATAAATGTAAACAATATAGTTAAGGCAATACATATTATTAGTTCGAAATATTTAAATCAATATCTAGCCCTCCTGTTACTAAATAAAAGGCTCAATGATTATAAAAGAGCATCAATTCAAGAAAAAGGAATTTTCTTGTTCTACTTTGAATGGAGTAAAGATTCTCAAAAAGCCTATTCTTCATAAACAATGAATTCAAAACAACTGATAATGTAAACATATCGTAAATGCTAGCTTTTCTATGGTCTTAATAATAGTTTCTTGTTCTTATTTTTTAAATTTAGAACGGAGAAAAAGTATAAAGCTGAACCGGAATTACATTCAATTGAACATCAGCTTTTCAATGTACTTGAATTCGTGTGTACGAGTATGTATGAATATTCTTTATGAACTGGAATTACATTTAGATATTTTCTTTTCCAGATAGATATATATTAGAATTTCTTTGTTAGGTAAGACAATTTGAAAGTCTGTGAATAAAATAATTTATACCATACAATGTGTGCTATAAAAGAGTTATATTTATTTTTCTTCTCATTTGCATGTATAATAATAACACATTATTTTTAAATATATTATATTCATTTTCTTGTTAAAATGTTAGATTAACAAAGATTTCGGTACTTACTTACACTCATGTCCATAAATTAAGGATAATTCAGAATCACACATAAATTGAACTCTAAAATAAAAATTTCACCTGTAGAATTATCACACACATCTTGAAGAAGAATATGCAAATTACAGGAAACCACCAGATGGCGCGGGTAATACATCACAATGACGAGAGTGTAAGAGAAGGGTATATAAGGAATGGTGGCAAAGAAGTAAAATTGTTCACAAGCGCTTTAAAAGCCTTTCAATGCAATAATCGTTATGGCACAAAGGAAGCATTTGGATGATTTGTTACGTGGTAGAATTATTGGACGACTGGACTGTGGACGTACCCAGCTGGAAGTATCCGAGGAACTTGGAATCGCCCAGAGTGTCATCTCCAGGCTTTTACAACGATTCCAAGATGATGGTAATGTGATTAGATGTTACATCACAGGTCGCACCCTAGTTACAACGCCGAATGAGGACCGGTATATATATATATATTTGGCAGTTACTGCCAAAAAAAACAGACGGAGCACAGCATCAGACCTGTCTCGTCAGCTCTCTTCAGCTGCCGGTACGACAGTTTCAAGGCAGACGGTGTACATACGCTTAGGACACATTGGTCTATATGCTCGTAGGCCTGTCAGATGTGTTCCACTTACAGCAACTCACTGTCGCCTGCGATTACCCTGGAGTAGAGAGCATGCATGGTGGACACCACAACAGTGATCTTGTGTGATGTCCGACGAGTCCAGGTTTAGTTTGCAGTCTGATTATCGCCGGACTTTAATATGGAGAGCGCCAGGTACCCGTTACCACCAAGAGAACACCATTGTACGACATCGTTACGGTGGTGCAGGATGGCTCGTTTGGGGAGAAAGTATTCTTGGTTCCAGAACTGACCTGCATGTTCAGAGTGTAACGATGACAGGCCACATGTATCGGAATGTCATTCTGGAACAACATGTACGTTTGTTTCGGGGCGCCATGGGTGCTGAATTTCTGTTTATGGATGACAACGCTCGTCCTCACCGTGCAAACATTGTAGACGAATGCCTTCAATCGGAGGATATCACACGTATGGATTGGCCAGCATATTCACCGGACTTGAATCCAATAGAGCATGTGTGGGTTATGCTTGACCGACGAATTGCAGCCCGTCAACCCCCTCCCACCTGTCTACCGGAACTTCGGAGGGCATTGCTTGATGAATGGTGTAATATTCCCCAAGTTCAGATTGATAATTTGATACTCAGCATGCCTAGGCGTTGTAAGGCCTGTATTGCATCGTCCGGGAGACATACTCCATATTAAAAATCATAATAACCATGTAATTACTGTTTTTTGTAAATAGGTTCTTTTTTGAAATTTGCTCCAGGGAGTAAAAATCGCAATTTTTATTAATTATGTCAAACATATAGCATCTTTTTTGCTCTTTACCTTTTGTTTTATAAATAGACTTTACAAATAAGTCAAATTAGTTTTGCTTCTGTCTCTATCTTTGCCTGAACTTCATTATCCTTAATTGATGGACATGAGTGTTTGTATTATATAAACCATGTTGGTGACAATATATGAAACGAAACACAGGTTTGCAAATTCAGCGCGTACGACACACGAAAAATTGGGGTTGCCAACTTGGAGAGTTATCTTTAATATTGGGTTTGTTACGATAGTGTGTAATTACCAAGATTTGAAATATTTAGAAAAAATTTTTAGTACTATAAAATTGTGAGCTATGCATAAAAGAAGATCCAATTAACAATAAGTTAATTTAAAGAACTGTAATATTTTTGCAATTCTCTCTCTACTTCAAAGCCGAGAATTCGAAAATTGTTATTTACATTTGATTAACAACCTTTATAATGATTAATAAAGTAAAAAAAAATCAAGCATTTTTTTAAAAATAAATGTAAGCTTACATTAATTGGCGTGAAATAAAATAACCATTGTTTTAAACTTCTGCGAGATTTACAATTATTATAGACATAGAAAAAATTAAAATACACAAATTCTATTTAATGCAATGCATTTATATCATATTTAACCATATTCATACATCTGGGAATAATCTATCGATTTTTATTTTAACTTTTATTTTCACACATAATAAAACTTTAAATTAATTTATCAAAATTTTATCTCCATTGTCTTAACTCAATTCTAACCTGAGAAATTTTACTAGTGAACAATTTTTCCCTTTTTCTTAAGGGGTCACAGGGGTGTTAAATTTCTCTAGGGGTCTGAAAATATAAACAATTTTCAAACAGGTATAATTTCTTTAAATTTAATTTAAATAATTCGAATCTTTTACACATTACTTATAAAGGAATGGGGCTTCAGAGAAGTATAAAATGTTTAAAATATAATCATAATTTTAAAAATTATAAGCATATGAAAATAAGAAATTTTTCTATAAGAAATATTTATTAAGTTTTACGTCGCGCATGCTATTTTTTTAAGAGTAGGTTTAATTACTAGATATAAGTTGATTTATAAAGGCAAATGTATTCTTAATACTTTGTAACTACTTTTATATAAATAGAATAATAACTTACATATTTTAATAAATAAAAAATATACATTTTTAAAAAATATTTAAAAAATTGCAATATTTTACAAATATTTTGAAATACAAAATATATATAATAATAAAATTAAGTAAGGTTTAAAGAGTATGATGCATTATATAATTCTATAAAGTTTTATACATCAGAGGCTAATATTTTAGAAAATAGCGTGCGCAAAGCAAAAAATACTTAATATTTATTATAGAATTTTCATATACTTATAACTTTTAAAATTATTATTATATTTTAAACATTTTATACTTTTCTGAAGCCCCATTCTATTTTAAATAACATGCAAAAGATTCGAATCATTTAATTTAAATTTAAAAGAATTATACCCGTTTGAAAATCGTTTATATTTTCAGACCTCTAGAGAAATTTAACACCCCTGATACATCTTAAGATTTCGCTAAAATGTGTTAAGTCTTAAATTATTTTGAAATTGTAGGGACCCGATTATAACTTATATATTTATTATAAACATTATCATTATAATTACATCTTCATTAAAGTATAAAAATTTCCAATTAAAAAGTGTCATTCATATTATATTTAAATAAACGCTTCCTCATGCTTTTTTGGATACGGAGAGACATTTATCTGAATTTTAAATGCATGTTTTATCGCAAGTAATCGCAGGTTATATCGTACTTTGAGAGAATTATGCCAAATACATAACAAAGACAAACCAAAAATAAAATAAGTTCTGAAATTTATATGCCTTAAAAAAGGAAATGCGTATAAAAAATTCTAAGTCTCTCAGAGAATGGCCTTATATTGATAAAAAGAAACAAACCATTTTAAGTGATTGTTTTAAGGCTTATTATTCTATTAATTGAAGAGTTATGAAAGACACTTTTTATAGTTAATGGAACATCTTTTTAGAAGACTGAACTAAAATGCCCTTTTACCTCATTCAAAAAAAATTATTTCCCAATACTGCATTGAATTGTGAATTTGAATAGTTAAAGAAATAATATTCATATCTTTTGAAGTAATTTTAAGATGATAAAATAAAAAAAAAATATCATATAACCACAAATGGTGCTGCTATCATAATTTTTTCTATCTGCATCTGCTATCATCTGCTATTTGTTTTAATTGTATGTCGCTTATTTTAATTAATTTCACGCAATACTTCTAAAAAAAGCTATAAAGTAGGTAAAAAAACTATACCAAATCACACACACTCATTTTTAAAACTGAACAGCATACATTTGACATTATACGTATTTAATTCTCCAGCAAAGAATTTTTCAAATAATACAAATCCAATATTTGAACTTTTAGTTTTTACTACTCATTTATTTTACTACTCATTTTAAGAATTTAATATGATAATACATACTTAGTAAGATAATTAAAAAAAATCAAAAGGAACTGTATTTGCATATCATAAACATTTGTTTCTCCTTAAAATGGATTTTATATTTCTTGAAAAGCTTTTAAAATAGAGATGAAAAATGTTTTTGTAATTTTATATGCACTTATTTATACATAGAAAAGAAGTAAAATGTTTGCATTGTCTTCAATATAAGATAAACGTCCTCAGATTTCCTTCCAACAAATAATTATATTTAAAAGGACTCAAAAGGAAACAATTATGATAATCTTTTTCAGAGATTATTTCGGAAAAACAACAACAACTATATTAAGTATTAAAACTCAGAATATTACAGAAACACTTACATTTTTGTTAAAAATAAGAATTCAGTGTTTTGCAAATTTAAATGTTTTAATACTTTTACTAGCAGTAGAAATGTTTCTGTATTAAAATAACTCATCTTAATAATAAATGGATACTGATTTCGGACACGTGAATTAATAAAGCCACTGACGGGTATATTTTTAGTGCTCATGGTCGCGGACTCGAGCCCATTTACCACAAGACCCACCGTGTAGAGGCTGAGGCACTATAAATCTGTCGAGGCTCAAAGTCCTCTCATTGGCGTAGTGTGGAAAAATGGAAATTGGGTACAAACTCAGGTGTCATCCTCTTCACTTGACCATAGGTGAAAATTCTTAAGTACGTCATCGAATGCTACAAAATGATAATAGAAGCGTGTTCGTTATTCACAATGTTCGTTTAATTGATACAAAAATATTTTACTTGCCGTAAAATCCGGCGTATAACACGCGCCTAACTTTCCAGCTGCAGTTTTTAATTTTTAGGTACATTCGCTATATACATTGCTCAAAACAATTAGGGGAGCACATGATTTTAACAAAAGTAAGCGAAGATGTATACCAATAATTAACATAAAATGAATTATCCATAATGTAAAACCTACCAGGAAACCGAAGAAGAAAACTTTATATGCAAATCAAAGTTCATGACGTCAAAAACCAGAAAAAGGAGTTAAGGGCAGAAATCGGGATGTTGCAGAAACGTCTGTTTTATTGCCGTAACTGTGAAATTCGATTGCGCAGTATTTTTTTCTTGAGACAAGGTTACTTGAGAATGTCTCAACAACGTGATTTACCTGAATCCATGGCATGGCGTGTTATAGGCAGACTGGAATCGGGGCAAACACAACGTGGTGTCGCGGACGCTGTTGGAGTCGCCAGAAGTGTTGTTGCAAGGCTGTGGAATCGATTACAAGAAACAGGAAATGTTAGACGTCGACCAGGGGCAGGTTGGCCACGCGCCACTACATCAACTGATGACCGGTATATACAGTTAACAGCCCGTCGAAACAGAACAGAGAATGCTACGCAGCTGCAAAGACAGTTGCTCTTGGCAACAGGACGAAGGGTGTCCAGCCAAACAGTACGTAATCGGCTTCATGAGGGAGGGATCTATGCACGTAGGCCAATGGTCTGCATTCCGTTGACCCCACGCCCCCGTGCGGCCCGAAGAAGATGGGCTGCTGAACATCGAGATTGGGAGCAACATGATTGGAGCCAAGTGCTGTTTACAGACGAGTCCCTATTCAGTCTAGAATGTGACACCCGACGTGTTCTTGTATGGAGGGATAGGGGCACTCGAAATAACCCCGCATTCGTCCGTGAAAGGTCACAATACGGAAGAGCTGGTTGGATGGTATGGGGTGGAATCAGCATAGGCGGACGTACGGACCTGCATATCATTCGGAATGGCACTTTGCTGGCCGAAGGTATGCAGACGAGATACTTCGACCTCATGTCATCCCTTACGCTGGAGCCATTGGAGATTCCTTTGTTTTCCAGGATGATAATGCCCGACCGCATAGAGCTCGTCTGGTGGAGAACATGCTTGAAGCTGAAACAATACAGCGTATGGAATTTTCAGCGTGCTCTCCTGACCTGAATCCAATCGAGCATGTTTGGGACATGCTCCGACGATGCATTGCTGCGTGACCAAGGCCGCCTGCTACTGTCCGAGACTTGGAGATTGCACTTCTTGAGGAGTGGAACAGTATTCCCCAAAGTCTGATCGATAACTTCATCGCATCCATGGCAAACAGGTGTGCAGCAGTCTTAGCTGTTCGAGGAGACCACACGCCCTATTAAAACTCATGCATCATGTCTAAACAGTACCTTTTTTATCGTTTACATGTAACCAAATTGTTGCCCTAAATCATCTTTTCATGTTTTTTTCCATATTTTCAAAGAATTAAAGCTTAATTCCAAATTTTTTTACGCCTTTTTTCTGTATTGCGCATTGATACGCGTGTACTATGCATTGCATGCCAATACGTAGCTGTCTCACACGGTTTTCTTCACTTTTTTGCTTGCTCCCCTAATTGTTTTGAGCAGTGTAACTTGGATCCGCTTTTTTATGAAGAAGCCAAAAATGTGCGTATACAATGCTCTCACGTTTCGAAGTAATTTATTCGAGGTATTATCCTCGGCTTTTGAAAAAATTGTATATTTCCAAGACTACAACCCTTTAAGTTCATAAGGTATGTCATTTCTTTTAAATAAACAGTATTCCAGTCCATGTAGAATCTAATTTGTTTCTTATGATCATCTCTTTTCTTTATATCTGAAGCTATCATTTTTATATCTATTGTATAACGAGCACCTGTAAATTTTGACCTTATTTCATACGTTAAAAGTTCGCGTTATACGTCAGATTTTACGGTAAGTGAAATAATGAAATATTGATATTTTTTTCTTTATATGTGTTGAAAGAACCGAAAAAGTATAATTAGAAAATAGTTCTCAGGTGGTTTCTTTTCTCCCTATTTAAAATTTTATTTTAAAAATATAATATAAAGCAGCGTTTATCAAACTGTAGGGTGCGAGCATATCAAAAAGTCGAAAATGAAAGATTTAAAATAATTATCAATTTACTGAAATGAAGCAAAACAAAATACACTCTTAAATAATAAAATATAAAATACACGTTCACACTGATATAATATACCGGTAGAAGTATCAGTACTATGAAAAGTGTTTGTGGTAATTCATTTATTAACACTAAATTATAAACAATTTTAATAATTACTAGTATTTCCCATGGATTTGTTATATACAAAATTTAATGCTTATCTTGATAATTTATACTGCTTATATTTAAAATCGCATTGTAACTTTACGTCAAAGTATTACACATTATTATTGCACTCAATGCATTGTTATTATAAGAGGGGGGCGATGAAAATTAAAACTGAAAATTGGGTCCCAAGTCTTTAAAATTTGAGAAACTCTGATATAAAATATTTTCCCCTTTTGAGAAAAAATAAAAAGAACTTTAAAAAAAATTATGAATAATAATTTGTATAAGTTGCTTCAAATTTTCTTATAGCACCAAATATTTATTTTATCTCATTAAATATTCAGGGGTTTAAAAAGGGGTAATAAGGGAATATGTCTTTAAATTGATCGTGAAATTTTGCTATTATCTGCCAGGAAGGAAACCTCCGGTTATTTCTTTAATAAAGTATTTCTTATAGTAGGCCTTAATAATCGATCAAAACAAAGCATGTACCTTCCTGTTTTTAGATATGATGGAAAGATTAATATACGAAATCAATATCTATCCTTCCTTATCGATTGTTACGATAAAGCGTGGTCTTTTTCCAATTTTTCTTATCTTCGTCATTGCATTTAATACATATAAGTCCTCGTAAGAAAAAATTAAACAAAGGACTTTTACGTCTACATGATAATACAGTAAATAGCAAGTCTGTGAAAAAACGGCATAAAAAATGGACACTCTGTCAACTCCAGAGTTTCCCATGAAAAAATGCTAAGAGCAAATCTCCTCTTGTCATCAAACTTAACATCCTTGTATAAGCTATTAACGCAAAATATTTTGAAATAAAGGATATCAAAACTATTATATATAAGCTTATAAATTAGAATTTTCTTGTTCACTTTTAATTAATCGTAAAGAATAATTTATGCACCGCAAATGTTTGTAAACTCATATCTGGATTCAGTTTCGAAGTGTGAAGGGTACTTAAAATAACTCTACATTTTCTTTTTTTTTTGTAGTTTTGTGTTTTAATTAAAAATTATTTAATACTAAGTTTTATTATTAATGATTGAAAAACGACTCAAGCAACGAATCAACGGAAATCGTATGATTCTCCATTAGAGGAAAGCTATAAAAGCTGAAATCTCCGGAACAAAGAAAGGAGCTCTTGTGTGATGTATCATGTCCGCGTGTGTTTGTCCCTTTTCTGTTGTCCATTTTATGTGCGTAAATAAATGTGTGGGAATTTCAATTACCAAAATATTTCTCATTTTTTTACGACTGCAACGAGGTAAAATAATGATTTCCTTCAAGTTAAATCGTCATAAACACATATATGTTATAGTTAGCTTAACATTTCTCTAAATGGATTTTAATGCATGACTGTCTTAAGCCCTCCAAGATTTCGCATGATAATTTTTATTTAATTTCAATCTTATTTCCACAAAACTGAAAGATTAGCATTTGTAAATCTTGTATCATCTGCGTATTCAGATCAATCAGAAAAAAGTTTATCGGAAATCATGCGATTCTAAAAGCCTCCAGTTGACCAAAATTATATAAGGTTGTGATCTCTTGATGGATAAAATAATGCTTTTGTGAGCTTAATGAGCTTGTTAATGAGCCAGTTTAGTATGTTGCTACTTATTTTATACTTGTGTAAAATAAAATGTGAATTTAAAAATAACCAACATCCTCGTCCCTCAATAACTGCAACCATCCCTCAAAATGATTTCTTCAGTACTATAATGTATTAAATCAAATCTAGAATTAATACATATATATGTAATACATGTGTACAGTGTTGTCTTTTGACACGAATGTTTCACATGCGAGCACGCACCTGCTTCGGTGACTTCACAGCAACCACTCCATTAAAATTTTACATTTCGAGTCTTATGCATTGCTCTCTCTCTCACACACACAGTTTACGTGTTTACCATGTGAAATTTCCTAAAACAATGAATTTTAATATGTTTTTGTTGATAGAGCTATTTAACCTTTTTTTCGTATAGCCATGCGTGTAAAGGAAAAAAAGATGTTGATATGTAAGAAAAAAAGTGTTATAATAGAAAAAAATATTAAAGAGATGTAAGAGAAATAATCTTGGTAACGCCTAGTGCGTTTCTACTACTTGTGCACAATTTTGTAACAAAAAGATTTGATAGATTAAAGCTATAAATGAAACTTAGAACATTATTTTAAATCTACGCAATTCTGTCCATAAAAATGATGGAGAACATTTTGTTAATTCGGTCGGCAAGGAAGCAACTCCTTAAAGACACTACGCCAAAGACGATAGTTTGTCAAGACACGAGCCATTTGTGTAAATTTTCTGCTGTAAATCCCAGATGTGCTTTAGAACAGGAGGCTACTCAAAAATAGTTCAGTCCTTTGAGAGTTATTCGAAAATTTTCCTATCGTAAATTTTTCGACCTAACTTCATTCAGTTGTCAGGGATGATGAACACTAATCTCTTGATTATAAATCATCCCAGAAGTTTGTGAAAAAATTTTTTGAACTAATCAATGAAACTAGACAGTAGTATTCTATTCAGGATAATGATTTCAGCATAAACTTCTCTCACAGGGGAGAGAAAGAAGGCAAGTTAAGAAATCCATAAATAATTGGTTTTATTTGAATGCAATGTTTATTTGAAATGTATTATTAGTAATTCAGATAAGTCGGGTTTGGGGAATAGTTCAAATTAATATATTTTTAGTTATAACCAAAATAACAAAAAATGTTTATTATAGACTCTGTAACTACAATTCACTCAGGACGTCAGAAAAATGGGAAATCAATCCTCCGTTAGGCACGCGAATCTCTCAGATTCAAAGTAAAAATAGTTTCGGTGATGCATCCACACTGTGAGATGGTGCTAGGGTTTCTGATTCCCCGGGTTTTTCCATTCCCGGGAATGTCCGGGAAATCCCGGTAATGTAATTGTCGTTCCCGGAATTCCAGAAAATACGTCAAATTTTCAAAAAATTTAAAAACAAGTTATTTTTAAATAAAATCAATAATAATTATATAAAATAAGAATATAAATGAATTCCAAAATTAATACTTATTTATACTGGGCGTTTCTCTCTAATAGAATATCGGAAATTTAACTCTTTATAGTACTTATGACATATAACTTACAAGTATAATTCATACATTGAATGAAAGAGTAATTGAAACAGTTTTACCTACAAGTTTACAAATGTTCAATGTGAGCCCCATTCGTCACACGCCACAAATCAAGTCGATAGCTGAGTTCATCCCAAACTTTTTTCAGTGTGTCTGAGGAAAATCTTGCAACATATGCTTCCATCCTGTGTCTTAAGTCTGAAAGGGCAGCTGGTAGTGGAGGAGCGAACACACAATCCCTTATCTACCTCCACAGATAAAAGTCACATGGCGTCAGATCTGGCGAACGTGGAGGCCATGTGATACAATCTTTATCGGGAGACTCTTTGTGGCCAATCCATTGGTTCGGTTCAGGGATATTTAACCAATCGCGTACTGAGAGATGCCAGTGAGGCGATGCACCATCTTGCTGACAAATGAAGTTATTTTGCTCACTTTCTTCCAATTGAGAAAATAACCATAGTTGTAGCGCATCAAGATAGGCAGAACCAGTTACATCCTTGATAGTCCCGTACTTTTCACTTTACAAAGACAGCTAGTAGTTTCAAACTGATGATACTACCTAAGAATGTTATTATCATTTTTAGGTTGACTACCGAACTTGATACGGAACACTCGTTGCACAGTGATAGCAGATTCTGTCTTTGCAAACTGGAGAACACAAAACGCTTTTTGTTTACTAGTCGCCATTTTTCTAGTAGCGCGTTGATCGGCAAGAAAGGGGAAAATTAGTATACTTTTCGCGTACACACGCCAACAAACAAAACTATTTCAGTTGCTCTTTCATTGGATATATGAGTCATACCAATATGATATATGTAATGAATACTATGGAGCGTTAAAACTCCGATATTCTATAAGAAACGCCCGGTATAATGAGCTAAAAATACAAAAAAAAAATGTATAATAAATTGATTATTCATTTTTAAAAATGATTTCAAGAAGCATACACAATTTATACTTTTGTCACTCAGCCTAGCTCTAAGCTTTTTGACGAACAATCCGGCTGCAGAAAATTATCTCTCGGCTTCAGCTGACGTTGGAGGAATGGTTTTTAAAGCCTCACATAGTTTCATAGTTTGGTGATGGTTTTTAAGTCGAGTCAAACAACTGTATCTCTTGTTTAATGATTTTGTTGAAACTAGTACTTTTCTTGTTTGAACAATATAAAACTAGTTTTAAAGTAAATTGCTTTCTCTAATTTTTCATTCAACGTCAAAGGTTTTTCATTCAAAATCTCCACGCTCTCTTTTTCTGAGTGCTAAGAGTTGGATATTGGTTCGTCTTCTTTGCAGAAAAGCCTTGTCCATATCTGTCATTTGAGCTAGTCTAACAAAACAATTTTTACTAGGCAATCGCGAAATATCGACAGTAAATGCAGCTGCTTCGTTATTTCTCCCAAAATTTAGGTATTTCATTAATCCTATTAAATAAACGTCGAATCTCTTTGGATTAGAGAATATTTCATATTTTTCTCAAATTCTAAATTTTTTCTTTTAATTCTCCAATAACGAAAGAAAATGCACCTGCTGCAGTTAGCAAAGTTCCATTTCGACTGCATAATTTTTCTAAGCCAAAATATACTAGTCTTAAGTCTGCTACAATTGTAGTCACAGTTTCAAACTCTACATTTGCCATTATTTGTTCTTCTCAATTAATGCTTTTAAAATTACTGACTTTATTTCTAAAAATCCTTCAGGCATTGCCAACGAACTATTCTAGCGTGTTTTGGTCCGGGCGATTCCCGGAATAAAAAAAGATTTCTATACTTTAGCAACGACTTCGCCCTATTTCGTTAATTTTGATCTTTTTTCTTGTAAAATAGAGTTGTTTTTAGTTTCATACAAAAATACAGTTGAACCTCTGTATAATGAACCTCTATATTGTGAAAGTTTCTATTTAACGAACTTTTTCCTGGAACCTTGAGCATTTCACGATTTTCGTCGTAAAATAACCTCTCTATAGCGAAGTGCATTTTCTGTGTAACGAGCATTTTCTTTTGTAGTTCAATTTTTCCCCCTTATTTTTAAAGTATTTCTGAACATTTTAAGGTATTATCTCTTTAACACATTTTGTGGTGGTCATAAATCTTGAACTGGTTTTATTAGATCCTGAATCGCTAAGAGCAATAGAGTTCTGGACGTTTCATCCAAGAAGTGCAACTTTTAACCATTATTGTCTTGTTCACTAGAAACATCTTCAATAACCCATTTCATACTCAGTGGAGTTGTCCCGTGTTATAGTTATAAAATAAAGTATGTTTAATATTACTTGTGCTTTAAATTAGAAAATGTCCTTAAAATTTATTAATTTTAATATAAAATTTTCTTAATATTCAAAATACACTGCATTATTCGACATTCCTTTTTCTTGTTTTCCTTGTAGTTTTTCTTTCTTTCTTTTATTTTTATGGGTAAGATGTATAAAATAAACATATATTAATCTTAAAAAAGGTGTGACTAATTACTTTTTTAATATATAGTGTTTAGGAATTTAAAATTTGTTTTAAATGGTTTATAATGTATATTAAAAGATGAACCTCTATATAAAGAATTTTCCATATAACAAACATTTTTCTAGGATTAAGCGACTTCGTTACATAGAGGTCCAGCTGTAATTCGAAACAAGTATTTTGTAACTTCTGTATTTGCTGGTATTTTAGATTCATCTGAGACATGCCGTGCGCCTACTCAGTGAACGTATTTTATTCAATCCTCACTGTATCTGGAATAAACTCCCCAAAATATTTGTATGGAAATCAAAATCACTCAGATCCTCGCGCACATATCTAGGAAAAATAGGTTATGAACTTTTGAAAGAGTACCTGAGAAGACGGTCTGAGTGCAACATTCACAGAACTTGTTCATTTAGACTCAGGATCGAAGGAATATCTGATATACAACACCCCCATTCAACAGGAAAAGCCAAGAGAAACATCACCAGAAACTTGGAAGAGAAGATACTGATCCCACTTGTCAGTACATCAAGAAAGGTTTATTGAAATTTTTTTTACGTATTATGCGAAAAATCCATGTGCATTGAACATTGCAAGGTGATTTGGGAAGACTGCAACAAGGCATCTTAAAATGTATGCAGTGGTATAACACAATGATAACTAACCATCATCTTTTTGATGTTTTTTCGTTTAAATATTTTTATATATATATATAATTTCTGACTATATTTTAAATATTATTCTATGTAAAATATATTTAAAGTCGAATCTCCCTAATAAACGGATTAAATCATCTTCGAATGTAAGTATGAAGTGACGCATCTGGATGGAACTTAGTGTTAAAGTGGAGTACAGGTATGATTTATTAAAAAAATGTTTTATGCAAACACCAAATGGTTTCATATTAATTTAGTCCAAGAATATTTATCCTTCAAAGATCATTGATGTATTAATAAGAACTCTAACACATTGCAAAATACTAGTGCAAAACCTTAGTGGAGGGTTAAATATTTGTGGGAACCCCCCTGGATTCCGCCCTGGACACCAAGATTGTATTGAGGCAAAGAACGATCAGACGACATTTTTACAATAACAAATTATATTTATTCACTTGAATCAATTATCAACCATCTAATTACAAAGATTTATCAAGATGTTTACGTCAATGTGAAAGATCCTTACTATTAAATTAAATCACGAAATATGATACTTATCAAATATTAAACTCAATATCGAACGGAACTACCGGAATATAAGGACCGAGAGATACACGCAATTTGAATTAATGAAATTCATTAACTTCCCACTAACTTTATTATATATTTACTCTTATGATCCGATAATTTAAATTTAAATATTACCTGCCTTATACTTCCTTACTTTCCAGGTGGATCAAACTTTCCAATTGTATATCGCTGCCTAATAATCAGCGAGACGCTAATCGCGCAATCAACTTGAATCTTCTTAGAATTCCGTCAACCTTTCTGTTGGCGTATAACCTCCTGCTACTAACTTACAACACTCTTCTTAAATCCCTTGACTAATTTGAATATCCCGGTTTCTTCTTTTAGAATTGGTTGGAAATATATGCGAATTTACAATCCCCAAAGACGCCCAAGAGTATTAGTGATAAAGTGCCGTACAGATCCGTCACATATTCAAGTTGACTTTCTACAGAAAATAAAAAAGAAAGAGAGAAATTAAGAAATTATAGCTTTCACAATTTTTTTTCCAAATTAAGAAATCAAATACAAATTTCCGTGTTTGATCTCGTAGCAAGAATTTTTAATACTGAGAACGATATAAATTTAAAGTCAAGAATCTACAAAACAGTGAGCCAATCTTTTTTTTCACCTTTATTTATTGTGAAGAGACTTCTGTAATGTTATAATGAGCATCTACTTTGAGACTTTCCTCGATTTGGATTAGTTTCAGCAACTTACGAGCAAGCGATTTCATTAATTCTTAGCTTCTCTCATTTTTAAAGCTCTCTTTTGACATTGCCCCTTTTCTGACACCGACAGTAGAAAGTGATCTTCGGCTTCCAAATCCAAATATTCCCGAATTTGATTGCTATCATTGACCTTCTTATAAAGTTTAAAAAGCTATTAGCAGTTATTTGTATTAATGTTGTATTAGATAATGATTATGAATTTTGTAAATAATGAATTACAGTAACATGATGTAAATGCACTGAAGTTGATAAATTACTCTCTGCCTTTTACATTGCAGCATGTGATAAACATGAGTACTGGTATTTTGCAATGTGTTAGAGTTCTTATTAATACATCAATGAGATCTTTGAAGGATGAGTATTTTTGGAATAAATTAATATGAAACCATTTTATACATTATAAACATTTTTTAATTAATCATACCTGTAAACACAAACATGAAAGTAATGTTACTGTTGTATGGCACAAACAAAAGGGGCGTACAAATTATTTTACACGCTCTTTTAAAAAAAAATAACTTGATTTAATAAGAGGCTAAAAGTCACTGGCTTAAGGCGAGAGTAAAAAGTCTTAAGTAAAATGTATAGCAAATATCTCGTAAAATAAATAATTAAAGTAAGAAAACATTATCGTACATGTGTGTTCTAAAATTTAAATTTTAAAAATATTTAGCTCATCATGAAATTCAACAAATATTACCTAAAAATAAAATTCGAATATTTCGCATCAAGGGAACCCACCGTTTTATTAAATTAGGTATTATTAATAAACACTGAATAATTCATTGAAAAAATAAGCTTCAACTTATTAAATAATTTCCAATTTAGAAAAAAAAAACTAAAACCAAGTGTCCTTAATAGATTTCGAACTTATAAGAAACTATTATGACGTCATTATCTCTAAGGAAACACATTTTTCTTTCTAAACTTAACTGCTATACATTTATTAATCCAATATTATGTTCTGAAACTAATATAAAAACGAAATATTATTCATAGCCACATCAAATTGAATGTAAATGTTTGTCTAACGTAATTAAGGCAAGTTTGAGTTTGTTCTTGTTTTACGCTGTGTTCTCTATTGTTATTAGCTTATTAATACACAAAAGAAATTTGAAAAATGAACTGATCTCAAGCATTTAACAATAGGTCATCAGCAAACTGGGGATGTTTGTATAAAAGTTAATAACTCTTAAGAGAAAGATTAATGGCGGAGGGAAGTGACCAAATCTGTTATGTATTGGTCTTTCCACCTCAGATGCGAACTAATTGTCAAAATAATCAATATCTAGTAAAACAGTGGCAAATAAAACAATTTACATTTGCCGTTTCTTTTGAAAACACTTCTTGATGCTTCATATTGTAAAACGAAATGAATTAATCATACACACTTGAGTACAAGACAAGAAGAAAAATAAACAGTTATTAAAGAACAGTTTAAAAAAAATAAATATTGATTTTTTTCCTGACAAAAATTGAAATTGCTTTGATAGAAATGTCGAAGAGCTTTAGTATAGTGAATAAATAATGAAATGAATCTCGATCTTAGTCAATTATTTTCTGAATTCATAAACTTTATTTTTGCTTTTTTATTTCTGAATTTTATTCGATTGGAATTACAGCTTCCATGAGTAAATGCAATGCAGTTATTGATTGTAATGCATTCGAGCATACATGCAAATCTAATTTAAAAGATTGTCCAATATGATTTATAATCATTATATATATATATATAAAATTTGGGACTATTGTCAAAAAGTCAATTTCATTTGAAATTACTTGTAGGGAAAAGAAAATAGTGCTTCAAATTTTTATCATTATTTTAAAATATTAAACATTATAATATCCATATAGAGAAATGAAATAAATATAAAATAAAGGTTTAATACTTCAGAACATATTGCAAAAATATTTTGTTTAGTTGGCCTTAATTATTAGCATTTTTTAATTAGAAGCATATGTATTCAAAAAAAATAACAAACGACACAAAAAAAATGATTTTTTAGCAGAAATAGAAATGTTTTAAACATAAAAAAAACTGTTTAAAATGTTGAACAACTTTATATTTTTACGTATGAGAATGAATAATTTGCCATTAAAAAGCCTTTAATCGAGGAATATTAAATATGTCTTACAAAGTTGAAGTATATTTTATATAAATTAATATGCCATCTGTATGGCTTACACACATTTTTAGTTTTCTTAAAAATTCTAAGTCTATTAGGAAATATAGTCAATACAAGTTAATCGTAATTAATCTCAAGGAAGTAAAGCATTTTAATTCGAAAAAATCAATTAAACAAAATAATAGATTACTATATACTTAACGAAAATGAGAAAAACTTAGCAGAATGAATTATATGATATACATTTCATTATAGTTTACCTTGATATATGAAAAATAAACAATCTCTCTTTGCTATATAATTATTAACAAATATTTCTATCTATCTTTTCATATGCTTTCCGTTATATTTTTAATTTTACGAAGCAGAAAATATTTTATTGCACAAAATAAATACCTTGCAACTAACGTTTTTTAAATGTTGCTAAAAAACTTTTTTTCTCTGCAATATTAGCAATATCTTTATTTTTAATTGTTGATTAAGGAGTTACTTACATATATAAAAATAAACGAGTTGTAGAATGAAATATCGTGAAAAATATAGTTGGATTAAACATAATTTTTTGAAAAGTTTTTTTTAAATGATAATAGTTCTCGTTTTGTAAAAATGATAAAATAGAGGGTGTTTTTTTAGAGGTATAGAAGTTTAAATTGCAATAAAACAACGATGTATTATTCGATTGACATGAATTTTTTTTATTCGAAAGATAATCTTGCGGCATTACATTTTAAATTTGATTTCTGGCATAGGACTGCCACAGCTGGCTCGGATGTAGTCCAATCTGGACGTCCAATTTTCGATGACTTTTTCCAACATTTGTGGCCGTATATCGGCAATAACACGGCGAATGTTATCTTCCAAATGGTCAAGCGTTTGTGACTTATCCACATAGACCAATGACTTTACATAGCCCCACAGAAAATAGTCTAGCGGTGTTAAATCGCAAGATCTTGGAGGCCAATTTACAGGTCCAAAACGTGAAATTAGGTGGTCACCAAATGTGTCTTTCAATAAATCGATTGTGGCACGAGCTGTGTGACATGTTGCGCCGTCTTGTTAGAACCACAGCTCCTGGACATCATGATTGTTCAATTCAGGAATGAAAAAGTTAGTAATCATGGCTCTATACCGATCACCATTGACTGTAATGTTGTGGCCTTCATCGTTTTTGAAGAAGTTCGGATCAATGATTCCACCAGGCCATAAAGCGCACCAAACAGTCAGTTTTTCTGGATGTAATGGTGTTTCGACATACACTTGTGGATTAGCTTCACTCTCTAAATGCGGCAAATTTGTTTGTTGACGTAGCCATTCAACCAGAAGTGCGCATCATCGCTAAACAAAATTCGCTTATGAATATCGGGAACAACGGCAATCTCGTTTTGGGCCCATTCGACGAATCTACGCCTTGCTTGATGATCGTTTTGATGAATTGCCAAACCAAACTGAGAATAAATCACTTGACAGCTGTTAAATCGGTCACCATCTTGGAAAGTAATGGCAACTTAAACTTCTATACCTGGAAAAAAACACTCTTTACAATGTGTATATTCAATTTCTTTTTTAGATTTCAAAAAAAAAGTAATAATGCGAAACAAAACGTACTTTAATTTACTTAAAAATGTATTGTACAATTGATAAACTTTATTATTACAATCCACTGTTGAATCCAGTACTTTTTCAATATTTATCATTCAAATTTAATGGTAATGAATTATTTTTCTGAGCATATATTAATATAGTTCTGTACATGACTTCACTTTCAGCTTGGCGAATTAGTGAAATCGTAGTTTAATCATAATATATTTCTATCAGCTTCTCCAAAACAAATCGTTCCTCTGTGTTTAAACATATAATGAGTCTCTCTCTCTCTCATTTCAATTTTATTTTTTAAAAATACTCAAGTCTCTTTCAAGTTTTTACACATGAAAAAGCAAATAATGATAAAAATAAATCTTCAGATATAACTTCTAAAATACGATAGGAAGAATACTTAAATGTATTACTTTGCAGTACCGTTTCTTCCATTATCTGTATTTAAAATTTCGAAGATGCTTTTTAAAATATGCAAAACATATTTAAATGACTCGAATCCCCATTTATAAGATATATTTCATATATTACTCACTAGACAAAAGAGATTCCCGAAAATGAATACCGAGAATGGAAATATTCTAACATCCACATTTTTCAAACATACGTAGAATGTTAATATCGCATATAGAAATGTGAATTTTTTTCTTTGTATGGTTCTTTATTTTTAAATTGCACAAAATGCAATTGTGCCTTACTGAAATATCTGAGAGATTTCCAGATCATGCTTTCAGTTTGATTGTATTTGCCCCCAATGCTTTAAATTCCTCAAATTGTTTCCTTTTCACTCGAGTTCAATTTTCAAAAGACAGTTTCGTCTTCGGCAAAAGAAAATATATCATTAAAAAACTCATGAAGCGATGCTTTTTCAGTTTCGTTTCACTGAAAGTCAATATCGTTTTCATATAACATTGAGGTCTTCCCCAAAATATCTATAGACAACTTTATTCCAGTGGAATAACGAAAAGCTTTCAATAGCCATTAAAAAAAAGCAAAGTACCTTTCTAAACCGATCAAAAAAGAAAACTTGCCTCACAGTGGGTTGGAGTCTTATTTGTGTTGAAAGAAGCATTGCTATTTGCAGCACTATGGAGGGCAACGATTGATGAAACGCAGGGCTACCCCTAGGGCGATTGACAATGCATGAGCTTTTTATGGCTATTTTTCTGCTGCTTTTCTCAATCTTTTTCTCCTCTCATTTTTGGCCTTTCTTCCATTTTAAGGATGGAGAATATTTCCCAGCGGGAATAGCTCCCAAGAATACCTACCATATTTACGACCTATCCTTTATCTTCGATGACAACCATGCATGAAACATGGAAATTCTAACCTAAATGTATTCGAGTAAAGTAAATTCAAATATTTGGATTTCAAACGAGGGTTCTATGGGCTTAGAAAGTTGATAACGTTAAAGGAGATGTCACTTCCACGAATTGAAAAATTGACAAGATCTCAATAGAGATGGTTTATTTTAAATGTCGAAATAAAATTCCGATATTCATCCTTTTGTATTCATCGTTGCTTTTATGAAACATAATGGCAAATGGCATGACATATTCTTATTTTTTTACTGTGTTACTTCGACACAAAAATGAATCAATCATTTAAAAAATGGTTTAAATGCAATTCATAGAATCAATTATGTCAAACAATAAGCTAAAAATATGCTTTTAGAATATTATCATTTTGTGGTGAGTGACTAAATGTGTTTTAGAGTGACATAAAGAGGAAGGGATCTAGGTAGTCTGGGTTAACATGCAAACTCGGATAAGTGACAAGTCTGGTTGGAAGAAGTGATTATTAATGTATTAAATGTAACAAAAAGCCTAATTAGTAAGTAGACAATTTCAACTTTGGGTTAAGACCTCTAGGATATAGTTATTGCACAACCGAGCTTTTTCTGAGAAGAAACTTCTATTTTCGATACTAATTTTTTGCAGCAGAATCTACCTTATTATTCAGAAATTTTTAGTTTCTTCTTACAAAATGTCACTAAAGATAAAAGAGAGATGGTTTGTCTAAAATTTCGTATGTTAGTGAAAAATAAGAGAGACAAACTTTATCTTACTGCTGAATTAATTATTTTGTACATACGTTAGTGCATAAAAATAGGAATTAACAGGATAATATGCTTATTTTCGTAAAGGAGAATTTTGTTCATCTTTCAAAAGAAAAAAATAGCCACATGTATTTTTCATTAAAATGTACATATATACACACACAGTCGAACTTCGATTTAATGAACTCCTATTTGAGATGAATTTTGCCATTTAACGAATTTTTCCCTCGATTAAAAGGAAGGCAAAACCCCCTATTTGACGAATAATGAAACCCTTATTTGCGAATTATTTCTACAGCCGAATTTGTTTTATTAGATGGGATTAGAATGCATTGGATTTCTTTTTAAATGATATATCCTTTTTGTCTGGAACAAAAACATACTTTTCTTTTAAGCAGCAAATCTCTATGGGAAAGCGTGTAGTTCATTATAAGACCTTACAGATGCAGATGAGTTATGAGTGTATCATATTGTGGGAGTTTTGAAAACGACAGGAGTTTCCTTTATCTCATACCCTTCCATAACCAACGCAAGTTATTTTTTTTACCATTTGCTCTCTTTGTTGAGAGGATTAATATACGTACGGTTTTGGAAATTTGTGAAACATGGTAGATTGTCAGAACGAAAACATATTTGTTTGAGTGAAAAGTTTTGACACACGATTTTGACAGTAGTGTTGGAGCACAAAATCCTTTAGCAAAACGACTTAAAATTTCAACGTCGACATCAGCTTCAGTTATTAAACAATGAGCAGAAATTGAAATGACGCGTGCAGAATGTGGTGAAAAATTGTCGAAAATAAGAAAGTCACTAAAAGCTACTCGTCTTTCTGTCCTTAAAATTGGCTTACTGGAATGGTTCAACATGCCAAGAAAATAGCCATTAGTGGGATTCTTATTAAAGAAAAAGATCTTCAACTTGCCGAGAAGCATAATGGGAAAGGTCTATCTACATCCAACAGTTGAATCGACCGTTTTAAGAAAATAAGCAATGCAAGATTGTTAAACAACTATTAGTTATTATTTTAAAATTTTCAATTAACTGGTAAGTAATAATTTGCTAATAATATTTTTAGTTGATGAACAAGAAGAGTGTAATTTCTAGCTATAAATATATTTTGTTTTGTTACATATTGTAGAATTTCCAAAAGATGTAAGTGCAATAAAATTGTATTTTTGGACCTTGATATTACGAATAACCCCGAATTAATGAATAAAATATTCGGTCCCAATGAATTCGTTAAATTTGGGTCCTAATGTATATATACGTGCACTCTTTTGCAAAAAAAAATCGAAGCACCAAGACGCAGTTGTCCGATTTTAATGAAATTTCGTAGGCAAAGACATCATGGCCGAACATACAAATGATCAAATTTTACAGGCCAATGAACATGAATTGCAGTCGTAGCACGCATTTCTACTGAGCAACTCGCAAAATATAAAACCGGTTATAGAGGTTGGTTATATTTATCCTGTTTATCTTTTTCTGTCGTTTTCGCCGCTGTGATTTCCTAGAGAAAAAATGAATGGTGCCATCACGACGTTTTTGAAGACCATATAGGCAACTGAATGACCCCGAAAGTGGTCGCATTGTAGGAATGTGTGCAGCTGGTTGGTCATACCGAGAGATAGGCCGTCACTTACAACGCATATACACAACTGTGCAAAGGTGCTGACAGCAATGGTTGCTGCGAGGGAATTATTGATGAAAGAAAGGGTCTGGAAGACCAAGATGCACAAATGGATTGGATGATCGTTCGACTGACTCGATATGTTCCAACGGTATCATTGTATACTATTCAACGCACTGTAGCCTCTTCCATACCCCCGGTACCTTCCACTTGACTGTGTGTGTGTGTGTGTGTGAGGCGGTGTTACTCTCACAGTGGCATTTAAGGCGTCTGTCTTTGACCCCACAACATCGGCGGAATCATCTGCAGTGGTACTGAAGTCAATCAGCATGGCATTCATCATCCTGGCATCACATAGTGTTCAGCGATGAATCCAGCTTTACTCTTGAAGCAGATAACTATAATCTTCGTGTCTGAGAAGGCTGGAGCCAACTATATAAATCAGCTTTTTTTTTACAAAGTCATGCAGCCATAACTCCTGGAGTGATGGTGTGGAGTGCTATCTCATACGACAGCTGGTCATCTCTAGTCTTCCTCCTTACAACTTTAACAGCTTAACCATATGTTGATATCATCCTGCGGCTGGTTGTATTTCCACCCTTAACGGAACGACATCTGGGGACCAGTTCCCAACAAGATAATGCCAGGCCTCATACCGCTGACATATCTCTGGACTACCTTCGTGCCCTTAATACTCTTCCTTGTTCAGCAAAGTCAAACTTTCACCAGTCAAACATGTTTTTGACACGGAAGAACACCAGATTCAGGCACCCAAAAGTATCGCAGATCTGGAGCAACAACTAGCGAATGCCTGGCAAAATGTATCACAGAATAACATTTGGAACTTTTATCAATTTTTATCGAGGCGTATACAAGCATGTATTGCCGCCAGGAGTGATTCCACTAACTACTGATTGTAACATTCAAGCCATAATAGTGAGTGTAGGATGGGCCTAATGGCCTTGATTTTTTTTAGTATTTTATTTTCTGTGTATGAGCGCTGTACTCACACTTAATTTCATTAAAAACAATAACTTCCTTCATGGTGCTTCGAATTTTTTTCAAAAGAGAGTATATGTATACATATATGTATATAAATAGTTAAAAACCTAAGTATAACCAGTCAAGATAGTAATAATAAATATTTCCAAGAATATATATATATATATAGATAGATAGATATAGAAAAATCAACAAAATACATGTGAAATTAAAGTTACAGGTTTATTATTACAGGGAAGAAATGGTGCGTAATAAATCATTTGAGAAGCCACATGTTCTGATTATTCCGACACAGGTCTGTGCCGTGTAAATACTGCGCAGTAAAATGTTCTAATTAATATTTAACTAGTAAAAAATGATCAATGAAATAGGTAGGATTTTAATTCATTTACCAAAAGGTCTGGAAAATTATTTAACTAAAGTTAATGATTAAATTACAAAATTTATCACGCATACAGCTATACAATCTATTCAGTATTATTGGATTTAAAACTTTTGGCTATAGCTGTTCAGTAATAAATTATTTAGAGAGTATCGTAAACTTATCATTTTTATAATGCATTAGTTTTCAGTAAAGTAATACTTTTGTAATTAATGCAGTAACTCCCCCGAAAAGAAAATATTCAATTTTAGGATCAAATTAATTTTAATGACATAAGCTATAAATTAATGTCACTTCATCTTTTGATAGCAATTTCAAATTAATTTAAGTATTTATCAATTACAGAATGCATCTCAAGCAGTTTTTTTGGGCAAATTTTGATAAAACTTATAAATTATATTATTAGGGCAATTTAATTCATTTCAATTATATACTGTGTTATTTGAGAATTATTACATACGTTTATCAAATTGAAATTCGCCTCAATGTTGTTACTTCATTTGAAAAGGCATGGCAATTAATACATATTGTATTTCATCCGTCCATCCGGTATAGGGTTAGTGATGCTGACTGCGTCACCGTAGGGTCTGAGTTTGAATCCTGGAGAAAGCATGGATGTTTGTAGATGTATAGTGCCTTCGCGGCATTTGGGTACTCTGAATAGTCGTCGAATCGCAAGTACTCTCGTGAGGTTGGCGGAAGGGAGATAAAGGTGGGAGGTCCCCTACTACCACCAGGGTTTTCTCCCTCAAACTTGGGGTTGAACCGAGCAAAATCGTACTGTCTTCTGCATGGTGTGTTCAAAGCTAAGGCTGACGGGCGTAAAAATCTAGCACTTAGCCACGATGAATTTCAAGGTCCTTCATCTGATGCTACTGTCTATCAGGTGACGTAAGCAGCAACAAGGTATTTCAAGCTATTGTCATTTTAATATGCCGAACTTTTAATTTCAGAATTTTAATTCTATATAATGTTAAGCGTGTTTGTCTCTCAGAGATTTTATTCTTTTACGGGTAAAATGATTTAGTACTTCATGTATCAGGGTATATACAGGATACTAAGAACTATATGTACAATCATTTATTATACCGATAGTATGGTGCAGATCAAGGGTATGAAACTCAAAGGCTAACTTGGGACAAGCAAATAAAGATTAATTTTAGGTGGGCCTAAAAAAATCCATATTCGTTGAATCGTAAATTTATTTCGAATAATACATTACAATAAACATAAATTTAATGTTTGCGTCCTGATACTTGACATCTCTTCTCTATTACTATGTTTTCTATTTCGGTAAAAATTTTGATATTTTATTACATATTGGTGTGTTCCGGTAAACTGATCGGGCCGCAAAAATGTTCATTTCGGGCCGTAAGTTTGTCACCCCTAGCGTAGAAGGTTTGTCACTGGCCTTATACGTCTAAGGCTGTGGGTTCTGCTACGGATCAAGTCGGTGTATTTTCATGATGCAGAAAATCAACAGAGTCCATGTCGTAAGGTTTCCTTGAGTACCTGTTTGGCTTGGGTGCTCTTGGCAAAATTTAACTCCTAAGTTTCGTTAGAGCTCAGGTGCCTCCTTCTGGGGAGGAAACTGGGCGGGAAAATTACTTGTGGTGATTGGTATTCTACCTATATGGTGCAGCACTAATAAGAGATTCCAACTTTCGGGGTATGTACTTGGTCTGCAATGGTAAAACACCAATCCACAGCCTCAATAGAAATAAAAAAAATATTTTCGGAAATATGTTACTAAGATGAATATAAATTAAAATTATCTTTCTTATTCTTTACTGGGCACGATTTCATCATATTAACTGAGTAAACTATTCGAAAAAATGGAGTTACCATCATATTTTGTTTGTGAGCAATTTATTAAATATTGTTTGCCAAATAGTCATCTACATTATTCTGTATATTGAGTAATCGACATTTCATGGAAAATTACATTGAAATTCTTTGCTGTTAAATTAGAGTAGTAAATTCTAATTGTAGAATTATAACTGATAAGATAACTTAAAAAATTACTTTAGAACCAATTTTGTATTTTTGAGCTTAAGGTATCCGACGCTCTCCTTTTATAAAAAATGCTTCTATTATAATAATATTTTGCTTATACACAGCAAGGACTTCTCCAGAAAGTCTGAACTAGGAATTTTGAAAAATTCACATTATTTTCAGAGTTGCTACCAATTGAAATAATTATCGCCGTTTTTTTTTCTCAAAATTTTCCCCCTCTGCTGTAGTAAAATATGGATAAATCCACTTCTAAGTTGTATATTTCAAAAATTCTAGTTCAGCTTCTGTACAGAAGTCTGAGCTATATACAGGAAAAATATTATTATAATCGAGGAATTTTTCAAAAAAGGAGACTATTTTAAAAAATTGGTCATTCAATGTTCATTTTTGTCAAAATATTGTAAATAATTTATTATAATAATATTTTTAAAACAATTTTATATGTGTTTTTTAATCTAAGGGATACAAAATACCATACATATTATCCATTTATTCGCTGTTGCAAAATCACAGTTCCGAATGTAGTCGGATACCTTAACTTAAATAAAAAAAAACATTGATAACTCATTTTAAACAGAACTTAACGCCAACACATTTTAATAGATAGTATATAATCATTAAATATTAATTATTATACATATTATTGATATTAATTAGACATGTAATTATTGATTTGAATTATGGGTATACATATAATTATGATGTTCCTGTAGCAAGTACGATTCATTAGTTGATATTTTTTAAAATTAACTTTCAAAACTATTTTGCTAAAACAAAATAATTCAATCCACAAAGCTTTATATTTAATTATATATTGAAACCTGATGGTGATTTTTTTTAAAAAAAGCATTGTGGTCTATTTCCCCCTCCCCCAAAGTATTATAAGTATGTCCTACATGCGAAGCATAAAATAGAAATATTTCAAAATTAAGCTATAAAAATAGACAAAAAAAACAACAACTTTAGTTGTGTGTGAACATATTTAGAAGCAAAAATACGTTATTTGGTTTCCATGAGTTTCAGATAATCCTCTTAAAGACTAACCTTAAGGTTTGTAAATGAAACTAGATCAAGGTGATACTGCATAAAGAATATTTGCATGGTTTTATGGAAGTTAACTATTAGGAATAATAATGCTAAATATTTATGGAATTCATTAAATTTAGTCTCATAAATAACTATAAGCCATGGAGATTTGTCATCCGTAAAATTACCTGAATTTCTAAAGAAGTCATATCACTAAAATAAATTGTTTTAAGGGAATTTATAGTTCTACATATATTAATAAATCTCTTCATACGTTACACATGCAAATCATTTATTAAATCCAACTCATCTGATAATTCATTAATTTAATTTACATATTATATTGTTCAGAAATTTCGCAATCTAATGTATGAATTTAAATGCAAATTCATTGGCCACCCTTTTCAGTTAATTGAATTGCTTTTTAATTTAAAAATATGCAGTATGCACATTTTACAGAAGAAATGAATTAGATCACATATCTGCAGTATTTTCGTAGGTATAAATGTCAAGAAATTGCTTTGAAATATGAATGTAAAGCAGTAAGACTGCTCCAAACATATGCCGTCTTCCCATAGTGTAGGCTTACAAATTTAAGATTAATATAAGCAAACGTCTTTAATTTTTTATCCAGATTATTAAAATTTTTTTGATTAATGTACATTTTTTTCATGATTATTTTTCTTGAAAACAATTTAATTGAAGCAAACAAATCTTAATCGAATTTGCTTTTATATTGAAAGACAAGATTAGAGAAATTTTTATTAGTGAATACAAAAAAAAGATCAACATAAGTAAAACATAAATAGTCTTATCCAGTAAAACAAATTGCTACAAGTATTTAACAATATTCTAAGTAACCACTTTTTAAAATAAGTAGTGTTTGAGTTACAAATATGCGAAAAATATATTATTTTATACTAAGCCTTTTTGATTATTCTTCAGGTTTCACAAATAAATATTTTGATACATTCTTTATTATTTTATGATGAAAACTCTTAAGTGCAAAAATTGTCTTAAAAGAATAGTTCATTGCATGATTATTCATATTTACGTAACTTATTATATCAATGGCCACTAATAATGTAAACAAACTATTATTTTGCTCTGTAGTAATCTAAAAAATAACTAATACAGTAATAGCAATTAGATAATTTAGCGGAATTATAAGTAGAATATAAAAATTGTGTGTTAAGTTATAAAAATTTAAACGAAACTTTATTATGTTTTGAGCGATTTGAGTAGTTACAGGAAAAGAATGTAGTCAATTTATTATATGACTTCTCTCATGATATAGACTCAAGTTTTAATAACTCTAAATTAGTTAAAACTAACCCATATTATGAAACCTTAAATTTGTGTGAAGTAAAAAATGGGAATTTGATCAGAATGTTCTTAAGATTAGACAGAATTAAATATTTAAGAAAATACAGTCATAAATGTTTCATTAACTAACTGAGCGGACTCTTTACTTATTAAATTATTCTAATTAACAAATAACTTAAGTTTTACAATAATTAAATATTGTTAAATATTTTATATTTTGAATCAATTCAATTAAATTGAATTAAAAAAAATCTATATGGCGAATAGAGTGCACAAATATTTTCATTACAAATTCTTTTAAAAGAAGTAAATTTACTTTGACATTTGAAAATACTTTCGTTAAACATTTCTAAAATACCTCTTTGTTTAATGTAAACTGTTCGAATTTCTATATTTCTAGAAAATTCTGTGATGTTCTTTTTTCAATAAGCTAATAACTAACTCTAAGTAATCTGCATAATGTATTACTAAAATTAAAATATTTGACAAAGAAAAAGATTACTGAAAATTATAAACTGAAATTACGAAATTCAGTAACCAGACAGAAAAGTCTTCCTTTCCCAGCTCTCATACAGAAAAATATATCTTTCCTAGCATGCAGTATTTGCCCTTAGAAATTACATAATTTATTGACTTTCATTATTTTCTCAGCAGAATTAAAATACTTAGATGCTAACAAATATAGAAGATTAAGACTGAAGCCTTAAGATTCTATTAAAGCTAAGAAATGGAATTGTAAGGGAAATTAAATTAAAGTAATCAATTAGAATTAACTTCCTATCTTGAGATGTATTCAATTATTTAGTAGTTTCATTTTGAATAATTTTTAAAATGCAATATCATGCTTTTAGTTTGTTGGCGAGATCATTTCATTAAGAATTAAATTTAATACAAATAACGCATTAACTTTGATTTGATACATTAGCGACACTAATGACGTCGTTTTTAATCAAGAAAAGTAAATAATTAAATTGCATATCTGTAGTAGTTGAATTTTATAAGAATGACTTACTGTAAAACTAAAAATAATTTTCTCTTTATGCATTAGAATCTATAGATAAAACAAGGTCCTGATTAATTTAGGAATATTTTATTTTTAATTTGTGATTCTGAAGTGGGTAAATAATACAAACATTTAATCAGCTCAGAAATTTAATAAAGTAATATCAGTGTATTATAGACTGAGAGCAACATGGAATGATTTGCTCAACACAAATGTTTTACGCAAGCAATAAATATTTTGAATTTGTACGATTATATTTTTTCTTGCTCCCTTCATATTCAAAACATTATACAGTCAGATTCCAATTTAATGAACAACTATTTAACGAATTTCGTGATTTAATCCACTTTTATCTTTCCCCAATAAAAATGAAGGCGATAAACCCCATTTATCGAATAACAAACCTCGAATTAACAAATTATTTCAACAGTCCCAATTTTTGTATCAGTTTGTATTAGAATTTTTTTTCAAATGACATTCTTTTTGTCGGGAACAGAAACACTTTTCTTGTAATGAGCAAATTTCAATGGGAAAAGGTGATACAGATGACAATGAGACTTTACAAGAGTTGTGAATATAAACTATCTTGTGAGTTTTGAGTTCTTTTCTTTTCTCATCCCGCTCAACAAAGCAGGGTACATTTTAATGATTATGTTATGTTTAACCGTACCCAACATGCCTATCTGTACAACTTAAATTGAGGAAATTGTTAATGTGTCGTACCAATGAATAGCGATTCTGATGCAGAAATTGATTATGAAAAACTCCTATTAATCTGCTACATTTTCTAATACTTTACATTGCTTGGAAACTGTGTAAACACATCTTATGCTGCAGGTTATAAATGATGCAGCATTTTCTTCTCAACAAAAAATTCGAAAAAGAATTCTTTCGAACCAAGAATCAAAAGGATTGTCAAACATTTATTAGTGTGTAATTTCTACCAGTAGATAGTTTTGTACAGGGGTGCTTATTATAAAATTTAAAAGTGCAAAAAGTTTGTACTTTGTTTGGACCCCGATATAAAGAATAACCTCGATTTAACGAAAAAAATATTCAGTCTCGAAAAATTCATTAGTTTGGGGTTTGACTTTATTTATGATAATAGCAATACGACATTGGTAAGATAAATAATTAAATAAATTGACAAAAATATTTACGAAATGTCTTTATTTTTCGAATCTTCTATTACAATGCGCGAGCTGGATAAATTTCTTTGATTTGATTTTTTTTTCATTCAGCTATGTGAAATACATTTTTCAAAGGTACAGCAATTAAGAAAGGAAAAATGAAATCCTGCTACCCAACAGTACATTTTATAATGATAAATAACGTCTTCAGAAAATTTTATGTCATATCTGGACTTCATTTAATGAGCATGTTGAGACTAAATGAGTTGACATATAAATGTAGGAAATGCAATTATATATTTGCTGTAAATAAATATTATTACTGAAGTTAAATATTATTAATTGATATATATATTACTTACATAATATACATCTAAAAATTCTTTTTACACTTTCTACTCTCTGTAATAGCTACGTAATTAATAAAACACAGCAGGATATAAAATACTGCTGGATTTTAATCGAGAATGAAAACACGTATTCATCATTAATGGCTTAGAACAGAAATTTCGTAAACATTTCTATAAAATATCTTGTTCTGATAAATTTTACAAATTCTCTCTTTTAAATTTCAAGGTAGCTGTATTTTCTCGATTTTGTGTTTTCAACGGGAAGAAACTTGCAGTATGAAAGTATTTTATAAAATATGTTTGGGCTCATTTCAATTTTAAATTGCTACATGACGTATGTGAATATATATTCTTTATTTTTGGTATAACAAAGTGTGTTTATATATCACACACACACACACACACATGGAGTCAAAATATTTTTTTTCAAATTACACGCATATATAACGATATTTATTGTAAATTTCAAAAGAATAAAACTATTTTACAATATTCTTATATGCAAAAGTTTTTTTATACTTGTCAAAAAGTTTTGGCAATTTTCCAGAAATTTCTCATTATTGTTCTTCATTATAAACCAGAAGAAAATAAATCATATGATTTTTTTCTATTAAGTGTGACACTACTTTTTTGTTGTTCTAATACATCATTAATACAGCCAAATTCCCAAATTTTAAAATGAAAATTGATGGAGATAGATCCTATCTCATACAACAATGCGTAGATTAATGTAAATGATGTTACCTGTAAGTGAAAAATTCTCCCTCATTAAAGGGATTAAATACAAAAAAATGTATGCTTTCTTTTCATTTCTATTCAATACTTCTAATAATGTAAAGCGATTATTCTAAGCTTCAAATAGAAATATTTAGGTATACAAAACTAGAAAAATAAAACATTTTAACCATTAATGGAAGATTAATCATTTTTTGTTCCTTTCCAAAAAAATATTAACTCATTCTACCTATATACTTTGAATAATAATTTGAGGTGAAATATTTTTTTTTTTCTTATCAGTGTTTCATTTATATTTTTTCAACAGATGTTGTAAAACATACACTATTTTTACTGCCTATTACCGAATTGAAAATTGCTTCAGCAAGGTTTTAGAACATTCTTCTCATTCTTTTTCGAGCTTTTTGACTGCCGTAAAAATTAATGAGAGATTTAATATGACAGACATCTCCAATTTAGAACTTTGCTTAAATCTTGTGCATTGTTAACAATTAATACTTGATCACTGACTAAGTTCGCTGCAAAAAAATCACTCGCATAAAAAAGGAAGAAAATTAGGCTTATTAACCTTATTTTTTCTTTATAGAAGTTTTCATGCTTGGAATTACTTTGACTCTGGGATATTATGCAGTATAGATGAAGATACATATTAAAAATGTAATCGTGCATGAAATATTCATTTGTACAATGATAAGGAATTATAAATGTTTAAATTGAATTCTTCGATGTAGATTTTTATAAATTTTCTTACTCATCATTTAATATGAATTTAATAGACAACACACTAAGCTGCAATCTCAATTCATGATACGCAAAGGGATTTAGTAAATAAACAATCAGGCATTTTATAACAACATAGACAGTTAATGCTACTTCTTTCTATATGGAGGTTAATTGTGGACGATTGATTCTACCAAACCTATTTTTAATTAACTAAACAGGTGACTAAAACAATGCATTTACTACGACACATAAAACTTTAGAATAATTATGACATACAGAAGCACAGTTATGTTTAACACATTTATATGTATGCTTTGTGTAATCAGTAATATTGATGACACGAGTAGAAGTCAGAATGGGTAATAATTGTTTCAGATGAGTATTAATTTCAATATTTAAGCATTTTGCAGTTGTATTTTCTCTCTTGACACACGTATTAATTCGTATTAGCTGTACCAAAATTACAACAACGGTTTTATACGTTCATTTTTCTAGATAATTCAAATAATTCTATATTCTTTTTTAAAATCAATACCAAGTTTGCTGAAAGAAGATACAAATTTCATTAAAATAAAGCGTATATTCAGTCAAACATGAGATTATGGCGAATTTACCATGCAGATTGCATTTGAAATAGTTTCATAGGACATAGAGAGTAGTTCGTCGTTATAATTCTATGTTTGTGCTGCATACTCTACCCATTCTTTATGGATCAACTTGTATTTAATGGCCCTAGATAGGGAAGTGAAAGTAGTCAGCACTTTTCTCTCTCTAGTGTTTCCGGGCCGTGAGTGATTAGAAGTTGAAAGCTCTTCCTGGAAAGGTATTGATCACAAAGTCTGTTATATGACGCCCGTTAATCTTAATAATACGTACTAGTCTTCTGCCTTTCATCGTATTTGATTTATTTTTGACTTGTTGCTTTATCACACGAGGAAAATTCTTATTCTATACGTTGTTTGGCTATTAGTGTAACTATTTTCTGAACGGTAATGATATGTTTTTTAATCATTTTGTAAGCCTTTACACATCAAAATTTCAGTAAATTAGTTATTACATATTGGATACTATTGTATGCTTGAAAATGGTGTACTTTTATATCAGGGGTGGGTAGACTTTTCCAGGGCACGGGATACTCCTAATATTGACATGGTGTTGCGGACTCCCTTGAGGCGTAGGTGTGGAGAGCTAGGAAAAATGTCTACAGTATTTTTATTGCAACTTAAAAATAAATACGGAATATGTTCTTATTTACGTAGCGAAAATAAAAAAAAAAATATTACCCTATGAAGAGGATGGTGGACTTTTGCAATATCAAATTTTGGTCAAAATTGCGATTGCGATTTTGTATACTAATAATAGTCCTTATACACTGCTGGGCAATTGCTAAGTACGGATAACACTTTCATCCATAGCAACCACAAAATGAAAGGAAGTAAAATGTGGAAAATTAGAATAAGTGCGGGATATTAGTAAGAAGAAGTATGAGTATGCAATTTTTTCCCCACGTCTGTTCATCACGTGATAGCGTTCATAAGAGCTTTAAAAGTTTTGACGCGTGTGGACAGTTGTTGTTTCAAGTCAAAGTTTTACAGGGAAGATTTAATAGACGAACTTAAAATTTTTGGCATGTCTTCCCGACATCACATAGATGATTTTATGCGTGGCCGAATTATTGGAAAGATCGAAGAAGGGCGAAAAATAACAGATGTTGCCAGGGAGTTCGACATCGCTCACAGCGTTGTTTTACGGCGTTGGAAGTCATTTAAAACTACTGGAATGTGTAGTAGACGGCACGGGGGAGGTCGTGTTACAAGTACGACGCCTGCAGAAGACAGATATATCGTCCTATCATCAAAAAGGAACAGGCGCACCACAGCTCAGCAGGTGGCAAATCAGTTTCTTGCTGCCTCAGGAAAGCAGATCTCCCGAAAATCTGTTGCCAGACTTTTGAGGGGAGGAGGACTATACGCACGCAGACCTGTTGTGTATGTCTTATTGACCAGACAGCACCATACTGCCCGTTTGCAATGGTGTCGTGAGCATCACAATTGGACTGAACAGGACTGGGCATGCGTACTATTCTCAGATGAGAGTAGGTTCAGTCTGTCATCGGATTGTAGACGCCAACTGATCTGGCGCGAGAGTGCTACTGCTTATCGTCCAGAAAATATCCAGGAAAAGGACCGATATCCTACATGCAGTATCATGGTGTGGGCCGGCATCATGATCAATGGCCGCACGCGCCTACATGTGGTTGTGAATGGGACTATGTCGGGCCAACGATACATTGATGAAGTTCTACTTCCTCATGTTCGTCTTTTCCGTGGTGCTCTCGGTGATAAATTTGTTTTTATGGACGACAACGCAACATGTCATCGAAAACTCGCTGTTCAGGATTGTCTAGACAGCGAGGGTATTTAACGTCTCGTATGGCCAGCGCGTTCTCCAGATATAAACCCCATTGAAAATGTGTGGGAGGCTTTGGGGAGGCAAGTTGCTGGTCGAAACTATCCTCCGACAAACAAGAACACCCTCATCCGTGCACTCACAGAGGAATGAGATAAATTGCCTCAACAGCTGCTGGATAATGTTGTGCAAAGTATGGTACGACGTGTGGAATGTTGCATCACACTCCACGGTGGACATATCTCGTACTGATACGTTTCTTTAAGGTGCCTGCTGACTTTTAGATGCATTGTTCCATTTCTCCGTACGCAGATCAAATGAACATTTTTTTTCTTTCAGATATTTCACAGCTTTTGTACTTTCCAGAATAATAAATATTTTTTATTCTAATGTCTGAACAGTGTGGCAACTATATTTTATCCTACTAGGCCTCATGTCTCGCTTAATGGTATGCTACATAGCAATTTGTGATCCGTCCTTAGCAATTGTCCAGCAGTGTATTTCATGGAATAATTCTGTCAAGGAGTTTTGTCATTTTGATAAAAAATTACTGTATTATTTCTTATTTTACTCAAATAAATGTTTAAACTGCACTTTTCTTAGTTTGTAAATTTTCCTTTTCCATTGATACGTAAAATGCTCTTTGCGTTTCAAGTTACGTCATATCTCATTTAAAGTTTCACAACTTATGAAAGATGATATAATTCACAAACGTGTGCACATTAGTTTTCTAAAATATTTAACGGATCTTATTTCGCGATGTTTTGAAAACCATGAATGGGTGATAATTGGTGAAACTTTTCATATAGTATAGAAAATTTATCTTTTTTTCGTTAAATTTTATTCTGAATTTAAAATCCATGCACAGATATTTTTGTTGTAGTTCATCAATATATAAAACAAAAAATATGTTTATATCTTAAAAACTAATGTGCAAGGAGCATTTTCAAAAGTAGTTCGAAAAATTATTTTTTTTCAAAAAATCAGTTCATAATACTTTTTTAAATATATATATTTAAATTCTGACACATAATAATCATTTACTGTACTGACTCTATTTTCAGCTAATTAAGCTAACAAATTAAGAAATTAGTGGTGAAGGTCCACCGTCCCCTTTTGTTTATATCGAAACAAAAAAAAACAGACATTTATTTTCACAAAAACATTAATTTCATATGAGACATCGCATTTCTTCTCATGCAACAATTCCAGTCCAGGTGATCGTTCCGATATTTTTCTGCGAGAGATTGCAATTACGGTTTTTGTTTCCTCGAAAATGTAACAGTCGTTCCCGGAATTCCCGGGAACACATCAATATTTTTAAAAAAATTAAAAACAAGCTATTTTTAAATAAAATTAATAATAATTATATAAAATAAGGATATATATAAATTCTAAAATTAATACTTATATATATAATGAGCAAAAAAGTAAAAAAAATATATGATAAATTGATTATTCATTTTTAAAATAGCATTTCAAAAAGCGTAAGCAATTTATATTTTTATCCCTCAGCCTAGTGCTAAGCTTTGTGACGAACAATCCGGCAGCAGAAAATGCTCTCTCGGCTTCAACTGACGTTGGAGGAATTGTTTTTAAAGCCTCACATAGTTTTATAGTTCGGTGATGGATTTTCAGTCGAGTCATACAACTGCATCTCTGGTTTCATGATTTTGTTGAAACTAGTAATTTTCTTGTTTGAACAATATAGAACTTTTGTTTTAAAGTAAATTGCTTTCTCTAATTTTTCGTTCAACGTCAAAGGTTTTTCGTTCAAATTCTCCTCGCTCTCTTTCTGAGTGCTAAGAGTTGGATATTGATTCGTCTTCTTTGCAGAAAAGCCTTGTCCCTATCATTTGAGCTAGTCTAACCAAACAATTTTTACCAGGCAATCGCGAAATATCGACAGTAACTGCAGCTGTTTCGTTATTTCTCCCAAAATTTAGGTATTTCATTAATCCTATTAAATAAATGTCGCGTCTCTTTGGATTAGAGAATATTTCATATTTTTCTCAAATTCTGAATTTTTTCTTTCAATTCATCAATAACGAAAGGAAATGCACCTGCTGCAAATAGCAAAGTTCCATTTCGACTGCATAATTTTTCTAAGCCAAAATATACTAGTCTTAAGTCTGCTACAATTGTAGTCACAGTTTCAAACTCTACATTCGCCATCATTTGTTCTTCTTAATTAATGCTTTTAAAATTACTGACTTTATTTCTAAAAATCCTTCAGGCATTGGCAACAAATTATTCCAGCGTGTTTTGGTCCTGGCGATTCCCGGGAAATCCCGGTAACGAAGTATAATTCCGGGAAATAGAAAAAGTACAGAAGTCCTATGATTTCCTGGATACCCAGAATCCCGGGAAAGAAATCCTACTTGCAATAATGTACTATTGCATTTGTATTGGTGTCATTATATGAAACAAAGCACATGATTGCCACTTCAGCACGTACAACACATTTGAAATCGTTGTTGTCAGCTTGGCGTGATTTCGAACGTTGGTTGTTACCACAGTACGTAATAAATTTATTACAGCATCACGAAAATCTTTTTATAGAGAGAGAGACGAATTCTTAATGTTACCTGTGATTTAGTAATAATTTTGTTAAAACACGCACTATAAAAGTGATGTTGAAAAAACAAATGAAGAAAACTTAAACTGAATTTTCAGACTTAAAAATTCTCAGAAAATTACTGAATCCGAATAAATAACATTCTAATCCACTTCATTTTTTATGTCTTATGGATATCTTTGTATTCTACTTTGAAGTAAGTAAATATATTACTTCAATTTTGTCATATATATATATATATATATATATATATATATATATGAATGCTAGCTGGTATACCCGTTCTTCGCACGGGTGGACTGAAAAATTAAACAACACAGATTAAAGGATAAAGAAGTTTTTAATGAGTTAATTTTACATGAATTGCAAATTGAACAAAAAAAAAAAAGCTTTTGCATATCTCCGCTAAAAAAAAACCACCTTTGTTAAATTTTAAGTATGCAGTTCTAATAGCTGATAAAAAGGATTTTTTTTTTGTTTATAATTCCCCGTAACAATCTTGAGGGTCGATTTTTGAAAATAACTCCCTCAGCTGATCTCTGCTCAGCAAAAGTAAAACATTGTTAAAAGTGTTGCGTAATGAACGCTTAAAATAGAGTAAATAATGTATATCTGAAAGTGTAATACATTAATATTACTTTCTGTTGTATTTATTTTATGTTAAAATTGTAATATTCGCAAGCAATGCCATTTCTTAAATTATAATGGCTATAAAGGAGATTCAATGAAAAACACAGTGAAATCATAATGATAGTTATATTGGCAAATGTCTAGCTACTTTCATAGCTTGACCTTTATTAGAGCTTTGTAAGACCCGCCGTGTAGGGGCGTGATGAACTTTAATGCTTTAACGACCACATTATGATTTACTGCAGTTTTTTTCATGCAATATTGTTTTTGGATCAATGCAATGAAAATTAAGGGATATACATAAACAAAATACTCCACTTTGGGAAATTTAATCCGTTAGAGATAATAAATTAATTAAAGATATTCCACTGTAAAATTAATTATATACACCGTTCACATAAAATAAATAGTCAAATCGTTTTCTTAAGTCTTCATTAACATACAAAGACATAAGACACTTACATTTTGACATAAACTATTTTTTCGGGACAAAAGTAATAATCTTTGCAATCCGCTAAAAACGCCGTCAGCTGAAAACGCATATCTGCCGCAAAACTTTTCGCCATCCCCGCTAAAATAATCATCAGAAAACCCGTGCTGCCATATATCTTGGAAGAGTGGATTTCAAAGAATATTCCTGCTAAGTATTGGTAGAATATTCCTTCTAAGTTGGCGTGGTGTGGTAGTTAGGAGAAAGGGGTGCCAGCTCAGGTGTCTTTTACGTCACTTGACCATGGTTCAAAATTACGTGGTCCGTTGCCAATAGTCCTCGTGTAGCTGAACAGTGCGACGTTAGTATTCACTCACTTAAAAAAATACAGTACAGTAGTTATAATTATTTTTATACTTAAAAATGCAATATCCGCCTATTTAATTAAAATTTTAGCGTTATAATTAACTACTAGCCTCAAACAAACTATGGAAATATGTGGAAATGATGTAGTGTTAAAGACAAAGTTTATCTACTGTAAGTACCAGAAGCAATAAAAGTATTTATTTTGAAAAAAGATGAATTTCTTACTACCAAATGTGCATAATAAAATCATTAAAAACATTCAAATAAAGAGAGATTTATAACAATCTCTCATTTCAAAACTTAGTTTTATTCTGAAATAAAATAAATTAGGGATTATGCTGTTTACAGGAATTAATTACAAGCGAGCGCCTTGCGTAGCCAAATCAAAAAGTTCTTTCACAAACAAAAGATAGATATATTCTGACGTGGGCTTTTTTTGCAGCGCAAGCCAGAATTGCTTGCAGATGGCAGAATTTTTTCCTACTTACTTGACAAATATCGCTATATTTTGGACACTTTTCACAAATCTTTATAAATTATAGCCTATGCTATAAATTACAGTCTATGTGTTATTCTGATGTATAAGGTATATTACTGTAAAGTTTCATTAAAATCCATTCAGTTGTTTTTGCGTGAAAGACTCCCAAACATCCTCACAAACTTTCGCATTTATAATATATATCTAGATGTATGCCGGTTGATTCAAAATTAGTGTGACGAATTTTAAAAGCATAAAACTGTTTATGCTGAATTTCTATCGTTTTACTACTGGTTTCATTTTAAAAATGAAACACTTAAATTACTAATCTAACAATTTTTATTAGTGGGAGTAAATAATAGTACAGAAATTAGATCCTAAGACCCAGAACAAAATTTTACAGCTTTTGAAGGATGGTTGTTCAAATTCTGCTATAAATAAAGCATTTAAAAATAAAGAAAAGTTTTTTATCCATTCTATTACTGCTAAAAAATTTCCAAAAAGATATAAAATTTGATTGGCAATCAAATATCCAGGAAAAAAATGTGAAGGAAAGGAAGTCCTTAATGAAAAAGAAAAAAAACAGTTGAAAAGAATTATCGCTGTAGAAATTCCTTTGCTTCAAACAAGTAAGGCAAAGAAACTACAGGTGTAACAATCGGCAATTTAACGTCACATAAAGAAAATTGGCTATAAAAAAGTAAATTTTCCAGTCTGTCATCAATTATCTGTTAAGACGGTAGAAAAACGAAAACATTATTAGCCTCTATATTTAATGTTATGCAAAGGTAGGTTCAAAATATGGATAAATATAGACATTGCTATAGCACTATTTAATCTGGCATTAAAAACTGACAAAATGAAGATACAATATATTTTTCGTAAAAAGCCTCGCAAAGACGCAGCTGTTTTGCAAAAGGCAAGTTGGCCATCAGGAGCTATGGTAAGGATGGGAATGTCCTCTCAAGGCTTAACAAAACCCTTTTTTGTCAAACCGAAGTCTCAAATTAATGCTAAATACAGAGTGTTTTTTTTTCCAGGTATAGAAGTTTAAGTTGGCATTACTTTCCAAGATGGCGACCGATTTAACAGCTGTCAAGTGACTTATTCTCAGTTTGGTTTGGCAATTCATCATGAATAGACTCACGCCTGAACAACGATTTCAAATTGTGCAATTTTATTTCGAAAATAATGGTCGATTTTCACAAGCGAATTTTGTTTAGTGCTGAAGCGCACTTCTGGTTGAATGGCTACGTCAACAAACAAAACTGCAGCATTTGGAGTAAAGCTAATCCACAAGTGTATGTCGAAACACCGTTACATCCAGAAAAACTGACTGTTTGGTGCGCTTTATGGGCTGGTGGAATCCTTTTTCAAAAACGATGAAGGCCACAACGTTACAGTCAATGGTGATCGGTATAAAGCCATGATTACTAACTTTTTCATTCTTGAATTGAACAATCATGATGTCCAGGAGCTGTGGTTCCAACAAGACGGCACAACATGTCACACAGCTCGTGCCACAATCGATTTATTGAAAGACACGTTTGGTGACCGCCTAGTTTCACGTTTTGGACCTGTGAATTGGCCTCTAAGATCTTGTGATTTAACACCGCTAGACTATTTTCTGTTGGGCTATGTAAAGTCATTGGTCTATGTGGATAAGCCACAAACGCTTGACCATTTGGAAGACAACATTCGCCGTGTTATTGCCGATATACGGCTACAAATGTTGGAAAAAGTCATCGAAAATTGGACTACATCCGAGCCAGCCGTGGCAGTCCTATGCAAGAAATCATATTTAAAATGTAATGCCACAAGATTATCTTTCGAATAATACATCGTTGTTTTATTGCAATTTAAAGTTCTATACCTCTCAAAAAAACACCCTTTACTCTCAGAATAAAGTTTTGAAACACTTCGTCATAGAAAGTAAACGTCTTTATTCCCAAGGAAAACCCCCCCATCATTGTGCACCAAATCATACTGCAAAAGCAACTATAAAATGACTGAAATTTAAAAAAATAAATTTTCTTCCTCCTGATAAATGATCCCTGTCTGTGTTTCTGGTGATTATTTTTTATGGGGATACTTAAAGAAAACAATTAAATAGACGTAAAGTTAGAACGTTTCAAGGGCTTCAAAAAGCAATCAAAGAGGAAGCTGGAAAAATATCCTAAAAAGGGTCGAAAAAACTCTTTTGGCTTGGCCTAAATGTTTACAAAATGTGAACAATGTTAAAGAAAACGCGTATTGAAAATTTCCGGTATATAACGTGATTGAATAAAAATTTATGATCCTTTGAAATTGGTCCCACTATTTATGAATCAACCGGTAAAACACATTTTTTAATAATTTATTTAAATTTCATACGAAAGATTTAGTGAGATAATAAATATAACCTTCAATTAAAATCTGTCCTTTTTGCTAGCCTCAAGAGATGAACACGTAATTAAATTTTTAACATTTGATGGACATAATCACTGTTCATTATCTGCTGAAATTCAAAGGTTAAAAATATCTTGACTCATCTGAAATTAATCCCTCTTTTTTATCTTCACTATCAAATTGCAAATTACACGACTTCACTGAAGTTAAATTACCTTTAAATTAGTCGTAATAGCATGAAATTAAAAAAGAAAAAGGCTCTCAACTTTCGTGAAAATTGCGTTTGAAAATAAAAGAAAATTTACATCAAATCCGTTGCTATGGTAATTCTGTAATGAGCTTGTTACTTGTAATCACCTTAGTCTAACAGTAACTTTCTGCGCTTTTCACATTTCTCTTCTTTTTCTTTTAAAAATAAATACCAGACAGAAAATTAAGCTAATATACTTAGAAAGTGATATGAACAGAAAACTTTATAAAAGCAAATAAATAATTTCAAGCTCTTTATTTAGAACTTTAAATGAAATCCACTAAATGAATAATGGTGCTTGACTTGTTATTACAATTTTTACGTAAGATTAAATGCAGTTCTTTAGGAAAATTGTTTTCTTTATTGTAATTTTGTGCAGAGCAATGAAAGGACATTTTTGCTTTTATTTGTCATTTAAATTTGGAATTTTCTTTGTTGGGAAAACATAGAAATAATATAACAGCTATATAGATTGATTTTGAGAATCATTTAATCATATTTATTTTTATTTTTAGAAGGTTGAATTAGTTTATCAAGTCTTTTCCATTATACTAACAAAAATGCTGTTATAATTAAATTGTGTTCACACATTTTCATGTACTAAGAATTTTTTCCTTTAAGGGAATTCTTTACTCTATTTACTGAACATGGGACTTTTATTTATTACAGAAATTCCATCAAAATACAAGTGATATACATATTTTGTATAAGATACGTTGTAAAACAATTAATTGATTTTGCTTAAAAATTCCTTATTCCTGAAGCATGTACTTTATTTCTTCTCTGTTACATTTATCTTTAATATCTCACTTTCAGTTTTAAAAGAGCCATTTTAATATGATTTTGATTAAACATGTATTAAAAATAAATTTGATTAAATCTTTTAAGAATTCTTTTGATAAAATTTATATATTTTGAGGAAATGATTTAAAAAAAAATGTGTTGAATCTCAAAATTCCGTAAAGACTTTTATTTAAAATAAATGTGATGTATACTGTTAATAATATCACTATGAATTTTAATAAAATATTTTAATTTTTTATAACACACACACACAATTGTGATTACCTGGAATATACACTTTCTTAATTGAATAGTACGTTACAAAAATATTCATATTTATTTATTTGACAGATAAAATAGAAAATCTTATTAGATGCGTATTTAAGAGCCTAGTATGACATGAAAGAATTCTAACACTCTAAATATGCGAAAGTTGGGGAGATCCAATACTTTGTAGAAAGATTGACGCTACTTTATTTTTGTTCAGTGCCTTCATTTTACAAGTCTCTTAACTACTTGAGAGAATATTACTGAATTCAAATTCTCGTAGGCAGCTTCCCACATTTCATGCAACACATATTCAAAAAGGCACATTTTCTGAGGAGAATATTAACGAAATATGCAAAGATAATTTTCTATGATCTTGAATTCCGTTTTGTAATTTTGAGAAAAAGTTTCTTGCTTGTGTCATGAATAGTTGAAATATTGTCTAAGAATACACGGTTAAAGTCACTAATTATTTACAAGTGTCTGCATTCAACCTGTAGCAGTGAGTAGCATATTAAATTTCTATTGAAGCTTAATTATTATTTTTCTATCCTTATTTTATTCTTTCTAATACATTTAGTTTATACTAAATTTATAGTAAGTAGATTAAGTCCTTATTTTACATTTTAATTCTACTTACATTTAATCTATATTTTTCTCTATTCATATTTAAATATTTCATTAGTGTAACAAAGTAAAATAAACTTTTAAATTTATTAAAATGTTCTATACAACATTATGTAATAAAATTTTATAATTATATGCTAAAGACACAAGTAAGATATATTAATCTCTTCTGTGTAATTAGCAGCAGAATTCTACAAAAAACCCTCCTTTAAAGTGCTTTGTTAATATGTTTAGCAAAAAGTAGAAGCATGCAGTATAATGAAAAAAAATCTTTATGACCTTGGATTCATTTTTATATAAGAATAATTTTATAACAGGATCTTTTTCTATACTATGGTCAGTTTTTTGAAATTAAGCTTAGGAAAAAAAATATTTGAATACTGCTGAAAAACCAATTCTTTGTAGAACTCTTTTTTAAGCTTATTTTTAATAAATTACATTTAAGTACATAGAAAATATACCTAGACTTTATTGTGTGACTACTACAATATTTCAAAGATATTTCTCTCTTTGATTTTTTTATGAATTTTAGTCTCTTTAAAATTTAACTGATGAATAATTTATTCAAAAATAAAATTTCCTATAGTATTACTAAGAAGAATATTTCAAATTCAGTCTCCCCATCAGGTGTTAGGTTTATCAAGATATCCAACAATATATATACCCTAAAATCATGAATTTTTTCAAAAATTGCAAATTTTTTCATGATTTCATTTATTTTATCATTTTCATTTATATGTCGTCTTATTTGTTTTATAAAAATATCAAGTTTTCTTATTTTCCATTCTCTATAACCAAAACTACAAGTGATTTTGTAAAAACAGATGCCTTAACTTTGCCAAACTTTAAAATGCGTTTTTTTGATTTCTCAAAAAGATTTGAAAAACAGATGCCTTAAGATTTGAACAGGATGCCAAACTTTAAAATGCGTTTTACTCGAAATGTGTTTTTTAAAAAAATTCTCAAAGGTCATTTGGGACATAAAAATAGAAATATTGAGATTTCTCAAAAATATTTGAAAATAGTTTTGCCAATTTTTTCCCATTTAGTTATTTCTTTTTCTCATTTTTGTGCTTAAAAATGCACTAAATAAATTAAAAACCACAAAAAAAAATCCCCATATCTTCCTTTTTTTTAAAAAAAAATTGTCGGTAGTAAGTGAAACCTTATTTAACTCCATTAGTAAACATTAAAAACACTAAATAACTTTTTTGAACACTAACCACTGCTTCATATCTTTAAATATTTTATTACAAAATTTACAGTCCCTAATGTGAATATAATCACTATTTCTTTAAGCAATTTCATGTAATAACTACGATAAAGTGCTCTAGTATTTGTAAAAATTAGAATATCTCTTATAAGGAAGGTCATTTGAAAAATAAATTGCAAAGTAACACATAAAAATAGAAATATTGAGAATTTGTTCATAAACTGTTCGTACAAAGTGGGCTATATTGATGTAATTTTTTATAAATTTTTGCCAATTTTTTCCCATTTCAGTAATAATAATTTCTTTTTCTCATCTTAATTTTTGCTTTTTTCCGCTTAAAAATGCACTAAATAAATCTAAAAACCACAAAAAAAAAATCCCCATATCTTCCTTTTTTTAAAAAAAAATTGTCGGTAGTAATTGGAAACCTTATAAATATACAACTCCATTATGTAAACATTAAAAACACTAAATAACTTAAGTTTTGAACACTAGTGACGCATAAGCAAAAACTTTATTTGCTTCATATCTTTAAATATGGTTTTCATGACTAAAAACTATTTAAAATATATCGGCCGCCACCTCGGTATATATATGGCAACAGTATAGGTATACCGTATATCCCAGAAACACAATGATCGCGAGGATCGTGCAATGAATATAATGAATAAGCTTCCTTGCTCATTAGTGTTTTAAGCAACATTTTTAAGGTATCCGACTGAGTTGACGACAACTTTTTTTTTGAAAAAAGCGAGATATGGAGATCAATTTTTTGTGATTTTTTATATTTATTTAGTATATTTTAACGCCGATTGTGGAAAAATTCCAGGATAAAAATTGCGGAAAATGAAAAAAATATTATTATTATTAAAATGGGAATTAACTGCGCAGATGCAAAGACTATGGCAAAAAACTAGTAAAAATGTACGAAAAATTACATAAACGGAAAAATTCCTAAAATTGGGAAAAGAAAAAAAAATATTATTATTATTAAAATGGGAAAAAAACTAGTAAAAATGTACGAAAAATTACATAAACGGGGCCCGCTCTGTACAAAGATTTTATGAACAAATTCTCAATTTTTCAATTTTGATGTATTACTTTGTTATTCCTGTTTGAAGTGACCTTCACGATAAGAGATATTTTAAATTTTACAAAAAACTAGAGCATTTTATCTAAGTCATTATACGAAATTGCTTAAAAAAACATTGACTATATTCACATAAAGAACTGCAAATTTTGAAATAAAACAGTGATTGATAAATCTGAAGATCAAAACACTTCTACTGTTATGCAGAACATAAGCAAAAAAATTCAGCTAATTATTTTCAAAACTTTTTGAGCAATCGCGGTCCTCGTTTGAGTTTTTCGAAAAAAACACATTTCGAGTAAAACGCATTTCAAAGTTTGACATCTTGTGTAAAGTTATGGCATTTGCTTTTACTAAAATGCTTGTAGTTTTTGTTCTAGTGGAGGGAAAATAAAGTACTTGGTATTGTTATTAAGTTAATAAAATGGTCTATAAAATAAAGTCATAAAAAAATTTGCCAATTTTTGAAAAAAATCATGGTTTTAGGGTAGTCGGATACCTTAAGCTGATTTCCATCAAATGTTAAATGCAATAATATTTATAACAGAAGAAGGAAATTAATGATAGAACTTTCTAGCAAATGAGTATATTATTTTCTTATAAAGCGTCCTATTTCTCCTTCTTAGGGGCAGTGGTAATCTTTGGATTTAATAAAAAAATTGAATCATACCCAAAGATATCTTAATAATTCTCAGAACAACTCTTAATAGGCATGATTGATTAGCAAATATACAAGAAGGATTTAATCAGATTTAGTTTGGGATTACTGATATTCATTTTCTGTCATCTATCTGCCTAGTTTACCTTGGTGATTTCATGATCTAGACAATCATTAAAGAATGATAAGGGATATAGAGAAAGTGTATTCAGTTCTTGATTACTTACAATTTCTTTAATCAAATGTTTTAAATTCAAAAGAGTAAAAACTACTACGTGTATCATATTTACAGAAGCTCTTATATTGTTTAGTGTTATATTTCTATTTATTTTTCAATTATATATGTTGAAAGTGAAACTTGTTTTAAGATGGTCTTTAAAGCAAAATGCTATTTAATTGTGTTCTAAAAATATATTAAAATGGAACTTTCTACAAATGGAAATTGAGAAAATATTAAAATGTGTTACGCGCTGACTAATTTAAGTTAATTAGGTTTTCTTAGAATGGTTTGTTGGTAGGAAATTACTTTTGTTTTGCTATTTAAGCGATTGTTGCGTTCTTTAAATATATTACACATTCAATTTTAAATCTTCTGAATATACTTCTGTCATGTCTATTCAAAATATCAGATTAAATACCATTATTTTTTTGTTTTAGGCTTTATACTGATTCTCCAGCATATAAATCGAAAACATATTTCCTTTTTGCAGTCAGACACTTAAATAACTTGCTTGATTCTAGCTGTGAGAGGGTAAAATGTTAAAATGCGCGTCAATATTTGAAAAAAAATTATTCCCAAACAATTTAAGTTTCAAATACGAAGAAATCCTTTTTTTACAGCATATAGTTCATGTATAAAATAAAACTTAACAATAGAAAACTTTTTTAAAGCAATTAAACGTACATAGTTTCATTTTAAATATATTGTCGTTATAAATATTTGACTGCTATCTCAAAATTTTAAAGACTTTCGAAACTTTCAAGTGGAAAGAACTGAATTCTGAAACCTTTTGCAGAAGTACAGCCGACAAGGACTAGGATTATATATTCACACTATAAATTGAATTTTAATCTGAAAATTTATGAAAAATTTTGAATAAAAAATGTGATTTATTTCTTTATAACTTCTTAAAAACCTTTAAATTAATACAAAATGTAAGAGAAAGAATACTTCTTTAATTTCCAAAATATACTTTTCTCGATATTTCTTATATTGTACAGTGTTCAGTAATTATAGCCAATGCAACCAGAAGTTATTGAAAATTTCTCTTTTAGTATATATATGTGTGTGTTGTCAAATTTTTAATTTTGCAAAATCACAAAATTGTACCAACCATAAAAATAATTTTTGCGTATTTTATAGAGTTCCATTTTGGACTTACTTAGACAATAATCATGATGCTAAAAATGTTGTTGTTATGCTGAATAGAATATTTTTTTTCTTTATATCATTTAATGCCATCGTATTTTAATGCTCGTATTAAAATCTAACTATATAAATTTAGCCAAACCTACTGTAATAGTTTTCACAATATTCACATTGCTCAGTTACATATAATCATCGTGGAATGATACAGTTAATGTATGCAATGAGCAAAAATTTTATGTGAATGTTACAAATAAATAAATGAAGAATGATTTATGAAATGAAGAATAAATTCAAGAAAAAAGAGATTAAGTTTTTGAATAAATGCGTGTAATAATCACTGTCTTCTAAGATTAATGTTCAGGAAACCCCAACTTCCTATTGAAATACATATCAAGCATTTTCTATTTTTAGAATGTATATAGTTATTTGTAGAAAGTGAACATACTATGAAAAAGAATGGCAGTAAAGAAAAATATTAAAAATTTTCTCTTTTAATCTCGGTTGCATAGATTTAAAAATATGTTAATACAATTTTCAAAGCTTAATTAAAGTTCCCTAAAAAATTATATTGCTGAAAATATGACTTAGGGAGCAACTGTGAGTAGAAACTGCACGTTTTTAATTCAAAAATTTAGATTAAAAAAAAAAAGAGAAAAAGAAACTCATTTTCTGCTAGCATTTGATTCAATTTTTGAGATTGTTTGATATATTGAACAAAACAAAAAGTCAAATCATTCTTGATTCCAAAGACTAAAATGAACCTCAGCTGCTTTCTCAAAGCCTCTGTCTTTAATAATGCTTTGTTACGATCTTTGCACAGAAAATAATTCTTCTTCATTTGAAAAGAATCTGTGAAAGGAGGAGTGTTCCCTGAAAAAAATATCCCACCCCATTAATTTAAAAGAAATAGATTACTGTCCATTAGCTTGGTAGCAATTTGAGTAAGTTTTTTGTATGGTACGTGTAGATTCCATTACTTTGATTAGTCACTTAAATGCATTACATCAGACTACGAAAAGCTTTATGACAAGTCACGATCTATTTAATTAATCAGCTTGGAGTTGAAGGAACGGAAGTCAATCGGATCCGTAAAGATTCATTCCGATGGATTTAAACAAGAGTTAGTTTCGCTGAATTTGGTAATTGTTTTACTTGAATGAAGTGAAAGGTACTTTTAATTTCTTTTTTTTATCTTTCTCTTCTCTTGACTTTAAAAGTACAGAGTTAAACTTTTATTCTTTGAATGGTTGAAAGGTGTATCAGTATTATAATGTTCAATTTAAAGTATATATAATTGTCTTATAATACTTTTAGGTATCCGATTACATTCGGAATCATTATTTTGAAAAAGCGTACAAATCAATATTGATTTTGAGATATTTAGTATCACCGGAATTAGAATATAAATGTAAAATTGTTTTAAGGCAGTTCTTCTCAAACTTGCAATATTTTCGACCTAATTTTCAGTCATAATAGTCATCCCGCTTCCCTCATAGAACCATTAAGTATTGAATGCAGTAATAATGTACTTCAAAGCTAAAGCTACAATGCGACTTTAATTTTAAACTATAAATTATCAAGATAAGTAGTATATTTTGTATATGACAAGCCCGCGGAAAAGTCACTAGAAATTACTATTCTGATTTTTAATTTAGTATTGATAAATTAAGTATCAAAAGTGCTTTTTTGATCATACTGATAGATTTATAATTATCTTATATCAGAGTAAATATGTGAATTTATTTTTTTATTACGTCAGAATGTATTTTGTTTTGCTTCCTTTCAGTAAATTTTTTTTGAGACTTACTTTAAATCTTTCATTTTCAGCTTTTCGATATGCTCGCGCCCCCTCGCAGGGTTATCACGCCCACCTAGGCGGTGGGTGCGCCCCTCAGTTTGAGAAAAGTTGGTTTTAAGGATATTATTACAATAAACAAATATTTAAGTGGAATGTTTTAGTAAAAATTAAAAAAAATAATGACATATTTTCCAAGCGTTCTCCTTTTAGGAAAAATGTTTCTATAAGAATATTTTGCTTATGCATAGCTAAGACTTCTCTACAGAGACTGAAATAAAAAGGTTTTGGAAAATTAACATTATTTTCAGAGTTGCTATCGATTGAAAAATAGATTGTTAAAGTTTCTTGACTCTGATATATTAAAATACGAATGAATCCACTTATGAATTACAAATTTAAAAAGTATATTACATACTTTGTACTAGTTATGTCTTCAGACTGCCTTCTCGCATTATATAAAAGCTCTCAATTCTGTCAAGGTTAGAAGATATTCTCAAACTACCACTGGTGTTCTTACGAGCTGGTCTTCCCTGCTCACATTTTGACTCATTTGGATGAGTTTATAAGCATAATAAATACAAGAATAACAAAAAAAAAATTCTTTTTAAGGTAACAATATATATATATGTTCTCTTTTTCAATCTGATATCTGAAGGTGTAATTTTCAATTGGGCTTTTGACTTAATAACTAATCTGCATTTTGTTTAACTATCTAATTTTTTTCTTGCGATCACCATTTTTAATCTTATTTTTATTTATCCTGAAAATAACATGATAATTTTTAAAAAAAATGTATAGAAGGAAAAGGGAAATGATTCTCATTCTTCTTGGGAAACAAACTTGAAGATCTAAATAATTTTATCTCTAGTTTATAGATAATATTTTTATAAACAAAAGAATAATATTTATCATTATCCATATCAGTGGTTCCGAAACTTTTTTAACCCATGGACTCCTTTTTAAAGTCAAAACTTGCTCATAGACAACTTTTTATAGGCAAAAATTTCCCAAGGACCCACAAGTGAAACAGCTACACAAATGCATAGTATAAAAATTAAAAATAAAAAAAAAACATTTTGTTGAAGAATTATTTTTTGAAATCATAACTTTTGTTTTAAACTAAGTAAAAAATTAATTACTTGAATGATCTTGAATGATCTTATGAGTGTATTTATGTCTATCTCAATGTTTGTGAGTAGCAACCTCAACTAGATTTTAGCCGGTTTCTTTTTATGGGGATGAGGCTTTTTAAGACACTGAATCCACGTTATACCTAATTGGATGACGGGCAAGTAGTCAACAACTTCTGTATAGCAACCCATAATGCAGGGTATAATGTTGGGATCTATTTTTGTAACCATAATTTGTGGTATTCTTGTTCAAACATTGGTTTAAGTTTCTCGTTTGTGGATATTTCAATAAGATGATCCTGTATAAGTATGGATTCATCAGTGTTTGGGATCTGAGTTCGTCCGTGCGCAAAAGATTTTAAAACCCAGTCGGGAATATTCAAGGGAATTATTATTTAAATAAATTTCCATAAAAATAAAAATGGATCAAAAATTTAAAAATTTCATGTTAAATTTTGCGTGGACCCTCTGACATTGTTCAGAGATCCTAAATCAATTTTAAATATCCATGGACTCCCTGAATTATAGTTGGGACCACTTTAGTAACCACTGATCTAGGTGTTACTATGTTTAGAAAAGGTAACTGAAATTAGTTAAAAACAAACAATTGTGACAATGTGAATCGTAAAATTGTGCAGTGTCTTAATAGATTTTTTTCAATAAACATTTAAAGAGAGAGTATAATTACATAGCATTTTATCTTAAATCTGAGTAACTCCTGCAATCAATACTCAGATTTTCAAATACACTCATGTTCAAAAATTAAGGATAATTCAGAATCACACAGAAATTGAACTCTAAAATAAAAATTTCACCTGTAGAATTATCACAAACATTTTGAAGAAGAATATGCAAATTACAGGAAACCACCAGATGGCGCGGATAGTACGTCACAATGACGAGAGTAAGAGAGGGGTATTTAAGGAATGGTGGCAAAGAAGTAAAATTGTTCACAAGCGCTTTAAAATCCTTTCAGTGTAATAACCGCATAGTTATGGCACAAAGGAAGCATTTGGACGACTGGAAAGTTGGCGTACCCAGCTGGAAGTATCCGAGGAACTTGGAATCGCCCAGAGTGTCATCTCCAGGCGTTGGCAACGATTCCAAGATGATGGTAATGTGAGTAGATGTTACAGCACAGGTCGCCCCCGAGTTACAACGCCGAATGAGGACCGGTATTTGGCAGTTACTGCCAAAAAAAAAAAAACAGACAGAGCACAGCATCAGACCTACCTCGTCAGCTCTCTTCAGCTACCGGTACGACAGTTTCAAGACAGACCATGTACAGACGCTTAGGGCACATTGGTCTATATGCCCGTAGGCCTGTCAGATGTGTTCTACTTACCGCAACTCACTGTCGCATGCGTTTAACCTGGAGTAGAGAGCATGCATTGTGGATACCACAACAGTGATCTTGTGTGATGTTTTCCCACGAGTCGAGGTTTAGTTTGCAGTCTGATTTTCGTCGGACTTTAATATGGATAGCGCCAGGTACCCTTTACCACCAAGAGAACACCATTGAACGACACCGTTATGGTGGTGCAAGTTGGCTCGTTTGGGGAGGAATTATTCTTGGTTCCAGAACTGACCTGCATGTTCAGAGAGTAACGATGACAGGCCACATCTATCGGGATGTCATTCTGGAAAAACATGTACGTTTATTTCGGGGTGCCATGAGTGCTGAATTTCTGTTTATGGATGACAACGCCCGTCTTCACCATGCAAACATTGTATACGAATGCCTTCACTCGTAGGATATCACTCGTATGGATTGGCCAGCATACTCACCGGACTTGAATCCAATAGAGCATGTGTGGGATATGCTTGGCCGACGAATTGCAGCCCGTCAACTCTCTCCCACCTGTCTATCGGAACTTCGGAGGGCATTGCTTGATGAGTGGTGTAATATTCCCCAATATCAGATTGATAATTTGATACTTAGCATGCTTAGACGTTGTAAAACCTGTATTGCATCGTCCGGGAGACATACTCCGTATTAACCATCATACTAACCATGTTATACTGTTTTTTGTAAATGGGTTCTTTTTTGAAATTTGCTCCAGGGAGTAAAAATTGCAATTTTTATTAATTATGTCAAACATATAGCATCTTTTTTGCTGTTCATTCTTTGTTTAATAAATACACTTTACAAGTAAGTCAAATTTGTTTTGCTTCTGTCCCTTTCTTTGCCTGAACTTCATTATCCTTAATTTTTGGACATGAGTGTAAATAAATAACACTTGTTGCTACGATGCGATTTCTTAAATTTGTAGTTTAATTGATTATAATTTTCATTAGTCAATATATTTTTAATATTATTCAATGCTAATAGATATTAGCTAGTAAATATTAGTTTAAGGTTCATTATATAAAGTATATAATATTCATAAAGTGTACTACGTAATGCATTCATTACACTTATGAAGTATGTTACATAATACAAAGTATGTGATGAGAATGATTAAAAATCAAATTTTTAATTAATTCAAATTTAATGACGTAAATTAAAATTTCATGGATGCTAATAGTTAGTAAATGCAGTAGAAAGCTAGTAAATATTATAGTTTGAATTTCATTATAAAGCATATTATATTTATATACTAAGTAAGTTATTGATTATATTTATAAAGGATATTACGTAATACAAAGTATGCGGTGAAAATGATTAAAATTATAATTCAATTGTATTGAAATATTATGGAAAAGCAGTTCTTTCTTTATTTATTTTTAAATAAGTATTATAAAATAGGAATGGAATAGTAGTTTATAATGAATATGAACTTCTACCTACACGCCTAAAATTATTCCTAAAAATTCCATTGAAGATTTACATTTATTATATGAATGAATTTGTTTTATTTGTTATTTCTTTGTTCACTCATGTTGCTTAGTAATATTTTATTAAGCAAAATATTTAACAAGTGTTTTTGATACTTTGAACTATATGAGAGTTGAATGAAACAAAATTTCTTCTTAAATAATCAAACACTAGCATATTAATAGGCCTTTTTTTTTTATCTTAAAACAGTTCTTGTATAGTCTAAAATTTATTAAAGAAACTTTTAGAAAAAATTCTTAAGACTCGAATAAATATATGAAATTGAAAACAATTCGATATTTCTAGATGTCTATATGAAGCTACATTCTTTGAATAACCCCATTATGAAAGAATCTAATTAAATATAACAACGTTTCACTAACAAAGAATTCGTAGATTTTTTCGCTGATTTTGTGAAATTGCCTATGTCCTGTAATATTTCATTCATAGAAGTGAAATAAAGATATTTTTTCTGTAAATTCCCAATGGAGGTTTGCTCATAGATAACTAAAAAAGAATATCGTAACTATAAATTAACTGAGATGATATTTCAGTCTTACCAAAAATAGACGAGGATCTAGTTTCTTCATATAATAATTGCGATTTACTTAGGGTATAAGATCCCATCTGTGGTATTTTTATGCAACTATGATAATTCATTGTTTAGTTACAGAATCAATATTAGATGCTTGAACAAATTATAATAGAATATGAGGTATTTTGTAAGCAGCTTATATAAGTTGGTTTAACTGAAAAGAAAAACAAATATATAAAATGAGAATTATACATTATGAATATAAGAAAATGCTTTCTTATTACACTAATAAATCATTACTATATATCTTCACAAACTATCCGAATATCCTTCGAGATCATGCAAATAAATTGGATAAATCATGAAGCCTTAATCTTCTTGAGTATTCACGGAAAGTTGCAGGAAGATAAACGACAAATTTATATCAGCCATCTCATCTTATTCAAATCTTTATTTGCAAGAACGTGCTTTTGGCGAGAGAAAAAGTACACAGAGAGATATATGATTAATAATCCTGGCTTTTCTATTACTTCTATTTGGTTGTAGATGGAGATTATTAATTACGTAAGAAGCTTATTTTATATATATATATATATATATATATATATTTACTACAGCTAGTTTATTTGATGCATAGTTTTCATGTATTGTACGTATTTTTTTTCAGTTTAGGAAGCAGTACTTTAATTTGTTATTAGTTTCTAATTAAATTTTCAGTTAATTAAAGCGTATTATTGAAAACTTGTTTTCTGAAAATTAAGCTGTACATTTATGTTACATTTTCCAAACAGTGACCTCTGAATTTATTTTAGGAAAACAGTATAGTATCTGAAGGTTAGAACATGGTACTTTCTGTTCTGTAACCGAGTAACTTAACCACTATACCACGATGATCACCGTAGTACAGATGTTGTTACTGGCTTATATAGATACCACCGCTATACACTGCTCTGTCAGTGAGTCGACGAATAGGCGAATGAACGATATCATAGTTATGGCGAGCGTGTGAGTTGCTGTTGCGTCATTTTGTGTTTGAGTGTCGCGTCATATGGATTTGACGGCATTGCTGTGCTGCGTCATGCGTGTTTGACGGTTTTCGGTTGCTCTTGCGGTGGATAGATGGCGCCATGTCTGCTCCGAGAAAGTTGCGTTGTTTCGAAGTTCAGCCAGGGCCACCAATGAAGGTTAGAACCTGGTACCTTCTGATCCGTAACCGAGTAACTTAACCACTATACCAAGAGGATCACCGTAGCACAGAGGTTGTTATTGGCTTATATAGATATCACCGCCTCATATCTAATACTACTTAAAACTTTACCCTTATATGTTGGTTGGATGGTTCAAAATTTTGGCACTGAGAGCCTCTTGAAAAATATTGCGCGAAATATGAGTTTAAAAATCCTCCAGTTAAGGAGTTAAAGTTCAATAAAACCTAAGTTTCTCTATAATCCATACAAACTATTTATTTAAAACTAAATCTATGGGGAAAAATCTAAGTTTTGCAAAACAAAACTAAAAATTTGTGATTGGGGATTTTCAATACCAAGTCAGTCAAAATTAAAGAATAAAATTTAAAATATTTGAAACACATGTACTTAACACTCAATTAAAATGCATTTTACTGTGGGTAGGCAAACACAATGACTACACACAGGGGGATGCTCCCCAAGAAAAGTGTGTCTATGTGTTAGTCTCGTGTGACCAGTTCTTAAGAGTTTCAAAATAGCTTCTAGTCTATTAAATAGTAACGATTTCCAGTGAGAAATGGTGGGCTTTATGTTATGCAGTTTAAAACCCACCATCTTCTACAATATCATTAACTAAAATTTTCCGTTAATTTTGAATCAGTTTAAGGAAATAGGGTACTGTATTTTTGGATTAGAAAGTGAGAATGTATTTTATTTTCTTGGGCTTTTCATTATTTTTCTTACGTACATATTCCTTCATTTATTGCATTTTCTTGTAATTGAAAAAAGAAGTTTTTTATATTTATCTTCCATATTCTCTTGGATATATATTTTAGGAAATTTTACCAATGCAGTTTGCCCCAAAACTTATATATATATATATATATATATTGATTATATATATATATATTGATAGGATTTGTCGGTTCTACTATATGGATTATCAAAAAAAATTTCATTAAAAAATATGTATGTGTTACGTATACAAATATCTTATATAGTAATTTTAATTTTCCTAAATTATATTTAAATATTGTGAGATTTAGTGTATTTTTAGTACAAACTATTTTGTGTAAACATGTTAGCTAAAAATACGCGAAAGCTAAATTTTTATAATTTTTTTTTTTTATGTAACGAATTGAACTGAAAGAAACTTTTCATATAGAAAGCTCTAATATTGGTATGATACCGAGAGTGAGGTTATAAGACAAAATATTTTCAGTAATGAATCTATGATTTTTTTACATTTATGGAAGAATTATTTTTTTCACAGTGAGGTTTTAAAATTCATATATCAAAGTATTAGATACATGTAATTTGTCACAAACTGTGTTTAACATATTGGTTACGAGAAGGTTATTGCTCCAAGTGTTTACAAGTATATTTAAGCCTTATTAAATATTGATATCACGCATTTTTTGAAGTACTGAAAATAATTAATGCGGAATCAAACCAACTGCAAGATTACCAATGAAAAAAATTTAAATAAAATAAAACACTTTATTTATTTTTATAAATGTCAGACATTTGGACACTAGGCCATTAATCTCCATCTAGCTTCCCAATACTAAGAACAATAGAGTTAAAAGATGATAAAGCAGTGCATTCGTCAATATGATCCGTATCCATGGACTCTCCAGAGTCACAAATAGTACAAGTTTAAGTGTCCTTTAGTCGAATTTTAAAAATATAGGCATTCAATCAATCATGTCCAGTCAAAAGATGAAATAACGCCACGACTACAGGTCAAGGAAAATCCGGAATGACTGGATTTAAACCAGTGAGACACTCCTAGACCTTTCCCTTAGCTTCATTTGATATGCAAGTGGCAGACCTCCTTTTAATTTCTAATTTAATTAGAAGTTTTGCAGAACTATTTGCCGTTATTAGTAGTTTGTAGAGTTGTCGTTCCCTTCTTTGCCAGGAAATGGGCTCTTTCATTTCCGTCGATGCCATAATGAGCAGATAAAATATTTTATAATTTTATAAAAGCAGATTAATGGATTGTTCAAAAAGAAATATATTTTTGCGTTGTAAATCATTAAAAAAAAGTTTGAAGACAAAAAAAAATGCGATTAGTGGTAAAAGATGTTTTTTTAATGAAAGATCTTTGCATTGCGAATTGCATTTGAGCCTACGTTTCAAAGGCGAAAGTATGGTACTATTTAGTTTGCTCAACAAAAAAATTTTCGAAGCCCACATAAAAGGATTCAAATGTTTATAAGATACGGTCATTCAAATATTCAGTTTATTCTATTTCAGTCTTTAATTTTCAAGAATTCAAGTGAATATTTGCTTCAGACGACTAAATTTCTATTAAAAAATTAAATAAAATAGTTTTTCTTCTACCTTTCTTTTCGCAAGAGTAAACTATTCCTCAAACTTCTAGACTTTCTACCATTCTCTTTTAAACTACTTTTTAGTTTCGCTGAAAAAGAACTTTTTTTCTCATGCTTCACTTGAGATTTCGAAATTTCTGTGCCTTCTTACACACACATATACTTTGTTTTCAGATTTCAGGTAAAAAGTGTATTTCGTTTTGTAGATATTTCATTTAAATAAGGAAAAAAGCCCTCTTTGTTTCAGAATAAAATTTGAAAATAAGTATTTAAAAAGTCTATTTTGTTTTAATACATTTGATACAATGTATTTCCTCCTATTTTTATTTAAAAAAAAAGCTTAGAAACGAGTAAGTTCCTTTAATAAAATATTTGAAATAAAAATGGTTATAAAAGAAAAACTTGAATTCTTGCTTTATATTTTTAATAAGGGAAAGTATTAATATGATTTATGAGATATTATTAAATATTTATTTTATAAATATAAGCAAAAACATTTAAATGAAAAAAATAGCACGACGATATACTTTTAGCACAGTTTCGGTAATACTTAACGAATTTTAAAAAAACGTGAGTAGTCACGTGTAAAGAGCGTGTGTTTAATTACGTCGCACTGTGTAAAGCAGCACGAGGGTGATTAGGGATGGAAAATGGTCAAACATGGTCAAATAACAAGGACAAAAACTAAGCTACTACTACATCACCAAATTTCCACTCCATGCAAACGGGGGGGCTTTAAATCTCTAGCTTCAAATCTTCTACACAGCGAGTCTTCAGAAGCACTAAGCTCGAACTCATGACCTGCTGGTCACGAGTCCATGGCCATGACCACAATGCTTCGCCACTCTCATTTATTTGTAAATGTTTCAATCATAGTTTAAGCATGAAAGATGTTCATATAACATTATGTGATTTTAAATTTTTGATACCAGTACAAGCACAAGATTTAACAAATTTTATGTGGAGTTAAAAGCTATTTCAACGTTAAATAATAACTCACCTGTAAAAAGAATTAAGATCTTTTAAAATTGTTACTTATTCACATTGCGATATAAATGCCAATACAAATTTCTATATGAGTAACCAAATATGATAAAAAAAATGTCAGAATCCGTAATTGAAAATACTTTTATATCTATTGCTACACGAGCAAAAAGAAAAATATTTTTGATAAATTCACGTAATTATTGGTAATACTGATTCAATAGTATGACGAAATATTTTAATCATTGCTTTCATTAGGCAAAAAAAAATGTTGGCGTTTTTAAGTGAACAATTCTGATCGTTTATATCTCAGAGAAGGTTTAAGCAACTGAGTAATGCAACTAATTAAGCTGAGCTTTAATAATTAGAGTTTTTTTTTGAATTTCTTAATAAGACAACACAGTAAATTAATTTCACATCAATTTGAATGATGTTTAGCATAAATTTTTTAAATATCCATTAAATATCTCTAATTGTCTTCTTAATGAATCGTATTAAGCCAACGCTTCACTAACATGAAAATAAATAAAAATTTAGTCGCAAAACTATTTTTGAAGCTCTTGGACATTTTTATTAAAGTATATGTTGCACTTTTTGAATGTAACGACGCAAAAAAAAAACACGTTAATTTTAATGCATTTACAAATCGAGGTTTCCATTACATTTAAAGACATATTGAAATGACAAAATCGTATAAAAGCAGGATTGTTCTTTTTGACGGTTAATAATTGTGCTTAGAAGTCTATTCATTCGCATTATTCAATGCGCAAAATAACTAACATTGCGTGATTATCAGGGACGTCTAAAGGTATCCGACTACGTTCGGAACCGTGATTTTAAAAAAAGAGCATAAATGGATAATTTTCATGATATTTAGTGTCACCTAGATTAGAATATATGTATAAAATTGTTTTAAGGACATTTTAATAAAAAAAAATTATTTAAATATAATATTTTGGCAAAAAATTAACTTAGAATAATCTTTTTTCCAAATGTTCTCCTTTTGTGTGAAAAATGCTTCTATTATAATAATATTTTGCCTTATATAGCTCAGACCGCTCTACAGAGGCTCAACTAGAATTTTTGAAATATATAACTTAGAAGTGGGTTTATTCATATTTTACAAAAGAGGGGAGCAATTTTAAGAAAAAAAATGCCATTAATTATTTCAATTGGTGGTAACTCTGAAAATAAAGTGAATTTTTCAAAAATTCTAGTTGAGCCTCATTAGAGAGGACTGAGCTATATACAGGCAAAATATTATTATAATAGAAGCATTTTTCACAAAAAGAGAACATTTGGAAAAAAAGATTATTCTAAGTGAATTTTTTGCCAAAATATTCTATTTAAAGAAATTTGTTTTGTCAAATTGTTCTTAATACAATTTTATGCATGTATTCCAATCTGAGTGACGCTAAATATCATGAAAACTATCTATTTATGCGCATTTTTAAAATCACGGTTCCGAACGTAGTCGGATACCTTAAGGCAAGGGCCTGTTGGGCCCGAGCCCAGGTCCTCGGTCACAAAGGGAGCCTCGTCTCGTTCTCGGTTCGGCCTCAATACGACCATGATTCGAATAATTTCTAAGGTTAAATGTTATTCCCGGTTGTATTCTCCGAAAGACTTGGAATTTTTCAGACGGTATGTCAATTGGCTACATGTGATGACCGTCGTCCATGTATTGGCCTAGGTCTACCTCCATACACCATCATTACTCATTCAGTAAAAAGGCGGCAATCGTTCGAGCCAGTTTTTTCGATTGTAAATCATGCACATTTATTATTTTTTTCTGGTAATTGTTTGTACAAGTATTTGACAACGTATGATATGTACTGTCTACTTTTAAGGGTCATAGATGGGGCCTACATTTGTGTAGGAGAGCCTAGGGCCTCAAGAAGTCTTAAGATATCCCTGGTGATTATAATCTCATAGTTTTAGCAATTGTGTGTGTGTTGAAGATTTCATGGTTTTTTAATGGAAGCGGTAGATGAGGAACATGCAAATATCGATGCAAAATTGTAATATTATATTAAATAATTTTAAGGTTTATTTAAAATGCTTGCATTCAAATGAACAGCTTAATAAAGTTGTACATATACATTTTTAACACAGTATACTACTATTTATAAATTACTATTTAAAATATAAGGTAAAAAAAATTCTGTTATTAAATTGATGAAAATAGATGTGAGAAGTCAAAGAAATAAAAATAAGTTTTAGTTTAGTTTTTCTTTGGTTTTCAGATTTGTACTTTTATATCTTAATATTGCATTATATTAATAATACAGAGTAAAAAAATATATGGAATTTAAATTTATATATATAAAAGGAAATTACTGTTATCAGTATATTTTTCTATTACGCTTCACAATTTTTCTGTAACTGAAAATTGATAAATGCATTTCTAATTTTATTCAAGCAAGTACTTCTGCATCGCAAAATGAGATGCTTAGTTGCTCTCAAAGTTTTTACATTCACAAACTATCAATCTTGCTAAATAAGTATTCGTAAATAACGTTCTGCAATATATAAATAAGTGCATTAAAAAAGCAAAATTTCCAAGTAATGAAAGCATAAAATATTTTTTAAAAATTAGAATTCAATTAAGCATAATCCAAACAGCAAAACAGATATCTTTATATTATTCAAAGTAAAAATTTGCTGTGGAATGTTTAAGCACAAACATACTGCATAAAAATTCTCTTTTTATATTTCTACTATACAGGTATATCCCTATTATCATTTGAAATAGCTATGCTATAATTCAGTAATACTCAACCTGTGGCCCGCGGGCCGCATGCGGCCCACCGAGCCCTTTTTAGTGGCCCGGTCATGGCCCACTGCTCTGAAAAATCTACTTATTTAAGAACATTGTACTAAAAATTTGGTGGGAAATTCTTTGTCCAGAAATCATGTATATCAATTTTGCTTTTTGCTATCGGTGCCGTACGGGTAGGAATTGAAATTATTTTTCTATTTGGAACGGTTACGTTGAGTGATATCAGACAACAGTGGAATAGCGATAATTTTATGGGTGAAACTAATTTTTAACTAACTTTCATATCTTGCAAGCGAAAAATATTCGAAGAAAAAATCATGGATGAGTAATTGTTTGATTTGTCACGAAAGTGCTGTATTTAAAAAAGTACCAATACGCGCAGGAATCATATAATGACACTTTTCCTCGAAGATCTCTTTCAAGAGGTGGTAAATAGGCATTTTTGAATAATCTCTTTACAACAGCAACACAGGTAATATCGCAGCGGTAACAAAGACATCCAATAAAGTTTGTTGTATTATTCCTAATCATATGAAACCGTTTACTGATGCAGAAATTGTGATGGAGTGTTTCTTAAATGATTCTAATTTAGTGCTAGTGTGACAAAAATAAAAATATAAAAAATAATAATTAAAAAAAATCCAAACACAATAATTATAATATTTCATCAATATTTTCCACATTTTAAATTCCCAGTGTTATCTTGGTCTTAAAACATTTCTCCCCCTCGTTCATTTATCCGCATTTTGCAGCCCGCGTGAAGTAGATGGCATATGTATGCAACCCAGCAGAAAAAAGAAAGTGCGTTCCCCTGCTATAATAAATGGTAACATTCTTGATAATACAAGAGCAATTTGAAATTGTAAAATTTCGAGTTATCGCTTCTAGTAACGGATGTTATTCAATCAAAATAAAAAGATGCCGAATACATACAGGAATTATAGAAGCGTTAATAGAAAGAGGTTACACCAAATTAGTCTATTGTTTTGATATTGACCAAAAACAGTAAAACAGAGTAGGAAATGTTAGAAATAAGTTCGGTGTTTATTAACCGATATACGTTCTTTTGTGAAGCTAAATTTCAGAATATATCTTGCTCAAAAAACTGTGATACATTTCAGCCCATATTATAATATGAACACATTTTGCTTAGGAAGACGCAAAGAGCCCTTTCCTGCCATATGAGAACATGCAGCTGATATCTTCCTCCGCTGTTTATGACCAAAATAGGAAAATTCTCCTTTGAAAATGAGTGCATTAAGCTCCTGTACAGGAAAGAGAAAGTACACTAATGCAGCTAACTCATCAAAAGCATTAGTCGAGAGGACTAGTTCGTGATCTAACTATAAATTATGACAAAAAAGAATTTGTTCTATACTATATTAAACTTTCCGGTTACGCATACTGAAAACGATGAATATTCATTCTAGACATATATCGGTTTAGTAAAATTAATCTGTTGACATTTATTAATATTTTTTTTAATTTAAAGAACATTTTTATTGAACAGGGATGGTTCAATGAAGAATCTTTATGTTATGTATTGGACATTAAGGATTTTAAATATTTTTAGATACAAAGAATCTTACCAGTGCATTGAAGTATTGATTCCAACTTCTTACTGTATTTTTAAACCACACATATTCGTTATTTTAAGCACTATTGGTTGTCTTCGGAATAAATATTTATGAAAAAGGCCAAAAGGGTTTTTTTAATCAAGCTTTGGTATTATAAAAGAAATAAAAAAACATTTACTAGAGTAGAAACATAATTGCGCGACACACGTACACACAAATTAATGTATATATATATGGTTTATTTTTTACTCTGATTTATAACGCGGGCTATGCATTTTTAAATGCAATTTTAAGGCAAGTTACCTTTTTCTTGTAATGGTTTTAGATATTCTATCGATTATTTTCAATATGTTTTTGCTCAGTATTATTTACATAAAGGGGTAAGGTTGGCTGGCTGAAAAACATGTTCAACCACATTTTTATATAAATTATTTTATATATAAGAGCTGCCCTAAGTCAGCAATGTGAATAATACTGTAGCCTCTATTTATATATATATATATATATATATATATATATATATATATATATTTAAATTCTATTATTTTTATAATTTCTAATATATCTTTTCTAAAGTCTTATGTCTTGGTTTATCTTACAATCTCGGTTTTTTGTTCAGTTTTAGTGATTTTTGATTATGTATATCCGTGTAGTATAGAGAATTTTAACCATATATATATATATATATATATATATATATATATATATATATATATATATATATATATATATATATATATATATATATATATATATACACCCAGGAACATTGGAAATAGAAGCGACCCAAGAAGGAAGCTAAGTACAATCGCAAAACTTTGCAAATAAGTACAACATAATGACATATGCAAATGATCCAAATTTTGTGCCAATACGAATGCTCATACACGCCGAGGGGGCGCTACAATCAGGAAGAGGGTGCTATATAAGCCAGCGCAAATTCGAAGATTCATAAACGTGATGATTACCCGCCGATTGTAGGAAGACTTTGGTAAGCGAAACATGCCAGGTAAACGTGCTAGAAGACATTTCTCACAGTTTGCGTTTGAGAGAGGCCTAGTTATCGGGATGAAAACTGCAGGCTGGTCAACGCTCCGTGTTGCTGGCCAGGTGGATCGTTCGGAGTTTGCCGTTGGATATTGTTGTGAGCAGTGGACACGAGAAGGTACCCACGCGCGGAAAGTCGGGTCTGGAGCGACCAGGAAGACCACAAGGAGAGAGGATCGAAGGATCATGCGGCAAGCACTTGTGGACTCCACAGTAACTCGTTCAACGATACGATCAGACGTAGGCGTAGCAATTGTTCCACAAACAATTTCCAGACACTTTGCAGAAGCAAATCTTAAATCCAAGCGTCCTTTCCGTGCACTCCCTTTAACAACGGAACATCGGTAACTGCGTCTACAGTGGTGCCAAGCCAGATCAATGTGGAATTTCACAGATTGGCAAAAGTTTGTGTTTAGTGAGGAATCCCGGTTTGTTTTGGGGACAGATGATAACCGTGTACGAGTGTGGAGGTGCCCTGGTGAGCTGTAAAATTCCCCCACTCTATTCTACATCACACTACCCGCACAGCTGGTGTAATGGTCTGGGGGGGCCATAGCCTATGATAGCCAGTTTACTTTAATTGTGATGCGTGGATCCTTAACAGGCCAACGTTACGTTGATGATATTCTTCGACCCCATGTAGCACTTTTTCTAAATGGTCTCCCAGGGGCAAATTCCATTAAGATAATGCTCGTCCGCATACAGCAAGAGTTGCTCAAGACTTCCTACGTCATTTTCAGACTCTTCCATGGCCGACCCGCTCCCCCGATTGGTTCCCTGTAGAGCACGTGTGGGATCAGCTAAAACGGCAGATGCCATCGTGTCACTCTGTACATGATTTAGAGTTATCTGTTCAAGATTTGTGGGCCCATCTGCCTCAGGACAACATAAGGTGTCTAATCAACTCAATGCCGGACCGTGTGGTGGCATGTATTGCAGCTGGATTTGGTCAAACGCGCTATTGAAGTTGCCCAGTATTTGTGTCGTTGCACACCCTGTATTCGTTTAATGGTCTTGTTTTTGAGATCAAGTGAATCTCTCATCTGTGTCATTATGTGTATTAAATTTCATTTCAATCCGATGCTTTCTTCTTGGGTCGCTATTTTCAATGTTCCTGAGTATATATATATATATATATATATATATATATATATATATATATATATATATATATATAATTTGTGAAATTAAGATAAAAATTACTTACATTAATTTCCTTAATTAGTACGAATTATATACGTAATTACTGTTTTGAAAAAAATTATTTAGTAACTTCATTTTAAAATGGTTCAGCGTTAAGATTGTGATCTGTCGTGTTTATTTTAATAAATTCAACATAAAAAATTTCGACTGAAGTTGCAACTATATTAAATAAAGGTAATTTGCTTAGTAATTATTAATTTAAATTTGAAATCAATTTACTGATTAAGTTAACGTATAACTATGTATATGGTTTCATGAAATACTGCGGTAACGCTCCTGCCTGGCCACTAGACGACCGGTGTTCGATGGTCCCCTATTTAAATTTTACCAGCTCTCCTCTCGGAGATTCTTTTTTCATAAAAAAAAGACTAAAATTAAAAATTTACAGCAAGAGATGATACCCCCAAAAAAAAAAAAAAAAAAAAGTGCTAAAAACCTACCTCCTTTCTCAATTATTGAAATTACAAACATTATTAATGATATTCTAAATATTAATTACTTTCCGAGTGCCTGGGAAACTGCATCGGTTGTTCGTATTTTAAAACCTGGTTAGGACACTGCCCTGGAGCAGAATGGCTGAGTGATTAGTGCATCGCGCTTCTATATCACATGTTCGAGGTTCAAACCCCAGGCTGGGAAAAGTTGACTCTGTCTTTCATCCCTTCAGTGGATTGATAAATGAGTACCAATCTTGCTTTGGAACTAAACACGGGGGTTTCGCGCCAGACTGACCACCTTACTGGAGCATCTGCTCATGCTCCTCAGGGTCCAAGGTCGCGTATTGTGAGTTGGACACAGTAGGTCTGGGCCCTAATGGACTGTCGTGCCACTGAGTTAAGTTAAGGACCCTGCCCTTGCTGAAAATTACAGGCCAAGCTCTCTACTACCAGTTATCAGTAAACTGGAGGAAAAATCCTCTTTAATAGATTAAAAGACATTCTTGATCAAAATCAAATTTTAATTCTGGAGCAGCAGGAATTTCGGCCACATCTCTCCATCATCCACCAGTTACTCAGAAAAATAGAGTATATTGAATCTCACCACAAAAAGAAAAAGTTCACAAGTGCAGTATATCTGGACATAGGAAAAGCATTCGACGGCATCTGGCGCACAGGTCGTATCTATAAACTAATTAAATATAAAGTGCAAAATCAATTTTTCCTGATCAATTCCTACCTTTTCGATAGAACTTGTTTTGTCAAAATTAATAATACTCTTTCAAATACTAGAAAAATTTTTGCTGGGGTTCCACATGGGCTCTTTCTTTTGCCACACTCTTCAACATCTATGTCAACGCATTCCCATCACTAACAACACTGAAATTTCTATGTATGCTAACGGCACAGCGATACTTTGTCAACACAATGAACCAGCCTTCATCTCATATATCATCATACGATACCTAACACAACTTGACCACTGGTTTACCAAGTGAAAAAAATGGCCCTCAACACCTCAAAAACAGAAGCCATATTTTTCGCTTGAGACAAAAAAAAAGCACCAAGAAGAGAAAGAGAAAAAATCCCCTTGTGAATTCAAGCTAAACACCTAGGAATTATCCTTGATAAAACTATCACTTTCGAATAACATGTAACTTTTATTAGAGAAAAATTCTAAAAAGTCGATCATAAACTACCCGTTAATTTTCAGAAAATCTAAATTAAGAAATAGAAACAAAATACTTATCTACTCACTGATCTTAAAACCGATCCTGAACTACACCTTCCCTGTTTGGGGACATGCAGCAAAGACATATATTAATTACTTAGGAAGTGCTTAAAATTTAATTGTCAGGCAAATTCTTTACGTTCACTGGTTCAGGAGGAATGTACACCTCAGAGCCTCAAGAAAAATATTGAATATTAGACAAACGATTAGGAGAAATGCTGCCAATTTCTTTAAGAAATTTGACAACTCTGATAATAAATTGATCATTAGCATCGAAAAATATACTCCCGATCTTAATATCCACAGGTAAAGATCAATCCCAATTAATCATGCTTTTCTTTAATTCCTAAGTATTTTCTCTTTTACCTATAAATATATACATATATATAGTTTTACTTTAATTCTCCATTTAATATTCAATGATTGGTCGAGTTTCTCACTTAAGGGGACTTGGTACTCTTTGAGCTACTTTCTTTCTTTATGTATTTAAAAATTATATTTTAACATTTTATGTAGTGTCTTATTCCAGAAAAAGATGCGAGATGAAATTTTCAAATATTATTCACACAATCTTAAAAATTAAAATTTTTTTGAAGAAAATTTGGAAAATTTTAAAATTCTACTGTTTATGTAATTATTAATTTTTTAATCTGAAATTGTTTTGTAATATTCTTATCAATGTTATAAACAACTTTAGGGATCGATTTTATAATAACTTAATTCGTTTTTGAGAACAAAATAAAATGTTGATATGCACGCTAAAAATCAGCGAAAAAGCCAAAATCTCTTACATCTTAATTTTTTTTTAAAAAAAGTATTCAGTTTACAGCAAAATGGATCCCTAATTTTGTTATATGTTTTGTATAAAACTCACAGGAAAAAAATGTAAGTGATTGGTAAATAGATGTGGAAGGAGTAGCATTTTGAATGCACTAATGTTTCAAAAAATACAAACTGAGAAAAACTACTTTAAAGTTTATAATTCTGAAAAAAAATGTAATAAGCTTAAAAAACTTAAAATACAACTTTAAGATATTAGTTATTTTTTTCCTTGAAAATAATTGCATTTTCGTCTTTTTTCAACTCATACATTTTTATAAATGATCAATTTCAAGAAGGTATTAATTGCACAAGAAAATTCAAGAAAAATGTTAAATTTTTTTTCTGTCACGACAGAAAGTTTAGTTTTTTTCTTCACATGATATTGAAGTATTACATTTGCATAAAAACATATCAGGAATAAGAACTGAAATTATGAAATTATTAATATAAAATGCTTTAATTCAAAAATTTTAGATGCACTCATTTCACAAAAAAGAAAATTACATCATTGTATTGTCTCGGAAATATTCTGCTTTATATATTACACATTCTCTTTTTATAGGATTATTTCTCTTTATAAAATAGATTTTTTTTATCATAACGCTTTTTTTAAAATGGAGGCGTGGACGAATGAAGTTTTCTTCAACTTCTAACTTTCCGACTTGTACAATTTATATATATCAATCGAAAGATAATAATGCAAAGAATAAGATTAAATAAAAATAAAAATAAACGATAGGTCGGTCATTTATGGGGTACCAAGCTCTCATAAATTTAAATGCAAAAATAGTTGACCTCACTGATCAGCAATTCACAGAAGCTTCACTCGATACCAACTCAGTTTTACTTTGTACATCTAAATATTTTCTCTCTTTAACTGGGACTCCTCTGGTGGAACAGGATTAACAAGGCATCATTCCACCCAGTCAAGATTTTTTCATCTATTTTGATCTTTACTTTATTTTATATTTGTATGTGTTTCATTTCAAAATAATTTTTCTTTTTACTAATTTTCATTAGTTATATTTTTAATTTTGAGTATTATTTATTAAAAAAATGGCAATTTCAAAGCGTTTTAATGACATTTAAAACGTCATAAAAGGTTGGGATGAACTAAGCGCTCTCCCACCCCACCAAACTACAAACTACAATGGTATTGCTTTCTTTAAGGGGTGTTGGAAAGCTAAAATCTTATTTTTTTGACAATTTGAAATTTTTACGTTTTCAAACTGTATAGATTTTAACCTTTCTAAAAATTCCTTACTTTAACCTCTAGGGTATTTAGAAGCCCTCAAAACGTATTTTTAAATAATCATTGAATTTGGGCCACGCCCATTTTAATGGCGAAAATTATAAACAAATTACTTTGTTTTTGCTTAAAAGTGTAACGACTGATATAAACCAAAGCATGTATCTTTTATTTTAAACTAAGCCTTTTATTTTTTTATTTCCTAGTCGATTAGAAGTCTCACTGTATACATTAAAATCAATTTATCTCAAAATGTAAATTTTAATGTGCGATGTACCTTTTCTCAGAAACTACTGTTCACAGGTATGTAAATTGTTTATAATGATGTGTAATATATACTAAAATGAGCTTTTTGTAAAAAACTCAAAAATTTAATTTTTACAAATATTTTAAGTAAAAAATGGGTCAAATTTCGCATTGTTTGATAAAATATTTAATAATTTATTAAAAAATTCAAAATTAGCTAAAAGCTCATTTTAGTATAATGAGAGAGGTGTACTTTAATAGTATGAAAAATTTCAAGCATGTACATGAAACAGAGTTTGAGAAAAGGTACATCGAAAACAGCCAATTTAACATTGTCAGTATAGAGAAAGAGAGAGGTTTCCAACTCCCCTTAAAACTCCAATTAAAAAATATTGTTCTCTATACAGTGATGATTATTTTAATAAAGACTTTTGAACGTATATCTTTAAATATTATAGAGAAATGTGAATATGTGCTAATAGTTTAACAGATATAAAAGTAATCTATATTGAAACATAAGAAGCGAATACTGTAAACACTTTAAAAGGAATACGTTATTTCTCTTTCTGTCAGTAAAATCTTTCTTCAATAAAAGAAACACTAACAGAGAGAAAAATAAATTTATGGTAAAAGGTTCCTGAATTTTTTAGCATAAACATGCCTTTCAAATAAACATTGCAAATATAGCGAAAACCTGTTTGTAAATTTAAAATTGTATGCACTCTCTTAAGTAATGCTTGCAAAAGGTATTCCTAAAGTGGTAGAGCATGTATAGCAAGATTTTATATGTTCTTTGTAAACACATGTAAATTTCTGTGACACTATTTTCACATTATAATATCGTGTATATAAACTCATTCAAATTTGTATACTTTACCAGTAAAGGATTTGTTTAGATGTGAGTACTTTAAATATGTACGTAAAGAACGCTTTCAAAATATTTCAGTATATATCATTTGTAAAATAAACATAAATCACTCTAATGTTCTGAATTTCTAATTAAGAAAGTTTCTTAAAAAAATATGGTAAATTAAAATTTTTTAAGGAGAGGATATATACGTTTAAATTTGCTCTCTTTATATTTTACTTACATTTTGACAGTCATATATTTTTTTATATGTTTGCTTCAAAACACCTTTTAAAAGATTCTTAGCTAAAAGGGGTTTTTTTTTGCTTTCCGTATTAAAATTTCTATTAAGAATACATAATCCATTTACTCAATTGAAAGAATTCTCGAAGACTTAGTACTTGAGATTCAGTTACAACAGTGTTTCTCAAATTTTCAATATTTGCGACTCAATTTTTAATCATATTTTTCACCGCAAATCTCCCCCTTCATACATTAGCAATGTATTGAGTGCAATAATAATATATTTTGACGTTAAAGGTATAATACGATTAATTATAAACCGCACAAATTATCAAGATAAGTATTAAATTTTGTACATGACAAGTCTTTGTAGAAGTCACTAGTGATTATTAAACATGTTCATAACTTAGTACTGTATTTATGGATTAATTAGCAAATATATTGTACAGTACTGATACAATTAGTAGTATATTATATTAGTGTAAATGTATATTTCATTTTTTATGTATGAATGTATTTTGTTTTACTTCCTTTCAATAATTTTTTAAAACTTTTATTTTTGACTTTCTGATATACTCCCGCACCATGTAGTGTTATCATGCCCCAGTAGCGTGCCCTACAGTTTGAGAAACGCTGATTTTATATATTTTTGTATTTTTTTTACTCTCAATATCATCATAATTAAGCTATAATTATGAATTTATGTTTCTTAAACTTTAGAAAATATTATGGTTTCACATATATGTTATTTCCTTTTTTAATATCATTAAAGTACACAATATAATATAACCGAAAACGATTTGGAGTTTTTTTTATTTTGTAGAGTCTATCTGAAAGCAATTCATTAATTTCTTCAGAATATATCCATATTCAAACTAAAACTCAGAAGAAATCAGTCAAAGAGCTTCCTGAATTCGTCAAACATATATATAGTTCTGAATTTGAGAAGAATAGTAATAGCAAATTTTGTATTCAAGGAGGAGTACAAAAGTTTTTGTATTTCTTGTTACAGCTACAGAAAGTAGTGATCTTATCTCTCTCTCTCTCTCTCTCTCTCTCTAGACTGAATTTATTAACATCAACGACTTATAAAAGAAACAATAATTTTTTTTACACATACGTAGACTCATCCCGTTTAATTCCCCTTCTATTTAGTTTGTAATTTCTGATCTTTTGTATTTAGAAATATGTATCAAAAAACAGGAAAATGCAACTCTTTTCATGTTTTACCTATTTGCATAAACTTCACAGTATATATATGAACATACAGTCTCACTGATAAATATAAAATATAAACTAGAACAAAATGAATCAAAATGTGATAAAAGCAAACAACTTTGAGCCAAACAAATTTGAATGATTTAACCATATCATTGTTTAACTACTTAGAATCATCTTTTAATGAAAATACACAACATTTCAGTTCACATTTGTCTCGTTGTAAAGTTATGTCATTGTGTAAATTTCATTTAGTCATATCCTACATTTTAAGGAAATCTATAATTATGCTTAGAGTGTTTTTGCTTTTCCCAATTGTTACTATTGAAATTAAATCCCTTTTGATTTCCTGATTTTTATTTTTATCTTTATATTTTTCCTTGTTTCATTAAAAAAAAATCATTCTCTTTCTTCATGTTTGACAAAAAAAAATAAACAACAATAATAATTGCTTTGCAAAAATCATTAAATATTCTAAACGGGCTTAAGTGCGAAAATATTCAAATGAGTAGAAAAATTTGTTTAGTCATAGAAATTAAAAACATCTACTTATCTATTTTTCTGTTTATTATGCTTACATTGCCTGAGAAAAACATAAATAACAAAATCCAATTGCGGTTTATCTCTGACTCAAAATTTTCAAACGGTGATCAAAGCTTCAGAATAAAATTTCGAAGAAAACAACACATACTCGTATTCTTCATTTGAATTTGTCCTCGAGGGAGCAGCTGTTTTTATTTCTGGAATCCTGCAAACTTTAAATAATTTAAAAGTTTAAAAGTTCATGAGAAGATTATAATTACTTCGAAAAACTCCACTCACAGAATTAAATTCCTTTTGTTTCTGATTTCTTAGCAAATAGAATAAACAAGACGCTACTTATTTATTCCAAACAACATAATGAGTTTTACTTCTAATATATTTCTCTGGGAGTTGAGTGAATAAATTTGAAATAAAATGAAAAGTTAGGGCACTTAAATTTAATCTTTTATAAATATATCTAGTTGTAAGATAACTCCATTTCTTGTAAGTAATCTTAAATTGCTTGTATTTATGCAAAATAATTTAAGAATCCTAATGGGTTTAACAGTTACCTATATACAATATCTAATTACCTATATGTAATAATATACTTTTATATAGCATTGGAAATCTTATTAAGTGTAAATATCTTATAATTAATTTTTGAGTTGATTCAAGATGAATATTCAAACAACTTATTACTTATGTGTATGATAGCATATTTGTGGAAATTTTTAAACTAGTAGGTAATATTTTTTCTTAAAGGGAAATGCACATATGCATAACAATTATTTATTACCATCTGGGACATTGCTGCGCATATTTCACGCGAAACTGTCACTCAGAGAAAAACAATTTATTGAAGAAATAGGTTATTTAAGGCATCTCAGGGGTGTTAAATTTTTCTGGAGGTCTGAAAATCTAAACAATTTTCAAACAGGTATAGTTCTTTTAAATTTAAATTAAATTATTCGAATATTCTACACTTTATTTATAAAAGAATGGGGCTTCAGAAAAGTATAAAATGTTTAAAATATAATAATAATTTTAAAAATCATAAGCATATGCAAATTCTATGATAAATATTAAGTATTTTTTGCGTTGCACACGCTATTTTCTAAAATAGTAGCCTCTGATGTATAAAACTTTGTAGGATTACAAAATGCATCATACTCTTTAAGCCCTGCCTAATTTTACTTTATATATCTTTTGTATTTCAAAATATTTGTATAAAACATTGCAATTTTTTAAATATTTTTAAAAAATGTATATTTTTTATTTATTAAAATATGTAAGTTATTATTCTATTTATATAAAAATAGCTACAATGTAATGATAATACATTTAACTTTATTAAAACACTTATAGCTAGTAATTAAAGCTACTATTTTAGAAAATAGTATGCGTGACGTAAAACTTAATAAATATTTCTTATAGTTAAGTTTCTTATATTCATATGTTTATAATTTTAAAAATTATGATTATATTTTAAACATTTTATACTTTTCTAAAGCCCCATTCCTTTATAAATAATGTGTAAAAGACTCGAATTATTTAAATTAAATTTAAAACAATTATACCTGTTTGAAAATTGTTTATATTTTCAGACCTCTAGAGAAATTTAACACCCCTGAGACCTCTTAAAAGTTATTTAACTTAGAGCAAAATTTTTTTGTCCATTATTGTTTATATGTATTGATTGATCACACATTTTCATTAAACAAAAGATATGTTCAACAAAAATTGACTGATGTTGAGACTTTACATATACATATAATGGTTATCTATCTATCTATCTATAATCATTATGTGTTCAAAACACAAGTATTTAGTGATAGTAATCAGAAGAAAGGGGAAGTATTTTTAGTTACTTTAAAGATAAGAAACATCGTTATATTCAGTGAAGAGAGTGTTCATAATTTATCACAATTTGATCAGCCTTTCTCAGTTTAATTTATAAAAAAATATATCGCTGCCATAATGAAAGTTTTATTTTTAGGAGTGTGATACACTTTTCCTCCTTCCTAAATCTGATATTTTATCAAAGATTTTTCCTTGAATGACAATGTTCTTGAAAAAAGTTTCAAATTCATTATAATCAATAAAATAATTAGTATTTAAAAATACAATATTATTTAATGAAAAAATGTACATTTTCATTAATTAATAAATCATTTATTCCTGTATCAATAGAAAGGTAGTAATTAAAGGATTACGTAAATGATTTACAGGAACGATGTAACTGCATTTTACATTATAACTTAAAGTTTATTAGTAATTTATTAGCATGATTAAGTTTATTAAGTTTATGCCTTCCACTATTTCTCATTTGAATGTAAATAAGTCTTTATTTAACAAATGTGTGCATAGTCATTCACATAACAGAATATGGATTATTTGCATTTAAATAATACCGAAGGTCATTCGCACTTTATGGAAACGATTTTTACAGTTAATTTGTATCTATAAATGCCGTATTTTTTGACGCTTTTCTTCTGTCTGATAGCCATGATTCTTAACATTAGCTCTAGCTAGAATTTTCCATGAAAGTAAACTTTTCCTTAGTACTGTAATGCCAATTTTATTCCATAGAATCGTTTTCCAAAGTTCATTCAGTGTTCTTGGATGCTGTTTTCCTAAGGCTCGTTTTAACAAACCAAAAGCATAGAAGTTCATTGGAGAAGTGTCAGGTGATTTTACAAATATTTCACTATATGAGATGCACTTTGTTCCTCTTTATGATCCTTTCTTTGCGAAATAAGGGCAGTTGGCTTAGACGTGTGAGTGTAGGTAGTGTGGTGGTGGTGTATAGAGGCTTTATTCATATATGCTGGTCAACTTTGTCAATGTCTTTTCCATATAATTCTTGAATTTATTCATCAAAAATTTATTCTAAAATATTCTGCGGATAGTAGAGCAAATTAATATTTTGGCTTTACTTGAGTCTTTTTTTTTATTTTTAATTTACCATTGTATCAAATCCTGCAGTTATGATTTCTGTCGGGAACTTTTCTGTACACTGACGAAGCCATTTCGTCCGATCAATCTAGTCTGTTGGGCAATAGAAAGTTGATCTTATTTCATTACAGTCACTTAAATATACTCATACCACATCGAGTGTTATCACAAATTTCCATTTTTAAGCAGCTAGGTGTTTTTCATGTAACCTATAACAATTTGGTTTTTTTTCAGCAATATGCTCTTGCAAAAGCAGATGAACTCTAGGTTTAAATAACTTTTTAAACTTTAAAAGTATATGAATGATTTTACTTACAGTGCCGGAAGACATTCCTATTTTCGATGCAACGGATCTTTGAGTTGACGGATTTTCTTTAGAATCAGAGACTTCACTTTCTTGATAGTTGCCTGCGTTCTAACAGCCTTAAGATGAGGCTTAGTGGACATGTTCTAATTTTTACTTTTAGCTAGACATTTTTCCCTTTCACATTTAATATATTATAAATACACTTTTATAAATGCAATAACCGAGACTTTACACTGATTTATAATTTTTTTGGTGTGAATATTTCTTCTCGAAAAGCTTAGTTATGTAGTATAAAGAGCCATATATCAATTTTAGGAGCCATTTCCAAAATAAAACTTTTATTTTACATTCTAGTGGAAAGAAAACATTAGCAAGTGATTAATATGAGTTGCCAAAATTTTATCTTAAAATGCAAACGAGAAAATGAGTTACAAAATCATTTCCATAAAGGGCGAATGACCTTCTGTATATGCGGACACCAGGCGTTGGCGACCCATGGTGCACTTGCTATATTTGGCACAAAGTACAATTCTGAGTGGCACTCTACATCAATCTACAAAAATATCAGATAACATTAAATCGTCTCTCTTCTCTGATTCAAGCATTTTCGTTCCTCCTCAATGCGAGTATTGAGTATAATTTCAGTAGAAAACAGAAATTAGTTCAATGTACGTCATGTGATATAGGTTGCTTTTAACTTTACGATACGTTCTTAGATTTATTCTGAAAACGGTAAAATCCTAGGAGAACCCACTGCTGTTTTTGGCGCTAAAAAGTTTTCGCCAAAAAGCGCCAAATTGAAGGTTTTCAAAAGGCGTCAATGACGAAAAACTCTTGGGAAGCGCATGCGTCAGCGGGGGGAAGGGGGGATGAAATGGGCGTTTCGCGAAGATGAAATCGAATAAATACATTAAATTAATCATTATATAAAGAAAAAAAAACGGAGAAAGCAATGAAATTCATTTTAAAAAGCATTCTAAAACCAGTGTGTACAACATGATTTACATTTTTAAAAAGGACGAAAGAGGCGTTTCGCAAATATAAAATTGAAGAAATACATGAAATCAATCATTTTAAAAAATTTTAAAAGGCACTTACCTTACGCTTGCATTTCGTCATGTTCCGTTGGTGGATACACCCTTGCGATGGATGCAAGGAATTCATGAAAATTGTCATCCACCAACTTGTGACCTATTCTTATTAACTTTCAAGTCATTCACCACGAACGCATTCATGCTCTTGCCAAACCAATATCTCGTCAAACGCAAGATAATAGTTATAGCAAGTTTGCTTTCGCTAAACCAAGTGCCCTTTCTCACACTCCGAACAACGTCGTGGCGATTATCTTTCGACTGGTTGCGGCAACGCCATTCGTAGCCGTCAACCGTTCCCTTTCGTTCTTGCAAACGCATATTTTTTTTACACCTCGGACATTCATAACGAGAAGCAATTAAATTAGCTTTCATACACCATTCTAACGTCTCTTTCTTCCCCTTTGTGCCCAGGAGCACAAAGAAACCTGTCGCAGCCTCACTTTCAATTAATTTCCTTTCACACGCCATTCTTAACAACAACCGGTGGAGAGCAAACCTTCTCAAACGAAGTCAAATGTCAAAATGACGTTTTTTCGGAAAAGGCGAAAAACGTTGTACTTTTTTTAAGGTTGCCATTTCTTTTCGGTGAATTGAAAATCCAAAATTTTGGATGAAATGGAAGGGTTACCATATTGTAACCTTTATCGCTCAAAATTTGGCGACCAAAAGTGGGCCCTCCTAGGATTCAACCCTGAAAACTTATATTTTATTTAAAAGTTATTGCAATTTTTACCTACATATTTAATGAAATAGCCTTTAAAAAATAGAGCGGGATGTTTGCGGTCTTCTAAACTCTTAGACTACTGAACATGGATTCGTACAGCAAAAAAAAAAAAAATATGCTTCATGTATGTTATGCCTTTAAGAATTCAGGTGAGAAATGTGAAATTATTCAAACAGCTGATACTGGATATAAAATCAAGTTACAATATATTTCTGTCTAACAATTGGAACCAAACCTAAAGCGAACGAATCTTGATTTTTAATTTCCCTTTATGAGCATCCCAATGCAAACTTTTCACAGATGGTGATAGGATACGCAATTAATACATAATAAAACTCTCTATATGTGTTCTTGACATTTTCCCCTCATTCCGAATGAATTACTGCGTGAATCGAGTTGCTTAAATTTTTTTTCTGCTGTGTGGCATCCTGAATCATATTGATGGATTGGTTAGGCACACCCGTGATCTAGACTATCACATTCTAATTCAGACAAAATTATAATATATATATAATTATAAATATATATTGGTGTAATTCTTGTTTCGTAAAAAATATACTAGTTTGATTTAATATGAGTGAGTAAATATGGAGTTTAGAGAAAATGAAAATGAATCACTGGTATTGTTATGTTGGATCAGTTGCTTTGGAGACCTTTTAACGGGCTATTCCAACGAGATTTTCAATCCAGAACTAAATGGTTTTCAATCCAGAAGTAAATTTGAGTTTTTACATTAAGGTTTTGTTGGAAGTTTAACTGCCATCTTCTTACAGAAGAAACGTTATGTGCCAAGGAATTGTGTTGTAGAAAGTAGGCCAAAAGCATTTTGATACAGTAGATTGCATTTATACTGTCTTAGTGAGTTAGTATTTATATTTTCATATATATAACAGTTCTTTTCCAATACAATATAGCTAGGCATTTATTTACTATTGAAAAAAAAATTAAATTGTGAGGTTATCCGACCAGGGTTTGATTATAATAAAAACCAATTTGTATGTTACTACGTGAATCATTATCAGCTTATTGAAAGATCCGTATCAAAATGCTCACAGGTCATTTGGTGCTTTCAGGTAAGCAACATTTAATTTTAGAATTGGGCAGTAAAGATGATCTTCCCCTCATACTTTGAGTTAGTAGATTTCTAAGTATTTCGTTGAATATTCGTATTTAGTTCCTATTTTTGCAGGATTTGATTCAAAACCTTATAAATACAGAACCTTCGGTGCTATATTATCAAGTTTTGGGAGAATCGTTACATACTTAGTCATCAGACCACACCCTTGTTGAACTTTCTTCGGAATATCTTGAACAACAGGTGAGAAGATGAACTTCTCCACTTTCCTCTGAGTAAACTTGTCAACTGTTTTACTTGAGGAAGGGCGTAAAATACAGTTACCTAATATGAAAAAGTTATAGACGTCAAAATATTGTTGTTTATATTGTTTATGATGGTTCTCAACATCGAATAAAAATAAATCAGATTTTAAATTTTTATAATTATTTTTTATTGTTTCTACAGTCTTTGAGTATAGATAGAAACAGTCTTTGATGATTAATTAAAACAGCATCTCTTATATGAGAAGACTTATGATGGAAAAGGTTATAATGAGAAATATTGCTTTTAGTTTGGATGAGTAAATACATATACATTGACATATACGCACCGTAAGCTTGTGTGTAATGTATTGTTACATAGATTGAGGCTCGGGGATTTTATTCTATCAGTTTAAACATTAAAACAGTTCTTTAAGAGCGATGGAAATTTTTTATAGAAAAAAAAATCTTAAAATACAGGATACAACTGAAAAATTTGCAGAATAAGCCCCAAATGGTTTTCACACCTTCTACTGCTCTCAGACACAGCTATCATTATCTAAAAATGGGAGTATGTAAAGCTAAAGTTTAATCACAAGCAATCTCTCGTTCGTAGACAAATCAACAGCTCAAGTAAAACTGATTCAGTTTCAACGAGCGACTCCTATTTATAGTCTGCACAGCCACCTTTTGGCTCTTTCTCGAAAGACCTGCTTACTTTATTGATCGTGATGTGAATAGATTTCTCCAGTAGTTTCCAGAAGCATCGATATGATAGCCAAGTCCCAAAAAAGGGTCGCTACCCCGCTAAAGGGGTAGTGAACTCACTAATGTGGTCGCTAAAACTGACGGCAACTTCGATGTACCCCGAATTTTTCGTCAAGTTTCCATTGAATCCCCTTTACAATGTCAGAGGCTTGGAAATATTGCAATTTTATCATAAAATAAATACAACAGAAAGTAATATTAAAGTATTAAACATCCAGATATGAATTGTTTACACTATTTTAAGCATTAATTACGCAACATTCGTAACGGTACAGGGAATTGTGTTCCAAATTTAAATACTCAAGTTTTATTTTAATATGGCATTTAAAATATAGCTTTGTTTTCATTTGCATTTCTTAATTTAAAAAAAAAAGTCGTCAGATTTAGAAAAACACTCTTCATCATTATTTAATATAACTCTAACTTCTCAAATTGATCATCTAGCAAGTTTTATTTGGCATTGGTGTAATACATGTTCCTTTTCATTTGTGAATTAATCAATCATTCTGTGTATTTTCTGTCTTTTCTCATATAATGAATAAGATTGACTTACTTTTCGACTAAACAATACATAGAGACGAAATAGTTGTGCTTACCGATCTTGTAGAAGTATAATAATGGTGGCAGAAGTAATGTTCGTATAAACCCTTTTCCACGTGTGTGCTTTCTAAGAAACAAGAGTAACTGTTGACACTTTACCAAAGTCTGAAAAATATACCCTTAACAGGGAAGTCTTTTGTAGAAATGAAGCCATGATATCTTGTCGACTTTTTTGTTCGATAGAATTTTCTTTCAAGCAATGAAACATTTTTCTTTTCTTATCCTTTCTCTTTTTTGAAGACAATTTTATTTTTTTCTTTAGTTTCTTTTATTTCTTTTTACAATATTTTTTATGTCTCTCTTCAGTTTCAAAGTAATTTCTTTTTTTTTCTTAATGAAAAGAATTATTTTTTTAATATCACTTTTTTTTCTTTATACTTATGTGTTCATATGTGCATATTAAAAAGAGATGTTTCACAGATATTCTGCGTATATATAAATAATTAAAATTTCTCTTGCATTTAAATAGTAAAATCTACCTTATATTTATTTAAGTTACCAATTTCTTCTTTTTTCTCAAAGAAATCTTAATTATTGGATATCATTACCATATTCATTCTTATAAAAGCTTTTAAATGTATAAAAGTGAAATATTCAGAAAAACATATGTATTTTTATCTGATGAAATATATACTTTTACTGGCCTAAAAAGAATCAAGTGAGTATCATTATAAAAGGGATTACACACACACACTTTTGATACTATTTATTTAGCTCACTAATTATGTTCTATATAAGAATAAATAAAAACATACTGTATAGATAATTCAGAAATCGAGTTATAAAATATTAAAAAATAATCTCAACGATAGGTACGCAAATGCATTAGTTTGTATATTTAGATTAAAATTCTACTTTCAAATGTGTGATTCGTAAATAACTGCACAAGTTTATACAAATGAATAAAAATGTCGCTATGTATTAAACCTGTGAAAATAAGCATTAATTTAAAGGATGTATCTAGTGAGTCTTATTTGAAACATAATTTCTTTCTGAAACTTAAATTTAATATTTTTTACTCCTGAAACGTCTAGAGCAATTAACTGACTAAATAAGTGTAGTGTATTTACAATGAAATATGGAGAAATTAATTAGCTTTGTTTGATGTTCGTTATGGAATGCTTGGATAAAAAGTTATAACGTTCATTAACTTCCCGTAATGTATAAATATTCCCAATATGATATACTTCTAATTCTTTAAAGATGGAGACATTTTTAATTCGCTTCAGTAAGTTAACTTTTTTTCTTGAATTTTGACGAAAATGTATGTTTGCCTTGTAAGATAAATTGTAAGAAAGCCACAAAATATATATTTCGATGTTTAAAGAAAAGCTTGGACTGTAGTAATTGATAAACTAAAATGATTGTTGTAAAAGTAAATGAACTTTAAATCTCACCAGGCTTTGTTTTTAAACTTTCAGCTTCACTCTTTTCATTTATTCAACTATAATTTCAAATGTGAAATATTTTATTTTTTTAATAAATCCATGTATTAACATATTTTTAGATATCTTGATTTGTTTAAGTTTCCTTTAATGGGGAACTCGTTAATAACTATCGATTTTTGAAGCTGAAAATTCTTAAACTTGTGAACGTCAAAAGTCATTAAGTAATAATACTTTGCCTTCTGGAGAAAAAACATTGAAATCAGAAAATGTAGTGTTAAGTAGTAAGCTTTTAAGGGCAGAGCTTTGTCAATTGAACGATAAAATATTCTAAGTACTTTCAAGTGCTAGTAAAATTCATCTTATACTCCAAAATGGATTATACAAAAGTGTACAAAAATATAACACCACCATCTTCAATGCTCAAACTCGCAAAAACCTTTCAAAATAATTGAAAAATTATACAATTACATGAAAAGTTTAATGAGTGTGCATCTGATGCATTGCCAGCGTTTGCATCTGCTTGGGGGTTCATAAATCTTCAGTGAAAGGAAATGATTGCCCCATTTGTGCATCTTGAATGAAGGTGTCTTTTGTGCATTTGCACACCAACTGGGGCTCATGTGCATTAAATCACTAACTAAAAACTCACTAAGAAAGTCATTTTACTGACATTGTCTGTAGAGGATTTTTCTACATTCGCGATATCCAAATGAATCAGCTGCAACCAATCAAGTCTGTTTGGTTAGCTCACAAAATTCCGTGAAACTGTCTCAGTAAACAGGAAGTCGAGAAGTGAGTGCTAAAATAAATCGATTGCAGAGAAAGGGTAGTGTCTTATTGGTCCGTGACTTAGAAATAGGAATACAGCATCAGTAGATCTGAAGGTTGTATGAGAATCAGAGTGTGGTGAGAATGCAAGCAATAGTGCTGTTCTCAAACCTTTGATTTCAAAGGGACTTTGAAACACTACCCACGAAAGTGGACTGTATTTACTGCAAAACTGAGAGCCAATCGGTTACATATATACTAGACCATTTAAGGATCTAAAAGGATTTCTGAACAATAAAACGCAGCTTTAATCTTCCTCAATCAAAATTCTCCCTCAATGGTTTGGATTGCCTACAGGTATTTTGTCCTTGAGCTCATTAAGAATTTAACATTGACTGCAGTGAGGCATTTTGATGTTTTACTCATTTTATTCTAAGAATTATTACACGCAAGGTACCCTTAATTATTTATAGCGTCTGCATTTTTTAGACAATAATGATTCTAATAATGTTAGTAATTAAAAATATACATAAGATTCTTAGAAAAAGAGATCGCTGTAATAAATTTCTTAAATCATACATTTGTAATAAGTGTAAAAATTCAAAAATATTAATACATTTCATTTGCTTTACTTTATTATGTATGTCCCTAGAATTTTACTTATTTCGATAATTATTTGATTTTGTTACAGTTTTTAATTTTGATTTTTGTATTATCTCTTTTTTTAAAAAAGAAACAGATACGTAATTTTTTTCGTTTTCGTAATTTTTTTGCGTGTAACATGTTACTAAATACTTTAAAAATTAAATTTGTAATAAATGATTTTCGTAGGTATGCAACATTGTAACTAATACTATTTAGTTCCGTTTTCATAAGAGGGTTTAATATATATATTTTTTTACTTATGGCAGTGCTTCTCAAACTTTCAATATTCGTGACCCAATATTCAATCATAACTTTCATCGCGCCCCCCCCTCATACAATACACATTAATAATTTACTTTGGTGCTAAAACTACGATATGACCTTAACCTTTCAAGTGCTACCGGCTTATATAAACGTATCACTTTCCAAAGCGTTAATTTCATTGCACGTATATATACGTCTTTCCGAAGTGCGGTCTTTTCTGTTGACTGATATCCATAAAATTATTCTGAAGGTTTTGGAATGCAATAAAAGGACTTTGACAATGTTTGCGAAGGATTTACTTTTATTTCAGATTATTTGCTTTTTTATTCCTTCCCCCGAACCCCAATACATCACTTATGCGCGCCTATGTGGAAAACGGTAGGCATTGGGAAGCAAATCACGTAACTTTTAATCGGTAATTCAGAATTTAATTTAAAACCGTACAAATTGTCAAAATAAGTGATAATTTTTGTATATAACTTTATATAGGAGAATCCCATGGAGTCACTGGTAGTTATTAATCATGTTCTTAACTTAACATGGTTAAATTAGTTATAAAATATTGTGTAGCACTGATACAATTATAAGTGTAATATATCAGTGTAAATGTGTGTTTTTTTTTTTTTATTATGTCAGAACGTATTTTGTTTGTTTACTTCACATAAACTAATAATTTTTTAAATAATCTTTTATTTTTGATTTTTCAATATGCTTGCACCCCCTTGTAGAGTAGTCACGCCCCCCAAGTGGGCACGCCCCACAGTTTGAGAAGCCCTAACTTATGGAACATGCTGATTTAATTTTTTTACAAATTTATTTTAGCACTTTTACATTTATTAAACTACTTCACAATATCTTTAAATGTATTTTCTCTTCTAAATTTTATTTCCGTTATTTAATGCGGGTAAAAAGGGGAAAGGTTAACTCCCTGAAACATTGTTTAACTGGATTAGTTTAATTCTAAGCTTAAGAATTTGTTTAAATATTGTTATGATTATTATTTTCCTATTTTCTTGATTGAGGGTTTAGTTTAAGTTATATATTTTTTGTGAAATGGTATATCAATGTTTATATATGTATACATAAATAAACCATTATAAAATCTGTATAATAGCATAACTTTACCTATTATGTTAAGTATTGATTTTTTTCTACATTTATAAAAATATTAGTCATTCAGTAACATGGAATTTTTAAGTTTGTGTTATTTTCAGGTAACATGTTTTGCTTATGTTTAACTAAAGTATATATATATTTATGAAATCTATCTTAAGAAAACATTTTATCTCTATAGATAAAATCCTTAAAAGTATAAAATTCTACAAAAATCTCCTGTGCCAGTCAGCTTTCGTTTATTCTTCAGCACACTTAAGAAAATACTTAAAAAAACTTAACTAAAAATACAAACAGTCTATTTCAGATCACGAAGAGTGAACCCTGTATGGATTTTTCGATACGAAGCTCGCCAAGCTTGAGATCTGCATTTCACTAAAAATTCAATAATGATACCTAACTCTTCAAGAATATTTTATGCCCGGCGATCATACTGAGACAGGGGAAAAGGGAACCAGTGAAACTTGCAGGTGCATTACAGATGTACCTGTAGGGAGGAGAAAAAAAAATCTATCCTATTTGCAATCAGGGGGAAAGTAGGGAAATTGAAATGAAAATTCAGAAAAGAAATGATATACCAAGCTTACACACGAATGGAAATTGGAGGAAATGCGTTGGAATTTATTTTGGTGTATAAAATCGACTCTATCTTGGAAACAGTTTTATTTGGGGAAAGAAATCATGCATATTTTTTCATTGAAATGCATAGAAAAATATCTGAAATTTAAATCCACTGTCAACATTCCTTTTCTTACTTTAGGTATTATTTGCGGTAAACAAAATAATGTTTGTACTTTTTGCTAGAATTCAGAAATTAAATCGTTAGCGTAGAGAGGGAATTTTTGAATTTTAATGTCCACACACACACAATTAAATTGTCGTTGAGTACTGCTATTTCTTAAGAGTTATAAATCGCTCATAATTTTTTATGTTATTTTAATAAACATAAAGCAGACAGATTCAACTAATTTATACACTTATGCTAACAAATATGTCTATTTATATTTTTTGAGATCTAACATCTTGAAATGAGAAGTCAATCCATTTATTTGAATTTAGTAAATATATGAATTTATTTTCCAAGCTCTTTCATAAGTAAAAAGAAATATTTATGTCTCATTAATTAAGCATGACTAAAGAAATTCTCAAAAAAGAGCAAAGTTTAATATGACTACTTTTAAACAATTTTTCTTGTTTAAATTATAAAAATTAATCATATATAAACATTTCTTGAAAAGAACGTAATGATGTTCAGATCTGAAGTATCAATTTTAAAATTTAAGACATTTTCCGCTTATTTTTTATAATAGTTTTTGTAATAACTTAAAATAATTCTTGTTCTATCCAGAAATCCTTTTAAAGTTAGTTAAAGTTAAAAAGGGAGTTAATCTTTCGATCCATGACTGACTGAGTATTCTTTTAAAATACGTTGGGCTTATAAAGAATTATACTGTGTATTATTACAAAAAATATATTAATGTACGAAATATAGTTATATGAAAACATATTCAGAATAATTTTAAATATTTATTTTTTTATTAATAACTCAACTTCAGAATTCAACTATTATTAATTTTTCTTTCTTTTTCCTGCTGCTACGAAATTAAATTCTAAATTAAGACAAAAAATCCAGAATTTCCAAAATAGCGATCTATTTCTAGGAAAAATTAATATGTTGATTTCTTACATAAGAGTTTGAAGAAATGCCCTCCTTAGAAGAAAGAATAGCCATCGCGTTCCTGGAACCTGGGAGGTAAACATAGGAAGAGGTGCGTCAGCTGCTAGTCGGAAAACAACCACCAACAAGGGCTAATACCAGGCTACTTGTGAAAATATTCAGATAAAGTCTCTCGCCAGCATCCTCAAATGTTGATCAGCTTCAAGGATGTTTTTCATCCTCCACACTACCAGTTCGTCTGGTCCTATTTGGCTATTTTCCGTATTTTCTCTGGCACAGATGACACAACTCTTCATATGTTTTGCCACCCTGTTTTCACACACACACACACACACACAGGAACCGACGGTTAGTCTTTCTTCTAAGGCAGGGATGGCAAACCTTTATGAATCAACGTGCCATTTTTGTTTAAGAAATGTTTAATGAGGTATAGACGAGCCGTCAAATCATTTTGATTTGTAATTTTTTGGAAAATAATAAAACTAAATACTAACAAAAACTCAAAAGTCTATATTTACTATGAAAAAATACATTTTGCACAATATAGTATTAAACGTTTTAGTTATACGTGTAATTTAAATTAAAGTAACATTACTATGACATCTGTGTTGCAGATTAGAAGGCAAATAACTTATATTAGGATTGTAAGGTGTTACTTTTAGTACAATGCATGCTGAATTGGAGCCCTCTGCCAAACGATTTCTAAGCGAATATTTAATGTTATTCATCTCTGAAAAGAATGACTCGAAAGCCTAGGTAGATGAAAATATGATTGAAATAGCGTGAGCTAGCTCTTTCAAATAGTTAAATGTGTCTGGAACCTTTTTACACACTATATTTTACATACAATTGTTCCAGAACATAAAACACACACCGCTTTGTCACCTTTACTAAGCACATGCCATGTTTCTCGGTCCACCAAGTTTGAAATTTTCTGTTACACTTAACTTCCTTGCACTTACGGTTTTTTTGTTGAACTAGCCATGTTAAATAAGTTAAAAATCGTAAATATAACACAAATAAACTTTAAAATACAATTGAGTCAACGAAATTTAATATGCTATGAGTAGTCAATCACATTATTAGCAATTGTAGTCCAAGACGTAACTAAGGCAAGACAATAACAAACGAGTGTGCTCCCAGCCACACCACAAACAATTACTCGCTTTTGATCGTAATACTTTATAGTGAATTTTGTTATTTTGAACTAAAATGCAAACCATTTAAATTAGTTGAGTGCCCAAAATATTGTGCCGTGTGCCACCAATGGCACGCGTGCCATTGGTTCACCATCTCTGTTCTAAGGAGAGCATTTCTTCAAACACATGTGAAAGAAATAAAAAAAATTGCGTTTACATGGAAAGGGATCGTTATTTTTGGAGCACTCTGTATTCTCTGAAAGAATCCCGTGCAAAATATTCACGTAATCAAAACTACTTGTAAACCAATAAACTGTACTTCAATATATAATATTTTGGTTTATTCAAGAAAACATAGTGGCCGTGGTAGCTTAAAGTCATCGCAATAAGCTCTTGTCCACCGTGTCATGAGTTTGAGTCCTAATGCCACTGAAGATCCGCCGTTAAATCTATCATAACTCAAAGTCCTCCCGTAGGTGTGGTCTGCTTTTATCGAGGGGGAGTGTCAACCCAGGTGAAGGTTTTGTTACTTGATCGTGGTTCAAAATTACGAGGCTCCTCGCCAATATCCCTTGTGTTGTTTTATAGTGCGATGTTAATGAACACTGTATCGAGAACATGTAAAACAGGAAATATACTCACCAAAATCCTCAAAACGTTTTAATCCACTTAAAACTTTACTCACATATTTGAAATCAGTGATTTCTCCCCCAAAACGTTTTTAACGGAAGCTAGCCGTAATTATTTGTACGTAGTCCTTGAATATATATGTATATATATATATATATATGTGTGTGTGTATAGTAATATTAGTAATTAAGATAAAATATCAAAATTTATACCTGAAAATAAGCAACTATTTTAAAAGATTCTTTCTCTCCTTTGTGTTTTAAATTTCATATTTTCATGTAAATTTCACTCATATTTATAAATTAAATCGTGTTTGTATGCAAAGTCCTCGAATGGTATGATTAAAATATTAGAATAGATGCGCTAACTCTCTCTCTCTCTCTAACATATTTTCTGTAGTATTTATATATATATATATATATATGTACAATATTTTTTAAGAAAGAAAGAATTTAAAAAAAGGGCATTGTACATTAACAAACAAAATCCCTCACTGTTTTCTTGGAGAAAAATATGGATGTACTAATATTTCAATGGATTAAATATATTATATTCTCCAACATTTATTATAAAACACGTTTTCTGGAAAAACGTGATTGAACCTACTTGTATTATTGTTGTTTTCAAGGGTTTAGCGCTAACAAGAAAAAAAACAATGAAAGATATATTTTAACTAGAATTTATTGTCTTACAAAAATCAATAATAACATTGAAGTTCATATTTCGAATAGATTTTTAAATGTTTCGCCACCGCAATTGTAAGAATGAATATACCGCGGATGATCAATAACTTAATTTTATTTTCTTTCGACACAATCCAAAGCATAAAAGTCGAATTATTTGTTTAGTAATGAGTTTTAAGGAAAAAAATATAATACACGTAATAATTGTGTGTTAACTATTTAAAGAGAACTCAATTTTTTTAAAGATATTAACGAGATAAGAAAAGTATATAAATAAATAATGCAATTTTTTTTCCTTTTATTTATCAAGGTTATTTATTAGAAAAATTATTTGGTAAATTTCTAATAACTTCCACTGTTTTTCTTCATAATTATATTTTACATATAGCTTTTAAAGTATGTTACACTTTAAAATCAAGTAAACCTTGTGAAAAAAATGTTTTTAATGTTTAATTAAATTTATTAAAAACAAAAAAAAAACACCACATTAATAATTCAGAATTGATTATTAAGATATTTAATCTAATCTTAATACTCTATTTTTTTAAAAAAATATTTTAAGAAAAACATGTTTTGCAAATATTGTACATTAAAAAAAATAGAAATTACATGTAAATAAATAGGATGGGGATATAATATTTATTCACACATTATAAACTGTCTCATGATTATAATGACATATAATGCTTCATTGATATTCAAGAAACTTCGTTTAAAATGTAAACTCAATAGGTGGATTACATTTATTCCAATTATATATAAATAATACAATAATTCATATAGATTACGCAAGCAAAGAAAACCAATATGTATATTAATTTCTGCTTGCAATTGAATTAATGCAGCACAACATTCACTCTCATTACTGACGAACAAGTTCATTCTGCTAATGAGCGACTAAGGAGCATTCATAGCTGTGCAATCCTCTGCTGCACACTGCAAAATGTACGAAGCTTAGATTGAGAGTTTGATGAGGAAGTATGTTAAGAATCTAGTGGGCTTTGCAATTATATTGCTCAGCTTGCAATGTAATAAAAACTGTACTTATATGCTCTGAAATCCATATTTTGGTCAAATACTTATAGGATATCTTAAGTAATGCATTTTTTATCATTACTTATATAAATAAGAGGTTTAGTACTTGAATGATGTAATAAATTATTTTAGACAATAACTTAATTTTATATTAAAAGTTATATATATATATATATATATATATACGCATAAGTTATTAATTATCATTCCAGATCATTGAAATAAATATGCAAAATCAATGAACATATAAAATGTGTAGTAACATACCTCAAATGAATTATATATATACAGAAATAATCTTTATCACATTGAACATGATATTTTAAGTTACATTAGACTAGTATTTTAATTTGCATGGGAACATGAAATTAAACACATTCAACAAAAGTTTATCATTATTTGGTTTTTTACTAATCATATTAACTTATTAGCTTTAGTTGTAATATATTGTCACGGAGTTCGAAAGAAGTACACAGTTCAATTAAACAAACAATTAGATTTATTCTAACGCTTGGAGCTCGATACAACACTGGACTGAGAACATGCCCAACTGGCGATGAACTCTGCTTTTATACACTTCGGAATATTCGAGAAATAACCAGTATGCACTCTAAAGAATGATCTGGATTCATCTAGAACCTAGAGAAACAATACATTAAAAACGGAAACAAAATTCCAGTCTTTGGATAAATCTGCCGGGGCCGGGATTCGAACCCGAGACCTGAGGAAGTTCAGTCCAACGCTCTGCCAACTCGGCTATCGGGACTTGTAGCAAATTATGCGTGTGGCATTGCTCCCCTCGAAAAAGAAGACAACGCCCCGCTGTCATTTTGTTCAAGGGTCTTTATTCTGGAACGAGTGATGGGTCCTTTGTATGATTCTTTGGGAGGAATATCCTCGGTTTCGATTTGCTCGGCGGGATCATGGTACGGTTTCATACGCAGTACATGGACAACTTCTCTTAGTTTTCTTTTTCGTGAAGCAGGATCAAAATCTTGTACTTCGTAAGTCACGGCTGATAAACGGCGTAGCACCTGATACGGTCCGAAATACCTTCTTAAGAGTTTTTCGGAGAGACCGACTTTTCTCACTGGAGTATAAACCCATACGAGATCTCCGGGAGCGTAAGGATACCATTTGGTGTTTGGAATCGTAACGTCGACGATCTTTGTCTTGAGCTCTCAGAGTGTGCACTCGGGCTAGCTGTCGTGATTCTTCGGCTCTGGCTGCTATCTTGGTGATGTTATTGTCATCAAAATCGTTAGGACAGAATGGTAGCATTGTATCTAGTGTCGTTTCCGCTTCACGACCATGAAGTAAATAGAACGGCGTAAAACCTGTGGTCTCTTGTTTAGCGGTATTATAAGCGAAGGTTACAAATGGTAGAATTTCATCCCAATTTTTCTGCTCTACATCCACATACATTGACAACATGTCGGCCAAGGTCTTATTGAAGCGCTCCGTCAGTCCATTTGTTTGGGGATGATACGCCGTTGTGAAACGATGATCAATGTTACACAAGTCGACGAGAGAGGAAACAAGTCTGGATCGAAAGACGGCTCCACGATCTGTGATAATTACTCGAGGAGCTCCTGCGAAGGTTGTCACTATTATCCACGTTTGACGTAATTGTACCCCGCGCCTCCACCAAACTTGTCACGGAGTTCGAAAGAAGTACACAGTTCAATTAAACAAACAATTAGATTTATTCTAACGCTTGGAGCTCGATACAACACTGGACTGAGAACATGCCCAACTGGCGATGAACTCTGCTTTTATACAAGGAATATTCGAGAAATAACCAGTATGCACTCTAAAGAATGATCTGGATTCATCTAGAACCTAGAGAAACAATACATTAAAAACGGAAACAAAATTCCAGTCTTTGGATAAATCTGCCGGGGCCGGGATTCGAACCCGAGACCTGAGGAAGTTCAGTCCAACGCTCTGCCAACTCGGCTATCGGGACTTGTAGCAAATTATGCGTGTGGCAATATTATTGTTAAGTATGCAGCAATAGAATGGAGCTTTTGTATTAGTTGTGAACAGTATTTATACGTAACTCTAAGCAAATTAATAATTAGAGCAAATGAAAATATATTTACATAGCATTACTGCAATAAATCATAGCTACAAAATTATATATAAATATTACTATTAAGATAATGTTTTTCTCATATTGCAAATTATGTTTTTAAAAACTTAGTTCATTTTTAAAGGATATTTTTATAAATATTATTCACTTGAAATATTGCTTGTTTTTGGAAAACCCTCAGGAGTTATATTCGAGATGAAAAAAATAATTATAATTTTTTCCTTGGTATTCAGAAGGAATTATTTTTAAAGTAATTTCTCACAATCTTAATTGCTTCCCCCCCAAAAAAAAATTTAAGAATGATATAAGTTCAACATGCAAGCTGCAAGAAAATTTTAATATATTTTGATTTATAAAGAATATCAAAATATATTAAAAATATGTATTTTAAATCTTTATATGCAAACATGTGTTTTAATAACAGTGATTGATATTAATTCAAAAAATATATTTTATTAGAAATAAACAAGTAAGATATAAAGTACCGAAATGTCAATTGGTCAATAACTATTATTACTCAAAAGTACATGTTTTGTGTATTGCATCCAGATATATAAATTAAATGTCTTAAATTTGAAAAGCAATGTTTTATGTAACGAAAGAGAGGAAATATTCAGTCGTTTTTTATATAGTTCACACCTAAGAAGATTGTTCTAATTTTTTAAAAATTAGCGAGGTTTCTAAATTTAATGACATCTTAGAGGAAGCATCTAGGAAATGTAAAAGCTGTTATTTTCATAAAAATATGTTCGTTTTAAGACAAAAAATTTTCATTGAAGAGAAAATGACAAAGTATATAAATCTGATAGGTCGCTAGAAAATCATTAATCCAACTACATATTAATTATTGGAAACCTCAATGCATAAGAAATTAAATTTCAGTTAATTTCATCAAAAATAATTTTCAATTTTGTATACAAAATATAAGTAACATTAGAATTTAATGAAGAGGAAAATATTCGTACAAATTGTAAAAGTTATAGTACGCATAAGTTTAAAACAAATGTTGGTAAAATGCAACTAAATATTTCATCTAAAACTTATTTCTTATAAATATTTTTTAAAAGATTAATTTCTTCTATTTTATTGTAATACCACTTCTATTAAAGTGATGTGCTAAAACTTAAAAATGTTGTAATTTTTGTTGAGTCAGGGAATGAAAACAAGTATTTGTACATTCAATAAACTTAACAACTAAATTATAATGTACGGCATGTATAAAGAATATCATCAAGAAAACTGCATAATATTTATTATTTTCATTACATGTATCAGTTAAGCCTTTTTTTTGCATGGTTTATTGTTTTTTACGAATATATTTTCAAAAAGAACATTTCACATGTGCAACATTTTTATTAAGTGAAATTGCATACAGCAAAATATCTCTCTTAATTTCTAATATTTTTGCAATAATATGTTTGATAATTTGTTTGACTCAATATCAGGTTTTAACATACACAGTTCTGGATAAAAGGTATGTATATTAATTCAGAGTTTAAGGTATCTGACTACGTTCGGAACCGTGATTTTGCATAAGCGAATAAATGGATAATATTTATGATATTTAGTGTCATTTAGATTAGAAAATGTACATAAAATTGTTTTAAGAATAGTATTACAATAAAAAATTATTTAAATACAATATTTTGACAAAAAATGAACATAGAATGACCCATTTTCAAAATGTTCTCCTTTTATGAAAAATGCTTCTATTATAATAATATTTTGCCTGTATATAGCTCAGACTTCTGTACAGAGGCTCAACTAGAATTTTTGTAATATATAACTTAGAAGTGGATTTATCCATGTTTGTAACTCTGAAAATAATGTGAATTTTTCAAAAACCATAGTTGAGTCTCTGTAAAGAGGTCTGAGCTATATACAGGCAAAATATTATTATAATAGAAGCATTTTTCCCAAAAGAAGAACATTTTGAAAAAAGTTATTCTAAGTTAATTTTTTACCTAAATATTGTATTTAAATACTTTTTTTGTCAAAATGTCCTTAAAACAATTTTATACATGCATTCTAATCTAAGTGACACTAAATATCACGAAAATTATCTATTTATGCGCTTTTGCAAAATCACGGTTCCGAACGTAGTCGGATACCATAAGTGATTTAATTCAATTAGAAGTTGTTAGTGTTTTATTCTTCGAAGCCACTAAGCTTTTATATCATTTTTAATGCATGTAATTTTGGAGAATACTGCTGAATAAGTATGAATTCATTGTACCTCAAGCATGGAATTTTAACAGAAATACCCCTTAATAATTTAAATAAACTTTCAAGTCTTCTAGGGATAGCTAGAAAAAGATGGGGAAATAAAATATTTTTCTAAACATTTGGTTACATTTAATACAAACAGAAAATGTACAAAATATTTTATGAAGAATAAGCCATAATATATATATATATTATATATATATATATATATATATATATATATATATATATATATATATATATATATATATACATATATATATATATATATATAAATTTTATATATGTTACAAAATTTATTAAATTATAAAGCAGATAATACTGTAGAATCTCTTTTATTGCTCTAAAGGAAGGTAATACCGTACTACATAAAAAGTCTAAACATATCCTATATTATTCATTATTCATTTTCAGAAGCTCAGAAATTTCCAGTAACTAAATAACATTTTTGGGAAAAAGAGTACGGTAAAATTGATTTTGCTGGAAACTTTTCGAAGACACGATTACCGAAGATGACTATCACTGTGTGCTTATAAGAATTTGTGTTTTTTTAAAACCATAGTTTTGTTGTTATTCATAATATTACATAAAATATGCAGAGTATTTTTCGAAGTTTTAAAGACATTTTATGAAGAGAAAGTTTGAATCATTTTATATGGTTAGATGTTTTACCTGTTACTTAATAATTTAATATTTGATTGATTGATTATTTATTAACGTTGAATTTTAAAGCAATTCAAGGTCTATACATTATTTTATTTTTGAAAATTAATAGATGATATACAGAAAGGAATAGTTTTATGTAAAAATTTCATTTTACAAATTTAGTTTTTTAATCTTACTATCGTATACTTTGTAATGAATTTGCATTCATTCAAAAAGCGAAGACAATAAACCATAACATTGCTGATGTAATAACATTAGTATATGCAAGCAAATTTTTAGTGAAAATTAGGAAGATGCGCTTTTGTAAAGAAGAAAAAATAAAATTTTCAAATTTTAAAAATCATTACAGTATGAAGAAATCTAGTTCATTGAAAAATCAATAGCACATCTATAATGATAATACTCTAACATAACGTTAAAATTATATTTGTGCAAAAATTTAACGAAGGCTGGACACATTCTATACTATGTATAAGCATGTGTGCCAAAAAAAGTAAAAAAAAACAAAACAAAACAAAAAAGAAAAGAAACCAATAGATAACTTTTCCTTCTTATTATACACAATGTTAAATAAAACTAGATAAATATCTAAGAGTACAGAGCACAATAAGAATAACTTGTAGATAATTATAATATATAATCAAAAAATAATAATAGTATATATACTAAATAGCTATAAGCCTGACAGTATTGGTAAGAAATAAGTAGCTAAAGTAGTATAACAGCAAACTATATTACCATTAAGAATTAAGAATGTAGGTTTAAATATTGTTTTAAGATTATCTAACAATCACAACTGTACTTTGCCTAGATTTCTGGCCTTCAGGGAAAGGAAAAAGGGCAATTAATTTATCATTATTAGAAGACTAAATATACTAACGCTATTATGAAATAAACATTACATTATATATGAGTATTCACACACACACACACACAATCTTCTTTTTGAATTGAACAGAAACATAAAATGGAAATAAAAAAAATAAAACGAAACCAGATTCATTCGACACCACGGACTTATCCCAAAGGAGGAATAAGGAAGCAGAAACTTTTCAACCCATGTTTGTGGAGAATGTTAACCATTTCACTTCATGCCTCCGTTCTCAAACATTTACCGTGACGACGTAGCCAATTCTGTTTTCCGCACATCTAAAGAACATGTTAGAAGCGTGACGCGGAATTGCATTTGTGTTGCGTAGCAACGGATCATCTTGAGGATCTCCCGTACTTTAGTAGTCTTTAGCGGGTTCAATAAGACACACCTTTGAAGCAAAAGTTATTTTCTTCATGCAATAAATAATGCAATTTCTAATTACACTACCATGATTTTACTCAGGGCATTTCATTAATTTTACATTTATTTCAAATGGAATACTTGCCTTTATTTCTTTACTGGATTACGCAGTAGCAATTTCAAAATGCATGGAATTTATAGTTTTATACGTAAAGGGATGAGAGGTGTGGAATTGATTTGAACAGGATGAAAACATGAATATCCAAGGAAAAGTGAGGGATTTATTAATAGCGTTCATAAAAAACTAAGACCTTTTTATTCTTATACTTTTTCCCCGAAAAAGTAATTTCACGATGTATAAAAAATACGTGGGATGTATTTGTGTATGCGAATAGAATTTCAGGATTTGTAAATGGATTTAGTTTCGAGTTTAGAATATTTTACACATCTGAAAATACGAATATTTTAATATAAAGGAATTCTATTACCGATTGGAAAATCTTCAGAGAGTATCATGAAAGAGACGAAGCTTTCAAAAGTAAGTAAAAATAAGAAATTGTAGTGTGAATACATGTTTAGTTTACGCAGGAATGATTTCCATGAATCTTTAAAAGCATACATTTCTTTCATATGAATCAATAGTAGATCAGTGCATAAGTAAAATAAGAAACTATTTTCTTTGAAGAGAACAGGACATTTATTGAAACAATTTTTAATGTAAAATGAAAGGTGTTTTTGTTTTATTAATATTAATTCTGTGATTTTTTAAGGATTCCGACGCATCAAAATACTTTAGTTAAAAAAAGAATTACTGAAAAAAAAAGTAATATATTTTCCTGTTGCATAATTTTTAAGTACTTTATATATTTTATATATATATTTGACTTTATATATACATTTTAAAAACTATTATATAAAGAATACTCCCCCCCACACACAGTTAACATTTACAATTTATGATGGTAAATTTTATCAATTGTGTTTAGATTCTTTATTTTCTAAGAAATAAATAAATTCTTTATTTCGTCTTACGTCAAAATTCTTTATTTTTAAAGCATATTATTTATAGTAGTTCCCCGTCACTACAACTTACATGATGTCAACCCAAGAAGGCTTTAAAAGAATTGTACGACAAGCTTTTACGTACTTCTATTTAAATGTAGCAGAATTAAATATTCGCTTATGATATTTTGAGAAATACTTAATTGTCTTTTTATGTACTGTAAATTTAAAACTCCATTAATGATTAAATATTTATTCGTTAACTTAAAAAAATGTATTGATTGATTGGTTTCCTTTATTATGCATTAAAATATATAGCAAAAAATATCGTTAAAAATATCTTTAGCCACCCATATATAAAATTATCAAAGTATCCTCATCGTAGAAATTCTTTTAAAAATTGTTAGAAACTTTTTTTCCCTTCAAAAATAGAAATATTTCGTTTCACTAATGTCATTTTCTTTGTAATGCTATTTTATATAAATATGCATAAAGGTTGGCTATAAGATTTTCAAATCACCGACACTATCATAAGCTTTTTAATAGATCCAAGGATATCTCAGATTGTTATTGTTTAATTATTTGTAAACAAAGCGTATCTTGATACGCGAATACCGTAAAACACTATTTCGAATTTTTTACTCGCTAATTTTGAACCTAAATGTATAATTTTTCAATATATATATATATATATATATATAGAGAGAGAGAGAGAGAGAGAGAGAAAGAGAGAGAGAAATTTTATACGTTAAAATTTTTGAATAGCGTGTTCACAAAATTTGAAATCTCGTCAATACTGATTATCGCTCTAATTTTCTACCAACCCAAATTTTTATTTCATTAATGTAATAAATAGGAATATCTTCATTTCTCTAGCACAAAATCTGACTCTGATAATTCTAAGTACACACATAATCTTACATCCTTAGAAATTTAGTTTTATAATTTCCATTGGAACGTAATCATTGCAACAATGATATAATTAGGTTCAAAAATATAATTAACTCTATTTAACTTTTCAATCTTGAATGGGTCTAATTGTACCATTTCTACAATATATTTCACTGTAGATCATATGGTTTTTATTATATAATGACATTTTACCATAAATTATTCCAGAAATATGCAATATTTAATATTTTTAGTTTATAGTATTTTCAGGCTTGCGGAATTAATTTTTTTGTAGTAAAAAAAAAGATAGTTTACCTTACTGGGTATAATTGACTGGTTTAACTAATAGTAATGGAAATAGAAATATTTCGTCTATTATTGTCTACTTGTTGAATAAATAATTAACTTTGATGAAACTTTGCGAAATAAAAGAACGTTTACTCCCTTTGAAATTTAATCCTCATTTGTTAGAAAAAACATTATCTTTATTATTTAGTTATTTTCAATGATTCATGACACTGGCGTCATATGTATCAAAAGAGTACAAACCAGTAATCTATTTTCAACTATGCATCAGGACATCAAACTTTCTTATGGAAAAGAAAAGAAAAAAGATTTTATTATGATATTTTATGTATAATATAAAATATGATATAGTTTATATTACAATGAAACTTAAGGTGAAGTAGGTACTACTGATAAATTAGCAGCCAAGTATATATGGTAACGGTAAACTAGGTGATATAGTAGATGTTCATTGCTGTATGATTGCCCTGATTGCGATAAATGTGTTCGTTCTTTTTAAGTATGTAAACCAGTGTTTCTCAAACTGTGGGGCATGCCTCCCTTTGGGGGCGTGATAACTCTACGAGGGGGGTGCGAGCATATTGAAAACTCGAAAACAAAAGGTTATTTAAAAAAATTATCAATTTACTGAAAGTAAACAAACAGAATACTTTCTGATATAAGAAAATATAGAATACACATTTTCAATGATATAATACACTTATAAATGTATCAGTACTGAATAATGTATATTTTATTATTAATTTAACAATACTAAGTTAAGAACAAGTTTGATAATTATCAGTGACCCCATGGGCTTGTATTAACACTTATCTTGATAATTTATACGGTTTATAGCTAATTCCTTAACTACCGATTAAAGGTTACGTGATTTGCTCCTCAATGCCACCGCTTACTACGCAGACGAGTGTATATTAATGTTTTTTTAGTGGAAGGGGGAGGAGAAAAGAAGTAAATGAGCAAATCCTCTGAAATAAGTAAATATTTCGAAACACTGTCAAGGTCCTTTTATTGCATTCCAAAGCCTTCGGAACAAATTAATGGATAGCACTGCACTCCGGAAAGACGTACATATACGTCCAGAAAAGTCATGCTTTGGCTCAGCGAGACGTTTATATACGTCGGCGAGGTTAAAGTCGTATTGTAGCTTTAGTGTCAAAGTATAGTATTATTGAATTCAATACATTGTTATTGTATGAAGGGGGCGCGATGAAAATGATGATTGAATATTGGGTCGCGAGTGGCCATTATTACAATCAAAATCATACATTACAAGCACTGATGTAAACCATTATTACAATCAAAACGAGCTATACAATAGATGTATTTCTTAAAGGAAAATTAGAGAACAGCAGACTGAATCTCACAAAAATATTTGCTTACAATAAGCAAAGTATGTAGCAAATAAACGGGTAAAAACCAGGAAGTTTAAGAACAGGTGCAAAAAAAAAAATGCAGTTAAAATAAAATAAAGAAAGCAAAGTAGTTGTACATCATGCACTGCAATAATCATTTAAATGTGTACTGTAAACATTGTTTGAGATATTAAAAAATTGTATGAATAACAAAGGTAAAGTATAGTAAATTGTAATTAGAGAGAGAGAGAGAGAAGCTACTAAGTACAAAACATCGTTTATACGAACACAGTATCAGATGGGTGCAAAAGAGTATAAAACCCTCAAGTAAGCGGAATTTATAGCAGATAATAAATGTCTACACCCGGGCTGGGCAAGTTTGACTCAGCCTTTCATCCCTTCAGTGGGTCGATAAATAAGTACCAAGCTTGCTTGGGAACTTAACACTGGGGGTTTCACGACAGACTGACCACCTGACCAGAGCGCTTATTCATGCACCTCAGGGTCCAAGGTGGCGTATACTGAGTTGGGCACAGTAGGCCTTGGCCCTCATGGGATGTCGCGCCACTGAGTTAAGTTGAAATGTCTATTCTTATTAATATAAGCTTACAAATACATTAAACATACGATCTAAAAAGATCTGTTGTTGCCTAGAGCAGTGTTTCTCAAACTGTGGGGCGCGCCCTCCTAGAAGGCCGTGGTAACTCTACAAGGGGGGAACGAGCATATTGAAAAGTCAAAAACAAAAGATTATTTAAAAAATATTAATTCATTGAAAGTAAACAAACGAAATATATTCCAACGTAATAAAATATAAAATACATATGTGCACAGATGTAATACACTTATAAATGTATCAGTACTGCACAATATATTTTATAATTCATTTAACTATACTAAAAGTTAAGAATAAGTTGAATAATTACCATTGCCCCCTAATTGACTTGTCATACATAAAATATTTACAAAAATTAACACTTATCTTGATAACTTGTATGGTTTATAACTATTGCCTTTACTGCAGATTTAAAGTTACTGGATTCGCTCCCCAAGGCGACCGTTTTCCATGTAGATGCGCGTATGTGGGGTATTGGGGGAGGGAGAGGAAAAGGAATAAATCAGTAAAATCTTCTCTGAATTAAGTAAATCCTTCGCAAACACTATCAAGATTCATTTATTGCATTCCAAAGCCTTCTGAATATTTTTATGGATAGCATAGCACAGAGAAGATCGTATTTCGGAAAGACGTATATGTACATCAGGGTCAATTAACGTTTTGGTTGAGTGATACGTTTATATACGCCTGTGGCACTTAAGAGATTAAAGTCGTATCATAGCTTTTGCATCAAAGTATAGTATTATTGAATTCAATATATTGTTACTGTATGGAGGAGGGAGCGATGAAAATTATGATTGGAAATTGAGTTGCAAATATTGAAAGTTTGAGAAGTTCTGGCTCATTCAGATGATACCGCCCCACATTGTTATTGTAAGGAGGGGGGCGCTTTTTGAAAATTATTGAATACTGAGTCACAAGTATTGAAAGTTTGAGAAGTTCTGGCTCATTCAGATGATACCGCCCTACATTGTTATTGTAAGGAGGGGGCGCTTTGAAAATTATTGAATACTGAGTCACAAGTATTGAAAGTTTGAGAAGTTCTGGCTCATTCAGATGATACCGCCACACATTGTTATTGTATGGAGGGGGCGCTATGAAAATTATGATTGAATACTGAGTCGCAAGTATTGAAAGTTTGAGAAGCACTGGCCGAGAGTAAATGTAAAGGAAATTGAATTCAATGAACTTTTGAGGAATTTTTTTAAATGTTTAAAAAGGTTAATATAAATAAATTTCATAAAAAAAATGTTTGTATTTCTGAGACTCTTCACACAACTCACATCAGGATTGGAACACGTAAAAAAATTGCCAATATTCGTGAAATATTTTTTTAATCAAGAATTCATATCTTAAAGTCATTTCAACATGTTTAACTGGGCATGTATCATTCTTTTTTATATGTAACAATTCAATTGTTCAATTTATTTATCGTAATTGTGTTACAGAATAACAACATGAAATTGGAAGCCATCAATTTAAAGCATTATTTCTCTTTCAATAAATGGATGCATCCCTTTTCCTATGACAATTGCTTCCATTTGTTTAATCAAGTTAAATCTTCTATATAGCGTAAAGATAAAATGATACGAGTAATGGCGCACACTTAAATGTTCTTTTAAATTAAACATTTAATCATTAATTATTAGGAACAACTTTTGCATAAATTGAAATAGAGAAAAATACAAAACTGCACTAATTAACAAACTATTTGAAACAGATTAATTGATGAATGTTAAATATAGATCTAATTTAGTGTCGAAATAATTCAATGACTCATGTTAATACGAATTAAATAAATTATTAACACTCTTTTGAACTTGAATTTCACGGAAATTTAGGAATGTGTCATTAAAGGCAGAAGTACTTGATTAAATTTCAACTGATTAATAAAATTAGTCAATCGTAATAAATATTCATGTGATTACTATGGAACAATTAGCAGTTGGAAATACTTCTGTAAAATGCATGCCATTATTTGTTATACAAAGTTAACTAGTAGTTAAAATGATTTATTGAGTATGTGTGCAGCATTTATGTAAAGTATTTTTTGTGCATGATTTGTAATGAGAAATTGTTTGTATGCATTGACAATTATATTTTGATGAAATGTTATCGATGCGCAGATATGCCAAATTATTAATACTTCAAGAGATGCTTTCAGAATTTAAGTAACTTCTTAAAAAGTTACTTAATTTTTAACTGCAATTATATAATTTAAAGTTTAAATTATCAAGAATAATTTATAAAATCCATTGGAAGGAAATTTTATTTTCAACACAAGGCTTTTTAAAAAGGGTGAAAAATTTTGCTTGAGTTTTAAAAATTATATGCGCGTGGAGTGAAAAATCTAATTCCTTTCTTATTTAGCTTTAATATGTACAATTACACATGTTAGAAACAGTTGCAAAATTGTTAAATGTGAATTTGTACTTAATGTATATTTAATGTAGCTCAATGCACACACTTCATTTGATAAATATATACAGTTAGGTTATATATTCTCATCAATAAGCAAATTAAAATGTAAGTGCAATTATAAATAACCAATAGCCATTTTGAAACATAAAATTGAATGAATTACCATTATTTTTGGATTTTTTCGTGCTACTTACTTCTATAGATTTAAATTTGGCTTTCAACTGGACGTTACTTACCATTTTTCTTATATACAAAAACTATGCATTTTCATGAAAAATATTTATTTTGAAATAATACATTTAAATTTGAAATATCATGGTATTTTAACATTTAACAAAATTTGCTCTTTTCATATCTGAAAGTTATTTTAACTCTTTAAGCGGTCAATTTTTTTGCACAAAATGTTCTAAAAAACCCCACATTTTTAATGCATATACCTAAGCATAAAAGTTAACAAAATATGAAAGTAGAAGAATTTGATTTTAATTTTATATCTTAAAGTTTTCACATTATTTTTCGTTTTTTAACTGTGAATCACAAAATACCCTAAATGTTTGCTTTTTATAAGTAAACTCTACATGCCGTGAAGAATGTGTTTCATATATCTAAAAAGAATTTATCTCAGACTTACAAAAAAAATTTCATGCTCGTTCCTCTTTTTCAAACGGTTGAGGATTTTTTGTGTATGTGCATATATATATGCACACACAATTTGAAGTATGTTGTAATTTTAAAACTTGCATTGCGATTTGGATAGAGATAATATCGGCTTGTTTAGAATATTTTTGCATTCTCATTTCTTCTCAAGCAACATATTACGCACTGCCTTGTCACACAATCCCTGTTTTTTTTCCATCGAATATTGTTAAGAATTTAAATTCCTGTAATTAATGAAAATATCTTATCTTCACCATAAAGGAAATCCCGGATGAGAACCTTTTGAGAACCATGGACAAACTGCATCTCTTAAAAACGCTAGCACTAACAAGCTCACTATAAGAAGTAAAAAATATGTGCAAATCAAAGATAGAAAAAAGAAAATATCACTGGCTGTACAGCGTACGGGCAAACCGTTTGTAGCCAGTTTTCGGTAACCCCTAAGGTGTACTGGCAAATCAGTTAAGAGGTTAATGAATTTTTATTAGGAAAATTTATAGTTCCATTTAGATGAGAAAATGCATAACCTATTTATCATGATTGCTAGAAGTTTCTGATTTTAATATGAATCTTTATTTTATTATTTTGAAAATAATTCAGAATGAGAGAGAGAAACATTATTTATTTCTGGTTACTTTCCTTCTTATCGACAACATCTCACCATACGTAATTTGTCATTCATTCTTTATCATTGCTTAATAATAAATAGTTAAATTCCTTACCTCGAAGCCAATGTAGTCTGAAAATTAATTTTAGTGCAGATCTACATGTAAAGTTATGGAAACTACATTACTACTATTTAAATGAAGCTCAAAATCCTCTTATGGTATACAGTGAGGAAGATAGGTGAGAGTACAGTTCTGACATCATTACGGTCATACGATCTCATTCGTAACTACAAATTCCTGCTCGAATTATATTATTGCGGAGAAAATATACAAAAGCTAAGAAATAATTGTCGTCATCATACTTTAAATAGAATGAAAGCTTTGTTTAAATAGCCAGCAATTCAATGCTGTTAAATTGATATTAAGAAATTTGAAGGCTAGAGAGAAACGGAATATATTTATCTATGATTAATGAAATACATCGAAAGAAAAAAAACAATCAAGTAATAGAAGCAATCTGATTAAAACTATTACACAAGTCCATTCTAAAAATATCGATTCCGGATAGATTTAAGGATGCTTTGTTCCAACGTAATTGAGGAACTATTCCATTTATCTGAATCAATGACGTAATTAAACAATGTAAAAAAAGTCTCACGTGATATAAAACCTAATCGAAATCGTTTGGTAATTGCCTGTTAACGCTCGATTTCACAAAGAAAAAGCAACATATACAATGGAAATGATACATTTAATTAAGTAATGAATCTTATTTAAAAGAACTAATCAGCATATTCTTAACACGATTCGATTTATAAACGTTATCGAGTTATAGAAGAGAAGGCTTTTTAAAATTCTAGGATTACCAAACACTATATTTATCATGAATTTAAAAATTTAATTTTGCAAAATTACATAATATAAATAATTTTAGTAGAAATTTGATAATCTCTTAGAATAAGAACTATTTCAAACAAAATCATGATTTTATAGATGAAACAAAAATTCTAATAAAAATGGGATGCAGTTTTCTGTTTTTGAATAAAAAATGAAATTTCCTCAAAACGAATGAAGCCATTTTACAAGAAATTATGTTTGATGAGGCAATACGAGATTAAAAAAAATTGTTATCCAAGTGTTTTGATACTTTTAATGGACCTTAAACCTCAAAAAGTTTGATGCAATACCATTTTAACTCAAATTATAAGACGTACTATTTGATATCTTAAAAATATTAATAGTAGCAGCTAAATTGGAACGAATCCTTTGCCACGTAAATTCGCAAGTTGTATAAATTGTAATATTAGAATATATTGAGAAATATATCCTTCTGTCTCATAATTATTATTTTACATTGAATAGTTAATAATCATATGCTGGTGTGCCTGTTTTAAAGAAAAAACATACATGGAATTAATTCAAATTACATAAAGCCTTCATGAAGTATAAATAAGACATATTTTAGCACTTTCCCTTTTACAAGATGAAAATAACGATCAAGAAAAGCTACAAAAACATAAAGGGCTGTTACTTTTAAAGCTAAAATGAATGAACAAAATATTAAAGATTAAGAATTCAAATGTACAAAATTAAAATTTATTGAAAAATTTAAAGCATAGAATGAGCATAAATATAAAGACATCTATAATACCTATTAAACCATTGAAAATGAATTCATTAAACATTTTAAAAGAAATAATATGCATGGCTTAATATTTGAAAGGATAGTAATTGTTTTGTATGAGTAATATTTATAATGTAAATAACTAAAAAAAGTAATGCCTCTTTTGAAATTGATTAATCTCATTTTCACTAGGGAAAAAATAATTAAAAAGGTATTCTATATATGTTCCAATTCCATCTATTTGAACAATCGTGTTACTTTTCCCATAAAATCTAGTATCAATATTTACTTTTTCAACAAAAAACCACCCTCAATTAAATTTCTTATCATCATTTAATATTCCTACCACATACTGATTCACAAGTGTTTAATGTGGAATTCTTTTTACTTTTATAATTTTTGTAAAAATTGTGAGCAAGCAAATTCTGTTAACTGTCCATTTCTTTGCTTAACTATTTAATGTGACAGTTTTGTGTTGCATATTATTGATTAGTAGCCGTTGAATTATTTCCTGATATAAATCAGTTCATTTTCGTTGTTACAAAGGTGAATTACAAGTTAAATAAGAAAACTGGGTTTTGGGTATCATTGCATTAAACCTTAAGGAAGGCTATTGAATTTGGATTCCCATTTTTAAGCCATTATTATGTAACAAGGATACTCTCAAGTGAGCTATTATCACTCCTAATATCTTAACTGTGTCCTAATTTTCACTACACGTCGAGGTTAAAACTTTGCTTGCTTGATCTTCCTTTCAAGGTTTCAGGCTGTCTGTTTTCCCCCGACTCGATGATTTAAATAATTCCAATATAAGCCTAAAAAATTTGTATCTATGAAATATTCGTAACTTCTGTATCAAGTATATTTCAATCCATGGCCCAATTTTTCAAAATTAAGTCATACGAGCTGCTCTCGATATCTTTTCTTCTCTTTATTTACCAGCAAGACAACTATTCCTTGTGTGTTGCATCATATGGCTTAAGTTATTCGTAGTGACATTTTACGTTGTATAACTTTGGTATAATAAAGCATTATTACATTTCAAGCGGATAACTTTCCTTCTTATATTCCTACAAAAAATTCTCGGATTCCCATTTTCCTTGAAAATACAAACTATCATCTTAAATAGTTTGTTTTAGTCTTACTACCACATCTGAATATGGAAAGGGGGCATACTTAATTGTTATTATTGATGAGTTGTGACTAGCGTGTAAAATAGATTAGTATATATATATATATATATATATATATAATCGTTAATACAAAACTTTAAATAAAAATTAATATTTTCCTCTTGAACATTCAACTTCCTAGGCACAGAATTACTGCACAGATTAATAAGCGCTAAGGAGAATAAACTCAGTTTCTTGTTTTTGAAAACAAAATTTATAAATTCAAGTACTCCATACGAAGCCGATGACTTAACATGGTGAGCATTATTAGAAATAAAAACAATTTTTTTTCTTCCACATCAGGATAAATAAAAAAATTATCAATACAGAAAACGTGGATGCACATAGTCACACAAGTTAATCTTTTTCAATAAAAAAGAGTTGTCATTTTAATTATGGTTTTAGACAATTGCACAATTCGCGTACATTGAGTGTTATGGGATAAGTCAAGGACAGACGCAGTTCTTGAATGAATGTTTGACTGTACATTTTGGGTCGTTGAGAATAACTGTACCAGTCGAGCTCTAATCTCCTGTCTGGTATTGTTTATGGCAGTATAGAATTTCAATTGTCGAGTGTAAGTTTAAATATTTGATATGAAAAAACGTCCTTTTTGAAATTATTAAAAATATTTATTTTACAGGTGAAAGAATAAAATTAATATAGAAAGAATAGTTTTTATAAAAGCTACAAAAGTGTACCATTTTTAGAGATCAGTGAAGTGGGCTGAGAAAGCCTAACCTATCCGGTTGCAGCAAAAGTCCCATGTTTCTGAGAGAAACATTTTGCAACAAATTTTGTCTAATATCCAAAAGGTGAAAGGAAGCGTGCTGACTGGCCGACCTAGGAATTCGACTATAGATCTGTGGAGTTGAGCTTCCAATAAGAATGAGACAGCAGCTCAGCCGGAATCTTACTGCAGTCCATGATAAAAATTTAAGTTAAAAATAAAAATAAATAAAAATAAGAAATTAAATTGTAAAACATTTAAAATTTAACAAGGAATAACTTGGTCATCTGGGAAATTGATTTGGGATTTATGGATTTATTTCTTTTAGAGATAAATTTTCAGATTCATCTATATCCTTAACACTAGATTTCCCAAGGAAGTCATTTTGACTGCTTTTTAGTTTCAATTAGAAAAACAGTGGTGATTATAATGATACAATTTCTCAAACTTTTTTTAGAATACATTTTTACCAAGTGAAGTAAATTTTTTTTATTGTTAATATTTACTAACAACTTGTTATATGTTGTGTGTGTGACTGTAAATAATATAAGAAATATTAAAAATTTATTTTCAACAAATTTCTTTGCACATTAATTATTCTTTCGCAATGCTGTTCTTTTGACTGCTTTTGGGAAATATAGGTATATACTAAATTTCAGTCTTTGTAGTGTTAAAGGAATTTGCAGCATTTTTTCCAATTGTTTGCCTAATGGTTGGAATTTTGCTCCCTGATCTGAATTCCGAGTTTCTCATCTAATTTTTCATTGAGGGTGAAATATTAATTTTGCGTAAAGCGAAATCATCGTTCACTTATTTCTTCCTCATCCGTTAAATTTGCGGAAAAAGGTTTTTCAAAGTGGCCAGGTTTATGACGTTAAAAAATATTTTATCAATTAAATCAGGAGCCCAGGACCCAATCAATAAAGGCCAAAACAATTACACAGTTATTAAAATCCTAGGTAGTTTAATTCTGTAAAAGTCTTTTCTTTCTGCGTTTTTGAATCATCTGGAAAGCCAGAAAAAAGTTTCTCTTTTTTTTTACGCTAACATCAATGATAGTGTCCATCATATTTAATTACGCACAGTAATTTTACTGTAGTAGAAGATGCAGTTTTTGGAAAACTTTTTGTGAAAGGAATTTCCTGAAGACTGGCCATGGTCCATTCAACTACTCAAAGAAAGCAGAATAAAATCAGAATAGATTCACCAATTCATTTGTTTTCTTTTATGCATCAGTTTCTTAGTTGTGTATTTTTCGAAACATTTATCCCCATTCAATCTGAAAGGATACGAATAAGTTAATTTAAATATTTTGCAAGATACGTATTTGTGAGCAATGTAGGCAGAATGTAAATTGCACAAAATGTTATTTATATTTGTCAATTTATGATTTAGTTAGTAATTTAAGAAAACAAAGAGCAACAACAACTACAAAAAACTATTATAATACAATAAAAACAAGTAACATGGATTTTTGTTTAGTACTATAGATTCAATACAAGGGTTTAGTATGAGAAAGTGATGCAAGATTTTCAATTACTATCGTAACAGTTTTAAGTATCATTAGAATAGTGTAACAATAAAGGGGATTATTATATTGGAACGGATTTTTCATTAACGAATCTCTTTGCGTATATAGTTCATTTAGTTGAAATTAAGTAATTTGCCTCTGTCGTATATGATCATTACATAAAAAAATATAAAATATTTTTAAGAAAAAAAAAGTTTTGATGAGTTATATTTTATACAGAGTGGATGTCATATTTCTCTATTGTAAACGGACCTCAAAGAGAATTTTTGTTTGAAGAATTCATTTAAAATACTTTGTAGCAATATTATGCACTCTATATATTTGCTATATATCAGTGTCTATCAAACTGTGGGGCGCGCCTCCCTGGGGGGCACGAGCATACTGAAAATAAAAGGTTTAAAGAAATAATTTTTTGGAATGAAGTAAAACAAAATGTGCTTTTTGACATAATAAAAATACATATTTACACTGATATAATTTATATATATCATCTGGTGATCATCAAAAATAAGAGATTAAACTTCAAACGCTCATTAGCTTTTTTTGATCCTATAACCAAATTAAAAAATACATTTTGTTTGCTTTGCTGTAATGCCACGATGATAGATTTTTTATTATGTTTTTTTTAACCTCTAAAATACTACTTTTGATTATCATATATTTGACCTTCAAACTTACTGGTATGTTTCACACCGTCTCTTTTTCTTTTAGGAAATTTGTAAATAATATCTTTCTGTTGCATTTTTTTCATGTGAATGAGTTTTATGATATATGAATAAGCATATTGAGAGAGCACTTTGAATGATTATTTGGCCAAGATGTACTTTTATGAGTACTCTGAAACATATAATGCATAATGAAAAACGTTTTTCAGAATTAATTTGTAGAACTGGCATCGATATTTTTAATTTAATACACTTTTAACATGGGAGCGGTCACATGAGGCGTTGAGTCAACCCAGGCTCACAAAATCGTTAATTCTGGGAAAACAGTTTATTTGCTAACAGTGATCTTGACAGTATCCTCCTATTAGACAGTCTTAATGGGAACAAAAAGGAATTTGTGACAAATATGCCTCTTTTTTGAGAGTGGCAAACGTTTTTTTTACAATGAAGGTGCTTGTTTTGATCGAGTTCCCTGTGCGAACGCTTTTGTTCAAAAATATTTTCTATGAACATGCTACACTCTCCCCTATGAACTACTCGTAGTTTTGATTGCTGTGTTGTATGACTTTTTATGGTTTATGAATGTAAATGAGCAAAGAATATGAAAAAAATGACATCTGTGATCTTCATTGAAGGAAGTTGAAACTGATTAAGTAATTGAAGAACCTGCTGAAATAATGCATATTAATCAATATAGCGAAAGTAAATATGAGAAAAGTGATAGACATGAAACGTTTGAGTTGAATTGAAATTTTCAAATGCTGCCTAAACAACTCTATGAAGAAAACTATGAAGCCATAAATGTAGCCTTTCGCCTTATCAAAAAGACACAAGGAAGAAAAGTTCAAAATGCTATTCGTAGATTATCAAAAGACAGCAAAACTACAATAATGTGAACAAAATATGACAGTTTTGCTGGAAAATAACGTTCCTATATTGTTAGCAAAAAGTGTCTTTGATTTATGTCCTTTATTCAAATCATGCACATTTGGAACATTTTCTTTAGTTTTATTGCATTTCTTCTCAAATTAACAAAGAAAAATTGAAAAGTCCTTCAAAGTAGGTAAGTATATCTTCTCTTCGTTAAATTATTCACTGGAATTGTGATTTTCATCGTGTATAGTAAAAATAATTATAAAATGAATTATAGTTTAAAAACAAACTAAAAAAAATTATAGTGAATCGAAGTAAAAAGTAAAAAAATAAAAATATATATTACTTAAAAGTAACATATACAAAATTTAATACTTATCTTGTTAATTTGTACGGTTTATAATTATGATCGCATTGTAGATTTAGCGCCCCAAAAAGTGCATTATTATTGCATTAAATACATTTTTTGGAGGAGGGGCGATAAAAATTATGTTTGAAAATTGGGTAGCCAGTAGTGAAAGTTTGAGAACCACTGTTATATATGTTTTATGACTTAATGTTAGACTGTAACGCTAATGGAGAAATTTAAGAGATACCAGACTAGTAAGCGCTCATTCCCTCTGAAGGAGAATAGATTTTACCACTTAAGAAATCCTTTGACCACAGTTTCCCTTTCACTAAAGAATGACAAACGGAAGAGATTTTATGATAATTTTTTATGTTATCCAGATAAATGTTTTCTCTCATAGTATCATTTAAACATATTTAATTCAAACGAGGACTTTCGTTTATTAACTGGAAACTCTTGTCTTGAATTTGCATTCCATATGCTGATGCTCAATACAGTTTTTGAATTAAATTTTGTACCTTAATTTTGAAAATCTGAGCACCAATTTAAATTTAAATACAAGGGATTAATATATCGTGTGGCCCGGTAGACCAGTAATCCTGATTTTGCTCTCACGGCTAGCATCGACGAGCTGTGAGCTACTGAAGTTCTGCCACGCAAAGAGGCTGAAGCGTGTTAAGTATATCGATATTCAGAGACCTCACGTTGGTGTAGTGTAGCTGTTTAGAAATAAATTATAGCTTAAAAAAACTAAAAAAGACACGCTTTTTATAGTTTTTTTAAAGTATAATTTATTTTTTATTTTTTTGTTCGAACAAAATAAAAGCGTGTTTTTATAGTTTTTAAAACTATCATTTATATATATTGATTGATGAATTAATCTTTTTTGTTTGTTGTATTTGTATTAACAATGAACGCTTTCTCTTTAGGGTTGTAACTTAATCTTTTAGACGCCAAATCTAGAATTAGTAGCCAAATCTGGAAATGAGATCTGGAATTAGTTGCCAAATCTGGAAATGAGATCTGGAATTAGTTGCCAAATCTGGAAATGGAAGATTGTTCATCCTGATTATCCTGATCATGACAATGGAACAAAATTATTAAATTATTGTATTGCCATCGGTTATTGACAAGTGTGCAACATTTCGAATTAATCTGACTTTTTAATTTGGTCAAAAATCAAGTTCAAAGATTCCATTACATACAAGTGAAGCTAATAAAAACGTATTAAAATGGGGTATCAGGTCATGAGTTATCCTTTGTTTTGAACAAGATTCAAAATTATGCAGCCCGTTGCCAATAGCCCACGGGCAGTCTCAAAGTATCACTTTAATAAAAACTTAAATCAAGAGGGGTTGTAATTATTGATTTTAATTGGAACTTTTGCTGAGAGTAAAATGATGAAATATTGCACATTAAAGTTGAAATGAACATTTTAAATCCATTCCCCATGTTAAGGATATAAGTATTGGTATTTTCAGTTTTTTTTGTTAAGCTTCAATTATTCATGAACTGGATTATTTTTAAAATATTTCTAATTGCATTCACCGTAACTCATTAGTGCAAAATCATGTTCCCTCTGACTTTTTGAGAGATCTTTTAAATTCCTTAAGGGTTTCATTTTTGTATTTTTTCTTGTAAAACCATCCCCAGTTGCGTGACTGAAATGAGCAGTTATTTTATTTTTACTGTCATCGTCAAGTAATTAGCTTCATAACGTAAGAATGATGTTGAAAAAGGATTTGAGAAGTAAGTTCTTAACTTTATTCAAAATAGTTTTTGCGAAAAAGAAGTAATTTTAATGACGTTGTTTGGAAATATCGCTTAACTGTCCTTTTATTTGAAAGTTTTCTTAAACTATTCTCTCTGCAGTAATCTATTTCTTCCATACAGAATATATTTTTGCAAAAGTATTCCTAATAAAAAATGTATTAAGAAAATCGTAAAAGTAACCAGTTATTGATATTTCTTTAAAAAAAATTCCCATTTCCACATTTATAATCACTTCATCACGAGGAACTCAGAATCAATTTTTATTTGAAAGAAACAACTTTTTTGAAAAAGAAATAATAATATAGAATAAGTTTTATCACAAAAAGAAATGCGCTAAAAGATTTAAAAAATGCTCTGATAAATTACATAGAATGTTTAAGAAAGTATTACATCTAATGAGCTTTTCTTTGGAAACTGGAGAACTATTAAGTATATTTAAATTAAAGATACAAAATTTAGAAGAGATTGTTTTACAAATATATATACACGTGCATGTTTGTAGAAAGGTCACTCAAATTAAAGTGGCCCTACTGTTGGTTTGATATGTAATTTAATGCTATTAAAATATAAATTAGAAAGCAAAGGAAATAAGTAATGCAGACGTAACAGATAGGTAAGACAAAGTCACCTTGCAGATTGAAACAAGTGTCCTAGGGATCAACAACATGATGGATACCCTGAATGAAGAATCTCCGATGTTGGTTGTGGAGCGAATTTTCTACATTTCTCATCATCATCGGGGAATCGCCATCCCTTCAGAGCTTTCTGGAGTGAACCGAAGACGTGATCTGGAATATATATTTGTCCATAGAACCAGTCTAGAAGATTCTAAGCTTCTTCCTCAGTTATGACGTAATCACACAAGAAAGATATGAAAAAGAATGAAGTTCACCTCTGTTAGAAACTATCTTTGGCAGAGTCACACGGCGAGAGGTCTGGACTGTAAGGGGGATGTTTGAGAACCTTTCAGTGGAATTGTCGTAACAATGCTTCCCAGTCGTATCATTTGGAGAAATCCATGATGACCTTTAACATACTCTCACACGACCACACATGCATCTGGAGGGATACGAGAATATCGCATGCATTCGCAGCACTCTGCATCTCTTATAGAGCCATACGTAGTCATCTTTCTCGTTAAATAATGGAGTTATTACAGCAATTATACTTTCATTTGGGCGATCCTTATATATACACCAGGTGTCCCCTAATGCCGTGTGCAAACTTGGAGGGGAGGTAGAGAACATTCTGAAGAGCCATATTTACATAGAACAGCTGGGGTGGAAACGTAACCCTAACGGGTTAAATAGATAAAAATCCCGTAAGGTCACAATGCAGAATGTAGGGTTAAACGCTTTATTACAAAAACCAAAAACAATAATAAATTAAAAGTATGACATGAAGGCATCCAAGTAGGAGTTTAAATTGCTGCCAATGGCATGTATGCACGCAAGTCACCGATGAGACATGGATTGACGGACATGTTAAAAAATACCGGGAGTTCCATAGATAGTAGCAGCAGCGATGGATATTGATGCCACCAGGTCCATTTCAGAATTAACGGGTGGGTCGTCAATCGTGGCACCGAAAGATCCAAGTTCCGCCAAGTCCTGATGTACACGGGTGAACGTTTGATGATTCGGTTGCCTTCTTGTTGGATATATTTCCCTATACAGCCGAATATAGCAACATGTAAAATTTCCCTTGGCTAGATCGTAGACGAAGTAGATAACAATATTTAAGTTAATAATAATATTGATATAATTTTTAATATTAAACAATTATTAATTATTGTCTAGATCAAGGGTGTCAAAATCAGTCTAACTGGGGCCAAGCAAACAAGGTTTAACTTTAGGCAGGCCGCAAAAAATCAATATTCATAGAAACGTAACTTTATTTCGTATAATATGTTATAGTAAGCATAAATAAAAGAACAAGAGAAATTTAATGTTTACGTCTATACACGTGATATCTCTTCTCTGCTACTGTCTTTCTTATTCCAGGAGAAATTTTGATATTTTGTTACATATTGTTGTGTGCCGATAGACTGACAGGGCCTCAAAAATTTTTCTTGTGGGCCACGAATCTGACACCCCTGGTCTAGATCCTGATCTATCATTTTAGTTTTTAATTATATAAAAATAATTTAATTTCCCCTTTCAAATTACTCTCACAAGATGGGGCCAAAGTTATTTTTTTATAATTTTATTTTCATTTAGCCTCTAGTTGAATTAATATCCTCCCCTTCTACTTTGTCTTTTCTTTTCCATATAATATTTCCTAAAACCTTTTCTATGGATTTCTTGTTTTTTAGCTACAATTATATGTTTTAAAAGACTTGGCGATTTTTATTTTTTATTTTAGTGGGATCTGTTTGTTTCTGCACAGGTTTCTTTGAAATAAACTACTGAATTTGCATAGAATTTTGTTATTTATAACTTTGAAGTGAATATTGATGTTTTTTTATGGCATTTGGTATTGTGAAACTCTTTCATAGTATTTTAAATATGAATCATTTTGTAATAAGTTTATAACCTTAGAGTATACTTAGAAACATATACTCGCGATGTTTTTTTTCTTTCAGTCCAGTTACACAGACAAATATAAGAAAAGTTTGACAGGCCTTAAGGCTGCCCAACCCTAGCAATTTAGTTCCTACGCCTAAAAGTGTACATTATTGCTACTGAGGCCATCTTATTTTGATCTAACCCGTCTTATTATATTTCTATTTACTATTTAACTTTAAATTAGATTTACGATAATTTAATATATGATTAATAATTATGTATATATGATGCAGTCTACTCTCGCTAGTTCAAACCTTTGATAATGCAAACCTCTCACCAATTCGAAGTACATGCTCAGCCCCTAGAAAATCTCTTGATATATTTCTAACTAAAACAATACATTTTGGTACACTCAATATTTCGAAGTAAAACCTGCGGTTGGCCAAACTACAACAAGCAATGATTCGAAGTTATCTAATATAGCTCTCGAGAATTAGAACCCTTACTATCATGTAGAGTCCTTTAGGAAACAGGTTTAAGGTATCCGACTACGTTCGGAACCGTGATTTTGAAAAAGCGCATAAATGGATAATTTTCATGATATTTAGTGTCACTTAGATTAGACTATAGGCATAAAATTGTTTTAAGGACATTTTGAGAAAAAGAAATGATTTAAATACAATATTTTGGCAAAAAATTAACTTAGAATAATCTTTTTCTAAATGTTCTCCTTTTGTGAAAAATGCTTCTATTATAATAATATGTTGCCTGTATATAGCGCAGACCTCTCTACAGAGGCTCAACTAGAATTTTCGAAATATATAACTTAGAAGTGGGTTTATTCATATTTTACGACAACAGAGGGGAGCAATTTAAAAAAAAAACGCCAATAATTATTTCAATTGGTGGTAACTCTGAAAATAATGTGAATTTTTCAAAAATTCTAGTTGAGCCTCTGTAGAGAGGTCTGAGCTATATATACAGGCAAAACATTATTCTAATAGAAGCATTTTTCACAAAAGGAGAACATTTGGAAAAAAAGATTATTCTAAGTTAATTTTTTGCCAAAATATTATATTTAAATAATTTTTTTTGTCAAAATGGCCTTAAAACAATTTTATACATGTATTCTAATCCGAGTGACACTAAATATCATGAAAATTATCCGTTCATGCGGTTTTTTAAAATCACTGTTCCGAACGTAGTCGGATACCTTAAGCTTTCATGTTTTGTGTTTTATGGTCATTGAGTGCCTTTCCTGTAGTGTAGCCGCTTTCATGACCATCTGTTTGCCATCCTTTCTTTGTGTTTCTCTACCCCTCAAGCAAAATCCACTTTTATTGTTTTCTTCTTCAAATGGACAATAGACCAGCTGCACTTGTGGTCAGACGTTCATATCTTTCGTTTAACACGTGGTCTTACAACACATGTGTTCAGAAAGGATGTTCCTGTATTGTGAAGAAGAGATGCGTAGGATTGTGTATTTTGCGTTGTAGTGACATGAAGATTTATGACTCGTCTGTGTGATTTATGTCATTTGGCAAACAGGGCATGGGCAAGGCTGAACCCAGCCTTCAAGAACCAGTGGTGTTGGGGACAATATCTGATGGAACCGAAAACAGGTTAAACAGATTTTTACAGATAAAAGATTTTTTCGTCAAAAGAGATTAATTATGCACAGTATGTACTGTTTTAATTATTGTTTTAAAACATAAATGTATTTTTTAATACAGAACTTTTAACTTCTGCATAATATATTTATACTGTATAATATGTTCTTTCTAAAAATACTTTAAAGTTATTTTATACAAATGTTGAATTGTTATTTTATTATATGATTTCACAAATTTATATGAGTTAGAAAAAAATTTCCCTCTGTGTATTGTGGGAGATTTTTCCTACCCTCTTGATAATTCGAAGTTTTTCATTGGTCCCTCCAACTTCAAATTATCGAGAGTCGACTGTAGATGATATAGACGTGTTATATGCTAATAGGGAATACTAATCCTTCTAAATTGCAAGTAATAATAGCTGTAATATATATGCACACAAAATTTAAGATTACATAAGTGGTTGGAAAAGCTAAGTCTTCTGACATTGTATCGTAAAATTGGAAACAAAATACAAGCTTTAACTACAGGCTTAAAGATTTTTAAACACATAAAATACCATTTTTCAGTCTTTAAATTTTTAAAACTCCAATTTCGTCTAGAAAATTTTTCTTATGTTTTTCTTACTTTTAACAACATCTAATTTGTTCAAGGCATTTGAAAAGAGTTTTTAACAGATTGTATACATTGAAGCATGCATTTTCGTTTTAGAAAGGTATGAAAATTCAATAACTGCAATCACATTAAATTTAGAACTTTTTACTTATTTTTAAAAACTGTCATATTCATTTACTTTTGAAAATAGTCATTTCATAATGAACTATTAATGTTGTATAAAAATGTTTTAATTTAAAAAAAAAATAGTTTTTTGAAAATTTTGCAAAAGAATGATTTTTTTAGCGGTTTTTTTTAATAAAAGTTCACTGATAGATATTATATTATCATAAAATTTAAAAAAAATTAATTAGTCTATAATTATGAAAAAGAAATTTAAAAAATCATGTCATATCCGTTCAAATAACTTGAAAGTACTGAATAAGGAAAATTTTTGAAGGAAAATTCGAGTTAGACTATATACACACACATTTAATTACGTTTTGTAAAAAGGAATGATGTAGTTTTTTCTATCAAAGGTAAAATATCACGTTAATATAGTATTTCTACTTATAAATAAAAAGAATTCCCAGTAATGAATAATCAATTTACATTTCATTGTTAAGTAATCTGGTAAATCATGAAATAACAAAGTAGGTTCTAAAAACGTTCCTACATGTGTATCAGTGAATGACTAATGTATATGGCTGCAATGTTATCATTCTGTACCCGAATCATATATACATATTATATGTATATGTCTAATTATGTGTATTATATGTATATGTGTGTTTATGTATTATATGTATATGTATATTTATGTATTATATGTATATGTATATTTATGTATTATATGTATATGTATATTTATGTATTATATGTATATGTATATTTATGTGTTATATATATATGTATATTTATGAATTATATGTATATGTATTATATGTATAAGAGTCTATTTATGCATAATATTATATGTATTACGTATATTTATATGTTTGTGGGTGAAAAAATAATTAATAATATTAAAATAATAACAGAATTAAAATAGAAAAATAGCAAAGTGTGTATAAATACGAGTTGGCATTTTTCAGTCTATATCGGATTTGTATGCTTTGTGTACCAATGTGAGTGTAATTTAATTTCCTTTATGATTTTTTCATGTTAGTTTAAGAATAGTGAAAAGTTTTATCGAAAGAAGACATTATTCGGCCCAAAAACAGTTGTTTCCGTTTCACAGAGTACTTGCTTAAAAACAGAAGCGAAACCATAAATTTTCTGAACAAAATCCCCTTGTGATTTCGAGCAATTTCAACGGTCCCCTCCTAGAATACTATTGATTCCACCCTTATCCAGTATTTCTTTCCCAAGGCAATACTTTTTTAAGGATGAGTCTTAGGAAACAAGAGATTTAATTCTTTCTTTATACGACATACTCTACTTTGCTGAAAATGTACACAAAAGCATTATACGCTTGATTTATTTACAAATTCGACTGCTGGCAGATCGCGCGGAAGAACAAAAACGGTGAGCGAGAAGATGTGGTTCAATAAATCGAATAAAAGAAAATATCTTATGGTTATGAAGAGAAGCTACGTCAACATTTTTAAAAATGACTCATGTGAAGACATTTTTCCCTCTTAAAATATGTTAAACAAAGAAAAAGTTATTCTCATAAAAGTTTACTATTAATATTGTTGTGTGCGTAGATCGGGGTTCATGGGTTTTATGCTATATTTTTCAAAAATCAAAACTGTTCTTTAAGAGTGATGAAAATTTATTGTGGAGAAACAGTCCTTAAAATACAGAATATATCACTACAATTCGTACAATAAATTCCAGAAGGTTTTCCCATTTTCACAGCTATCAGTGTCTAAAAATACATGTACGCAATATTAAATATTATCCGTAAGCAACCTCTCGTCCTCTTCAGCATTCGAATTAATACTGACTCAGTTTCATAGAGTGTCTGCTACTTATAGTATGCACTTCTGCTTTCCAGCTCTTTCTCGAAAAATCCGCTTACGTCATAGATCGTGATATGTTATAGATTTTTCCAATAATTTCCAGATTCATCCATATGGTCGCCAAAAAGGGTCACTTAGTTGCAAAATTTGGTTGCCAAAATTGCTGCCAACTTGGTTGCATCACCAACATTTCTCCAAGTTTCCATTCAGTCGTAATTATAATGAAAGGGATGACATTGTTTGCGAATATTACAATTCTAACATAAAATAATTACAGCAGGAAGTAATATTAACGTACTAAACATCCAGATATAAATTATGTACAATATTTTAAGAGGAAATTTAATATAACTACACCAAATTCGTAACAATATTCATTAAAAACTTCTTTTACTGTATGAAAATCATCATTGAAACGAAAAATTAAAGCAGCCTGATTGATGATAAATTACCTAAATTATTTTCATCACCAGCCAGATTAATAATAAATATCCTAAATTAGTTTTATTTTCTTAGAATGGCTAAATATAATACCATTTGTTAATAATCTTTAATATTTTCAAAATTACACGACATTAAAAAGGAATACAAAAGGAAAGCATCCGTGAGAAGTGGAGTCAGGTGAGAAAGAATCCACAGCATCTGTTTTATGTGTAAGTTATAAAATGGAATAAATATTTTAAGAATCTCTAGCACGAACCGTTGTGCAGCATATTTAATCACGAATATTAAATAATTCCTTAATTTATACTTACGTAGTATTATAAAAAATGTTTTAAACTTTTAAAACAGTACATTGATATATTATTCAAATGAATTAGACGATATTTCGAATATCATGAAACGAAAATATATAACTACCTTTTTAACATAAATGGAAAAAGATATCACAGTGGAAATTTTTTTAATCAATCAATCAAAGTATAAAAATATCTTCTGAAATATAAAAAAAATGTACCCATTTTAGGTAGATTGAAAATCAACCTGAAACATTCATCATGTTGGATAGTATTAAGAACTTTAACATGAGTTGAATGCTTCATAAAAAGGAATACAATATCTCACCTACATGATTTAGCTAAATTGGTAAACGAAGAACCTTTAGTTACAATTCGCTTAGAAACGTTTGGAGTGTCCTAAATGTTATGAATTTGCTTTTAGAAGCTAGGAATATTTATCGAAAATCAGTAGAGACTTTAAATGTGCAAATAACAGTATAAAATTAAAAAAAAAAAAAAAGATCGACATTCAACATAAAATCCTTCTGAGCAACTATTTCAATTAACTCTACTTTCAGAGAGTAACTGGCGTTAGAATTTCCGTTGAAACTATTTAAATTCATTTTATATCGTATTATCGCAGTCTTATGGTTTCCTTTTAGCCACCGTGCTATTCACAAAACGTGAGAACAAGATAATCTCATTTAAGATAGAAATTGAAACATTCTGTTCATGGGAATGATTCCTACTTTAGTATACAGCAGAGCAGACGGTTTATAATCTGGAGTGAATAGGATTATTCAAATATTTCTGGATTTGAGCTCAATAATGCCCTGATTTGTAGAGGGAGAATATATGGAGTGGATTGGTACCTCTCTTTCTATCAATAGCTTTAGCTTTTCCAACGTGTATATTATCAGGAATGAATGACTAATAGCTAAAAGATTTAAGAACAAGATCTACAGATCCCAATCGAGATTCCTAATATTGCAGCTGTAATGGGCTTTTAAGGCCAGGACCTATCGACTTAATCTAGCGGCCAGTTTCCTTTTCAATAAAAGGGAGTTCTTTGAATGGATTGGCCAGCATGTTTCCCAGGCATCAACCTAATAGAACATGCCTTAGAAATTCTACCGAGAAGAGTTCTTGGTTGCTTATCAACCCCACAATTAACTCGACAGCTGAAAGTTTTTTTTTCTGAAAGGGTGAGTAAAAATACCAGTCTTTTCTCTGATTATCTCAATTTTGCACAAGTAATTAGTATTAGGCCAGAAAAGCTACCCATATTTTTAAAAATCATTATTGTCTGAGAAATATGTTTGTGTATAATTTTAAGCTAAATAACGAATTATTTTAGTTTATAAATATATATATATATATATTGAATAAAATGAGGTTTTTTTCCTTTTTTCGTGCATAGCTTCATTTGTTCATTTATTTTCTTTTATTTGTCTGTATCACCTATTAAATACATGTCAGTCACAAAAACTCCTTAAATCTGTGTAGCATTTTTAGTTAAGATCATAATATGTCTTTTTTATTAGTATATATTTTAATAAAATACGATGTAAAACTGAAATAAATTTAAAAAAAAAATTTTGACAAAAAAAAAAAAAAAAAATTGGAATTTAAATTGAAATAAATATTTAGAAAAAAAGACACGCACGAGAGAGAGAGAGAGAGAATGAGCACTTTTTTTATTGCAGTTACCTGATACCTCTTACTGCTTCATCAATATTACTTTTCTTTGTCGACTTTTAGTGGTAGTGTGCCTACTTCTTAAACCCAAGGTTACGAATTCTATCACGGCTGGAGTCGATAGATTTTTTGGATGGAAAAATCGTAGACACGCATGCCATATGATTATGTGGCGTGTAAAAGATCCCTTGAGTATCAATTTGGCTCTGGTATTCTAGGCAAAACTAAATCATGGCAGCATTTAGCGTCCGACGTGAATTAAAATTTAATTCAAGCGTCACAAATTGGGTGCAAGAGCCACCACTAGATGGTGCCACAACGAAATGGCTCTCCCATTTGGAGACGCCTTGTTTGCAAAGGCTTAGTTGCCTTTATGCAACATATCAGGGAAAAATATTAGTTTCTCTTATAATATTATATTAACTTATCTCTGTATTAACTTCACTTATAAGAACCTATATGATGTTCATCACTTTATTAATTTTCTCTACTAGTTCAACGTATACATTTAATAACATATTTTAACTAGAAAACCAGTACAGTAACAAGCGTATATATGGAAGAATGACTACTTTTTTGAAATATGTGTGAATTTTTTTTCACTTTAATTATAATAAACGATAAGTTGGGTTTATGGTATTTGCAAATGACTTACATTTAAAAAATCACATGCATTATTCTAAGGTGAAAGAAAACAACTGCATTTATAAAAATGTTCGCAATAAGTTGCTATATGAAAGCCATAACATCAAACTAACTATCTCTTTTAGTTTAGAAAAGTCTTACATAGTATAGAAAGAATGCAAATGTATGGTAAATCAAATAGTCTGTCTTGGAATATTTTATCAGTAAAAGCTAACATTTAAATTTTGCTGGAATTTTACTTCCCCGTGATGCTGTTTTACAGCGTAATTTAGAAACTTTCGGGATGCTTCAATTTGATCAATTTACTGCAGATGGCTCGTAAAGAAGAATTAAGTATCGATGTAAGATTCAGGTTAAAACCAGGTTAGTGCTGGTAAAATAGCGATTTTCAAACTGTGTAGGACGGAATAAAGTGCTTTTAGTGAAACTATAGGAAATGAACCTCTAAGTAGATCCTATAAGCCAGTGTTTCTCAAACTGTGGGGCGTGATAACGCTACAAGGAGGGCTTTATTGATAGAAGTTCACAGAAAAGATATAACTTCATAAAGACGTATATATACGTCTGGGGGCAATTAACACACTGGTTGAGCGAGACGTTTATATACGGTGAGAGGGGGCTTAAGAGGTTAAAGTCGTATAGCAGGTTTAGCTTCAAAATATAGTATTATTGAATTTAATACACCTTTATTGTATGGAGGGGGGGCGATACAAATTATGATTGAATATTGGGTCGTGAACATTTAAAGTTTGAGAAGCACTGCTATAAGCCCTCCAACTTTACAAAAAAAATATTAAAACCGAGAAAATATAAGTAATTCTTATTGATATTTGATTAACTGAAGTTTTTTCATGTTGAATAAGCTTTCACTCATTATTAAATTAAATAAAGAGAAAATTACCGCAAAGTTCATAATTCTTACATTTATTAGAGGGAAACATACATGTATGTTTTCGGCGAAGAACTTTCAATCCAATATTTTAACTACTCAAAAAATACATAGTTGGATCTTCACATAAGAATTACAATCAATGTGTGTGTGTTTTAAAAGACCCACCATGTAGAGATTTTTCGAGGCTCAAGGCCCCCCTGAAGGCAAAATGTGGATATTAGGAGTGGGGTGACATCTCAGGTGTCAGCCTCGTCATTTGACCATGGTTAAAAAATTACAAGGTTTGACGGCAATAACACTCGTGCTGTTGTAGAGCAGTGTTTCTTAAACATTGGGACGTAAGCCCAAATGAGTTTGCGTGACTTGCAGCTGGAGTATAAACACCCTTTTTAGAATTTTTAATATATTTTTCGTATAAAATAAAAGTGTGATTTGAGAAATATCAAGCAATTTATGCTTTTATCACTCAGTCTATTCCTTAGCTTTATTATAAATAACCGCCTGCTGAAGAAAATACTCTCTCAGTTTCAGGTGCTATCTTAGGAATTGTTTCCAAAGTCTCACCCAGTTTCATGTTTAAGGATCGATTTTCAGCTATTTTTAATCAATTCTCAATCAATTATTTTTCTATTGTTGCTATTAAGAGAAAAATATAGAGTATAATGAAATAAAATAAAATACTAAGTGAAAAGTTGTATAAAATACAAGGCCACAGAAGAAAGAAATTGGATTTCAATAAACATAATAATTGAAGATATAAAAAGAGTCTTTGGACTAAAATGGAGACTTAATGTAATTTCTAAAGCTGTCGCTGAAATAGGTCAGCGGTTTAGGGTTAAATCGCTTTATGATACCACCTTCCTCGTACAGCAGAAATTTCCGACATAATAGAGAACAAACGTATCCATGTTGAAAAATTAAGCTTATTTCTAACACACGTGGAGGATAAACGAGACAGTAAAGTAAAATGAAATTATAATGAGAGAACAATAAGGTTTTTCTCTCAAAAAAAGAGAAGAATAATAAAAAAAAAAAAAAATTCTAAAGAAAAAAACAAGGAAATTATATATATATATGTATATATATATTTATATATATATATATATATATATATATATATATATATATATGTGTGTGTATATGTGTGTGTGTGTGTGTGTGTGTGTGTGTGTGTGTGTGTGTGTGTAAGAATAATTAAATTAGATTTAAAATTAATTTCATGTAGAAAATTTAACTGTTATTTCCCATTACATTTCTTCAAATATTAAATTAATCCCCCAATTATTTCTCCGAAACAGATGACCTAACAACAAAACAATTCTTATCCTAAATCATTATTTTTTATGGTCCATATGTTGGCATTAACTTTCAACTTTCATAACCTATAACTAAGAAGGTACTCCACACATCTGGTCTTAAGTAGTAAAAACACTTAGATTTCACTTAAGCGTCGTTTTTCTCTCAGCGACAGAAAATGTAGATGACTCGCTGAATAAAGACCGTTTTTAAAATTAAGATTGGTTCTGACTCGAAACATGACAGAATAAAAGCCTGCAAGATACCTGAAAACGCATTTCAAAATTTAAACTTAAATATATTTGTGACAAATCCATACGGAACTTTATCACTAACCTTCTGAGACGTCTTTTTTAGAGAAATTAAATACCCTACCTATTTCCAATCTGCTCCAAAAAGAGGACAGGGATTCCTTACTCTATGCAGATTAGATAAAGTATTTAAGTCAAACGGAATAGTAAAGTGAGAAGCAGTAGGAGAGAGAGATTGAAGCAGGGAGATATAATAGTGAAGTTAGAGATTTATTATTGAAGATTTATAGGTGGATAAATTAATCTCAGGAAGAGTTGAGATTCAGTGTGGTAAATATTGATTTATAATTAAAGTCTCATTAAAGCTTTATATTAGAGTGAGATTAAAGTTAAATGTTCAATAGGAATATTATTGAATATAATTCTGGGATCTCTTATTGCGGTAATCTCTGCGGGATCGATATTCTAATTGTTAATTAATTGGATCATTAAATATTTAAGTTAATATAAAGGAAAGCCCCTTTTAAACCTCATATATCTATTTTAAATTATTTGTTATTAAAAGTCTCTGATTCTATTTGGGAAAAATAACCAAATATAAAGAAAGTTAATCATTAAAATGGCTACTGGTTCTTCTTTGACTCAAAATCATTCTCGTTCTCAAAGTCAGATCCAAGGGGATCTTCACATATTCTTAAAAAAGGATAACAACATGTGGATTACCGTCCACCAAAAATGTCTGCCATTAAGAAATAGGGTCAGTGAAATAAATAGTTCTCATTTTAGTGACTGAGTTTTGTTTAACAAGACTTTTCGGAGAAGAGTAAAAATATGATATTAAACTTTCATAATATATTTTGTGTTAAAGGATATTGTTTATACTTTAAATGAGAAAGCATAGTGGATATGTTTTATTATACAATATTTTGAGAAATTTTAATGTACTTCATTATTTTATTTTAAAATGTTGAATGAGTTAACATTTATGATAGATATTGGTGTTTTAAAGTTGAAATATATAAATTTAGTTATTAGAAAAATTACTCTAATGTACTAATGCAAATGATATCGATTTTGATGAGAAACAAAATTAAAGTCACATTTTATTCGTTTTTCTCCACTGAATTTTATTATTTTGTTAATTATTTTATTCATCAGTAACTTCATTGCATGCAGTTTAATTTTTTTTCATTTTGAAATTGTGTGTTTTGATATACTGTCCCCATATCAAGATTCACTGTTTCTCGAAATTTTCACTATCTAAATTTAAATTAATTTAACAACTTGAAGTTTATTTTTAGATATTGTACAGTGGATAGAAGAGAATTCAATCATTACAAATTTTTGTATAGGTCTTGAAGCATTAAGAAGACAAATGTGTTTAGTTTGATTTGTACACCTCTTATTCCTTTCATATTAGCATCCCTGTACATCTGTGATTTGATCCCGTTGAATTTTCAGAGAGATGAGTTTAAAAAGTATGATGCAATTTATATTGGTGAATGTGAGATGTAAGAAAAAGAGAAAAGTATTTCTTTAAAATGAGTATACTTAAAAAGTCACGGAGAGATTCAAAATATTTTATGCGGTATTTTTAAGTAAAAAGGTAAAAGGGAATATTGTGAAAATTTTATTTCATCAAGTTGCAGTCTTCGTTGAAACGTAATTACTAAAGATGATGATCGACTTATTTTTAGAGGTGAGTCCACTTTTCTGACTCAAAATTAATAAAAGAGAGAGCTCTTATATTCTTATATTTTTATAACGCGTATAAAATAAAATATTGTTTATTGTGCTGAATAGTGTATAGAAATCTTACACCGTTTTTTCATTTTATTAGTGTCTATATTTTAATGTTTTTAACAATGTATTTCATTTATGTAAAATTTTGTGTAACAGTATTATATCTTACTACGATGACACCAGAGTAGATTTTAATACAAATTTATTATCTAAGTATTTGTATGATATCATGTATTTTTATATCCACTTTCTTCTTGTTTTATATATTATTTTACAATGTTAAAAAAATGAATACATTATATGCTAGTTATTATACGAATCTAATATTATGAAAGTATATGAGGAGACGTGAGATCTTATCCCGGATGAAATGTAGATTTGAAAAACCCAGTGTACATTTATGTGTAAGGAATTTCATTTTTATCAATTTATATTTTATAAGTGTCATTATTGTGTTTATTGTTATAATTTCGTTTATTTTATCGCATTTTGATTTTAGTATTCCTGTTACTTAAATCTACCTAATGTGTGTAATATGTTTTTCCAAATGAAGTTATGTATTGTTTTGTATACATTGAAAATTGATTAAGTTCGTAAGAGAGAAAAACCGCGTCAGTGACTCCCTCTTAAAATTGGGGGGAGGGGGATGTAAGGATGATTATATAAATTACATTTAAAATTAAATTCCATATTAAAATTTAGCTGTTATTTTCCATCACATTTTCAAATTACTCACACAATTATTTCTCCGAAAAAGATGGCCCAACCTAAAAACACATCTAATCCCAGATCATTATTTTTATAGTCCATATGTCAGCATTAACTTTAAAGTATAACCTGTAACTAAGAAGGTACTTTACATATGGGCTTAAGTAGTAAAAACACTTAGATTTCTCTTTGATGTCGTTGCTAGCTGAATAAAGACCGTTTTTTTAAAAATTAAGATTGGTTATGACTTGAAACATGTCATATATATATATATATATATATATATATATATATATATATATATATATACTTGAAAATTTATTTGCTGCTGGAGTAACGATCCTGTACGTTAAAAATATGAATTCCAGTATTTAAGAGTTTTTGTTTATGTAACTGATTAGTTGTTTATGAAACTACTATATTTTTGCTACATAAAAAATAACTAAATACTAATGCAGGAATCTCACACAAAAGTTGGTGGAAACAAAAATAACAAATAAGAAAAGTTGTAAAATATTTTAAGGTATCCAAACACATTGAAACTGACCAAATTCGGTCAAGACAGATATTTTTGTTTTCTCTTTTATTGAATAGAACTATCTTTTGGCTTTACAAAACATATTTTGTTTTGTTTCTACTCTACCTAAAGGCCAAGCTACAATCAATTTTATTAAGTTAGAAAAACCGGACGTGATTATTTGATCTACCAGAAGTGGGTATTTAAATTGGTCAATATCTATCATGGCGAGTCTGATAACTCAAAATGTTACGAATGTATTTCTATAAAACTTTTTGAGCCTAACATTTATGTTGTTTTCTAGAGAATGTACTAAAATATTTCTTACTGTATGAGTACTTCTTGAGTTACGGCTTGTTATTTAAAAAATGGTCTCATAAAGAATGCAACATTTTCTATAACGTATACTCAATCAGTTCTAAAGTATTCAAATTTTGATAAAACATTACAATTTTAGTACATTTTCTAGATAAATGCATATTATTTGTTTTAGCAACACTTTTATGAATATATGTTTATTACTTTTTTCTCTAACTGCTTTGAAGTTTTTCAAAACTATTGCTAAAGTTTCACTTATAATTGTAATTTTTGTAAAATTTAGGTAATTCTTTATAAATATTGTTAGTTAAATAGTAATTTTTATTGGTATTGAGCCCTAAAAAGCACTTATAATGTTAAATATATTATTTTGGTTAAAAGTACTCCAAACGTGTTCGGATACCTTAAAGTATTGTTCCCCAAACAATTTGGGGTTTTAATTCCTCCTTTGAACTGCGGATTCAATTAAGTAGTTTATAATGAAGACAAGTATCCGAAATAATTTAAAATAACAAATTAAATAATTAACAGATTTAAGCTTAAGTACTTACTTTATCAGTGACAATATCAATATATCAGAATTTATCAGAATAGTCGTGCTGGCAGACTACGAAATGATGTTCATTTGAAAACTAAGATACTTTTAACTAGCGAAGCAATGTTCGACAGACACACAGGAACTAATCAAGTCAAATACGACTCTTTCCTACAGTAAGCTGTAAAAATTCTCCATAACTCTTCCTCTCCTATTACATACAAGAAGTATGAAAATCCTTTGATATCCCTGGAACCCGGGAATCCTGGGAAAGAAACCCTAGTTGAAACCCTGTAAGATTTAAGAGTCCCTGCTTTAGAGTGTGACATAAAGAAACATTCACTCCCACTCGATCATGCACAATTTTAAGTATGTAGGAGGTATTTAAATCATATAAGGAATCCGACATTGTTAACTTCATCAAATTACTGCAAATTAAATGGGCAGGTCACGTGTTCATAATCAACGAAGACCGCACATCTCTAAAAATGCTTCAATGCTCAACCATTTGGCACATGAAGAAAGGGCAGGCAAAATCTTAGATGGATTGATGGCATAGAAAAAGATCTAGTTTTTAGAACTAAGAATTGGAGAATATCAGGAAGAAAGCTGATTTGGAAAAGGCTTCTTCAAAAGGCCAAGGTCCACCTTCGGCTCTCGAGCCACCTAGGAAGGAAAGATGGAGGTATTTAATTGAAATTAACCAGAATGAATATTCATTTTAGGAATAATTAACATTTTATATTAACGCTTATATTAAAGCATCATCAACGTTAAACAATATCAATGCTAATTCTCCAAATTTATCATGACTTCTATTTCTGATAATATATGCTATCAATTTTAAGCACGCAAAAGGTATTTGGATGACAGAGACAACGTTGGTATTAATATTCACAGAGTAGCATCTTCAAAATCTGACAACAGTCAAGTAAATTCAAGACTTCCATTCCTGATGAATTAAAGGCAGACGTTTCAGCAGTGTTTCCTCTAAATTTTATTCAGAATAAAATGAGATGGGAAAACTTAAAATTAGATAATATTTACATGGATTTTGTTAATGTTGATTTAAATCCGGGAATCAAAAACACGAGATTATAGTATTAAGTGTAAGTATGTGCATTTGTTCAGGTATGTGTATGAGTACAAATGCAGATATTACTCATATCTAAATTTATAAATGGGATTTTTAATTTTCATATTACTTAACACTAATTTTTTAACCCCTCAAGCTGTCACACTTTTTGCCTAAAATGTTACAAAAAAGGCACATTTTTATTGCATATAATAATCATAATACTTAACAAAATGCAAAAATGGAAGCATTTTATTTTAATTTTCAATTTTAACGATTTCACACTAATTTTTATTTTATAATTTTGAACATAGAAACCTCCTCCCCCCCTAAATGTTTACTTTTTACAAGTACATTCTGCATGCTATGAAGAAGATATGCGGATACAATTTAAGCATGGTATAATACTAAATCTTCCATTGTATTAAGGACAGAGAAAAAAAAAACTTTTTTTGGATTATCTTTCCATTTTCATTTTTTCTCAAACAAAAAATTGTACATTGCCTTGCCCATCCCTGTTATTTATCGAATATTTTCAAGAATATAAATTCCTATCTTCAATGAAAAATTCCCGCCCTCACCACAAAGAAAATCCCGAATGAGAAGTAATTAGAACCATGCAAACACTGCATCTGTTAAAAAACACTAGCACTATAAGTCTACTATAAGAATTAAAAATATGTTCAAATCAAAGATAGAAAGAAGAAAATATTAGTGATGGTACAGCGTATACGGGCAAACTGGTGGTGATTAGCTTTTGGTAGTCCTTACAGCGTACAGACAAACCAGTTCAGGGGTGAAATATGTTTCAAGGAGAAATCAGGTATAGAATATTTTACTTCATGTATAATATTATGAACCTCTGTTATCCAGTGCATAGTCAACTCGTGTTAATATTTTCATCATTGAAAACTCTCATAATGTTTTTTTGCATAATTCATCTTGAGAATATTCATCACAAAATTTATGTTTAATATTTAACATGAACAGTATTACTAGAATAAAGAAACATCGTAATATATTCAATTTAAAGTATCTGAGTGTGTTAGAGTGCAAATGATTCAAACATGAAAATTTTAAATGAACAACAGCAAATGCATAATTGAGTTTTCTTTATTGAAAACAATGAAGTAACTTTCAATAATACAAACAAAACAGAAAAATATTTTTAAAAAAATCTGTAGGAAAATATGAAACAAAGTGAAATCGGTGGGCTCTTTTAAAAAGGAAGTGCGTGAGTATTTTAAATTAAATATTAGTTTCCAATAGCGGTTGATAGAAGGAAATAACTGAAAGAGAGTTCCTATGCGTAGTACAACGCAGTTCCTTCCTATGCCTGATACTCTTCATTAACTTAGAGGTTTGGCAAAATAAGAAGCATTATTTTTTTCTTTAAAACAATGATGGTTCTAAGGAGGTACATGTTGTGTTCAAGGCAAAAAAGAACTTAAATATTTATAAGTAAACTGATTTTAAGTGTTTTAAGGTATCCGACTACTTGCGACAACTTTTTTTTAAAAAATGGTGAAATAGAGATTTTTTGTGGTTTTTAGATTTATTTAGTACATTTTAAGAAAATAAAAGTCTAAAATTATGAAGAGAAAAATAAATTATTACTACTAAAATGGGAAAAAATGGGTACAAATTGACCAAACATTTCATAAACGGTGCCCGCTCTGCACAAATAATAAATGAATAAATTCTCAGTTTTTCAATTTTGATGTATTATTTTGCTATTCCTTTTTCAAATGACCTTCAAAGTAAGAGGTATTTTAATTTTTACAAAAGAAGAGCACTTTATCTTAGTAATTATATGAAAATGTTTAAAAAACAGTGATTGTATTCAAATAAAGAACTGTAAATTTTGTAATAAAAAATGATTGATAAACCTGAAGGTTAAAACACTTCTACTATTATACAGAACATACACATAATGATTTATTTTATAAACTTTTTGAGAAATCACTGTCTCCGTTTGAGCTTTAAAAAAACACCTTTCGAGTAAAACGCTTTTTAAAGTTTGACATCTTATGTAAAGTTATGACAACTGCTTTTACTAAAATACTTGTTGTTTTTGTTCAAGTGAATGGAAAATAATAAACTGGATATTTTTATAAAGCTAATAAGATGGCATTTAATATAAAATCCTAAAAATAAATTGTCATTTTTTATAAAAAAAACATGTGATTTTAGGGTAGTCGGATGCCTTAAAGATAACTGAAATATTTATAACTAAACTGATTTGAAATGTTCTAAGCCCAATTATAAAAATATTGAAACTATTATTAGATATTGTATAAAGAGAGGCAAAACCTTCATTGATTAAAATCTATAGTTTTGTAACAACTAAAAAGTAATTAATGTTACAAATTATATTTTTTCACTAATGCTTTTATATCAATAATTGTTAAACACGGTTAAAGTATAATGTTTAGTTAAAAAATTAACTAGCAACATCTTGATAGAAAAAGAAACATAGATAAAAATAATCGATTTATTTTGTCTCTCTGTGTGAATCACTCTTTTAAAATATTCCAAAGAATTTATTACGAATAGAAAACATGGCAAGAGAGAGAGATAGTTTTATATTTGAAAAAAAAAAAACTTTAAAGAATGTTAATAATTTTTTATTCAAAATTTTTATGAATCATAAAAACGTTGAAACATGGTTCTAAGATAAAAGAAACATGTTTCTAAGATAAAAAGAAAAGTCTCAAAGGAGTTCTGAAATGAATTTTCTTAATTCTCTTGATAATTTAAGTTCCTAACGTTTGTAACTTGCAGATTTACCTTAATTTGTAGGTGATATGATTGATATGATTTTAGCCATGAGCTTAAAATCTTTAAAATAATATTATTAATAAATGAAAGCATTTTTTGGGTATCGATTTTTTAATGTCACTGTTATGAGAAGATCGCGCATTTAATACCTGGAAATATTTACCTATGCAAAAATGCTTTTATTATGCTGTGAAAATTGTTGCAATTTGTTAATGAATTCTGAAAATAATCGCCGTTAATATTTTTATTCAGAAATATATTATACATAGACTAAAAAGACCAGTTTAAATATTTATTTATTTTTGGAAGCAAATTTTCCGTTAAATATATAGATATATGCATTAAAAAAACATTACTTTTTTTCGAAACATATGCTTTAATATATCATACAGTGCAAACGTTAGTATGGCGAACATAATTTCTTTCATAAACTTCTAGAAATTACAGTATATATTTATTCAGAAACATGATAGTTAATTAATGGTTAAAGCAGTTCATCTAAGCACATTATCAACTGAAGGATATTTTTTTGTCTATTTTTTTATCGAATATTTACATAAACCAATATGAAAGTTAAATATTATACATTAGTCAAACATAATTTTAGGAAAATACATGCTCCTATACTTACAAATTATATTTCGTCTTACAATTCTAAAAAAAGATATATTGTGTACATGAGCCTAGCAAAAAAAGCTATAAAGCTACTTTTATGTTGTTTTATTAAATACTTTTAAATAAATCCAAGCAGTAAACACACACATAAATTATAGAGTTTAATGCATCCGATAAATGTTCATGTTTCTAAAAATCCTATGAAACTATCAAGAAAAAATATGAAACAGAAACTTTGATGTCTCAATACAACTTTGCTTTAAAAAATACTTTTTTTCACGTTTAATAACCTATTTTTCCATTTTCTAAGTGATAAGGCTCTCGATAAATGTATATATGATATTTTATATTACTTTTTCATGATTTTTACCTTTAGTGGAAACAACTGTCAATATTTCTTCAAGTCAGACAGAGACATAGTAAATATTTTCACTGCTTTTGAGTACAACATGACATCAAGAAACACTCTATATATCTGTTTCTTGCGTATTTTATGCCAGAAAATTTGTAGATACATTTCTGAGATACGCTTCGAAAGTGTTGGAAATAGTCTTGGGCTTTGAGGGAAACAGAGGGATTTAAAATCGAAAATATACGCAAGGATTGAAAATGATCTTTTGCAAACCGGATATGGATGGAAAAGCTGTATCAAAACACCCAATTTTAAAAAGGAAATACTTTTATCTATATTTAGAATAAACTATTTTGCAAAAGAAGTAACATTCAGTTTGAGTTTTTGAACAGATAAATATTTCTATTGGTTTTAAGAAACAGATGAAAGCACATACATTGCAAAAACTATCAATTTGGAGATCAGAGTCATAAGTAAATGAAACTCAATATAAATTCATTAAGAAATAAAATAAGAAGGATATCCAAGGGCATATATTTAATAATGTATTTATAGTTGTTGTTGGAGTAGTATGTTGGTTCGGAGTAAGCCTAAGCATCCAGAACTTCTCGGAAAAAGTTCTATTCAGCCAGCGATTGACACATCTTTATAGTCCGACAAAACAATTCCCGAATTTTAATTGAATTGTAAATTTGTTTCCAGAACTGCTTAATCATCCTTTTTTTAGTTTAAGGCCAGTCAGTAGGGTAATAACTTTTTAAAAATCGATTTTGAGGTTTTGATATTTCTATAATTCCCAAATCAGAAGCTTTCCATTAATATAACATACAAGCCATTATATGAATTAGAAGCACTTTAAAATGATTTTTAAAAAATAATCAGCTTATGAACCACGCCCATTTGACAGATAGAAATGTAAACATTGTCTTTTTAAATCTGGAGCAAAAAGTTGCAAAGCCTCAATTTATTTTTATTAATACGCATTAGATACCTGTATAGTAACTGCAAATTTAACTGTGTTAGATAAACAAAAAAATTTTGTGCAAAATTTGGAAGCGTGGTTTTAATTTGAGTGTTATAATTAATATTTAGTGATTTTATCTAAATTTAAACTTGTTCTTCACTTTAAATTTAGTTTAAATAATTAGTAATAATAGCTAATTAAAACTTTATAAAAGGCTTAGAAAAACGCTAAAATATTTTTTAAATAATTGAAGTTACAATTATGTGATATTTAAGAAAAAATTCGATTAAATTTAATACAAAGGTAAGATTTTTTTTATAAAAATTTCTGTTTTCAAAAACTTATTTCTTTAAAAATGTGTAAATTTACTGTATGCATGTTTAAAATTTATATTTTTAAAATAGTGTAAATTAACTGTGTGTATGTTTCTTAAATGCAATTGTGTATACTGAAGTGACATTTTTGAAATACTCTTAAAGCATTTAAATATAAAACAGTTATAATAACAAAAAAATTAAAATTTTTAATAAATTCATAATAATAATTGTTCGGTGAACTAAAAGTTTGTCTTTGAAAAAACTAATTATGTTTAAAAAAAATTCACTTCAGTATAAATATAATGTCTAATTAATATAAATAAAAATTTGTGTGTGTGTGTGTGTGTGAGTCTTTATGTTTAATAGTTTCTGAGAAAAAGGTATAAGATGAAACATTAAATGTGATGTTTGTTGTCTTTGCGAGAAGCTTGTTACATATGTAAAAATACAAAAATTTCATGTTTAAGAAAATAGAAACAGTTTTATTTTGTCTGTTTTAGAAATCATTTATCCAGTTTAGAGTAACTTTTGAAGTTTAAAACTTAGAAACTCTTTCTGCAACAACAAGACCTAATGATAATGTTACGAAAACCTAACGAAAACTGAAGAAACGCCGTATAATCAGATATTTTTAAATACCATCCCAAATTCTCACCAAAAAACCATATTGATATATTGTCACGGAGTTCGAAAGAAGTACACAGTTCAATTAAACAAACAATTATATTTATTCTAACGCTGGGAGCTCGATACAACACTGGACTGAGAACATCCCCAACTGGCGATGAACTCTGCTTTTATACACTTCGGAATATTCGAGAAATACCCAGTATGTACTCTAAAGAATGATCTGGATTCATCTAGAACCTAGCGAAACAATACATTAAAAACGAGAACAAAATTCCAGTCTTTGGATAAATCTGTCGGGGCCGGGATTCGAACCCGAGACCTGAGGAAGTTCAGTCCAACGCTCTACCAACTCGGCTATCGGGACTTGTAGCAAATTATGCGTGCGGCATTGCTCCCCTCGAAAAAGAAGACAGTGCCCGCTGTCATTTTGTTCAAGGGTCTTTATTCTGGAACGAGTGATGGGTCCTGTGTATGATTCTTTGGGAGGAATATCCTCGGTTTCGATTTGCTCGGCGGGATCATGGTACGGTTTCATACGCAGTACATGGACAACTTCTCTTAGTTTTCTTTTTCGTGAAGCAGGATCAAAATCTTGTACTGCGTAAGTCACGGCTGATAAACGGCGTAGCACCTGATACGGTCCGAAATACCTTCTTAAGAGTTTTTCGGAGAGACCGACTTTTCTCACTGGAGTATAAACCCATACGAGATCTCCGGGAGCGTAGATACCATTTGGTGTTTGGAATCGTAACGTCGACGATCTTTGTCTTGAGCTCTCAGAGTGTGCACTCGGGCTAGCTGTCGTGATTCTTCGGCTCTGGCTGCTATCTTGGTGATGTTATTGTCATCAAAATCGTTAGGACAGAATGGTAGCATTGTATCTAGTGTCGTTTCCGCTTCACGACCATGAAGTAAATAGAACGGCGTAAAACCTGTGGTCTCTTGTTTAGCAGTATTATAAGCGAAGGTTACAAATGGTAGAATTTCATCCCAATTTTTCTGCTCTACATCCACATACATTGACAACATGTCGGCCAAGGTCTTATTGAAGCGCTCCGTCAGTCCATTTGTTTGGGGATGATACGCCGTTGTGAAACGATGATCAATGTTACACAAGTCGACGAGAGAGGAAACAAGTCTGGATCGAAAGACGGCTCCACGATCTGTGATAATTACTCGAGGAGCTCCATGCCTGAGGACAATTTCTTCAAGTAAGAACTTCGCTATTTCGGCGACTTCGGCTGTCGGCAAGGCTTTTGTTATTGCATATCGCGTTGAGTAATCCGTGCAGACTATTATCCATTTGTTTCCATGAGCAGACTTTGAAATCTCCCAAGGAGATCAATTCCAATGCGATGGAAAGGAGCTATAGCTGGAGGGATGGGAACTAAACGTCCAGGTGGTCGTTGAGGAACGGATTTTCTCCTTTGGCACTCCCGACAATGCATGACATACCGAACGACATTTCGGTACATTCCCGGCCAGTAAAATCTCTTGCGTATCCTGTCATAAGTTTTCGCGAAACCAAGGTGTCCTGCGGTGGGGGCGTCATGAAAGTGCCTTAGTATGTCTGCTCGTAGATGTTTAGGAATGACTGGTAACCACAACTTTCCATCTGGATCAAAATTCTTCCTGCAAAGGATACCGTCGATAAATCTGAATTCTTCGTTTTTGGATGAGTTGCTCAAAAGTTTTAATTTCGCAAGGTCTTGATCCTTTTTCTGTTCCATCGCATGGTTCATACTCGTCGTGACTGCTAAAAATTTGTCTGATGTTTCCGTTTCCTCTTCCACTGGATTTCTCGAAAGAGCGTCGGCGTCACTATGCTTCTTACCGGTTTTATATTTTACGTCAAAAATCATGCTCTTGAAGTCGGAGGGCCCATCTGGCAAGCCTTCCTGAAGGATCCTTTAAATTCATGAGCCAGCACAAGGAATGATGGTCAGTTACAACAGTAAAGTGTTTTCCGAATATGTACGGCCGGAATTTGTTGGTAGCCCATACGATGGCAAGACATTCCCTCTCTGTGGTGGAATAATTCTTTTCGGCTTTTGTCAGAGTTCTAGAAGCGTATGCTATAACTTTCTCGACATTATTCTGAATTTGTACTAGGACAGCTCCGATACCGTACCCGCTTGCATCAGTATGGATTTCTGTAGAAGCTCTTTCATCGTACATCCCCAATACTGGATCCGAAGTAAGTGCTTTCTTAAGACTGTGAAATGCTTCCACCTCTTCAGGACCCCAGTGAAACTCCACGCCACTTTTCAGCAACGACTGCAAAGGTTCGGCGAGATAACAGAAACCTTTAATAAATCTTCTAAAGTATGAACAAAGGCCAAGAAAACTTCGTATGTCATGTATATTCTTTGGAGTGGGAAAAATTCTTACGGCTTTTATTTTGTCGGGATCGGGACGAACGCCATTACTAGATACATGATGGCCTAGAATCTTTACTTCTTGGGCAGCAAAAAGACACTTCTTTGAATTTAATTTAAGACCAGCTTCCTGGAGACATTTTAGAACAAGTCTTAATCGTATAAGATGGTCTTCAAAAGTTTCTGAGAACACTATTATGTCATCTAGGTAACAAAGACACATAGTCCATTTAAAATGGCGTAGCAAATTGTCCATCATTCTCTCGAAGGTCGCAGGTGCATTACAGAGACCAAACGGCATGACTTTAAACTCGTATAAGCCTTCGGGGGTAATAAATGCCGTCTTTTACGATCCGCTTCGTCTATTTCTATTTGCCAATAACCAGATCGGAGATCCATGGAAGAAAAGAACTTGGCACCTTTCAGACAGTCGAGCGTATCGTCAATACGAGGCAGAGGATAAACGTCTTTTTCGTGACGCTATTCAGCTTGCGATAATCGACGCAAAAACGCCAACTACCGTCTTTTTTCTTACGAGCACAACGGGTGATGACCAAGGACTTTCAGAGGGTTGGACGATACCTTCATCAAGCATTTTCTGAACCTCTTCATGAATGATGCGTCTTTCAGTCGGCGAGACTCTGTAGGCTCGTTGGTTGATTGGAGCATGATCACCAGTAAAAATCCTGTGTTTCACATTCGTCTTCGCGGCTTTCGACTTGTCGGTCTTCGTGAAAAGCCCAGAAAATTTCCGGAGTAGTTCGGATAGCTTGTTTCTCTGTTCGTCACTTAACTCGGGTGACATCATTAACGAACAATTCATCTGTGACTCCGAAGTTTCTTGCTGGTCATCCAAGCAACCCGATGTGTCGGAAATAACACATAGATGCCCTTCATTTAGTGGTTCAGCTTGGCCTATGCACATTCCTCTAGGGATGATTTGGTTTCGGAACTGCAGGTTGGTAACCCATTTATCACTTTTTCCGTTACGATATGTGGATACCATGGACGGTGTAGCAATATTTTCTCGAAGAGCAAATGTTTGCTGCCGTCTAGAACTACATTTATGTCTCCTCGGGTTTGATATCCTGATACTGTTATTCTAGTTAAAGAATGCGGCTTAAGTGTATAGTCTCTGGTGGCATACAAATTCCAGGCGTCAGGCGCTGTGGAGTCTCGACAGATGTCTTCTAGAACAAGTTCATTTTGTCCACAGTCTATAACGGCTTGAGACGCCTCTAAAAAGTCCCATCCTAGGATGACGTCATGGCTACAATGTGATAAAACAATAAATTCAAAAGGCAGTTCTCGATTGTTTATACGGACACGTAAAACACATTTCCCTATCGGCCGAACAAAATTTCCATCCGCAACTTTCAGCATAACGCTCTTGGCATCAGCAAACAGAACTTTCTTTAAAAATCGGCGATACTTATCGGATATGACAGAAAACGATGCCCCAGAATCTACTAGAGCACGTATCGGCTTCTTATCTATTATTACGTCTAGTTGGTTACCAGTCATCTTGGCGGTCGACGGAGGATTTCCAGTACACGCGGCCTCACCTCCTTGGAAGGTCGCTCTCCTTAGTTTTCCTCGCTCCTACGGCCTGGCGACTGACTGGATCGGCGATATGGCGACGGGGATCTGTAACGACGTATTGGGATCGGCCTCTCGTGGGACTTGGCGTAAAACGGCGAGAAGAGTTTGGTCGGCGTATTTCTTCTTCAGTGCCAACGTCGTCGAAGTTCCGTCGGCGGTTTCGAGAGTTGTCAAAGACAGCCTTTCTCTCGGCAGTAGCGCATTACATGTCCAGGACGTCCGCAGTGGAAACAAACAGGTCTGTTGTCAGCCGTTCTCCACACATCTGTTTTTCTTGGTTCAGGTGGGAATTTCTGAACAGGAGCTCTGTATTTCCTGGTTACAGCGGCGTATGTTGGTCGTGGTCTAGTTTCTGTAGGTTTTGTTGACACTGGGGCCAAAACCCTTTCAACTTCGTCTTGAACGATCTCTTCTAAGGATTGGGGATCGGAGTCCAAAGATTCTTGCGTCTGGTTAATTAGTCGATGGACTTCTTCTCGTACGATTGTGCGAATAAGAGAGACCAAATCAGTCTCATCCGTCAGGGATGCAACCGGTACGACGTTTGGAAGCCTTTCAAATTTCGGTCGACCAACTCTCTTCTGCTTCATATCTTCGATATAGTTGCACCATTTGATAAAACTTGCTGTGTCGTTGATTTCTCTCGTCAACAGGGCCTGATAAATATCCTCAGCAACACCTTTCATTAGGTGTGACACTTTTTCGTCTTCTTTCATCAGAGGATTTTTACCTTCTTGGCAAAGTCCTAATACACCTTGTATGTAGGACTGTGTACTCTCGCCTGAACGCTGGGCTCGGCATTTTAGTTGTTCTTCTGCCCTTCTGGTATATTTTTGACGGTCACCGAAAAGTCCACTTAGTCCATTTTTAAACGCTTCCCAGGAATCTAAGGCGTCTTCGTTGTTGACATACCACTGTCTCGCAGTACCGTCAAGAAATAAATAAACGTTAGCCAGGCACATCATGTCATCCCACTTGTTAAAGTTGGCTACTCGATCGTACTCTTTAAGCCATTTGAGAGGGTCTTCCCCAGGCGCTCCTCGGAAGGTCGATGGGCTCCTCCATTGCTGTAACGAAGGTGTTACTACAGCGGGCTTGGCTTCTTGCTCGGTCGGCATTTTTGTCCTCTTCCTACTATTTTCTTTTAACAGTCCGAATTCGGGGGATAATCCTCTTAACCGGAGGCTCCTGCGAAGGTTGTCGCTATTATCCACGTTTGACGTAATTGTACCCGGCGCCTCCACCAAACTTGTCACGGAGTTCGAAAGAAGTACACAGTTCAATTAAACAAACAATTAGATTTATTCTAACGCTGGGAGCTCGATACAACACTGGACTGAGAACATCCCCAACTGGCGATGAACTCTGCTTTTATACACTTCGGAATATTCGAGAAATACCCAGTATGCACTCTAAAGAATGATCTGGATTCATCTAGAACCTAGCGAATCAATACATTAAAAACGAGAACAAAATTCCAGTCTTTGGATAAATCTGTCGGGGCCGGGATTCGAACCCGAGACCTGAGGAAGTTCAGTCCAACGCTCAGCCAACTCGGCTATCGGGACTTGTAGCAAATTATGCGTGCGGCAATATTTTGACATTATATTTATGATGCTTTCTGTTCAAATTTGGTATCTGTAATGTATGAAAGCTACAAATTGTTTAAAAATTGATTCAGTATTTGAGAAAATTTAGATGTTTTCTCGTTAAAAAAACTGAAAAATGCTGTTCTGGGCTATTTAAGACTTTTTTGTTTACTTTTTTATGCAAAATAAATTGCAAAAATGTTAATGTTTGATAAAATGCCACAGATACATGCTGTAATTTATTATTTTTGTGATAAAGTGGCACTTTATAGGGAAAATTCAATTTTTTTCAAAAATGATGTTTTTAAAAGTGTATTCAACTTTTTCTCAGAATATAAGGTATAAATATACATAAAATTTTCCCCTCATGTTACTGATTTGTAACTATATATATTCCTGTGAGTTTTTCAGGAGTTTCCCAAAATATTTGACAGGAGTCCATATATCGTGACAAAAAATGTCGATTTTTTAAAAAAAAATATAATGATATTTTTATGTTACACGTTTTTGAGAAAACTAAACATTATATTTTAAATATTTCACTTCATTGCAAATATTAATGATTATTTATTGTTCAGACAAGTTTTTAAGCTTTAATATTCAAAGGTTTTTCAATAATAGCTAACTAATTATATCTCAGATGTGTAATGCTTTTTGTCGTTGCGAGAAGCTTGTTGCATGCATAAAAATACACAAATTTTATGTTTAAAAACATAAAAACAGTTTTATTTTTGACTTTTTTAGAAATCTTTTGTAGAGTTTAGAGAAAATTTTGAATTTTGAATTTTTTCGAAATTGTGTTTGCATGGGAACATACAAATCCGGAGTTAAATTTTTCTAACGTCGTAAAATCACATATTCCCAAATCATGACTTTTACATATTGATACATGTTTACATTATATTTATGACGTTATAAGGTCAGATTTGACATTTGTAATGCATTGAAGCTAAAAACTATTCACAGAATGTTACATAATTTGTGAAAATTGATGCAAAATGCTAAAAAAATCTCGTTGAACAAAAACTGAAAATTACTACATATGTATTTTCTGAACATTTTAAGGCTTTTTTGTTTCCTATTTTATGCTTAAAAAATTAAGGAGGTACTAATGTTTAATAAAATAGGGCAAATACATGTTGTAATTCATTATTTTTGTGATAAAGTGCCTTTTTACACTTAAAATGCAATTATCTCAAAATGATTGTTTTCAAACTGCGTGTACCTTTTTCAAAGAATCTAAAAAATTAATACACTTGCAATTTGTACTGCACTTAAATAATATGTAACTATATATAATAGAGCTACTTTCTTGGAGGTTTTCCCAAAATAATTTGCTCAGAAGCAGTTATCGTAAAAAAATGACAATTTTCACAAATTTCAAAGCGATACTTTTACGATGAATTTTTTTGAAAAAAGTAAACAATATGTTTGAAATATTTTACCATTATTTAAATAAAAAAGCCTAATTATTATACAGCCAAAATTTGAAGTTTTTATATTTAACAATTTCTCAGAAACAGGTTCCTAAAGTGGCTCAATTTAACATTGTCGGTATAGGGCCTACCGACTACTCTTAGGTTTCTATTGAAGAATAAAGCGTGGGAACATGTATGCGGGGACCATAAAAATAAATGAGTTGGGATTGGAATTGTTATGTTTGGAATGTCTTTCTTGAGGAATAATTAGCTTTTTAATTTAAAACTCGAATATATATAAGGGAAAATAAATGTTAAATAATATATAAAGTTTTGTTTTAGATATAAATTATAATTATCCTTACATATATATGTTAATAATTTCAGTCATTAAAATTTCAAATTGCTACACCATGAAGAGAAAGATGATAATATATACAAATGTTTAGTATTAAAACGCAATCAAACAACGCAGAAGAGACCAACTGTATCTCAAACTCTCTATAAAAAGAAAGTTACACAGGGAGTGTATCCTTCGGAAATCTCATTTGAATATTAACTGTTTGTGAGAAAATTATCTTACGGCTCTCGTATAGGTAAGATAAATAGTTAAAAGGTAAGAATTTTGTCTATCGAGGTTGCGGTTTACTGTTCTGTGATATTGATACTCGCATTGGTCGGAATGCAACAATTGTAGAGCAAATATGAAATCGATGGGTTCAGGAGTCTCATATGGAATGCTATGGAGGATTTCACTGGTTACCCGACACTTTATCCAAGATGATAATTATGTTTCCAGGTCGCCTTTGCAGAACCCTACTGCCACATTTCGTACTTTGAGTCAGGAAGTTTATATCGTGATAAGCACCCTCATCGATAGTACGTTAACATCTGAAGCAGCATGAATTGTGTGTGTGTGTCTTCACAATGACCATTATATATTGCGGCCTTCCTTGACACTACATAATAGAAACATACGGAGATATTTGTTCCTCTAGTGGAAAAAACTAGATAAAAAATAGGAATCAATTGTCTTTTCAGACGAATACCAATTCTACGAGCAGCACCGAAGTCTTGTGGATTTGCCTGCTTGCATTAATTCTCTTCATAAAGATACTGATCTAATGTTATAAGCATCCGTTACGTGCACAGCACGAAAACTTCTAGTTCGAGTCGTAGGTGATCTGAACAACTAGCATTATATTTCTCAGAACTGTGCACCAATTTTCGGGATTTAGGAGGAGGCATTTTAAAACAAGGTAACGTAAGACCACGCATTCGTGTCCATCGTGTTCCGACTTAACTCGACTCAGAGGGATTTCGACTGCTGCCCTGTCCAATACGTTTACCTGATCTTTGATACAATGTAAATATCTGGTCATGGGTTACTGAGAGACTGGGCCTCTGGTGCACATTCGATACTATTATTGATGAAAGAGAGAATAAGTTTGAAGAATCATGTGATGACATGTAAGTATTTGTTCTCCGGGCCGTTTAGCTAACAGCCGTTTTAGCTGTTAGAGAAGGTATCTATGTGTACTAATTTTAGACTCTGTATGACCCCCAATTTGTAATATAAATTCCTGTTTTGTTCTTATATTATGATGTTCATGTACGATACATAAAATTTGCACTATTTTTTTCTTACTTTAGGGCAGTGTTTCTCAAAATTTCTATACTTGTGACCCAATTTCCAATCATAATTTTCATTGCCCTCCACCTCTGTACAATAACATTGTATTGAATTCAATAATAATATACTTAGACCTAAAGCTACAATGTATATACGACTTTAATTCTAAACCGTAAAAATTACCAAGATCAATATTAAACTTTGTATATCATTTTATGACATGCCCACAGGGTCACTGGAAATTATTAAACTTGTTCTTAACAAAGTATTTTTAAATTAATTATGAAATCCATTGAGCATTACAAATACATTAATAAGTATACTATGTCAGTGTAAATGTGTATTTTATTTTTAATTATGTTAGAATGTATGTTGTTTTGTTTCCTTTCTGTAAATTAATAATATTACTTTAAACAATCTTTTGTTTTTGACTTTTCCATATATTCACCTAGGGTTATCACACCCCCCTAGGGGGAGCACCCCACAGTTTGAGAAATGCTGCTTTTGGCTGAAGTTTTAAGGACCAGTAGTATATATAATTGTTTTATTGTATTGTAGATATATTACTTAAATAATGTATATTGAGATAAGAGATGTGTCTCATGTTATTCTAGAACAGTGTTAGATGAAATAAAGAGTGTTATTTTTAAACTCAGACACTGTATAAAAATAATTAAATATCAATTGCTAAGTTTTATATATGTGTACTTACATTTATTATATTTAACAATTGCACATGTAACATTAATGTTACAAATCATGCACGTATTATTTAAAAATTAAAATGATACAATATCGTATACATTTTGCACCAAGAAAGGCTGAAAAGTTTTAAGTCTGAGTGATATAAGGCAACGCTTTACGTCAAAAAATATATTTTATTTACTTATTTATTTTAATTCTTAGTTTAGTTGGTGCTTTATGTAATTTTTGAGACGCATCTGAGTAGATTTTTATATCCTTTTTTTTTTAAATTTAAGCTCACAACCCTTGAATTCGTGTTTAAGAACTAACCTTCCAAATTTGCATCAAGTTTTAGGCCCTCAAAAGGTAAACTAGAAGTAAATTAAATAATTTCATTATTAGCTTCTATTACAATTAGCAATCCAATATCTTGCTAAAGTAGTAGATTTATATAAACAATACAGAATTTTATGAAGTATGTTACTTCGAAACCGTGTAAAAAGGAATTGGCTACATATTTAATTTTATTAGCTTATGATAGATATTCGATATATGCGGATATATACGCACACGCACTCAACCATGTTTTCTTATAAACCGACAGAAGGATACTATTTTTTGAAAATAGCATTTTCTCCGATCTGGGGATTGCTTTTAAAAGAAAAAGGGAAAAATATTTCTAGGAGTCAGTTTTTCCTTTCAGGTTTTTCTAATCAAGAAGGGTTGATATTTACATTCATAAATTATGTTTACCATGCCTCAAATTCAATATGTTGGGAGTCTTCCATAAATACATCCTGCAGAGTTTCTTTCCACTGAGTCTTGGGCTATTTTCTATATATCTGAACAATCTATTTATCACTGTTGAACTACAAAATTTCTAAAAATAAGCCGGTAATGTACTACTAATAATTCCCATTATAGGAAGGTTAATTCCATTTGAAAGTGTGTGTCCTGCCATAAAGTTGCTACATGTATACTTTAATAAAATATTTCTAGCGATTTTGACTCCGCATAAAATATCCCTTTCTATTAAAAATACATTATTTTTTCAACTACTTTTTAAAATGTTTTTCGTGTAACTAGATAAAAATTGTTATTCCTGCAAAATTAAAAATTTCTTCTCGTGGTTTTTTTAAAATAAAAAATGTAATTATAACATTTATTTCAAACAGAGCTTAATGAAATTATATTTTAAACGCGCGCGTATTAAGTTCAATCATTTTTTTGAATTTACTTTATCACCTAGAAAATGAAGAGTTTTTCAATTGAATGAAGCATATAAAAGACATTAAAAATTAATTTAATTTGTTCAAAAAATATAAATATTAAATATTATATCTAATACAGTGACAGACAATTTCTTGGCTCATAGTGGAAGTGGAGAATATTGGAGGGACACATATTTTTTAAACGGCTTGCCTTCATTTGCTAACTTTGTATCTCAAATAATGCATGCATAAATTATGCCATACAAATAAAAAAAAATGAGTTAAACAAAATAGTGGCAGTTTTATCAAATTTTTTTACTGAGCTAATTTCATATCTATAGCAGCAAGCACCTTTTATTTCTATTCCTACTATTAGTTCACTCTCTCCCTTTTTATATAATGTATATATATATATATATATATATATATATATATATATATATATATATATATATGTATATATAACTTGTTCTAATTTTCAATTGTTAATAAAAATAATAAAAATAAAAAATAATAAATACTTTTATTCATCCACTGAAGTTCAAATACATTTTTTTAAACTTGTAGAGGATGACACGATGTTAATATAGTTTTTTCAAATATTAATTCATTAATAAAATTGTATTTTTTAATTTTAAATCTATTCTGAGTTATTTCTGACGTGGTTACAACTAGCTGCAACAGAAGGCGTCAGTACATGTTTCTAACAACGTTGGAGTTGACTTAAATTTTTTTTATATTACTTGTTTTAGAATCAGTTTATAGAGACAAACACACCTTATCAGATTCTTCTACTATTTATTTTCTTCCAATCAGGAGTGATATGGCTTGTTGAATCTCTTATCAAAGCTAGCAAGTTAATGTCAGCCAAATTCCATCTATTTTTGCCCTTTTCTGTCTTCACGCAAGAAAAAATTGTTCTTAGAAGTATACTACGTTGACCCAAATATAGAGAAAATGCTATGCCTATTTGGTTTTTTCTGACTGTTTTAGCGGGCCACTTGTGGCCTCCGAGCAGATATTTTCTCACCTCTGATGTCGTGTGTTTACTAGAAATATAGATTGGTGAATTATCATACATGTTCACTGAATTGGATAATGCACTTGAATGAATTGCCTTAAAGAACTAAGAATTCTCGTAAAGTAGTTTACATTTATGTACATTATAATTCTTAAAACAATTTACTAAATCCCTATATCATTACACCAAAGAGATGTGATATGTTAATGCATGCAGAAAAGGAAAGCATTCCCCAATTTTTGAAATAAAAAAATGGTGGTAATGGTGGTTTAATGCTAGAGAGTGATTGCTAGGGTGTCTTTTAGCCTCTCATCCTTCGAAAGACTGTTGTATAATCGGTCTGATACATGATAAATCTGCTAAGGCTCAAAATCACGTGTTAACATGGATGTGGAAAGCAGCATGCTAACTTAAACGTTTATTTTGTTTTTTGACCAGGGTTAAAAAAAAGCTAATTGGCTGAATCAACTAAAGATTTAAACTAGTCAGAAACAGGCATCTGAAAATGATGAACAAATAAACACCACTTTTAAAAGGCAAGACTGAAAATATTTTTAGTTTGATCTCTATTGAATTTAATTTATAGATTTTTTTTGCTGCACTATCAAGAGGACGGGCATATATACAAGGTGTCCCAAAACGATCGCATAAACTCCGAAGGGCTAGATTATTCGTTGGGAGTACATAAAAACTGTCCAAAGAAGCGTCCCTGTACGATCCATAATTTACGAGAAAAATACGAAAAACAAAGTTTAATGTCACTGCCAGTGCAAGAAAATAAAAACAATTTATTGATCATATCAACCGATGTATTTACACAATTTAAGGCAGATGTTCAAAGTATCATCCTTATATGTGGCGGTAGGTTTGAGCACGTCGTGGAATGGTTGTCATCACATGTCGCAGCACCGCGGAGTCCACCTAAGTACAAGTAGCATGCAGATGAGCAACTTAGTCCATTTGTGTTGTCATTACGTCTCGAAACACCAGTTCTTTGAGATGACCCCATAGGAAAAAGTCCAACGGTGTAATATCTGGCGAACGTGGATGCCATAGAACCGATTCTTGACGTCAAATACAACGGTCGGGGTATGCGATATCCAGCCAATCACGTAAATGCGTCGGAGCCCCATCATGCTGGAAACAAAGTCTCTGTATGACCGCTAATGGTATGTCATCGAGGAACTCGGTTAAGACCTCATTGAGAAACACCGTGATGCGATATGCGTGGCCAACGTTTTAAACATTATCGTCTGGAAAGATATGTCCAATAAAGTGTTTTTTTCTTGCACCGGCTGTGATGTTATACTTTATTTTTCGTATTTTTCTCGTAAACTATGGATCGTACAGGAACGCTTCTTTGGGCAATTCTTATGGACTCCCAACGAATAATCTAGCTGTGCATAGCTTATGCGATCGTTTTGGGACACCCTGAATATAGCAGGGATGGCGAACCATTGGTACGCGGCACGTTATATTTGGATCAATCGCGATTGATTCTCCAATCAAGGAATTTTCAGTGAAATTTTCTCAGTTCAAAGAATTAACAGAACCGATAAATTTTGTTACGTTCTCTGAGATGTGACATCATTTGATGAACTGAACTTGCCCCTATTCGATTGGTTGGAAATTGAAGAATTTTTGAAATGCTACTTATTTATTTCTAGTCTGGTTCAATATGGATTCAAAAATACATTGAAGCAAGGAAAAAGTTAGAATTGATTGAAACAGAAGATTAACAAGCAGTATAAGTAAAAACGCCAGTAACGAAATTTTGGAAACATTAAATTCGATTCCAGATAGTTTAACTGTTTGAAGAAGCAGGCCCATGCTATTTTAACCCTATTTTCATTGACCTATACCTACTAGTCATTATTATCAGAGATGAATAACATTAGAGACTCGCTTAGTGAGTGAGTGAATATTAACGTCGTACTGTTCAGCTGCACAAGGTCTTTTGGCACACACACAACGGACTAGAGACTCGCTTAGAAACCAATTGGTTGATGACTCTAATACAGCATGAATTCTGCTAAAAGTAACACATGACCTAATCATAATACAATTTAATTGTCATCTAATCTGCATTACTCTAATGTTATTTATTTAATTTGAATTAAACGTTAAACTAAAACATTTACTACTGTAAAGTACAAAATGTATTTCTTAGTAGTTAATAAATAATTTTGTGTTTGTCAGTATTTAGTTTTATTATTTTCCTAATAATCAAAAGTCAAAATTATTTGATGGCGCGTATATACCTCACTAAGCATTTCTTTAGGAAAAATGGTACGTTGATTCATAAAGGTTCGTCACCCCTGGTATATAGCAAGCGCCATTTTTAATTGTATTAACAATTGTTACTGGCACCAAATCATTACTAAAATGCAAAAAGATTAGTATTCAGATTGTGATGGACTTCCTTTCCCATCAGAGTTCAAAAGTCAGAATGATGATCAGCCAGCAACCCAGGCTAGGAAATACACCTATAATTAAGTATTGTATCAAAAGTGATGTAGACGAGACATTTAATTTTTAATTATGAATTGAATCACTTACTTTTGAAACGTTTTAGTATAACATACGTTTTAAATAATCGTAATTACATTCTGAGCTAACCTACCTCTAATTGATACCATTCCAATTCAATATCGTATTGAACAAATCGTCAATTATCAATTTTTAATATTAAGTAGTTAATCAGCGAGTCACTCTCGACTAGCTTTCTACTAATTTACGTTAATCACTAACTTTTATCATCTAACTCCAAACCTCTCTCTCTCAATCGAATCTAAAAGTTAATGCTATTTTAAGCCTTGATTTACAGGAACCGCATCTTCTTAGGGAGAAAGTTTTCAATCGAACAATATTTTAGGAAAATGTTTTTCCACAAGAAGATTAGTAGGAGTCTCGCAAATAGACACGTTACAAGATGACGTTTAAACTGAAGATAAAATAACACACATAATATGCACAGAAATTTATGTAATACAATTTATATAATTAGTAGTATATAATTTTAACAATTGATATGCAACTTATGTGTATGTAGTACATAACATTTAAATTTAACACATATAAAATAAAAATGAAAAAAAATAGAACAAATTTCTTATTCTATCTTAAGTTGCTTAAGATCCGTAAATCTTTTAAGATACATGTAACATCCATTACCTGGGACAGACAAAAATTATATTATGTTCGAATTTCTATATAAATACAAGAGTTACACTTATACGTCTTTCCCAGTATTTTAATTTCCGATGTAGCCTTTTATTTATTGGACACATCTTGTTGCCCCAGAGCGAAAAATAGTCTCTCTCTTCCTAAAATAAAATAATCAAGTTCTTTCTCCAGAAAAATGGTTGAATTTTTCTTCTAAGGAATTATTTTTTATTCTAAACTGAAAACAGAAATCATTGGGAAAGAAATATTATTTCTCTTCCCACACAAAAGAATATACCTAGAAAACTGTCGGGATAAACAAATTCAAGTAACAGGAGAAAATATTTCGACGGGAAACTCTTACACTGGCTGAAATCAATTTCCTTTCAGCGGAGTGGGACTTCTCATTTTACAAGACAATTTAACATACCCGCTATTTATTTAAATGATTCAGGAAATTGTTTTAAAAGGTAGTTGTAAGTTTCGATTTAAGAAAAAATTTCCAGCACACGAAATAAGTTTCGAATGTCTATTCTTCAAGCCTGAATACATATGGAATAGTTTTAAAATTGCTTACCTAAGATGACATTGTACCTGCTTTTATTACCACCAATCCGTAATAATACTCCACAAAAATTATTTTGTCCACAAATTTGACAATTTTAAAACTCTGATGTATCGGGTGTTTCTAAACGAATATCGGAGTTTGGACGCTTTATATAGTATTCATTACATATAACATATTAGTATGACTCACACATCCAATGAAAGAGCAACTGAAACAGTTTTGTTTGCTGGCATGTGTGAGCGTGTGCGCGAAACTTTGCTAATTTTTCCCTTTCTTACCTATCAACGCGCTAGTAGAAAATGGCGACAAGTGAACAGAAAGCGTTTTGTGTTCTCCAGTTTCCAATGACAGAATCTACTATTTTTGTGCACCGAGAGTTCCGCATTATGTTCAGTTGTCAACCTCGAAATGATAATAGCATTCTTAGGTAGTATCATCAGTTTGAAACAACTGTCTGTCTTTGAAAAGGGAAATGCACGGGACGACCAAGGCTGTAACTGGCAACTAACTGTACCTGGTTCTGCCTATCTTGATGCTCTACAACACTATGGCTATTTCCTCAATCATTAACCCAATCTGACGCCATGTGACTATTATCTGCGGGGGTTCATAAAGGATTGTGTGCACGTTCCTCGGCTAACAGCTGACCTTTCATACTTAAGATACAGGATAGAACCAGATGTTGCAAGAATTTCAGACACACTGAAAAAAGTTTGGGATGAACTAGACTATCGACTTTATTTATGCCATTTGACGAACGGGGCTCACATTGAACATTTGTAAACTTGTAGGTAAAACTGTTTGAGTTACTCTTTCATTCAATGTATGAATTATACTTGTCACTTATATGTGATAAATACTATAAAGGGTTAAAACTCCGATATTTTTTTAGAAACACCCGGTATTATCATTTCTTGCCACGAAAACTAAATTGCATTTATTAATATCATATCGTTTTCAAGTCAAAAATTATTGAAAAATGAAATAAAGTGATATAAATAAGGAGGGTTGTTCTTAACCAAGAATTTTAAACAGTGAAAGCATAAATCAATTATTGCATATTTTCTTCTATTTTCATAATGTGAGTATCATAATGAACGCATATTAAATAAGTATTTAGATAAAAAGATACATTTAATTGGAGAGTTATTCTTTATAAAAAAACTTTAATTGATTAATCATTTCTAAGGCAGTGGTAAGTATACTTACCACCAATTGTATTTATCTTTAAAAATCCATGGTAAGCTATTTTACCACTTTTTATTTGTGCTGTCATCTATTAATAGCTTCAAAAAAATTTAAAATGATTTATTAACCCTTATACGCTCTGTTATCCTCTTCCTTACACATATAATAACAGGGTTAAGATGTGCGTGCACAATATTCTATAGTCATTCTTTCCTAGAGGGCTGTATTTCATTCATTTGTTTATTTTTCATCTATTTAGGGTTATAAACACCATGATATCACCAGAATTTTAAGTATGTATCACTGAGAAATCTTTGATTACGTTTGGTAGTTTTTAACGTTTTTAGTATCGATTCTTTTACTTCCTCATGGATCTCGTAATTGTCAATTCCTTTATTTTATGAGAATTATGTAGACTAGGTATGGGCTTTCAAGACCAACTAAATTTTCGTCTCCACCTAACACACCTATTGGTTTCAGGATTTTGAAGTCGGAAACCAAATGATGAATCATAAGTTTCCTGGACAGTAAAAAATTGGTTTCACATGAAATAAGATGGAATAAAATTGGTGACAATATTAAAAAGTATAAGGAAATACATACATATACGCTGTCGTTTGTGTTCTACTAAGGCGCATCAAAAGAGAACACGACATACGTGCACAGCTTGCGATGTCCCGTTGCATTCATCATATCTGTTTTCCAAAACTTTATGGAAAATAATATTGTAATTTGTCATAGATGGATAAAAACTATGATATATAGTTTGATATATATTCCAGTTTGTAGTATTAAAAACATATTATATATATATATATATATATATATAATATAAAAAAGGAAAAGAAAAGCATCGTTTCCTACTTTTTTAATAGACCCCAATGAATGGTGGTAAATAAATTTTGTACCAAAAAGTAGTGTTAAAAATTAAATTAAAAAAATGTTTTCTAATAAGCCAAATATGTGAATTTATTTTCTTTAATCAATCCCAATTCTAAAATTATTTTAATGTACTTCTAATTGAAATAAATACCCCGTTAAAGAGTTAAATTCGAATTATGGCTACAATATTACATTTAAATCTTTGTATTCGACGATAAAGCCATATTTATTCTGGAAAAGTTGTGCGAAATAAATTCATTTTTGTTCAAGTGTTTTAAATACAGCAGGTACATGCCATTTAAAGAATTTTTACAGAAATTGAACTAAATACTATGATAATATAGAATACGTTTACTTTCAAATAAGATTTTTTAAAATTTTAACATGATTATAACTGTATTTTAGTAAATGCTGTATTTCAAAAGATTTAAAATATATCCTTTTTATTTTTAGCAATGATTTTTATCATGATGTGGCTATTACTCATGTCACGTGTTTCTTTTTATTACTATAATTTAAAGTATTTTAAGTTATGGGAAGGTTTATTTAAATTTGTTTCAGGTATCCGACTACGTTCTGAACCGTGATTTTATAAAAAGCGTAAAAATGGATATTTTCATGATATTTAATGTTACTTAGATTAGAATACATGGATAAAATTGTTTTAAATATATTGTGACAAAAAATATTTAAATACAATGCTTCGGCAAAAAATTAACCTAGAATAACCTTTTTTCAAAATGTTCTCCTTTTCTGAAAAATACTTCTATTATAATAATATTTTGCCTGTATATAGCTCAGACATCTGTACAGAGGCTCAACTATCATTTTTGAAAAATTCACATTTTTTCAGAGTTACCACCAATTGAAATAATTAGCGGCGTTTTTTTTTTTCTTAAAATTTCTCCCCTCTGTTGTCGTAAAAAATGAATACACTCACTTCTAAGTGATATATTTCAAAAACTCTAGTTGAGCCTCTGTACAGAGGTCTGAGCAATATACAGGCAAAATATTAGTATAATAGAAGCATTTTTCACAAAAGGAAAATATTTCGAAAATTGTTCATTCCATGTTCATTTTTTGTCAAAATATTGTACTTAAATAATTTTTTAGTGTAATACTATTCTTAAAACAATTTTACATACATTTTCTAATCTAAGTGACATTAAATACCATAAATATCGTCCATTTATACGCTTTCGCAAAACCACGGTTCCGAACGTAGTCGGATACCTTAATAACGGACATTGTAAAAAACTACTGAAAACTTAAGTTTAGAACAAAAAATAAAATTTAATATGACGTTTTAAAAATGCTAGCTTTTAAATTGATTTTGAAATAAAACTTAAAATGCGTTTCTTATAAAACTATTTGAGAGAAGCTGAACTTATTTATTTCTATTAAAAAATTTCCGAGAAAGTTTAACTATTTTTAAAATGAATAACATCTTTAATTAAATATAAATATGTATAATTTTCAAAAATTGCAGACCTTATTAACGAACAAATGAATAACTTAACACACCCTACAGAAGCATCAAAATCTATTTTTTGAAGATATAAACATTAAAAATCTCTATCATCAGCTTTTAAAAAATATATTTTCTTTCCAATATAAAAAATTAGTTTCAAAAATAAATAAATGTGTAATACAATCCTGTCAGTTGTAAATTATTACTTAATAGTTACGTTTTAAGACGCAGCAATTTAGAAATAAATGGAAAGTCAAAACACAAAAAGTATACACATAAAAGGGAATAAAAATTCCCTAGCAATTTGTGAAGAAGGATTTTGCTTTTTATTCCTGAGAGAGCAATTTAATGAGCATTCATTAGGCTCAAGGGTGCGCTTGTAATTCCGGCCAAAAGATTGGAACTGAAGAATTACCGGGCTTACGAAAGGGACGCCTTATGACCATTTAAGCCAGATGGAGAAAAACGGAAAGCATTCTCACTTATAACTTAGTTTTTCATCCATTAAAAGTTATTGAGCCGATTGCATCGATATTTTAGGAAGTAAGATTTTTCTCTGCCGTTTTTCTTCGTTTTATTTTGTTCGACTTCTAAAGAATTTTAAGGTAAACTGAAGTAAGGAGATATTTTCCCTAAGAATAATTATTGGTTTTGTTCAAGAAATATGCAATACAAGAAGTTAAATGCCTTTTTATTAAATTGAATTGCTAAAAAATGAGCTGTTAAGCTTGTCTACCTATTTTAAGAAGGTTACTTAATTGATAGTAATATTTTTGTTTGTCACTTAAAATTCATTAGATATTTGTCTCTAACAGAAAATGTGCCTTTATATTTTAGATTCTAAAACTAATTTATTTGAAGATGGGAAATACGAGTAATAATTAAATGAAATACGTATGTTTATGGTAATTTTAGAAATATTTATTATATTGTTTAAGTACCGTACAATTCAACGTTTAACGCGCACTTATACATTCAAGCTACCTTTTTTTAAAATTTTTAGGTATGTTCCCCGCCGTATGCAATGCTCAAGTCACTTATTTGAGGTATTATCCCAGGCTTAAGAAAAAATAGTATATTTCTAGAATTACAACTCTAAACTTATTTCGTTCAAATAAATAGTATTTCGATATATGTAGAAGTCTAATTTCCTTTTATGCTGCTCCCTTTTTTTTTGTTGAAGCAATCATTTTTATACCGAGCACAACGTACACACATAAATTTCGATCGCATTTTTGATGTTAGAAGTGTGCATTATACTTCCGCTATTTTACGATAAATTAAAATTTTCACAGTCTTATGTAATCCTTTATTGTTTACATGGAGTGCAATATTGCAGGCATTTATTTATCATTTAGGCTATTTTAGAAAAAATTAAATGGAGAAGCTAATTTAAATTAAATCCATTCCGTCCTTTTTCTTTTAAGCATGGTTAACTTTGATATCTATGTATATATATACACACCCAGCACTCTTTTTCTATATAGCTGATTTACTTCAAACCCTTTATGGACCATTTTTTTCAAGTAATCTTATGTTAAAATATTTTGGGCATTGATATGGATTTATAAAAAGAAATTCATTTGGCTTATTATCTAAAATTAATTTTGTTTTTAAGATAATTTTCTTTGGTGGGAAGTATGTTTTCCACAAACTATAAGGAGTTATTGAATAGTAGGACATCTTACGTTTTACATCTCTTTTTATACCACATTGCATGGTATTTATAAAATATTATTTACAAATACTAAAATCTACAATGGAAAAAGATATATTTTGTATTAAAAATTTATGAATTTATACATATTTCTATGAAATTTAAAAAAAACTGGAATCAACCCTTAGTGGGAGATTGAATGCTGTACAAACGCTCTTTGTTCTCTTCTCATGTGCTTTAGTATAGCACAAACGACAACTTCCATATATTTTTTGTAAAGTTGGCCTATGGTCTACAACAGTGGGGGAGCAGAATTTTCCAAGGTGCGGGCTACTTCTAATGTTTTCAGGATGTTGCGGTCCCCCCAATGGTGTAGGTGTGACTACTCTGAATTAAAATTTTATATTTTACTTTCTTAACATTAGATTTCAACACTATAGAACTATTTTAAAATACGACAGATTACAATTTTTACTACAAAAACACAAGTAGCATAAAAATTTCAAGTTGAATACTTGAACAACTATGAGCGACTGCGAGCCAATGGAGCGCGGAGTCAGCAAAGTAAACATACGTGAACCAATGAATCTGAAAACGACATATATACTTAATTCGTTCCCTGCCGAGTCCCATGCCATCGCGGGAAATGACGTCAACACAAAAACCCAATCCCATGAAAGCACGGGTGGTGGGAAGATGTTTAAATAGCTAAGCTCGTGTTATGAGGGAAAAGCTTATCATCAATATTTATTTTCCCTTGCAGTCGACATGTGGCAAAAAATTCATTTATACGGCTGGCATCGCAGTAATCACTTTTTTCCCTTAGCGGCAGTGAACGTGTAAGGCGTCATTGTGTGCTTACAATGATGATTTATGCGTCGTCCATCCATTTATCAAATCAGTTGCAAGTAAACACAGTCACATTGATGGCGAAAAGCCAATTCTGCAGTCTAGCTGGAGTCGATGTTCCATTTTCCTGTGCTTTTTTAGTATGTACATCTCAGGTCACTCCAAGATGCCTTGGCGGTTCACCAGTCGATCACGATCGATTTAATGCCCATCTCTGATCTACAACTTTAGTTACTAATCATATCTGATCTGGAAGTTTTCTTACCGCTCACAGAAAACTTACAGGTAGTTCTTTGCACTCACAAATTGAAATTCCAGAAATCAGTTACTTTACAAGACGAAGTGCTTCGGAACAAATCTTGGGTAGTCAAAAAGCTTTTTCCAATAGATATTTAACTTTAAAATTAGTTTTTAAGTTGGTGGGATGTATACTTCCCACGTCTTTCTAAAGGATTAACGTGCTTTAGAATCACGAGTTATTTTTGAAAGGACGAAGATAAAATTCCTCAATTAAATGCTAGTTTATTTTTTGCGTACATTTAGCTCTTGCATATCACTAAAATCATGTTTTATCTATACATATAAATAAAAATGAAGTGTCTGTTTGTAATTTGAAATTAACAGTTTTTTACCAAATGCATTTAAAAGTATATACGGTACTTATATGAAAAAATCAATTCTTAAAATTTTTGTCTGTCTGTCTGTCTATATGTCTTTCTGCAGTCTGTTTGTTTCGGCTAATCTCTGAAACGGCTGGACATATTTTTACGAAACTTTCACTGGCAGATAGCTAATGTTATAAGAAATAACTTAGGCTACTTTGATTATAGAAAAAATAGGGTTCCGCGAAAATAAAATTAAAACGAATGATATGGTGAACAATATCCTTTTCAAATAGGGATTATTTATTTCAATAGGAATTATTTTTATTTTATTTAATAATCATTAAGGATTATTTTTAGTCAATAGGGATTGTTTTATTTCACGAGACTTCTGTCTCAACGTTTCTAGCAGTTATACCAAACTTTTTTGTTTCATTAGGTTACTGACACTCGTGATTTTCCCCGTTCAAGTCTGATACTAATGATTTTAACAGTCTTCACACCATCGACACTGTCAAAGGTCATGCATCTTTCTTACCCCTTGCTTGCGTCTTCGTTTGTGTGTTCACTTCACCCTACCCAGTCCTCACCCCATCAACAGTGTCAAAGGTCACGCGACCCTCTCCCCCCCTGCTTGCAAATTCGTTTCACTCTACTGCTAATTAGACCTGTTTTGAACTGTTGCACTCAACGCTTATAATAATTACAATGATTTCATTCTCTCTCAAGAACACTGAGCAACATCAATATTTCCATAACATAGACAGCATTTAAACTTAAATTAGGAAGTTGATGGGTTTTGAGTCATTTGACTTCTCACAAGGCTCCGCATTTGAATAGAGGTAAGCCAATTCTATACCTCTGTTGTTTATTTCATTGCCAAACACTTTAATGATTTTACAGTTCTCACCCCATCGACAGTATCAAAGGTCATGCGGCCCTCTCAGACTTTGCTCAACAAAAAACAAAGAAAAAAAGTAAAACAAAAACATCGATTCACAAAGTAGAAGAAGGTCATTATACTTATAGCATAGGTATTTCTTTACTTGGAATACATAATTATTAGTTTTCGTAATCTCTGCGAATTGAATAAACACTTTTTTGCTAAATTTCACGTGGATGAAGTCGCGGGTAACAGCTATTTAACATGAAATAAATGCATCAGAAAGTAATATTAACGTATTACACATCCAGATACAAATTATTTACAATATTTTAATGCGTTTATTACACAAAATTTGTAACAAAGTGTTAATTTTGCTGAGCAGATGGAAGGTGTTTTCAAAAATCGATCCATACGAGAGTTACTGGGCGTTATAAGTTAAAAAAAAAATCTTTTTTATCAGCTATTATATCTACAGACTTAAAATTTAGCAAACATGGTTTTTAGTTCAGCTGAGATATGCAAAAAGCTTTTTCTTTTTGTTTAATTTACAATTCACGTAGAATTAACTCATTAAAAACTTCTTTATCCTTCAGTCTGTATTGCTTAAATTTTCAATCCACCCGTGCGAAGAACGGGTATACCAGCTAGTCAATAATATCATCTTGATTCAAAAGTAGAATGTATCATGAATTTTTCACCAATACCTGAATATTTGTTTAGTACTAAAAGTTATCTGAAAAATTGTTGCACAAGATAATAATAAACATAAATAACATATTTTTGATTAAAAAACCGATAGCTCAAAGTATGTATTTTAAGAAATCAGTTCAATTTTTTAAAATGCCGTTACCGGAACACGATCTAAATTGGATTCAAGAATAGCGTGTGTAATAAATTCTTGGAGTGAGGGCAAGCATTTTGTTTCATTTCAATGTAAACATATGCACGACATCAGCAAATAGCCACGAAAAATGAGATAATACTATTTCTAATAATTTTAATTTTAACTTTTTTTCATTTCCTGAAACAATATATTTGCACTCATACCTTATAATTTAATTATTAAATTAAATATATATGTAAATTCATATTAATATAGTGTTAAGTATATAATTGTCAATACACACACAAACACACATCCATACATATATGTTTTGTTTATTTATATATACACCATATTTAAATATAAAAGGTATGTCACAAAAAAAAGAGATTAAGTGTGTAGCTTGAAAAAAGAATGGAGTTGGCAACAACTGTTTTCGTAACGTCATCCCACGCCCCTCCTCTATCCATGCGGCCAGTTTCATCTTAACCGATCACGCCAGTTGAAAGTATTGCGTGATTGAGTGAACGAACATGTGCAACTGCATTTTGCCGGAAAAATGTCGAATCGACATCAAGTTTTTTGTGAAATTTAAAAAAAATCAACGACGAAAGCATTTAAAAAATTAACCACGGCTTATGGAGATGAAACATTGCCCCGTGCACTTGTGTTTGAATAGCATAAGTGGTTTTCAGAGGGTAGGGACAATGCGGAAAAGGCTGAACGTTCTGGATGTTCTAAGTCAGCGATTGCAGACCAAAACATTGCCAAAATACGAGATATGAGTGGGTTCCCACTCACATCAGTAAGCAGACAGTTAATCAACACTACTACTTTGAAGTACTAAAAAGACTTCGCGAAAAAGTTAGGGAGAATAAGGGCTAGAGTTGGGGAGTGATGGATGGCTGTTGCACCAAGACAATGCACCCGTTCACACGGCCCTATATGTCAAGTTTCTGGCCAGCAAAAACATCACTATGTTTAGGCATTCTTTTTATTCACCTTATTTAGCTCTATGCGACTTTTTTTTATTTCCTACAGTTAAAACTTACTTAAAAAGAACCTATTTTACCGCACTTAAATAGGTTAAGGCAAAAACAGAGAATCTCCTGAAGGGCCTTCGAAAAACCTCGTTCCAGAACTGTTACCAATAATTTCAGAACTGAATGCAGAAGTGTGTGAATGCTGAAGGGATCTACTTTGACGGTGACGATGTCACGGAGAACTGATTCTGTACGTACAATGATTTATAAGACCAGTCTCGTTTTTTTGTGTCATATCTCCTATAATTTTGATTAATTTGTTTTGTCATTTTAATTTGCGTTGCACTCTAAGACAACACAAAGGCTGTTGGTCTCAATTTTGAGCCACAGTCAAATGACAATGACCCCTATGTTGCCTTCCCCTTCCCCCCGACTAATTTTCTAACCGCCCCCCACGCCTTTGGATTTTGAAAAAAAAAAAAATTAAAATATATATTCAATTTCATCTTAATCACTTACTAGAGGTTTTTTATTGGAGCATTGTAAGCGTGAATTAGAATTTGGATGCGTATGTGTTTTTTTAACTTTTTTTGGAATTTTCTGTTTGATATTACGTATTAATTGGTTTCTTTACAATTCTAGGTCTTATAAACTATGTCTCAAATTCAAAATGTGTATAAGTCAGAAAAATTAACCAACTAATTTTAATTTGATTATTCAATATTTATGATTCAATTTACAAAATAAGTAAAATGATTGCTTTAGATTGCTTTTATCTAAAATTAAAAGAATAATAAATCGTGATCTTCGCCAAAGTGCCATAAAACTAATTTTTAACGATTACGCTCATGAGACTTGGAAGGTTATGCCTCATAATAGCGGTAGAATATTCTTCCCTTATAAAAATTCCTTAAGAAAAGATAATGGTTGTTATGCTTCAGTGTGAAGTTATTTTTACAGACTTAATATAATCTACTATCATCTGTGTGTGGTTAAAGGGACAAGTATTTTCTTTGATATTTATATTTATACAGGGGGATTCACCACCAAACTAACAAACTTGTAGGGTGTGTAGAGGGTACATATACGACTCTTTATTGTATATAATTGTAATATAATTATATGATCACAAATGTTGTAGTAGCGAGCTATGGTGCAAAGAAGCAGAAAAAAAGAAGATAAACAGCAACTATTAATGGGAAAGAAACTATTTTGTTGAAAGGTTGAACTACAGCAGGTGTTCGAAATTGAAACTAGAAGTCGCCTGACAAACAGCACTGCATGGAATTTCTTACATTCTCGAAGATTCCCCAGGGCAGTCTTGCGTCAGAGAGCTCTGAACGGTAGGTTTCATGAGCACCTACTGAAAGTCGTCATTTGTGATCCATTTCCCGAGATTGTAGGATAAGCTCGTATTCAAACGAGGAACTTCTCGACATGCTGATCGTGTATGGAGCTGCTGACTGTCCACCGACACCTCAACGTAACATTTGGACAGTGCGGGATAGGTCGTGGTGGCCCGGTTCATTGGCCAACCAGATCCCCAGCCCTATCATACATGGTCTTCTTTTTATGGAGTCACGTGAAGAGTTTGTTGTAAGAGACGCTACTTCCTTTTGTTGAAGACTTTAAAGTTTGAATATCTGTATCTACCCGGAGGATACGTGATATTCCAGGAATCTTTCAGAACATAAGAAATTCCCTGTAATGCCAATGTCAGTCTTCCAGACGACTTTTGGCAGTAATTTTGAACACTCGTTGGAGTACAACTTTCAATAAAATGTTATATGTCTCATTAATGTGTTGTGGTTTTTCTTCTTTATCTCTGTTTCTTTTCACTATAGCTCTTTACTGCGGCATTTGCTACCCAGCATTCCTATGTAAATCCGTCTCGTTTCTATACCTCCACCACATCCTGCAAGTTTGTCGTACTTGTAGTGAATCACCTTGTATAGTCATCCTATAAAGACTACTTATCTGATAATGAAGGCATCAAGTACTCTTAAATATTTATGTTACTGTTCGCGCATGGAAATTTAGACATGATATGCTTGTTTTCTGTCAATCCAATAAAATTTATAAAATCGAACATAATAAAAAAATGTTTGAAAATTCTTTTGATCCTAGTATGGATATTCACCTTTTTGGTTTCACAATAAATAATCTTATTTTCAAATAATCTTCTTTTTTTAAATCGTTGGAACTTTTTAAAGTTATTTCATATTTTTATTTGAAGTAAAATTTTAAATTTTATTTATTTTTATGCAAACATTCAGAAATTCAAGTTATTTCATTTATATCAATTTTACTAATGCACTTCCTTAGCATTATTTGCGTATTGTTCAATTGCTGACAGAGACAAACATTCTTTTTGTTTCCTTGACAACCAATAAAGGACTTAGCTGAGCAATAAGCCCAAAGAGGAACGATGTAAACAAATCTTTTGACATGTAATGCGCTTATTAAACCTATCTCAAGTGTTTGTTTCACATGGAGTTTCTTTTTAGATATAAAAAGTAAAAAAATCCGATAGTTTTCCATTTAGTGATGGCTAATGTTAAGGCGAGATATTTAATCTGCTAAGTGAAATAACAACCGAAGGAGAAACAGGAACCATTACAAAATTTTGTGAAACAATAAACAATTGCTTTTTGCTATGTAAAATTGAATAGTCTCAGAAATCTCATTTAATAAAGCTTCCACCGTCGAAAATGACATTACTTCGACTGAATTCCATGGAATTTAAAAGAAGAAAAGTCTACTTTATAAAGGTATACAGTTATTTTCTTCCTTGAAAAATAAATGAGTAAAATAGCTGTTCTTAAGGAAAATAAAATGGTACTAAATTTTATTTAGTGTCTGAGTGAAGGGTTATTAAAATAGTTTTTATTTAAATATTTCAAGCGAAAAACTTTTGAAATAATTCTGTATTTTTAAAAAGTTATTTAACTCGCAAAATATTTTTGTAATTCTACTGAAGTTCGAATATATTCAGTTCCTCTAAAGATTATAATGCTAAGCATGTTTTAATCGTACATTTTTTAAATGTACTGCACACTTATTTCCAAAATAAATTATGTGAAACATTCTCCACAAAACACTACTTTTTAAAATGAGAGTATTTTTAGAATAAGTTACTAATAGACAGAATGAGAAACTGCATTATACATTATGAACATATTCTTAAATGTGTTAGATTGGATGCTTAAGAATTGATTTCATAATTACACAAACAAATTTTTCTGATATTAAATTGTTAAAATATTTTATTTACAGCTTTCAATGTATTTAGTGATTTATTGAAACTGCTTTTTAATCTATACATTTTGTGATTGATTGATTGATGGAATATTAACGTCGCCCTGTTCAGCTACACGAGGGCTTTTGGCGACGGACCACTATCCATTTTGTGAAGAAATCTAATACGAAAACACAGTAGTATTTACTGAAATGTATTTTGTTCAGAGAACACAATTTTTTTCCCAAGAATAATTGTACGTACATGAATTTTTTGCGATATGTTTTGACGAATGAACAAAATTTAGTTCAATTAAATCTTTTATAACTTGTAAATTACATCAATGTAAGTTTTTATATAAATGACGGATTTTTCAATTAAGAAGACAAGCTGAAAAGGTTTTGACAGTACTTATTTTTAAGAAACTATGTTATAAAGAGAGACTGCTTCAAATACGTAGACTGAGAAAGCATGTATGCGTTAAATAAAACAGAGAGAAGAAATAAAAAGACGAAATATAAGTATTATATATAAGAGAATACAAATTTATGTACTTTACTTTGTCACAGTTCTCTTGTTGGTTGAGGTGAAAATCTCGCTCGTTATTAGGATTCTCGATGGGGATACGAACACAGAATAGTCAAAGCCATTGAGTCTGAAGGAAGATTAGAACTCAGTACCTTCTGAACCGAAACCGAGTACTTAAGCCACCATACATAAATGATCATCGTAGCAAAGAGGCTATTAGTGGTTTATGTAGGTACCGCCACCACACACTCCCCTGCAAATGATTCGGCGAATAGGCAAACGAATGATACCATAGTTATGGTGAGTGAGGGGGTTGTTGAGTCATTTTGAGTGCGACGGTTTGTTGGTTGCGTCATTCGTGTGTGACGGCTTTTTTGGTTGTGTCATGTGTCTGACGACTTGGTTGCATTTGCGGTGGATAGATGGCACCGCGACTGTTGTGTGAAGTTGCGCTTCCTTTGTACGACTAGGGTCACCAATGAAGGAAGATTAGAACTCAGTACCTTCTGATCCGAAGCTGAGTACTTAAGCCACCATTCCAAAATGATCATTGTAGCATGTAACCTATTACTGGTTTATATAGATGTCACCTCCATAAGTCAAACTCGAAATGATTACAAGCAAGAAATTGCAATGATTTAATTTTATTAAGTCAAACACTAGAGATGACTGCGCGATATGCAGACAAAACATATTAAAGGAAAGAAAAGTTTGAACTTTATCTCAAGAGATGCAAACCCTTGGCCTTAACAATTCAAAAACTTCCATAATCTTGAACACCAAAGTTAATACGACAATGTAGATTAGGTAGGAATCAATATGGCAATATCGTCCTCAATCATCTATAATCCTTATTTCTCTATCTCGCTGACTATTTATATATTATTCGGTAGATGTTCACTTGTGTATCGAGGCATTGTTGTTTAAAGTGCCAATTTGGCAAGACGAAAAAAATAAGAGAGAGAGAGGATAGACCTCAGAGATAGCCCATTGTTATAATTTCTCTTTCAGACGTTTCTCAAGACAATGATGATTTACATACTAAATTAAAAGGAGGGATTAATATTAATACAAATTTTTAAAGTATATTTGTAAATTAGGTAAATGCATTTCTTTAGATAAGTATACATTTTTTGTGTGGGCCAAGAAATACACAATTTTCAAACATTAAACTCCGATTTATTCAGAAAGAACATTTTACTTTATTAGACTTGCATTTTATTATAAATGTTTATGAAAAATTTAGTGAATTATACCTGGAATTGACAACCTTAACTATATATATATATATATATATTAATGCTTAATGTATTGATTTCTTTTGAAATGGGGTTGATTTAAAATTTTTGCATGGATGTTGCACAAAATATAAACTTGGGAATTTTAAAATTGTACTTCAAAACTCTGTTTCAATTTCAATACAGAAAATTACTTGGGATAATTTTTTGTTTCTTTATTTTTGAATAATATTCCGTTTTTCGTAGAAACAGAGCCTTTAAATCTATTTTTCACATTCATTCAGGGAATTCATATATGGTCAAGATAAGTGATTTAGTAATTTAAAAATAAATGACCACTATACATTTTGCTGCATTTCTTAAATATGAAAGCAACAAGAGTAATCTTTTTATAACTTCATTCACTAAAGAAAAATAATATTTTCATTAAAAACTTTGGTTATTTTTTCATATCAAATCTAATTGATACAATAATCTGGCAGTATCTTATGTTTTTCATATTACTTTTATTTCCAGATGCTTAATTCACATTAAAAATATAAAATATTACAGAACGTTGTATTAAAGATTTCTAAAACAACACTGAACATTGGTTTTAGAACTAAATTTTTTACACTTTCATAGCACTTAAGTTGATATTACTCAATCGTATATGTATATATATATATATATATATATATATATATATATATATATATATATATATATATATATATATATATCACCGGCAAATGATGAAATTAGGAATTTTATGAAATCCCTATGGGATAGAATAAATTGACTGGATATGTTACAATAACGTCTCTGCAAGGTCATTCCCGTGATGAAAGTATGTGATTTTATCAAACCTTGAACTATTTTAGTGGAATGATGAAATGAGCTAGTCAGGATTTGCATTGGCAAAATGCTGTCAGGGGGGGGGAGACCACCTGGGGTGTCGAGTCCTTGTACTTCCTGACCAAAAGGGTAGTTCTATCGATCCCCTAAATATCTACCCCATATCTTTAAAAAAATGACACCATAGGATTAACATAGGGATTAATATTTTAGTGTGTAAGTAACCGAGAAAAAAGATGTTACACATAAAAAATACCAGCCTAATTTTCTAATTACTTGTTAATTAGTTTTGAATAAATAATTTGTATTTCATTGGCTATTGTTGTATTACTTACTTCTACGTTTAATAATGCAGCATATTAGTTAAATAAGCACTTTTAAACTCTTGACAATATTCTTTCATCATGCCACTGAAACATGTCAAGGGTTTGTTCAAATTCCTTACTTTTATCAGAGAAATGACCTTGAAGAGAGAGAGACGTCATTTGAACATCTCCCATCAGTTCATCATCTCCCTTTGAGATTTGATGCAATCCATCATTTTCCTGCGACATATATATATATATATATATATATATATATATATATATATATATATATATATATATATATATATATATTAATAATAAAAAACACTTAAAATAGAGGAAAACCTCGAACAATTTTTGATGAAAAAAATAATAGTTATCAAGCCAAAATAAACAGAAAGGGTAAAGCAAAATAATGACTGAATTTTTTAAAGTTCTTATCTGGATAGAACTTTACCACAGAATGCAACACCAGAAGAAAAAATTGATATTTTTTTAATAAAACTGATATATCATTTTTGTTTTTCCTACTCTTTGTCAAATTTTATATCTTTTCAGGTGGATATTTGTTAGAGTATCTGCACTTAAACCTTTTCGTTTACATCTCAAAAAGGTAGCACTAAATAATATACCTTACAATTGCGGGTGAAAAAATTTATTAAACATGCAGTATAATATATATGTACTGATTACTAAAAAGATAAATTTGAATTATTAAAAAGCTTCTAATTTAATTACATTTTTTTATTTCAATCTTAACATATACGCAAGCTGTTTATTCCATGCGTCCATCTACTTACTAATAGTTCTTGAAGAGAGACAACTTTTCCACAGAAAGAGTTTAGCTGTCTCTTTTCTCTTTCTGTCTTGGATGGTACAAACACATAAGCCAGTGTTTCTCAAACTGTGGGGCGCGCCCTCTTTGGGGGGGCGTGAGAACTCTGCAGGGGGGGTGCGAGTCTATTGAAAAGTCGAGAGCAAAAGATAATTTTAAAAAAATTATTAATATATTGAAAGTAAACAAACAAAATACATTCTGACATAATAAAAAATAAAACACACATTTACATAGATATATTACACTTATAAATACACTGGTGTGCAAAAATTAAGGACGAAGTCGAAAAATTAGCATATCAGCTGAACGAAGAGGCAGAGCGGACAGAAAGACCAATCAGGAGATTAAGTAAGGTGATGTACGGTAGCACATGCGCAGATATGCAGGTAGACGTAATGGGGAGTGTCTGAGGTAGTATAAAGCATGTTGTCGGTGTAAGATCAGTATTTCTGGCAAAGAGATTGCACGCCGTACAGCAGTTAAAATCACACCGAGTTGCTGCCTCAGCGAGAAATGGCGAATAATCAATCTGTTAGACGACATCTGGATGCTTTACCTGAGGTCGAATCATTGGGAAGTTGGAGGAAGGCCGCAGTGTGACAAGTGTGGCTGCAGAGTTCGGAATTGCTCACAGCATCGTTTCACGACTTTGGAGACAATTTCAAACTACAGGAACAGCTATCCGGGGACTCAGTAGTGGTCGTCCACGAGGAACCACACCCGCAGATGACCGGTACATTGTCTTACAGGCCAGAAGAAACAGGCGGCAAACAGCGGGAGAAATCGCTAGACACACGACACAGGCGACTGGACGACCGATATCGCGTTTTACCGTGGCCAGAAGACTGCACGGTGGTGGTCTGTTTGCACGGCGCCCTGTACGGTGTGTACCTTTAACGCCTGTCTATCAGAGAAGGCGTTCTCTGTCGTGCCGGGAACATCGGAATTGGAGAGACAATGAATGGGGACGAGTACTCTTTACAGATGAGAGCAGATTCAGTTTGAGTAGCGATTCTCATCGCATACTCATCTGGAGAGAGCGGGGAAGCCGCAATCATCCCTCGAACATCATTGAAAGGGACAGGCATGGAGGTCGCGGTGTTCTCGTTCGGGGAGGCATCATGCTTGGTAGTCGTACAGACCTTCACATCTTCGACGCAGGTTCAGTCAACGGGACCCGTTATTGTAACGCGATTCTTCTTCCATATGTGCGTCTTTTCAGAGGCGCTATGGGTCTGCAGTTCCTTTTCATGGACGACAATGCGCCATGTCATCGCACAGTAGCTGCCGAATAGCTCTTAGAGAGTGAGGATATTGAACGTATGGATTGGCTGGCACTATCTCCGGATCTCAATCCCATCGAGCATGTATGGGATTTTCTAGGCAGACGCTTGGCAGCTCGTACCTTACCACCAGTAACGATTCGGGAGCTTCGATTGGCGCTGCAACACGAATGGGCAGCAATGCCTCAACAGCTCATTGACATCCTCATTCTCAGCATGGGCAGACGCAGTGAAACCTGCCTAGCAGTCAGGGGAGATCATATCCCCTACTAAGGACCGGATGTTTCTTGCTGGACATCCATCACAGGGATGTGTTGGCCTTCAGTCGCATTGCTCTCCATGCTACTGTTTCAATCAAGCTTCTTTTTATCCCTCTGATTTCTCTTTTAGTAAGTGTTGCTTACATATTACACATGTCCTTACGTATTGGGGATCTTACGGTATTAAATGTGTTGATTTGGAAAGCTTTTGTACAAAGTTATATTGAAGAAACCGTCTCGTCCTTAATTTTTGTACACCAGTGTATATCAGAGCTACACAATGTATTTTATAATTAATTAAACAATTCTAAGTTAAAAACAAGTTTATTAATTACCAGTGACCCCATGGGTTTGTCATATATATAATTTATAACAAAAATTAACACTTATCTTGATAATTTTTGTGCGGTTTATAATTAAACCTTGACTGTCGATCATAAGTTTCGTGATTCGCTTCCCAGTGCCAACCGTTTTCCACGTAGACACGCGTATCGGATGCATTGGGGGAGGGGGAGGAATAAATGAGCAAAAATAATCTGGAATAAGTAAATCCTTCGCAAACATTGTCAAGCTCCTTTTATTGCATTCCAAAGTCTTGGAATGATTTTACGGATAGCAGTGCACAGAAAAAAATCGTTCTTCGGAAAGACGTATATATACGTCTGGAGAAATAAAGGCTTTGGCTTACAGAGACGTTTATATACACGGGGGAGCTTAAGAGGTTAAAGTCGTATCGTAGTTTTAGCGTCAAAGTATAGTATTATTGAATTCAGTACATTGTTATTGTATGGGGGGGGCGATGAAAAATAATGATTGAATATTGGGTCGCGAGTATTGCAACTTTGAGAAGCACTGACAAAAGCCCTAATTTAAGCAGGGATTTCTATTCATTTACTTAGTTCTTTTGGATATGCAAATGATAAGATAATTTCCATGGGTCAAACGTAAAGTTTCTTTATCTTTAAGAGACTATTTAGTGATGCATATTTATTAAACAATATTTTTTCAAAAGATCTAATTATATTGATAAAAATACAAAAACAATTTTTTTTTCACTTAATTTTTTTAGACCTCTTGAAAAAAAAATTTTTTTTTCAAAAGTTCCCTGTTATTGTTTCAATGGTTTTAATTGATTGATATGAATCTTATGTTAAATTAAAAATTTCAGTCTCTCTTAAAAATAATTAAATCCCAAGCAGAAACACAAAAAAATTGTGGTGTCCAAGTTAAAAAAAAACGTGTGTTTGTGTGTGTGCAACATATTTTCAGAATACATTTGAATATATGTTTTTAATTTACATGTTTCTAGGACAATTTCATTTATGAATATCTTTATTCAAAAAGAACGATTTTGATTATTAATAAAGTTTTGATTCAATCTCTTTTCAAGCTGAGAAAAATGTACAGTACAAAATGGAAATTAAATGGATGATTCAATGAATTGTGCTATCAATGTTTCATGGACACAATTTAAATTTTTCTTGTTAAATTTTACGTCTTTAGTATAACTAATGTATTTTTTCTCATAATGTTTCATTATAAAAGTCACAAACATGAAATTCAAAATAATAAATGTAATTACAAAAATAAGAAATAAATTTACTTGAGTTTTATAGCAATAAAAGTGAAAAATTATTTCACACAATATAAAAAAAAAGATTACCGTAATTTAATAGGCAAGCAATAAATATCTTTTTTATTTAATCTCATCATTCAGTTTCAAATAAAAATACGTATTTGGAAAAAATAGTTTTAAAATTTAAAAGTTTTTCCTCATAATTATTGAAAGTAATATTATTATATTCAATTAATCTTGAAAAGGAATTGTATTATTGAGAAATATATATGCATTTCTACTGTATTTCTTTAAATATTTCAGAAATTCAGAAAGAAAAACGACTTTGCCCACATGATAAAAATTCTGCTTTATTCAGAGGATGTTCCAGTCATAGCTAGATATAAATTTTACAATACAGCTGAATTTTTATCTTTCTGTATGAGATAAATGTTAATAAACAGTTAAATTTGATGATAAAAGTAAGCAGAACGATACTAAAAGTTACCGAAGATAATTCTCATTGACTATTTATAATTGTAACAAGTTATTGTAAGTTTTTCTAATGCAACATCTAAATATAATGCAATTTTTTAAAAAAATAGTTTAAGATTGTTAAATTGATGTAACTATGTACACAATAAAGAGCATTCTTAAAAATTCAAAGGAACTCTGGTGGAGCATTCTTTATTATTTACAGAATGTGAAGAAAAGTGTGTTAATTTACCAATTTATATTTTCAGCCAGCTGAGTGGCGTAGTTAGTTAGGCACTCGGTTGAATTTCATGATACAGAAAATCAATGTCATAGGATTAGTGGCATATTAAAGATCCCTGGGGTGCCTGTTTGGCTTAGGTGATATAGGCAAAATTAAATTTATAATACAATTCCTCATCTTCAGAGTTCAAATGTCTCCCTTTGGAGAGGAAATTAGGCATCAAAATTACAATGTAGCAATTGATATCCACCTATATGGAGCCACACTAAAAAGTAATATTAGATTCCGGGGAATGGACTAGTTCTGCAATTGCAATTACCAATCGGAAGCTCCATTTGAGAGAATAATTGAAAGAATATTTTTTAATGGTTTCTTGATTGTTTAAAAATTTTAACAACAGATATCGTATATCTAGTAGCTGAAGTTTGTGCATATATAGTTACATTTTATTTTTAAATATAACACTATAGCGACCACGCTGTGTGATTAAAATCATCAAGCATTGATTTTTGAAAATTAGCATTACAAAATAATCTTATAAAGTAAGTCCAAGAAACTATAATTAAAAGTATATTTCTAAGATTACTCCATGAGAAAATTATTGTCTTAAACCGCTTTTCACCTTACAAGGGAGACCAAGAGTAACAATTCTCCCAGAATCTAGGGAAGATGGCTTTTAACAGTAATTGCCCTCTAAAACCAAGAATGCCGGTTTACTTCGCAAAAAGAAGGGGAAAAAAACGGATACGATTTCTTATTACTAAGCTCAAGCATTCTTCTAAAGTTTCCTGGGCTCAGTTCTTTTTAGCTCAGGTTGGTGAACAAATAAATCCACCCTGAATAAATTTTCAATAATTTTCTTTTTTTAAATATAAACATTGTCAAGGCATTAGATTGTCCCAAGCGTCAAAGAATCTCGTTTTATAAAGGCCTTAGTTACAGCCATTTAAGTTTACAATGGTGGAAAAAAAGAATTGAAAATTGGTCGGTAAAGGGTTTACTTTTCTTTTTGTTGGGGATTTCTAGTTGGATTACATAAACTTCTTTGGCAAATGTTGGAAAATATTAAAAACAAATCCTTTATTGTTTTCATTTTTTTATCTACGCAAGTATTGATTTCTTGTGGAGCCTTCATTTCTTCCATGCTAACTTAAAACTTTTTTCTACTTTTAGTTGTGAAGAGTTAAGTGTTATACAAAGAAATTTATATTTTAAAATAACTGTTTATAAGAACCAAAGAAATTTGAACGCTCCAAAATACTTCTTGTTAAAGGTTCTAAGCAAAAAATCTCTTTTTCTATCGTCATTTTTGACGTTATAATAAATGTCGATACATCCCCTCATTTTATACATGGAAAATAAGATAATGTTGTATCGTATCCTTTTTTTTTTTTTTTGCTCCAGTTTATTATCTTGAGAATTTGTTTAATGTGTAAAAAATATTAAGTTTAAGGGGCAAATTATCAATTATAAATTATCTATAAGAAATATATATAAAATTATAGTTCAAAAAATTTCAAAAGAAATCATGCTACATATTTATTTGCAAAATTAAACATGTCTAACACAACTTCGTTCATAATCTTATTTCAAGAAATGCAACGATTTTAAAATTTTGTAACTTACTGTAGCAATGGTAGCCGAGTTGTCCTGATCCAGAAACTCGTAGTCAGCGTTATTTCTGTCGAGTAAAAGAGGTTCATATATATATATATATATATATATATACATATAAATGTAAATATATAAACAAAATCTCCTTTTTTACCATTTAACATTTATTTCCCACAATATATTCAAATATCATATTAAACAACTAATTATTTTTCAGAAAAGATATTCCGAACATAAAAATTCTAATCTCAGCTTATTTAATTGTCTTTGTGCATGTACTATCAAGCATTTACTTTCTAATCGAAAACATAGACTAAAAAATGATTATGTAGCTGTTCTGAAAATAAGTATTCAATTGAATTAAATAATTAGATCGGGTCACTTGGCGTTTGTTTCTTTCAGCGAAAATATGTGATGACTTCTCGCAAAAACTGTTTCTTACAAATGATCTTGATGCTGATTTGAAATATCATATATATATATATATATATATATATATATATAACGGGATCATCTTAACGTAGAAGGTAGATTTCTCGATTTCCAGTTTTTATTTTACGTGTAAGTTTTTATGCTAATTTCTCTATGTAAAACAATTATTCTTCTTCTCTTTGATAGATTCATTATTGTTCTCTTTTCTTAAATTATTCTTACTATATTATCAGGTTCATCATCCACGTGTTGTATTAGGCTAAACTTTTCAACTTGACTTTTTTCCTATTATGTCGAAAATTTCTGCTGTACAGGGAAGGTTGGATCCATAAAGCATTGCTAACCCTAAATCACTGGCCTAATTCAGCGACAGCTTTAGAAATAATAATAGGTCTCCAGTTTAGTCCAAAGATTTTTTTGTATCTACATTTGTTGTGTTTGGGAATTCAATTTCTTCCCTTCTTTATCACTGTAGGTTCTAGTACTTTTTCACTTTTATTTTATTATACTATATATATATATATATATATATATATATATATATATATATATATATATATGAGAGGTTTTATACTTTAATTATTAATTATTAATGACTTTTATTATGCTCTCGGTTGCAATAATATTGATTGGATGATACGGACAAATTTTGCATAGAATAGTAATCCATTTTTTTATTTAAATGTAGGAGATGGCATGATGCAGAATATAAAAAGTAAAAAAAAAAAACAAAAAAACAGATGCTTGCAGTTTTATCACATTGACAATAAGCGGTGAATTTTCAATGAAACTGCTCTCTTTATACAAAGCGCCAACCAGAAGATTTAAAAATCATCTGACATAAATGAAAAAATCTTATGGTTTCTTACAGATTTTGAAACATGTGCTTACATAACCACCAATCTAAAATCGCCGGGTACATAATTTTGAGGTATTAAAGTTACGGTTAAGTCCATTTAGGCGGGTAAACTAACAGTAGATAATTTACATGAGGTCCTGGAAGCCTCAAGACCACTACAAATTAAAAAGCCCTCAACAGAAAATTAAAGTGAATGGTTATATATATATATATATATATATATATATATATATATATATATATATATATATATGTTACCGGTCAAGTACATAATTCAGTTACTTCGTAGAATAATTAGGTATATTTCATCAAATTGCTAGACAAGTCAGTTAAAGCATTTAATAGATGAGCAGTTTCATACTTAGTTCATACTAGTTATTCTATGAAATAAGTAATTTTTCTACGAAATAAGTAATTATTCTACGAACTAACTGATTATTCTAATTAAAGACAGTTAAAGTGAAAAATAAACAATGCTATTTATAAATTAATTGATCCTAAATAGATAAATCCTCTCGAAAAATTCATTTTATCCCTACTGAAGATGATTAATTGATAAATAATATGGAAAAACAGATGATATAATTTATATTGTTTTTTATATTGCTAACATTAATTAAACAGAAAGAAAAAAAAAGAATATGTTTTTCATGTGTTTCTGGCACAACTAACTTTCCCACTCCTTGAACTTCAAGGACATTATAATGCTGGAGTAACCAAAAGTCACGAGGTACTTTTTTTTCTGTGATGTTTTAGCACTTTTTACTTCTATCAAAGTTAACAATTTTTCACGAGTAGGTGTAGCTCTTCTTTCCATTATTCCACACTTATTCAATAAAGATTCAAATCTCTGGTATTGAATCTTTTTTATTTACAGGTTAGTCTTCCATTCTTACAGAAGTCATTGTTTGAAAGCAGGTTCCAAAAATATTGGTTAATAATCAAAAATGTTAAGCACATACATTTATACACCGTGTAAATTCTACTTTTGAAAGCAACGGAATGAAGCGTACATACACTCACTTCAATGCAAAGCAGCTATACGCGGTTCAAAACTGATTAAAAGCAGCTAGGATCGGTTCAAAGAACTTTCGAGTGCTTTATTTCATACTTTATCTCTCGATCAAGCAATCGTTATTCTATAGAATACCTAGTTAAATTGTAGAATTCAATAATTTCGTATACTTTAGGTGACTTCTCCAGTTATTTCATGTGAAATACCTGATTTCACACTTTAATGGTAACATATATATATATATATATATATATATATATATATATATATATATATATATATATATATATATATATATTGTGAAACAAGAACTAGAATTACTGTTCACAGTAGACTTATTCCTCCTTTCAATTTAAATATATTTGCTACGGCACATTTGATAGAATAAATTTTCGAGCGCTTGCATTCAATGTAAAATGTAGTTCCAATTGTGTTATAACTTTAAATAAAGGTTTCACAGTGAATGAATCTACTTTTGGAATACAACATAATTTGGTGGTACACAGTCGAAAAAGCGATATTGGTTATCTTTTCAAAATATTTGCTTTATAATAATAATGATCTCTTGTTATGCACATCATTAGACTGAAAACAATTTGTAACATTTGGGGATGTGAATATAAGTATATATAAAGGAAAATAGTTTAAAAATATGTAGTCTAAATCACAAAACATAGAGAGCATTGCGATTATCTGCCCCGAAACTACATGTTTTTTTTCTTTTTTGATAAATAGGTTAAAGCACTCCATCTGAGCAAATATATCATGTCATCTTCTCACTTTAACTTAGATCGTTTTACGATAATTGCGATGAAAGTTCTCCACAAAGTTCACAAAGTAAAATCATGAAATTTTATTTTCGCTCATTTTAACTACTATATGATCATTGAAAGGAGAGATTTCTAAGTATTCATGGTGTGACGGTTCTATATGCGTCCTTCTCATTAACAAATCCTCTTGGGGAATCTTTGTTCCTTAAAAACTATTTTATTAGAATGCATCCTCTGAAGAAGAGAACATGAACATGTTAATTAAGTCTACTATATAAAGTCTAGGTTTTCAAGTTAGAAGGAGAGAGTTAGGATAGATTGCTAGCGGAACAGTGATTAATCAAATTTATATTGTAACGCAGATATTTACTATTTGCTAATTGTAAAAATTAAAGTGACAATTTTCACTGAAAATTGAATATAGGTTAGATAGCTAGGAAGACAATGCATTCGAACCAGAAGTTTGTGTGTGTATTGGTAATTAAAGTCTTCTCATACTTCGCGTAACTCTCGTTAATTGTCTTCACATTTCTTCAATTGGGTGCATCTCTTAAGTTGATTGATTGCATTTGTGTTACAAATAAATTAACTGATTTTCAACATGGCTAGTCTTCTTTCCCTTTCTCCCATATCTGTAGGTGTGGATCTGAGATTCTTACAATGTCTCAAACTAGTGACTATTGTTGTTATCGTTGAGCAGGGGCGGACACACTTTTTCATGCCACGGTCTACTTTTAATTTTTTCAAGGTGTTGCAGTACACCTTGTGACGTTGATGTGATGAGCAAAAAAATCTCAATAATATTTGCATTATAACAATAATAAATACAGAATATGTGTACTTACCTACATAACTACAGTAGAAAAACTTACTATTTTAAAACTGCGTTTGAAGTAAAACGCAAAATACAAACTTAATAATTATACCCATAAATTTAATAGTATCAACTGAGAAATTTTCAAACAATTCACAATGTATCAGAAAATAAATAATTTTCACTTAAAATTAGTTCTGGTAGCTATAGTCTCAGTAGAAGACTTCGTCTTCATGTTATCCGCCCAATCTTGAATACCTCGATATGTAATTACTGATCTTGCACTGGATTCTAAGAGGTCATCTGTGAAATGACAATGATATGTTGTCTTAATTAAATTCGTTCAAAATGTAGATTCACACAGATAGGTAGAGCGAATGAATGATGTTAAATGAATGGCAATTTTTTTTAAAATTGGGGTACTTTACTTCATCTATTAGATTCCAAAAGTTATTAACAAATTACGTCTTTTTGAAGGAGAAAAAAAGCTTCGTTTTCCTCGAGAGATAAAGAGAACATGTAACATATTTTTAGTTATATTTTTCGCTTCAACATTGACGGATGGGTTAACCCATGAATGCAACTTTTGATTCTTGAAAACGTCTCTCAAATTTGGGTTTCAGTTTTATTCACAGGGTCTCTTTTATTCACACACACACGGTGTCTCTTTTATTCACGGGTGTTTCCATTATCTTGATAACCACCTGTGTATCTTTTAGTATGAACGTCTAACGTTTTATGTGAAAATGGTCACCCCAAAATGTCTTGGCGGTCCGCCAGTCGATCGCGATCGACTCAATGCTATTGAGTTATAGGTTCGAATCAGAATACTACCAAACACTCACTTTGTAAAGTGGCTGTTGTTCCTTAAATCGGCGGAGGCTCAAAGTCCTAGTGTTGGTGTGTTGTGAATACTTGAGGAATCGAATACTTACTCAGACGACGAACTTGTCACTTAGCATAGATTCAAAATTGCAGAGGTATGTTTCCAATAGCCCTAATCTAATTGAAAATATAACGCTGATATGTACAGTCTGAATTTATTGTAATATATCTAACAGTAGAAAACTGAGTCCTAGTCTTGTGATCATACCTTATTCATTATTATTTAATTCAAATAATATATAACATAATACGTATTTATTTCTATATATGCACTGAGAATCCCAAAACATAGAGACCACCCTCCACATCTTTTTTAAAAGTAAACCAGCTCGATAGAGGCGTAGAGGGACGTAACAATGCATAATTGATTATATGAGAATCGCTGAGCTCCGGACGGCATAGTTATCTGGGAATTAATGTCAAACAAAGTCAGACGAAAGATTTAAGGGATTTGAAAGGAGGGATAATCGTCGTTGCAGAAAATGTTGGTGCCAGCATCTCTGAAACAATGATTTTTTTCTTGCAGGATTTTCTATCCAACAGTATATCAAATGTTTAAAAATTGGTAGCGGAGGGGAAAAAATCAAGTGATAAGGACTATTCCGGCCATAAAATACTGATGAGCGAGCAAGGGAGGAGAAAGATAAGTAGCACGTATAAGTCTGCAAGAACACAAGATCAAAAGAAATTGCAGCTGAATTCAATGAGGGGGTATCTCAAAGTATATCACAATAAGACGAACTACGAAAATAACGGATTTAGCGATGGATCATTAAGAGGATATTTGGTATTGCAGAAAAATAGCAAAAAATGTGTCTGTTTAGGTCCCAGGGACGATTAAAATGGGAACTGGAGAAAAAGTAGCTTAGTCCGACGAATTTATCTCATTTCCTTCTGCATCATGTGGATTACAAGTTTAGAATATCACGCAAACAGCGGTAATTCAGCGATTTATCCTGCTAAATGATAATTATTCAAACTTTTAGTGGAAGAATTATGGTGCGGATAATATTCTCCAGGACTATATTGGGTCCTTTGATGTACGTGAATACAACTCTAAACGGAATAGCTTACCTCAACATCGCTGTCAATCCTTTGCACTCGTTTTGTGTGCGTCAACACTCCTTTATGAAGATGGCATCTTTCAGAATGACAATGGACCTTTCCACCGAGCACTATTGGTTTTATATTATTTTGAGAAACCTTAACCACAGTGTCATTTGCTTCCAAGACCAAATCAATCTCATAAAGTCCTATAAAGCATTCGTGGGATGAAGTCGAAAGATCTCTTCAAAATTTGAAACCGCCACCACATAATCTGACACAGTTTGAAGTGCGACTATATCTCAGTACAATTCAATATTCTACAATAACAATATCAGCAGATTGTCGATTCTATATATATGCATATGTATATATTATATATATAAAATTATATATAGATATATATATATATATAATTTCAGGGATTTATGTATACTTTAATATTCCCGAAGTTATTTAATGTATTAAATCAAAATTTCATAGAAATGGATGCAGCATGTTTCCTATGTTGCATATTAATAAGCCTAACAATGGCATAAGCCAAATAATGTTTAAATGTTTATATGTGAGCGCGATTCAGATTATTTCCATTAAATGTATATATTCGGAAAGTAAATGCCATGTTTTATTTTGACAAGTTTTGTAACAAAACCGAAATAATAGATAACGTGTCAGAAAAGAATGTTTATAAATATTCATTCTAACTCTCATAAATATTACGAGCATCGTAATTCCTAATTATACACGAAAAATGTTACGAGCTGAATCTGTTATCCCCCCTAAGTTGTAGTAATACATCATTTACATGTTTGTCTTGATTAGTATATTAGATTCATAATTAAATGATGCAAATTTTATATCTGCAGAGCAATTTGTACGGTAGGATGGCTACAAGCAGCATTTGAAATAATTTTATTTGAAAGCTTTCTCTCTCTGTGCGCGTGAATATCGATTTCGTCGATCAGCAAACTTGAAGCTTTTGCTCTGAAGCGTCAACTCAATCAAAACTATGTCTAATCAGATGGGATCCAAAATCTAGCTCAATCTAGAAGCTTCACCAGTAAATCAAATGAAAGGTATTTAACCGTCGAGTGCATTTATTATCGCGAATGTAGTTCCGCTTCAAAAGCTATTCAGTCGGGTCACATTTGAACAAAGCTGACTCTAGCAAGCAACGAGAGCTCACTGCATGCACCGCTTGTCAGAGTCTTTTATCAAAGGATACTCTTTAAATGCCCAGTGGATCGCATACTTTAAACAGAATATATTCGTCAGGATAATTACGGTGTATTTCCCTTTGAAAAGTTCTTGTTTCGGAAGTGACTTGTGCAAAAATACACAACGACTTTACAAAGTTTATGGTTCATATATTATATAAACCTGTGCCTCAGAAGTATGCTACTTTCATTTGTAATACACACACGTTTTAACTCTTTCTAAATACAAACTACTCAATCTTCCTCAGTTTCATTTCAGAAATGTGAATTCCCTAAAAAAGTAGCATGCCCTCATGTCCTTGAAATAGTTATAGAAAAAAAAAGTCTCTTTGAATAAGGATTTACATAGTTATTTAATGTATTGTTTCAAACCAATCCTTTATAAAACTTATTCGAAGAGAGGTTAGTTGAAAATTCTAATTAGAATGAGTTATTATAAAATTGTGAAAGTATGCATAAAAAAGGAGTTATAGAAGTGTAATGATTGATGTTAGAGATATATGCAATAAGCAATGAATTTGCAATGGATTATGTTATAAATAATGAATTTGTAATGAAATATGTTATAAGTAATGAGAGAGAATTTGTAATGAAATATGCAATAAGTAATGGAATATGTAATAAGTAAGGAATTTGTAATGAAATATGTAATAAGCAATGAGAATTTGTAATTATTACATATTCCATTACGTTATTACATTATTACATATTACATTACAAAGTAATGGACTATGTAATAAGTAATGAATAAATATGCATTAAAGAAGGAGTTATATAGAAGAATAATAACTAATATTGGAGATATATGTAATAAATAATGAATTTTTTTAGAGATAATGTCCCTTACCCCTGGAATACGAAATTGCTTAGAATAAAACTTAATATTTAAGTAGTTGTTCAAATATACAAAAATAAAGACGATGTTTTTAGTTTTTAAATCATATTTTTCAGGATTTGTTTATATACTGGGATACTACTTCCCGTAAAAACTTCATGAAGATAACTATCTAAGTACTTTCAATATTACTAGATTTACTTTTAAGGTGTTACAAGTTATTATGGTTTTGATACCTTAGTTTATTATTAATTTGTACAGTAAGCGAACGCAAGAAATAAAGAGGAACATTTCTACTCTTTTTATGTGAATTTTTAATTTCAATTTTCAAGATTAATAATTTCAAAAAAGTATTCAAATTAAAAATTTTCTAAGAGATTTTGTTATTTCATAAATATGTATTTAATCATAAGATTCATTGTTTATTAATATCACACTCAGAAGCATGGACCTCAAAAATTTAAACAACTGTCAAGAGACGAGAACAGAGCTGAGCTGGTACACTTTTCTCCAAATTTTGTTTCTCAGCAACACGGGAACTTCGAGACTTCACAGATTTTAACATGTGTCAGCCCTTCTATACGACACTAGGTCTCTAATAGAGAGATTCTTTTTTCCCGGGTTTTTTCATTCCCGAGAATGTCAGGGAAATCCTGGGAATGTAATTGTCGCTCCCGGAACTTCCCGGAATACATCAAAATTTTAAAAAGTTTGAAAAAAAACAAGTTATTTTTAAATAAAATCAATAATAATTATACGCAATAAGGATACATATAAATTCCAAACTTAATACTTATTTATATAATGAGCTAAAAAATACAAAAAATATATATAACAAATTGGTTATTTATTTTTAAAATAGGATTTCAGAAAGCACAAGCAATTTATACTTTTATCGCTCAGCCTAGTTCTAAGCTTTGTGACGAACAGACCGGCAGCAGAAAATGCTCTCTCGACTTGGACTGACGTTGGAGGAATTGTTTTTAAAGCCTCACATAATTTTTTAATGTTTGGTGATGGTTTTTCAGTCGAGTCGAACAACTGCATCTCTTGTTTCATGAATTTGTTGAAACAAGTACTTTTTTTGGTTGAACAATATAAAACTTTTGTTTTAGAGTAAATTGCTTTCTTTAATTTTTCGTCCAACGTCAGAGATTTTTCTTTCAAAATCTCCATGATCTCTTCTTTTGAGTGCAAAGAGTTGGATATTGATTCCTCTTCTTCGCAGAAAAGCCTTTTCCCTATCTCTCTTTCTCTCATTTAGGCTTGTCTAACCAAATAGTTTTTACTAGGCAATCGCGAAAGATTGACAGTAACTGTAGCTGCTTCATATTTCCCCCCCAAAATTTTAGGTATTGCATTAATCCTATTAAATTAACGTTGCGTCTCTCATTAATTCTTTGTATTAGAGAATATTTAATATTTTTCGCTAATCCTGAATTTTGTTCGTTCAATTCTCCAATACCGACAGAAAATCCACCTTCTGCAGTTAGAAAAGTTTCATTTCGACTGCACAATTTTTCAAAGCCAATATTTAGTGGCTTTAAGCCTGATGCAATTGTAGTCAGTTTCACACTCTACATTGGCCATCATTTGTCCAGTAAATGTTTTTAAATTGCTGACTTTTTTCAATAAATATTTCAAGCTTTGGCAACAATCTATCCCAGCGTGTTTTGGTATCCAAACAAACCATCTTTTTACAGCCAAACTCTTCTTTAACACATTTTTGTAAAATGTCATTCTTGAGAGGTGATTTTTCTGAATAATTTTACTATATTTCTATTCTACCACATAGATACTTGAAGACCCGTGCGATTGCCGAGAAATCCCGGGAACGAAGTGTAATTCCCGGGAATGGAAAGTGTACAGAAATCATATGATTTCACTAGTCTCTATAGGAACTAAATAATCTACGAGTATGCAGCCGTAATCATTCAGCTATTGCGGTCCCTTTGGATGTTTAAAAAATTATGCATGTCAGAGCTAAAAACAGAATCAGAAAAAAGGATTTTCTAAAGGAAAGAATAAAAAAATTGGACACGTAAAATTTATAGGACTTCCTACACATATATCTATAATATAGTAAGTATTTGAACATAAGCAAATTATATTTCCTTTCTGAATCATTCGAAATATTTTTTTTAAATTTTACTTTTAAGTTATTATTCGAATATTAAAAAACTGTTAGACTCTTACTTATTTGAATTATTTTTTTAATAAAAAAGGGTGATTATATATAATTAAAACATAGCATATCTTTTTAAGAAGATGCGTTTTCTTTTGTTGAAAAATGCGCGATTGTTTTCAAGAAGAGAAATCTAAATAGAATTCGCAATACATCCTTTCAACAGATAATGCTTGTTTGATCTTTAATAAAGATTTTACAATTTGAATTAATTAGCTCCTCACAATTTTCTCACAATATTTTAGCAGAACTTTTAATTAAATTAAATACAACATCGAATATCCCATTGACACACATTTCGTGAATTAATTTGAAAATGTTTTAATCAAAGTTTCATATGTGCCCTTTATTTAATTACTTTAAAGAAATAAATTCATTTTTGCAGTATTTGAATAAAATAGGATATAATTAAATGAACATTACGTTAAATATAAAAAAATTAGAAAATAATTTTGATGAAATATTTTTATTTAAATAAGATTCAATTTTAAATTATATATCAGCCAATATATCGTTTAAAGAAAGTTAGATTAAAATAACGTTTTATTAAACGAATCTTGAGGTATCCTACTTCTTAAAATCATGATTTTTTTAAAAATTGACAATTTTTTATGATTTTATTGTACTGACAGTTTTATTAGCTTTATAAAAATAACAAGTTTTTTTTTATTTTACATTCATTAGAACAAAAACTGCAAGTGTTTTAGTAAAAGCAGATATAACTTTACACAAGATGCCAAACTTTAAAATGCGTTTTATTTTAAATGTGTCTTTTTCGAAAAGCTCAAACGGGAACAGCGATTGCTCAAAAAGTTTTTTTAAAAATAATTTACTGAAATTTTTTGTGTATGTTCTGTATAAAAGTAAAAGTGTTTTAACCTTCATACTTATCAATCACTGTTTTCTTACAAAATTTGCAGTTCTTTATGTGAATATAAACCCCGTTTTTTTTAATTAATTTCCCATGATAACTAAGATAAAGTGGTCTAGTTTTTGTAAAAATTAAAATACCCTGAACGTCATTTCAAAAAGGAATAGCAAAGTGATACATAAAAATTGAAAATGTGAGAATTGGTTCATTTACCATTTGTACAGAGCGGGCCCCTAAAAGTCAATTTTTACCCATTTTTGTCCATTTTAGTAGTAACAAGTGATTTTTTCTTCTTAGTTTTAGCTTTTTTTACTTAAAATGTACTAAATAAATCTAAAAACCACAAAAAATATCCATGTCTTCATTTTTTTACAAAAAGTTTCTCAAGTAGTCGGATACCTTAAAAAATTCTAAAATTAAACTTGCCATGAGAATAACTTCCACTCTTGTACCTTTAAATGAAGTATATTATTTTCATATAAATGAGCAGAGTAATAATTTATATTTTAAGGTATCCGACTACGTTCGGAAATGTAAGTTTTCAAAAACGGATAGCCGGATTAATGTCACTTAGATTAGAATACACGTAAAAAAAAAATTGGGACGTCTGCGAGAAGGAAAAAATGAACTTTTTTTACACCAAATTTAAATGGTACTCACTTACTTAAATTAAAATCAACGAAGTAAAATTTTAAGTTGAATTATTTGTGATTTATGCACCTGTTAATGTAAAAAAATCCATTTTAAGTTACAATTAAATCAGTATGAGCAATAAACGATCAACAACTATTTTTTTTATTTTTGAGACATGTTCTTACCTTTAGGTACACTTTGCATAAAACCAACAGCATATATTGCTATAAAATTTTACAGAGTTTTTGCAAACATAACTATCTATAAAATGAATGAAATGAAATTTAAAAAAAATATTTTATAAAAATTAAAAAAACTTTTAAATTTAGTGATTCAAATATCCTTTAAATTTTACGCAGAAATTATGATGCATCTAAAATTTGTGAATTTTTATTTGAAAACGAATTCATTCACTTTTTTGAAATTTTGTGGATTATATAATATGCAAAATATCAGCAATATAAGCAAAGTAGATTTTGAGAAAAGTGTACTAGAATGAACAAAAAATGTATTTTGAGAAAATCGCAAATTAATATATTTTCATCTGTGATTTGTAAAATACTGTTTTTTCATCAGTCATACCATAATTAATTGGATTATTTTGTATCATTTCTCAGTTTTTAAACTGTAAGTTTAAAATTCTAGATTATTTAGAAGTCTTTTTAATTACTCTTCCTTTACTTTTCATCAACACGTGTTGTGTGTCAACGATTCACACCTTCTTCCGTTTAAAATATCAAAAGTGTGTCTATAAGTTTAAAGTATTTTTACTTCCCTTTGAACATCATCATTACAGGATATTACAGAATTCCTTATACATATTTTTATTGTTATAAAAATAAACAAAGAAAATGTCTTTGATTAATTAAAAAAGTTAATTTGATGTCTTATTTAAATGGGACTCTGTTTTTAAAAATTATAACAAAAGAATCTCTATTTTTGCTCAAACATATGAATATTTATTTTAAAGTAAAACCAATAGTTCTAAACATGTATATATTCATGAGAATTCAAATGTTAACAATAAGCAGTTAGGAGAAACGAGAAATGTCTATTTTACAAGCTGTGCACTTAATTTAGAATAATCCTGAAGATCCACTTTGCAATAAATACACTTGATTTATAATTTAAGAACTACACTGAGTATTTATCAACGTAAAACTAAACATAATTAACATTTCAAAAACCAAAGAAATTTTTTTTAATTTTTTAACTAACGATTTAAATTTTCCGTAATTTTTGCAGAAAAAATGTAGAATTTTCAATAAATTTGAACATATAGTACAGAAAAATTACATTCTTTGGATAGAAAAATTAGTTTTTTACAATACATATTATATACAAAAGGGATTTTGAAGAAAGTGTACCTTAATCATACTTACATCACATTTGTTTACAATTTTAAAATTCCATTTTCTAGCGTTCGATTTATCGCATTTTCATAAATAATGCATCTATGGATGCAGAAAAGTGCCCTCTATTTTTCAAGAGTACATTAAAAAAATGCAAAATTTAAAACAGCTTCTCGTAAGAATATTATTACAATAAAAATCATTTAAATGCGATATTTTGGCAAGAAAACAACCGTAGAATTGTCTTACTTAAAAAATTCTCCTTTTTATGAAAAATGCTTCTGTAATAATAATATTTTGCTTGTATATAGCTCAGATCTCTGTACAAAGATTGAACTGGAATTTTTGAAACATGTATTTTAGAAGTAGATTTATCCGTATTTTAATACACATCAAAGTAAAAAAAAAATAAAGTGATTTTTTTTCAAAATTTCTAGTTTATGTTCTTCGGAGACGTCTTAGCTATTTATAGGCAACGTATTATTATTATAGAAGAATTTTTCATAAAAGAAGGTTTTAAAAATAAGTAATTCTACCTCCAGTTTTTGCCAAAATATTACATTTAAATGATTTTTTATTGTAATAATATTCTAAAAACAGTTTTATACGTGTATTCTAATCTAAGTGACGCAAAGTATTAAAACAATGTTCGTGTGTATGCTTTTGCAAAATCATGGTTCCGAATGTAGTGTCTCAGATACCTTAATACATAAGTAAGTGTACAGCAATTGTAATAAAATAGATTTCAGCATTGAGTATTCTAAAGAATTTGAAACCCTTCTGTTTTATTTTTGTTAGCAGCTGAAAAAAGCCGTTAATCTCATTTTTTCTCATGTGTTTATTTAATTTACTTTGAGTAAAAGCAAGAATTTTTTTTCTGATGTATACAAAATGGCTTATAAATTATGTTTTTAAATGCACTTAATGCTTCATGTGTGACGATAATGTGAACTTAGTTTCAAAAAAGTATAGTGTAATCGTTATTGACAGTATTAGGGAGTCTTAGCTCTTTTTTGAGATAAAAAAAATCTACTTTATGATGAATGACTTATTAATGATTTTCTAAGTACTGAAGAAAAACTGTACTTTATCCATTTAAAAGACACATCAGATGTTCTGAACAGTTTACTTTAAAAAATGAAGCTAGATTATTGAAACTGTTAGGAAAACTATGAAATTTTTTGAAGCAATTACGGAAATTAGAATTGCAATTCTCTATTATATTATATTATTTTGTCTGTCATAAAACATAATACACACGCATGAGTTGATTACATAAAACTCATAAAGAATTTCTTTTCTGAAGATTTATACTATTTTTATGCATTTGTTAAACATTTTTATCCCAAATAAGAGATTTTGTGAAAACTCTACCTGGCATTAATCCTTATATCCATATGTATATCTTATATATAATGACATTAATCCTTATATCCATCTGTATATCTTATATATAATGGCATTAATCCTTATATCCATCTGTATATCTTATATATAATGTCATTAATCCTTATATCCATCTGTATATATTATATATAATGGCATTAATCCTTATATCCATCTGTATATCTTATATGTAATGGCATTAATCTTTATATCCATCTGTATATCTTATATATAATGGCATTAATCCTTATATCCATCTGTATATATTATATATAATGGCATTAATCCTTATATCCATCTGTATATCTTATATGTAATGGCATTAATCTTTATATCCATCTGTATATCTTATATATAATGGCATTAATCCTTATATCCATCTGTATATCTTATATATAATGCTGGTATTAAAATTTTGTCAGAAACCAAACGCGTACTATTTATTCACATCCCTTATGTGAAATAAAGGCATAGTAATAAAGGCATAGAAATCAGGCACTTAGTAATAATGCTACACCAAACACTGTTTATATTTTGGAACAAAATTTGACTCATGAAAAGAATGGAGAGAGAAATTTATAAAAATCTTGCAATGCAAATAAAAGTTATACCCGGAAAACCGAATTTGTGTGCCACGCTACCACTGCACAATGTTTCGAAATGGCAGAAGAGGTTAGTGAGATCCTGGTACCAAATACCTCAGACTGCCTATCAGCACATTGTCAAGTCGATGCTTTGCCGGGTTTTGGAAGTTTTGTGGGCAAAGTTGTTCTTAACTGAACTCAGAAACGCAACAGCCCATGAGGACCAAGGCATAATGTGGCTTTCTCAGTTTATGTGACCTTATGTGCTGGGGTACATGTGCAGATGTTTCGGTCAAGTGATGAGTCTGACGCGAAACCCCCAGTGTTCAGTTCCCAAGCAAGCTTGGTACTCATTTATTGACCCACTGAAGGGGTGAAAGGCTGAATCAACCTTGCCCAGCCCGAGATTTGAATCTCGGACCTGTGCCATGGAAGCGTGATACACTCTCACTCAGCCACTGGGCTTCAATGTGGTCTAACTTCATATTAAGCGGATGTCATAAGTATTTATTTAGATAGATAGAAAAAGGAGAATAAAGAGAAAATCAATCATTCAATCGCTCACTGATTTATCGCGAAATATCCGTAACACCTGAAATTTGGCAGGCATGTACCTTTTCTTGAGTGAAAATCCACTAAGAAAAGGTTTTGCGAAAATTGATTCACGAGAGGGGAAGTGGGGACATAACAAAAAATTCTCATTTTTGAGCTATTACGCATACAGACATGAAATTTGGCGAACAAGCTTCTTTCATTCAGTAGATAACCTTTAAGAACGGGTTTGGCAAGAATTTGCACCTAAGGGTGTAAGGAGACGTTATAAAAAAAATTTCCTTTTTCGAACCAATAGTCCTACGCATTAGAAATTTGGTAATCATGTTTCATCTGTTCAGTAAGATATCCAACAAGCGTGGATTTTGCGGAAATTGCTTTGAAGGGGAACAAGGGGTGTTATAGACAAAAAAAATTCCCTTTTTTGAGCATTTAGACCCACACAATTGACATTTTAAAATCATGTTACCTCTATTGAGCAGTTTGTTTGAAGCAGAAAACAAATCTCAAGGGGAAGTAAGTGTTCGATGGTTACGGGGTCATTATTCGTAAAAAAAAATTACGGTTTTTGAACAATTAGTCTTACAGGTTTGGAATTCTACAGGCGTATTTTTTTTGTTTGTTGGGTGGGGTGCCACTTAAAAATTAAACATGAGGAAATAAATATCAAAAGGGTGCTACAGTGGTGTAAATGATGAATATACTTCTGCTTAGAAACTTGAGTCCTGTCTTTTTAAATCAAGAAAACAAAGATATTTTTCAGTACAGTCAAAAGCCTAATTCTAGGACTTAAATAACTATAACCTTGAGAGAGAGAGCGAGCGAAATAGAACGCATAGATTTACAATATCATGAAATAGCAAGAAAAGCGGGTTTGTACACACACACACACGCACGCGCGCGCGCATATATATATATACTATGTGTATACGCGCATATATATATATACATACATATATACTATGTGTGAATATATTGCAGTCAAAGTTGTGTTAATTACTTCCAATTTATTTTGAAGTGGAGTTCATGTTTGTAGAATTAATTTCAGTATGAAAAATTGAAAGTCCGTACTTACAGGATTAAATTTAATGATAGAATTTATTGAAGATGTAAAAATTTAAACTTAATTTCTTAGCTTCAGCATTGGAATATTCTAATTGAGATCAATTTTTTTTAAAATTAAAAGTTGCTTATCCCTGCATCATCAAGAAAGGGGTGCCTGAGGCAAGGGTGAATGTGGTCTCTCTTTGTTTCTCTTTATCTCTATCTCCATCTATCCCTGCTGAAATAAATTTGTAAGGAAATAGTTAAAATGCCTTGGAAGTCAATTGGTTTCAATGCATTTGTTTTTTAAAAATAAAATTGCATGATCACAATAGTGAACAACATTAAAAAAGAAACGGTGAAGCGTGAAATGCACATTTTAAATATGCAGCCGAAATGGATGCAACTAGAAACATCTCAAATAAAAGAAGGAAAAATAAATTAGTGTTCAAAACACATACATTCAAAGTTTTTTTCAACTTAAATTTTTTTTATACTTGGTAATTACATTGACAGCAAATAACATTCGATGAACCTCAGCATTTATCATTAAATGGATATAAGGTTTAATTCAATTTGTTGCTGAGTATTTCAAAGATGTTCTGGAGATACGTAGTTTAGTCTCTGAAGACCCAACCTCAAGAGAGCGCCTGTAGAACGCAAGTTAAGTAACTCCATTGTGTTTTGGAGCTGTGGGAGCAATAATTATAAGCTTCACAAGACTCCTCACGAGTTCTTCTCAACCGTGAAATTGTCTCGAATGCTGCAGATGTACTTGACTTCTTGAAGAGAATGGAACCTCTTGAGAAACAAGTTCTTAACAAAGAGTCTTTACGAATTCTACTAGTGTTTTCAGTCACGTATCGTCCAACAAATTAATCCGGTTTCTTTTTTATAGTTTCGGAGTTGAAGAAATATAAGTATTGGTTTGTAAAATAAATAAAATTCGACTCTACGAAATTAAAAAAATTGCATTCGTGTTCTACCATTTATCAAGTTCTCCTTAAATAATTTTTTTTATTGGAAACGTACAATTTTTATAGGTAAGAAAAAGGTAGGAAATTAGTAAGGGAAAAATAATTTGCAGTTTTATTTCGATGCCCGCAATTTTTGCTTAATCCATAAGTGTTTCTTTTATTTAAAACAGCGTTTCTCAAACTGTGGGGGCCAGCATATTGAAAGGTCAAAAATAAAATATTTAAAAATTATAAATTTACTGAAAGGAAGCAAAATAAAATGCATTATGACGTAACAAAAGTAAAATACACATTTACACTGATATAATATACTTATAAATGCATCAGTACTGCGCAATGTGTTTGATAATTAATTTATCAATCCTAAGTTAAGAACAAGATTAAAAATTACTAGTGACTCATATGGGCTTGTTATGTGCAAAATTATATACAAAATTTAATGCTTATCTTAAGCCCGTGGGTAGCCTAGTGATTAGAGCATCGGACTCCAGACAAAAAGGCCTGGGATTGATGCTCGATGCCACCAAATACCCTTCGAGTACATACGGAGTACGTGCTCTTTAAATCAGTGAGTTCGAAAGTCTTGTGGGCGTTCGCTGCAGAAACCACGGGTGCAGGGTGTTGGAGAACATTTCCCTCCCCTCTACCTCATGCCTAAATTATGAAGGTGGAGATAGATGGTGTCGCCATCTATCGTGTTGAAGAACCTATCTCAGGCTCTGGCAACTTTCCTTCCTTCTCTTAGGGAAGGACACGCCAATAACAATACTCATCTTGATAATTTGAAAGGTTCATAATTAAAACCGTAATGCAGCTTTAGCGTCAAATACATTGTTATTGAATTCAATGCATTGTTATTGTATGGAGGGGACACCAGTTGCGTAACGTACACCCCACAAACTCCGCATTACGAGGGACAGGGTTCTGGGGGACAACAAAGCTTGACTGTCGCCAAATAGATTGGGGGACCAAGTGCCATTTATCAACTTGGGGAACCAAAACCTGACATTGCAGGGAGGCCCAAATGTTCTCCGTTATACCAGTGGGGGGCACGGTGAAAATTATGGTTGAAAATTAAATCGGAAGTATTGAAAGTTTGAGAGAGAAGCACTGATTTAAAACGTGCATATGTTTCAAAAATGGTTGTAAACATAAAATTATATTAAGAAAGTTCCTTCTTCCAACCTAGAGGATTAATTTAAGCGCATATTTTTTTTTTACTGTGGTTTTGATTTGGTTTTCAAAACAAAACGTCTGAGTTAGATTTTTTTTTAATAAGTATGCTAAATTAACTGCATCGTTTTAAGATGTAATATGTATACTCATACTAAAGAGGGTTTTTTTTCAGGCATAGAAGTTTAAGTTGGCATTACTTTCCAAGATGGCGACCGATTTACCAGCTGTCAAGTGATTTATTTTCAGTTTGGTTTGGCAATTCATCAAAACAATCATCAAGCAAGGCGTAGATTCGTCGAATGGGCCCAAACCGAGATTGCCGTTGTTCCCGATTTTCATAAGCGAATTTTGTTTAGCGATGAAGCGCACTTCTGGTGGAATGGCTACGTCAACAAACAAAACTGCCGCATTTGGAGTGAAGCTAATCCACAAGTGTATGTCGAAACACCGTTACATCCAGAAGAACTTACTGTTTGGTGCGCTTTATGGGCTGGTGGAATCATTTGTCCGTACTTCTTCAAAAATGATGAATTCCACAACGTTACAGTCAATGGTGATCGGTATAGAGCCATGATTACTAACTTTTTCATTCCTGAATTGAACAATCATGGTGTCCAGGAGCTGTGGTTCCACAAGACGGCGCAACATGTCACACAGCTCGTGCCACAATCGATTTATTGAAAGACACGTTTGGTGACCGCCTAATTTCACGTTTTGGACCTGTGAATTGGCCTCCAAGATCTTGTGATTTAACACCGCTAGACTATTTTCTGTGGTGCTATGTAAAATCATTGGTCTATGCGGATAAGCCACAAACCCTTGACCATTTGGAAGACAACATTCACCGTGTTATTGCCGATATACGGCCACAAATGTTGGAAAAAGTCATCAAAAATTGGACGTCCAGATTGGACTACATCCGAGCCAGCCGTGGCAGTCCTATGCCAGAAAACATATTTAAAATGTAATGCCACAAGATTATCTTTCGAATAAAAAAAAATTCATGTCAATCGAATAATACATCGTTGTTTTATTGCAATTTAAAGTTCTATACCTCTAAAAAAAACCCTTTATTAAGATGTAATATGTATACTCATACAAGATATTTTTGTCAGCATATAAGTGGGAGTGTCCTACATTTGCTTATTTGCAACAAAAATAACAGATTACTTTTACATATTTTTTAAGAGAGTTAAAAATCTGAAGATGTTCACAAAGACATATAACTTGGTTTTTAATTAATAATTGCCAAATTATCAGGTAAACGCGAGGATGTGTGCGGCATAACCAAGTTTAAGTCATAGTGCTACTGAAGACCTGCTGTGTAGAGGGGCTGATGGACTTAAAATATTTCGAGGCTCAAAGTTCTTCTGTTGGTGTGGAGTGGAAGTTCGGAGACGGGTATGGTCCTCGTCACTTTACTGTGGTATAGAATTAGAAAGTCCATCCTTAATAACTCTTGCATTGCTTCATAGTGCTATGTAAATTAAAATCAAATCAAACTAAATGAAATTCTATGTAGATTTTATTTTCATATATTGTGTTGTATACTTAGTAAACCTGAACACCAAAATTGTATACAATCGTGTTGATTAAAAAATTCTTTTAAGTGTGCTGATTTATTCAACATTAAAAATATATTAATACTGGTAATCACTTTAAAATATCTATTTATTGCGAAGAATAATATATTTCAAATGAAATCTCATATGCTTAAGTGGACAGATACCATTAAAGAAAATATAATAAAAACATAAATACTATACGCATGAACGTCAGTGCAATTTAATATGGCTCAATGAATATAAAAATGTTACACAAATATTACAATATCTCATCGTATAAAAATAAAAGCAGAGAGAGAGAGAGAGAGATCAATATATCATAAATTATTTTAATACACAAGCAACATGAGTGATATTTATAAGTTACAGTAGTACATAAACTATAAATGTTTGATTAAAATATTTTGATCATATATGAGCTAATTAAATATTATATATAGCTATAACTTTATGACTAAATATTGTATATAATAGCGTTGAGACTTTAAAAATGCATGTAAGGCTTGTTGGCTTTCGTTTTCTTTATTCTTGAAAAAGTAGAAATCTTTATTTTGTGCTCAGTTTTTAGCTTCTATTTATTAGCGAAACGATTTATTTTATGTTATTTTCTTTCTTATAAAAAAAGGCCAAATCATTTATTTAATTTGTTTGTGTAACGAAGTCAATTATGAATTATGGATGTGAAAATATTGCATTAGAATAAATTGATTTGTTTTTTTCCCGCCTGATGATCTTAGTGTTTGACAAGAATCTCTTATGTCCATAATGAGTTATAAATAAAGAAAAAAAAATCAATGAGATTTTGCTAGAGTGCATGGCTGTCTTGATGTCGCGTCTGAATAAATTATGGTAATGCATGTGTTTGAATAAAGATTTATTCACAAATGTTTCAAATTCAGCTGGATAAAGAAATTAGATAATTTTTTAAGAGCATAGTCAATGCTACACAAGTTGCATTTTGCCAGATGAAATCTGCAATTTTTTTATACAGTTAGATTTACAAATATAAGAAAACAATTCATGTAATAATATGCTTGCTCATTCAAGTAATTATATTCATTATTTTTTTAGGGTATATTTCGAATGTGGTGTCATAAAATTTTTGTACGATAATCTCTGAAATTTTCTTATGGAGAGAAATTGTCGCTATATCAATGTGATGTATTATTATTAAAAGTGAAGTATATTCCTTATATACTGATTGAGAAATGACGTTCTCTTATATCAGGGGTGGAAAATTTGTTTGGGCCATCTTGTGGTAGCGAAGAATATCGAAAGGTCGCACCGTATTTAATATTAACACCCTTTTATAAGCTTCACTAGTACGTAACGGAATCTTTGAACTCAATTTTTACCCCCTTTAAAAGGTCAGATGCATTCGAAATTTTGCTCCCTTGTCCAGGACCGATGAGAATGCAATAATTTAATAATTTTGTTCCATTATCCTGATCAGGATCATCAAGACTAACGATTTCCCATCTTCAGATCCCATCCGGCATCTGGCGACTAATTCCAAATCCCATTTCCAAGTTTGGCGACTAATTCCAGATTTGGCGTCTAAAGGATTAAGTTTAAATTTAGTCCGATTAACTATAAAAAGGTGTTTTTAGTTTCTTTAAACTGCAATTTATTTAAAATGATTGTATTCATTATAAAAAAATAAATATAAGTTAAATAAAATTGCAGTAGTTTTATTCAATTTATTTATTCTGCTAATTTCATGGTGTCTATTGCAACAAGCACATTTAATTTTAGAATCAGTTTAATGATACACAAATGTACCCTATCAAACTTTTCTATAATATTTTTCAAAATTAGGTTTTATAGAATGCTTGTTGAAGTTCTCATTACAGCCTGCCATTTTATGTCAGCCAACTTGCATGTAAATTTACTCCTGTTGATCTTTAGGCAAGAAAAAAAACTTTGCTTAGAAATATATGTTGACTGAAATATAAAGAACAATTTCTCCACAAATTCTCCTACGTATATGGAAATATTTCAACATAGAAAAATTTGTAAAAGTCAATATCATAATATTATACATTTCTTTCACACTGCGATCCGAATGTAAGTCAAAAAGTTCAAGCTATAACTCCTCAGATGCTGTATCAGCAGTGGCGCACGCAAGGGGGGATCCTGAGGGACCGGATCCCCCAAAACTCTTGATTTTTTTCCGATTGACTATAATTCTAAGTATATAGTTCGTAAAATTTAATTAAGTATTTGTTATTAATTATTAATTTTATTAATTAATGCTAACTATTTATTCAATAATTAGTTTTTTACTGTGTTTTGTTCCCCCAAATCAACAAAATCATAAGATGCATGATACAAGAATGGTGAACTTTCGACCGAGGATCCCCCTTGAAAAATTTCTGTGGGCGCTACTGTGTATCATTATATGCGGCAATGGGATAGCAGAGCAAAATGGATTTAGGCTTAATTTTCTAAGAATCCTGAAATCTTCTTGTGACCTCGTCCTCCAAACTCTGCACATGATCTCTTAGTAACAAAATATTTAGGTACTTACTTTTCCTAATAGTAAGGGGACCGATTTTTTTACAATGAAAAAGAAAACGAAAAATTTAAAAAAGAATTACAACGACAATATATGTGATATATTTTATTAATTCAAACAAAATTACTCTAATTATGCTTACATTCCTTTTAATTATTTACTTAAACGCGAGTATTTTTCCATAGAATGAATTTTTTGTCAATATATATTTTGAAATGTATTGTAAATTTCGGAACAAGAAATATCCTTCATATTGAACTTTACGGTAAGTGCTGCAGCAAAAGTATCAACATTCAATCATGATTTCTCACTTGTCCAAAAATCGTTACCAATGGAAAAAAAACTCTTTCAACTGCTACATTAGTTCCGAGTTAGCACAACGTAAATTCAACAAGAATAACTAAATTTTCATATAAAATGCGTTCCTTTTTGAATGGATAGATATTTCCTCCCAACTTTTATCAATTTCAACATGCTGATTTTCCCATTGTTCTAATTTATAAAAATTTAAATATACATTCAGTCTTCTGATTTCTTGAAACAGATAATAGTTATGGATTTTAGTATCATGCTTTTTTTTCTATAAGAACTAAACACAATTTCTATATCTGCCTGAAGTCAAAAAACACCAACGAAAACTGCTATTTTCTGTGATATTTGTTTCAGGCCATTCTTCGGCATAATGTTGTTGTTGACTAATTCCTCCTGTCTAGCCGCAGGCTAGACCAGGTCCATGAGCCCAAGAGTCCTCAGGAAATCGTACACCAAAAGAGGACTGGAATAGATGTCCTCCCTATCAAGTCCTGCACAAAACAAAAGATGATCTGGAGTTGCCTGTACCAAATTGCATTTAGTACAATTCTCGTAAATGTTCTGGCCTAAGTGAAAGGAAAGGCCTCTAATGTGTCCACTTGCAAGCCTACTAATAGTTGTTTGGACGACTCTATCCGCCTTGATGGAAAGGTCGGCATAATGTAAACATGTTAGATGAAAATTCAGCAATTCTTTGGTAAACTTTTCCGTTAACCCCGGATTTCATTCTTCTAAGTTTGACGATTTTCTTTTTACTATGGAAGGAATAAATTTTTCTTCAAATCGTGATTTTTATTAAAGGACAAATTCGTTCAAAATAAGACTAACTTCTGTAGCTGAAATATGTTCACCATCAATCTTTTGAATCGTTTTGTGAGAAATAGATGCTTGATGATGTACAAAATACATTAATATATCTGATAATTCCTACTGTGCCAACACATGACGCGTAACAGTTCGGCTTGGCATCTCTGAATACAGAAATTAACAGATTAGTTTTAAAATATTGAAAAAGAGTACAAGTATAGGAGGACACTTTTTGATGAAGGACAGAACCTATAAAAAGTGGATGATGGGACACCTTACAAATAGTGAAAAATTAAAGACGAATATTTAATTACACACGGGGAAAAAAATCTCGTTTCAAAACCGATTTTCTGAATTTCTTGGCGTGCAGCATAAAAAGTCCTAGTGGGCCGCTAGCTGCACACGACAGCTTTATATGGATTCGAGTTTGATGAATATACAGGGATTTATATATTAGTAAATAAGGTACCCATAATGCAAAAAATGATACGAAATAAATGATACGAAATATTCTTTTTTATTTTCCGAATTTTCATAGAGCATTACGCGTGCGTGTTTAGTAGAATAATTCTGAAACGCCTCGAAATACATAAATTTCATGATTGGGTATTTAATTTTAATTTCTAATTAAAATAGAGACCGTATAAGGACAGCATAAAATTTTACTTTCAGTTGAAACAATGATCCCTGACAAAGTTCTCCTCTATTTCAAAAACCCAAGGTTTACGTTAAATTTATAAAAATGCTAGCTTTACGAGTAGGAATGTAATGATAAAAGACAAATTTATGTGGATTATTTTAAGTTTTAAATTATTTTCAAATTAATGCAATTTTTCAGTCCTTCAATTGCATTAAAGATTCGTATATTTCATAGAATAAAACGTTTTTCTAATGAGCAGTTCAAGAAAATATTTATTCTATTTGTAAAAAGTTCTAGCGTGATAGTTAACAGTAGACATTTTCTTTCCGAATTAGATACTGTGTAATGGGTACTATTCATGTTTGTAATCAATTCTCCAGGGAAAAATTCTTTTTAACTGTTGTGTTATTATAAGACCAATTTCAGTGAAGGAACTGTGATTTATGTTAATGAGACCTGCTATTTAAAGTCAAGCGAAGGAGGTGGCAGAGGGAGGTTGGTGAGTATTGCTATACTGAAGCTGAAACTAAAGTGCTAGTAATAGAATATTTAACGCTACTATATAGTTCGAGTAGAAAGTTCCGACGTCCAAACCTTGTAAGATTATTATTGCTGCGTCTAAACTAAGTAACTAAACCAATTCTTATAGATATTTAAGTTAGTAATTAAGCTGACGGGGGGGTTCCCTTTATTTAGGTTAAAATTTGATAGTGTTTTAATAGTCATGAGTAAAGTGTTTTATTTTACTAAATTGTCTTATAATTCGGTGCACCCACGCACCTCTGCGAACGAGAGTCTGCGTCAACTGTTAGAACACATTTTATAATACATTACATTATTTTTGAGTAAACGTTACACAAAATATGTATTCTTGAGCAATATCAGTTATCTAAAATATATGCTATAAGATATTTTAAGACAATTTTCTGAATTTTTTTTAACTTATAAGCATTTTAAATTTAATCATTTATAAACGAACAATAGGCGTAAAAATGTATCATGTTTTTGTATTACTATGAGACCTAATAAAAATGGAAGAATAAATAAAATTCTAACTATTTAAAACTCCTATTGTATTGTAATATAGAAAAATGAAAATTAATTTATATATATATATAAGCATCATTATTTCTTTATTCCGATCATTGTAGAAAAAATGAAAATTAATTTAAATAGAAAATTTTTTAGTGTCTTTAGTTCGAAACTTCTGGTTTGATGAATAACAATTTATTTTCCTTAATGATTCCTTATAGGTAATTGGAACTGTTTGATACTTTGTAATAAGTATATTGATAAAATATTCATAAAACAGATATGTAAGCCTTTTCAAGATAATAATATAAAACTTAATGGAAAAACTTGGGACAAAAATGTTCTTGACATCAGTTAAAAAGCGTATGCAAATTTTATTTCAAATAAGAAATACATGTTATGGACAGCATTGAATTTACTCTCTTGGTTTTCTTTTGACATAACGTATCAGATAAAATTAGTTGTTCAAAAGTGACTCGTCTTTTGTAATCAAGCATGATGAAATTCTTTTGATATTCATTAAATGAAAGAATGCTATTGGATGAAAAGACCATATTTTTTTTTTACTTTTTTGTTTGCGCTTTTGGCAATCAACAACAAAAAACAAGTTTCTAGCTTTCGCTGAATCTCATTCTGTATTCGAGTTCCGAGGCAAAACAGAAAAAGAAATTACTAAGTAATTTTTTTCTTAAATTAGCATTTCGATGACTAAGGTTTTGAAATAATTCAGCCATGAATAAAATAATTTACATAACAATGCTTGGTTAATTTAGAATTCCTTTTGCATTCTTGATTTCTGGGTCTCTATATTTTGAATGAGTTTAATTATGCTGAGATATCAGTTTTGTTTCACAAAATTTGTTGTACAAACAATACTTACATAGAGAATTTATGTGTTTGTTAAATTTCTAATTTAAATAGATTGGAAGTTTTAAAATACTTTTAAAGTATAATACATGAATGGAGGAATAATGGGCTCCTAACGTATTAAATATTAGGTTAAAGGCGTACTAACTTTATCTGAGCATTGTTATATAAGTTCAGTGTTAATTTAAATGTTGATGTGTAAATAACGGTTTGGAAAAATTTCATTAAAAAGTAATACCAAATGAGTAGTTTCTTTTCATTGCAAAATGTCCCTCCGCATTGAATTTACGTTTATATTATAGATGAAATAATTTTAAAAATTGTAAATATTGTGGAGTAAATTCTTTTAGAAAAGAAAATAAACTGTTATTTGAAATTACTTTTTTATAATGATTTAATGGTAATACACCCGCAAAGGTAAATGCTATTTTATACCCTCAACTAACTTTTAACTACAAAATAATATTAATATGTTATATCTATAAATGAAATTTAAATTCCTAGTAAAAAGTGAGTCTAAAATTTGATCTAATTTTCTTAAGGTATCCGACTACTTGCCACAACTTTTTTTTTAAATAATGGATATATGGAGATTTTTTTTGTGGTTTTTAGATTTATTTAGTACATTTTAAGTAAAAAAAAAGCTTAAACTAAGAAGAAAAAAAATAACTTATTACTACTAAAATGGACAAAAATGGGTAAAATTTGACAAAAAATTACATGAACGGGGCCCAAACCAATGAACCAATTCTCACTTTTTCATTTTTGATGTATCACTTTGCTTTTTCTGTTCGAAATGACGTTCAGAGTATTTTAATTTTTACAAAAACTAGACCATTTTATCTTAGTTATTATGGGAAATTGCTTAAAAAAAACGGTGTTTATATTCACATAAAGAACTGTAAATTTTATAATAAAACAGTGATTGATAAATCTGAAGGTTGAAATACTTCTGCTGTTATACAGAACATACACACAAAGTTTCCGCAAATTATTTTAAAATTTTTTTTTAGCAATCGCTGTCCCCGTTTGAGTTTTTCGGAAAAAACACATTTCGAGTAAAACGCATTTTAAAGTTCGACATCTTATGTAAAGTTATGGCATCTGCTTTTACTAAAATACCTGTGGTTTTTGTCCTAGTGAATGGAAAATAAAAACCTTGGAATTTTTATGTAGCTAATAAGATGGCCTATAAAATAAAATCATAAGAAAAATGTGTCAATTTTTTTAAAAAAAATCATGATTTAAGGTTAGTAGAGTACCTTAAAATAAGCAACACACGAATTACTATCATTGAGGCGTTACTAAATTTATTGAATTGCATTTTGACTGATTGCGAATATCTCCGAATTTTCAAATATACTGATGTAACATAAAATATTGTGTCGATATAATGTATTAATTTTTAAAGGTTTTAGTGCATAAATAAAAAAACCAACTACGTATACTAAAATAATATCATTTTCTTAGATGATCAAGATGATAACAAGTATAGGGAAAACCAAACACTGGATACTAGGGATTAACTTTCTCAAACATTAGCAAAATATATACAGTATGCTCACATTGAAGTCCCTTGCTACCTTCTTAACTTCGCAACGGCTGCTGATATATTCATAAAAGAGGTGTGTAAGTATAGTAGGTGACCATGCACTATTGAATAAAATCACCCACAGTGCTACCAAGTGGTAAAATGCAAATTTAACAATCCTATGTCGAAAACAGAACGAGATAGGGAAAAAAGTGGCTTACAATGTTATAGAGCATCCTTGATTGAGAATAAAAATACACTTTGTAGACATTAGTTCGAAGAATAGAAGATTAAAACTCGCATTTGTTTTTTTCGTGATTTCCTACACTGTGACTTTGTAATGGGTTCCCCATTCGTGCTTCTACGAATTCTCTTGACAAAAATATTCTTTTTATTTGTGGTATTTGTCTGAAAACCGCTTTTCATAGAGACTACTTAGTTTTTTGCAAATACAATCTTCTATTTCAGTGTCAGTTCATGAGTAGGCGAGGAAATGGTTACGAGTTGTTCGTAAGCAGAGAGCCTAGTGTGAGAGACCGATAGTCGCAGGTCGTAATTTTAAATCTAGAAGAAGGATCTACGAGAAACGACCACTTTACGACTGAATGAGATATCAAGTTGGAAGCAGGATCGTACAGGAGAATAATCCAGATAAGAGTTTCCATATATTTGATATAATTCAGATTAATAATTCTTAGTGCTCCTCAGGTTTAGTTATTAAAGTGCATTCCCATAACTGAATAAAAGTAGTGATTCTAAGATCATGTCTGTTTCTTCCTAGAACCCTTTCACAGCAGCGGCCGACTGGTCATGACAACTTGAGAACAATATACCTTTATTTTAGGTGTTCAAAATTCTCACCATTAGCTGTAATGCATATGTGGGTCCACATTCGAATGTCACGTTGCGCACGTTAGAGCATGGAGCATGACACGTTGGTACAAGCGCCTGTAATGTGTCCTTTAAGGTCCTACGATGTTTTTCGAAGGGTCGCATTCCCTTGCTGTTTCAGGTATCCCTACAAGGAAAATGTGAAATGGAGTCAAATCAGACGAAAGTGGAAACTATTTTTCCACATAGCCTTACACAATTACTTCACCAGCATGACTGCGCTCCAGCTCACAAGACATCTCCAGTGAAGAAGCACCTCGTCAAGGAATTCAGGAATCAAGTAATTGGGTATAGTGGTGTTGAAAATTGGCCTAAGCGTTTACCTGATCTTACTTCACTATTTTTTTTTCAGTGGAGATACCTGAAACAGCAGGTGTATGCGATCCTCCACAAGCATTGCAGGACCTTAAAGCAAGCTTTACAAACGCTTGTGCCAGCGTGTTACGCTGTATGCTCTAAAGTGTGCAATGTGATTCAAATGAGGATCCAAATGTGTATTGCAGCTAATGGTGAGAAGTTTGAACATTTCAAATAAAGTTATATTGCTATAACTAGCTGTTTTCCTCTTTCTCAGATCGTTTCTCAAGTCATAGTGTAGGAAATAACGAAAAAACGAATGCGTAGTTTAACCGTTCTATTCTTCGAATTAATGTCCACAAGCTGTATTTTCATACTAAATAGATGATGCTCTACAACTTTGAAATTCAATTTCCCCTCATCTCGTTTCGTTTTCGAGATAGAAATGCTAACTTAACATTTTACCATCAAGTGGCGCAGTAGGTGGTTTTATTCAGTAGCGCATGACAACTACTTTACTATACCTAAACACTACTTTTATGAATATAGCAGCAGCTTTCCCGAAATTTAGAGGGTGGTAAATGACTTAAGGGGGCATACTGTATACTTCTATACTTTTTATGTGACTCCGTTAAATAATAGTTAAGACATCATGACAATATTATTTTTCTTATATTCCGAAACATACTGATCATATAATAAATTCACTCTAAAGTCGACAATACATATTTCCAGAATATTTTGTAATATGGTAAAGATGGGTATTAAAGTAGTATTTCCCTTTTGTAACTCAAATATTCAATTATCTCTTATTAATTTTAAATTCGAATATTTCACGGGGATTCCGAGGAACAGACATTATAATTATATGAAGGAAGGATAAGTTGGAGTCGTATTTCTCTGAGTTCCACACTATACCATTAAGTATAGTTTAATCCGGCATGTAACAGCTTTCATTATCCTGAAATCAAGACTAATCCGTTACTCAACTCATTCATCGTTGCTAGACAAGCTTCATTACTGTTTTAATGCCTTGTGAAATAATATTTTGAACTTACTGGCTTTTTTAAGATCATTGTAAGTATTAAAAGAATATGTGCTATCGTGTAATATATCAGGCATAACGTGTTTGGTGAAGAAATTTTAATGGTAGTAGAAGTCTCAACAAACTTTCGTTTCTCGAATTAATTGTGGGAAATTTTTATATATATAAATTAATAAACCTCTAACAAAATATATTATGCTGTGTGAATTATAAAATCTATAATTAATGATTCTCTAAACCTTGTATAAAAAACAAAAAATTTAATTACCGTGATTATGAAAAATAATGATTAATTGTAAAATATTCTCAACACGAGACGAATATTTTTCAAATTTTCATTGCTCTTCTAAATTGTACAATCTTTCCAATCTATCTCTTCCACGTGATGATATAGTAAAAAGTTGTCTCTAAAGGAGCACTGGCGATACTACTTCCTGGCCATAAATTCATTAATCAGTTTAGAAGATGGCTATCGTCACAGGTATCTACGTCTGTCATGTTCGGAGAATAAAGTATATACAAATCGTTTTCACGGATATTGGACGTGTACCAAAGGTTTTGTCATCAAGCTATTGGAGAATGATAGTTGAATATGGTGATTACACACAGGTCGGGGAATATAGATCATCTAAATTATGTGGATTACTAGAGGTATGTGACAGATAGTCATTCATATTCTCTTGGGAACTATTGCATATTTTACGGCTAACAGTGCCATCTGGATTAGCATCACTTGTTATAACATAAAAAGATATTTTAAATTAGCATAATGATAGAAGCATAATATGAATGTAGTCCAAATTCGATGTTTCCAATTCGTTAAATAATAACAAAAAAAAAAAAAACTTAACAATTTTGAAAGATTCATATATATGTATATATATATACATATGAATAATATTTATATATGTATGCTAACATATTATTTTAATATGTTAGCTTATATATATTATATATGAGCTAACATATTAAAATAAGTCTTGATACAAACAACCAAATATATCGTAATAGATCTAAAATGTTTAGTTTTAGTTTTAAAATATCGAAGAAATATACAATTTGGTAAAAATTTAGTATAATTAGACTAGCTACTTCTCCCAATTTTATGGATGTATTACAACCAGTAAAGTAATTGGATCAATGATCATTTACATCCCTTGCAGGAAAACACGCAAGCATGTTATAACTGTTGTTTTTAACTACAAAGAAGTTTAAAGAAATATGTACTTTAGTAAAGATATTAAGACAGTGTTTCTCTCTCAAACTTTCAATACTGGTGACACAATTTTCAATCATAATTTTTGTCGAGCCCCCTATTCAACAATAATGTATTTCCTGTAATAAAAATGCACTTTGAGAAAGAGACGGTAAAGTTACAATTCGATCTTAATTATAAACCGTACAAATTAATACGATAAGTGTATTAAATTTTGTATATGTAGCTTTTAAGTAATATATATTTTAAGAAAATTACTTAAAATATATATTACTTACTTATTATTATGTTATTTTTCTTTCCCTAATTTTTAAATTAGAAGAGATCGCAAAATGATATATTTAATTAAAGATTTATTTCTCCTTCAGCATTCGTTTCTCAAAGTACAAATGTCATTAGAAAAATAGTCTAGTCTATGTTGCTCTCTATCATATCGATCACATTTGGCATTATAGGGTACGTTTGCGTTAGTCTGGGCAACCTATCGGACGTCTGCGCAAAACATGTAAAACCTCGTACAATTCCAGTCAGTTTTGGTCGACTCGATACTTCTATAGCTACCAAATCTATTTTGTGAATGTACATTTTTTTAAATTTACACGTTAATTGTAATTCACGTAATTAAGTATTTGCGGCAGTAGATTAAAACAAAATCATACATACATTTTTAAGTCGTAAGCAAACATTCGACGATAATAAAGGATCAACAAGTACACAGACGAGCATGGTTAAGAAAATTAAATCAAGGGAATATTCTAAAAAATACTTAAATTTTGGAGATCTATTTCAAGATACTCCAAAAGGGCTCTCAACTTCCGAAGAAGAAATCTTCATACATTTCACATCCAGTGAAAACTTAAAAGGCAATTTTGTAATAAATCGCTCATTGAATTTTGGGTAGAGGTGGATGATGAATTCTCTGTACTGAAAACAAAAGCACTTCGTATACTATTACCATTTTCAACATCCTACCTTTGTTAAACCGGATTTTTTGCGGTGGCTGCTTTGAAGACAAAATATAGATCTCAGCTAAATATAAAAAAATAACCCAGAGTGTCAATTTCTGATATTAAACCTTCCTTTGAAAAACTTTGCTCTACAAGACAAACCCATGAAATTCAATAATAATTTTAAACTTGTTCTTAATTTAGTATTAAGAAATTATTTATAAAATACATTCTTCAGTACTGATACATTAAACATATACTGGCTGGATCACCACAGCTCTTCGCACAAGTTCATTTTTTTAAAAAATAAAACACTATTATTGATATAATAGCTGAATTGTAAGGAGAGTAAAACTGCGTGCACGACATTGTATACAAAAATGTAAAATGATTTTTTTAGATAAATACTATAATTGTAAATAACTGTTTAAAATAACTGTAATTTTAAACCTCACATAATTAGCATTTAGAATTAATGTTAAATAATGAAAAAAGAATATAAAATTCCGATGAAGAATAATTGTGTTACTTTTTAATATTTAAAGCGAGAAGACTTCAAAATGTTTTAACCCAGGAGCAGGCGCGCACTCGATACTATTACTAATGGTAGTGCAGGGGAACTCAATCACCCCAATCATTTGTTTATAATTATTTTTACTGTACACGATACAAATCAAAATTCCACTGAATAATTTAATTAAGAGAAAGTATACTTACCTGCTTTCAAGGACTATTCAATTTTTCTTTGTTGATTTGAGAAAAAATCCAATAAAACTGAACTAACAAGACCTTAATAAAGGACGCAAATCAGAGACAATTTTCATTAATATTACAGAAATGTTATTTGCTGGCAAAGCTGTCATATTTTGTTCCAAGTTATTGTAGTTTTAATGAGCTTTCATGATCGAGTGAGTGAAAATATTCACTCACTCGATCATGAAAGCTCGTCGCACTGTTCAGGTACACGAGGGCTTTTGGAGACGAGCCTCGTAATTTTGAACCATGGTTAAGTGATGAGGGCGATACTTGAGCTGGCTTCTTTTAACTACCACACCACTCCAACAAGAGAACGTTTGAGCTCTTGACAGATTTAATGTGCATCTCCCCCCACACGACGGGTCTTTAGGGGTACTGGTCTCGAACTCGTGATACCTTTGGTAATCACCAAATTGAGAGTTGAACTTTTTCTTTCTTGTGTCTTTTTGACAAGGTGAACTGAACCTTGTGGTACACTTATGGCTTCATATTTTAGGTTGATGGAGTTCTTTAGGAAGCATTTGAAAATTTTCCTTTCGTTTCATGTTCATGGCGTTTCTCAATCATGAATACTATGTATTCTTTCAGCAGGTTTTTCTTTTTCTTGATCAGTTCCAACTTCCTTCAATAGAGATCACAGATGTCCCGCGCCTCCACTCCCGGTTTAAAAGTGTATTCAGAAAAAATACGTATGATCTAAAAAACCATACCAGTAAGTTTGAAGGTCAATCAAATGATTAACAAATGTATTATGCAGCCTGTCTGAAAAGTGAATCATGTCTTCCTTTTCTTTTTCTACAACTAATGTACAGTATTTCAATAATAATTACAGTGATGACTTCTTTATCTTCTTAGAATTTTTCTCATGGTCAAGGTTTTGTTTCTCTTTTAACGAGTAATATTTTATGTTAAAACGTAATAAAAAAATCTCTCATTGAGCAAATATAGCAAATTAAACTAAATGTTTTTTTTCTTTAATTGTGTATTTTTTTATTATGGAAGTATTTTGTTTTACTTCTCTTTCTGGTTATTTTTTTAAAAAAAAATCTTGAAATTTTCGATATGCTTGCGCCCCCCCAGGGGGGCACGCCCCACACTTTGAGAAACACTGTATTAAGTGAAAGCTATTTTTTAATTGGATTTTTTCACACACACACATGGAGTTCACAAAATACTTTCATACATTTTCACATATGGAGTTTTTTTTCCTTCATAGTTCAGCTGTAACGTGTATTATATCACCAAAAATAATATTTAAGAACATTTATTTTTTTCAAGTAAAAAAAATGCACATTAGTAACTAGAATTAATCTATTAACAGAACAGGGTAAATATGAAGAAAAATTCCAGTGCTATATAGTGTGTTGTGCGATGATATTCTCTTTTGAAATATGGCTTAAAAATATTAAATTCATTCATAAATAGGAAATTTAAAACGTGATTCATAGAAAAACAGAGATATTTGAATCTCGTAATTAAAAATACATTATTTATAAATATGTCAACCAATGATTTAAATTTGCACAATGATACAGAAGTCCTGGATTTAACCCTTTATCTACCACATTATGATTTACTGCAGTTTTTTCACGCGATAGTTTTTTGTTTGAATAACTACATTGAAAATTAAGGGATATACATAAACAAAATACTCAACTTTGAGAAATTTAATCTCTTAGAGCTAATTTATTAATTAAAGATATTCAACTGTAAAATTAATTATATACACTGTTCACTTAAAGTAAATAGTCAAATCATTTTCTAAGGTCTTCATTAACATACAAAAAAGTAAGACGCTTATCCTTAGACATAACTATTTTTTCGGAACAAAAATGGCAATCTTCACAATCCTCTGGAAACACCATCAGCTGAAAACGCAATTTCTCTATATAACTATTCACCTTCCCTGCTAAAATATTCGTCATAGAACCCATGCTGCATATATCTTGGAAAAGGGAATGAAAAAGAATATTACTGCTAAGTATCGTCAGAGTATTAGTATAACTGGCAATTCTGTGTAATTTTAAAGTGAGTGGTACTTATAAGTACCGTTGGTAGATAAAGGGTTGAACAAACTGTATATGAAACGTTTTACAAGAAAGATTCATCTCAAAAATATTTACTTATTTAAAACATTAATCATGTTTCATTAAAAGATCAAATATACATTAGAACATTTTTGCTCCTTCATTATACAGGGTGATTCATTATTAAACTAACAAACTTGCAGAGGGTATAGAGAATACTCGGATTCACATAGGAAAACAAGGTTGCAAATGCCCCAGTTACGAGCTAAAGTGCAAAGAAGCAGAGAAAAAGAATTCCGTAATGTGAAGGAACCCCGGCATTCTGGTATCACATGGAGCGGTTCAAAGACGTAGGAATATGTTCTGCGTCATGAAGTTGGGGCAGAACTTGTTGCAAAAAGATCAGATATGCTCTGTCGTTCAAATGGCTGGGTAGAAGACACGATCCAATAAGGTAGTCTCCAAGAATAATGTATTACCTCCTCCACATTACGGAGTTCACATCCGCCGACATCTCAAAGTAACGTTTGGACAGAGGGTGACTTGGTTCATTGGCTTGCCAGATCACCGGACCTATAAAGGGTGAATTTCTTCTGGGATCATATGAAGAGTTTGGTGCACAAGATGCTCGTTCCTTTACTCGAAGACTCTATTGTTTGAAATCTGTGGCTGCCGGGAGGATACGTGACATTCCAGGAATCTACCAGAACGAAAAGAATTATATTCAGTGCCACTACAGGCCACCCAGATAACTTCTAACTTCGATCACCTGTTCTAGTACAACCTTTGAATAAAATATATTTTGCCCCATTAATGTGTTGATGTGTTTCTGATCTTTTTATCTGCTTCTTCACACCTCAGTACGGAACTGCGACATGTGTGACACTGCATTTCTATGCGATTCTGAATCGTTTCTGAATACCATACACACCCTGAAAGTTTGTCTACTTGGTAGCAAATTATCCTATGTATTCAAATAAAAGCAATTTTATTGGAATATAAAATATATTGTCGTTTTAGTCATCTGAACGTTATTCCAATTTAATAATCGTTTCAGTTGTTTTAAGAGAAGCTTTGAGTTTCTGGTAGCCATAATCATTCACCAAACATACGTGTGATTACAACCACGATTACTTTTCTATATTTTATATGGTTCATCAGAAGACACTTTTTTTCCGATTCGTTTTCTGAATTTTCTTTTTAATAGTTTAATATAAACATAGTTTAATTTCGTAAAATTATGAAGATAAATATGAAGCTTCATTTTACAAATACTAGGACAACAGGATAAATAAGGATATATTCCCCGCTGTAAAAGCAAATACTTACCAATTCAGGATTCATTCTTTGAGGCTACCTGGGCAGAAACAAATGATTAAAAAATAAATTTTTCTTTAAGACCAGCATTAATTTTAGACATAAATGCAAAAACAAAAATATATTATGTTAATAAATATCATAGTTTAAACATGAATAAATCCTTAAGACAATTATAAAACCTTCTAACATTTTTCTGCTTTCTTTTGTTCATATTTTCCAGAAACAGATGCTATCATACATTTAAAAAAAATTGCATAGTGAGTGCATTTTGTAAATTTATGAGTTTTTACTGTGCAATTACTATTTCATAATTGATCATAATTTTGTTCTTGCTTATTTCTATGTATTCATGAATTCGGTATTTTTATTTTAACGAAAAGTTAATTATTTTTCACAAAAGGAAACATTCTGTAAGTTTCTTCCTCCGTCGGTTTTCTAACATGCTTTCGCAGTTGCAACACATTTATTCATGAAATGTAATAAATACATAAAAAGAAAAAAATGATTATATAATATATTTTAGTGCAGAGGACCCTAATATAAAGGCAGGTTAAAATGTGGCATTTTAATCCAAATTCTCATTCTCTCTGAGTGAAGTTCCTTTATTACCAGCATTTTTTTCTGATTTAAAAAAAACACATTGCTTGACAATTGCTAAGAAACAGTCCCATTTTTTGGAAAAAAATATAATAAACTTTGATTGAAGAATTGAAACTTCAAGTATAATTAATATGTGAAATAAGATAGATTTCGCAGAAAAGAAAATGAGGGGGGGATGCTCTTTGGAGCATTTTCAGACAACCTTGAAAAACGGTCCTTCCTGAAAAAAATGAAACAGTTGTTACCCCAGTAAGGTGCGTGACTTTCTCAGACACTAATTCACATTTTGCACCTGTTAATCATGTTCTCTAATGAGCTATTGAGGAGTCTTTGGAAATATTGTCCCACTCCTATCTCAAGATAACTGTCAGCTCTCGGATAATTCAAAGAGAGTAGTTTCTTAGAGAAACATATCTTCTAAAAGCCTCCGAAGCATACTCCATAGGACTGAGATCAGGGGAGTAAGCTAGCCATTTTATACGTTCAGTATTTTCGCATTCTTGTATGTCCGATACATCCCAGGTCTTGTGAGAGTGCGCATTGTCGGCCATGAACAGAAAGTCTAGATCTATTGCACCTCTAAAAAGATGAACATGATCCAGAATAATATATCTACAAAACCTGGAGATGTAACGGTACCTCGCTCAAACATGCGAATGGTGTTCTGTTATTGCACATAATTTGCTCCCACATATCCACATCGATGACATTCCTGAATATTCGGTGCTTCATATAGTTGTGAAGATCCCCTTGGATCTCACTTTGAGAACGAGAATGATTTTGAGTCAAATAAGAACCAGTAGCCATTTTTATAAATAACTTTCTTTATTTGGTTATCTTTCCCAAATAGAATCAAAGACATTTAATAAGAACTAAATGAAAATAGCTTTATGAGGTTTAAAAGGGACTTTCCTTTATATTAACTTAAATATTTAATGATCCAATTAATTAACAATTAGAATATAGATCACGCAGAGATTACCGCGATAAGAGATCCCAGAATTATATTTAATAATGTTCCTATTGAACATTTAACTTTATTCTCACTCCTAATATAAAACTTTAATGAGACTTTAATTATAAATCAATATTTACCACACTGCAGCTCAGCTCTTCCTGAGATTTATCCACCTAGAAATCTTCAATAATAAATCTCTAACTTCCTCATTATACCTTCCTGCTTCAATCTCTCTCTCCTACTGCTTTTTACTTTACTATTCCGTTTGACTTAAATACTCTATCTAATCTGCATAACGAGGAATCCTGTCCTCTTTTTGGAGCTGATTGGAAAAGGGTAGGGGAATTAAATTTCCCTAAAAAAGACGTCTCAGAAGGTTAGTGAGAAAGTTCCGTATAGGTTTGTCACATAGTGTTCCCCTCTCTCTCCCCAGACTGAGTGGAGGTCAGAATCACTTGTCACAGTGAAACGGGATTAAGCACAGTTCATCACTCTGGACAACTGTTGCTGACCCAATCAGTATGCTCCTTAGACCAAAGTAATCTTTCTCAATGATGGCGTGATAGAAGTGTATACATTCCACAGGTATGAATCAAAAACTCGTTTGTTTCTCTAGAAATGGTTCTGTTTTACGCATTTGTACCGGTAGTGGATTCAGGATCTTCTGAAGCTATCTAACTTGGAATGAAATATCTGTTCCCTTTCACTATTAAGGATATATATATTGATTTTTTAAGATGTGGTATTCCTTTCACGATCACCGACATACTTCCGTATAGTATTTCTACCTTCAGCGGTTTTTTTTTTAAAAAATCACGATATGACACTTTTTGTCACTCCCATTACTCTGACCAAAGTACTGACACTTTGACTTGCTTCGAGCCCTCGAATTGTTTAACCACCAAAGTAAACATTCGAATGACGTGTGTCTTGCATATATTTGGTACTTAGTTATTCAAACAACACGCAAAATTTTGCTGAAATAACATCAAAAATCTACTGTACTATATTCGCCAAACGCGTAACTGCATGGACTTTAGAATGAATAAAAAGTTTCCATGATTTGCTTTTTATGCAGATCTGCCCTATTACACTTTCTGGATTTCCTTTTATTGTGGTTATCATGCTGTGAGGAATGCTTGTTTGAAAAAAAAGCAATTGTTTCTTAACAATTTTCATGCACTATAAAATATTTTGTAAATTTGAAAGAATACATACTCAGTTTTACTTTTTAAAGAATGAAGAATAACTACATTCATGTCAAAAAAGGTAATAAAATTAGATTCATTTACCAATTTTATTTATGAACTCCAAATATTATACTTTAATATATACATAAAATTATAAAGTAATTTTTATATTCACCTTTATATAAATTTCTTATTCATGTAGCACATAAAATCAATACTTCAGATTTTAAAACCTGTTTACAAAGATAATCGTATTTGTCAACAAAAACCAAGCAAAAAAAACCCATTTCACCAAAAAAAGTGCTTATAAATCCTCTCTTTAGAATTTAGACAAAGAAATTTGAGTGTTCTCAAAAAATATAACACCTTCTTCACCTCTGGCTTAAAGAGAAACTATTTCAAAATAATTGAGCTTGTAGTAAAAATAGATCAAATCCCTATTGCTTTTGCTGAAATAGAAAACGGATAAACTGAAAGGAAAATCTATAGCAGCAAGGAAAGTGAAGCTTTACCACTTAGGTACAATCCTATTGGTTGGAGATACTTTCAGTTTCCCAGGAAATGCTTTAGTCTGGCTTCTGTAGAGCTACAATTTCCTTTCCTTAATCTTTTGTGCTTTTTTTCTAGAAAGAATCGAACCAAAGAATGCTGTAATGTTACCTTTCAATTAGTATCATTTAAAAAGAATCTTCGTTAAAAGGGATTTATTTTTTCGGTTTAGCGGAGTAATTATTTCTCCTACTTAATCTTCAGTATACTTATACTCGGAATAAAAGAGCCCTAAAAATAAATTTGTGTGTGTGTGTGTTTCCTATTTACAATTTTTTCTCCAGTTTTGAAAAAAGACTGCCGATTATATCTATTTTTCAAAAATTAAATTTAATATAAATAACCAGTATTTTTGCTATATTTTTATCATTCGTATATAATGAAAACATATTTTCAATTTTAATTTTCCTTGAACTACGTGCTTTAGAGAAAGCTCAAGAGCAAGTCTTATAAATTGTAGTCTTTGTGTACTATCGCAAATACTAAAAAAAACTGCTCAATAAGCTTTTCAGTTTTAATAAAAATATTTAAAATTGTTTTTCTTTATTTTAAAAAGTCGTATAACGTTCAGCATTTCTTTCTTTTTATTTATTAATAATGTTTAAAAGCAACCACAAATTAACATTAAATTATAATTTAATCTTGAATGCGAGTTTCTCCTACCTTATTTAAATTCATTGATAGATAATTATAAAAAATGACTCAAATATGCATTACTTTTTAATTATTTACTACGTTTTTTGAAACTCAATAAAGTAAAAATCACGGAGTTTGAAAAATTCTACTTCAGAATAATTGCATGCTTTTCACAGTTAATATTTTCAAGAACATTAACTATATTCAAATACATTTTATGTTAAAAAAAGAATGGTAATACGTTATAGAAAATATATTTTAACTCAGATACGACATTTTAGTAAAATCTTGCAGTACACTTATTCTTTCTGTTTAAACTCCAAGTATCTAATGGTACCAGAAAAGATACAAAATTAGAAAAACGGTAAAATAGAAATGTTTTTTTATATAAGGTTCAGATTGCATTTCTCTTTCTTCTCCTTTCATATTCATTCTTAGATATTTTCTTACTTTTTTCAAATGATGTTTCCAATCGTTCGAGTATTTTCTGTTTCAAATAACACGATGTACCAATATCGCACTTTTATTTTGAAACTGATAACATGTTTCCCTCCATTATTTAAGTATTTCGATTTCCCTTTTTTTTTAAATCAGCTGCATCGCAAAAACAAGAAAGGGGTACTAAAATATTTCCCCCTTTCACATGTTTGTTTTACTCTTAACAAAAATAATTTTTACACACATTGACAAAAGTATTCATAATACTCATAATTTGATAGAAATACTCATTACAATATTTAATTTGCAAAAAAGTGTCGTAAACCACGCAACGTTAATTTGTTTCCTAACTTTTTTCCCAAGAAAATAATACCATCAAATGCTAATCTTTTCTTCAAAATCGCTTCAAGTAAAGAAAATAATTTTAAGGGATGAAGGCAAGAAGGGTGCTACTATATTTGTACGTGGACTCTTATTTTCACGAATTTTGTAATCTTCTTAAAATAAGCTTATTTAATTTAAGGAAATGTAACTTCATAACAAAGGCAAGTCACAATTATCTTTTTTTTTCTATATGCGTAAAAATTTAGGGAAACACTTATGTTTTTAAACTCATCAACTATAATTATTCTATAGAAGATTCTCAATGTGTTAATTTTAATTACAAATATTGAATTTCAATTCGGTTAGTAGAATTATATGTGAAGTAAATAAGTGTTTCAATATTTCATAATATGTTAATAAATGAATACTATTAACAACACACATTTTTTTGCAGTAAAATATCATTGAAAAATAACCTACCTCTTTAAAAAGCTATTATGAAATAATATCCCCCCCACACACATTTATATATATGAGTGTGTGTGTAGCCCATTCAATTTATAAAACTCCCAGAAAATACAATTACCAGAAAGACTTTTGCAAAAACAAATGGTAAAACTTTATAGAAACATAAGAATATTTTGCAATCTTATTTATTCTTTATCATGTAATAGATTGTGTGTGTGTTTTTTTAGATGTTCAAGTCAAATTCTTGAAGAAATATTTTATAAAGCAATGTATTCAGAACTGTATTTAAATGCATAAATATTTCAACTTGTATTTACACATGTTCGGAAAATTTGTTTTAGCCTCGATAGAATTTTGAAAATGTTTAAAATCATATTATTTAAGAAAAAAATAAGATCAATACACAATTTCGGTTACAAGAATTTTTCAAATAGAGTACAATGCTACTTTAAATATATTTTATTCAGCAGACTGATATTTTCCCCTATTTTTATGTAGCATTTACCTTATGCTGAAGGAAAATAATTCTTCTTTGCGTAAAAAAGTTTTATTTATGCCTGTATATCCAAACTTGTCCTTATGTCTCATAATGCATGAGTTAAGGGCAAAAACTGATAAATACCCCAAAGCAATATCCAGTTCGTTCGAATTTGCTGTGCCTAAGAAATACAGCGGTATTTAGATTTATTCACTACGAGAAAAAATTTATAAATAGTTATTCAACGGAAAAGGATGGAAATTCCTAATGTACTCTAGAAGATATAACTGAAAAGAGTTTTTTCTGCAGAATATGCTTCTTCTCCCCGTTTTTGAAGTGTATGTTATTAAATCTCAACCTCTTTAAAAAAAATGTTTTCCACTGAAAGGAGGAACACATTTTCAAAATTCTGGTTCTAGTTTCCCTCCATCCCTAAAAATGCTTATTATACGTCGGGTACGGATGACGAAGGAAGAAGACTGAAAAAGAAATAAAGTTTTTTAGAATCAGCGAACTTGCTGTCGTTTCAATACAATTCTGCTTTCGCCTGTGATTCTCACGGCTGTTTGCAGAGTTAAGCAAAGTTTTTCGGCAGGGTTTTATGTATTAAGTTATTAAGAAATACAGAAGAATTGTGTTGCCTAGAGGTTTAATTTGAATGAGAAACCAACAAATATATGAAGTTAAAAAAAGCGGAACAATTTTCCTTCCATTATTACTTATCTATATATAGAAAAAAAGCGATTCACTCCTTCATCACGAAATCTCCGGAACTACTAGATCCATAGACACGAAATTGGGCATGCGTGTTACTTCTATTGAATAGTGAACTTCTAAGAACCAATTTTCTGAAAAAATACTCCAAAGTGATGTTGCGGTGGTGCTATAGAAAAAAAGTCTTTTATGAATTATTAGACGTACCACAGACTCAAAATTTGACACGCAAGCAGGAGAGGGTATGCAACGTTATAGATAAACAAATATCCCGTTTTTGAAACTATTAGACCTACTGACATGAAATTTGGATGGCACGTTTCTTTTGTTGAGCAGAGTTCCTATAAACAGGGGCTTTGCGAAAATAGACTCCCAAGAACTGGAGAGGTTGTAAAAAATATAAAAACATCTACGTTTAATATCATACTAGGCCTACAAACTTGGAATTTGGGAGGCATGTTTCTGTTGTTGAGTAGAGATCGCCTAAGAACGGGTTTGTCTGAAATGAAATCAAGGAAGGTTTCATAGGTAAAAAAAAGAATTCCCTTTTTTAACTATTAGACCAATACACACTTGATATTTAGCAGCCATTTCTCTTTTGTTAAGTGTAGATCCACCAAAATGGATTTCTTGGAAATCGATCACCTCAATGACTTAAAAGATATGTTTGCTTTAGATTATATTTATATATTGATTTGCAGATGAACCTGGGAAATACTGAGCTTTTCAGCTTTAGTACTAATTAAAGTTTGTTATTTTAATTGGTTAAACTTTCTTTAAATTAGACTTTAACTTGCAATTTATTTAAAATTACTCAAAATATTAATTAAATTTTGATATTAATATTCTTTATCCCTTTATCATTATTGTTATATTTTTATTCACCCGTACGAAGAACAGGTTAGATACATGAGTTGTAGATTATTACGAGTAAGCAGTTAAGTAATAACTCACAGTTTAGAATAAATCTCCACGTGTATTTTATTATGGAAAATTGTATAACGGATACACAATAATATTTTCTTTTATTTTTATAAAGTACTTACGTTTTAATTTTCAGTTAAAGAAAAGGTCGTATAAGAATTTTTAAATTGTTATTATTATAAATTTCTACTGAGCTATTAATTAGAAATAAACAAACATATGTTTAATAAAATGCCGGCTGGGTGGCGTGGTTAGTTTTTAGCTGGCTTTCTGCACCCAAGATTGAGGGTTCAACCCCCCAAGTCGGTGGATTTTCATGATACAGAAAATCGAAAGGGTCTGTGTCGTATTATTATACGGAAATGAAAAATTTCCTAGATTCTCTGTTTGGCTTGGGTGCTGTCGACAAAATTAAATCCTAGTACAGATTCGCATCGTCAGAGCTCAAGTGCCTCCCTCTGGGGAGGAAACTGAGAGACCAAATTACCTGTGGCGATTGATACCCTACTATATGGTACGACATTAAAAAGATATTCCAGCTTCCGGGTAATGTACTAGGTCTGCAATGATAAAACTTCAATCCGCAGCCCATTAGAAATAAAAAAAAAATTTATAAAATAAAAGCCGTTTTTTACTTTTAATGCATTCGTTAAATCTCATGGGCAATTTAACTTTGAGATATTTCGAATTCATTTTTAATTCCTTTCCGAAACCAATCTACATACGTACTTATCTTTAAAGCAATTCTATGAAAATTTTAGAAATTAATTTAAAATAACTCGCTTATATAAAATTCGTCGTTGTTGTTTCTTATACCAGACGGTGTATCTTAGCAACACCATCTCCATAAAACCAACAATCACCAAAAATACAAAAATAAAATATGATTCTCCAAAACATTGTCAATATTAAAATTCAAGCAATTAAGAATATGACTGGGGGTGAGTGTTCAGCTTTGTACCAATGACACTCTGGAAAGACTTTCCGGCCCTGTTGAAAAGAAAGAGACTTAATGTGGCCACTTAAAAGACGTGATAGAATGGTCTGCTGATTCCTAGGCATATTGAGCTAGTGACACCAACGAGGTTTTTTTCCCAACATATCAAGGATGAGCAGGCGGTATTCTCCAAATCGTGTTTAATTCCATCCTTTTAATGGAGGAGAGTTATGTAAAAGTTAGACAAGCATTTCCCTGCAAGGTGTAAGCAGTGGCAATCTTGGCCAAACTATATCGGTTATCTCGTGGCTATTCAAACCAATGTGGGAGGGTACCCATTGAAAGTGTCTAGAAAATCAAACCCCAAAATCCATCATATTTAGGCTTGTCATGTCTCTAACAGTTGTCCAATGAGAAAGGTGCTGTATAGAAGCACTGCTGTCAGTTAAAATCCAAATATCTTCGAAGGCAAGTTCAGAAGCCGTGTCAATGAATTGCAATCCCTTGTAAATTGCAGCAAGTTCAGGCATAAAAACAGAGCTGCAGTTATTATTTCTAATCTTAATGCCAAATCTACCATTAGGTGTCTCAATATGCGTGCCACTTCTAGAAATACCACCGTCACTTACGCTACCATCAGTATATATTTTTAATGTCGAATGATGGATATCATGAATTGTCTCCAGAATCCTGTCTCCTAAATTCGGGCACATCTGACCTTTTACACACCCTTCTTTTACACACTATTCTATTTAAAGCACACACACACAATTATGTTCTATTTCTAAATTAAATCTTTCTGGTAAAGGTGAGTCATCTGTTGTCCTTTAATTTCAATATTATGCTTCGATTTATGAAGAATTTGTATCATTCGTGAAATATTGGCGGGTAAATGTTTATTACACTTGCATATTTTTAATTTATATAACTAAAGAACTCACTTTCACGTATCAGCCTTTGTTATGAAGAATAGAAATACAACAAAGCTGACAATAGTGTAAGTAGCACATGTTACCACTAATAATTCTAAGAACAAACGTTGTAATCAATGAAAATGCATTTCCTGTTGAATTTAGGGAAACAATATATTTAATCTGTTAAGTGATCACAGACGTAATAATAAACTGTGTGTGTGAGTAGATAAATACAAAGGCAGAAAACATTGAGATTTCTCTAGAGATATCTACAAAGGAAATTGTTGTAGCCCCTTAAAAGTTGTGTGCAAGCATACAATGAAATACGAAACTATTAACACTAACTTAATAAGAAATTTGGAAGATAATCTAATAGTTTCCACTAAGATGTCTAAAATTTGCAACTTATCCATAATAATAGTTTCACATGAGAGATTGGAACCGAGACTCCTTCCCAAAAATGGAATACGCTTAGAATTACAATGCAACGTCAAAACTATTATTCTAAGAAAATAATGAATTCTCAGTATCAGTTGTTTCTCAAACTGTGAGGCGCACCCCCTAGGGGGCGTGATAACTCTACGAGGGAGGTGCGAGCATATTAAAAAGTCGAAAACAAAAGATTATTTAAAAAAATTATTAACTTATTAAAAGTAAACAAATACACTCAGACACAATAAAAAATAAAATACTCATTTACACTTATGAATGTATCAGTACTGCACAATCTACTTCATAATTAATTTAACAAGTCTAAGTTAAGAACAATTTTAATAATTACTAGTGGCCCCATGGATTTGTCGTATAAAAAATTATTTGTCAACACATTAGCACTTATCTTGATAATTTATACGGTTTATAATTTTTCCCTCAAATGCCGATTAAAAATTGCTCGATTATTTCCCCAATATCACCGTTTAGCACGTAAGTAAGCGTATTTGGTGCATTGAGGAGGAAGGGGGGTTAGAAAAAGAATAAATAATCAAATCCTCTGAAATAAGTAAACCTTTCGCAAGCACTGTCAAGGTCATTTATTGCTTTCCAAAGTCTTCGGAATAATTTTATGGATAGCGGTGCACAGAAAAGTTCGTACTTCGGAAAGACGTATGTATACGCCTTGGGAAAATTGACACGCTGGCTAAGCGAGACGTTTATACACGTCGGAGGACTAAAGAGGTTAAAGTCGTACTGTCAGTTTAGCGTCAAAGTATAGTATTATAGAATTTAAAACATCGTTCTTGTATGGAGGCGGGCGCGATGCAAATTATGATTGAATATTGGGTCGCAAGCATTGAAAGTTTGAGAAGCAATGCTCAGTATACAATCGAAGCTTTATGTTTTAGTTTCTTTTTAGTTGCCAACAAAATTTGATCTAAAATATTACAGGGTTTATATGTGGCAAGAGAGTATTTTTAAGGAATGTTGAAACTATTTTAATTAAATTTCTTTTTAATCGAATGCTCTATTAATATTTTTCAAATAGTGCAATAATTTTGAGTGCATAAGACGATTATTTTTTGATGATGACTGAGTGTATTAGGTATTAGCTTTTAAAAATAAATTAATTTATTAATATTTATTATGAAGTTGTAGACAAAAGCAAATTTATTAAATCCCATTTTATTTGTATAAACACTTTATAATTCGTCACAAAAATAGTTTGACATGTATTTTACTTAATTCATTTTTCCCGTTTTCTCCAAGAATGATGTTTAGGTTATACACACAGGGAAATTTAAAATTTTTTTAAATAAAAAATATTATTCATTTTATAATTATTCTTAATTTTTCTGAAAATTCACAAGCTACTAAAAAGAAACTAAAAAAAGAAAATACTCCCATTGTATTTCTACTCGCGTTTATTTAAATTTCAAGCGTTAAACTATGCAGAAAAAATATTTAAGAGGAAGACTCTTTAACTGTCATGCTGAGAATAACATCAACATGGCTGAATTAAAAGCTATTTAATGTTAACAATGCAGAACCTGCAACTGAAGCTCCTTTCACACGTCAGTGAAAATCGGCTTCCAAAATTCCGTTTCGTCGACGGATATCACGACCCGTCTCCCGAGTGCCATGATTTCGCATATTAAATAAGGAGGTGAGGCCATATTAATTGGATAGAAATCTGAATTATTCTAGTTCACATATTCCATTCGGATACTCCTTGATTAATCTCCATCTTTAATTATTTACTACACTTATATCATTGCATTAGAGTTCCACGATGTAACCATATATTATTACTTTTTCTTTTTTAGTCTAGTTCTTATAACCAAAACTATTGGTTACAAAATTTAAAGTATCCAACTACTTGCGACAACTTTTTTTTAAAAAAATAATGAAGATATAGAGATTTTTTTCTAGTTTTTATATTTATGTAGTACATTTTAAGAAAAACAGGCTAAAATTAAGAAGAGAAAAATTAATTATTACTACTAAAACGGGGAAAAACTGACAAAAAATTACATAAACGGGGACCCCACTGTACAAATATTAAATGAACAATTGATGTATTACTTTGCAATTCCTTTTTGAAATGACCTTCAGTATAAGAGATATTTTAATTTTTACAAAAACTAGAGCCCTTTATCTATATTATTATATGAAATTGCTTACAGAAACAGTGATTATATTCACATAAATGACTATATTTTTTTAAATAAAACAGCTATATTTAAATCTGAAGGTTAAAACACTTCTACTTTTATACAGAACACACACAAAAAATTTAGCAAATTATTTTTAAAACCTTTTGAGCAATCGCTGTCCCCGTTTGAGCTTTTGGGGGAAAAAAACCACATTTCGACTAAAACGCATTTTAAAGTTTGACATCTTATGTAAAATTATGGCATATGATTTTAATAAAACACTTGTAGTTTTTGTTCTAGTGAATAGAAAATAAGAAAAAAACTTGACATTTTTATAAAGCTAATAAGATAGCCTATAAAATAAAATCATAAAAAATTGTCAATTTAAAAAAAAATCATGATTTTAAGTAGTTGGATACATTAAAGATGAAACACAACTGTCTGTAGAAAAGAGTTATGGGTACTTAATCAATTCTACTGTAGTAAGAGGTTTTGAATTAGAATTATAAAAGCCTTATTTTATAATTCGCAAGCAAATACGCATTAAATGGCTAAAATACTGTACTAGCTTAAATACTTCATGCGGATACTCTTTGAATAAGTTTCATCTTTAGTTATTTACTATACTTTTTATCATTGTTTTAGAATTCTATGGTACAATCGCTGTTATTACATTTTTTTATTATTATTTAGTTCATATAACCAAAGTGATTGGCTACAAAATTTAAAGATGTAACACAACTGTTAGTAGGAGATTATATATAAATATATAACTTTTTCAACAATAGCATGGTTCTTTGAATTAGAGTTATAAAAAGCCTTACCTTATAATTCGCGAGCAAATACTCATTTAGAGTGCTAAATAGTGTATAAAAAATAGTGTATCAAATATTCGATTGGGATAGTCCTTGAATAATCATCATCTTTAATTATTTACTGCACTTAAAGAGTGTTTTTTTTACAGGTATAGAAGTTTAAGTTGGCATTACTTTCCAAGATGGCGACCGATTTAACAGCTGTCAAGTGATTTATTCGCAGTTGGGTTTGGCAATTCATCAAAACAATCATCAAGCAAGGCGTAGATTCGTCGAATGGGCCCAAAACAAGATTGCCGTTTTTCCTGATTTTCATAAGTGAATTTTGTTTAGCAAAGAAGCGCACTTCTGGTTGAATGGCTACGTCAACAAACAAAACTGCCGCATTTGGAGTGAAGCTAATCCACAAGTGTATGTCGAAACACCGTTACATCCAGAAAAACTGACTGTTTGGTGCGCTTTATGGGCTGGTGGAATCCTTCTTCAAAATCGATGAAGGCCACAACGTTACAGTCAATGGTGATCGGCATAGAGCCATGATTACAAACTTTTTCATTCCTGAATTGAACAATCATGATATCCAGGAGCTGTGGTTCCAACAAGACGGCGCAACATGTCACACAGCTCGTGCCACAATCGATTTATTTAAAGACACGTTTGGTGACCGCCTAATTTCACGTTTTGGACCTGTGAATTGGCCTCCAAGATCTTGTGATTTAACACCGCAAGACTATTTTCTGTGGGGCTATGTAAAGTCATTGGACTATGCGGATAAGCCACAAACGCTTGACCATTTGGAAGACAACATTCGCCGTGTTATTGCCGATATACGGCCACAAATGTTGGAAAAAGTCATCGAAAATTGGACATCCGGATTGGACTACATCCGATCCAGCCGTGGCAGTCCTATGCCAGAAATCATATTTAAAATGTAATGCCAAAAGATTATCTTTCGAATGAAAAAAATTCATGTCATTCGAATAATACATCATTGTTTTATTGCAATTTAAATCTCTATACCTCTAAAATAAACACCCTTTATTATCATTGTTTTAGAATTATATGATGCAATCGTATATTATTAAATTTTTTTCTGGTCTAGTTCACACAATTGACGATTGATTACAAAATTTAAAGATGCAATATGCTGCTTGTAGAAGAGTTTGGTTATTTAATGATTTCTTTTAATCAGATTTATAAAACTCTTAGTTTAACCCCCTAAGTGGATACCTTCCTCCTGAAAAGTTATTCCGAAAGCGTTTTACTCTTATTTTGCTATTCCCTTCAAAAATGCTATATATTAAATCCTCCTTATATTAAATAAAAATATCTTTTCTACATCGGCATTTGTGATGGACATAACACACATTCAGTCAATAATTTTTGATTTTAATGGGGGATATACTTCTTCAAATGCGCATGACAGTACTTCTAACCATTTTCTACTCAAGTTAAATTTCTTATCTTTCTGTTTCTTTTATTACAAGGAAAAATGTCACACATCGATAACTACATTTTCACACAATTCAGTCATTACAAATTCTATTGTGAGAAAAATTCTCCCTAATTAATTTTGTCTTTCAAAACAGTACACTTAAAACAATTTTGTTCAGTGAAGTTAACCAACAGTTCCACAATGTATTCATACCAAATTTTAAAAACAAATTTAACACTTGGAAATGTATCCTGTATTAAATTTTTAGTATACACAAATATTTCCTGCTGTAGGGAAGATATAGTATGAGATGTGGTGTGCGGGGTTGTGAAAGAATGTTTTCGTACGTGTAGACTATTTTTGAAAATTTAAATATCACTGAAGCTGATCATATAACTGCAAATGAGCCTTATTTTAATGTGTTCTGGTATCAAAGTAAAACACTTTACAATATTAAACAACCTATGGGTTTATACTCAATATCAAACTATTCGCAAAATGGCTTACAATTTCTATTCAAATTGTAAAGAAACTGAAATATAAGTATATCTTACTGCAGTCAAAAATATTCATAATATGTAAGTATCCTATTTCCCCACTTATTTCTATACATTTTAGAAACTGTAGCTGAATGCAATTTTTTATATTTTTAAACGAGGCATAAAAGCTCACACAGTCGTAAAAATGTCTTTATCATTTTTAAATATACTACTATAAAACGTATATGGATTGTAAGATCAGTTGTAAAATCCTAAAAGCTTTTAGAGGAGCTAAAAACATGTAATTTTGGATTGATCAAATTTTTAATATAATACACAAATATACATGTTATTAAGCAAATACATTTGAAAAATCAAACTTCCTTCTGAAGCAAACGTAATTGAAAGAAAAATGTTTAATTGCAAATGAGTGGAAATACATGTTTATCTAAGGGGTATCCATAAAGTGAGGTAATCCTGCAACTTAAAACTCAAACTCAGTGGCACAACAATCCATGAAGGCCAGGAACTACTGTGCCCATCATAATACACGTGACCATTGGACGCTGATGTACATGAACAGATGTCCCGATTTGGTGGTCTGTCTGAAGAGAGACCTTCAGCGTTTAAGACCCCAAACAAGCTTGCTACTCATTTATCGATCCAATGTAGCGGCGATGAAAGGCAGAGTCGACCTTGCGCAGCCCGTTAAGAGAACCCCAGACCTGTGGTGTGGAAGCACTATACACTACCACTCGATCCTATTCGGTGAAAAATAAAATTTAATGTTAGAATCTTATATAAATCCCTAATGAATGAGGGAGTCCAAACTTTTTTCTTCATGTAAACTGTTTAGACGGAAATGGTTAATTATGAACATTTCACAAGTTGCATAAATTAAAATTAACCGTTATAGTTTACATAAATTTTTAAGGGTGCAAAAGGTGTATTTCGGCTGCACGAATTAATTTTAAAAGGAATACGGTTACGAAAAAGTAGTACAAATCTTTCTAAAGTATGGTTGGTTACCTTACATATTGTCAAACACAACAATGTATTGGAAGCCAATTCCACAATTCGTTGTTATAAAAATATATGAAAAATTACAAGATTTATTTTTGCATTTGTAATTTATATATATATATAATTTTTCCTGGGAACTTTAAAAGCTAGAGCGGTATCCATCAAAACCGCGGTTCTCTCTCTGTTTTTCCAGATCGCCCCTGACTAAGTCGGCTCTGCCATAGTAAGTGAAAATGCCGGATTTTGTTTGTCAAGATCATTTTATAGCAGACTGCATTTTTCATGTATTTTAGATGGTCGTTTTATATTTTCTACATCAATATCTTAATGTCTGAATTTAAAATTACATAAAATTCTTGACATTCGCATCAATGACCATGATAATTTTTATTAGTATATGAATGTGTCATCAAACGATTACATGACTTATATTAACATATTATTTTAACCATTTAATTAATATTAAGTATAACATAACGCAAATAAAGTTTCTGAACTTTAAAATAAATATTTCGAAAACTACTTCAGATATACTCAAAATTTTTCATTCCTACGCTTTAGCTTCTCAGTTTTGCTTCTATGTAAGAATTTATATTGTAATTGTATATTCATCAATTTTTTTAGTATATTTTTTCTCTTAGCATGCAGTTTTGAACTGAATTGTATGAAATCTTCGAAATATATTAAAAGATACGAAAGAAGCTATAGAATAAAATTTGATATTTTTATTATACTCAAACAATTGCTAAAACTTATGGTGAATAATTTTTAACTGCGCGATACATTTTTTTTTTCGAAATTTCAAATGGAATTTCTAACATAAAATTTCTAACTTTTATACTTTATAAAAAATATCCAGATTTTAATTACTTATTCAGTTAGCCTTTAAAAAAAGATAAATGTTGAGGTATTTTGTATAAATAGATATTTTTGAACAATATATAATTCGAATATTTTTCAATAGCTCGAATTTAAAATTGATTTTTATGTTTATTTATATGCATCAATGTCTACTGTAAATGTTTCCGTATATTTTTGATTACCATTTATTCAAACATTCAAGTTATAAAAAAAATGTGGGAAAATCTTCATTCATGTTGTCTTTGATGTAAACTGAAGTTAAAGCACTTAAAATTCAAATATAATTCGGTGTATTTTAACAATATATAACTATGCACTGTACTTAAACTTCCCTGAACACTTGGGCTTTGAAATCTAAAAAAAAAACTAATAAATCTTAATTATTTTTTTTCGTTATTATTTTTATCAAAGTGTAAGAAAATGTTTCAAATGATTTGATGAATTTTAAATTTATTCATTTTTAGTGGTTGGAAAATTGAAAAGTTTCAAATTTTAAAGAGTTTGGTGTTTTATTAATTTTTTCGGTATCTTATAATAAAATAATCATGTTTCAAAAACTGAATGCTTTGATTAAAATAAGAAAAATGAAACGAAAGAATATACTTAAAAAAAGATAATTTGTCTAACTATATAAAATAGCAGATTGCACTGACACGCCCCAACTTGTTATAGTTTCAAATTAATATGAAACCAAAAGGGAATTGTAACATATTTTACTTAAGCGTTGGGACTTTTCAAAACTTTTAAAATACGATGTAACAAATAAACACTTCCTGGGGTCTAAAGAAATTTCCCCTCGATTTTTTACGATTGCCCCAGGGTCAAAACACGGGGTTTCATGCGAGCCATAAATCTTCCTATCAGTGTCCTACTGTGTTGCTTCCACCGTCCCCAATTATCTTTCAAGATGTTAAACCTTTAAAAGGAGGAAAGGATTTCAGAAAATTGCGGCTAATCCGCTTTTGAAAACGTTACTTGAAGGCAGAAAAATCCGTGCAGTGCATTTTGGAAGCATCTTTACACTGACGGAATTTTCAGTGCTATCCAGTTAGAGGGTTAATATTCGCAAACAAGTACGCATTAAAATGCGAAAATATTATACAAGAAACTAGCTCACATATTCAATTCAGATACTCCTTGGATAATCTTTAATTATTGACAAAACTTATTGCATTGTCTTGGAATTCTGTGATACAATTGACATTATCACACTTTTTTGAATCTAATGTTCATAATCAAAGTGATGGATTACAAAATTTAAAGATACAACATACTGTCTATAGAAAAGTTGAGTTATTTAACGAATTCTACAGAAGTAAGTGATTTTTAATTATGGGTTTATGAAAGTCTTATTTACAATTCGCAAGCAAATACGCATTAAAGTGCTAAAATATAACATATTCAAGAAACTAGTTCACATATTCCATTTGGATATACTCCTTGAATAACCTCTATATTTTATTATATTTACTGCATTTATATCATAATAATAACTTCTACGTTAGTAAGAGTTTTTTTAAATTAGAATTGTAAAAAAAAAACTTTATTTTATAATTCGCGAACAAATATGCGTTAAGGACTAAAATATTATATGAGAAAATAATTTTATAACCCCAAAAAATGATTAAAATATTTTGTAATTCAAATACTTATAGAATTAAAAAAAACTATAGGCAATACCTTGAGTTATTCAGAATTCCAAGATATTTCTCGCTTTATTTTTCTCGCGCATGGTAAGATGAAAAAAGGAGAAGAAAGCTATCAAAAAGTTTTAATCGATTAGACCTCGTACAATCAAGTCCTGTGAGTGGTTCAAGATTTGACATCTCAGACGCCGGCTCATAATGGCATCATATAATAGGATCCAGGAAGAACCTATCATCCGTGGTTTTGGTGCTGATCCTTTGATCAATGGTAAATTTCACACTTAAAAATAAAATGATTTGACAAACGATGCAATCAATTATTTTTATCTTTGTTGTTTAATGGAACTTCCAATGATTTTTTTAAAATTTTAAACTTGCCCTTGTCATCAAAATGTGTTATGATATTATAAAATAATAAGCTTTATTTTACAAGTTAACAATACAATATCTAAAAATGAAGTTTCAAAGAACAAAAATTCGATAAAAATTTAATTTTATTTTCCCATTTCTTAAAATTCGTTATCAGTATCATACAAAACAACCTGTTGTAACATATTTTAATACTTATTGTACGTTTACTTCTCTGTGAGAGAATAAGTAATAAGAAAATAAGGAACTCAGTAATATAAACCAGTTAAACATATTGTAAAATATTTTCTAGAAACTTCCAAATTCATATTCTACTGCTCTTAATATTAGACTCATAGATAGAGTACCCGGATAGTCAAAGACTGAATTTAAAAAGTCATAGCTCGAGTAGGGTTCTCATTGAATTAAAACTCCGTCATGTAAAGTATTAACCCCTTAACTGCCGCAGGCTTATATATCTGTCTTGCTCAATTGATGTGTTTTGTGCTCCGGACGTATATATACGTCTTTCGGAAATACGATTTTTTTTCTTTGCGCAGCTATCAGTGAAACTATTCTGATGATTTTGGAAGGCAGTAACAATTATGACTACTAATTATTGGGACAGTCTTTGAGAAGAATTTACTTGTTTCAGAAAAAAAAATCGCTTACTTGTGTTCCCCCCAATACACCGTATACGCGGGCCTATGTAAAAAACAATGACACTGGGGAGAGAATCGTGTACATTTTAATTGGCAGTTAAGGGGATGAAGGTTGCCAAACCACAAAGTTGTCGTGTGGTCTTAAGATAATGTGAGACCCATTGAGGTGTTATCGTCATTCCTTGTACATGATTATAAAGTTCATCCTATATCTTAATTTATAGTAAATCCACGCTATTTATACCTAAAAGAGCGACGTTTATTAAGAACATGTGTTATAGGCCATTAATTATATTTTAGGATGTAAGGATTCGTGCCGTAGAAATATGTTTTAATAAAACGCAAGCTTTAATTATATCTAATCAAGCAAAAAGAACTTTCTATATAAGAGTATGAACATAAATTTACGTATTTAATTAATTTCTTTGTTTTTACAAACTATTCGAATCTCGTGAGGTTAAATGTAATATATGCGTGACTATATCAGACATATTTTGGGAAGTAAATAATTTTTCTCACATTTGTTATGGAATTTAATTAATTATAACATTTTTCATTCATATTTGTAAATAGCAACAAAAAATAAATGTTTATGCATCAATACCTTAAGCAGCGCATATATATATATATATATATATATATATATATATATATATATATATATAACATATTACACAAGAATGGTAAATCAGTTGGGAAAACCAGCATATTTTCTGTCGTGTGTTATTTTTTGAAAAAAGTACTTTTACAAATTCCAATAATTTTCTCTCAAATTCATTTTTCTACCACTTTGAAAAAAAAAGTTTAGTTAATGTAAATGATATCAACAAATCTATTTCAATTTTCAGTAGAAATATCAATGTTTAAGATGCTCTTTATATACATTAATATTACTTAAATATTACATAATCCATATTCCGATTGTGCTTGGTTTTATTCTATGTTAGAATTAAATTTTTGATTGAACATAATTCTTTAAAAATTAACTGTTAAGTTGAAAATTAACCAGACTACCAAAATTTAGCCTACATATCGGTAATCAACAAGAATTTACATCGTAATATAAGTTAAGTGTAAAGTAAATTTACTACTGAACAATACTATGTTTTACGTAATTAGATATAGCTTAGAGCACTAGGAGGCCAACGTAGTCATGTGACCATAGCCTTGAACACTAGATTGAAGTGTACGCAACTTTGCGCATTTAAGTATGCGTCCCAGAAGGAAACTGTAGTTTTAAATAATAGAATTGTTCACTATAAACTGAATTAGTCCCTTATATTCTTATATGGGGGTGTGGAAGTAAGAAGTGAGTTTTATTCATATTACTAGACGGACGTTGAAAAGAGAGAGAGAGAGAGAGAGAGACTGTGATTCTTCTTTAATGCACATCATATAGCCTGTCGTAGGTGTGAGAAGGTTCGAGGAAACGGAAAAGATCTTACAAATAGCTACTTCTATTCTATCTTTAGCACTTAATGTAGTATACAATTTTGTAACTTAACTCTGGGAGCAATATGAAATCCTAACACTTAATCCTATGGGCTAAATTGTTGAAAGTACTTATCTGGAATGGAAGCTCTTTGTATGATCCTTCTCGGGGCGTGATAGCTCAGACAGCTGCAAGATGGCTTACTTTCCCAAATCCTGGTGGATTCTACGTCAACTACTAATCACAAGACATGCGATTCCTCAGTCGCTGTTCACCTATTCTAATATTTGGATTTCAGTCTTAACGATGAACGCTTGACCATTAACCCACATACTCAATTCCAGGCACATTAATAGTAGTAACATTTGCAAAAAATCATTTCTACGGAAAGTGGCCTTTAAACTAAAGTCCCAGTTTAAGAATATTTTCCTCAAGATAATTAGTAGAAAAACCCAAATAGTACCCGTTTAATCCCTTATGCAATGTTAATTCAAAATCAAAAAATTTAATGTTCCTATTCAAACAATTAACAATTATTTTTTTTTGTCAATGATTTAAGAGTTTTTTGTGGGTGTGATTTTGAGTAATAGCTAGTAATATTGGTTTCTAAGTATATGTAATAAGAAAAAAATATAACTTTTTTAAAAAAAATATTTTAATGTTTAAACCTTTAACGAGCACACAGCTAAAATACAATTTTCTGTGATAAAGTACTTGATAAATGCAATGTTCTCCTCCTCTATAAACGTTTTTTAGTCCCCAAAAAAATATCTGATCGATGGTTTTTTTCCCGGGTGGTGGCTAGACGTTATAGCCAATGCGCACTTAAGACATTTAACTTGATTTTTAGGACAGAAATAATGAATCATATCACAGTAAATTTTTATGAAAAATTAACATTTATGCTGATAACTATTCCAATAACAATTAAATACAAAGAATAAGTGCAATTAAATAATAATAGAATAATTATACAACATAGAATACTTACTTAGAATACATATAGAATACTTATTTAGAATATATATAGAATATACTTAGAATATATATTGAAATTGGTATATATCCCCATTTTATATTCTATTTAATTATGTATAAAAAGTTAGAAATAAAGTACTATTTTTGAGAATTAAAGTTGGTTATTTCACAAATTTGATGAGCTATTTACTATGAAATTTTATAATATGTAAACGTTTTCTCCGATCAGAAGAGATGTAATGAAAGATTTTCAAACCCAATAATCTTGTACCTCATATTGTAAACAAAGCTTGTTTATATTTCTGACCCCCAACATTTTCACGGGATTCTAAGTGCTCTCTTTTGAGTGGAGGAAAAGCGAAAAATTCTAGGTCATTTTTCTGTTCTATGTGGACAGCGGATAGAGCCTCTATCCACATATAAAAGCTTTCCAAAGACCTATAAATAAAAACTTATTTTTTAATTGCAAATTTGCTTAATTCATTCAGTACATTTAAGACGCCGAATTTTTTTTCGAAGATCAGAAATTTTATTTATAGTAATCAAAATACGATTTGTAGATTTACACCGACAAAAACTGTTTTTAACTATTCACCAGAGGACATGAAATGCAAAAAAGGTACCATGCTGCCGTCCGTATTAATTTTTATGCGTTTTAGCTTGAATTAACGCATATGGATAGACAAAATATCCAACACTCGCTTAGAGAAATCTTTTTTTCTATGTGACTAGACAATTAGCCACTGCCCGCTAAAGGGTTAAGTAGTTTAAAAGCAAAAATTGGTATATATTTTAACTTTATTTTTTTTAAAAAAAAATAAGACAACATTAAAATAATTTTTTTTTAAATTTTTTGAATTTTCTTTAAAAAAAATTGTCCTACTTTATAAAAAAATGAAATTCAAATTTATCTATGTTTCTACGCATTTTTTTCCTTTAAAGGAGTCGTGTCCAAATTTCTTTCATCCTTAAAATGAACTAACTCGGTTCATACCAACATGATATATTTCAATATAAATAAGTCATTACATTGTTTTAAGTAAATACGCTTTTAAAAATTGTATACTTATAAAGTTCTGCTTCGAAAAATATAAATGTAAAAATTTTGTCTCTTACAAGAGTTTTAGCACTTTTTCCTTTAGATTATTTCCCGAGTTCTTGGGAGAAATGTAATGCACGTTGATGGATCACGAAAGGGAGTATGCTGATATTAACAATCGATCTCCCCTGACAATTCTGAAAGGACCATCCAACACTGAAATAAGAGTGTTAGATGTATCAGGTTTTGCCACATTGAGTGATTGGAATGATTATTGCTTTATATGGAAACTGTATTAGAAGTATTGGTTGTCTGCTTGATGACTCTACAAATCTATATTTCCAGTAAATTAATTTTTATTATGCTACAAGAGATAAATATTGATGCAGAGCATTTCCTCCGTAGGAATCCATCATATTTTGATGAGCTCTGAATTAGATAAGGATTTTTTTTTTTATTGAGCATTGCTTACCTTTAGTTTTTTCCACTGGGTTTGAGCTCAAGTATTTTGGCGGTGCTTTGACTTATAACTGATGTTTGTATGAGCATTCCTCTAAAATCAACACGAAATTTTTATAAAAGCATGATAATATTGATTTTATACTTAAATAATTTATCGTAACAAAACCATATAAAAATAGTTTTACTTGTTACATTCACTATTAGAAATACCTTTTTTAAAATTTTGAGCTTAATTTGAAGGAAAAATAAGAAGTACTTATACGAAAAAATGAATATTTTTTGTGAATTGAAATTGTAATTTTGATTAACCCTCTGACTGTATGACCCGCTAATTGAATTTCACTTCGAAAGCGATCTCATTTTTTTAAGCTAGCTACTCCGAAAATGCTCCGATAAATTTCGCGAACTGCTTCAAAAACGAATGGCTGTTTAGTGCTTTCCCCGTTAACGCCGCAGGAGGTCCCGAGTGGTTTTGCAGGGAAGGATTTTATTGCTTTTCGGTCTCTGTGTTCTTCGAAACGGGAGGTTTCTCATTCACAGCTGTAGCCTAGGGCGAGGATTGTGAAATGGACATTTTCTACACTTCACGGCCAACAGAGAGTTCACCCAATTTATTGCAAATATATATTTCATATATTTGGAAAACTTGCTCAATTTCTGATCTAAAAACCAATTAGGTTTTAAGAAATTTTAATTTTCTGAGTTTTGATTTTAAATTTGGTTTCATTTTAAAGCATTTTTGCATTCCTAGATTGAATTAATTAAAAATATTTTTTAACACAATCCAATATTTCGTGTGAAACGGCAATTAACTACAATTTTAGTTTCTAAAATCATTTCTGTTTGCTCATGTTTTTAAGTTTTTGAGTTTTCTCACACATTTACTTAATTAAGATTGATTTAAAGACCAATATATTTTTTGATACATAGTTTATATAATTTAAAAGCTCTTTACTTTGTTTTCATTTTTTTTTCCTTTTGAAAAATGCCATGACCAAAACGTACGCAGGCTACTGTGATAAATAATACTTGAAAGGGATGGAATATGACTGAAAATGGTAAATCTAAAATGCAGCTTTTTCAGGTAATATTACAATTAGACTACAGAATACAAATGTAGCAGAATGAACTAAATATTTCCCTGATGTACCACAAACTACATTATAATAAATCTATTGTAGTACTACACTGCAGTATTTTAAAGTCATGAAACAAAAACTAAACCTGGCTAAACCTGCCACGATGGGGAACTGAGAAAAAATAGATATTGTTTACAAACTTGGTGATTTCTGGATTACGTTTGTATAACTACTAATTTCTATATAAATATTTTGCATTTAAAACTCTTGTGAATATATAAGGTTCTGATAAAAGTGAATAATTGATCAAATTAACAGTTGTTATCAATGTTATGTCTTAGAATATTTTGAATTAAAAAAGATATTTCAGTCATATTTATTTCAAGTAGAATTTTCATGTAGAGCATAAGTTGGATAGTAACAGATTGAAAAATTAAAGCTTTACAGGCAATGGAATTTTTTTATGCCATTACAAATTTTAAATATGTTTTTTTTTCAGAATTTTAATTTTGAAGATGAGAGTGTTTTCTAATCCCTAATGTTTTTCCTGTTCAAGATAGTCTTGAAATATCTTGTAAATGTTCCCTTACATATGTTCTATAACAGTTCATATGGATTTAGGTCTGAGAGCTCTAGTTATTTTTTAAAAATATCTTAATGTTAATATTTAAAAAAGTTGGGTTTTTTCCAGGTTTAGCCATAAAAATAATTATTAAAATTCAACAAAGAGATATATTTTAAATTTTATACTTTTTGTTTCCAATAATCTAAGAAATATTAATCACTTACAATAATTAAATATTTTTAATAATTTAACATTTTAGAAAAGTTTAAAAAATTTCAAAACTGTTCAATGCTTTAAAATTGGGAAATAATGGCTTGTCAAACTAACCTATTATTTTCAGAATCAATATAATAGTATAATTTGAATATAAAACAAAAATTAATTTTACTGTGACAAACTGTTTACGACTTCTACTCATATTGTAAAAAGAATGAAAGATAAATATATAACATAGTGGCAGTATAAAACACATTCATAATATGTTAAAATCCTGTCCCGATACAAATTTCAATGCATTTTCCAAACTGTAGCTGAAAACAATTATATGTTTATTAGGACAGAAATTATTTATATTTAGATATATTTTTCCTTATTAAGTACATAATGAATAATGGCAAGATAATTTGTAAAATCCTGAAAGATTTTAAGGAAGAAAAAAAAAAAAAAGCCAGACATAATTTTAGATAGTTAGAAATTTAATTATATAATACACAAATATGCATGTTTTAAAAAAAAGAAATAAGTTGGCTAAGAAAATGAAATTTACTAAAAATTTCCTGAATAAAGTAAATCAGATTTCATCCTCAAATACATATAATTGTAAGAAAAGGTTTTATTCAATTTACAATTAGTTACAAAAAACCTTTTATAAAAAATAATTTTAACAGGTATAAATAGCAAAAAATATCAAAGAAGTATGAGAAAGACACATACATGTCGTTTACAGAAATGTCACAGTGTGATATTTTTCGAAACACGGCACTGCACACAGTCCAATATTACAGTCTTTACATTAAAAACGAGTTTTTGATGTTTAACGACTAAATCGTAAATATAAGAAACAGCAGTCAAATATCTCGAGTGCAGACGGCGCTCACTAATATTTGAGTCAGAAAATTAAAGCAGCATAAAATGCGACCTCGTTTGAATTATATCTAATGTGCATATTTGGAACTGTTTAGCGTACTCGAATTAACTCAAGTGCACACGTCAAGGGTTTATATTGCATTCTAAATCAACACGGTGGCTACTGACGAGCGACTACGTATATATATATATATATATAATTTTGAACCCCGGTTAAGTGACGAGGACGATACCTGAGCTGATAACTCCCCTTCCAAACTTCCACATCACACCAACGTGAGGACTTTTGACGTCGGCGTGTTTAACGTGCATCAGCTCCTCTTCAACGCTAAACTTTGTGGTACCAGGGCTCGAACATTGGACACGAGTTCATAACCACGACCATCAGGCTACCGTGGCCGCAAAAGAAAATAGCAAAGTTTGAAAGAAATTAATTGAGAAGTATATTTGAAGAAAATACCTTCAAAACTTAAGGAAAACCAAAATATCAAAATTTATTTTAGGAATAATAGTGAATATAACTTCGTACACCCCTAAAACCACTTTACGCAGTGTATTTTGAAAGTGAACGTTTCCCTTTTAGAGAAACTTACTATAATTATGTCAAATTCTTTCATTTTGCTCTAAGGGGATCCCCAAAACAACGTAATTTATTTGAAACACAAAATTACTTATGGTTGAATCTAATACAATTCTCTACAAAATGAATGAAAACCCTTTTTATCATATAAATTGTGTTTGAATAGGAGATGGTTAGTTAATAAGAACATTTAAAACGTGTCGGCAATCTATGGACCTGTGGCACGTGGTACAATTCTTAGTGGCACTCAGCACTACTCTACAAATTTGTCAATTCTTGAGTGGATGGAAGTTGATAATAGACCTTATTTGACAAATATCTTCTGAGTTATGGACATTTATGGAACTACAAAATAATCTGAAAGATAATTCTAAGGATAAATTTACAGCTATTTTGTAAATAATTGAGTGTTATTGCTAGGGATTTAATTGTTGAAAAAGAAAATTGCGTGTACTCTGCTTTCCACTTATGTGATTCGGCATATCAAAGTAAAAAAATCTTTTCTAATATGAAAAATATTTCGACTCCGCAAAGAAATTGTTTAACAACTGAATGCTCAGAATCGTGTCATGCATTATACCCCTGGTTTTGCGATATGAAAGAAGAGTCGTGAAAGAGTTAATTCGCATTACAATTTTTATTTAACTATAATGAAGGGAATCATTTATATATTTCACTTTGTCTATTTCTTATTTAAGTAAATATGTTGGAAACATACATTTTTAATTTTTTTATCTTTGTTGAAGAAATAGTAACATTTTATATTGTTTATTTTTATGTTAATAAATGTATTTTATTGATCCATAATTAATATAAAATAAACTGTAAATCTAAATTATTTACCTCTATTCTTTAAATCTGCAAATATTACCGTAAGAATCGAAGGATTTCAAAAATTTCCTACTATGTGGCACGCTGAATGATACTGACAGATTGGTTTGGCACGTCTTAGCACACAGTTGCCGCCCCTGATTTAAAAATGTTGGGTAAGATAACCATTATATTTTTAAAATTTTATAAATATACAAAGGAGAGTATTTTGTCAATACATGTTTTAAAAAGAGTAAAATTTACGAGAACGAAATATAAAATTGCGTTAAAATTATTGGTACTCTATCAACCATACTTTTATATATATATAAGAAGTACGTCGATAGAGTACCGTAGTTACTGCAACTCGTGACAATGAATTGGAAATTAAGTTCACAATTCATTGTTATTAAAATATATAAAATTTTACATGACTTATTTTTGTATTTGTTATTTTTATATTCTTACTGAAAGCAACAAATGGGAGTTCATTACCTGCCAAAACTGCAGAGGCCTGGTTGTTTACCCACAAGCTCCTACCTTATGCTTACTCTGCCCTACTAAGTAAAAATGCCGTCTTCTGCTCGTCAAGATCATGGAATTGCAGATATTGTTTTCCATATATTTTAAATATTAGTTTTCTAACTTCTACCTAAGCCTTTTAATAGTCTACACTCCTGCAAAGAAGTCTGAATTCAAAACTATAAAAACTTATTATTCCCAACAATGTCACATTTATACCTTTATTTTTTATATTCTATGAATGCGTTAAACTATTAATTTGTTATCGCGAGACTATTTAATATTAAATGCGAAAAAAAAACGAATAAGTTTCAGACTGAAACTTAAATTTTTCAAAAATTGTCATCGATATTCTCATAACTTTTACATATTGCCATTTTAGCATATCACAGATCTATCTTCTATGCAAAAATCTATTATAAGTTCATCAAATGTTTCAGCATATTTTTACTCATAACATGCAGTTTTCAACCACATTGTGAGGCCGCGGTAGCCTAATGGTCAAAGTAACGGACTCGTAGCTGACATGTCATGAGTTCGACCCCAGCTCCACTGAAGATCCGCCGTGTAAGGGAGCGATGCTCAAGCGTCATCCTCGTCACTTGAGCATGGTTTAAAATTACGAGGTCCGTCGCCAAGTGAGTGAATATTAACGTCGCACTGTTCAGCTACACGAGGGCTTTTAGTGATGGACCTCGTAATTTTGAAAAATGGTCAAATGACGAGGGCGACACCTGAGCTGGCACCCCCTCTCCTAACTACCACACCACACCTACGAGAGGACATTTCAGCTCTTGATAGATTTAACGTGCATCGCTGCCCTACACGGCGGGTCTTTTTTTTTGTGGCACTGGGCTCGAACTCGAGACATGCCAACCATGATTCGATACCTTGACCACCTGATACCCCGGCCACAGGACCGTCGCCAAAAGCCCTCAAGAAGTTGAGTAGAGAAGAGAGAGAGTGCGACTGGAATATCCCCTCACTTAATTAAATTATATGAAATTTAAGGAATACTTGAAAAAATATTAGAAGTCTCACAAATATTTATATATATATATTAAAAAATTAATCATATGATAATTTTAAATATCCAAAGAATTATTAGTATTTATGGTAAATATATGTTTTTCAACTGAGTATGTGAGACACGCATAAATATCTTTTTCGAAATTCCAATGCAGAATTTAGTGGAGCTAATACAAAATTCCTAGTTTTGCATGGTTAAGATTAAAATAATGTCCAAATTTTAATAACCTTTTCTTCAGTCAACCACTAATGGAACATGAATGATGAGGGATGATGCATAAATATATATTTTTTTAACTTCAATTTAAAAAGGATCTTTATATTTATTTATATGCGCAAATGTTAACTCTAAATTTGTCCAGATGCTTTTAAATACTCTTTATTTGAAGATTCAAGTTAAAAAATATAAACTTGAAATTAAAATTCTCTTTGAATGAAATTAATGTTCAGACATTCAAAATTCAAATATAATTTGTTTTCTGAACAATACAAAACAAGGGATTCTATGTAAGATGCCCTGAATATCTGGCTTTTAAAATTATGAAAAACTAAAAGATTTAAATAGGGTTTTTTTAACAATACATATAAATTTTTTGCAAATAATGTAATACAGAAGCTTAAAAATTATTCATGTTTAGAAGTGTCCGAAATTTTAAAAGATTTTAAATTTTGAACCTTTTTTTTTATTTTTTTGACACATAACAAAATAATCATTTTTAAAAAAAATCCCTGAAAATATTGATTAAAGTAAGAAAAATGAAACAGTAAATTATCCTCAATGTTTTAATATATAATTTGAATTTAAATACTACAGATATTTTTTTAAACTTAGACATACATTATAAAAACTTAATTCCATTTGAGAATTTTAAGGTAAAGAAAAAAATGAGAATTCTCAAATCGTTGACTCGCTATTTGTGTACACTTTAGGTTGAAGATTTTATGATTGCCACAGGAACCGGTCTCCCCTTGACCATAAAAGTTTCCCCTCAATGCCCATTGTGGCTCCCCGACCGTCTCTAATTATCTTTCAAGATCGTAAACCTTTAAAGGGGGAAAAGAATTCGGAAAAATACCACCTTACCGGTTTTGAACACATTACTTGAAGGGGAAAAAATCTGTTTGGTTCATTTTTGGTGAGTCCCCGGCCTTAGGAAAATTCAGTGTGGTCCGTTTTCGAAGCCTCTCTAGTAGGGTGGAAAAAGCCGTGCTGTCTAGTTGGAGGGTTAAGTAAATTAAGTAATAAATAATTATGCAAATGATATTTTATATTATTTATTTTCTGCAATATTTCAATTTTTTCATCTGAATTTAGTATGAAATTCCCTTTAGTTTAAAATAATATATTTATTGCAGGCAAAAATTTTACGTTACTAATCACTAGGGAATTTATTATTTATTGATCAGGTATTAATTTCACAAAATTATGCTAATAATTGTTGAATAAAATCACTTCACCAATTACAAAAAATTATTTATATCATCAGGTATTTTTCCAATTTAAACCAATAATTCCATTTGGAAAAACTCACGTTCAACAGAATAAGTATAAAACACAGTTATTTTTATATAAATTAAGTAGTTTGAAAGACTTTTAGTTTGGTGGAAGTTATAAATGGACACGTGCTTATGGTAGCTGGAAAATGTAACAGAAAAAAAAATATAAATGCGCTTTGAAACTAAATAAATTGAGAACCTAGAATCTATCTTTTATTTTAGTCAAAATATTATAAGTTAAATCTATTAAAATGCTGCAAGTATAGATGACAGCTATTTTCTTTTTAAAGCAGTCTACCAGAAATTTATTTTTTTCTACCCAAAGAAATATACTAAACAATAAAATGAGTTGTTTGTAACTCTTTTGGTTCTTTATGTAAACAATTTTGGAAAATAAGCGTGTATTTTCTGATAGAGTTTAATAGAACAGAATAAAATATTTCACGAAATGAAACAACTAAAAATCACAATAAAACTCATAGGTCTTAATGAATTATTCAGCCAATAAAATGACTTTAGTATTACAAGCAGAACAAAGAGTTAGTGGATTTGTTAAACATCTAAAACTTTATGATAACAATAAGCCAAATAAGGAACAATGAAATTCTTTTTAACGAACAAGAATTTGCCTAATTGTTTCATATTACGCAAAAAGTCAAATGTTTTTGAAATACACCTTTGTTTTAATAACTAGACAGTTCTAATTATTAATTTCAATATGAGATTTTTAATAATAACTAGTTGCTAATTCCCTGTGGTATATTGTACAGAAATTTTCATTTAATTATATTCTCACTTTTCTCTAAACATTTCGCCATAACAAAAGAACAAAAAATGCTATGCAGCTCTTTTACTTTTTAGTCTTTAAGAGCAAAACACAAATATAGATTAAAATTAATACGTTTAGTACTTTGCAGAAAACCAGTAAATTTCATTTAAAAAATTCAATGAAATAGCATAAAAAGAAGAATTATTCGATCAATGAAATTAGCCGAGCACGCGAACAGTATTACTGAGCATTTTTCCGAATATGTTTCTCTACATACATTAACTTAGAAAAAAGCTCTTTAAAAAGGATCGGAGTCTCAGCAAACTCAACCTCATCAATTTCATACCATGCAAATTCTAATGAGCTTGTTAATCATTTGTACTTTAACGATCGTTACAGATGCTATTTTTGTTTCATTAAAAGCAACTTTTCTTTCTTTTCTACATTTTTCTTCTAAGCTTCTTTTCAAAATAACATTTCTTTAACGATGGTTCATTGAAATACAGGGTTGCTGAGAAAGATCTGGGTAAATCATTCCAAAGAGAGACAGATACGCATAATCTGAAATGAATAGCAAATAATAATAAAAAAAAAAAAAACAGTGAAGTGGATTGAATGTTGAAGATCTACTTAAAGATTTGAACAAAAATATTTGATGTAATCATTATTTTTGATGGATTTAGCTTGATGTAATTTTTCTGAGAGCATTAAGAAGTGAAAATAAAAATTAGATTCTCAATTTTTGTATTTTTAACAAGGTTAAGTGAAAGCATTTTGGGCACCTCTAGTATATGTGCTTTTTTATGATAAAACAAACAATTCTAAAAATATTATATCTGATGTGTGTTTCATTCATAAATTTCATTTCAGATATAACTCAAAATAATAACTTAGAGGTATCGTTACCATTTCTTAAGCCTAAGTTTGTAATGAAAGCTTAATGGTCAGCTAGGCGAGTATCTTGTCAATTAGGCCTTTCTGATTGTGTTGAGAGGAGGTGTTTTGACCAGTGGATCCGAGAGATGACATATACACGAAGACAAGCTTCAGGACGCCCTCGATAGACCAGTCGTCGAGAAGACAGCCACATCGTCAGAAATCAGCCAACTGCTTCACCGGCCACCATCCTGGCACACGTAGCACCTTCACTGGGGGCCCCTGTGTCTTCTCGAACAATACGAAGGCACCTGGCTGAAGGACATTTGGGATCACTGCACCTATTATGTGTGCTGCCCTTGACGCCTCCATTTGGAGTGGTACCGTGCTCGAGGAAACTGGACTGCAGCAGAATGGAACCAGACCGTCTTTAACGACAAATCCAGATTCAATCTCAGCAATGATAACAATCGTGTTCGTGTGTGAAGACCCTGTGTTGAACGCCTTAATCCTCCTTTGCTTTACAGCGACACACCGCTCCCACAGCTGGTGTAATGGTATGGTGTACCATTGCCTACAATACACGGTCCCCCCCCCTAGTATTGATCCGTGGCACCATGACAGCCTAGAGGTATGTCCATGACATATATTGCAACCACGTGTGTTGCCACTCATGCAACGACTCCCGGGAACCATTTTTATACAAGACATTGTTCGGCCTCACACGGCAAGGGTGTCGCAAGACTGTCTCCGCACTGTTACTACCCTTCCTTGTCCTGCCCGATTCCCAGATTTGTCTACGATCGAGCATATCTGGGATTATTTGGGATGACGAGTTGGGCATCCCACGAGTTTGAACGAACTAGAGGCGAGGGTACCGAAAATATGGAACGAAATGTCTCAGTACATCATAAAGAACTTGTATGCCTCAATACCCGATCATATCACATCGTGCATTTGTGCTAGATGGGGTTCAACAGGGTATTAAATCCTCCGTTCTTTTGCCTTCTTCTCTGAAGTAAATGGTCCTTTTTTCTTTGATTTTCTAATCATTTACTTATATCAAAGTAGTCATTACGTATGTAAACTTTCATTTCATTTTCACGACACCTTCTTAGTGGGCCAAATTTTTTGTCCATGATTGTATTTCATCTCTAATTCTATTAGGATATTTCTTAAGTATACACAGATATAATCTTTAATATATTAAAAGGATATATTAAAAAGCTATAATCTAAATTAAACCTAAACAACAAACCGACAAAATCGATCTGAGTTAATGGTCTCAGTAACCTATATATTTGTCTATTCTAGGACTAAGATCGTAGACCTAACATTGTATAAATGTGAAAAATTTTCCTTCATTTTCCTATACGAGGGTGGTCCCAGAAGTACCCGGCCTGACCGAGAGATTTCAATAGTTGTTTGAAAAAATATCACTGTATTAGAAAGTACCTAATCTATAAAACATATATTTGAAGTTTGAAGACACCATGTTGTGTAGTATTTGTTTGGCAGCCATCAATAGTGATTGTTTTCAGTGATTTGTGAAAATGGAGAAAAATGGCCATTCTTATGCGATACAATACTTTTATTTGAACGGCCTCAGCCCAACCAATGTAAACCCTGAACTAGATTATACTCTGGGAGGATGTGATTCAGCTCCTTCGTTTACAACAGCAAAATATTGGGTTTAAACGAGTCCGTACGAGCTGCCAAGACGAGCATCGCAGTGGTCGACTAAAGGAAAGGACGACACCAGAAACGGCAAAGAAAATCCTCAAAGCGTACTGTATGATCGTCGACTGAAAGTGTCCGAGCTAGCAGACATAGTAGGCATTTAAAGATGTTGCCTGTGTGCAAGATGTGTGCCACGTTCTCTCCCACTAGCGCAAAAACGGTGTCGTGAAGATTTTTCAATTGAGTGTTTAGCAAAGTTTCGCAGCAACAAACCACCGTATTGCGTCGTTTCATAGCCATGGATGAAGCACGGGTCCATCACTTCACACCCGAGACAAAAGAACAATCAAAACAATAGACTGAAAATGGAGAACCGGGTCCAAAGAAGATGGAGACCGTTGCCTCTGCTAGCAAAGGTAATCGAGTCGGTTTTTAGGATGTGCGTGGGATAATTTTCATTGACTATCTTGAAAAAGAAAAAACTTACAACGACGAAGTATTGCGCAAACTTATTGCAACTTTTGAGCAAAGAAAACAAGCAAAAACGGTCGCGGTTGGCTAAGAAGAAAGTGTTGTTTCATCAAGACAATGTACGTGCTCCCAAATCCGTTATTGTAATGGCCAAAATTAATGAATTAGAGTTTGAATTGCTACCTTATGCACCCTATTAACTAGATTTAGCCCCTTCGGATTATTTTCTATTCCAAAACCTGGAAAAATGTTTCTATGGTCAAACATTTTCTGACGACGAAGTGATGTCGGTATTTAGTAGCTACTTTGAGGAGCAAGACACTTCTTATAAAAAAGAGTATCGATCTTATTGAAAGTCGCTGGGAAAAGTGTACAGAGCTGAAAAGAGATTTAGCTGAAAAATAAATATATTTTTTTCAAAATTTTCGTGTTTTCTTTGTTGGGTCGGGTACTTCTAGGACCACCCTCGCATTACAGAGCTAAAAAAAATTACAAGAAAAAATGAAGTTTAAATTTTAATACAAAAATTTATCTGTGCAAATCAATATTCTCAGAATGATAAAGTATCAAAAAATAACCTGCGCAATTTTAGAACTACAACTTATCCAATTATCCCTATAAATATACAAAACAATTCAGAGAGTAGATGAGCACACACACACACACACATTTAGAATGAAAATTTCGGCTTCAGCCCCTGATTATTTTTAAAGCTTTCAAAAGTGATTGCATAATAATTTAGATTTTGATTTTTTTTATATAAAGATATGAAATATAAAAAATATCTATGTTACATACTTATATTATTGTGTACGCTTTTCTTAATAGTTATACATTTTTCGTTTCTTATCTATCTATCTATCTATCTATCTATCTATCTATCTATCTATCTATCTATATATATATAAAATTTGAGAATAGTTATTTCCTAATCGCTAAAAAAGGAAGTCAAAGCATTTTACTTAAAGAGCATATACAGTCAAATACTTGAGGCACATGCTTAATGGTATGGGTCATCTATTTAAACGTATATAATACAGAAAGAGAGTTTCAGGAGATTTGAAATTTAGGCTTATTTTTTATCAGAGATCAGTTATTTAAAGTCATTCGTAATTGGAGTTCTATATTTAATGAATTGAGTTAATTAATTAATGTAGAACATCATAGTTTAGTTATTTTTAATTATTAACGATAATAGAAATATTACCTTCAGTTGCTTCTCAAGATTTCCCTTTTTTATCTTTTTTCGTCGATACATAAAAAAAACTAGAAAACCAATCTTAATGCATACTGCTAGGAAAACATGTATTTGTATTTTCTGCACAGGAATGTACGCCGCATATATATAGAATTGATGTTAATTTCCTTTTAAAAGCTTTTTAATTTGTAATGATCCTGACCCTTCAGGGCTCACGCGTAAATAAATAACTGTAGCTTACCCGCCATTCGGGATATAATCTTATTTTATCTCTTAAAAAATTAAAATATCAGCATTTTATTAAAAAAGATTACATAAGACATCCTCGTATGATGTCTTCCCACAAATCACAAGATCCATTCATGGAAGTCATGTGAATTTTTAACTTCCGGTTTCTGCTCTGTATAAAAGCTTCCGTTTTCGTGAAAGATTCGCCCGCTTCTTGTCCTCGTCATGTAAAACTTGGGGGGTATTTAGTGCTAAGTGTTTCTTTAATTGAAGTCAATGTGTGTGTATTTGCGTGTGTGTTTAAATGTGCAATAAAATGGTATAACTTTCCCCAAGAACATGTCTTATCGGATCAAGATTTCATATCACATAATCATGGAATAAGTAATTAACACCTTTATCATTTCGCTAGTCATGATACATATGGCTGCATTTCCTTTACGGCTGCTCTAAAAGCAAAAAATGTAATCTGGTATTCATGTCATGTCGGATAAGTTAACCATGGCATTATTCTCGAAAAAGCGCCAGCGCGAGAGACCGAACAATGAATTATATTGAAACTGATCATTGCTAGACCAACTAATCCATGATTAGACCGCTTACAGATATATCACCACATACATAGTAATCGCACATCCCAAGTCTATTTACCTAATAGTATCAAATCTAAAATGCATTACATCTGTGTGCAAAGTGCTTTTCGTTGTAATCTTATGAAGCCACTACCGTGTGTATAAGCATCATCGATATTTTACTAATACCTTGCGGGGAGGTTTATCAAATTTGGAGACCGAACTAATCCATCAAAAGAACAAAAGCATGTTTGAATAATTAGATAAAGTTAATTAAAAGTAAAATGTGATTTGGCATGTAAAATAAATAATTAAATAGCGTAATGATGTAAAAATAATTATTAGCTGATGTTTAGTAATTTGATTGAATTCTAATATTTTATAAAGTATGGAATATAGGCATTACTCTAAACATTCGGTGAGCAAATATTTTTGTTTGTGTGTGTTTCCGTTTTTGTTTTTAATAAAAAAGCCTGATATTTTACATATTGTTTATTTTTTATTTGAAAACTGTTCAAAGTTCACAATCGCGTTCTGTGTGGCATATTGTATTAATATGTTCAGGGGATCACTTCACGCAGTATTTTTTCTATTTTCTTATGTTAAAAATGATTACGTTTAAGGAACACTTTTAAAAAACTGACTGGTCATACACACATCAATTTTTATATACTTCTACAGCATTATTGTTGTTATTTTAATAAGAGAAATTTTACAAATTTAGAATAGCTATTTTTTAAAAAACTTATATGTGGGGCAACATGAGAAAAACATATAAGTAAGGAAAACTCAAGCACAATTTAACATGTTAATTCTTTTGAATATATATTTGACAAAATATCTCTTTAAAATACACGCACACATATATAGTATAAATATGTGTGCCAAGCTAAAATTTTAGAAAAAAAATGATTCTTTTGTGTTGTAATTTCCTTTTTTGAGGAATTGGGATTCAAATTAAACCCTATTACTTTTAAGTAATGCATACCAGCACCATAGTCCAAATTAATAAAGTACATCTAATTCAGTTTGAGTAAAAAATTTAAACTGCAATAGAAGTAAAAGGATTCATTGTTTATTTTCCAATAAATATTAAAATACTTTTTTTTATTGGTTAGCATTTTAAATTCTTTTTATTCTTAAAAGCCGTATTTAAGCATTCATTTTAGAGATTGAAAGATTGATAAATAGTCAGAATCCGATTCAACGAATTTCGCGATTTAACGAATTTTCTCTTTTCAAGATTAAAATGAATGAAGAAACCTGCTTAAGGTATCCGACTACGTTCCGAACCGTGATTTTTCAAAAGCCCATAAATGGATAGTTTTCATGATATTTAGTGTCACTCAGATTAGAATATATGCATAAAATTGTTTTAAGGACATTTTGACAAAAAAATTTATTTAAATATAATATTTTGGGAAAAAATTAACTTAGAATAATTTTTTTTCCAAATGTTCTCCTTTCGTGAAAAATGCTTCTATTATAATAATATTTTGCCTATATATAGCTCAGACCTCTCTACAGAGGCTCAACTATAATTTTTGAAAAATATAACTTAGAAGTGGGTTTATTCATATTTTACGACAACAAATGAGAGCTATTTTAAGAGAAAACGCCAATAATTATGTCAAGTAGTGGTAACTCTGAAAATAATGTGAATTTTTCAAAATTTCGAGTTGAGCCTCTGTAGAGAGATCTGAGCTATATACACAGGCAAAATATTATTCTAATAGAAGCATTTTTCACAAAAGGAGAACATTTGGAAAAAAGATTATTCTAAGTTAATTTTTTGCCAAAATATTATATTTTAAAATGCATTCTAACCTGAGTGACACTAAATATCATGAAAATTATCCATTTATGCGCTTCTTTAAAATCACGGTTCCGAACGTAGTCGGATACTTTAAGCTATGAAACTATTTTCTTATCTCATCTCATTCTAAAACACAGGGAATATTTTACGATTTTATAGAATAATATACATTTGATGACAGACTGCTTATGTGTGCATCTGAAGTCGAGGAAATTGTTGATTTGTCAGAGCCAATGAATAGCAATTCTAATGCAGAAATTGTTAATGAAACTCCCATCATAGTTTGCATTTTCTTATGTTTTATATTACTTGGAAAATGGAAAAGCGTACCTCTCTATAATGCAGCAGGATGAAAATGATGCAGTATTTTCTTTGCACAAGGTTGTGATAAGTAACCTTTTGAGTCAAAAATCAAAAAAAGATTTTCAAACATCTATTAGTCAGTATTTTAAAATTTCCAATTTACCTGTGTGCAATAATTTACTATTAGTACTTTTAGCTGTAGGAATAAAAGTGTGCAATGGGCATTTTTTGTGTGTTTTGTAATGTGTATTGTAGAATTTCCAACTGGTAAATGCAAAAAAAATCGTACATTGTTTGGATCCAGATAAAACGAATAATCCCAAATCATAGAACAAAATATTTGGTCCCTAGGAATATGTTAAATCGGGGTCTGACTGTATATATATATATATATATATATATATATATATAAAATCTAAATCCACACAATATAAAAAATTCAATTTATAAATAAATATATATATATGTATACATATATATATAAATATATACATATATATACATATACACAAATATATAAACGAAAATATAAAAATAAACAGATAGTTTTAAACCTAAGATAACTATAAATAGGTAGAAGGCACAGTAGTATAAAGACAAACTCCTGGCCTTAGGAACCAGGATTGCAGGTTTAATCATGTTTTGCGGTCAACCAACCTTCACCTGCAATTTGTCATGCTATGTACCAAGAGGAAAAGAAAGAATTATATATGTGGAATTTAAATATTAAAAAATCATTAAAGTAAATAACATATGAACAAAAACATAACCTACTTTTATTCGGAGTGTAGACGATGGTCGGGAGTGCATCAACAAGTAATGTGTTCCCACCAAATACGAGGGAGTGAGAGCAGAACCGCATAAAATTAATTGCGATACGATATTAAGAAATTTATATATATATATATATATATATATATATATATATATATATATATATATATATATATATACTATTGAAAATTCATAAAAATAATATTCATATAAAAATTAGTGTAAAATATAAAAGAAACGCAAAAAATATAATATTATTAAAATTTAATAAGCATGTGGCGCCATCTATTTAATAATTGTAGAATAAATTAGATAGTGTAGAAAATTAAAAAATCATTACAAAACATAACAGTAAATAATTGATGTAATACAAATTGTATCATTAAAAACCATTATAAATATAATTACAAAGAAAGTTAGCAGGATATCCATGTTCAATACAGTGATTAAAATTTGTTTTAAGATTTAAAAAAATATTAGCTTTATCGCTAACTAATACATTATTGCGATAAATATAGTTAAAAATAATATTTCTATATATAGATATTGATAAATTTGAATTCCAGTAAGGCACTTTAATGATATTAAAATTAAAGGCATCTCCTTTATCATAAACATTACTATGTAGTTTGAAATCCTTAATATACAGTGTTACATCTAGGTAATTTGTTTTGATTGGATTATTATTAATTTTAACTAAGTTTAAGTAAGCCGGATAAAAATAAATAATGAGATTTAAGTTATCATTTTTACCAAAAATAATTAAATCATCAATATATCTAAAAATATAGAAGTCATTATTAATAATATAATTATATTCATAAAAATGTAAATAAAGATTAGCCAAACTATTGCTAGCTGGGCCCCCTTGTGGGAGTCATTTCTCTTGTTTATATAAAGAACCTTTAAAAAAAATTAGTGTAATTTTCTTTTAAGACAAAATCTATGAGAGTTTTAAATTTGTTGATATTAAAATTAAGATTATACTTACTGTGTGGTTTTCTAAAATTACTTTAATAATATATATATATATATATATATATATATATATATATTAATATATATATATATATATATATATATATATATATATATATATATATATATATATATATATATATACATGTATATATATAGACTTTATACTATTCTATCATAATTTACTAACTTTATTTTTATGCGCTACTGCTTTTACTCTTGTTGTATTAGACGCGAAACATAACATATTGCTATACTCACGAAGTAAGTCTTACTATCTACTTTATTGTATCGACTTCAAATATATACTAGTAATATTAGCAGGCTATAATTTTAACATTATATTTTAATGGTATAGTGTATTTTATTTGTAATATTTAAATTTTTCCTAATATTATTCTTTCCCTTTGGCTCAGTATATAGGCAAATTACAGGTGAAGGTTGGCTAGCCCTAAGACTTGTTTAAAGCTGCAATCTTGGTTCCCAAGGCTAGGAGGTTGTTATTGTACTACTGATGCTAATATTTCATATCTTGTCTAGTTATACTTAGGTTTTATAGCTATTTGTATATATTTATGGATTATATATCAGAATAAAAATTATACGTTTAACTGATCAATAAATACGTGCATTACTTACGTCTAAAATATATTAAGGAAACCATTAGTTCAATTGTTTTTCAACATTTATAAAACAGTATTCAATTTATTTTTTTGATTACAATTTCAAAGAAAATTTATTTTTGTCAGATTGAATTGTCAGACACAAAGTAATCTATTAGTAAGCCATCTGGTTTGAAAGATATTTAAATCAACTAAAAAAAGGCATAATTTTCCTCGTTCAATTCCAGTACACAATACAACGTCGAGGAATGAATAATGCGAAGTTACACAGTTTTCAGTCATCAATAAACCTTTAGAATGTCACGTCTTTTTCCTTTTTAAGGACACATTTCCATTTTGATGGTCCCAACCAAAGATTTATTAACTCTAGAGATTAGATTTATAGTTATTTTCAAGAGCATATATTTCCTTCTAGTTAAGATTTATTAACTTGAAGAAGCCATTTTATTGATTTTCACTGAAGTGTTTTATTTGATGAAGACAACAAATCCTCTCTCTTGATATAAAAAGAATTAAAATTATATTATTGTAGTGTGTATATGTGTTTATAGGGGTTTTTAATCTATGATTAAAATTTTGTTTTAAATTATGCTTGAAGCATAAATATCATTTAGATGTAAAATGTACTATTATTTTCTGTATTACTAAATGAGTAAACTATCTTATATTGTATGTTACAAACCCTGATTCTGAACTTTATAAACTCTGAAACTATGAATATACTATGGAAGTATATTCATAGTTCAAGCATTAATAAGACAAAAGCTTGGCATATCTCAAACATTTCTATTAAAAAATTTACTTTCAGAACAGCAAGAAACAGAGATATTTTATCCAAAGTAATAGAAGTCTAAAATTATATAAGTAAAATTTACATATCCTCTTGAACAATAAAACGGGTCAGGGAAACGCATTACATGAGATTATACAGGGTGGTTCCGAATTCATGGTTCAAACTTTAAGGGTAGATACATAACATTGTGTGCGCAACAATCATTTATTGTATAGGAATGTATGGACACAAGGGACGCGGAGAGGTAGAAATAAGGGAAATAAAAGAAAAGAGAAATTCAGTTATTGGCTGAGGTTGCTTTGCTGGGAAGGGATAGTAGTTGTCTCGCTGCAGTTCAGTATGATGCATCTCAATAGAGGAAAGCGCGCTTCGCAATTGTGCTGATGTCTACGAAGGGAGACAATGTATGCCGAAAAAGCAGACACGCATTACATGCTCGGCCGTTTAAATAGAAGCAGTAAAATTACGCTACGAATGTAGCACGCATAGTTTCCTGATCAACAGAGTTTTTCAGTGGTTATATCATCAATTTCATGAGACATGCGTGGAAAACCAGTCCCTTGGCCACCCCGATCTCCCGAATTATCGATCCTCGATTCCTTTAATCGGGACATGTGAAGAATCTTGTTTATGCGACTCCACTTGACCCAGATGGGGACCTTGTTGCTCAAGTATCCAAAGCTGCTGCACTTGTGCATGAAATACCTAGTATCTTTGAACGTGTACGCCAATAGCTCCATGGACACTATCAAGCACGTATAGCTACTGGTAGATGCAATTTTGAACAGTTATTGTAAACATTACACTTGTAAACGAAGCTTTCAATAAACACTTTGTTTACACATTTCTATACAATAAATGATTGTTACAGAGTCCTGTAACTACCCTTGAAGTTTGTACTATCAATTCGGGACCATCCTGTATTTTAATTAGTAAAAATAGTTCAAATACTTTAAATAATTATGTTTCGCAAAATTATAATGTGATTATATGCAGAGTTCCGAATTATCGTGGGTAGGAAAGGAAAAAGTATGATACTGAAAAAAAAAACCCATCAATTTTTAGTTATTAACCCATAATAAGAGATAATATTCAATTAGTACATTTAATTAATTAGTATTTCAAGACTATTAATACTTCAACTTTAACTTGTATTAATTGTTTAAGCTTACCCGTAATAATAACCAAATGCACTATTCGCTGCTTTAAAACAAATTTCAAATTTATGAGTCTTCGTTAGGTATAAAACCAAATGCATCGAATATCGCCTGCGAACTGCAAAAATGACAATAAACGCATTATTACTGTAAACTCAATTCTAGATAAAAAAAAATTAATCCTGGCAAAAGAATAGTTTCCTCTTTTGTTCATATTTCCATAAACAGATCAAATTACATTTGGATCAAAATACGAAATAAAATGTTGAATAAGCCTGCTATAGTTTGCTATTTTATCACAATAAATAATAGCTTACTTTGTTATTGTTTCAACATGATTCAGTGCTTTTTCAAAAACACATTTTTCAAGTGTTACAATTCCACAATATCAAATATATATTTTTATTTAAGAATAATAAATTAATATTTAGTTATTTTTTTTTACTCGTACCCAAACGGAGAATAATTTTCAAAACTGCAGAACATTTAGTTAAGTACCTTTTTTGGTTCGTATGTCATTTCATATTCAGCTTATTAAAGAAATTTTTACACATTCAATTTGTTAATCAAACACAATACACATATTTAAATTTTTAATAATAAATGGTAAAATATATTTTGTCATATTTTATATTGCAAAAGCATTTTTCCCTTGAGTATTAATACGTAAATTTTCTTACTCTTATTAGATGGCACAATTAATCATTATTTTAACATAACAATGCAATTTGCATATGTCGTTTGGTGGTGTCAATACATATTTTCTTGCTTACTAATTATACTGTGTTTTTTCATTTATTGTAATTTTAGTCAGCTGTTTTATGTAAGGGAATTCAAAACCATTGATTTTTTAAAAAAAAATTCTCTTAAATACTTATCTTCACGTCGTATGATCCATATTAGATGAAATTAATTCAGGTTTTTGTATAAAAAGTGCAATATATATCGAAAACAAATGAATATTTATGAGTTAAATATTTACGCTACGCGTATATGATCTACGTTAGTTTATCATTTTAAAGGCTAACATTAAAAGTAAAGTATATTTCGTCAACTGTCTTGAAGTTTAACTGTACATACTTAATGTTATATCTCGCTGAAATATTTTAAGATGTTTGAATTTCAGTTATAATATACATCGTGTTTACATTAGTTTACGGGACAAATTCAGATTGTAAATATGGGCATAAAATGATCGTTATTCCTATTCATTGGTGCATACGGTTTCTAAATCAATCGTAACTAAGTTGATTATTGTTATTTTATAATTGTAGTAGGCAATAGAAAATAAATTTAGAAATGGACTATCGATTTGATACTCTTTTGTTTTATTTCTTGAAATTTTTTGCAAGAATAATTTTTAAATGTTTATTTTGAAAAATAATACCACGATATACACAAAGTACTAAATGTAGAAATGACAAAATACTACAGTTTAATCGGATTAATAAGAGAAGGATTTTATAAAGGCTTTAGACAAAATGAGTATACTTTTTATGTAATTAATCATTTTGTTTCTAGAAAAAAATGTCTTTAACCTTCTGATAGCAGGTAAGTTTTTTTTTATTCTCTCTAAACTCACAGTATTTGAAGATGTACAATTAGTGTTAGTAATAAATTAGATTGTATAACAATCCAGACGTATCTAGATTATTTGAACTTAATAAAAACCAATCTTGACAAAAATAATGCAGACGTTTGATTCAACACTTAAGAATTGATAATAATTTTTAAAAATCAATTTTTGGGACCAAATAAAAGACTTGAAATTAAACATTATTAAACTACTTTATTGGACAAGCAATATCCACATTTCAACTTTTAGAAATGTCATTCAAAGTTACTTTCAAAGAAATAATGACCTTTTTAATCATCAAGCAGAAAATTTAATAATTACAAAAATATTATAAATTTTGTTTAGAACATGCCAATTCTCTGCAATCTTTTTAAGCACATAGTTTGTTTCTTGTTGGTCATTGTTTTCTTCTACAGACTTTCTTAATTCAAGTTCTAACTTTTTTTCTAGAAATATGAATATGTTTTTTCAATTTATGTTTGATATTTTTAGGTGTGATAATTTTGCTAAAATTTCCATTCATACATAACATTCATTCAAAATAATTTTATTTTTTCAATTGCTTTCTGTCTATTTATACATAAAAATTTTAGGCCTAAATGATTTTTAATCCTGGTTCATATACCTCAATTTCTTGTACTATTATGCATAAAAAAGGCTTAACTGTACTTCACTGCCCTAATTCAATGGTAACTTTATAAAAAAATAATAGTTTACGTTTTTGTCTATTCACTTGTACTGTGTATGTCCCAGAAAAATTTTGAAATTCGGCATGCTGTAGAAAGTCTAGTCATTGAATATAGTGCCTAAAATTAGACAGCAATGTACGAAATGATTCATAGTTCACATATTTTCTAAGCATTCTGTAAAATGCCAAAGTATAAAATATATATCGAATTCGTTTTGAATATCACAAGACCAGTCACGCATCACTTTTATCGAGTGCCTCAAAATTTGTCAGGTTTACTGTGCGGTTTGTTCGAGAGTGTCAAAATACGCAGTTTTACTTAACTTTGTTCAACAAAATATTTGTTTTATCCATGCTGCATGAAAATGGTGGGGCCAGCTGCAGTGTTGAAGAAGAGGTCATGATCTGTTGACATGAAACAACGATCTGACGATAAACTGTTCAAAATTCAAGTTAATGCTGAAAAAACTGTTTTTTCTAAATTGAAACGACTTACCAGAAGTTAATAAATGATGCACAAAATGACTTCTAAGAAGGAACCCAGGAACTTGGTTTCTGAAATCCTATGATGTGATGAGTGCGGAAAACAAAAGTACTATAAAAACAACTCACATTTATCTTTTTAAAGAAGGCGCCGGTACTCTACAGTATTACATCATCAACTGTGGGTTACTTTAGGTACTTCATGATATACATTTGGCTATTGGACACAAAGAACGTGATAGAATGTTAAAAGAAATTTAAATCAAATACAAAAACATTACACGTCTTTATATTGAGCTGCTCATCGAGCTTTGTGAGTACACAAAGAGAGTACACAAATTAATTATGGTGTACCAAGATCGTCTCACAAAGTTTGGGATTCTCAAGTCTTAAACGCAGCGTTTCTAAAACTGTGGGGGCGCACACATAGGTGGGCGTGATAACCCTACGTAAGGGGCGCGAGCATATCGAAAACTCGACAATAAAAGATTATTTTAAAAATTATTAATTTACTGGCAAGAAGCAACGCAAAATACATTCTGACATGTTTACACTTCAGTATTTATTACAACCTGTTCCAATTTAAAAATTTCAAAAGAAAAGTAGCATAATACTTATATATTTAGTACTTTAAAGTAAATTACTTAAAAAAACATAAACAAAATTTAATACTTAGCTTGATAGATAGTACAGTTTATAATTAAGGCAGTATTGTAGCTTTAGTATTTAAGTACAATATTATTGAAATCAGTACATTGTTATTTAATTGGGGAAGTGTGCGATGAAAATTATGATTAAAAATTGGGCCGCAAATGTTGACAGTTTGAGTAGCACTGCTTTAACGTAAAAAAAGAAGCTTAAGTGGTAACTTCTTATTTTTTATATGTAAATTTTTTCCTTAATAAGAAAGGCATATATTTTTTCAACAACTTTTATTTTTCATTGCGTATTTTGAAAAAAAATCAATAGCCCTCACATTATTTTTTCAGAAAAAAATTTGTATTTTTGAGGAATGCACGTCATTTATATAATATAATAACCATATCATGACTTTTTTTCATACTTTGCCTAAATAGTATTTGTCATCCTATTGAATGCCTGGATAAAGTATGTAATAATTCTCATATTCCAAACTTTGCCCCCAAAAGTCCAGCAGTATATGCAAATTGCATAATGCAACGCCTAACCATTCTATAGAATGCCGGAGTTCCAAACTTTGCTTAGGGTAATGAAGGTTCTCTGGTATTGTTCTGTAAGTATAAAGTTTTATTCTCTGATATATAGAGCTCCACGGTATACTTTCGTTCATTAAAAACATATATTTTAATACGAAGCTCAATTTTTAAAAATGTTAAGTAAGTTTTATGTATTTATTTTTCCTTTTTCACAACGCTTGCGTATCAGAATGGAAACAAATGTTGCGGGTTCAGTTTTAAGTACATTCCATTACAGATACGCATATTTTTACCTTCCTATAGAGAAATATTAAACCGTAGATTACTTGAGCTAAAAATTACTCTTATTCTCTAGATTTGTCAAACAAACCCTCTTAGAGGAGTAATTTCCTTTGAGGATATGCCCTTTGCATATATGCCTCGCAATTTAACTTTCCAAATATTTTTACAATTGTTTAAAAACAAATTTATGAAATAAAACTATCTTTGGTTCATGAAACTAAGAGAAGAATCGTGCAACTTAGTATCCTCTATTAATTCAGAAACGGAATTAAAATGGTACTTAATGTGAGATCGTATTTAAATATGTAAATTTAAATTGTTCTCCTCAGGTCGGCGTGGTGTAAAAGTCTGAAGAGAGAGGTGCCATCTCAGGTATTTTCCTCGTCACTTTACAGAGGCTACAATTTAAGAGATCGGTCAAATGTAGCCCTATATTGCTTCAAAAGGCGACATTAATAATTAATCAAATTAAAATAAAACTGCTCAGAAATACATCAAATCGCAATATTCAATATACTAACGTATACAACACACGCATCCAAGTACAAATAAATATTCAACCATCATTAAGGAAGATTAAAGGTATTGATCCTCCGATTGAAAGATTTTCCCACGTAGATGCCATTCGAATCGATTAGTTGTTCTGTTTGATGAATTCTGTGTAAGGTATGCCGCATATTCTTAGCAAGGAACAATGAAGTTCTTCATAAAAGAAAGAAAAAAATAAATAGAAAAAATAAATAGAAAATGTAAAGAGAGAAATCATTCTTTACCCAATTCGACACATAGTATAAACACTTTTTTTAGAAATCACGCCAGATTTCATTTGAAACATCATAAAATTTACTATATCATAAAATGCGCTTGCGGCCAAAGAAGTCTAAGAGAGATGCAGTTTGTTATTGTGCGTTTTTATTGGTCGAAACGAAATGAAATTTCGTTGAATTTACGATTGGCCAATCGAAGCAAACCCATTAAATTCGATTCGCTGGATATCACTCTTCGACACTCGATCGGAATGTAGATTCGATACTTTCAAACGATTTTTTCTCTTGATTTTAACCATGATAGTAAAATAAAGTAAGGACATTTCAAAATTTCATTATTTATTATAAATTTAAAAGGGTTTCTTACTATTTAATATACATATATTATAAAAACAGCTGTAAAATAAGTAATTAATAACTAGAATCAGTTTTAGAGGGTGTACATATGTTAATTCTGAATAAAGTATGATGAAAACCATTTATAATGTTTTATCTGTTTTCTTTCGTAATTAATACACAATTGCTTAACCATTTCTTTACTTTAAGCAAAAAACTACCAATTAGTATTTAAGGAAAGAAACATTTATTTTTAATTTTAATTGCTCATTTATACACTATCTACTAATAAGTATTTTGATAACCCCTGACTAAGTCACACATTCTGTACTAAATTATCGTTTAGGAAACAGCATTAGCATTAATAGCATGCAAGATGCCAAGAAATTCAGAGCTGTCTGACTTCAAGAAGACAGTAATTGTCGAATATCATAGAAATGGTCGATTTTAAGGGGTATACCTAGTGAGCTAGGCTTTCCAAAATCGACAGTGGCTTTTGTGATTAAAAAGTACAAAGTTAGTGGTGATTATCGGAATGTTCTTCGATCCGACAGTTCCAAGGAATTAAGAGATAGAGACTAACGAATGTTGTCCAAAGAATTTTGGAAAAATTGTACCAAACCAATGCCCCACATACTCCAGGAGTTTCAACAAGCATCGGGGGTTGATGTTTTGATAAATGACATCCATAAGAAAGCACATTTGCTTGGTTTCCATGGTCGTGCGGCCACCCTCAAGCCTTTGATTACCAAATCGAACCATACTGCTCAGTTGAGATGGTGCGAGGCACTTCAAAATTGAACCTTAGATCAGTGGAAACAGGTGCTGTGGAGCGGGGAATCAAGGTTCAATCTCTACCACTTGAATGCCAGAGTCTGGGTTTGGCGTATACCAGGCGAAAGACTTGTCAGAATGCATTGTGCCTACAGTAAAGTTTCTCGGAGTAGGAACTATGGTCTGCCGATTTTTCTCGTGGTACGGACCGGGACCCTTGATCCCAGTCCATGTTAAGCTAAAAACTGACTTCTACTGCACTTTTCTCGACAACAATGTACTTTCTAAATTAAGGTAATTTTACTTCCATGATGACAACGTCATTTGCCATGTTGCTAGGTCCAGTAGGAATTGATGTGACCACAATAGGGGTGGGGAGAGAGACCATCTAGAATGGCCTTCATAGGATCCATCATAGAAAATCTCTGGGACGAGTTGGGTCGTTGAATTAAGGGGTGCATTAACCTTTCAAAATCGGCGAAAGAACTTACATGTCTTTTAGAAGTCGAGTTGAAGAGAATATTATTGTCCATCATCCAAAAACTTGAGGAAAGTATGCCCAGGAGTGTCAAGGCTGGAATTACCTCAGCTGGAAAATCTTCCATTTAATGAATATGAATAAATTGTGTTTACCTCTTTTATCACATGTGTCTAATTACTTATTGGTGGACAGTGTAATTAAAACATCCCAATGGATTACTCTTGAGGCAGACTTGTTTTAATATGCGATGCTTAGGTGAATGAGATCGGCGTGAAATTTCATTTTGGTTCGAACACCTTCAACCAAGAATTTATCCCTTTAACCACTACCGACATTATAGAATCATAAGTCCATTAATGTCCTACGAAATACGTAACGTATTCTTAAACAAATAATTTATTTTATATTTAGATTTCAATACACTATCGGTAAAATTTCTCTTATTAGCGCCTTTTTAAGTAGCTCAAAACTGAAAATTGTCTTTATTCAGGAAATAAGTGCTTAATACTTTGGTAACTTCTAACAAAAAAAAAAGAAGTAAATTTTTTAACATTAATTAAGATTAGTTGGTAGGCCCTATACCGACAATGTTAAATTGAGCCATTTTAAGAACTTGTTCCTCAGAAATCGTTAAACATAAAAACTTCAAATTTTGGCTGTATAATAATTAGGCATTTTTATTTAAACAATGGTAAAATGTTTCAAATATATTGTTTACTTTTTTCAAAAAAATTCATCGTAAAAGTATCGCTTAGAAATTTGTGAAAATTGTCATTTTTTTTACGATAACCGCTTCTGAGCAAAATATTTTAGGAAAATCTCCAAGAAAAAAGCTCCATTATATATATGTTAGACATTTAAAAAAGTCGGATCTCCAAATTTTTATGATCTCCTTGTGTTGTTTTTCCAATCCCGTTCCATGATCTCAATGAAAGTAAGCACACCGATTCGAACCCGATCTTTTTGAGTTTCATGATTTGTGGTTGGCAGCAACTACCATGCAAATCGAGCGAGTATTTAAACTCGGCTCATGTTAGTTTTTCAGAAAAGGAAGAAGAAACAGAAATATAAGAAGTGTGTGAGTGGTTTCTCTCTTAGAGGGTGAGAACGGCTGGTTGGCAATGCAACTGCAGGTTGCATCACCATTTTAGATTAGAAATTAATTTTACAATATTAGAAGACGGTTCGAATAATATCGGATGTCTCTGGTAATGTTGATTTTTGAATTTATTTTTTTATCGCTCCAGTAACGAGCAAAGTGACTTTATGATTGATTATTAAAGGCCAATTTTAAGAAACTGTTTTTCGTCTTCATGCCTCCTCGACACATAAATTTCACTGCTAGCTTTGCAAAATTTAAATTAGTTTACCAATAAGTGTAACAAATTTGGTTATGGGCCCAGTCCATGTACTGTGTCGAGGCAGGCTAAGAAGTTGAACCAGGTCATGAACTTTGTCTATTTAAATACTGTTCCAGTCTAGAACTATTTTTTATGAACTCTGTTGTTAGTACGCTAAATCGAGTAACAGGTATGGAGTTTAACAACCAGATATCAGTGTTGACTCCAAATAACTGGAACACGTGGAAGCATGATATGCAAGTACTCTTAATGCATTATGGTTGCTGGCAGTTTATAATACAGAGCAACCTGATGAAGAGGCAACATACAAGGAAAAATTAGATCTACAACTTCAACAACTATTTACTGAAAATAACAAGTGTTGAGTGTTTTCTGATTTATCCGTTTAATGCTCCCCCCTATTATATTTACTAAAAATAACGAAAGAATCGTAACTCCTCTTACACCCACTTTTAATAATACATTAATCAAATATAAATAGAAGTAATCTTTCACTCAGAGTGACAATTTATAAGCTATTACAACACTTTTATGAGAGCAGCAATTTCTTTGTTTTCATTTAATTCATCGAAAACTGAATGGAAAAATACCCTTTTCAAGTAAAGGGTATGTGCGGAAATTCAGCCTTAATAAAAGGGATTTGAAAACAATTTCTGCGCGAGAAATCAATATCTGAATTGAGCAGCTGTAACAGAAAGAGTTCTTTAACATCTGGGTTTCTCTTTGGAATACTCAGATAGAGAAAGAGAAAAAAATAGAATTAAAGGTTATGAATAAGGTTATACCCGGGTATTTTTCATAAAAATCGAGTTACAGTTTACTTAAGAAAATTTCGAGTATTTTATATAAAATTACAAGTGATACATTTGTGCAAAGATAATTCAAACCTTAATATTTTCTTAGATAAAATGAATCTAAAATAGTAACTCAAAATAAGTAACTAAATTTAGAAAATAATCTTCAAAACAAAAATAAGTTGTTTGTGATATTATCGTAATAAGAAGTTTATCTTTACTAGTAAAATTTAATGAATTTAAAAAAAAATAATAGGAAAATTTAAGATCGGTTATTTAAATTTTCAAAATGTATAATGAAGTAATATTTATATAAGTAAAAATTAACGTAAAATTATATAGAAGAAAGCAAATATTTTTTTATGTGTAGCTAATGCTTTTGTGCTTCTTATAATAATACGGCTGGATAATTTTGAGTGTAAATGTGCTGCCCCTATTTTTAATATATATATATCTCCTAATGTTGTTCTTTCCTTTCCTCTTGATACGTAGTATGACAAACTACAGGTGAAGGTTGGCTAGCCCTAAAACTTGTTTAAACCTGCAATCCTGGTTAATAAGGCAAGGAGTTTGTTATTGTACTACTGTTCCTATTTCTTCCTATTTAGTATAGTTATCTTAGGTTCTATAGCTATTTGTGTATTTATATATTTTGGATTATATATATATATATATATATATACATTAAAACTTAATTACCTTTCGCGATATTCTTAAGACATATCTACATTGTCACACCGTCCAGAGTTTCACATTTCCCCTGCTTTCTTTTTCAAGTCGATCGCCATTTGAGGAATTCAGAAGATATCATAGAAAAAAAATTCTTCCAATTCTTGAATGAAATCATTAGTGTTGTTAAATCTCCGACACAGTGATGTTTTTTTGGGAGGGAAAAATAATAAGAAAAAGTCGCTTCGGGCGAAATAGGATGAATAAAACGAATGTATCAAAATTTCAAAGCACATCGTTATGATTCTTCAACTACACCTGCTACATGTGTGAAATGTGCGTTGTGTTGGCAAGAAGATGGATGTCTTTGGTAATCGTATTCTTCACCGTTTCTTTATCAGAACTTCACGAAATTTATTTCTTCATTAGTTTACGGTAATAGGCACCAGTGATTGTCTGATCCTTACCCAGATAGTTTGTTCACATGACACTACGGCAATCACAAAAAAAAAAAAAAAAGAAGAAAAAAACATAACTCTCACTGAAAAAATTTGGATTTTAGACCTCTTCAAGCTTGGCTGCTAACTCTTTGTAATTTCTTTGAATTCTGGATCATATTAATAGATCTGATATTGATCCATAGCTATCAAATGAGCAAAAAAATATCTCTGTCTTGCTCCAATTGATTCAACCAGATGGCACCGTATTTAGACTTGCGTTCTCTTCTTTTCACATGAGTAGCTTTTCTCGAATAATTTTCCACACACTATATGGTCTAATACAGGGGTGGGCATTAAGACGATTGCGATCGACTGGTGGACATCCAAGACATTTTAGGCTGACCAATTTTACTATTACTTAAGACGTGCTTACAAAAAAAACGTATTTGTAGAACACCGATGCCAACTAATCTGGAGACTAGGTGGACCACAGCACCTTGAAAAAGTTAGAAGTAGCCCGTACAGAGGAAACGCCTGCCCACCTTTGGTCTAATACCACAAAGTCCACCAATTTCTTTCTTGTGGAAGCGTTGTCTATGAGGGATAGTTAGTTTTCAACTTGGATCGTAAAGAAGGGAGTTCGGCTAGTCTAAAATTTATTTTCTGTCTCACAAGAGAGCCATTTAGGGGGGGATCATGTCCATGAACAACTTTTACCACATAACAAATTTGGTGAGCACTGAAATCATTCAAATGAATGCATTTAATCAATTTATGAAGCACTATGTTTTCGCCAATGTGTGTTACTTCCATTTATGGTTTTCTGAAACCAAAAAAAAACAACACAGAATTGATGTAACTGTAAATTACAATATTATATACACAAGGATCAATTAAAATATAGAATTAAATTACATTTTGTTATTATCTGAAATATTTCTTGCTAGTAATTATATTATATAAGTTGGCATATATGTTTGTGTACCAGTGAGTATTTGTACCTAAATAAGCAATCTTTAAATAACGAATTTAATTATAAATGTTAGAATTGAAAGTAACTTAAATAATCTGCAGTGTTAAAGGAAAATCAATTTTCAATTTCATTATTATTTTAGGAAAATGAGAACAAAAAATTCTGTTGAGATTGTAAAAAATTGGTTTGGGTTCTTTTTGAGTAAATTTGAAGTAAATATTCAGTAAAAAATATACCTAAATAAAAGAGGACAAATTAGCATTTTGATTTTGCCAGCAACTGCTTAAATTTAAATAATTGATTTTGATATGATAAAAATCTACTTTAGAGCATAACATTTGATATTCCTCTTTTTGTGTGTGATTGAAAGTTGAAATTTAATATGATTTTATAGAAAAAAAGACAGAACAAAAATGTAGTATACAATTATTTTTGCATTCGTTGACTTTTGTTCAATTTTTTAAAAATATCATATATCATACTTATTTTTATGAATAAAATATTCCATTATAAACACATTTTTTAGATTAAATATGATATCTTTTCTTCAGGAAAAGATTAAACTCGAAATTCTATGAGTATATTTTATGATGAGAAACAAAGTAAATATATATATATATATATATATATATATATTTACGGAAAGGAAGAAATTAATATAATACTATTTTTTTTTCCATTTTCCATTTGGATTTAACGAAATGCTAAAACTCATTAAATTTTACTGAATTAGGTTACAATCTTAGAAATAAAAAATATATTTCATATATTTTTAATCTTTATAATTTTTAAATATTTACTTAGAACGTAAAAGTACATTTGTTTCATCAAATGCTGTAGGAATTTGAATTTTCCCTTTTAAGCACATGCAATACAAAAATTCATTCATTCATTCATGCATATACATTTTTTAAATATAGTTAAATTTAAATAGTTAATAATTTAAGCACATATAATAAAAAAAATTCATTCATCCATATACTTTTTTAAATATAGTTATATTAAAATAGTTAATAATCTCTCTTTTAAAAAATTTCAATAGCTGCTTAGTGTATTGAGTGTTACAAATTTAAATTCCAAGAAGGGAGCTGAAAACGTTATAAATATTAACACACACACACACACACACACATAAATATGTATGTATATATATATATATATATATATATATATATGGGGAGGCATTTCGTATATATATATATGTGTGTGTGAGCATTTCGTATATATATATATACGAGAAATGCCCATCCACATTTAATTTAACACATTTTTTGTAACTGTACACAGACAAAATATTTTTCATTATTAGGTTCGGCTTTGAGAATTATTTGAATAAATTTAACATTTTAAAATATATTTAACACTAGATTGTCCAAGAAAATCATGTTGACTGCTTTTTAATTTCAATTAGAAAAATAATTGCGTATATAATACGCAATATCTTAAAACTTTTTTGAACATATTTTTTTCCAAGTTAAGTAATTTTTTTTCTAGTTAATATTTATTAATAATGTTAACTAGTTATATGAATGTAAATAAAATTAAAAAAATATTAAAAGTTAATTATAAACAAATTTCCTTACACATTAATCACTGTTTAACTATGCAGTTATTTTGACTGCTTTGGGGCAATATAGGTATGTACTAAATTTCAGTCTTTCTAGGGTTAAGAGATATAGCTATGTTTTTCCTCTTTTCAATCTTAAGTTATTATTTTTCAAAAAATGTTTTAAAGTTTTCAAAAATAATATTATTTGTTGCGATACTACGGGCTTATATTATTTAAAACATACTTGCCGATGTCATTTGCATCATTTATGGAACGAATAAAGGGAGAAAAAAACAACATAAGAATAAAAGTTTTGGCTGCAAAAGCACCTGAAAATTTGAAAAAAAATTATCTATGTTGAGTGAACATATGTATGAAGATGTCGCTAAAATGAAGACATCTTTCTCAACTCTATAAGAAAGCTTCATCGATCGTTGATATCTAGGATTTGATAGCGACAATCTCTTGCAGTAGATCCGGTACTGCAAATATGATCGGTGATCGTTGATTGCTGTTTTATATGTACATGGTTGGAAACTTATTCATTATTCATGACTGTTTGAAGAAACATCCTCTCATGTTCGGCCGGAGTTTGTATGGATAATATTATCGTAAGTGATCGAAAACTTACCATGCAAGTAAATTCATTTTTTTGCAGTAGTTATTAAGTACTCATTTTAGAAATGCTAGTGAAAATTATTGTAGGAATGGGGATTTTTAATGGTCTTAGATATAAAGACTGTATTTTTATATTACTATTTTATACTTAATGGAAGAAAAAGAAACATAAATAGCAAGACAAAGTATTTCAGTTTGTGTGTGGGATAGTGAACAAACCAAATGAAACTATTTTCTCTTTCAAAATATGTGTGTGTGTGTGTGTGTTTTCTCAGTACTTTATTATGACGTTTTAAAATAATTCAAAAATACATTTGATTTTTTTTTAAATTATAAAAACACATTGAAACTAAAGATTTCTTTTCATTATCAAGCTGTTTTATTTCTGGATTTGTTGCGACACAGTCTTTTTACTAACTTAATCAGATGTCTATCTAGATACATTCACTTATTCAAATAAGTGAAATAATGTTTACAAGTGTTTCTGTTTGTTTGTTTGTCTTTAGAATAGTTCTATTGGACTTTTTAATTAGAAAATTCACAGAAAGATTCTTATTTGTAAAAAAAAATTAACATTCAACAGATATGAACTGCATGGCAGGAAAAAAGAAGGCATGTAACAACGATTTTCAAATTGATCCGTTAATAATAAAAATGAACAAGGCTTCTGTGAATTCTTACAACAAAGATGGGAAAAATGATAAAAGTTCGAAAGAACAATAATATTTTTCGCTTGAAACATAATGAAATCCAATCATATTGGTTGAAAGGGAGAATGTTATTTATCTACGTTGATCCCTTATTAGAGGAAAAACGTTCTGACTGAAGTAGCAAATATGGCATGACACAATGCCATTTTCACTCAAGAAGTAATTAAAAGAATTCCGAGAAGTGGAATACGTGATATTTTAGTGAAAAATTGTGTCATTCTAAACATAAAAATTAAAATAAACCCTCAGGTGACGTTTTGATCTTCTCGACTCATACATTCAACAATAACTGCTATGATGCACACAGGAGTATATAAGATAACTTGTTTCACACTCTAAAAGAATTTCAGCTGTTTCAAGTTTAGGGTAAACAACTTTAAATCTACATCTAAATTTTCCAGATGTTTTTAAACACTCTGTATATTAACTTGGGAAAAGAAACAAACTAATGGCGACCTTTAAAAGCAATGGAATTTGTTGTTTAATTACAATATATCTGCAGTAGTTATAATTTAATAAGGCACATGAAGTTTAAGATAAGATAAATACGCTTAAAATTTATTGGTAACCTCTTTCAGTGGATATTGTTTTAAAAAGAAAAATATTTTCCGACAATAATTCATGTTTGATATTTTGAGGCAAGAACTGTAGAGGGTGTGTTAAAAGTTATTATCCAAATAGTCATTAGTATTTTCCTTTTCAATATTGTTCGTGTACATTTTATGATAACAGTTATCAAATATTATCATCCTAGAAAGAAATAAAACCAATTTTAAAGCAGACAATCCAATTATTATGTGTGCTGAAGGAGCATTACAAATAATTTTTAAAAATATAAATCTGATAAACCTGTATCTGAAATTACTTCGGCACTTTTTTGCCTCCAAGAATTGATTCAAAAAATACATTCTCACACAGTGTGAATAATTAAATAAAGTAAATCAATAGTAATAGATTGACTATTTAAAACAATTAACTATGTTTCAGGAAAGTACAAATCCCAAAATCTCATTGTTGATTATATCAAAAATTAAATATAATTGTCAATCAAAGGGGCACCCACTTAATGGGCGCTAGCTTAAAAGAGTTTAGGTTTTGAAGTAAATACAACTATTTTTTCAAATAAACTCTGTATTAGTATTAAAAAAAGCCTTGACCATTCTGAATATCACGAAGACAATTAGTGCCGTTTTCAGTCTATTTGAATATACATATGTACACACTCATATGCGCGCGCGCACACACACATATATGTGTAAACGATTTCTTGAAAGATAAAGTATACTACTTTAAAACAATTACATGGATTTTGTGTTCTATTCCTGTTTAATATTTCATATCTTATCTCTTCCATCCGTAAAATTTGTTCACGTTTTATTATATCCGAGGTCTCACAAACTTTTGAAAAAGTAAAGAAAAAAAAATCTAGAATAATATCACAAAAAGGGGAAATAAATAGTTTTGATGGTGCCAAGTTCCCTTAAAAGATCGGATTCAAAGGAAGATAACAGATGACCATAGCAGATGGAAGATGACAGTTTCTATGATCCAAGAAAGGAGGGGGTATAAAATATATAGCACAGGCATTTTCTGAGTCTTAAAAAGTTGTACGGGTCAAAGTTAAAATTCTTGTAAATGGTGCGCATTGTATAGGAAACTGGAATTAATTCTCTCTCTTTGGGGATTACACCACATGTTCGCAAAACTACCTAAATAGATCTATGAGTTAAAGGATATTTTACACTAACTCCGAAAAGAATTTAAGTAAAAGAATGGCAGCAAGGCGAAAGGTTAAGATTTCCACTCCATTGAAGAACAATGGGGTGAACTGAAAGGTGGATAAAATAAAAAAAGTGAGGGTAGGGCTTAGGAGCTGTAACAATTGAGTGAGCTGCAAAGTACACAAAAAGAAAAGAGGTACTCTCTCTCTCTTTTTAGGAGTGGCCTCTGAATTAACGAACTTCTGCTCCAGTCAATATTTGGTTAATATATTCGGTAGAGTCAAAGCCTTAATTGCACTTGCATTTTATAAAAAGTATGAAACGATTGGTACAAGTTTTATTTGTATAAAAATACCACTCCGAAGAATGGTGCTATATATGGAAATTTATTTCGTTTCCTTGATCTGGCTTTAATTTTTGTATTACACATATCAAATTCTTTCCATGACTATTTATTAATTATTTAATAAATTATTATGATTTAAAATGCTTTAAAAGGGGAGAATACATAATAAACAAGTAATATTTTGACTACAATAGAAATGGCATATACAATCTAGCTATAGTCCCCTTTTGGGAGGAGTTGTTTTAAACATGAAATATAGTATTGTTATGTGCAAGAGAGATATTTTTTGATAATATTTCATATTCATGGCTTAATACACTAGCTTATTTCTGTAAAATTCAATACAATTACGTGTACTGCTTGTAAAATACGTATGCCTGAATTTAGTTTAATCACTTCTTTCAACGATTTGATTCTTGTGATTAGATGAAAGGCCATACTCATTAGGGAAAAATGCTTAATTAGAAAGCATACGTTAGCTGCGTTGGCAATAGATTAGCTAAAACATTGCGAAGTGTTTTTATTTTATGCATTATAGCAACTAAATTTTAACTTGAGTAGAAGAACATTAATATTTTATGTGCACTCTGTAGCTAAGTATTTAAGAAATATGTCCGAAGTTTAAAAACAAATTGTCAAATCCACTTTGCTTATCTTTTTACATTCAAAACTGCATTGAATTTTGAGTGCATTCTGGACAATCTTTTAATGAGTCAAATTTGATGAAATTTCATTTACAAGAAACCCAGCAACTTGTTGCTTGTTAAAAAAATATTGTATTTGTAAAAATATATATATAATTACACTGTTCTCTCTTTATATATATACATATATTAATATTTTTCAAAAACTAACTATCCGACAGAATTGACAAATTTTGTGTATAACTTTGCATATTATTCAAATAAATTTAATTATTTTTAAAAGAACTAATTTAATTAATCGTTTGATCTATGAATCCTTTAAATTTTAAACATGTTTAATTCAACTTTCTGACTCTTTGACGTATACACACAATTTCCTTAAAATATACACGTCTTCATTTAAAGAAATTTCTTAGGCAATACGACTGAATCACTATCCCTTTCAACCTTTAAAATGCTTATTTAACATATTCTGCAGACGTCCTTAATGATGATAGAATTTGTCACTTGTTGAGTGATAATTAACAAACCTAGACATTTGAACCTTTTAAAGGTAAAGTAATTTAAATCTGTCTAAATGAATTAAGAAATTCCGAATGAGACACCTAAAACACTTGTTTAAATCATTTAAACCATTAACGTGTTTAAATTTACACATTTTGCAAATTATTTGGTGCAATTTGTAATTCCCCTATAATGGGTTTTGAACAAAATTAAAATTTTGTATGAACTATAAGTTATTCTCCAATCGATAATACAACAATAAAAAAACTGTTGAGCATAGATATAAAGTTTAGACAAGTAAGGGAGGAATAAAAATTAAAAAAAAACATTCATTACATAACAAAAGTGAAAGAATTTGGTATGAGTTAACATCATGAGCAGATCATAATTCTTATCTACAATTGACAAAGTGGACAAATGAGAAAGTATCTAAATCACATAACTGCCGTGCCCTACCATGGAGGAAAATCTAACATAATTCAATTCCTACTATTAGCTCACACTCTCTCTATACATTTATTTATTTATTTATCTTCGTGGAATTATCAACCGTTAATAAAACACATTTTAAAGGGCTCAATTGAGCTGAAATGTTTTATACATGATTATTTTGGATGACAATACAGTAATTTAATTATGATTAATAAAAATTAATTGATTAAAACTAATTATTTAAAGAATTACAAATACAGCCACGTTGGCGTCATTTTTGACGACTTGTGTGTCAAAACTTGAAAAGTTTTTTTTTCTCACGCTATAAAGCATTCAGTTGAACTGAAATTTGATATGCACGATTGTTTTGGATTACAATACGATACTTTAATGATAATTAATAAAAATTAATTACCACTTAATGTTGTGATTCTGTCCTATGTATATACATATTTATATTAATTGTAACTATTTAATAAAAAGTAGCTAAATAAAATTTTTCTTTGTTGATCTAAGCAGGAATTGACTTATTTTGTTTTCATATTACTTGTTTTTTATATTTAGCGCATAGCAACTTCTGTTATTTTCAACGACATGTCATTACCTAAATCAAGACTAAAAAAATGATTTTAATTAATTATTCTGCCGGCCAATCTGCTAGATAGGTGGGGTAGTTGGTTAGGCGCTACCCTTTAACGCTTTATTTTTCGGGTTCGACTTCGGTTCAAGTCGGTGGATATTCATGATGCAAAACATCAACAGCTTCCATGTCGTATGATTATGCGGCATGTTAAAGATCCCTAGTGCTTGTTTGGCTTGGATGCTCTCGGCAAAATTGAAAAACCTTGTCCAATTCCGCTTCGACAGAGCTCATGTGCCTCCCTCTGGGGAGTAAATTGAGCCTCAAAATTTCATCGATGCAATTGGTATCCATCTATTTGAGGCTTAAAATTTAAACAAAAGATACCAACTCCGGGAAATACATGAGGCCTGCAAAGGTAATTACCGATCCACAGCCCCACTAAAAAATTAATTATTCTTTTCAAGAAACCTGCGGTCACAAAATAGAAAAACAAATGTGAAAAAAATATTTTTATTTATTTTTAAAATGCATTTAAAGATATCAAAAGGTGATATTGTAGATATATGCGGATGGGCATAAAACAATTGTATATTTCTTGAAAAAAAAAAAGCCTAATAAATTATCTTACTTCTAATTTAGCAAGCCAAAAAATGTTTATTTTCAATTTTGTTCTGATATTTTAATGGAACTGAAATTTTAAAAACAAAATTTTTTCGGAAGAAATGAAATTAGCCAATTATTTATTTCAGCTTCTAAACTATTCGTTTTTAAAGCAAATCAAGACATATTTAAGATAAGTATTGCTGGTTACATGTTTCGAAGGACAAGGCTGGATTTCTTTTATTCATTTTTTTTTCAATTGATGAAAATGTATCATATATATATATATATATATATATCTATAGCCCGCTAGGAAGAATAAGTAGATCATTCGATGAACAGCCTTAATTCATCTTTGGGCTAAATATAGTTTATTTATGTTACATAGACACTCTATACAGTAAGTTCTTTACAGTTCTGGGATATATATATATAGAGAGAGAGAGAGACAGAAACAACATTGGGTGAAATTTCCGCATGATGGTGCCCACCAGAGTTTCAGCAGCCTAATTGACTCATTTTACCAGTTTCCCACCGGTGGGAAGTCGTGCAAGTACTCTGGTGGGTCCATCTAGCAGTTATGACGAAAATAAATTATACTAAATGTAACCATTGGTTACATCTCTATATAAAAATGTTTTTCATAATGCTGTAATAAATTTATTAATACGTAAGGTTTAGTTAACCCTTTATCTACCGCATTGTGATTAACTGCAGTTTTTGAAGTGATAACTTCTATTGGCACGATTTGCATGAGAGTGAACTTGAATGAACGTCACGCGCAGGAATGTTACGCTGATTCGGCCCTTTTCGTCTTCAGTCGGATATACTCACCCTTAAAATGGAAAGGAGGGACGTTTCCCCCACCACTCTGAAACCGGTAGTTTGTACCCCCACCAATAAAAGTAAAAAGTAAAGTTCCTAGCTTCGATCTAAGTACGGCTCCCCTCTCCTCACATCTTTCTAGCTCAGGGGTAGCCAACCCAAATAACCTCGTGGGCTGCTTCGGAAAAACTTTAAAATACGAATATACTATATATATGTATATATATATATATATATATATATATATATATATATATATATATATATATATATATATATATATGGGAGACAACAAGGGGTCCAAGACTTTTGTCTTTTTCACATTTATTTTAAAATTAAACAAAAATTAATTAAAAAGGTAGCTATTCTAACAGATAAGTTTGACGATGATAAGCAGAAGGTAACGCCTGCTCCGCACCTCTGTCGTTCTCTCTCGCTTTTCTCTAATGTTTTGAAAGTCCACAGGTTTCAGTTCTCATTAGCTGCGCCTGCGCGCGAAGACTGCTTGGCTTTGGCTGCCACAATCGGCCAGCCTGACTGTACGCTGTCCGCAGCGGTACGTCCCTTTTTTCCTTTTTCATCGAGACCAGAGGAGAATCTGAAACATACAAAAAAACGGAACAGACAAGGACTATACGACAAATACATAGAGATTTAAAATATCATAATTCTGCTGAACTGGACAGTTTCTCCATCATGTGAAGGCACCTCTTCGACATCCGGAAGGTTCAATAGGAAAACGTGTTTCACAGGCATGAGAACGTCTTTTTAATGAGTTCTTTGGTTGAACGCATCGATATTTTCCTCTCTAGAGTTCTGGACGTCTGTTCAAAACGATCTCTCTTTTTCCTCCGTTTCCACTGCCAGGGCTCAAAGATCCTTCGGAGCAACACAAACCGTCTATAATTACGTTCCATAGGGGAAGGGGTTGGTGAGCGGGAGATGAATTCCACGGAACTCGTTTTCATGGTACCAATGACTTTCTTACACAATACTATATCAGAACATTTTTCTCTTACAGTACTCAATTTTAACTTAGTACTCTTAACTTTATTACATTTATAATCCTTAATTAGAGAACTCGAATCATTTCTAGTATTAAAGTTTTTAACATGTGGCAAATCATAACTAGAGTTTTTTACCACACTTGAAACAGAAACATTTGAAACAGAAACAACCCCTAAAGAGGATTCACTTTCATTCAAAAAAACATCGCTCTTTGCGTGGCCTAGTTTCTTTATTTCAGAATATACACTGGGATGCATAATAAATTCTTCGGTCAAGGTCGGTGATATTGGCGTTCGAACACTTAGACCGGGAGAGTGTTGATCAAGAGAAAAAAATATTTATGGGTTTAACTTCTACCATTCGCTGTTCGCCAAAACATGAACTTAATGTTATTATTTCTTCGAAAAGTTGTTTGCACTCTAATTAGTGAGGAATTTAAAACTGGTATCTGGCAACCTGAATCGATCAAGGCTGTTACGGGCTGATTTTCTACAAAAATGCTTACATATTGAAGATATGCGAACTCAACGCTATTTTGTTTTTCGCTCTCGACATTCAAAGTATTCACGTTTATTCTATTATGGATGTGGGATTCTTTAAGCTTAAAACGCTTCTCACAGTCTCTTGCGTAATGAGATGAATCACCGCATATATATAAAGCAATTTTTATTTTCTCTTTCAAGATTTTGGGGATAGTTCTCTTTAATCTCTGGTTTAAAGTTTCGTGATCTATTTTTAAAGGGGTCTTGGGTATATCCATAAGTAATAGGAATTTCTTTACGTGATCCGCCTCTAGATGAAATATAAATATCGCACTCTTTAGCTAAATCAATAGGCCTAAACCAATCTTCTGCTTCTCGAATGCCAATATGAGTTGCAGTTTCCTTATTTAAAGTTTCAAATAATTTATCAGAAATTATAAGATCACATAGAGATTCAAAGGAATTAACTTTTTCTTAACGAACAATAATATTGGAAGTTTGCCGTCAATCTTGCAGCAAATTGGATGTATGTCTCGCCTGATGATTTTACAGCATTTTTAAATGAGTTTAAACACACGCGAGGGGTTAATTGGAATTCTCTGAGTACTATAGATTTTAGTTTTTTTCATAGTCATTTAATTCCTCTTCTTTAATATACAATAAGACGTTATGAGCTCTTTCGCCCAGAAGATTTATTAAAATTTCAGATTTATATTCGTCATTTATTTTCTTGGTTAAAAATGCGCGTTCTAATGATTGGAAGAACAGATTAAAATTTTCAGATCTGGTGGGAACAGGAAGAGATAAAGTTCTAATACTTTTTATCATATTTTCTATGTTAGTTTCGAACTGTTTCTCTTCGACTTTAGCTGCAGGATTTAAACTTAATGCTTCATTTTTAGCCGTTTGAAGTTCGACTTCTTTTTCTAATTTTGCTAACTGTAGTTTAGCAAGTTCAATTTTCTGTTTTTCTAAATCCCTTTCGTTTCGCGATACCCTCTCATCTATACAGTTTTTAATTAAAGTTTTAACGAAATCTGGATCACTTTCAAATGTACTACTGTTCTCAATTTTGATCTTTAGTTTAGCTATGGTGTCCGTACTCTCCACAGTACCGTCTAGATCCTCAACAACTCTTATGAGATCCTCTTTAAGAGCGTTTTTATACATTTTAGAAAAAATATGGAAAGATCCTACCTTTTTTTTTTCTAGCTCCCTTGTTGCTCGCACTTACGATGTATCCAATAATTGAAGAAAAACGTTGATTCCACTGATTTCACCTCTTCGCAGGTTATCAATAGTTCTTGTAATTATTATTAGGACACCTCTTCGCAGGTGTTTCGTCGATGATAGTTCCAACCTCTACACAGCTCTACACAGGCGGAATTTTCGTTGATAGTTCCAACCTCTACACAGGCGGAATTTTCCCGCTGGATTCAAATGAAGAATGCAACCTCTACACAGGTTGAACGAAGTTTCCAAAAATGGCGGCGCGTCTCCTCCACGGACAGCTTTTTTTTTTCACTGTCCAAACTTTGATCAAAATCGAAATTTTTTCGATCCCGGTCGCTACACAGGCGGAGTATTCATGCTGAGTTCAAAACTCTACACAGGTTCAACGAAGTTTCCAAAAAATGGCGGAGCGTCTCCTTCACGGACGCTTTTGTTCATTGTCCAGACTTTGGTTCAAAATCGAAATTTTTTCGATCCCGGCCGAGCCCCCATAATTTGTGGGAGACAACAAGGGGTCAAAGACTTTTGTCTTTTTCACATTTATTTTAAAAATTAAACAAAAATTAATTAAAAGGTAGCTATTCTAACAGATAAGTTTGACGATGATAAGCAGAAGGTAACATCTGCTCGCGCACCTCTGTCGTTCTCTCTCGCTTTTCTCTAATGTTTTAAAGTCCACAGGTTTCAGTTCTCATTAGCTGCGCCTGCGCGCGAAGACTGCTTGGCTTTGGCTGCCATATATATATATGTATATATATATATATATATATATATATATATATATATATATGTACACTGTACACTGGACAATTGCTAAGGACGGATCACAAATTGCTATGTAGCATAACATTTTAAGCGAGACATGAGGCCTAGTAGGATAAAATATAGTTGCCACACTGTTCAGACATTAGAATAAAGAATATTTATTATTCTGGAAAGTACAAAAGCTGTGAAACATCTGAAAGAAAAAAAAAAAATGTTCTTTTGATCTGCGTACGGAGAAATGGAACAATGCATCTAAAAGTCTGCAGGCACCTTAAAGAAAGGTATCACTACGGGATATGTCCACCGTGGAGTGTGATGCAACATTCCACACGTCGTACCATACTTTGCACAACATTATCCAGCAGCTGTTGAGGCAATTTATCCCATTCCTCTGTGAGTGCACGGATGAGGGTGTTCTTGTTTCTCGGAGGATAGTTTCGACCAGCAACTTGCCTCCCCAAAGCATCCCACACATTTTTAATGGGGTTTAGATCTGGAGAACGCGCTGGCCATACGAGACGTTGAATACCTTCGCTGTCTAGACAATCCTGAACAGCGAGTGTTCGATGACATGTTGCGTTGTCGTCCATAAAAACAAATTTATCACCGACAGCACCACGGAAAAGACGAACATGAGGAAGTAGAACTTCCTCAATGTATCGTTGGCCCGTCATAGTCCCGCAACCACATGTAGGCGCGTGTGGCCATTGATCATGATGCCGGCCTACACCATGATACTGCATGTCGGATATCGGTCCTTTTCCTGGATATTTTCTGGACGATAAGCAGTACCACTCTCGCGCCAGATCAGTTGGCGTCTACAATCCAAAGACAGACTGAACCTACTCTCACCTGAGAATAGTACGCATGCCCAGTCTTGTTCAGTCCAATTGTGATGCTCACGACACCATTGCAAACGGGTAGTACGGTGCTGTCTGTTCAATGGGACACACACAACAGGTCTGCGTGCGTATAGTCCTCCTCCCCTCAAACGTCTGGCAACAGTTTTCGGAGATCTGCTTTCCTGAGGCAGCAAGAAACTGATTTGCCACCTGCAGAGCTGTGGTGCGTCTGTTCCTTTTTGCTGATAGGACGATATATCTGTCTTCTGCAGGCGTCGTACTTCTAACACGACCTCCCCCGTGCCGTCTACTACACATTCCAGTAGTTTTAAATGACTTCCACAGCCGTGAAACAACGCTGTGAGCGATGTCGAACTCCCTGGCAACATCTGTTATTTTTCGCCCTTCTTCGATCTTTCCAATAATTCGGACACGCATAAAATCATCTATGTGATGTCGGGAAGACATGCCAAAAATTTTAAGTTCGTCTATTAAATCTTTCCTGTAAAACTTTGACTTGAAACAACAACTGTCCACACTCGTCAAAACCTTTAAAGCTCTTATGAACGCTATCACGTGATGAACTGACGTGGCAAAAAATTTTGCATACTCATACTTCTTCTTACTAATATCCCGCACTTATTCTAATTTTCCACATTTTGCTTCCTTTCATTTTGTGGTTGCTATGGATGATAGTGTTATCCGACCTTAGCAATTGTCCAGCAGTGTATTTTTTCGGAACAAAAATGACAATCTTCGCAATCAACTGAAAACGTCGTCAGCTGAAAATGCTATTTTCGATACAAAACTATTCGCCTTACCCATTAAAGTATTCATCATAGAATCCGTGCTGCCATATATCTCAGAATAGTGGATTTTAAAGAATATTTCTGTTAAGTATCGTCAGAGTATTCGAAAAAATGATTATTCTATGTAATTTTAAAGTGAGTGGTACTTTAAAGTACCGTCGGTAGATAAAGGGTTAATAAAAGCAACTATCTTTTCAACAGAATGGAGCATAACCACAGTTTAGAGAAATTCGCATTTATGGTGGTGGGGAGTCTTTGCATGAATGTTCCAAAATAAAAATTGTATACTGCATTTGATTTGCTCTTTTAAAATTTGAGCAATAAGTTTGAACAGTTGTATAATTTGTACAGCAGGAGGACAAGGGGTACCCTGCCCCTAGTTTAAATAAATTATTTTAATCATTTCAAAATATGCTAAAATACAAATAACAGGTATTGATAAAGATAAAATTGATAATAACTAAGTAAAATTGATAAGTAATTTTAGTGATAAATGCCAATATATAAAGAAAACTGTAATTAATATCTAAAATACTGAACACAAAAAATAATATTTGTGGCTGTGAAAATTTTAATATTACATTCTAGGTAGTAACAGCACAATCATGTTCTGAGAATAAGAATTGTTTACGTGTTTCTAAATAAGTAATAACGCAATAAAATGAACTCTTCTATATGCAAACACTATCTACTGGGAGAAGACGTAAAAGAGACTGCAGAAAAGGATTTCTTCGTAATACCAGGAAACCTCACACAAAATTCTTCTGTAATTTCCAGTTACTCTCAATTTTTTTACTGTGCGATAAAAAAATACCATTCCGAGAAACGTCTTGAATCAACAAATGATCTTATTTCTTTACTTAATAAAATTATATTGAATAAACTATTAATTTACATAAAAGGGGAAAAATTCTTGTTGGGATAATAAAGGAGATATCCGTATTTTTTAAGTAAAATAGTACAGGTTTTTTATTAATCTTCTTGTAGAGTTATGTACTGCATCTCATTTACTTTTGAATCGTGTTTTATTTTTTATGACAGGTGCTTAATAAACGTTGACGTAATGGTATAAATATAATTGCCCTGATAACAAAAAATAAAATTAAATGTAATTGCTCAATTTTGAGAGTTTTTTCAATCGTTCATAATGTACACAATTTTATTTAAGTAATTTTTTTTTAATTCATGCTATTGCCCCCAGTAGAAGGTAGTACTGATATAAAAATACACATGAGTTTACAAGATAAACTTTGTGTTTTTATATAAGCATAAACGTAAAATAGTTACTATACAGAACCCCCCTCATAAAATTTTAGTTCATAGATTTTCTAATAATGCACAGATTTAAATGAATTTCTTCCTCAGTGGCTCGACAGCCCATAGTGGCTCTTAGCCTTCTCAAGAAGCCTTTTCCAGGTCAGCCTTCTTCCTGCCAGTTTTCTGCAATTTTTAGTTCTTGAAACTGGAGATCTTTTTCTAGGCCATCACAATCCATCTAAGATTTGACCTGCCCTTTCTTCGTGTGCCATTTGGTTGGGCAATGAAGACTTTTTAAGTGGTGCGGTCTTCATTCATTCTGACAACGTGACCTGCCCATTTAATTCGTTGTACTTTGATGACGTTAACAATGTCAGATTCTTTGTATGATTGATAGAGCTCGAGATTTGATCTTCTTCGCCACGTTCCAGTTTATTGTGTGGACTACACCAAAAAATAAATCTTTAAATCTTCCTTTCATCAGATTTCATTTAATACATTAAATTAAATGAATTTCGTTTTTTCTCTCATTAAATAACTTAAAATACTATAGAAATCTAAAAAAAAAGTTGAAAACTGAATTTATATTACATTCGTAGAACAACTTTTTAATGCACAAAAAATAAGTAAAAAGACATTTCTTACTGTTATAGTACTTGTAGAAAAAAGTAATAAGTGTTTCGTAAATAAAGCAAAATTGGTGGGAATTAACAGCTTTAATTTGATTTTAATTTTCGTCGCACTTTGATGCAGCACAAAGGATTTGGGGGACGGACCTTGTAATTTTGAACTACGATCAATTGACGAAGATAGCACCTGAACTGACATCTTCTCTCCAAATTTCCACACCTCGATAAGACGAGGGCTTAGAACTTCGACAAATTTAACACGCATTCGCCCCTATACACTATAGGTCTTCAGTGGCATTTGGACTCGACAGAATCGGCCACAAGTTCAAGACAGTGACCACTTAGTTACCAAAGCCATTAGCTGTGCTAAAAATATTAAGATCAAATGCGCATTTTAATACGAAAAGAAAAGTTCGGAGACATTAAGTAAAAGAAAGTTTCTAGTTTTTAAATAGCATGATGCAAATATTATCCGAAACATTTTTGAAAAATATTATTACGTGCACGTTTAATACTCACGATCTAACTTAATGATACGCCATAAGATTAAATTTTTCACTAACAAAAACATTCGAGGAAGATACCGATAATCTTATGGGACACGTATTTCCTTTCATTTATAAAATGCAGGATCATTTTTTTTGTTCTCCCTTAGGAAAACAAACTTGGCTAAATTGCTTTTTATCTGCATCCCTCCACGTAATTCATGAAAGATATACATTGAAATAACTACACGACGCATTTCATTTCCCCATGTTCGTGATGAATCCAAGATCTACCTTTCTTTAGAAACTATTTCTTTGGTATTTGTCAAACATCACTTTCAATCTTGAAGACGGAAATTTGTTTCAGCGTGCGCGTATCTTCCCCCTCCCTTAACCACTTCCGATCATGCATAAGTTTTCACCCCTTCAATGGTGATTGTCGCATCACGCACGACTTGGTATAATACGATAATCTATGTTAAACGAAAATGAATGCTTCTGGAAAAAGAATTTCACAGGCTTTTGAGATGATATAGATATCACGTTTATTTCCCAATTCCAAAAAAAGTGTGTGGTTAAATTCCATTTCAAAAGATTTTACCGAATGATTTCTTTTGAAAATGTGTTTGCATTCAATCCAGTTCTGAGAAGATTCGTTTTGTAATAATATTTCGAATAAAAAAGGGTTAATTTCTTTGTTTTAATTTTTATGTCTTGATTTACAAAGGTAAATCAATTTTTAGATTTTTAACAAAATGTTAGGTGATGCCCATTTATAGTATAATTGTTAAAATCATCCAAGCACATACTTGATTAAGCACCCTAAACTTGCTTACGTTTCCGGAAATTAAATAGATTACGTAATTCGTACTCTTAAAATTTCTGAACTTTATTAAACTATATTGTGTTAGGTAGATCAGAGTTCGAAGATTCTATGTTATCAATCTCAAAGAGAGTTCTTCGGAAGCGATGGAAATTTTATTGTAGAAAACTAATCGTTGAAATACAGGATACAATAGCAAAAATCGCAGAATAAATCTCAGAAGGCCTTCACACCTTCTACGGTACTCAGACGCAACTATCAGTCTAAAATAGAAGTATGTTAAATATTATTCACAAGAACTCATCTGTTCTACTCAACAGCCGAAGTAATAACTAATTAACCAATATCTGGATGACTATTCAACGGTGAAACCATTAATAACTTTTCAACTATCAAGACAATACTAACTCAGTTTCGGCGAGTGACTCCCTGTTTATAGTCTGCTCGGATTCTTCTCTAAAAATCCACTTATGTCACAGATCGTGATTGCAGATTTTTCCAGTAATTACTGGAATAATCCTTCCGTTCACCAATTGGCAAAAATTGCTCTCTAAGTCGCCAGCATGGTTGGCAAAATTGATGCCAATTTGGCTGCATCACCAAGATTTCTCCAAGTTTCCTTTGAATCACCATTATAATATAAGGAACGGTGGTGCTTGCGAATATTACAATTTTAGCATAAAAATGAATACAACAGAGTGTAATATTAAAGTATTACACATCCTGATATAAATTATTTATACTTTTTTAAGCATTCGTTACACAAAATTTATAACAATATGAAAGAAAAACTCTGTCTATAATGCATTATATATACATATAACTGTGTTTAAGTTTTTTGCGATAGTAATTAAACTTCTGAAAAGAAAAAAAAAGTATTAAGTAATTCTAAGGTATTAAAACTTGATTCTTCTTCTTTTTTTTAAATTTATTGTTTTCGTAATTTGATTTAGATAGATAGATTTGCGTCAACATTTCTAAAAATAAAAAAAAGAAGAAATAATAATGTGATTAAATATATAAATAAGAATAAATATATTATAAGGATACTCACAGAATTTCCAAAAGTACCACAACATAGGATTTTCAATCACATCCTATATCAAATTTATTTTATTTGATTAAACATGTTGAATTCATACATATATTTAATATTATTCAAATTTTTAAATTAAGCAACAGTTTTATCTACTAACGGATTCATAATATGAGATATTTTGTAACAAAATTAATTTTTTCTTTACTTTTTTCTACACCTCTAAATTTAAAATTGCCTCTTATCTTACAATAAAACTGCTTTCTGTTTGACATATATTTAAAATCTACTACAATCTAGTTATACCGAATTAATTCAATAATATTCAGATTCAACGTATAATAGTTGTCAGAGAACTCTATTAAAAAATCATTGTTAAACTACCGATGAACTTAAACTTCCTTTGTTTACTTTGACTGGATTATATTAAAGGTTTAGTAAAAGGTGGTCAGACAGCTTTCGAAATCATTTAAACCAATAATATCAAACGTATTGAATATCGACTTAATTTGTCTCCATTTTCACACCCTATATCTTAAGGCGTATTTATTTTTCTAATTTTCTCAAAGTGTGAATTTCGTGCCAAGTATTGAAAGCTTCTGTCGGTATTGCGTTGCTCGTTGAGATCGATGAAGTATGGGAAGTTTCTCATAATGACCCCTCTAGGCATGAAGGTGCAAATGGGAACTGTGTACCATCTCCATGTCCTGAAGCAAATTATTGAAATTTGGGCGGATTCACTCCAGCGTTATTCTCATAATTAGAAGCTGTGAAAACCTTATATGTTTTCTAATTATGCCAACATATTTAAATGTTCCGACCATTTGCTCATTTAAATTTGCTATCTTTCAAATCATAAGCGAAGCCCTATATTTATGTGCGAATTAACATTTCCTCAAAATATTTCTCTTAAGTTTTACTAGCATTATCTGATTCGAAGTTTGTACAAGATTGAATAGGTGAAGTATGTGGCGACAAGATCTGTGAAAACTTAATACTTTGGCTCATTACGGTCTGCATTTTCGGCTTAAATTTTCCTCTTTTAAATCAAAAACTGACGGCAGGTAAGCAGAAATTTGCAAACTCGCTAATTATTCAACACCAAGTATTAACTTATAATCAGAAGAGATTTTAATGTAGTGAATATATGAAGCATAATTCCCTGGAGTGAAGAGCCAAGAAATGTATTAAATCTTCTTAATCTGTGTTGTTTTTAGGCATTTAGGCATATTTTGTGTAATCAATTTTCTTTATAATTCCTTATATATGTACTCTTTTTTATCTCGCATTTAGGTAGATAGTTCTTGCAGGAATATATAAGCTAAACGTACAACTCATGAAGAAAACGGCTTATATAAAGACCTACACAGGTCGAGTACAAATGATGCATAGATTTTATAAAATCATATTATCGAAACTACTGCACATATTACAATACGTGATAAATGAATTCAAAGATAATACTACACATATTACAATAAGTGATAAATGAATTCAAAGATAATACTGCACATATTACAATAAGTGATAAATGAATTCAAAGATAAATATATCAAGTTTTTTTTCTGTTACAAATTATCGATGTGTGACCTTTGTTATCTACAATCTACAATCCAATTTGTTCCATATATTTTTAGCATCGCTCTATCAATGCTTCGTAATGCTGCAAAAATGCTTACCTGTCGTTCTTTGTTATTTGTCGTATGAATTGCAAACAATACGGCATGGAATACAATTTTTTTCATAAAATTTTTCATACCGTTTTTTAGGGCATCTCAAATTTACAGGTGGCAACTCAGATAGATTTCTGTGAACTTCGAACAAAAGTCTTCCTCACCCTCTCCGCTATTTCTTCTAATACGCTTCACCAGTCACTGTTTTTCTTTTAACATAAGCAACCTGATACCGTCGCAGAATGCTCTTGCTTGTTGTTGCCTTCTTTTCCGTAGATAATTCTAAATGGAAGTTCACCGAAATAACTGAAAAAACCTGTGCATACTCTAATACTCAAAACTTTTCTCTGTCATTGTCACCTGTTTGGATTTCAATCACAGCGATCTTGAATGTACTGTTGAGCATTGATGAAATAAAAACTTGGTATATTTCTCTTTACATTCATGTATCACTTATTGTAATACATGCATTAGTTTCGAAAATATGATGTTTTAAAATCGGGCCAATCATTTGTGTACTCACCATGTATTTTTTATATTTGTTTAGTGTTCAAATGATTCATTTTTGTAATACCGAATTTTGGATATTTTTGTCCGGTCCTATCATTTAAAGGAGACTAGTATAAATTGTAAGCTTATTTTCAGATTTATAAGTTTGTTTGTAGATTAGTTCACTTCAAACTAAATCTGTGAAATATAATTGAACGAGACAATCCCCTTCTCAAAGATTTAGAGAATGTTCTTTTGTAAAACCAACAATGATAGATTGGCAGGTGGATAATAGATTGGAAAAATCGATCATGAAGTGTATTTGATTCTTGGGTGTAGATTATTCTGTAGAAGAGCATTCTAAAGTAGAACAACCACACCCTTTTTTCAAAAGCACGCGCGTTTTGGCTAGTCTCAGTTTTGGAAGATTGCCTCGGTATCTCGATGTCATAAATTATTAATATTTAACAAATGTTTCTAAGATATATAATGAACTTATGGTTATAACTTTTTACATAAATTTATAGTTTAAAAACATTAAATGAACTGTGGGAAAATTAAATGAAAAACATTAAATTAAATGTGTACTTGATTTTTATGTGAAAGTTGTTAAAAGAACACTTTGATGGAAAAAAATTACATTTTGTTTCAAAAAAGTAAAAAAATATACATAAGAAACTTCGGATTAGGTAAAGCATTGTTTTTACCCAACAATTATCAATTTTGTGATATTTTGCTCATCAATCTAACATCTCATATAACTGTTAAATGAAAGTTTTACAGTAATACAAACACGATTAACTATAATCATTAATTAATCTTTATTATATTATATTATTCTGAAGTTGCCTTTAGTTTCTATACCTATATAATGGTATTGAAAAAAATTGCAGCATGGAAGTATAGGTCCGTATTTTGTAATGGAATTTTCAAAAATTATAATTCCATTACAAAATACGCACTTATACTTTCATGCTGCAATTTTTGAATTTTTAGTATATTTGCAATATAACGCATCTCCCCTAATTTTTAACAACGAAATCTGAAATGTGCATTCGCTAAGCTCTTATTTTTGAAGTCATTTATTCGTGATATTATTCCAAGCTTTGGGAAAAAGAAGGTAAAAAATTCTAGAATAACAATATTTTAGGTTCATAAGATATGTGATTTCCTTAAAATAAATTGTATTTCGATATATGTAGAAATCTACTTTTCATTTATTTTTTTTTTCCTTTTTTTAAAATTTATCTTATTTTTAAAGGTTTTATTTTTATAACTAGCGTATGACGTGCCCATAAATTTCGGAACTTATTTTTTATGTTAAATGTGTACGTTGTACTCCAAATTTTACGGAATTTAAGTGAATATTTTACACACCTTATATTATGTTAATCTTTCGTAAGGTTTAGATTGCGTCTTATATGAACAATTCATACTTACTTCTAATAAGAAAATATTTCATATAAATTAATTAAGGTTAAATTAAAAACTTATCTCCTACACCATTCAATTTCTCTATTTTATTACATTCCCTATGAGAAGAATGTTTTGAAAATTAAATTTTTCTTTCAACCAGCATGTGTAACGCAAAATATTTGTATATTTCGTTGCTAATAATATGAAAAAAAATGACTTACAAGAAGTATTTTCAATACTGAATGTCTAAAACAATTACTCACTGCTGTAAAATATTCCAGACCTAATAACAATTTCCAAATATAACATGAATTTTATTAAATTAAAAATCCTATTTAAGTTTGAAAGGTAAAAAAATACTTTCGAACTCAGAATGTAATTCAATAAATTGATTTAATCATTCTAAATTGCTGTTTCTGAACAAAACATATTGCACAAATGGCTATTTTTAAAATTATTTTGAGTTAAAGAAGGAATCGTTAATTTAGATTCAGTAAATATTTTATTGTATTAAAGAATAATAAGATGAACATAATAATATAATTATATTCTTCAAATATTTGATTGAAAAAAGAGACTGGTTATTTATATATATATATACACTGCTGGACAATTGCTAAGGACGGATCACAAATTGCTATGTAGCATAACAATAAGCGAGACATGATGCCTAGAAGGATAAAATATAGTTGTCACACTGTTCAGACAATAGAATAAAGAATATTTATTGTTCTGGAAAGTACAAAAGCTGTGAAACATCTGAAAGAAAAAAAATGTTCATTTGATCTGCGTACGGAGAAATGGAACAATACATCTAAAAGTCAGCAGGCACCTTAAAGAAAGGTATAAGTACGGGATATGTCCACCGTGGAGTGTGATGCAACATTCCACACGTCGTACCATACTTTGCACAACATTATCCAGCAGCTGTTGAGGCAATTTATCCCATTCCTCTGTGAGTGCACGGATGAGGGTTTTCTTGTTTGTCGGAGGATAGTTTCGAATAGCAACTTGCCTCCCCAAAGCATCCCACACATTTTCAATGGGGTTTAGTTCTGGAGAACGCGCTGGCCATACGAGACGTTGAATACCCACGCTTTCTAAACAATCCTGAACAGCGAGTGTTCGATGACATGTTGCGTTGTCGTCCATAAAAACAAATTTATCACCTGCAGCACCACGGAAAAGACGAACATGAGGAAGTAGAACTTCATCAATGTATCGTTGGCCCGTCATAGTCCCATTCACAACCACATGTAGGCACGTGCGGCTATTGATCATGATGCCGGCCTACACCATGATACTGCATGTCGGATATCGTTCCTTTTCCTGGATATTTTCTGGACGATAAGCAGTACCACTCTCGCGCCAGATCAGTTGGCGTCTACAATCCGATGACAGACTGAACTTACCCTCATCTGAGAATAGTACGCATGCCCAGTCCTGTTCAGTCCAATTGTGATGCTCACGACACCATTGCAAACGGGCAGTACGGTGCTGCCTGGTCAATGGGACACACACAACAGGTCTGCGTGCGTATAGTCCTCCTCCCCTCAAACGTCTGGCAACAGTTTTTCGGGAGATCTGCTTTCCTGAGGCAACAAGAAACTGATTTGCCACCTGCTTAGCTGTGGTGCGCCTGTTCCTTTTTGCTGATAGGAAGATATATCTGTCTTCTGCGGGCGTCGTACTTCTAACACGACCTCCCCCGTGCCGTCTACTACAGATTCCAGTAGTTTTAAATGACTTCCACAGCCGTGAAACAACGCTGTGAGCGATGTCGAACTCCCGGGCAACATCTGTTATTTTTCGCCCTTCTTCGATCTTTCCAATAATTCGGCTACGCATAAAATCATCTATGTAATGTCGGGAAGACATGCCAAAAATTTTAAGTTCGTCTATTAAATCTTTCCTGTAAAACTTTGACTTGAAACAACATCTGTCTACACGCGTCAAAACCTTTAAAGCTCTTATGAACGCTATCACGTGATGAACAGACGTGGAAAAAAAATTTGCGTACTAATACTTCTTCTTACTAATATCCCGCACTTATTCTAATGTTCCACATTTTGCTCCTTTCATTTTGTGGTTGCTATGGATGATAGTGTTATCCATCCTTAGCAATTGTCCAGCAGTATATATATATATATATATATATATATATATATATATATATATATATATATGTATAACAAAATAACAGCCATATTTTATAGTTATTAAAAGGATTCACTTAAGAATTTAGCTGAAGTTGATTAAAATTGATTTTAAATTTCAATAAAAAATGGATAAAATCATTTTAATTACTTATTCTTTACATAATTAAGTACTCTGAATGGTCCTTACAGAGTTACCTAAACAGAAATGCTAAAACATATATTTCAGAAAGTAAATAAAATAAGAAATATATTTTTAAAATTTTTACATAAGGATAATTATTTTTAAGGAATATAAGCATTATTTGGATAAGAAATAAAAGGGGAAAACGATCTATGTGAAAATTGAGCCTCAAAAATGTGTATTAGCAAAGATTTCAGTTTTACTTTGAAATGTACATCGCATGACACTACCTGAACAAATATGTAGAGGAAAATAAATGTAATTAAAAAAACATCTGAAACATATAAACTTTATAATCAGTGATGTGTGCATAATCTAATTAATGCAATATTTAAATATATATAGAGCTTAAATTAATATTTTTAGAAATATACGCAAAACTGAATTTAATTTTCTAACACTATATGTACACGAGAAACATTACGGTAATCAATATTTAACAATTAAAATAATTATTATAACATTTCTCTATTCGGTCTATAATCCCTATCTTCCAGTTTTGTAATGTTGCACTGTATTCAAAAGTAGAAAAAATATAAAATAAAAAGAGAGGTTGAGTTTAATGTAAAATTTTTAATTTCCTTTTTTATTATTGTTAATATTAATTTTATTTCAGTGACTTCTATATTAAAAATTGCTACTTTATTCGCTTTTATTTTTTAGTTACTGCATAGTTTCAAATTTCTGAGGGTAAATTAATCTTTAATAACATATTCATAGATATCACATAATGCATCCCAATTGAGACACTTTGGTGCATACTTTGATTACATTCTAAGCATATATATATATATATATATATATATATATATTTGAATAGAAAAGTAAAAAAAAAGTAATTTTAAAATTTAAACAAATGAATTTTTGATATATATTTATTTTTTAATGGTTGTAACGTTTAATTAAATTCATTAATTTAAATTGCAATATATATATCAGCGTTTTTTAAACTGTGTAGTTCGTCCCCTAGAAGGGTTTGATAACACTGTGCGGAGGGCATGAGCATGTTGAAAATGAAAGATTATTTTAAAGAGTTAATGACTTACTGAAAGGAAGCGAAATAAAATACATTCTGACATAAGAAAAAAATATAATACACACATTTATACTGATATAATATATTTATAAATGTCTCAGTACCACTTAATGTATTTAATAATTAATTTATCAATACTATGTTAAGAACGTTTTACAATTGCGAGTGACTTCCATGGGTTCGTTATTTAAAAAAATTAATTCTTATCTTGCTAATTTGTGTGGTTCATAATTGAAGTCGTACTGTAGCTTTAACGTCAAAAGTGCATTATTATTGCACTCAATACATTGTTATTCTATGGAGGGGAGTGAGATGAAAATTATGATTGGAAATTGGTTCGCAAATGTCGGAAGTTTGAGAAGCACAGGTATATATATTTGCTTAGATCGTAAATTCTTTACTAAATATTACAATATAAGTCTCACGGTGCAAATTTACTGTATGCATAATATAAATAAAATCTGTATATATATATATATATATATATATATATTTCTCCACCATTTAAATACACATTAATCTCTTTAAAGTATCCGACTACGTTTGGAACCGTGATTTTGCAAATGCGTATTAATGGATAATACTTATGATATTTAGTGTCACTTAGATTAGAAAATGTACATAAAATTGTTTTAAGAATATTATTACAATAAAAAATTATTTAAGTACAATATTTTGACAAAAAATGAACATAGAATGACGCATTTTCAAAACATTCAACTTTTCTGAAAAATGCTTCTATTATAATATTATTTCGCCTGTTTGTATCTCAGACATTTGTACAGAGGCTCAACTAGAATTTTTGAAATATATAGTTTAAAAGAGGGATTATCCATGTTTTACGAGAACAGAGAGGAGAATTTTTAATAAAAAAACGCCGATATTTATTTCAATTGGTTGTAACTCTGAAAGTAATGGAATTTTTTCAAAAATAATTGTTGAGCCTCAGTATAGAGATATAAGCTATATACTGGCAAAATATTATTATAATAGAAGCATTGTTCACACAAGGAGAACATTTTGAAAAAAAGGTTATTCTAGGTTAATATTTTGCCGAAATATTGTACTTAAATAATTTTTTTTTATCAAAATGTCCTTAAAACAGTTTTATATATGTTTTCTAATCTAAGTGACACTAAATATCATGGAAAGTATCCATTTATGTGCTTTTTAAAATCACGGTTCCGAATATAGTCGGATACCTTAAGAAATTTCTTAACGTAACACAACTAGATATATATCATACATCCGACCCAGAGACAAGAATTGATCTTAATTATCTGGAGTATCCCATGCTGTGTACGTAGATAACTAAAAAGACTCAGCCTTCTATATCAAATAAGAAGTCTTACGAACAGAGGGAAGAAAATCCGACATAATGATTATTGCTGGAAAAACATCGTGTATTCTTGTTCGAACAGGAGCTACAAATGTTTCTTTTACCGTAGTACGTTGCTATATTTGCAAGAAAAGTACATTTACAGAGACTTAGCGGATGGTTTGTTCGACGGTTTGGTAAGACCGGTGATTTTCTCATATCTTTTATAGGGGAAAAAATCTTGGATTTACTTCCCAAAAATTCAAATTCCAGATAGTGAATCACATTTATTGCAGCTGTGTTACGTACAAAATGGTATTCGTAAATAAAGAAAAGGTGTATTTAAATGTATGAAAGGAATATATATATATATATATATTTCCCCATTTTTGATGAAAGGTAAAAAGAAGAGTCCACTAGGAAATTTCCGAAACTAATCCAGAAGAAATATATTTTGTAGCATGTGAAATGTAGCTACAAAGAATAAAAAGTAACGTTTCAATGTGTAACAATCAAAATAACCGAGTAAAACGTTTTACTGAAAGTCAAAATAATTTACTATTAAAATATACGTTTTCAAAGTGAAATTTGTCGTGGTATTTAATTAATACTAGTTTTAATTGGAAGCTAGGAAAATTTTTAGGAAATAAATAGGATTATTTATAATTGATTAAAGCAAAAAAATTGTATTGTATGCGTTTGTAAAAAGTAGTAGTAATTTTTAAATGTTTTTTTTTATATTTTAAATCATCAAGGTGCTTGTTTTGTATATTAACTTTACTTATGAATGATTAAAAAAATATATTATTTTACTCTTACTACTATTTTTGTCAGTTTTTATTTGGCACATTATTTATAACACAAGCACACATTCGCAATACAAAAAATCAACAAAACACACAGTAAATAATCTATTTTTATTGTAGCTTATAACTAATTCATAAGTATTATTGATGGCTTAACTTATTTATAAGAAAAATATTAACTAATTCGAATAAACCTTTGCTTTAATTTTGTCATGAACAAATGGAATATGAAATATCTTGATCTCTTACACACAGAAAATGAAGCATATTTGATAATAATGCTTGGTTCAAAAACATTTGTTAAATGTTCAAATCAATTTCGAAGTACAAATAAAACTTGAAATTATTTTCATTTTTAATAATGCACTATTTAATATTATTCTACAAATTTAAAGTGTTTTTAAATTCCTTTTTTATTCATTTCATACAGCCAGGGCTTATGACTGGATTCTCCGAAAGATTGGTAGCGTTAAATGATAGAAGTTTCAAAACTTGAATCGAACTGGGATCTAAAAGTCTTTACAAAGCATATTGTAGAAGCTCAAACAATATCCTCGTAACCAGAACGATGCTCAAAATGACGAACACTTTCTCAAGTATATCTCTTGAATCTCATAGTTCTTTTCAATTTAAACTAAATCTAACGATTATGTATCAATTCCTCATATAGTTTGAGATTTATTTTCTCTCCCTCAAGTTTAGCAAGAGTACTTTAGAAACAAAGCTATTTAATTTTTAAAGCAATATTCAGTTTTAAGATGTCATCTTTTTGAAAATTGATCTTCGTTAATTCAATACATTTTATTATTATTTTTTAAAAGTTTACCTTATACACTTTTTGAACCCTCATTTGGAAAAATATATGGTCAATGTTGTTTAATGTAAGCATTAAATTTAACCACCAAACTTTGATTATAATAAACTTCAAATAAATTTACTCTACATTCATTTAAATAAAGTTTTTCATTTCAAGGAAATATAGACTTTTTTAATACGCTGTATATATATTGAAACATTTCAAAAACTTTTGACAGAAACGATGCGTCATTTGTGTGAAGCGAAGCGTATTTTTTCCATGTGTACCTCTCTTAAGAATTTCTGAATTAAAATGTTGAAATTCATTAGCAGCATTAAGTTTAAAAGTTAAAATTTAAGAGAGATGTTTAAATATAAATGTGTCTTTTAAAAAGAATTATGTTTTCGTAAGTTAACATGATGTATTTGGGCGTATGCGTGTATTTTCTTTCTTTATCATTGTTATTAATTGAAAAATCTTAATTTCTAAAAGTATATTAAAGAAAACTAAGTAGCATATACCTTACCAAAATTTTCCATTTCTATAAAAAAATATTTAAGCTAACATATCCTTAATACAGAATGAATTTTTTTTTAATTCTCAAGTACTTTTAAGCTCTTAAGGATTTTGAATTACGCAATGAACAAAATTATCCTTTTGATATAATTCAAACATTTATGAAGTCTATGTATAATATTTTAAACTTGCCTAAATTTAAAAAAAAATAAAAGAGAGAGAGAGAGGGAGATATATGATATGTATATAGGTTTATATGATATGTGTCATTAATGTTTCACTTTTTTTATTATTATTAGTATAACATTTATTTTCTCGCTTATAACCTTTTCATATAATTAGTTTTTTTTTATCAAAGGTATATTTATTACATAACTTTAAAGTATAGCGCTTGAGCTAAAAAAAATTATATATAATTCATTCAGTTTACAGTTTTTTTTTAGTGCATGCAATCTCCTGATGCAATGAATTAAACTATCTGCTTACAAATCTCATTTTAATTTAATAAATATTTCATTCATTATTTCATACCGATATAGAGCTCATTAATTTAATTTGTATGCTTAAGCTTAATTAAAATCAATTGCCGTAGATAGTTGGATGTCGGATAGTAGGGTTAATTTTGTGAATATATATTCCCTAAATAATATCAAGAATATATATTTTAAACACTTGATCAAAATATCAGGTATATTTGCTGATTTTTATGAATATTTTCCTGATTCAATATTCCCGAAGCACTTTTCAAAAATTACTCTTAAGTAGTTACTGAAAATATTAAAACTTATATTACTCTTGATTTTAATTTGTCTTATTTATCACGAAATTAAGAAAAAAAAATGCTGGTTTAATAAAATAACTCCATAAGACGTACAACTAATAAAAATATTCTTAATTAAGATATAATACAAATTCCAGAATAGCGGAATGAAAATAAGAACTATTTTTATATCACATGGAAACACGGATTAGTATTATTTACCATCACAGACATAGTACATTCTTGGGTAGAGGGTATTACCTTTTAGTGTGGTAATTTTTAGTTTTAGTTTTAGAGATACTAATTGCTGAAATGTAATTTTAACTCCAAATTCACTCCCTTGATAGAGACATCTCAGCTCTGAAGATGATAATTTTTACTAGGAGTTTAATTTTGCCTAGAACACCTAAGTCAAACAGACACTCTAGGAATCTTTTACATACCGCATAATCATACGACAGCCAACAGGGTGGCGTTTTTGGTTTGTCGCCGGCCTTCTGCATCCAAGGTTGCGGGTTCGACCCCTGCCCAAGTCGGTGGATTTTCATGATGCAGAAAACCGACAACGGACATGTCGTATGATTATGCGGCATGTAAAAATTCCAAAGTTCAATTTCGCATCGTCAGAGCTCAGGAGCCTTCCTCTGGGGGGAGGGAGAAATTGTGAGTCAAAATTACTTACGGCAATTGGTATTGCTTATATGGTTCCGAAATAGAAAAAAGTGATACGAACTCCTGGAGAATGAACTAGGTTTGCAAAGGTAAAAAAATATCAATACACAACTCCATTAGAGAAAAAAATAATCATGGAAGTTATCGATTTTCTGAATCATGAAAATTCACCGAAGTGAGCTGAGGTCGAACCCGCAAACTTGGAATTACAGGCCCAGTGTCTAAGCACTACGCCACCTATATATAGAGGGCAAAAATTAGAAATATAAATTAAGTAACACATCATTAACCTGATAAAACTAATTAACAGTTCAATCAAATTGTTGAATCACAAGAAATCAAAAATATATTAAGACATTATAAGAACTTAAATATTTTTAAAATTTAGTTTGGAAAATCATATATTTTCAGGACATCACTACGTGCTCATAACGTTCTATATTAGTACTTGAGTTTGAATTAGAAGAAAAAAACAAGGTTGCCTTTTAAGGTATCCGACTACGTTCGGAACCGTGATTTTAAAAAAAGCGCATAAATGGATAATTTTCATGATATTTAGTGTCACTCAGATTAGAATACATGCATAAAATTGTTTTAAGGACATTTTGACAAAAGAAATTATTTAAATATAATATTTTGGCAAAAAATTAACTTAGAATAAACTTTTTTTTCCAAATGTTCTCCTTTTATGAAAAATGGTTCTATTATAATAATATTTTGCTTGTATATAGCTCAAACCTCTCTACAGAGGCTCAACTAGAATTTTTGAAAAACTCACATTATTTTCAGAGTTACCACCAATTGAGATAATTATTGGCTCTTTTTTCTTAAAATTGCTCCCCTCTGTTGTAGTAAAATATGAATAAACCTACATCTAAGTTATATATTTCAAAATTTCTAGTTGAGCCTCTGAACAGAGATCTGAGTTATATACAGGCAAAATATTATTATAATAGAAGCATTTTTCACAAAAGCAGAACATTTGGAAAAAAGATTATTCTAAGTTAATTTTTGCCAAAATATCATATTTAATAATTTTTTTGTCAAAATGTCCTTAAAACAATTTTATGCATGTATTCTTATCTAAGTGACACCAAATATCATGGAAATTATCCCATTATGCGCTTTTGCAAAATCACGGTTCCGAACGTAGTCGGATACCTTAAAACAGCGAAATGAATTTCTTTTGTCATACAATTTTGGATTACCTAATCCATTTTATAAAGATTAATAAATTCTTAAGACATTTAAAGTTTCTCATTAAAAAAATAAACTATTTGCAATTTTGAAAAATATTTTTTATAAGATCTAAAATCTTTTACAATGTAACCTCGCTATTTGGAATACTATTACGAAATACTTATCTAGTTGTCAATAAAATTTTAGAGAGAAAATTGTTTGAAGAAAATTGTTTGAAAGAACTCTAGACATTCATAGAACTGATGTTCGTAATCTTATTTGTGTGTTTAATTTTTGACGAACTTTTTTGTTGTCTAGGAGCTGAAGAAAAGTATAATAATGAAATAAAATAGTAAATACCATGGACCTCTAACTACTTATCTATTAACACAGCTGAATGGATGACTTTTGTACTGAATGAATATTACGTAGTTCTTCACTAATTAGCGAATATTAATTTTTTACTCAGTTCTATATTTTTATTTAGGATTAAATTTATAGGATTATAGAAACTTATGAGTCAGGTGTGAAAAATTTATAATTCAAAAGAAGGTAACGCAAAACGGAATGTTTTTAAAGTGAATTCAATTAACAACTAAAATTACAAAAGAAAAAAAAATATTGCACTATATTTTTAAAGTAATGAAGAGCAGGAATATACACATATATATTTAATAAAAACAGATTGTACTATAAGTTCATGATAAACTTTAATTTTAAATACTTTTAAAATTTGTTGAAAACACATTAGATTAGACGACAAAATGATTTGAAACAATATTTCGAAACAAAGGACTGTCGGGAAAACATTTCATAGAATCAAACTCTATAATAAATTCACGATAAATTCTAATTTTAAAATTAGCTGGAAATGCTATTGTATTACATCAGAAAATAAGCTGAAAATAGATTTCGAAAGTAAGGGTCCATTAGGAGAACATTTCGCAGAAACAAACTTCATAATGAATTCACGATAAATTCTAACTTTAAAATATTTAAAAAAATATTTGGAAACAGATTTTTAAACATTTGTCCCCCCCCCCATGTATATTTAATGAAACCATGTTGTTTCTTTTAAAAAAAAGATTTTGTGTTATGATTTTATGAAGTTAAAGATTTGTAAATTTAAAATGAGAGAAATAAAAGATTAAATCTTTAATTTCAAATAATTTATCAAAATGTAAAGCAGTCGCACAAATATCTTTTTTAAATATGCAATAGCCTTAGAATTCACTCAAAACTATATTTGATATTCCTCGCATAGACATATAATTGACTAATGTTTTCCTCGAAGTGTAGTCACTCCATTTTTAAAAACTTTTCATATATTTAAAAACTACCCTCTGACATATAATATGGACATTAATTAAAAGAGGATAAAAAAACAAATGTATTTGGATTTGTACTTGTAAATTAAAGTTAAAATTTGTTAAACTACCCGAAAAGAAAATTCAGAAAAATAATTTTAAACTTCTAACAGACTTTTCTGCTTCCATGAAATCTTACCTGAGAAAAGATAAAATATAAAAGAAACTCGCAGAATTATTTTAAGTTGGAAATCTAAAAAAAATTTTGGACTAAAGATTTGTTCATCTTCCCGAAACCTTAAGAAGTTCTGCAAAAACCATATGTTGCAGGTTTTCTTAATATAAGTCGACATTTTTCGCACAAATTATACTAGAAGAAGCCACATTTTGTGCCGAAAAGCTTGTTTGTACCAGGGGGTGGCGGGAAAAAGCAAGGCGAATGTGACGTCATCTATGCTTCTTCCCCAGTCGACCAATAGACAGAAAGAATAGGGCACCTGCGTGCTAGCAGCGCCCTAGGTCTCGCGTAACATCCCGGGCGGTGAGATACAGAGCAGCAACAGTAGTGCTAACACGCGGCACAACTATCTTCAATTCTAACAGTAAATTCTCACTCTACTCTCAAGGTAAAGATAACTTCCACTATACTTTTTTCTCTCTTTTCTACTCCTTTTTCAGCGAGCGGCCGGGGGGAAAAACTTTTTTCGCTCTGCACGCGTTTCAATAAACTTTTCAAAAACTTTTTAAAAATGTTTTTCTTGATGAGATAAAACGTATAATGCGAGGAAATAAGTTTTTCAGACGTTGTCTAGGGAACAACGCACTCATAACAGAATTATTATTTTCTCACTGCAATCGATTATGGGACTAATCATTCACATTGTTTTTTCAGTGTGCACTTGTCCCATCATGATATTAAATTTCAATTGGTTTCCGAAAGTGTCAAGTTATTTGATAAATTTAATTTAGACGGAGAAAAAGTTTTCTGGTAACTGTTGTTTTGACGGTAGTAGAGTAGAACTAGCGAATAGTGATGTATAATTTTTCGATAATTAAATCAACTTTTTTCAAACATGTTATTAAATTTTCGGGATAGTGAAAAAAATGTTTTCCCGATAAAATTCTTAATATATTTTGAAGTTATATACTAAATTTTTTTATGCTAAAGTAAAGAAATACTTAAAAAAGTTTATAAGATAAATTTTGATATGCGTTTTATATCAATTTGATTTTGTGTTTTTATTAGAAAAATTATAAAAGCTTTGATAGCTTAAAATATTTTTTATTGTACAAACATTTATATTGAGCGCAAAATAAATGAACGTAAAAATCTAAAGTAAAAAATAAATACTTTATTTGTATCTATATAAAATATTTTTAGAAGAGATTTTAAAAGCGCAGGTATTAAATTGAAAAATATTGAAAATTTTAAATACATTTGAATTTTTTTAAAAATTTTAAATGAGAAGTAACTAAAAATATATTAGGGAAGCTTTACACGATGACATTAATATTTCAAACTTGTTTTAATTTTTGTTATGAGTGAAGTAATTTTTTTTCTGGAAAAACAATGGGAAAAAAATGTGACAAAATTGCTTTTATAACCCTTTTTTACATTATTTGCATTGTTATTCAAAATTTAATAAATTGTCATAATGTATATCTAATTTGTTGTTATTTAGTTTGTACATGCGATGTGTGATGATTATATATTTGAATTCTTAATTTACAAATATTTGTGTTATTTTTAAGTTTCTCTTAAATTTACTTTTGCTATGTTAATTAAAAATTTTTTTAAAAAAATGTACTTTATGTATATATATTGCTGTAGATTTAAAATATGCTATATAGCAGGGAGTTCTACATTCCATTAACGATGAAACACATATTCCCTAAAAAGAATTAAAGCAAATGATGAAATACATTTTTTTCTTGTTATACAGACATATATGTATACCTAATTCCAGAAGATACTAATTCATTTTGAAGATATGTAGATATTACAATTTTTCCATTACAATGATAACATACATGAACAAAATTATAAAGAATAAGAATATATAACACAAGAAATTGAAATTCACATTGATAAGAACAACGAACTGATAAACCATTGACTCGGTCAAGTCGTCATGTTACTTTTAGTTTCGGAAGTATCGTTAATTTAGTTTTATCGGGAAAACCATTATTATTTCTTTCGAAGTTTCTTGTTTTTAGATAAAATATACTATTAGTGATTTAATTCATGTTTATTTTTGATTCACGGAAAGTTTCATTGCCTAATTTAAGATTTTTAAATACATTTTAGAAGCGAGTACATTTACGCAACTAACATTTATCTTTTAAAATCATAAAAATAGTTTGATATATTAGGCAACGTTAAAAATGAAAACGGAACGCGCGATTTTACCATTCTTTTTTTTTAGTCGTATAGTATTCTTAAATAGAAACTACCCTTTGTGTGTTCAGCATTTATTTCCCTTAAATAATTTGTTATTTTCTTAATTACTAATATACACAATAAAACACACCATTTTAATGTTAGAAAGGGTGTCTTCATATATATATATATATATATATATATATATATATAATATGTACATATAATTGTATATATATACATATATATATGTATATATATACATATATATATATGTATACATATATATATATATATATATAAGTATATATATACATATATATATGTATATATATACATATATATATGTATACATATATATATATATATATATATATATATATAAGTATATATATACATATATATATGTATACATATATATATATGTATATATATATACATATATATATGTATATATATACATATATATATACATATATATATGTATACATATATATATATGTATATATATATACATATATATATGTATATATATACATATATATATACATATGTATATATATACACATATATATATGTATATATATACATATATATATGTTTTATATATATATGTTATGTATATGTATGTGTATTAAATGTATAACATATTAATTAGTTGAAAAATTAAGAATTCTTAACAGCTTTTATTTCGAGAGGATGACAGGAAGAAGGCTTTTATTTTATATTTTTATCAGAACAAGAGATAGTGTATTTTTTGTAGAAATGATTTTGTCTTTTTTTCCAAGGTTTAAAAAAACAATGCTTAAGTTTATGAAACGATAAGGAGGTATTCCGATTTTTTGGTCCTATAATTTTTTCATAAATTTCTTTCAAGCGTTGGATGCACTTTGTGGGGTGTTCCTATGCAATTGAGAAATTTCAGACAATCTGCTCCTTGATATTAATTGTTAAAAAATAAAGGTAGAAAAAACTTAAATACTTTGAATGAATAAATTACTTTGATAAAAATTAAGCAAAAAATTCGTTTAATTATTTTTTGAATAAGATAAAGGTGTTGTATTTTTAAATTATACTTGGTTAATTGTTTACTTAAAATAGCCATTTTCCTTTAAGAAAATATTTTAATATTTACTAATTGTTTAAAAAAATTATCTAATCTCAACTTTTATTTTTCAAAAAAGGTTTTAACTTTTTTTTCAAAAAAAGTTTTTATCATTTTTTCAAAAAATACTCTCGAATTAAAAAAAAAACCTGTTATTTTTTTTTGTTAGTGCAAAATTTTAGATTTGAATATTTTAATCCCCATTTATCTGACATAAACAAAGGCTGATTTTGCATACAACTGAAACAATGTATTCAAATCATCAGATATTACTACATAAAATTCTTTTAACTCATACAATACTATATTTGTTTTCTAAAACAAAGAAAATATATTGTATATGTTTCGATATATGTATTAATTTCGAATGAATTTTCAGAATTTTCGTTTTAATGAGATGAGAGGGATAAAGCTCGTAAAAATTAATCATTATCTTCTAAATCATCTCTAATAACCAAAAAACTTCTAAACTCACTAATAAATAAACATAGAAGAAAATATAATAATTTTTGAAAATCTAATTTTTTTGCTTGAGAAAAAAGAAAAAAAAGGGGTTGCAAATAGTTATCAAAATCTTGTTTCTTTGGTTTTCCTCTCAGCTGTTTCTAAAATTACAAAAGAACAACCAATTACACAAACAAAGTACCGTAAATATAGTAAATAATCCTCCTCCCATTTGTGAAAGTAATTAAATACTATTATGAGTAAGAGAGATACTGAGTATATCATAAACAAATTAAATAGATTTCTGTTGCTTCTGATGAAAGTTTTCAGTTACTGGTGAGTACTTGGCAATTTGATGAACTCAACTTTGTGTCATTTGTTTATTTTTAAATCTATGCCAATAATATAATTGATATTTTATTTGTTTCTCCCGTCAGTTGATTGAAAAAAATTAAAAAAAGTTTTCAGAATGTTTTACGATATATATTTATTTCATGTGTATGTAACTTTTCCTATTTTACAATATCTTCATTGCTAGTTAAGATATTAACATATAAATTAACATCAAGTTACATAAGCTTTAGTTATTTAACGCGTTTTGAAAACTAAATATGCCTCTATAAGTATTTCAATTAGCATAAGCATTAACGACAAACCTAAATTTGAGCATCTTTCTGAATAATATCCTTAAAACGTGCTCACTTTTAAAGTGAAACAGAAATTGCCTTGGAATAAAATCATACCTTTAAAGAAGCAATCATATGTTTTGGTGAGGAAGACATTAAGATGCACATTCAGGTAAATAAGAGAAAAAAGATATCCTGCAAATCAAAACTTTCAAAACTGTAATACTAAAAATTATAATTCTATAAATTACACACGGAAAGCAAAACACTCTTTAAATTTGAGGGAAAATGCCAATTATGTTGAAATAAAAATTCTTAAATTTAAAACACAATTGAAACAATAAACTTTTTTAAACCCTTTTTTATGCAGTACCAGGAAGAAACTTTAAAAATGGCTTTTATCTTTCATTTGCCCCGCTTGAGAGAAAATATTTAGCCCTAATTTTTATAGTTATTTTCTTAGTATTGAATCTAATAATAAAGAAAAAAATTATAAATTATTTAGCAACTAATATTTTTTTAAAAGGAACGACGAATGTCCAGTACTTCTCCTATATTCACTACAACTCCAATCACTCGAACAATAATTACAGTTTAAAATTACATAGAATTTTCTTTAATTGTTATATATTATATATATATATATATATATATATATATATATATATATATATACTCATTAACTGTTGTAAATATATTGATATATTAATTATTAGAAATACTTAGATGTATGTATATCGATCATTGTAAATCTAGTTTTCCTTATAATCGAAAATATGATAAAAGAGAGTTAAAATATAAATATGCATACTTGTTTGATTACTTTGGGAGAACTTACACTGTACAAAAGGTTGATGGGAAAGGAAAAAAAAACCAGGAATTTGGAGCAAAAATCAATAATCGAAATACTTATTCACGCTATTTGATAGTTTATTACTGCAAAAATTCCTATCACCCGTGTTCTTAAGATATCAAAAATAACCAGCACTGGATTTCTTGCTCACAAAAGCATCCAAACTTTCCAGTGATAAAATATATCCTCCATTGAAGCTTACATCCAAACTCAGTTTTTTTTTTCGTTCGATAGATCAAGACCAAATACAAATCTGAGTTATCACGCTCACACTACATGGATATCAGACAAAATGTTGTTTTTTATTACTATTCATTTAAAAAAAGGTTTATTATTTAACCAGCTATACCTGTATTTTGGTACACCAGTTCTGCTTTTAAACAATGTATCTAAATCAGAGGTGTCCAACCCAAATAACAGTGTGGGCTACTTCAGAAAAACTTTATAACCTCGCGGGACGCACATAAAAATATGTATATTTATATCAGATTTGGAAACAAAGAAAAATTATTGGAGTGAAAATACAAAACAAAATGAATTATTGTTATTGTTTTTATTATTTTTCATGTATACAGACACATAGGTAATATAATAATGTTTATATAATATAATAATACAATGATCAAATAATGTTTAAAATATTTTAAAGTGTTGCCATTTTCTTGGAAAATTACTGTGTTCTTTTTGAATTGATCTTTCTTTACTCATTTTTAAAATTTGATTGTGCTGTTATTTTTAAACGATTTAGTATACATTGCCCTTTATCTTAACCGTCCTGAATATTTTTCTTTTACTTTAAAAAAATATCTCTGTCTACCTCTTCATTTTGGAGCACTTCGAACAGAAAAGGAGGAGGAGAAATGAAAGTCGCACACATAGAGAATCATGTACCATCCATAGTAAAGGATATACATACTGTATAATCCGGAAGTTATTAAAAAAAGTTATTTATTATAGTAAAATCAACTGTAACGGTTTGATAAAATATAAATCTATTTTAATCGAAAGGAGGTTTCTATTAACAAAAAGGATTTATTTTAAAACAAGAACAGGTAACAGGCAAATACATTGTAGATTTATATATATAAATTTTCCCTCAAATAAATTGCAAAATAAAAAAAAAACTTTAAAAACCTGATATTTAAATTTTTTTTAAGAAAGAGCAGGCGGGCCGCAATATACGTACTGGAGGGACACATGCGACCCGTGGGTTGGACAACCCTGATCTAAATAAATGTAGGCATAAAAGAACAAATTAATATCCTTAGCTGAAAAAATCGTTTGTGTGTGTGTGTTTAATTTATTCTTATATACCGTAAAATCCGGCGTATATAACGCGCACCTATATTTTCAAGTTGTATTTTTTAATTTTTAGGTATATTCGCCGTATAACGCGCACTCTCTTTTTTATGAAGAAACCTAAAATGTACATATGTAATGTTCTTATGTTTTGAAGTCATTTATTCGAGATACTATGCCAGGTTTTTGAAAAAAAAGCATATTTCTAGGAAAATAACCATTTAAGTTAATAAGATATGACATTTCTTTTAAATAAACAGTGTCCCAATCTTTGTAGAAGTCTAAGTTTTATTTATGCACACATCTTTGTTTATTTTTGAAACTATCACATTCAAAGCTGGTGATTAATGTGCACCCAAAAATCTTGGCCTTTTTTGTGTCAAAAGTGTGTATTATACGCCGTATTTTACGGTATATAAAATAAGAAACTAATAAAACTGCAACTGTTAAGTTTAAAATACTTTCCCTTGATTTTAAGAGCTATAAATTTAAAAAAAATACGCTAAGTCAAAATAGGACAAAGAGACAATTTAAAAGGTTTCATGAAAGCATAATTGCACAAATAAAATCGATTTATTATGGATATAAAACTACTCATATATTTTACATGCAAAACCTAGGATAATTACAAGTCCAAAATACTAGTACAATAAAACGAAATAAAAGTTGTGCGTACTTTTTGTTTCATTAAATGGAGCAAAGTTGGACTACATGATACATAGTTCGAGCTACGAAAATAAAACTATCAGATCACTACGAACACCTAAGAAGTATTCTTTAAAATATAAGTAACATCACATTTGGACTGATTCCAATGATAAGAGAATGTTGACCAAGAGATTGCTGGAAAAATAAGCACGTATACTGGAAGTGAACGAGCTCGTACTGAACATAGAACATAACGAGCTATCAACTCCAAGTTCCATCGGAGGCGAGTAGAACAGTAAAGAACAGTTTCCATGGCTTGATAATTGAAAACTGTAGTCGTACAGAGTCGAAATAGCTAAAAAGCATGCTTCTAAAAGAAAAATGAAGAGGGTAAACCCACTCATTCAAACAAACAAGCTGAAAAAAGGGCAAATTGTCTTTTTCTTTTATTTTTTTATCATTTGAACATATCTAGCCAAAGATATGTTATGCTTAGTTTCTATGTTCATGCATTTTTTTTAAAACAGAATAACAAGAAAACTTCATTTCAAGAAAAAAAAACTGTAATTTTAAAAATGAAACGTAATAAATCAGTTTTAGAAATATTTCTTTACAATAATGAGTCAATCGTTAATTTTTTTTTCAAAAATTACGAATTCAAAATCAAAAATTAATTTTTTCTTAAAAGCTATTGATTTTACCTTACAAAACAAGCTTCAACTGAGTTTGCAGGTGAGTTTAATTTAATTATTCATCAGACAAGGAAGATTAATTAAGTTATTATTGATCTAAGTTGGATTTTCATGTCTCACATATGTTATCTAATAAAAGTTTTAAGAAGTAGGTTATTAACTTACATGCAACAATTTTTGTTCCAAATTTGCTTTCATTTAATTTTAGTAATTACGTTGAATATAGGAGTTTAAATAATTTACTAAAATTATGTAAATATTTCATGTTTTTTACTTTCAAACTTTATGCGTTTTCGCTTTTAAGAAAACGACTAACAAAAGCTAGTGACTGTAAAAAGTACATTTTAGGTATAATACTTAATTCATTGCTTTACTTCCGTCTACTGCCCTTTATCCCTTAAGCGGTCAATTATATTGACAAAAATATACCAATAAAGCCCATTTTTTATTGCATATAATTAAGCAAAATACTTAATAGAATCCGAAAACGGAAGAATTTTATTTAAATTTTCAATTTTAAAGTTTTCACACAATTTCTTATTTTACACTTGTGAAACATAAACCCCCCGAAATGTTTGATTTTTATAAGTACACTTATGAAGAATGTTTCAAATACCTTAAAAGAGTCTTACTCATACTTATGAAAAAAATCATTTTCGTACCTCTTTTTAAACGGTTGAGGATTTTGTGTTTAAATGCAGATATATATGCCAGCACAATTTGAAACATGGTATGTATCTATATATACATATATATAATATTAAGTCTTATATTGCAATTAGACATATATTATGGGATTTTTTGAATTATATTTCCATTTTTTTCCCAAGTAACAAATTGCACATTGTCTTCCCAATCCTTGTCCTTCATCGAATGTTTTCAAAAATCTAAATTCCTGCTTTCTATGAAAAATTCCCTCCTTCACCACAAAGAAAATCTCGGATAAGAAGTATTTCATTACCCTGTGGGCAAGCTGTATCTCTTAAAAAAACTAGCTCTAATAATCTCACAATAAGAATTAAATATATGTTCAAATCAATGATGGAAAAAAAATATCAGTGTCCGTACAGCGTATTGGCAAACCGGTTGTGACTAGCTTTCGGTAGCCCGTATGGTGTACGGGCAAACCTATTAAGGGGTTAACAAAAGAGCATCATTATTTGTGGTCTGTCCGATATAATCCCGTTGCATCAAAAAGAAATCACTAAATCATTTCTTAGAATAATAGGTAATACTAGAATTATGTATCAATGTGTCAAACCATTTTTAAAATTCATTTTTGCACATTATTTTTATTTAATTAATTTAATTCTTTAATGAACCAAATTTCTAAAATTAACTCGGATGACAAAAATTACGAGAGACATTTATTTGACGACACAAAGAGACATTTATTTGACGACAAAGAGACATTTATTCGTCTGATTCTTCTGGATATATTTTATTTAATATCAGCTCCAATTGAACTAATTTCATTGTTATTAGCTTACGCGTATTATGTCGAACATATTATATATTTGAATTTAAAGATTAATAAAAAATAATTTTTGGACTATTATGTTACGTAATTTAAATACATATTGATTCGGGATAATCTATAAACGTTTAATAAGTAATATATGGAAGAGATGACGCAAGAAATCTGTTGCACAGTGCATTACAATTTTATTTAAAATGTATTACCGATATAATTGAATGAAAATTTAATTCACTTTACTATTTTACAAATTCCTTCTTGACTTAATTCATTTAATAAATAATTAAATAAGGAATTATTTGTGACAAGTCAATTAGTGACATGCTATATATATATATATATATATATATATATATATATATATATATATAAAAGAGAGAGAGAGAGATTCAAAAATCCTTATTGATTTCAGAACATCTAACAAATGTCTGTGAAAACATAGATGAACAGAATAAATTTGACGATAGAGTGTGTATATATAATCACACATATAATATATAATGATATTAATTAATACATAGTTAGCAGATAAAGATGACATGTATTCCATGATATGGTTTAATGTTTAAGTTTTTGTACATATATTTATTGGAACATTAAAGATATAGTTATTTCACAAGGTAATTAATTTCTGATGCTACAAGAAACATTGAATAAAAACTTTTATTGGTATTGTAACGTTTCCTCATCACACAACTGAAAACTCGGCTTCTTTTTGTCGATAGGATAATCGAATTCCTATACACACGTGCACCCTTAAAATATTGCGAGGTTTTGTCTTTGGTCATCGCCCCGGCAACCTTTGACACCGTTAGAAACCCACTACTCCACCTTCGTGCCGGATGTAACTCGATGATAAAGAGGCCGACCGCTACCATCCCGAGACCTTACAGGGGATGGAGAGAAGTCCGTTGAAAAACTTCGAACAGAACAGATTCGATCTCCTCCCACACAAACAACAGAATTTCGGCTCTAATGAAATAACCAATCTCTTATTAACTTCAATGTATATACTGTAATTAATAGCTGCGACAAAAATAAACCCAATACTTAAATTAATAAATATAACGTTACCATTATTTTTCTCAAATGGCACAGTATTTTAGTTTAGGCTGAATAATATAGTACCGTTAAAAGATAAACATAAATTATTCTCATTACCCTGTTTACAGTTTAAAGATTTATAATGAACAAAATAGTCATTATATTACAAAATTTGGAGTCTTATGAATATATATATATATGGACGAGTGTTGTATTCAAAAGTTTTCAACTACATGGAAAATGCAGACAAAAATCGTGCGAAACAAGCATTCATTCTTTTGGCGTAAATAATTTTTGAGAACAATAATTTGCTGATGATCTGAAACTCGTCTCATCAAACAAAACAAAAATGCATATACATTCTCAGTAAAATAATCTCATTGTGTAACTCAAATCTATTCAAGTCACCGACACCTTGAAAGATAAATTGCAAGTATTTAAATGGAAGTCTGGAGTACCTAACTCACACAGCAAATCTCTTCCGTAGCAATTTTCATTTTTTCGGTTCACTGAAGAAGATAATGAAAAGTTGTAGATTTTTCGGTGACAGCAGGCTGACTTAAAGTTTGTTTACAACAGACAAAGGATTGCTTTGTACGATGGTGTCAATATCATTGCATTTTCAGATATTTTATCAAGCTCTTATGTTATTCGACTCACATTAAATGTAATATCTTCATTTGAAACTACGACCAGAATAATTCGAATTCTCTCCTATTTGGTAAATATTTCATTTCTACTTCCATCAAATTGAAGTTTGTAATACTATTAAAGGGTAGAGTAGATGTTATCTTGATTAAATCGAAAAAAACTGAAAGAAAAAATTTAGTTAACGTGTGTGGGGATACAGTTTAGCAAATGATTCTTAAATTAAATTAAAAGATAGTGAAAAGTGAATTAAGCAATTAAATCACATTCTTTGTTTTTTTTAAATGTAAAAAAAATCTGTATTATTAATTAAAAGAAGAATTTTGAAAAAGAAATAAGATAAAAACAAATAGGTCTTTTTACCATCAAGAGTTTTACTACTTTTGTCGATATCCTAATCAAGAATTAAAAATGTATACCAAGGGAAATGACCGTATTCTTTCTATTTTACACTTTATCATGAAAATATTCCACAATAATTGTTTTAGATAGAATTATTTAATTTAATAAGTTAAACTATTGGAAAAATATTTTAATAACGTATAACCCTATTAACTTGTGATAAGCCATGTTATATCATTACACATTTTAAGTCAAATAATTATCGTATAAAATACAAATGCTAAACGATCACAACGTCTTCAAAATTTAAGCAGAAAAGAATTAAGATAGTTATATGTACAACAGAGTTTTCAGATTATCTATATGTACGTACACACAACACTGAAAAATCCTTCAATTACATGGAAATTTTTATTTTCGAAATATGAAACGCACGTATAAAAAATGCTTTTGAGAAGCGTGAACAATGTGCATGTATCTATATATTAACATCTGTGATAGCAAATTGTATTGCTTGAAAGATTAAGTTTATCTGTGCATATTTATAAGAAAATTTATGTGAAATATAACCTTAAGGTAAACGAAAACCTTAGGAATTAAAATAAATTATTTATTGTTTTAACACACTTTTCTGAATTTATATCTCTAAACGTCTTTAGATGAGTGTATTTATTAAATAATCAAAGCTAAAAGGGGAAAGAGTGATAAACAGACTGATAAGGTTGATTAAAAAAAAAAGAGAAATCAGAAACACGTCAGGGATTGTTAAATCTAAATCATGAAATTGTTCATTCTTCAATATGAATCTTTATTTCTTGTGAAAATAGATAAAGGTGTTTGGCGTAAACAATGGGATGCTTTGAAACTCCATGTAGGATTGTTCACCTTTTCTTCTTTTACTTTTGAAAAATTGTTGAAACTGAATGGCATTTTTATGTAGAGGATTTATCCTAGTGTTTTGACAGGTACATTGGAATTTCTTTAGTAAAATTTAATTCGTCAATTTTTTTTCGATAAGTCTTTTTTTTTACCACCAAATGTCACACTGTTTGTATTGTCTCCTGCATTATTTCTGTCTTGTATAGTATCTTCATTATTTACTGCAACTTATTCAAAACAGTATAAAACATTTTTCTTGAAGATGAATATTTTAAGAGAGCGATTTAAATTTTCATTGGTGAGTAACGATTATCTATTTGAACTTTGTCAAGAGTAAAAGAAAGGACTGAATATTTAATCTAAATAATCGTGATTTCAAAATTTTCAAACATCTGAATCAAGAGAATCTTACAAAATGAAAACTGCCCATGATAAGAAAAATATGACTCTCTTATTTGAAATGTTTATTATATTTCGAAAGTATTCGGCTCATAATCTACCAACTAAATTACATACATGAAGGTTGATAAAAAAGTGTTTGATTTTCCACAATAAAATATTCATTAGACTTGTAAATAAAATTCAATCCAGTTTTTCTATAGTTGCTGAAAATGTAATTCTAGAACATATATTCAGTATACTATTTTTATCAAAATGTCTTTGTTTATCTCGAAATTTTAACATTACTTTGGAAGCCTTGAGGTATATCTTTAGTAAAGGGAATAGGGAAATGTCATTAAAGCAAGTTATGAAAAAGAGAATGCATGAAGAACCTAAGAAATGCTATGATTGGTTAAAAAATACTGGATCAATTTCGAAAAAGGAATCAATGCATTGTCCAGATGCAGCTCTCAGTTGCGTGATCACTCGTGCTGAACTTCATCACGAAAATGATAGAAGATCTCAAAATAATAGTGTTTTCCAACAATTTGAAATTTTGATGCATGTGCATAAGACACAGCGTCAAGATACGAGTAAATTGAGTTCGTTGACTGACCTTAAAATGCTGATCATTTCCAAAAAAATTATGTTTCTTTTGCCTTAAACTAAAAAGAAATTCTCTTGTACTAATGTTTTTTGGTAAACACTATTATAAAATTTTCTTAGAATGTTATGTTTTTTTTTATTTTTCTGGGTTTCATTTGATGGAAAGTAACGCATATTTTTTATGCCGGAGCATTTGATATAAAATGTGACTGTATTCTAGTTTTTATTCATTTAAAATAATTAAGTGCTGAAAATTCAACAGACATAAATATTACTATTCATATTTCAATAAACTATCTCTCTTTGGCCACAGATAGGGAAAATCAAATTTTATACACATTAAACATATATATCAATGCCAGTCAATAGTTAATTGCACTGCTTAAAAAAATTAAGCATGTTTGAAATTTTAAAATACCTTTATTTGTATCCTTAATCCTGTTGTGTTAGCATTTGTAGAGGCGTAGAGAGAGAGAGAGAGAGAGAGAGAGAGAGTACAAGGTTTTCAATGACTGCTGTTAAAGAATCATGTCCAATGTCCGATGACTATTATTGGATCGCAGTTTATATCTCGTAATCTAAGCTGCATCGTCACTATGAAAGCTCTTCTTTCATGTGACTAAAAACATGTAATTCTGATGGTGATAGGTCTGAGTTGTAATAAAGGAAATCCCATACTTCTGATCAAAATTTTTTCAGAGGTTCTCACATGCATTTGGTTTTATTTTGTATTATCATGTTCACACATGTTAAGACTTTTCGTTACATTTTGGTGAGAAATTGTATTTTTATAATACACTCTATAACAAAAACACGAGGCACCAAGAACGAGTTTTCCGATAGAGACAAGAATTAGTGGATAGAAAGATTACGTATAGAATAAAGAATGATTAAAATTTCAGGAAAATTGAATGGTGTTTTTCAGAGTTACATCGTTACAAAATAAAGAGCTCCATAAAGAGTTGACCCAAATCTTGTCTGGATGCAAGCTGCCACACGACGTGACATAGAGTGGTAAAATACCCTGATGGTCTCCTGTGGTATTTCTTGCCTAATTTGCTACAATTCTCGGGCCAGATCATCAACATTTTCTGGTAGATACTATCACCTTCCCATCATATCCCAGACATACTCGATTGGAGAGAGATCTAACAATCTGACTGGCTAAGGAAGTGTTTGAATAGCTGTAAGACAGTTCATAGCAACACATGTGATATGTGGTTTGGCATTATCTTGCTGAAAAATATGTCAGGGTACTGCAAAAGGAACGATAGTAAAACAGTTCTCAGAATACTACCGACGTACCGATGTGTTGTAAGTGTACCTCTAATGACGACCAAAATGGTCCGGCTTCAAAAGAAATGGCACCCCAGACCATAACTCCTTGTTGAAGGTCTGTGTGGCGTGCAATAGTGAAAGCAAGATCTGCACGCTACCCTGGCCGTCTCTAAACAGGTCTTCGATGATCGTCAAGACACAGATGGAAGTGGGATTCGTCACTAAACACTGTACTTTCCCAGTCAGCATGATTCCAGCCTTATCGATTAAAGTACCACTGTAATCTAGCTCAGGCAGCTAGTGCAGGCGTGAATGGCAGGTGGCGTAGCGGTGGGTACGAGGGTAAATTTCGCTCTATCAGCCATCTGTGAATGTTCAAGGTGGACACTCGTGTGCGGGTCGTGCGTCTGATGGTTGATAGCAATGAATCAAGCGCTGTGACATCTGATCTGATAATCTATCTGTACTTCTTATCTGCTGTGGTCCCAGGTTGATCGCTACCATCATGACGATGAAATCTGCCACTGTCCGCCCATTCTTGTCAGCATCTTCTAATGGCCGCACCGCTTCGACCCATAGGACGAGTGATTCTCCGATTTGTGCCCAGCCTCCCTCTTTTAGGCCAATGATACGACCACTTTCATACTCTGACAGATGCTCGTAATGAGCTCGAATCCTGTGATGCGTTTTTTTTCAGTTGATCAAAGGTATCCTAAATCTCAGTGCAACAGAAATTTTCATTATCAAATTGAGAATAGCTTATAGACACCTGCTGAATGTTCAGTTCCGATGCGCTGTAGCTCCCGCTATTCATTCGTTGGACACCAAATTTTAATAAATTGCATGTTCGGTTGAAATGTCTCTACATACGAAATTTCATTACAATCAGGCAAATCCTTCTTTGTTTTTTTTTGTTATAGAGAGTACATTTCTTACAGCTGTCCTTATAAATAGTTATGCATTTACGTCTTAACGTCTCCAAAAATAAATCATTGCATGTATTCAAATCTAGATGACTCTTGCAGATGCCAAGGCACATTTTCGATTGATTATTAAATAAAATTTAATTTCCGAGAAATTATATAAGGAATTTAGAACATTTTGATTAATAATTGACAAAGAAAAAAAAAGTACATTCAAATACATTTTAACAGTATTGCAGCGTATATAATTTGTAATTTCAGAGAGACAATTATACCAAAAAAGTGCTGCTCAACCATACAATACGTGGCAAGTGAACATCCTCGTGAAATCTCACGAACCACAATCATACTCTGAAATACATTTTACCAATGTTTTCTTAAGAACAATGAACGTTACGGGAAATCACAAGATTTATGAATAAATATGCAACACATATCTGTTTCATCTTAATAAAAACCTATGTATGAAAAAATATATATAATTGATATCAAATGCAACTAAAATACTTTAAGCAGTATTCAGTCTCTAATTCAATAAAACACATATTTTAATTAAACCTAAATATAAGCTTCGAGAGGAAATAATTGACAACAAAACATTATGGAACATATAGTCTAGCTGGGTGTTTTCTTACAAATGATTGTGAAATGAATCGCAGATCTAAATATTAATTTATTTGTATGATGTAGTTACTTTTAGTATTATGATTATTTTAGAATTTATCTAATATTTTTTTAAAAAAAAAATATGTATAATAATGGAAAAAAAACATTAATCGCATAAGATGTTACTTAAAAATGTTGAAGTTAGTGTTTTCATGCTTAATTCATCTCATACTGTTACTTTAAAATTATTTGTGAGAATTAATAATAGCTAATACAGTCATTTGTTTGTTATAAATACTTTTACAAATTTCTACGGTCAAAACCTTAGCGAATTCTATGGAAAGGTCTTTGCTTCATTTATGAAACTCTACTAAATAATATAATTATATTTGACAGAACACTCAAACATGGTCGGAAGAGTTCTAATTAAATTATGTCACTACCACTTTCCATTTTAATAAAAAAAAATAACTTCTCGTCCCTTTTTTATGTAGAAGTATCTCTTTTTCTTTTCAGCGATAATTTGATTTGAAAAACATTCCAACCAGTTAAGAATTATTTTATCATTTCCTCTTCTTTAAGATTATTTCAATTCATGATTGTAGAAGCTGACTAAAATGAACAAAGATTCTTCGCAATTAGAGCAAAATGGCTATTTTGTCAAATTTTAGCTATCTCGTCAAATTAAGTATGGTCTCATATTAATTATCCTACCCTGCATTATCATTTCAAATTTATTTCTGCTAATTACGATTATTTATAAATTTGTTACACAGAATAAGAAATGGGACATTAGAAATGTATTTAAATCTCTGTTGCATAGAATTAAAAAAAAAAGAATAGAAATGGTAAAAAAATCGTTTACCATATTTTTTTCCATTAAGAGTTAATAATGCAATGTTTTAAAATGTGATGAAAGATATTAATAAAATGAGCAGACTATATATATATATATATATATATATATATATATATATATATATATATATATATATATATGGAAAAATATTTAGTAAATTTGTAATGTAAGAAAATTGCCACGTGAAAATCAAGGAGACACCACAAAATGTTAGTGGGAATTGTAAAGTTTGTTTAATTTATGGTAAATTTTTTATTGAATTAATAATACATCAAAAGTTTCATATTAAAAAATATAATTGTTTAGTAAAAATATCATAAGTGTGAATCAAAAATCGAAATCTGAAACATATTTTAATTCTCTTATAATAAAAGTTATTTGTTTTATTTCTCTCATTTACTTTTTCATTTCTTTTGAGTACTTTTTTATTTACACAATTAACAAAACGCAAACCTCTAAATTTAATTATTGATCGAATAATGAAATTTAATTAAATTTTAATTCTCATCTTTTATACGCTGTATTAAAAAATATATGATAATCTATTTAATTATATTTATTTCGTTACGTTCCTTATTTTTTAAGCTGCTACAAAATGCCATATGAAAAATAATTTCAAAAGAAAAGGATATTGATATTAATTAATTAAATTTAATATTCTTTTTCATTACGAAATTTTGTACAAAATACGTATAACATCCATTTCTTTAGAAGAAAACTAATTTTTTAAGCTAATTATTTGTCAGATATTCATAAGAAGTTTAAAACAGTCGCAGTAAATAAATATATATTGCTATTGGAAAAACGAAGGAAAAGCCAAGATAGTTATTCCTTCAAAATGCACCCACCCACCCACACACACACACACATATATATATATATATATTTATATATATATATATATATAAGTTTATTTATTTATATATGTTACGCAATTTAGTTGAAACTAAAGCATTGTCAAATGGAATAAGATGATTTCATGCAGTCATTAAATGCATTGATGAGGCTTGGTATTTTTGAGCGTTCATTTTACTGGGTTGAGTAGAAGAAACATTCAAAAATAGCAGCCGTTATTCTTTCTAGAAATCTAGTCTATTTATACATATGGAGAACTGGAAGCTATTAAAATCACATGATTTGCAGTTCAAGAGACATAACAAATGAAGATGCAAAAAGAGTCACTGGACTCTGGAGACCTTCCCCGTACGGCAGAAATTTTCGACATAGTAGAAAAATCAGAGCCATGTTGAAAAGTTAAGCCTATTTCTAACACACGTGGCTATATATATATATATATATATATATATATATATATATATATATATATATATATATATATATGCATTATGATTTAGTACATTATGAAGATACCAATTGCATTGGTAGATAAAAAGTTCTTATTGTAAGTTGCTATTATTTTAATAGTAAACGATGTAGACTAAATTTTAATTTATAAAAATATTTAAACAATTTATATGAACTCTACAATTTGATAAAATGAAGTAGAATAAAAAATTATCATTTTTTTAAAAGCTATTGGATATTTTAGCTGCAACAAAACTCTTCAAGTAACTTTGTTTTAATAGTAAATAAGAACAACCAGCTGTTGGAACGTTCTTTTGTAATAAGTCAAAAAAACACTAGACCCATAAAATTGTAATTAAGTTTTTTTTCTTGAAGAGCACGGAAAGTGTACGTTTTCTTAAGGCAAAGTAGTTATAATCACAACACCATGAAGATGATTTTGTGCGTAATAATAAAGGGGTTTTGATTCTTGAACATAAAAAGTTTCACTTAAGTTCTTGAAAACAATTACTATATACAAGAGTGTTGATTCTTTAGAGGAACCTTTCCTTTATAACTAATGTTAGCGAAAAAGAATAATTTCATTCTCGTGAATATGTTTTGTTAAACTATGTATAATTTGATGCGTGTTTCAATGTAAAACGAAAGATATTATTTCAAGCGTAAGTTTGATATACTTGTCGCTTCCCAACTAAAAATATGATACCTTACTCTTGCAATTATTCTTTAACCGAAAGGGATATATGTAACATATTGTGACAGCATAATAAGATATTTAAAGTTTGAAAAAAAGAAATAATAAAAACCTGTTTTAACGCACTTATTTTTTTCTTAAAAATGCCTTACATAATTTGAAATATTATTCAGAATAAAATGTAAGATATAAAAATATATAATAACAAAATGAACATAAGGACGAATGAAAATATTTATATGCTATAAGAAAATGTTCTTCTGTAACAAAAAATATTTATTTAATGTCATCAAAAATATTAAAACTTTTAAATACTTAAGATTTTCAGTTGACTTTAATTTGCTTAGATTATTGTGTAAATTAAAATACATCACGAAAAGGTTTTTTTTTTTATTATAGTTTGTTTTATAGTTTTTTATATATTCATTAATCTCTTAAATCTGAAAAACATACATAGTATTTGAATGGGAAAATTAGTTATTTATAGTTGTTATTATTTAATATGTAGGAATATTTTGAAGTGTTATTCAGGAATATCATTAAAATAATAATAATTTTGTTAGTTTAATAACATTAGAGCATGTTTTGAATGATAGAGAAATATGAAAAACAAAAATATTTATTTCGCAAATCTCTTAATAATACGGAACTTTTTAATTATTTTTCTTCTTCCACTTTCACATTAGTTATTTCTTTATTTCAGAATTTTTTTTCTATAAAACTGCATTATCAAAAGAAGTAATCAGCAGACCATACAATCCATTACATCTGCTAATATATATATATAAATATTTTAAAGAAATTTATTTCTCGTAACACACATATAATAAGTTACTATTTTCTTCAGATACTTATACTTTTTAAAACTTTTATTAGAAATATATATAACCATATGTACACATATATTTTGTAGGATTAATACTTTGCATTACATTCCAATCAACAATCATCTCGTCCCATGGTACTGTGTGATTTGGTTCCATCATGGACCAACCATCACCAATCAACAAATCCCATTTTAAATTAATTAATAACAAGTAATTGTTTGCTTTCTTAAAGGTTGTAAATGCCTACAAAAAATAGTTTAGAACAAAGAAATTCAGGGCAAATAATAAAATTTTTAAAAACTTGATTAATGCATTCGAATCCAAAAATTTCTTCAAAACTTTATTTTAAAATGAAGTGAATTAAAAATATTTTTCGTTCGCGAGATGCTGAATATTTAGTGTTTAGAAGTACTATATATTATGAAAAAAAACCATTTAGGACCTTTTTAAAATTCTTTCGTCAACTATTAGGACGTCAATTACCCTCAAACGTCATGAATAACAAGACATGTAAAGAGAAATATTACACTGGTATTTTCTTTGTCTTTATGTTGTAAAAAAGTTCTTAACTTCAGCGTGAAAAGTAAAATACAAGAAAGTAGTAACTGATCCTCTGACATCAGACTGTAAGGGTACAGAGTAATTAGTTAACCCAAGAGAAAATTCTCCAAGGCTATTATTTAGGAAAATGCCAAGTATTCTACTAATTGAAAGGACTGGTTACCAGAATTTCTTGTTAAAAGAAGAAAAAATTTACTCGTTGAAGTGGTGTTATTTTAATGACTTCTAAAAGATCATTATATTTGAATATTACTTATAGCTCTTTTTATTATATAAGTTATTTTTTGTGATATATATTAATAAATTATTTCACTCCAAATTCACAATTAAATTTTCAAAATCCACAGAAAGAAGAGTTTAATTAATATTTATCAGTAACTTGTGTGTAGTCTGTTGGTGGTATATATTAATCAATTTTTAAATTTGACTGCCTACCTTGAAAATTTCGTTTTTTGTCTACATAAGGTATATATTTTTTTATTTTAAAATCTTATATTTTGAACATTTTTCTTTTTCCTTTACACGAAATGGAAATAAAGTAAAAGTGATTTTAAAAAACATCACTCTATGCAAAAGGGCTGTAAGATAAACCTTTAAATGAGTTTTCTCAAAATTATGTTTTCTAAAGAAACTCTTTACCAGATACATGATATCTTAAAAAAACAAACCAGATAACGCTTTGAAATTTTGTGGGAATGTTTATCATACTATATTTCATAAAGTGGATCATAAATTTTGTTGTAGGTTAAATATTTTTTCATTTAGGGTACTTTTTATAAAGAAAGAGGTTAAAAAATATCAAAATGTTCATATTATTATGTATAATGGTCTGTAATTTTTTTGTATTTTAATACTTCTCTTAGATTTTGGTTCATTTTGAAGAGCACCGTAATATGTATGCTGTGTATAAAGAAAATTATGATAATTGTATTAGAAATTTTTCTATACAGTGTTACCCATTTTAGTAAAAATTTGGTAAAATTTTCTTGAAAACAACCAATTTTTATAAAAGTACAATATTTATTTAAAATTTTTTATGCATACTTACATATTTTTTTTTAATTTTCTTTCTAAAAACGCTCAATTTCTTTCAAAAATTTGTTTTTATAAAAAAAAAAAAATGGGGTCCGAAGGTAGGCAGTCACCTCAATATTCCTGGAATTATCCTCAAAATTATTATTTTGTTGTTTTACATCTAAAATACATATCATACATTTAAATAAACAGGATTTTAATGTATTATATAGCTGGTACAAGATATTAGCAATTCACATTTTGGATGCGTGTGCAATTTGTTTTGTTCTAAATATGTTTCAAAAAGCAACTCGTTTATGTCGGAGTTTTTTAATTAATATACTTATAATTTTGTGAGTCTCTTAATGCTAAGTTAAAAATATTTTATTTACGGATCAACAGAGCTAACAAATAATTATAAAAAAACATACGCTCAAATAAAGCTTAATATATAAATGTTACTACAATAGTATTTTTTTCAAAAATTAATTTTCCATGAAATATTTTTAAATTTAAAAGTTTCCATTTTTCGTAAATTCAATCACAATATTGATACTTATTATGCACGTAATTTGATTAGTGAACTTTATTACACACTTTAAATTTATTGTAAAATGATTTTTAAGGTTTCACATGAAAGAAAATAATAACATTAATGGAATATAATTATTTTTAATTGTTGGTGTAAAATACTCAAGAAAGAAAGTGGAATTTTACATCATTCAGTCTTTGATTCCAATACTTTTTGTAAATGAAACGAATAATCACTCATATTAATACATTTTATCACAGAAGTTAATCATTTTAAACATTTAAAACATGTATTGTGATCATAACAGATTCTTATGTACATAATAAATACTCTGAGACTGATTTAAAATATATGCTTCAATGATATATGCTTCAATTGTCGTGCATAAGAGTATAATCTTATGCAATTAATGACTCTGAATTAATTCTCCATTTCACAGAAAATGTATGTTCCAAATAAATTATTTAGAAGCAGAGATGAGTTATCATTTAATTCTTAAATGTTCTTGGGATTATTTTCCATGAGTTTCCGGATTGGATGCTTATAAAGTGTTAAGGTTCATGTGAATGAATAGAGGACGTTTTTTAGAATTATTTTGTGTGAACCAAGTTTGCCGGGCAGTATGTTAAAAAAATGACGCTTTATGGGCTTGTGTCAATGACGTTTATATATTTATTAAGGAATAAAATGATGACCTCAATGGATATAGTATCAATTGGACTTTTAATCACTGGTATACAGTTGGACCTCTTTATAACAAAGTCGCTAAATCCCGAAAAAAAGTTCGTTGTATGGAAAATTCGTTATAAAGAGGTTCATCTTAAAATTTTCTTTATAAACCAAATAAAACAAAATTTAAATCCATAAACATTAAATATTTAAGAAAGAGCAATGGAATTTCATATTAAAAACCCTTGCAAGAAGCTTTCACTGGAACATAGCCTTTCAAAAGAGAGTACTTTAATTTGAAAAATAAATAAGCAAAGCAAAAAAAATAATAAAGCAAAATAAACATGTTAATTCTTTCAAATAACTTAATTATACTAAGCAAAACATTATAAAGCTTTCATATTTAAGCAGAAACAAATTACAAAGTTAAGCAAATATTTCTCATTTGCTTTCGATTATACATAACACTTTTATATTTTTTCCTAGCATTTCTTCCATAAAAAGGAAATAAAACTATAAATGCATTTTTAAAAAATGAATTTAAGATCAAAATTTTAAAAATTTATTATCCCAACTATTTTTTACAATAAAATGTTAAACATTATTTTTCTTTACGTAATATCATTTAAACGTAAAATGTATGTCCTACCTTCCCTGTAAATATGTATAAAATAATACTGATTATGACATAGTACATGTAAAGTTTATGATTAGAAGGATAGAGTATTTACACATTAAGCACACATAAAACATAAAGAACATTTTTTTTTGAATATTGATTCAGTACAGATGAACAGAAAGCATCAAAGTCGTTCTTATTTATTTACTAATTTGAATGTTTTTGAAGTAAAAAAAATCTAAATATATCCCCAAAAGGAATATTAATTATTCAAAAACAAGCAAAAGTTTACTTATGCAAATGTACTGAAAACTCAGAAAATAAATTTAATGCATTTGTGCCCACTCCTTTACTTTTTCTTCTGCTGTTTCAAATAAGGCCTTTTGAGCGAAATGCCATTCAAGGACAAACGTGTATCTCATTTTTTTTTCTTTTTCTTGCGTTTTTGTTACGTGCGGTCGTCCGTACATTTGTATGAATAAAAGAAAACTAACGATCCGTCAAAGTATTCGAAGTCGTGCATGCGAGCATCCCTGTTAGAGAAGGTATCCATGGTTTGATTGATTGTCAGAGTCGTTGCTAGTGATTTGGAGTGCTGCGTGTCTTTTTCTTTGTGGTTCAGCTGTTAGAACTTTAGATAGAGAAGGAGTATATAGAGGTGGTATCTAACCACCCTTACTTTTCCTGGAAAAAATATACAACTTCAAAATGAATTTTATTTCAGTCAGTGAGAATCAAATTCCATGTATGATCATCTTTGTTTATACTCGCGAAAATTCTTTCTTTTTTTTTATTAGAAAAATACAGCATGTTAAGGTGGTTCACCCATTTGACAGCCTGTTTTTTAAGCAATTTTAGGAAATGTTTTTATGTTTTTCGACAACCAGTAAAATGATAGAATTTTACGTTTTATATCATTTATTTATATGTTTCTTAAGAGTATATATATAAATTTTTAGCTAAAAATATCTAATAGAACGTGAGTTATAGCTTTCTGAACACACCCACCTCGAAAAGATAGATGCTTACTTCCTCCACAATTTCAGCTGATTGGCTTATCTGAAATAAAAAAATGCATTGAATAATTAAGTTAATATAATAAGTTTAATCTATAAGCTTAAATGCACCGAATGAACTATACTCGATGGAATATATCAAAAATTAAATTTTTGGTAGATCTCTGAAGAAAAAGTTTCAATTTTTATGGGGTTTTTTTGTAATATTTTAGTTAAAAAAATAGAAATATTTTGAATTTTAGAATGATCGTAGTTCAGTTGGTGCGTATATTTGTGCTGAGTCTATCCTATAAATTTGAAGTCATTCGATCAAACCGTTCTTGAGATATGATGTAGGAGAGTTTGAGAAACACAGTTTTGAGAAAAACGCGTTTGAAGTTTCAAGTCCGATTACAACAATGAAAATCTTAGCTTAGCGCTACGAACAGCTGCTCTTCTAACAGTTGTTTCATTATAACGACTTCTAATTTTAAAAAAATCACTTTGCCACCGCATTCTAGACATGTTAAGGTAGCAATTTATGAAAAAAAAATATTTTTGATTTTTTTGAACCCATCAAATGGGTGAACTCCCATAAGAAAAAAACTATAGATTTTAAATACTTCCAGTTAAAGCGTTTGAAATCAGTCAGAAAATTTATTTAGTTATAATTAATAATATTTCCTATGCATCTCCAAAAATCATACGGTTGATTCAGAAAAAGAACAATAAAATACAAATATGGTAAACAATAAATAATTTAATCGTAAAGGTTAAAGAATTTATGTTTCACAATTATTAATATGACTAACTTTTATTTATAAATTTTCTTGATTAAAAGTAAGTATTTTAAAAATTAAAAATGGGTCGTTTTGATACATACGTTCGTCCCATATGTATCATCTCCAAGTGTCACCAGCAGCCGGATGATGCACTGGTGAATCTGGTCTGTCGTCCCATAAGGGTGTTTCAGACATGTGCATATATAACGCACCCGTCGCGAAAGGGTTATATTCATTAAAATAGGTTCACAACTTAGAAAATTCTAAGCAGCTCATTTTTTGCTAAAATATTGTACATGAAAATTCCTTCCTGTTTATAAAAAATGAAACACTGTGAATCTTTCATATAAAAATAAGGGGAAACTTTCAGTAAATGTAAACAAAAGTATATTCAAATGATTAGAGTCAAACAAAATACTTATGTTGAGCAGTTCTTTCTGTTCGACTGATTTAGTTGTATTAATAGAAAGACGCGAAAAGGCGTTGGAAGCTGTTGCTGTCTGCCAGTGGTAAACGTATCTTGAGAAGTCATTCAGCTTTTAAAACAGCAAGGAAGTCCATATGAGTAAGCAACAGTGTTTGAAAAAAGATGAACACTAGACCTCCATGCTCCATGGAGGGTTCATTTTTTTCTTTTTCCTTATCTGCAAAGCTGGAATGGAGTTTAGTGCAACTACAGTGATGTGAGTAAGGAAGCTGTTGAACGAAGAAAGACAGACTCGTTGGATATCTGGCTGCAAATGGCAAAACTTTACGCCAACATGGGATGACAGACATCTCAGCTTGGCTGTGATGGATCGTGGAGCATGATCTCGACAGTGTGAAGAACACGCATTGATGGCCTTCTAGACATTTATTATTGTATACTACAATAAGTGCTGGTACCTGTTGCACCATGTATGACGTGCAAAAGTTCATTTGTACAGGATTGTATCGCTCTTGCGGCTAATATAGACTCATCAATATAAAGTATGGCTTACTGGTTGGCCTCAAGTCCTTTTAGTTGAATCGAAATAAGTTTGAGTTATAATGATAATCACATCCCCATCAGACATACACTGATACCATCTTTCCAAGTGCCCTTCGCAATGTTATACATGATGAAACCAAAGCATTATGAATTGGGTGTTATTGGGTATCATATATATATATATATATATATATATATATATATATATATATATATATATATATATATATATATGGACAATCGCAACTAATAAGAATTGTGGGTAATTGAAATGGCCAAGAATCCATCAGAGAAGTTCTAGATTTATAAGTCATAACTTTACTTAAAATAGTCTGGAACAGTATTTCAACAGGACAATGCTCGGCCTCTTGTTGCTCAGAAAGTTCAAGACATGTTTCTAGTTCAATACATACAACTTTTACTTTGACCTGCTTATTCAGAATTTATCATGTTGCGTCTTTCTTGTGATGCTTGTCCCATGACTAATGATGATCAGCTTTGGGTAGGAGTAGAATAAATTTGGAACACACTTTCTCGAGTACAGATTCAAAATCTGTTTGATTAAATGCCATGTCGTAGAGAAACACTGACTGCAGTGAGTTCTGGCTTGACATAATACTGATTTTTTACTTGTATTCTCTGTCTTTTGCTTTGTACATTTAGTCGTTCATTTGTGTCCGCATAGGTCACATGTGGAGTATATTTTAATCAAATCAAACGAATTCTTCATAGTGTTGTAATTTTTATAAACATGAGTTTAACTATATGATAATACATTATTTATAAATCAGTTAAATAAAACATGTCTTTGAAGAAGGTTTAAAGTAAAAACAAAAATAAAAAAGGGACAGAAACTTTTGTTTATATGTTTATTATGTTTTATATTACCAGTATTTTATATGCTTGACCAATTATTACGCAGCTACTTTTTCATTGTAGATGAAGTTCAATTTATGTTAATCAAAACATAAGAAAATTAATTTCTGAAATATAAAAAACTTTTACAGTAAGACATCTGCATTTTGGGATACCCTCTTGCCTAGGGGTATTATCTCTTCATCTACGTGACCTTGTGGGGGTAAATGATTTATCACTCAAGTTAGCCATAATAAGCCCAATTTATTATTGTCTAAATATATTAAACAACACAAGTCTTACTTATAGGATGGCAATCAGAATTGATATAACGCATTCCTAAATTCTAAGTAAATATATGCCTAGAATCCTAACCACTTATCCTTAAGCAAAGTTGTCAAATGAATCTTTAACTTCCATAAGGTATCCGACTACATTCGGAACCGAGATTTTAAAAAAAACGCATAAATGGATAATTTTCGTGATATTTAGTGTCACTTAGATTAGAATGCATGTATAAAATTGTTTTAAGGACATTTTGACAAAAAATTATTTAAATACAATATTTCGGCAAAAATATAACTTAGAATAACCTTTTTTTTCAAAATGATCTCCTTTTGTAAAAAATGCTTCTATCATAATAATATTTTGCCTGTATATAGCTCAGACCTTTGTACAGAGGCTCAACTATGAGTTTTGAAAAATCCCCATTATTTTTAGAGTTACAACTAATTGAAATAATTATCGGCGTTTTTTTCTTAAAATTTCTCCCCTCTGTTGTCGTAAAACATTGATAACCCCACTTCTAAGTTATATATTTCAAAAATTGTAGTTGAACCTCTGTAAAGAGGTCTGAGCTATACACAGACAAAATATTATTATAATAGAACCATTTTTCACAAAAGGAGAATATTTTGAAAACTGGTCATTCTATGTTCATTTTTTGTCAAAATGTTGTACTTAAATAATTTTTATTGTAATAATATTCTTAAAACAATTTTATATACATTTTCCAATCTAAGTGACACTACATATCATAAATATTATCCATTTATACACTTTTGCAAAATCACGGTCCTGAACACGTAGTCGGATACCTTAATTTCTTTAACTTGCTAAAGACCTTTCTATAATTACGCTTCTAAATTTTAAGTTCTTACCATTAACTCTTGACGTTCAACATCTCAGCTTTCTTCTCCTTCTTTTTGCAATTACAAAGCTTTCACTATATTTCTACAAACTAATCTGAATTTCACGGTTTCTTCTTGAGAGGATTGGCTATGAATTAACTCAAGGCTGCCCTCAAAGATTCCCCAAGAGGATTAATTGGAAATACGTGGTAAATTTAAGAGTAAGATTATTTTTTAAAATGTATAAAGGATATTTATGGAGATGTTTCGAACTTTAAATGTTCCAATTAGAGTTTTAATGATGATTTTATTGACAAAGAAAAAAATGTCAAATGTAGTTATAAAATTCAATATTAGAATAAAATTAGTTTTTATTATAATTTACTGTCTCTTACACTGTTTCTTCATATTTTGAAGAAACAAGTCAATCACTTGAGAGTGTATTTATCTCTCTCTATATATACAAGAATAACTAGGATTAAACAAGCTTCAATTTGATAATCTTCCCAGTTTATGACATGGTAGGCAAAAACAGGAATTAAAAAAAAACATTACAATATATAAAACTTCAAAATAAATGAAGGAGTGGTACACCAAATGAAGGGGTTTAAAAATATCATAGAAATAATGGGTGAAACACAAATACTAACCAAATAATTCAATGTAATAAGAATCAGTAAAGCTGTGCAAATACGTAAATCAATCATGAATTAACCAAAGTATTTAAACATATGTCTTAAATAAACAAAATATAACACGTCACCATTACAAAATATAGATAGATTGTAAAAAAAGAAGCGAATTGATGATATCTGGTTGGTTATTGGTTAACTGATTGATTGCGTAAAATGTTTAAATTTGTATAAGTAGATAAAATGGTTTATAACGTGCGGCAGAATGCGTAAACTGAAAAAAGTAACCATAACTATCTAAAGCACTGAGAAGCTGACTTGGGATTGAAAAATATATCATAATTTACTAGGAGGATCAACATATTTATAATGTATGCATTTCTTTGCGAAACTTATGGGATAATCGTGTACCAAGCAATTACAAAATAATTTTTAATTTTGTATAATTTGTTTATTTTGTGTGTAGTTTAAGATATGACAAAGAAAAAATATACCATTTCTATAAATAGATATATGTAAGTTACTATTCCAAAAAAGTTTCTTAAAAATATACATTTCAAATGAAATTCTTTATTCATCAATATTGTTAAGTGATTTAAAGCGAACTATTAAGTAATCAGTATATAACTAAATCCTAAGAAAGTCAAATTTTCTTGAGCTATAATTAGCTTTTAGTAATAAGTTAAGGTAATCAAGTACAATGTGATAATATTTAATCTAAATTCATTGTTTTATTAAACATAATTAAATCATCTATTTAAAGATAGGAAAGTAGGACTCACAACATGCATGTTCTACTTAGCAAATCACAATTATCCAAGCGGTTACTGGCGGGTTCACAGTGAGACAAGCAACTGATTAGGTTGTAAAAATTTTTATTGAAGTAATACATGTTTCAATAAAACAAATTCTCACAAAACTGCTAAACACAATTTTTAGTATCTTTATTTCTATATTTAGATATTTGAAGATGTGTTATTTTTCAAAAAAATATTTTCTCTCGTCTTCTTACAATGATATTTATTTTTAAGAGAAAGAGTTGCAGATAAACTTTATTACACACATACACTCGCATGGGAACACATACGCGCGTACACACAGAAAAAAATATATGCAGTGTATACATATTTATTCAACTATCTATGAGTACACATTAAAAAAAAACTGTCTATAATGGGGTATAGATCTTTTAAAATTTAAAAAACAAATTATAAAAATGATAAGAATATTCTTTCATTTACAAATTTCATTCAGCTAATGTTCCATAAATTTATTTTATCATAGGCTTTAATAACAAGAGGCAATTAAATACGTTTTAATAAATACAAAACTTGTTATTTGTGTTTAATGAGTCTATAACTGACTTTAACTGGCTTTTAAAATGTTATTTAGCTAAGAAATTCACTTTTTTTGTTAACGATAATAATGTCATATATCATTTAATTAATATCCTTAACATGACATTTTTCTCCTAATTTCTGTTTTATTTCAATTTCGGAATACTCTTTCAAGAGTTTTCTAACTTCTGAGCGTGTGTTTTGAGTTACATTAAAAGTAACATTTAACTTTTTAATATTTAGACATTTCAATATAATTTTTTTAAATATTGTAGCTCAATAAATATTTATTCCAAACGTCAAACATATCACGCACAGCTTAGACATTTTCTTAAAGATAAATATATATACACTCAAAGAGATCGATATATTGTATGTACCTAAATTCAAAATATACCTAATGGCATTTTTACTATTTTGCCAATATTGCTTCAAATGTTTTCAGAAAAAGTTTCGACCAAGTATTGTAAATATCTTTCCTATGAATTCTGACATAAAAGAAAATCTGTCATTCAAGAAATACTAAGAAATACTTTTAAAACACTTTTACTAGATATAATATTGTTTATTATATTTATTCCGCTCTCTCTCTCTCTCTCTGTATATATATACGAATATCTTCTAAACACGCAGATACATTTTGAGAAGTATAAAGACCCTTAGGTCTTTTCAAGGTGAAAGCAACATGCAATGGATCGAAATGTCTCATCCATTTGACTGCTTCGTGATTAGAAGACCACACCCGTCTTCAGGAAAAGAGAGTTCAATAGCTATATCTTCTTCACACATTAATTGGGTGGTACCTTATGCATCAATATTCAACTTTGGACCGTAATACTTCGACTCGCCTAAAGCACTTCCCCTTAAAATTTTAATATTAAATGGTATGGCAAAAATAATTGTTACTTTAAATTTTTGCCAATACATATATATCCTCTTACACTTACATATATACCGTACATTTTCTTGTGTAAACCAAGAGTTTTTGAAACTTTTTTAAAATTAAGAGATCAATTTTTTGCCTCATATGCACCAGAAAAAGGCACATTTTTTATTGCATATAACTAAACATAATACTTAACACAGAAAACAAAAAATTAAGAGTTTTATTTTAATTTTCAATTTTAAAATTTTCTCACAATTTTTTATTTTATAATTGGGGAACACAAAATACCTTAAATGTTTGCTTTTAATAAGTGCACTCTGGATGCTATGAAGTATGTTTCACATATCTTAAAATAATTTATCTTATATTTATACAAAAAAAAAGTTATGTTCATTTATCTCTTTCAAATGATTGCGGGTTTTGTGTGTGTGTGCACATATATATGTGTACACAATTTGAAGCATGGTGTAATTCGGTCGTACGCTGCAATGAGGACAGAGATAATATTGACTTTTTTGGACTATCTTTCCATTTTTATTCCTTCAAACAACAAATGACACATTGCCTTGCAAATCACTATTCTTTATCGAATATCTTCAAGAATCTCAATTTCTGCAATGAAAAATTCCCGGATTCACCACAAAAAAATCCCCGATGAGAAGTATTTCAGTACCATGGACAAACTACATCTCTCAAACACGTACGCACATGCACACTCACACTAGCACTTATAATCTCATTATAAGAAATAAAAAATATATAAAAATCAAATGAAGAAAGAAGAAAATATTAGTGGCCGTACAGAGTATGGGCAACAGGTTGTGGTCTGTTTTCGATAGCTCAGGTATGAGCAAACCAGTTAAGTTCTCAGAGTTAGGGTGTAGGTGTATATATGGATCTCGAAAAAATAATAAAAAGATCTCGATACGCTAACCTGGAAATGTAGAGTGGTTCAAGAGAAATGCCTTGATTTTTTTCTTTGTTTTGAACATTTTACATTATTCATGCAAAGGCATTTTTAATCTTTTAACTTTTTGTAACTTTTATACTAAAAGGAAAATTCATCAAAGTTAATATCAGAATCTAAGTTTCCTAATGGTTTTTAACATTTACATTCATTTATCGTACGGCAAGTGTTTTCTTCAGGACATAAAACATAAGACGACGATCACTTGCCCATTACGAATTTTTTTCCTGCTCATTTTCTAGACAAAAAAATGGAGCATAAAGTTTTGCTTTCGCAGTTAGTGTAAAAGGTAACAAATGAATCGAAAAAGCGTGCTACTTTTAGATACAGTTGCCAGAAATAAAACTGCATTCATTGGCCTCGTTGTATTTACATCAATTTTTGATTTAATATATTCCCCCTACCCACCCACCGTTTTAACCACATAGCAACAGGAACCCAGAATTTTACAGGATTTTAGTTTCAATTCGTTTTATATCAGTGCTTCTCAAACTTTCAATACTTGCGACCCAATATTCTATAGTAATTTTCTTCGCACCTCCCTACATACAATGGCAATGTATTGAAATCGATAATACAATACTTTGACACTAAAGCTACAATACGACTTCACCCTGTTAAGGGCTACCTGCGTATATAAATGTCTCGCTCAACCAGTGAGTAAATTGCCCCATGCGTATATATATACGTCTATCGGAAATACGATCTTTTCTGTTCACTGCTATCCATAAAATTATTCCGAAGACTTTGGAATGCAATCAAATGACTTAAACACTGTTTTCGAAGGATTTACTTATAATTCAGAGGATTTTCTTATTTATTAGCTTTCTCCTCCCCCAATACATCACATACGCGTGCTTACGTGCCAAATCTGTGGAAGTGGAAAGCGAATCGCTTACAATTCAAACCGCAGCTAAGGGATTAATTATAAAAATCGTTTAAATTATCAATATAAGAGTTATATTTTGCATATAATTATACATATGATTATCCCGTGGGGTCAATAGTAATTACTTAACTTGTTCTTAACTTAATATTGTTAAATTAATTATAAAATACACTGATGCATTTATAAGTGTATTATATCAGAGAAAATGTGGTGTGTTTTATTATGTCAGAATGCATTTTGTTTACTTACAATAAATAAATATTTTTTTTTAAATAATCTTTTACTTTCAACTTCTTAGGGTTATCACGCTCTCTAGGGGGCGCGCCCCCAACAGTTTGAGAAACGCTGGCTTATATGGGTTTTGAATTATGGGTAAATTCTTGAAGAACATTGCACTCTCGGCTTATACATGGATCAGTTTATATTCGGAAAAATGCATTATATGCATGGATGTTGGTAAACAGATACTTAACAGTTAACACTGGGGTTCCATTTTATGTAAATTCCTTTTCATTAGCTGGTCCGTCACAAGCCATTTAAAAGGAGTTTAACTAATACACTGATTGAAATATAGCATTATATTTCCTTCAATGTACTTATATACAGTCAAAATTAAAATGAAAACGATATACATGTGCATTACATAAAAAATTGAACATTTTTCAAACAGTTTGTGACAGAACAGTAGAGATTAGAAATTTTATTTAAAATAAAACACCGGCATTTTTTTTAATTAAAATATTTGTTTTCCTTTCTGATGTTTATGAAATTATTTTATATAGATAATAAGCCTATTTTCAGTATAATTTAAAAGTGATTAAAGTACAAATAATCAGGTTTCATATAAACATAATCATTGTAGGAGTTCAGTACACAAGAAAAAGCAAAAATAATTTGGGAATAAATGCTGGATCATACTGTTTTAAGTTTAGGAATAAAATTCTTTTAGCACCAATTACATTTTTATAACACCTTCACGTTAAATTACTTCAGCTACGTTTATAAAATACATATGTATTTTTGGACTGATGATGAATTGATGGAATAATAAAAATTGTAACTTTTGATCGTAAATAATTTAACCCTTTATAGTTAATTTTATAAATTTCGAATTACTATTTTATAGGGCTTTCTCTATATGTTCACAGAAGTGACACCATCGTATCAGAGAAAGAGAGAGAAAAACATAAATGTTTGTTTTAAAAATATCAGCAGGAGAAACATGTTTAGTCTAAAATATCTCCTTAATCAGAATAACAACCATTTTACGATGCTGACACCCAATACTAACTTCTTTTAATTCTAAAATTGGCCAAATGCTTTCAGGGTAACAAACTCAAATTTACCAAGTAAATGCACCAACTTCAGACTGTTTTTAGTTAAGAACTAATCTACCCGAGATACATATTTTACACTAATGTAGCAAATTCACATTAAAAGGAACCTCTCATGGCTGTCGATAAGTTTTATTTTTCACAGAAATTTATCTAATCTTTTTTGGGAAAAAAATGCATATCAACACTCGTTTCTTCAGTACATGTTACCCTTTTAAGTTAGTTAATGGGTTTCATAAATAAAAATGTAGAAACTATCAATTACTCAAAAATCGGAAATCTGTTCTTTCCTTGTCAGCTTGAAAAGGTATAATTGACAAGTTTGTGAATTGATTAATACTGTTCAACCATAATCAATTTCTAGAAAAGTAACTCTTACATATAAATATTAATATATTTCTTGCAGCATATTTAGTGAAATTTATAGATGTTCGTAGAGTAATGATAAATCTCATCTTGAACTTTATTATTATCTACATATTAAAATTCTTTTACGGATCTTGCGTATTTGTTCTATACATCATTCCCTTTTTCTCTTGCAATTTTTTTTCTTAAGCAGAGTATAAGCATTAAATATAATAGATTTTTGACGAGACCCCCATTTAAAAAGGACATTTAAAGTGAATGAAATACATGAGAAAGAATTTTATGAAATAAAAATGTATGTAATTTAGCAGCTTCTGAAAGGGGTTTCAAAGAAAAATTTGGTAATAAAGGGGAATATAAAAATATATATGGGTGGAGCAAATGCGCATACTTAAATGTATGTAATTTCCACACAAAAATCTAATATATTAGATTTATTTATCAAGAAAAAATCAGAGAATAAGAGTTAAAACTGTGCAAACTAAACAGCTCTATTTTAATAAGATGGAAAGAAGGGCCTAAAACTTTTATCTCAGCGCTGTGTTTATTTACATGTGTGATCTTAATTAATGATTATAAAACAAATCAACACAAGGTTATTTACTTCATTCTTCGCCATAGTATATAATTTATAGAAAGTATGAAATTTACAGTTTATATTCTAAGTAAGCACACAAAATTATTTTCAAAGTTTAAAGACTTTATATCTTTTATGTAAATTTGAGCAAATAATTCACATGTTCTAACATTATTATTTAGCTGTCCTCAGTGGAAACTAGGAAATAAACTAAAATAGTTATATTCAGCAATTAGGAATGTTTGCGAGAGAGAACTACTATATATATATATATATATATATATATATATATATATATATATATATATATATATATATCTGTGTGTGTGTATATCAGCAACACTTTTTAAAAACTGAATGCATTAGCATTTTTCTTCTAAATAAATAAAGAATCTCAAATTTTAAATACCATTATTCAGAATTAAATTAAAATCCTCGCGAGATAAATTAATTTCTCTTATTAATAATTTTAATAAGATATACATTTCCGAAAAAGTAAGAAAGTTAGAAATTAACAATTAAATGCTTTTTCGAACTATTATATATGTACATGAATATTAGGAAAAAATGTACTTTTCCCACATTTGAATAACTAACTTTAACTGTAGTGGATATTTGGTAAATGTTAAATGTAATGTTTAACCGTATACAAAAAATAGATAATTTTGCCATTATAATGTAGACCACATTTCCGAATTTTAATTTGTACGTTAAATGATAAAAAAAAGTTGTATTTAGTTAGTGTATACAAGGTTTATTATTTATCTTTTGAAATAAAATATAAATTAATTTTAATTTATAGTGATTAAATTCAGAATAATTTTCATTTATTGCTCTTTATACTTAATGAAAATAATGTTAGCCAATATGTATATAATAAATAAATGCAGATTTTTATTAAATATTCAAAACACATTTTCTCTGGCAACCAAACAAATTACTGCTTTTTCTGTTTACTATACGGAAAATATGTTAGAGCAAAATTAAATAAATAAATAAATAAAAATGCATTTTCTAAATAGTAATCCTTTCAATGAATATTTCATAATTTAAATTTTTCAATCAAATCATAAAGTTTGAAAGAAAAGATCTCGAACAAAGTACATAAAAAAAGAACAAAAGTTTGTCTATTTTTTGTATAGAATACAAAAATTATGAGCAACTGCTGATTTTCTATGCTAATTTTTGCTATCAATTGTTATAAAAGATTGGATTTGTTTGGTAAAAATATATATTTTACATTATATACATTATATTAGTTTTTATCCATTTCCTTTGTCTCCCAAATATATATTACTCAGTTGACACTGTTGTTAAAGAAATATGAAAATATACTTAGAAGGAATATATGAAAGTCCAATTGCTTATGTTAAGTGTAACATAAATTACTTCAGAATCATCACATAAGAAAAGTCTTTTTGATTCAAGGAGTTTTTTTCAAAAAAATTAAAGGTATCCGACTATTTGTGACTTTTTTTGAAAAATGCAGATATGGGGATTTTTTTGTGATTTTTAGATTTATTTAGTATATTTTAAGGAAAAAAATCCTAAAATTGAAAACAGAAGAATAAATTATTATTATAAAAATGGGAAAAAACTGGTAAAAATGTACAAAACATTGCATAAACGGGACCCACTCTGTACCAAAAATTTTATGAACAAACTCTCATTTTTTAAATTTTGATGTGTTCCTTTGTTATTCATGTTTGAAATGACCTTCAAGATAAGAGATATTTTAATTTTTACAAAAACTAGAGCACTTTATCTTAGTGATCATATGAAATTGTTTAAAAAAAACAGTGAAACTTACTTATATTCACAGAAAGGGACTGTAAATTTTGAAATAAAACAGTTATTGGTAAATCTGAAGTTAAAAACACTTCTGCTGTTATACAAAACGTACACATAAAATTTCAGCAAATTATTTTCAAAGCTTTTTGAGCGATCGCTGTCCCCGTTTGAACTTTTTAATAAAACACACACATTTCGAGTAAAACGCATTTTAAAAAAAGTTCGACATCTTGTGTTAAGGTATGGCATCTGCTTTTACTAAACCGCTTGTTATTTTTGTTCTAGTGAATGGAAAATAAAAACCTTGGTTTTTTTAGTAAGCTCATAAGATGGCCTATAAAATAAAATCATAAAAAAATTGTCAATTTTTGAAAAAAAATCATGAATTTAGGGTAGTTGGATACCTTAAGAGAAACAAATGCAGATTCCAGAAAATTACAAGAAGCTCATTGCATGGTTTACTCACAGATTAATGTTATGAAAGGAAGTCAACGTATATCAAGAACTCGTTCTTGTTAATGAATCGATTTAAGGTATCCGACAACGTTCGGAACAGTGATTTTAAAAAAGCGCATAATTTTCATGATATTTAGAGTGTCACTCAGATTAGAATATATGCATCAATTGTTTTAAGGAGATTTTGACAAAAAAATTTATTTAAATATAATATTTTGGCAAACAATTAACTTAGAATAATCCTTTTTCCAAATGATCTCCTTTTGTGAAAAATGGTTGCATTATAATAACATTTTGCCTGTATATAGCTCAGATCTCTCTACAGAGGCTCAACTAGAATTTCTGAAAAATTCACATTATTTTCAGAGTTACCGCCAATTGAAATAATTATTGGCGTTTTTTTCTTAAAATTGATCCCCTCTGTTGTCGTAAAATATGAATAAACCCACTTCCAAGTTATATATTTCAAAAATTCTAATTGAGCCTTTGTAGAGAGGTCTGAGCTATATACAGGCAAAATAATATTATAATAGAAGAATTTTTCACAAAAGGAGAACATTTGGAAAAAAAGATTGTTCTAAGTTAATTTTTTGCCAAAATATTATATTTAAATATTTTTTTTTGTCAAAATGTCCTTAAAACAGTTTTGTGCATATATCCTGATCTAGGTGACACTAAATATCATGAAAATTATCCATTTATGCGCTTTTTGCAAAATCACGGTTCCGAACGTATTCGGATACCTTAATAAATTTCATTTTTACATCAAGCATCTATTTGTGAATCTTTTATCAAAAACATGCTTATTTATCAATTTAAGTCTCTGTAAATAAAGCATATTTAAATTTTGTTATAGATAGTCTATTTACTTCACCTAGCTTATTTAGTTTTTCCCTTAATTCAGTAAAATAAATGTGTGGCTTAGATTTCCATTAACGTAAGTGCAATTTAATATAAAATGAAAATAATCCAGGTAAGATTGTTTTTCATTTCATTTAACAATATTAAAGAATGGTTTCTGAACCGTGAAATTTTACTCATTTTGCTCTTCACTGAAAAGAAAAGTAGGTATTTCGAAAGAATCAGACATATTTAACAAATCGCCGATTACATTAATTTATTATATTATACATTTTGAAGATTTTCTCAAGTAATGTCCAAAAAATACAGATTTCTGTTGAAGTCTTTTTAACTCAAATCATAAAATTTTTGTAGCACTAGATAATGTTTCGAAAAAATTATTATAAATTTCATTTATTCAGATTAGTTCCTTTACACTAAAAATAATCACAAAAAATGTTAAGACAATTAAAACAAATTTCTAGTTCTTTAAGAATTCATTAAGTTTCAAATAATCACACAAACAAAGGATATTTTTTTCGAACTAAAACCCCTTATAATATTATAAGGTTATACATAAAATAAAAAGGTATTAGTCTTACATGTTTTATTTATTATGGATACAAGACTTATTTGCTGTAATAACGAATCAAAACACTTATTTTGGCATTAGTTGGTTTTAAGATAGGATTTAATTAAATCTCTTCAACTGTTCCACACGATTAATTACTTAGTTCACTCATGTCACATAAATTAACATTCTCATACATTAACTAGATATGGATTCATGAATACTCGCTATTTTAACATTTTTGCAACTGTAAAATGTTATTACTATTTACTAGTTTATTTTGAGTAAGGTGCAGTGTTTCAATATATATTAAAGAGCGCATTATTTTTCAAATGTGTTAAAAAAATCAGCATATCAAAGCATTAAAATATTTCGATCAATTAATTGGTAAGTATGAACTTAAATTTCAATGAACAAAAGTAATCCGCATATCTCAATAATACTTATGTTCTAGTGCTTTAATTTATTTGTTTTTTAATCTTTTCTGAATGCATGACTATCAATTATATGAAAGTTCAATAACAAGAACTTCCTTTTCTGCATGAATTAATATTGCCGGAATTCAGTTTACAAAAGTAGAGTAAAATTTTGCGACTTAGTCTATACATCTGTTTTTAAAGATTTAAGAAAACAAATGGAAAATATAAGGTTTATTCTAAAGTATTAAGTGTAACATTTTTAAAAATCAACATCATAAGCATAATTTATTGCACTGTATTTTAAACCTGTTATACAGCAGAAATTACTACAAAAATGCACGTAATTGAGCATGACGAATTTTTATTTAAGTGTTAGACAGGAGAGAAAATACCCTTTTATGTATCACATGCTAACGCGAAAATATGATGGTGGATCAAATATAACCATGCTTTTTTATAATATCTTCTTTGAAATGTTACTGACAGAAATTACATCAAAGTTAGTTTTTTGTGTGTTCTTTGAGATTTAAACATTTGTTTAATGTATGTTTTCAAAGAAAAAAAAATAGATCATGCACGAAACCAACTTGATAGCATACTACTTATTCATTCGATGAAAACTTTCCTCTACTAACACTTTTTTGAGAGTTCCTAACAAATGATCGACTTAAAGTGTTATGTCAGAACTGTAGAGATTTTATATCAATGTCATCCTGTGAAGTGTTTTAAATTTTTGTTTTGTTGTATAAGCTATGCGAGGTCTTGCTGAATGAGAATCTCTTAGGATTGCTTTAGAACCGATATGCTGTTTTAACATTCCCAACATGTTTACAATAGTATACAACAGGGATGGCGAACCAGTGGCACGCGACACAATATTTTGGGCACGCCACCGATTAAAACGGTTTGCATTTTAATTCAAAATAACTAATTATTAATTCAAATATGAAGTATAACGAGAAACGTGAGTGATCGGTCGCAGTTTTCAGCGAGATTTTCTCAGTTCGAAGAATATCGGAAACACTCAAGTTTTTTATGTACCTTTATGTGACTTCATATAATAAACTGGATTTATCTCAATTCTATTGGTTGTAAGTTGAATTGAAACTCTGATTGATTTCTAGCCTAGTTCAATATGGATTCAAAAATTTGTTAAAAAAGAAGAAAGTTGGAATTGATTAAAGCATAAAGATTAACAAACAATACAAGTAAAAATGCTTGTAATAAAATTTTAGAAACATCAAATTTGATTTCAGATACATTTAACGGTTTGAGAAAACTGGCTCATGCTATTTTAACCATATTTTCATCTACTTATGTCTACGAGTCATTATTTTTCAGAGATGAATAACATTAAAGACTCACTTAGAAACCGTTTGGAAGATGGCTCCAATTCAGCATGCATTCTGGTAAAAGTAACATCTTACTATCCTAATACAAGTTATTTGTCGTCTAATCTATCACAACAGAATTCACAATAATGTTACTTTAATTTCAACTACACGTATAAATAAACAATTTACTACTATATTGTGCAAAATGTAGTTTTTCGTTGTAATTAAAGAATTTTAAGTTTTTAGTATTTTGTTTTATTATTTTCACAATAATCACAAGTCAAAAATATTTGATGGCACGTCTATACTTCCTTAAACATTTCTTAAAGAAAAAATGGCACGTTGATCCAAAAAAGTTCGCCACCCCTGGTATACAACATCAGTTTTACGTCATTTATGAAAAGTTTGACGCACAAAGTTTCGTGTGGATCCCAAAAAATTGTAGCGAGAAATTTTCAGCAGTTAAACAGGTTTTATTTTTATTAGAACTGTTTTTTACTTTTTGTGCATCATGCCATAATGTTCAGTTTTACTTCAGGAATATAATAATGCACCCAACTTTAATTAGAAGTCAAAATGCATCTACTTCTGTTAATAGTGATTTAGATGTCTTTAGCACAAATTCCTGTTCATGACACATCTTGATTTTGCATTCAAAGCTCCAAGGGTCTAATGGATCGTTATTTTGTGAAATAGCACCTAATTCCAAGCTTTAATAAACTGAACGCTTCTAGAATTTACACGTATTTTTTACTGATCTTTGTTACTGTTATTCATCGGTCATCAAGCATAAGAATATGAATAAGATCACGAATTTCTCAAATGCAAATCCAGTTAAATTTATTCTCGTTGGATTATTAGCAAATTCTCAGCTTTCGCGACCATTTTTAAGCACTTTGCTCAGTTTGCATAATTGACAACTCGATAAAGTGTTATTACCGATCTGAGAATTCAATTTGTGCTAAACTTCAATACATTTGACGATTTCATTCGTTAAACTATCAGTAATTATTTACTATGCAACTGCAGCTAGTAGTGTGTGTACACTCAACGTGCTAGGGACTAATTAGATGGACATATGGAGAATGAAACAACGCAAAATGATTATTTAAGGTATCCGACTACCCTAAAACCATGATTTTTATCAAAAATTTGCAAATTTTTTTATGACTTTATGTTATAGACCATTTTATTAACTTAATAACATTACCAAGTTCTTCATTTTCCCTCCACTAGAACAAAAACTACAAGCGTTTTAGTAAAAGCAAATGCCATAACTTTACACAAGATGTCAAACTTTAAAATGCGTTTTACTCGAAATGTGTTTTTTTCGAAAAACTCAAACGGGGACCGCGATTGCTCAAAAAGTTTTGAAAATAATTAGCTGAAATTTTTTGCTTATGTTCTGCATAACAGTAAAAGTGTTTTGATTTTCAGATTTATCAATAACTGTTTTATTTCAAAATTTGCAGTTCTTTATGTGAATAAAGTCAATGTTTTTTTAAGCAATTTCGTATAATGATTTAGATAAAGTGCTCTAGTGTTTGTAAAAATTAAAATATCTCTTATCGTGAAGATCACTTCAAACAGGAATAACAACGTAACACATCAAAATTGAAAAATTGAGAATTTGTTCATAAAATCTTTGTAGAGAGCGGGCCCCGTTTATGTAATTTTTTGAACGTTTTTACTAGTTTTTTCCCATTGTAATAATAATAAATTTTTTTCCTTTTACCAATTTTAGGATTTTTTTCTTAAAATATACTAAATAAATATAAAAATCTCAAAAAGATCTCCATATCTCCTTTTTTCAAAAAAAAAAAAAAAAAAAAAAAAGTTGTCGCAAGTAGTCGAATACCTTAAACTTTAAATAACTCGTCATTGTAATAACAAAATATATAAAAATAATCCATCTCTGTTTAAATAAGTATTGTTTACATTTAACCCACCTTCGTAATTCAGGAAAAGAAGTCGAATATTAATGTAACATTAGTGAATTTAAATTTATAGTCTACTGCATAAAATATTATCAAAATATAAGTATTTTGGATCAGGTACATTCAGGTAAATAATTACTTTATCTTTTTTATTATGTTTTTGAAATTGTTTTGGGTTCCGTTTCTGCAGCACTGTGTTCTTCATTACAGGTTTGTAGATTTCTGGAGAGATGTTTCTCAAAGGAAAAGGTCCTCATTTTCTGATGATCTTAGCGATCATTGCGATGGGGAGAAGCGTCCAGCATGCAGGTAAGTCCTCTACAGCCTCTTCTCCAATATAAACTAATTACTTAAGCCTTAAAATCTAATCTACATGACTAATAAATTTCTACAAAACCTCCTATGTTTTAAATAAGAAGATCACCATCGATAGTAAAAGTTCCTTGTTGAAAATAGAAGTACATTACACATTTTTATTCATTTAAAGAATCAAGTCAAAGTACTTAGCAGAATATTCTTACCAAATGACCTCTGTCATAGAGAGAATAATAGTTCAAATGACCTACAATCATTTGCAAAGATGGAAATGAACTGACTGATAAGCTGACGTTAAATATTTAAATGGACCTATCTGGTTCTCAGAGTTTCTGTTGGGCTGAGAAATGAATGTCAGGCTTCTCTCAGAAGTTATGGTTTGCACTGAAATTTCTGAAGGGAGTGTTAAAGGATTAAAAATTATCTAGCATTTTAAAAAGGATCTTTTTCACGATGAGTTACATCTTCTTCCAGGTTTTAAAATGTTTTAAAAGCTCCTCTAATATTACAATAAAATATTAATTTAATGTTTAAGAGTAAATAAATTTTGTTTTACAGCTTGGAATCTATGAAGTCTTATTGAATCGTGAGAAACGAAGCATTGCAGTATTGTGTGTGGTTTGAAATTTAAATGTGTTTATTTGCCTGCATTTTTTATTTATTTAAGAACAAATAATTGTGCTTTTGTTCGTAAATAGTATTTCATAAAATATTTATAATCATGTAAAATATTATTGCAACAATGTAATAATACTTATTATTTTAAGCTTTGCAGACACAAAAATGTGCTACAAAATAATGTATAAGAAATAAATTTTGAAATTTTATAAAACTATTTTAATATTATTTTCGGGGGAGGGGGGTAACTAATTCATCTACTTTTCACAAACTTTCGTGTTAAATTTCAATAAAAGAAAAATAATTTATTTCTATATATATTCATAAGCGCGTCTGCTGGCTACAATTTTCCAATAAGTTAAAACTGTAGTTAACAGGGCTGGGAAGAACTTTATCAAAATTAATTCTAAAATTTATACAAAAACATTAGAAATTTGTTAGAACTTAGATGATAATTGCAACATATGTTGAATATTGTAATTATGGCTATACATAATAATACGTAAATGCAATTATATAAATTTTTCAAAAACGTCCTTATTAAGTTATTCAAAGTTATAAAACTTCTTCTTGAGATCGGAAAAGTGCCATTGTATAAATAAATAATGAAAGTTTATAAAAAAAATAATCAGATTAATAACTTGCAATTGTAAAAATGTTAAGATTTTAAAAGTTTATTGTAAATTATTTTAAATTCTTAAATACAAATCTTTATTATGATTCAGTTAGTAGACAGTTGCAAATTCAGAAATATAAATTCTAAGAGCTATATATTGTAATAATAAAAGGGTACTGAAAACTAATAATAAAATACAGTTTTGTCTCGAAAATAAGTTGTTTTTAACGTGCAGTTTTCATTAAATGTAATTTAATATTGGAACTATTTAACGGTAAGGAATTTTTATAATTATGTTGAGAAAAGCTTTAACGTACAAGATGAATGAAAAAACAACATTCGATTGTTATGAACAAAACTTCTAAAAAAAAAAACTTAACTACACTGTATGACGATTAAAATGCAACATCAAAACATACAGTGTTCAGAAAAAGAGGCCAATTCAGGTTAGACTTAGCTCACATAATTGTGTAAATTATTCGGAATACTCTCAGCTGTCTCATACTTGGCGAGTACGATATAATGTGTGTGTGGAAGGAACTAGACTATTCCGCAATATTGTCGCACTGATATGCTAGTGAGGAACATCATTTAATAAAGTCGCTTAATGCCACAGAGGAAGTGTCACAGCAGAAACGTCATTTCCTCTTTAACGGGGACATTCTCCCAGACAAACGAATGAACAAGGGCTTACATGAGCGAACCGAAGACAAGTTGGCTCATACGTCACATCACCGCAGACCTTCATCTACATACTTCGAACAGGTGAAGATGGTTGGTAGAAGAGAATAAGAAATGGGGTGGAGGTTGTTCGTGTGGCTAGCGGTGTTGTCAAAATTATTGTTACCAACTGCACTGCTACTTTCGTTTGAAATGGTATTGAACTAGTTCAAAGTGTATGAAGAAGCACCCTGAGGTCATGTTCATTGGCTAGAAAAGCTTCTGTTTAAGCATTACATCCATTGCGTATGAGTGGGGTAACGACAGTAGAGTAACAACGAAACTGGGTATAGCAATGCTTCTCAAAGTTTCTGTATTCGTGACACAATATTCAATCATAATTTTCATCGCGCCTTCCTCATACAATAATAACGTAATTAATTCAATAATATTATACTTTGACGCTAGAACTACGATACGACTTTAACCTCTTAAGTACCACCGGCGTATATAAACGTCTCGCTCAGCCAAAGTACCAATTTCCCCGGACGTATATATACGTCTTTCCAAAGTACCATATTTTCAGTGTGCACTGCTTTCCAAGAAACTATTTCGAAGGCTTGGAATGCAATAGAAGGACCTTGACAATGTTTGCGAAGGATTTACTTATTTCAGAGGATTTGCTTCTTTATTCCTCTCCCATCTCCAATGCATCACATACGCGCGCATACGTGGAAAACGGTTAGCATTGGGAAGCGAATCACGTAACTTTTAATCAGTAGTTAAGGGAATTAATTATGAATCGTACAGATTATCAAGATAAGTGTTAATTTTTGTATATAATTTTAAATATGGTAGTTCCATGGGGTCACTGACGATTATTAAACTTGTTTATAACTAAGTATTGTTAAATTAATTATAAAATACATTGTGTAGCACTGATACATTTATAAGTGTAATACATCAATGTAAACGTGTATTTTGTTTTTTAAGGAGACTTGGTACCCTTTGAGCAAATTTCTTTATTTACGTATTTAAAAATTATATTTTAGCATTTTATACAAAGTTTTCATTCAAGAAAATGATACCAGAGGAAAATTTTCATATATTATTCACACAATTTTAAGAATTTAAATTTTTTGAAGAAAATTGGGAAAATTTTAAAATTTTACTCCTTTTGTAAAAATTAATTTTTTGACCTGAATTTTTTTTATAATTTTCTTGTGGATGTTCTTAAACAACTTTAGGGATCGATTTTAGAATAACTTTATTCGTTTTTGAGAAAAAAATAAAATGTTGATATACAGGCTAAAAATCAATGAAAAAGCCAACATGTCTTACATTTTATTTTTTTTTAAAAAGTATTCAGTTTATAGCAAAACGGATCCCTAATTTTATTACATGCTTTATTTTCAACACGCAAGAAAAAAATGGAAGTGATTGGTAAATAATTGTCGAAGGAGTAGCATTTTGAATGCACTAAGGTTTCGAAAAACACAAACTGAGAAAAACAGGTTTAAAGTTTATAATTCTGAAAAGATAATTATTATAAGCTTAATTAAACTTAAAATACCACTTTAAGATACTAGTTATACATTTTTCTTTAAAGTAATTGCAATTTCATATTTTTTCAACCCACACATTTTTATAAATTATCAACTTTTAGAGAGTACTAATTGCACAAGAAAACTCAAGAAAAACTTAAAAAATTTTTTTTTTCTGTCACGACAGAAATTTTAGCTGTTTTTCTTCTTATAATATTAAAGTATTATATTTGTATGAAAAATATATCAGGAATAAGAACTGAAATTATTAAATTATTAATATAAAATGCCTTAATTTAAAAATTTTACATGCACACATTTCACAAAGAAAAAAAATGATTGTATGTATTGCCTCGGAAATATTCTGCTTTATGTATTGCACATTCTTTTTTTAATGTTATTATTTCTCTTTATAAATTAGATTTTTTTTTATCAAAACGCTTTTTTTAGCTTCTTTTCCTAAAAAGGGAGCGTGGCTGAATTGCCTTATTTGTTTTCAAATGAAGTTTTATTCAACTTCTAACTTTCCGACATGCACAAGTGATATATGAATCGAAAGATAATAATGCAAAGAATAAGATTAAATAAAAATAAAAAACAAACGATAGGTCTGTGATTTTTTGGGTACCAAGTCCTCTTAATATGTCAGAATGTATTTCGTTTGTTTACTTCCAGTAAATTAATACTTTTTTTAAAAATAATCTTTTGTTTTCGATTTTTCAAATGCTCACGCCCCCTCGTAGTATTGTCCCGTCACCCAAGGGGGGGCGCAATTCACGGTTTACGAAACACTGGGGTTATAAGTGAGTGAATGGGAGTTATATTAACTTCACCCTATAACGGGTGACGGACCTCGTAATTCTGAGCCTTGGTCAAGTGACGAGCTGTCCCCCCTAACTTACATCCCACACCAACCAGAGCACATTGAGTCTTGACAGATTTAACGTCCATCGGTATCCTCTACACGAGGGGGCTTCAGCGACACAAGAACTCGAATCCGCGGCACTACGATTAGGACCCACCAAACGTTTTATTTCTGAAATTTATGTTCTCAAATACCGAATCAAAACGATTTGGCCTTTAATGGTAAGATATATCAGCTGCTTTTTCCATAATATCACTAAAAGCTCTACGTGTGAAACAAAAAGTGGCTGAGTGTTTTATATACTTTCTCGTCAGTTGAGTGTGGTCGTGGGTTTTTGTTCACACAAACTCACTGCTTTAGGTGAGGGGTGGTCATAATAAAATGGCTAGTCAGTACATTCACTTTAACTGTACTGCATTTATACAGAGATTCACTTTAATAATCTAACTTAAAAAATATGAATACAAAAATAGTAAAGTAGCAAAGTACGTAGTAAACTTATACATTATGTGGAATTCTAGTTTGATACTAAAATTTTAAAATATAAATATATTTTTAAATTCATGTATATAAAGTAGAGAGATTTACTACAATCTTGAAAACATGATCATAAGAATAGAAAATTCATCCTATAAAATAGAAGAAAACAATAAAAATCACCTGTTTATAAAGAAATATCGAAAATTCAAAATTGTGTGATGTCAAACGTACATTAAACATGATATATAAATATATATATGTGTGCGAGTACGTGTATGATACAGAACAATGATTTCGATACTAAAGGTGTAAGTTAATAATTTAATTTTGTAAAAAACTATTTTGCTACAGTGTCTATAAACATAGGAGACAGGAGGTTGTTCTTTCTAACGGGGTTTAACCTTTTTATGATTAGCCAACCTTCGCCTACCCATTTATGTTATTGAAAAATTTTCAATGGAATATAGATGTCCTGAATTATTGCATGTATAATAAGATATAGAAGTTGTCCCTATACTCAAAGTCAAGTGGATATGAAATGAAACAAGGATCATATAAATTCTGGAAAAACATTTTTAAAAAATTCCATACCCATTGCTTTAGTGATGACTAACATATTTTTGAACATAAGGAAACTTGACACATTCCATCACATCATTAGATAGTGTGTGTGCCCACAACTATCACAGTTTTACAGTAATTTTTTCACAAATGCGATTTTCAGGCAAAAGTGCTTCTATATTCATGAGATATTTTGCTTATATATAATTAACTAAGTCTTCTGTACAGAGCATGCACAAGGAGTTTTAAGAAATATAGTACATAATTGGATTTATTCATATTTCAATGTATCACAGCAGAGAAACTTTAACAAGAAACACTGCTTGTTATTTCAATTTTAGCGAAATGTGATTCTTTCAAAAATCCATGTTCAGGCTTTGTGATAGGGAATTTTTTATCCATTTTTCCGGAACTGGTATTATCCCCCGTTTTACCACGTATCCTCCTGACGTTGACTTTCATAACACCTGGGGGATATATATATTCATGTATATATCTGTGTGTGTGTGCGCGTGTGTATTACATGTTATACATACAGATTCAAAGTAAATCCATGCAACATAGAGTCAGAACGCTATCTGCTGAATAATTCTGAAACAAAAATCTCAGAAAATAAAACTTCAAAGACAAGATAAATTAATAAGAAAGGACTGGACCAAATATTACGTTACTTATAATAGTTGCTTACTGAATATAGTAATGTACGCAAATAAAAGAATCGTATTTCGGACGGACGGGTATATACGTTCATGGCACACAATGCATCTGTTGAGCAAGACGGATATATACGCCAAAGGTATTCAAGGATTAACTCAAAATCAAGAGATACTCAGTATTGCAATAAAATTGTGTCGAATATCATGCTTCTGAGAAAAAGATTATTTGTATTATTCTAGAATCGATGTAAGTCGAGTATTTTTCTTAAATATTTTAGCCATTTGGAAAGCTTGAACACTGTTACGAATTACTAAAGTAATAGAGTTTTAATATAAAGTTTTATTTACGAAAAATTAGATCAAAACCAATTCCTTCGAGACTCAGTTAGACTTAAGACTCAACATAAAATGCACAAGGGGAGTATCTAAAAGAATTATTTTTAATCCTTTCGTATATTCACATCAGTTTATTTACCTTACAATATTATTTTAATCTCATTCTTAGATTGACAATAATATTTTCATTTCAAATGTGTTTTACTTTTTAAATAAAATGTATTAAACTTTTAAGCCTATTTAATGTAAAAAGTAACTAGACAGGGAATTTGTTTTCAATTTTACCGTCATATTTTCTCAAATTCCATTTCATGTAATGTATTTACAAAAAATCTATGAAAGCATTGTACTCAAGATTAGCCGGAACAATAGCTTTAACCATTTTAAGAGGATTAAGCTCCCCGTTAATGGAATAGAGTATTTTCCATTCGCTGGGTTTAATGTACGATATAAATAGCTCGTCTAATTCTTTTACATGTAACATGTGGAGACAAAAATAATATAGCTAGTATATATTTTATGAAAATAACTTCATATTACATTTTTTTATATAGATGAAATTATTATATTTGGTAAGAAAGAGAATTCAAACCAAACGCTAACTTTTATCCGGATTACCTTAATTTAATACATACAAATATTAACAACTTAGAAGCAATATTTTAATATTGAAATACAATTTAAAAATGTAATTACTAATATTTATTTTAAAAGAGAGATGGATTTAACTTTAATATTTTTAAAACACCCCAGTGAGAAATTAATATAACTATATGTATATTTAGAAATATTATTATTGAAAACACAAAACCTCAGCAATTTCTAGTTTCAAAAAGAATCAGAGAAATTTAAAAATTATAAAAATGTTATTAAATACGGATTACATCAAAAATACGCAATTCATGTTATTAATAGTTATTTGTGTAAGAAAACATTAAATTATATAGATTACATTCTTATTTGAAGATTAATAGTTTATTATTAAAAATATATTGTATAAATATTCAAAAATTTCCAAGTTAGATTTACTTTTAAAACTCTATCTATATACTCATTATGTAGAGGGTGTGACAATAGTTCTGTAAAATAATATATTTCTTTGTTTTAATTTAAACCTTAGAATTATATTGCAGAAAAAAACAATAATATTACACATTACAGTTTCTCATATAATTGCAGTATTTACTCAATAACTTTCTTAGTACAAATAATTTTATGCTTAATGCTAAGTTACAATTTGGCCAATAATATAATTCTTTGAATCAAAATTTGGTTACAAAATCTGAAAATAACTTGTCTATTGTACATAGATTCATAATGGTCTAAGCATTTTTGAATGCAACTTTAGGCAAATTATCTTTTCTTGTAGACTTAGAACTTCTACCCATTAATTTTTACAGGATTTCGCTCAATATTGTAAAAGAAAGGGAGAAGGTTGGCTACTCACAAAACTGGTTAAACCTCACTTGTGTATAAATTATTTTTATATAGTAAGAGTTATCTGAAGTCAGAGATGTTTATAATACTGCAGCATTCATACATCTTTTAAGTTTCAATATCTGTTGTTTGTTTTTTTTTGCTTAGCGTTCACTGATTTCTGTCTCTATATATAATAGAGACATAAAAAAAACTATATATATATATATATATATATATATATATATATATATATATATATATATATATATATATATATATATACATATATATATATATACATATATATACATATATATATATATATATATACATATATATATACATATATATATATATATATATATATATATATATATATATATATATATATATATACATATATATATATATACATATATATATATATATACATATATATATATATATACATATATATATATATACATATATATATATATACATATATATATATATACATATATATATATATACATATATATATATATATATATATATATATATATATATATAAATATATATATATATAAATATATATATATATATATATATATATATATATATATATATATACATTTTTTGAATGGAGGAATTTGAATTTCACCCTTTTTTAAGGTATAGGAATACGTTCGGAACCGGGATTTTGCAAAAGCGTATAAATGGATAATATTTATGATATTCAGTGTCACTTAGATTAGAAAATGTATTTAATATTGTTTTAAGAATAGTAATACAATAAAAAATATTTAAGTACAATATTTGGACAAAAAAAGAACATAGAATGACCCAATTTCAAAATGTTGTCCTTTTGTGAAAAATGCTTCTATTATAATAATATTTTTCCTGTGCATAGCTCAGACCTCTGTTCAGAAGCTCAACTAGAATTTTTGAAATATATAACTTAGAAGTGGGTTTACTCATGTTTTACGACAACAGAGGGGATATTTTTTTTTTAAAAAAACCGATAATTATTTCAACTGGTTGTAACTCTGAAAATAATGTGAATTTTTCAAAAATTGTAGTTGAGTCTCTGTAGAGAGATCTGAACTATATACAGTCAAAATATTATTATAATAAAAGCATTTTTCACAAAAGGAGAACGTTTGGAAAAAAGATTATTCTAAGTTAATTTTTTGCCGAAATATTGTATTTAAATAATTTTTTTTGTTATAATGTCCTTAAAGAAGGTTTATACATGTATTCTAATCTAAGTAACACTAATATCATGAAAATTATCCATTTATGCGCTTTTTTAAAATCCCGTTTCTGAACGTAGTCGGATACCTTAAAAGAAAAAATGTAAACGTCCATTCTGACCACTTTCATCGATGGCTTATCCCTTTCAGCAGTTTACCTACTGTATTTAGTCTGTCCTGAACATCGTTGTTTTCTCGTATATAAGAATTTTTTTTGTATAATTACCTAAGCATCTCTCATAGATATCGGTAATAGCATCAAGACGAATTCACTATTACGCAGGGGAAGGGAGGCAATTCTCCATGCATAAAATAACGGAAACAGAGCAGCGGCATATAAAAGTTTGACACGGATGCTGGTAAGTGTTCAACAGTCTTAAATAATTCTTAAGCGTACTTCTATAATGCATCCTTTTAAAAAAGTATTGCAAAACAAATGCATTAAATGGCACGGAAGATGGCATCTTGAGGGAAAATGGTGACGCCTGCACCAATTCGGAAGTTAGCTGTGACAATGGGAATGACTAATCATTTGCGAAGTACGGCACTGAGATAGTTGGAGCAATTATAGCTTTATATATGTAACTGAAAGTTTTTAATACTGATAAAATAAATTTTCTAATAACTTATTATTTCTCTTTCTTATATTAAATTTTTTAAAGTTTGAAGTATCGGAGATATTGATGAACCTTTTGCACATTTACACAATTGTTTTTATTTTTTCTCAAAAACGTGTGGGAAATTGGGGGTGCGGATTTGAATCAATGGCGGCTTAGATTCGAGTAAATGCGGTATATATTAGTTAAGAATCTGAGAAATTATCTTGATTTGCTTCAATGAATTTGAATTATAACAGGTGTTCAAATTTATATTTCGAGTTTACGTTTTCTTTAGTTATATTTTGATTTATGATATATAGTTGAATTTACCCTGATGTGTTTCAAAGTATTATGCTTAGGTTAAATAAATTATATGACTGAATTTATAAACTTTTCTGTGATTGTGATGAGGGTACGTACAGATCTGAATGAAATTAAAAATATAATTTTGAGAGTTCATTACAGCTAATCATACACTTTCCGTGAAAAAGCAATCTGTTTTTTTTTAAAGTTTTCATTTAAAATAGTACACAGAGGGATAATTTTTTCAAAATCTAATTGAAGAAGTTTTAAAAGCGTAAATATTCGAACAGTATGTACAGTTTTTTAACATATCAGTTTCTATGGTATCTTTACAATGAAAAATATTAAATTCCGATTAATTTACTCATAAAACACAGTAAGTTTTCTGAATGTTTTATGTAACCGAAATTCACCATTTTCAGATTTTTTTAACTTGACTATTAAAGGAAAAATACATATTGCGTGTTTTTTTTAAAATTACAATAATAAAAGGAAAATTTTTCAATCACTTGTGTTTTTATTATTGAATTTTACTAAAATACATTTATTGTTTGCCTGTACAGAAATGTCGATTATAATTTAAATGCTAGTTATTATTTGACATTTAAAACGGTAGAACAATATTTAAATCTAACATCAAAGTTGACCCACCAACGCACAAATCCCGTTCGAACAAATAACTCTTGATAATTTCATAATCTCAACTAGAAAACAAATTAAATTTGAAAGTCATCAATAACTGTGCCGTAACGTGCCATTAAATCCACACTACCACTATTGATTTGAAACTTGTTCAACAGGGAAATACTTGACGAGAAAATTACTTATAAATTATAACCTTTAATATTTAACTTAAGGAGTAGTGACAATAAAATGCGCTTTTCTGTTTATTAGTTTTAGGATGAGTGAATGTTTAATTACAAAATGAGTTTAAATAACGGCTCTCTTGTATTAGATAATTAATATAATAAATGTAATTACTGGTAAGGTTACATCGTGATTCGGATTAAATTGCACAGTGCCTTCTGAGTTTCAATTATAAGTAGTATGTGTAACAGCTTTTTAATTTATTTATGCAAAATGTGTATAATTGAGGAGAATTTAATATTCCAGAGTAAATATTTTCAATCTTTTCTTTTGTTAAGGCGAAATAAATAATACATTAGGCTTATCCTTAAAGTTTGATAATTTTTTAAAAGAGAAATTTGTGTCAAATAAAGGAAAATACACTAGTTTAATAATAAAATTATCCACACCCAAATTATAACTCACTTGTTATTTTTCACTAAATTAACTTTTATTAATCCCTTTTAGATGTTATCGGGATTTTTTATATTTAACGTTTAGAATAATGTAAAGCAAGTAGAATTATTTCATAAATAGTTTTTAAAGGGATATATTACTTCGAATTATTAAAATTTTACCTGAATTGCCCACCTGAATATCAAATATATGTAATTAAGCAGAACCTATACCACATTGCAAAGCTTTCTGTTTAGAAAATTTCATAAAATTATCAAATCAAATGTAAAAATAAGATTTTTATAAATGCATGTTGTTAGTTGTTATGGGTTATTATATATATATATATATATATATTAAAAAGTGAGATGTGTTTCACGTTATCTAAAAACAATATACAAGTTTCAAAACGTAATTAAATAATATTAGTATGCATGTATGTTGCTCCAAGAAATTTTTAAAGCTCCGCTAAATATATATATATATATATATATATATATATATATATATATATATATATATATATATATATTAAGACACAAATATTATATTAATTATTCTGCACTATTTGTTGATGCAAAGCATACCTATTTACGGTGAGATGGATCGAGATCGCTGTCAAACGTTTTTTTTTTGCTTGAATAATATGAAGATTTTCATCAGGTAATAGTGTTTTCAGAATATGAAATGCTTCCGAAAATATTTTGTGGTATTGACTATTTTATCAGGGAATATGTGATTTATTTATTTTTTTCTTGCTTCTTTAGTTTTATAAATTAATAATATATAACAATTCTTAGTACCCAGCTGTCCAAATCGTACCTTGAAATTTTAAGGTGCACTGTTTTTTAAATTAATATTTCAAAAAATTATTTTCCTGCCTTGAATCAATCTCAAGTGTCTCATTAATTGAAATAGAAATTAATAGATGAATTTTGGTCTAATGTTTTTGTGGACAGTCATCGATTCTTAATCATAACATGGTAAATCTGGCTTGAAAATAATAAAAAAATGGCTAGATTACGGCAAAATCAACTAAAAAAGAGTTGGCTATATTTCTCTTAAACAGCAATGCGTATTAACATCAGAATAATTGAGATGTGAAATATATTAATACCCCAGCAGCTCTTTTGAGGAGTATTATTTCTGTTTTATGAAGAGGTTTTTAAAATTTCAATTATAATGTGTTTTATAGTTTACTAGTACCGTATTGAGAAGGCATACTACTTTTATTGGCGACGGAACTCATAATTTTGAGCTATTGTTAATTGATGAAGACAACATTTGTGATCTGGAACCTCGAATTTTTGCATCACACCAAAGTAAGGACTTATAGCTTCAGCTATTTTAACATTTTTCAGCTCCTCTTCACGGTGGGTCTTTAGTGGCGCCAGGACTTTAAACCGTGACTCAGCAAAAATAAAGCTGGTAATGAGTTTGCGACCATTATCATTCCTCTAACGCGGTCACATGAATTGGTATGAAAAAGTCCTGCCATAAAATACGTATTATTGCTTCAAAAAATTTCCTTTTCTTAAAAATTGCTTCCCTTTCAGCTATTTATGAATTAACTTGCTTCTCGTAATTTATATTAAAATTATTTATCAGTTACCTTCATTCAACAAAACATTATGAAGTACTGCACATAATTATGATAATATTTTATACGTATTTCAATACGATAATATTTATAAAAATCTAATTGATATGCTCAAATTTATTGAACTTCGTAATCTGTTAATCAAAAAATTCAAAGAAGATAAGAAATTGGGTATATACCCAAACTTCAGTTATTGCTTAGTTTTAATAACATATGTAGCTGAAAGTGTTGAAGCTTGTGCATTTATATATTTTGTGAATTAATTTTAAAAATTCCAAAACTCCTTATCGTAAAAGAAAAGTAAAGTAAACCTTTTTACGGCCTTTAAACTTAAAGTAAACTTAGATCGGATTTTCACATTTATCACATTGTTATTTAAAACAATATACTATAGATATGTAGCAGGTGTAATTAAAATATATAAATAAATTTTGCAAGAATATTTCCGTAATATTTTTAAAAAGCTCAATTTTAACTTAGACAAAATTATGCTCTATATAAGAAGACATATATAAATTCATCTTAAATGATTTACAGTATTTTTAAGAGATTTAGATCTATTTTGAATGAATAATAAAAACGAGACATTTAGGTAGAAAACTGAGCATGTAGAGATCACAGAACCATTACTGAGAAAAGTTCCGAAAATAAATTCATCAGCACAAAAAAAAGTAGAGAAATATTTTAGAAACTACGAGCACTGTTTTTATAACAAATGAACAAATTTTTTGAACAATATTCTATTACAAGAATTCATGTGTAAAATAAGGGGAAAATAATATAAAATATCTATATAATTGTATTTGAGTTTTAAAAACTGTTAATACGTTTCAATTTATATAAAATTACTATATTCAACAACAATAATAAACATATTTCTCAGTTACTTGCTTAAGGGGTGTTGGAAACCTCTCTCTCTCTATACTGACAATGTTAAATTGGCTGTTTTCGATGTACCTTTTCTCAAAATATGTTTTATGTACATGCTTGAAATTTTTATACTATTAAAGTAAATCTCTCTTATTATACTAAAATGAGCTTTTAGCTAATTTTGAATTTTTTAATAAATTATGAAATATTTTATCAAACATTGCAAATTTTGACCCATTTTTTACTTAAAAAATTTGTAAAAATTAAATTTTTGAGTTTTTTACAAAAAACTCATTTTAGTATATATTAGACATCATTATAAATAATTCGTTAAAAATTTACATACCTGTGAACAGTAGCTTCTCAGAAAAGGTACATCGCACATTAAAATTTACATTTTGAGATAAATTGATTTTAATGTATACAGTGAGACTTCTAATCGGCTGGGAAATAAAAAAATAAAAGGCTCAATTTAAAATAAAAGATACATGTTTTGGTACATATCAGTCGTTACACTAGTAAGCAAAAACAAAGTAATTTGTTTTCAATTTTCGCCATTAAAATGGGCGTGACCCAAATTCAACGATTATTTAAAAATACGTTTTAAGTGCTTCTAAATACCCTAGAGGTTCAACTAAGGTATTTTTAGAAAGGTTAAAATCTATACAATTTGAAAATGTAAAAATCTCAAATTGTCAAAAAAATACGATTTTAGCTTTCCAACACCCCTTAAAATAAAGGCAATTACTCAATCCTTACATTTCCTTCGCTTTTATTATAAACTGTATTTATTTAAGCTTTACTTCCTTCAATTTCAGCACAGCTATCTATTCTTCTGTGATTAATAAGTTTGAATACAACTATTCTTATATCTTCATTTTTCCATGCTTTAATTAAATGCATTGTTTCCCTCTTCTACTGAAGGTATGCAAGAGACATAAAAGTCTCAACGTTGAAATCGAAAAATGTCTTTCGATCTATTATGCTAATTCATTTTTCTGAATAATATGACGTTTTCAAGCACTTACTTCGAATGATGCTGTGAAGAGCCTCATTTAAATTCTGAGACAATTCTTAGAAATTGTATTTAAGCAAATGATTTGATTTGTTATTTTACATGATTGACATTTTCACCTTTTCTTTATATACCGTGTATTTTAATTTATATAGAATCAATCAATGTATTCATTCATCCATATATGTGTGTATGTGTGTGTGCATACATATGCCCTGCCCGAAACAGTTAAATAATACCGTAAATCTTACATAAAAAAGGTGAAGACGAATTTTTTTTGGCAGAAAATGAAAGATATCACAAATGTAAATTTTCTCGTTTACAAACTTCGAAGTCTGCAAATTTTGAGTTTGGCGTCAAAAAGGATGTTTTAGTGGCATCGAATGAAATATGATTTTCAACTTAAGGGCAAAGCAGAAAAGAATGATCGACATTTATTAAGTTCGTTGTTTCGATGACTGCGATGTTTCAACAAAGTCATTTATCCGAATCAGAAGCTTGGAGAATTGTTAGTCGGTTAGAGTAGGACAAAATACAAACAGAAGTAGCAGACGCCAAAGGAATTTCACAAAATGTGATTTCCAGGATCTGGAAATGTTTTTTGTAGGCTGGAAATTCAGGTCAAAAACCAGGACAAGGTCGTAGATGTACAGCAATGTTCAATGAAGATGGATATTTAACACTAGCATATAGGGGACATCAAAATATGTGTGTAAATGCCACCCTTCTTTAACAACACTTTCTTTCCGCTACTAGCTCCCCAGTTTCGACATAAACTGTTCGAAACCAACTCCACGCAGTAGGTCTCTATGCTTGCTGATCAATGTTATATGTTACGTTAACAATAATATACCGTTGTGCAACAGTGCATGTGGACTGGAGGAGAAAAGAATAGTGGAGTATTCTTTTCTCTGACGAGTCATATTTTCTGTTCACCTTGATAATAGGAGTATATTTATTTGGAGGGAATGTGTCACAAGGGAAAATCCTGCGTTAGTGCTCGGAAATGTCGGATTTGTCGGCTGGGGGAGTGATGATCTATGCTGGCATCTCCATTGAGATGGCATCATGTTAATAGACGATAATTGCTGACCACATCGTGCTAATTTGGTGGATGATTTCCTTTTTGAGAAAAAAATCACATGAATAGAATAGCCAGCTTGTTCTACGGACGTGAACAAAATAGATCATGTTTGGGACATTCTAAGCAAATGAGTTGCTGACTGCCTACCACCCCAACAAATTCTCTTAGAATTGGAAAGGGATCTTCTAGAAAAGTGGGCCAGAATACCCAGTTCCATATTATTTGACTCACTGACTCCATGCTTTAAAGGTGTTGATGGTGACTGGCCATCCAAGGAAATCATACTCCTAAATAAATCTATTTTCTTTCAAGGAAACATCTCTTTTGTTCTTTTGTTCTCATAGGCACACATTGAGGTTTTTTCCTTTTGTACCCAAAAGCTCAATAAAATGCATTTTTTGTTGTCAGACATGAGTTACTCTTTTCTCATGTAGCCTACCTCAACTGTCGATCATGGGTCAATCATCTAAATAATTCTCAAGTTGCAAGATTTACTAACAACCTCAATCTTTTAAATTGTTTTGAGCAATGCATACGCACACACACATACATATGTATGTAAAATTAAATAAGGCTTAGACAAGACAAAAGAAGAACTTGAAATACTTGTTCGTTGTATTAAATTATTTAAATATTTTATTCAGCTTAAAACGTAAAGCAAATGTAACTCTTGGCTTGAAGTAAATTGTAAAATAAAGATCAAATACGTGATGTAAGTAAAATGGGGAAGTTGATAAGGTGACTAAATCGAAGAATTTTAGATCAAACCCTAATAAACATATAATAGTGAATAACGGCTATTATCTTTAGGAAGTGGGGCAATTCAGGCAATTAATCACTTTATTTGACTGTGGTTAAGAGCATTATATAGGAGCATAAAATGTGGGTCACTTCACCTCTTGTATATATTCATGAACAACTGCGGAAAATGAACAAAAGTTTATTGAAAGAAATAAACTGTCAAAAAAAAAAACTGAAAAAAACACTTTTAACTAAAATAATAAACAAATATAAATCACACAATTTTTTTTTTAAATTCATTTTTAATCTACAGGAATCTCTGACTGATAATCTAAACTACTGAATACTTTTTTAACCCATTTGTTAACCCTTAAGAATTAAAAAAGAACAAACGGTATATGTAATATTGCTGTAAGTTAAGCATTAATATATTGGGATCTCCATTTACGCACTAAATAATTAGGAAAATAATAATAATGTGAAAAAAATATATTTCGTTCTATTGTTATTAGATTAAAGAATATTAATTTTTCTATTACAGTATTTTATTATACTGTTTTTGAATTTAAAATTTTTTCTGATATGGAATTTTATTCCCCGTTCCCCTCTTTAATAATATGTGCATTATTTATAATAGTATTCTTAAGTAAGAAAAAAAAATTACGTTGCCTTATTCATTTTAAAGCGACTTCTCATGTAAAATAGTAATACATTTCCGACTCACATATGATTAGCAGATTTCCGGAATTTGCAATTCGTATTTCAAAGTACAATCCAAACATTACATTTAGCATTTGAATGTATCTTTATTCCATAAGAGATAATAAATTTTTAAATAATTTCGAGACTTGAAAAACATACTTTAAAATGCCCTTTATAGCTGATTTAGCTCATAGAAGCAGTATTTCCTTGCTGAATACACATTTTAGCTATATTTCCGATGAAGGAGTTTTTACTCATTAGTTGATCCCTTAATACTTAAAGTGAAAGTAAGAAGAGTAAAAATGCAGTTTTAAAAATGTATAGTATTCGATGTTTCAAACAATGTTACAGTTTTAATTTTGTGTGTGCGTGTGTGGATAAGTTTATTTCAACGCAGTGAACAAATACACGATTCTCATTTTGCCACTAATAATTATGTAATTGCTTCAGATGTATTAGACTTGAGGTTTTGAGAAAGTTTGTATCAATTATACCAGTGTTTTTTCACATACACATAAAATGAAAATATTTATAAAATTTTCATTGACAAAAATAGTCTGAAAGAAAAACATTTTAAAATTCCACCATATAAATTTTGTGCGAGAGGAAATATTTTTTTTCCATTGAATTACGCGGTAATTTAGATCTGTTAAGGAAATTTAATATCTTTTTTGGTATTTAAATCACATGAAAGTACAAAACCATGAATATATGTACAAATGAGATATCTACCTATTACATACAATAGAATTACTGCAGCATTTTTCGAACAAAAACATTTTTATCTAACTCCATGTGATATAGATATATGAACTCTAAATATACTAATATATTAGCTTTTTTTTATCCTTTATAATAACGCAGGAACAAATTGACTGGAGAATAATACAATTATTTTGCCAACTGTTTCAGAATTCTGTAGTTCGTAACATATATTTAAAATAATGTCTAGGAACAAAAATAAAAAAAAGAAATATTTTCTTATTTTTGTTGTATGAAATCATGAATTAAGTTGTTATTTTACCTCCAAAAAACTAAATGAATGGCTTATTCAGCAAATACGAGCAAAAGTTTCATTTAAAATATTAAAAGTAATTTAGAATTTCGTATAAGTAATTAAGAATTCCGAGCATACAATCCCGCTGGTAATTATTTCTTCAATTAAAGACACAAGCATTCGAAATTATTTTTTTATAATTAAAAATGGTCTTCATTAAAAATTTCTCTTACAAAAAAGTTGCAAGTAAAAATTTTATCTTGTCTTAAACTAAATTATACATTTATAATGAGAATCAAATCAACTGCTTTTAACATCAAGCTGTTATTTGTGTTATTTTTTCTTGTTGTTAATGACTAACGAAGGTTTTGTGTCGTGGAAATAAAATCACATATAAGAATTTCAAAAATTTTAAATGTTATCAAAAAAGTATTTAAAATCCACAACTGTACTTAATAAAATATTTAAAAATACAAAGAAATATTACATATACTCTCATATGCATAAGAATTGCACATATATTTAAATTTTAGAATTCATTAAAATTCTTATTTCCAAAGTTTTCTAGCAGGGTTCAGCAATTTTGTATCTGAAGAGAGACTATCCAATCTAACAATATAATTCAGAGGACCACACAGTAGGAAATATTTGAAACAATTTGATTCCCACTACAATGTATGCAGAGATAAGAAATAGATGTCGAGAATACAGATTTGGAGTTTTATTATATATTAATTTTACATCATTTATAAATGTATTTATTATTATACAAATATAAAAAAACATAAAATATAATTATTCATTCAATATAAATAAAAAATTAAAATTGTACATATATTATGTATTTTTAAACATATTTTTATTAAAATCAGAAATTAACAATATAAAATATAAGCATCTCCCTTCGATACAGTTAAAAAAACCATGTATATTTTAATGCGAACCTTGTCTTTGCACCGCCCTAATTCATAACTCAATATCAGGGGTGTAATTTTTTATCATCATATTGACACAATTCTTAACATTAAGTTGTTAAACAACTTTGCACATTCCAAACTATTTTTCGCACGAGAAGATTTTTTCACATAGATATGTGGAGTCAAAAACAGAACCACAGAGAGCTTGTAATTTTCTTCAAACAATTAAATCTCTAGAGCAATGATATCCGAATCTAAAATAGCTCTATCATGTTTTCATTAGTTATATTTCATATTTTTTCGGGACTCCGTAAGTTTGCATTCAGTAATTTTGAAAATGTTAGTAAAATAAACTCTTTTTCAAAATTATCAACTTCCATCCTCTTAAAAACTGACAAATTAGGAGAGTACTGTAGAGCGCCACAGAGAATTTATCACGTGCCGAATGTGGCACACATGCCATAGGCTGCCGACACCTGTTTCATAACATAGCCATTTCACTTACAGTTACTTACATGTGTCTATGACAATGTTATTCCTGAGAAATTATGTAATGCACTTTACTTTCCATAAATAACCAATAAGTAAGGAAAAGCCAATATTTATAATTCCTTCTTTCATCTTCCAATTTTTAACTTAAGAAAATATACATTTTTCAAACTCAACTTAAACAAACTTTTCTTAACTGAAAATTATTTATTGGCTCATTAAAGCTGAGAAAAAGGAGACGTCAAGCTGCCTTACCTAAAATAATTTTACAGAACTTTATAAATTACATAGGTAATTAATTTTCTGAGATTTTACTGTTTGACAAATGAATGTTTAAGTGTTTAGTTATTTCAGATAAAACATTTCGCGAAAGGAACTTTATTACCCAATATACAGTTACAACATTTCCACAAAATAAAATAAATCAATATAGACAAATATTTAATTTTCTGGAAAAAATAATTACCAAGTTCATCAGTTATCAACATGAAAAATAATACAAAAAGTTAGCTGAATTTATGAATATTTTAGCCATGTTGACTTCCTTTTTAAAAACAAGTGAAATGGTTCGATAATTTCATTAATTTTACTTCAGCAAGTTCTGCCTGAATTTAGCAGTGAATGTCCCCTACTATTTTTGTGAAATAAGTTTTGTATTTTCCTTAATCCAATAATACATTTAATTTATTTCTATAAAGCAAAAAAAGAGAGTATGTTTGTGACAATTATTGTGATCTAACTATTTTATAGTATAAAACTTACTAAAATTACATCAGTCATTTACTTCAAATTGGCCAAAATCACATGTTGTACACTTATTTTACACACGCATATATGTATGTTTGTGTGTGAGAGAGAGAAAACATTTCTTATACATTTTACACAATAATTAAATTAATCAACATATTTTCAACATTTTCAATAAACTCAATCAACAAAGTAATTAAATCAATCAACACATATTTTCAACAAAGTCAATCAACAAAGTAATTAAATTAATCAACATATTTTCAACAAAGTCAATCAACAAAGTAATTAAATTAATCAACATATTTTCAACAAAGTAATTAAATTAATCAACATATTTTCAAATCAATTTCAATAAATTAAACAAATATATTATTTTATTGTAATTTACTGAAATAATTTATCAAAACACATGACAGTGTATTTTTAAAAAAAATGAAAAGTATTAAAAAACAGAAACTTTAAACTCAGCAAAATAAGAATAGAGTAAAGAGCTAGAAAAATATACTTATTATCATGTATATTAAGTATCAAGAAAAGATTAAAAGTTTCTTCATAATAAAATCTCTTTCCTCCCTTTATCAGTCTAAAATGATTCAAGTTGTCTTCTATAATTTAAAGAAACATTCTGACTTTCAGTTGAAGCCTTAACGGTGTCACTAAATTCAAATGATATATCGCATAATGGGATATACATGTTTCTCCATATATGTAATGATTTCCAGCCGAAAAGCGGAGACCGAATAATGACCATCTACGGATATTAATTCTCAGAGTAATATCTCAGGGAAGGAATTATTTATCAATGGTTTTCCAGTCTCTGAAGTGGAATACTAACATGAAAATAAAAGCTGACTGTGGCGAAGCAAAATGTGGCTTAAACTGGGTGAAGTATATTCATTTCCCTCTTTCTCCTTTCTTGAAAAACGACAAATCCTTCTCCACGTATAGAGGATAGCGGTTTGGAAATAAAAGAAGTTTGGATCAATAAAAAGGAACAAATTCTTAAAGCTGTTAACATTCAGCCCTTCTCGAAATTTTCTCCTGCTAAATTATCCACGATGCCAAAAGAAAAACTTATTTTGACATACTGCTGTGAGCGTGACTTGGAATTAAAACCAGTTGGATCGTCGTCCTTATTTATAGTCTTGAATACAATTTTGGATGGAAGTACTTTTTATAGGCTGTCTTAATACTTTGAGCAAACAGTAAGCTTTGCGTTAAATTTGTATTTATCTTAAAGTTTATTTACATCTTTGCGTGTAGTGTTTCTTATTAAAATTACCCAGCAAAGCTAAGAGACGAAGTAACATTAAAAGTTGCATCTTAGGTGTGAAAACATTTAATTTCCAACCCTAATGAAGTTTTTGGATGTTAATTCTGAGAGGAAGATTTACTTGAATAGAACACATTTAAAGTTGTTAGATCTTTACTTCTTCCACCCCTCTCTATGTTAAGAGCAAAACATTTCAGAAAAAAATAATCTTTCAAGTCAAAAATAATGTTGAGACTCTTTCGCAAAATATAATATTTTTGTAATTAAAGTTTTGAATTTTTCTAATATCACATTTAGAAAAAATCACACACACACACACACGCACAAATAATGGATAAATTTAAGTTAAGTAATGAATCCTTTTTTTTAGTATTCATAGATATATTTTTTAATAATTCAAACTCAACTAATTTAATTCAAAATTTCATTTAACACTTGATTAACTTTAAAAAAAAAAAAAAATCGCTTTGTCATGGAAAATTTACAAAAATTAAGCTTTTTCATTTATTTAGTTTAGTTACTCAGTCAGAGACAGTACATGTAATTAATTTCTAATAGAAATATTTAGTTACTTTAAAATAATATAAATCTAAAATATTTAACTAAAAAAAATAACCAATAAATAAATAACCAGAAAAACTAAAGCCAAGCCAACCAAAAAAATAAATCAATAAACGACATGAAACTTTAACCGAATAACCAACTAAATTCAAATATAATGTTTTAACCATAAAAAATAAATAACCAAAAATGAAACCAACAAAGTGTTACTCAAAAAATTCATAAATATTTGAAGAACATTTTCATGAAACGTAACACAAGAAAAATTTGCCTACGTTAAATGAAATCTATAGTAGGTGATATATTAAAAAAAAAATTATATTTTTCCTTACGCTACAAACATTTTCAACTTCCGGACTACCCCCAAGGTGTTATCCCTTAAAACTTGGGGTGTAACCGAGCCAAACAATCTTTCTCTACATGGTTTTCAAAGCTGGCGTAAATGTAGCCCCTTGTCTCGATGAACTTCATGAACCTCGATCTGACACAGTCGACTGCATGGCATTAGAAACGAAAACAGCATTATCAACTTCATTGAATTATCACTAACCTTAATCAATGGTCTGTGTTTTTCACATCTAAATATCTCTTGTTATACATCAGAAGGCAACTATCTAAGTATAACATTCTCAAAAAGTATTTTTATTGATTGATTATATTCGGTGTTTGATTTGTTCCAAAAGTAACTTCTTTCCAAAAAAAAAATGCAGTATTCGTTTTTTGTCTGTATAAAACATGATTATTAGCACCTATAAAAATATAATGATTTTCTCTATAAGCTTTCAAATCAGAAATATAATTTTGTCTTTGTAAGATCCATTTTAACAGTCAACGACTCATACAAATATTGTTTGAAAATATTTATGTGTAACAAATTAAAAAATTCTGGTACGCGAAATCATTTGTTAAGTAACTCTGTATAGACTTTCTTCAAAGATAATTATAGAAACATAATCTTAGGTATTTCTTGATGTTGTTTACTTGCATTGTTATTATAAAATGTCACTATAATAGATCACTAATAGCGTATTTCATGGCAAAACTTATAAATATGTGGAGCAAAATTGTTTAACTAAATGTATTTTTATACATCGTCAATATATTCCTCCACAAAAGTTTGTAAATAAAGCTGAAAGATGAAGTTAATTATTTCTATGTGGCAGTAAAAAACGTGTTCTACTTTATTGGTTATTATACATTATTTATCCATTTTTATCATGTAATTCTTTATAATCAGCAAAACATGTAATGCGATGTTTTTTTATTCACAAAATAATAGTTGTACTATCTTAGGAAGACGGAAAATATTTTTATAGCTTCAAAGAAAAGATCAAAAGTTCAATTCACTTTTGAACACCGAGAAATTAAGCTCTTTCGTTGGTCTCTAGTTTTAGTTCATCAGTCGAGAAAAAACGGATTTTCCCTTCTTTTGATAAAAGAGAAAGTATAAAAGAAATATGCTTTCCTTAGAAGGAGCACATTTAAGAATTTGCTCTCTTACAGTTATTTTTGTATGATTTGTTGAAACTGCTTTTAGTTTTATTAATTTAAATATAAGTTTTCAACTCTTAAGATTTTTTTGCAAATTAGGGAAGACAAACATAATCCATTTTTTATTTATTTTATTTAGTATATAAATTCAAATGATATTTTAAAATTGAGAAATATGTTCAAAATAGTATTTCAAGAAATAGATTTACGTAAAAATGTAAAAGAAAAAAGAAAAAGAAATACAAGATGTGACACACACACAAAAAAAAAACACTTAGTGCGTAGCTTCAAAGAAAAGTGTAGTTGGCAACATCTGTTTTGGGGACGTCATTCCACACACCTCCTCTATCCATATGGCCAGTTTCGTCTTAATCGACCATGTCAGTTGGGAGAACTATGTCATTGAGGGAACACGTGCAACTACATTCTGCCGAAAAAATGTCGGGTCAACATCAAGTTTCTTGCGAAACTTAAGAAATCAGCCACGGAAACATTCCAAATACTAACTGAGGCTTAAGGCGATGAAACTATCTCTAGTGCACATGTGTTAGAATGGTATAAGATGTTTTCAGAGGTAAGGGTCTGGGCGGAAGATAATGAACCTGCTGGACGCCCAAGGCTAGTGATTACCGAACAAAACATAGCCAAAATTCATGATATGAGTCGGTTATAGCACAGTTTAGTGGTCAGACTGTTGATCAACACTACTACATTGAAGTACTAAAATACGTCGTGAAAAAAATTAGGAAAAATGGCCAAAATTGGGAGGAGATGGATCGCTGTTGAATCAAGACAATGCATCCACTCACATGACCCTATCTGTCAAGCAGTTTTTGACCAGCAAAAACATTAATATGATGGGACATCCTCCTTATTCACCTGATTTGACACCAACAGACTTTTTTTTATTTCCTACAGTTAAATCTTGCTGAAAGGGAGCCTATTTTATCTCAGTTGAAGAGATTCAGGCAAAAACGGAAAAATCTCCTAAAGGGGCTTTCCAGAACTCTTACCAGCAATGGCAGCACCGAATGCAGAAGTATGTGAATGCTGAAAAGAACTACTTTAAAGGTGATACTATCACGGAGAAAGGATTCTGTACGAACAATGATTTATTGGATCAGTCTCGTTTTTTTGTGTCACACTTCGTATATATGTGCAAGAATAATTTATGTTTTTTTTTAATAAATATATTCATTGAATTGAGATTTTACAGACAATTCAAGCTGAAATTTCGTGTTAAAATGTCTTGAGTCAAGTATTTGAGGAATACTGTATATAAAAATTAACATGTTATGCACACACACACACATAAGCAAATCTACCTATATATTTATCTTACTGAAAAATACAATATTTTTCATATTTTCCTTAGTAATGTGATAAGAAGAAGAAATAAATTATTCTTAAAAATATTGTCTTTCCTACTTCTGTTTTTAAAAATAATAATAAAAATTATATTAAGGAAAATTGCGAGATCTCTATCTTCACTAGAAAGGATTTATTATGAGCTAATGCAACCTATAAAGTATTTGCGAAGAACCCTCAGGAAAACATGCGAATAATAGTATTTAAACATTTTTATTAAAACGAAATTCGAAGTGTTTTCCATATTCTAAAAAGTTGTTTTTATGAAAAATTGACTGTCCCTTTTCAACACTTGCAAATTTTAAGCAAGCCATTTTTTTAACATTTCTGTTTTTAGTATCATTTACTTACTCATTTTTCTCTAAATATGCTTTTCAAACCCCTAATGATTTCTTAACATCTCCACTACATCTGCTTTGTTAAAGGAAGAAAATATTTATGTTTTTGAAAGCATTTCTTCCGGAAAACAAATTAAAATATCCCGAGTTCCTTTAGCTTGTAAATTGTTTTTTGTAATAGTTGTTCTTGCTTATACAACATTCCAATCGTTCTTTATTGGCATTGCATGACTTTAAAGGAGTGAACTGCTTAACGCATTTAGAGCTATTTTCTAAGTGAAAAAAAATCTGTTTAATGACTTTTAAGGTGAATGAAGACATGTTTCGCTTCAAATGAATTTGTTGTAGAAAGAAGTAACCCTTAATGATTCTGATATTTTAATCTAATGATGAATTTGTTAAACAAGAAAGGGAAAAGAGAAAGGCATTTTTAACCATAAAACTTCGAAACAAATGGTTTTATTTATAGAATCTTTGAATATTTTACGCTTTTCTATGTCTTAACTAATGTCAATATTGCATTCTGGTTAACAAAATGTTTATTTAAATATTTCTGAAAGCAGTATTTTATTCTACACATTTAGATTTTTATTGTTGGAGCCATTCGTTACTAAGGTAAAAAATATTTTATTTGGAATTATAGTAAAGGAAAAGAGATTTCTCAAAACTGCTGCGTTTGCGTTGTATGAATCTATAATTAAGTTTTATTGTCCCTATTGATGTCATTTTATTAATAAATGGAGCTGGCTATTTAAATACAGCATTAGGAAAGAAAGTGTGCAACAAAACTCTACTTTCTGTACTTATGCAACTTTCAAACGTACGTATTAAGTATACAACAATAGTAAGATAAAACTATTGGATTTTTGTAGGTAATTTGGAAGTAGACAGGGTCCGAAATTATTACACAGTGAGGACTTCCAGACGTTAAACTGGTTACACCTCGGTTAGGAATTGAGTCGAAGAGGGCTTAGATAATAGATTTAGGAAACTAATTTCATTCTGCATTAAGTCGATGACACACTTCATAAATTATAGTGGCTAAAGAGCTTTGATGGCCCAGTATTTCAGCAACAAATGGCCAGATTATTTCGATGGATGAAAGATCTGGTAAACATGCTGTTCAAGGCAACAACCAAACACCTTTGTGTCAATCTAGATCAGGACACAAAGAGCAGCATACATTCTTTCGATAACTTGCTGAAAGTTGATATCTTCCAGGTCTCAAAGAAACGGCCAACTATCGGCCTTAAGATTTGAAAAAATGTAAAGTTGGTTGTTCAGGTTACCGATGGCGCTAATAAGAAGTGTTCGTACAGTGTACCCAATGGCTTCTCCTACCACAAATCACCGGTACTGGTCTGAATAACGACTTAGCTCCCTTCCTGTATGCAATTTTGTCGTTGAACGCACAACTATCCTCACAAGTATCTATGCTGCGGTGTCAAGGGAAACTGCAATAATGGTCGCAAAAAGTCCGTGCTTCTCTGGACTTCGTCGCAGGGTCTGTAGTGATATTTGTCGCGATACAAACAAGTCCACGTCCTGGCTCTAGGTCCATAATTTCGTTGTAGAGTCACCCAAGGTTTGATCGATAACTCGTCTATCATCTCCAATGTTAGTTGTGAAGGACATCGTATACAATTGTTCAGTATGACCCTCTTGAAAGCATGAAATCCCTATTCGCATAGAAGTCGTTTGTTTTCAATTAGTAGGAATAACAATAATGTGAAACGATATACCACAGCTTTGGTAGGGCAGGACAGTGACGCGCTAACTAATTTTCATACATGTAGGTATCTGTGCTTCTTTTTTACACGAGAAGTAACAAGATTTTCTCACAAATTACATTACCATCATTAAAATGTGTTTTTTGAACGAGAAATCCACCGTGCACAACTTTCCCTGTATGCAGAGTTTAAGATTCCCTTTCTACTTCCTGATTTGTTAGATGCCGCTGAATGCTAATTATTTATATATATTCTAGCATCTTCTTCCTTTCAGGCAAATTTATGGTATGTATCATCCACCTTTAATTGTGCTGCAATTACAAGGGTGCGCAGGGTATATTAGGATTCTGAATATATAAGTAATTTAAATTCTCCAATCTTTTTATTGAAGTTTTCAATTTCCTCAAAAACGACTGTTTTTGAACATTTTAGTGCTCTATCGAATTAATCAGTAAATTATATACTGAAAAGCATAATTTTTTGTATGCAAATTTTTTCAGAGCAAATAAATTCCGTTTAATTTCAATCCATATTTAAAAGTACTTTATTCTGATGCTTTATAAAAAAACATTTATCAACAAAACAAGTTTTAAATGCTTTATTTGATTATTAACAATGAATATAATGTTCGCAAAATAATTAAAAATATTTTTTTAGTTTATTGTTTCGAAAAAATAGTTTTAGTTAGCTGATTTGTATTATGATTCAGTATTATGTTGAGTTTCAAGTTGTATTCAACGTTGAATTTCAAGTTGTATTCAATATTGAATATTTAGTAAGAATACATTTTAATTAATGCCGAATTTAGTTTTCTCCTCTGAAGATTCTATAAATGTTACACACAAATATAAAGAAGATTTGCAAAGAAAGTAATTATTTTCATTGCAACAAAGTGTGTGTGATTCACTATTTCCATTCATTCTCTTACTAAATAAAAAAATAAATAATACCATAATAATTAAGTTAACAACAGAAACAAGAAAGAAGTGTTAAGCGATATATAAATACGTGCTACGAATACAGTACCTTCAAACTAAATTATTTCTGATTAAATATGACTGCAGACGACTGACACATCTGTTAACTGGACAGAAAAGATGAACTTTCGAGAGTACTTAAACAAATCAAGATACGAGTACCGTTCATAAAAGCTGCATTTTTCTGAAAGATTTCAAGTCGACATCAACTTGACTTTGAAGACAATGCATGTTGCCCAAGTGCTAAAACTCTCTTTATGTAGAGGTCGCAAGATGATTAATTACCATAAGGCACGTAACACCTTTCAGATCACGAGAAAAGTGAGTTAGCAGCTTTCTGTAAAGATTGCGATTATACAATGACATGGAAAGGACAGGAAACTTACTTAGTGTTATTTTTTTTCTTGAACAGACAGATTCAACACTTGTCAAACTTTTAAAAGGTAATTAATTTTAGTTAACTCTGATTGCGTAGATTAGGGTAAAATTTAAACTGACATTAATTACATGCAAAATTCTTCTACATATATATCTGAATTTAAAAACTTAAAATGTCATTCATGCATTAATTTTATTTCTAGTAATAAAACGAGTAATCAAACTACCGTAAGTTTTCCAAAATGTTTTCTCTTCAGTATGCAATATGTAATAAATATTCCCAGCATTAAATATACAGTATTTTATAAGTAATTTAAATTAACAGTTTTGCTATATCTGTCATACCCTTTCACTAGCTTGTTACATTTAAAATTTTAAACGGTTTCTGCTTTTAATTGGAAAATATTGTAACTGCGTTTTGAACTTTTGTCCTTGAATGAGTGTGGATGCACCGAATTAAGGGACATTTTAATAAAAGCAAACAATTTTATTATGACTATCAAATAAATATTAAAATAAGGAATGCTTATGATTAGAAATTGACCCTCTGAGTTCTTTTTCTATTCATAGCAGATATCTATATTTTGTCTTCTGAGCAGCCACCGCATTTTGCAATATGTTCAATTTAAAAATTAGAGAAAGGAAAAATAACATAATAATTATCCTATTATTTTATTTATTTATTGCTTAAAAGTAGTATACAAAATTTAATACTTATGTTACTAATTTGTATGGTTTATAATTAAAATCGCCTATTGTAGCTTTAGCGTCTAAAGGCATTATTACTGCATTCAGTACATTATTAATGTATACGGGGGGGGCGATAAAAATTGTGATCGAAAAGGGGGGCGCCAGTATTGAAAGTTTGAGAAGCACTGCTTTAAGGCTCTAATTCATGACACACCGGCTACGAGTTCGTGACCATAACACTAGACTTTTGCGGCTACCAGAATATTATCAAGTGTATTAGATCTGAATTAAATAAGCTTTAAAAATCATAAAATATATGAATTTCGCATAAAATACAAACGGCTGATAATTTTATTATTCTCAGTTTTTCTGTAATCTTTTTTTTTAATTGTACAGGTTTGTGAGAGACATGTAGCATTACAAGAGATAAAAAGTACAAAAAAAAAATTGAAATGTGTAGAAAGTCCCTTTGTCTTATGGTATTAATATAAAAAGAAACTCATAACTGACCAGCTATTCTCCTGATATAGCATGGCCATCAAAAACTAAAATAAGGTAACTTTATGGAGTTAATCTAGTTTTATGATGGGGTAAGCAACGATATAAAACAAATAATAGTACAGCAGAAATTTTAAGATATAAAAATGAGTTTCGATTTTCTTTCTCTTTTGTTTGTTTTTTTGTTTTCAAATAGATAAAATTCCCAAATTGTTTAAGGAAAAGATTGATTCCGAAAGTTTCCACGGAAACTACGAAGCATTCAATTCAAAAACATAAAAATTCATTAAAAATCTTTCCTTTCACTAGAAATTTTTGTAAGCTATCCATTTTATTAAAAAAAAATAATTGGTAATTTAATCGGAACATTTTTTCAGTATTCATGGAAATAAGTTTTTATCTTTTATTTTTTGATGGGTAATACAAAATATTTAATATGCTAAAGTAAAATATCACGTTTCACGTAAGGTATCCGACTACATTCGGTACAGTGATTTTAAAAAAGCGCAAAAATGGATAATTTTCATGATATTTAGTGTCACTCAGATTAGAATACATGCATAAATCAGTTTTAAGAACATTTTGACAAAAACATTTATTTAAATATAATATTTTGGCAAAAAAGTAGCTTAGAATAATCTTTTTTTTCCAAATGTTCTCCTTTTGTGAAAAATGGGTCTATTATAATAATATTTTGCCTGTATATATATCAGACCTCTCGACAGAGGCTCAACTCGAATTTTTTAAAAATTTCACATTATTTTCAGAGTTACCACCAATTGAAATAATTGTTTGCGTTTCTTTCTTAAAATTGATCCCCTCTGTTGTCGTAAAATATGAATAAACCCACTTCTAAGTTATATATTTCAAAAATTCTTGTTGAGCCTCTGATCAGAGGTCTGAGCTATATACAGGCTAAATATTATTCTAATAGAAGCATTTTTCACGAAAGGAGAACTTTTGGAAAAAAGATTATTCTAAGATAATTTTTTGCCAAATATTGTAGTTAAATATTTTTTTTTTCAAAATGTCCTTAAAACAATTTTATGCTTATATTCTATCCCAAGTGACACTAAATATCATGAAAATTATCCATTTATGCACTTTTGAAAATCACGGTTCCGTACGTAGGATACCTTAAGAAGAGTTGGAAACCTCTCTCTCTATATATATTGACAATGTTAAATTGGCTGTTTTCGATGTACCTTTTCTCAAAATCTGTTGTATGTACATACTTGAAATTTTTTATACTATTAAAGTACACCTCTCTTATTATACTGAAATGAGCTTTTAGCTAATTTTGAATTTTTTAATAAATTATGAAATATTTTATCAAACATTGCGAAATTTGACCCATTTTTTACTTAAAAAAATTGTAAAAATTAAATTTTTGAGTTTTTTACAAAAAACTCATTTTAGTATATATTAGACATCATTATAAATAATTCGTAAAAAATTTACATACCTGTGAACAGTAGTTTCTCAGAAAAGGTACATCGCATATTAAAATTTACATTTTGAGTTAAATTGATTTTAATGCATACAGTGAGATTTCTAATTGTCTAGGACAGTGCTTCTCAAACTTTCAATACTGGCGCCCCCCTTTTCGATCACAATTTTTATCGCGCCCCCCTTATACATTAATAATGCACTGAATGCAATAATAATGAACTTTGATGCTAAAGCTACAAAAGGCGATCTTAATTATAAACCATACAAATTAGTAACATAAGTATTAAATTTTGTATACTACTTTTAAGCAAAAAATAAATAAAATAATAGGATAATTATTATGTGTTATTTTTCCTTTCTCTAATTTTTAAATTAGACTTATTGCAAAATACGGTGGCTGCTTAGAAGACAAAATATAGATATCTGCTAAATATAGAAAAAGAACTCAGAGGGTCAATTTCTAATCATAAGCATTCCTTATAAAAACTTTGCTTTGCAAGACAAGCCCATGGAAGTCGTTAATACTTATTAAACTTGTTCTTAATTTAGTATTAATTAATTATTTATAAACTACTATGGAGTACTGATACATTAAAAGTATACCGGCTGAAGTACCCGCTTGCACGAGTTCATTTATAAGAAAATAAAACATTATTGAAATAATCGCTGAATTTTAAGGAGAGTAAAGCCAAGTGCGCGACAATGTTTACAAAAATGTAAAATGATTTTTTTAAATGATTGCTCAAAGTATAATTAGTTTAAAGCGAACTATAATTTTAAGCCTTACAGAATTATCATTTAGAATTGATGTTGAATAATGAACAATAATATAAAATTCAGATGAAGAATAATTGTATTATTTTTAATATTTAAAGCGAAAAGATTTCAACATGTTTTAACCCTGGAGCAGGCGCGCACTCGATACTAATGGTCCAGCGGGGTTATTTAGTCACCCCACACAATCCTTTTTTATAATTATCTTTATAGTACACCAGTGTTTCTCAAACTTTCAATACTGGCGATTCAATTTTCAATCATAATTTCTGCACTGAAAACAAAAGCACTTCGTATACTATTACCATTTTGAAAATCCTACCTATGTTAAACAGGATTTTCTGCGGTGGCTGCTTTGAAGACAAAATATAGATCTCAGCTAAATAAAGAAAAATAACTCAGTGTCAATATCTGATATTAAACCTTTCTTTGAAAAACTTTGCTCTACAAGACAAGCCCATGGAAGTCACTGATAATTATTAAACTTAGATTAATTTAGTATTAAGAAATTATTTATAAAATACCTTCTTCAGTACTGATACATTAAACGTATACTGGCTGAAACACCGGCTCTTCGCACGAGTTAATTTTTAAAAAAATATAACATTATTCTTGATATAATAGCTAAACTGTAAGGAGAGTAAAACTGCGTGCACGACATTGTATACAAAAATGTAAAATGATTTTTTAGATAAATGCTATAATTGTAAATAACTGTTTAAAAGAACTGTAATTTTAAGAATCACAGAATTAGCATTTAGAATTAATGTTAAGTAATGAAAATGAATATAAAATTCCTATGAAGAATAATTGTGTTACTTTTAAATATTTAAAGCGAGAAGACTTCAAAATGTTTTAACCCGGGAGCAGGCACGCACTCGATACTAAGGCTGATGGTAGTGCGGGAGAACTCAGTCACCCCAATCATTTATTTATAATTATTTTTATTTTTACTCTACACGATACAAATTGGAATTCCAGTGAATAATTTAATTAAGAGAAAGTATACTTACCGGCTTTCAAAGAATGTTCAATCTTTCTTTGATGATTTGAAAAAAAAGTCCAATAAAACTGAACTAAAATGATTGACAAGTGATAGACCTTAATAAAGGACGAAAAGCAAAGATACTTTTCACTAATATTACAGAAATGTTACTTGCTGGCAAGGCTGTCATATTTTGTTCAAGTAATTGTAGTTTTAATGAGCATTCATGATCGAGTGAGTGAATATTAACGTCGCACTGTTCAGCTACACGAGGGCTTTTAGAGACGGACCTCGTAATTTTGAACCATGGTTGACGAGGACGATACTTGAGCTGGCCTCTTAACTACCACACCATTCCAACAAGAGGACGTTTAAGCTCTTTACAAATTTAACGTGCACCTCTCCCTTTCACGACGGGTCTTTAGTGGTACTGGGCTTGAACTCGTAACACCTTTGGTGATCAACAAATAACAAGTTGAACTTTTTCTTTCTTGTGTCTTTTTGACAAGTCGAACTGAACCTTGTGGTACACTTATGACTTCATATTTCAGTTGATGGAGTTCTTTAGGAAGCCATTGAAAATTTTCCTTTCGTTTCATGTTCATCGTGTTTCTCAATCATGAATAATATGCATCAGTTTCAACTTCCTTCAATACAGATCACAGATGCCACCGCTGCCTGGTTATAAGTGTATTCAGAAAAAAATACGGATGCTCTAAAAAGTATTATGACGTTTCTCACTATGCTTTATATGTTTCAGATTACTCGTAAAAATAAATCTTAGCCAAATAATCCTCCAAAAATCAATCAATTCTTTCCAAATATCGTAAAACTCATCATTATTTACAATTTCCCTATGCGAAAAACAAATACATAAAAGATGGGATGAAACTAATGTAGAAACCCTACCAGTAAGTTTGAAGGTCAATCAAATAAATGACTAGCAAATTTATTATGCTGCCTGGCTGAAAAGTGAATCATGTCTTCCTTTTCTTTCTACAACTAATATACAGTATTTCAATAATAATTAAAGTGATGAAATGTTTATCTTAGAATTTTTCTCAGGGTCTGAGTTTCGTTTTTTCTTTTAACGAGTAATATTTTATGTTAAAACAGAAGAACGCCAGATGATAAACATAAATTATATCAGTGTTGTTGTGTATTTCTTTATTATGGAAAAAGTATTTTGTTTCACTTCTTTCCGGTTATTTTTTTTAAAAAATCATTAAATTTTCGATATGCTCGCGCCCCCCCCCCTTGCAGGGTTATCGCGCCCCCCAGGGGGGCGCGCCCCACACTTTGAGAAACACTGGTCTAGGAAATAAAAAAAATAAAAGGCTCAGTTTAAAATAAATATACATGTTTTGGTTTATATCAGTCGTTACACTTTTAAGCAAAAACAAATAATTTTCTTACAATTTTCGCCATTAAAATGGGAGTGGCCCAAATTCAACGATTATTTAAAAATACGTTTTAAGGGCTTCTAAATACCCTAGAGGTTAAAGTAAGGTATTTTAAAAAAGGTTAAAATCTATACAATTTGAAAATGTAAAAATCTCAAATTGTCAAAAAAATAAGATTTTAGCTTTCCAACACCCCTTAATGTATTTTTCCTTCTTTCTAATTACACTATTAATTGTGTCCCTCATAAAATATTGAACAGTTTGTTTATTTTTTTTGTTTTATTGATGTTATTTTGTTTAGTTTTTTTTAAATATAGTTAATAATACATATAATGTGTACAAAATATTTAATTAATCGCAATACATATTTTCTTGTGATCTTCGATAATTCATCATTTAAAAAAATGATATTTTTCCATTGAAAGCTACGCATGTATTTAAGATTAATTCAAATTATGAAATAAATTTTTTAAATCTCAAATTAGAAGTAAAAAAAAACAGAAAGAATTCTGAGTTTTTGAGAGAATACATTAACTATTTATTATAAATTCTACACATTTGAAAAGCGAAATAATCATTCAATTTAAAAATTCTGAAGCAAAAATTTGTGTATTAATTATCATTACAATTATGTTGAGAAATAACTCTATACTAGTTAAAATTAAAATTCTTTAAAATTACACAAAGCATAAGGATAATAGCATTTGATAGTATGGCAGCTTGTTCATAAATTCCAGAGTAATAATTAGAGGGCTTGAAGAGTTATTACCCGAGAGAGAAGTTTCATTCACGAGAGAAGTATATGTCCTGGATCTTTTGACCTGAGGAATGTTCTAGTTGGGTCACACACGTCAGTGAGTATTTCTGAAACTCATTTTAGAGAGAAAGTCATTAAATAAAGTTTCTTTTCTGTTTATGGAAATATTTTGGAGTACCTTCATTCAACTAGAATAATTTTAGAACATCATATTTTATTATTATAGGTATTAATACATAATGAGTGAAACAGAATTTGCCTGATACAAAAGCAATTTTCTTCCAACTTAAGTTTTGCTTAGTATTTTTCTTATTTGTTAGAAGTTATAATATTTTCTCAATGATAAATTATGATTCAAATAAGATACACGATACACATGTTATTCTGCATAATAGTTAAGTAGCATTTTCAAATCATTTTTTAAATTTATTTTTCTTAAACTATCAAGATTTTTGTATCCTGGATTACGCAGCAACTTCAAGATTTGATGCAGATAACCGGTTCAATCTTAAATTCATCGTATTCTTCACTCGTTTAGCAATTTGTTAAAGAACAACACACCTTGATCTTTCAATAACACTACCATTAGCATTATGCAATACACTAGAACTCTTCAACTTCGAGGGCCAAATTAGTAAATTTATAATGATCAACGAGTTACATCAATAAATTCATAGTTCTTTTACAAAATTACAACTGATTCTAAGGAAAGAGAGAGTGTTTACAAATCTGTATATATTTTTCTCTTTATATCGGTTTCAAAAAAGTTAAATGAAAGTCGAATTAAAATACTTTGAAAACTGTTAAACATAAGAGGTCACCATTTTTTTCCCGAAAATGTCTGTGATTTTATGCATGGACAATTTTTTTTGTTTAAAATTATTTAAGATACAATGAAATTCTTGAAAGATTCGTCATTTTCAGGAAGTTTTATCTTATTTTGATAGCAAACACATGGATGAAATGCTTTAAATTTCAATAGTAACAGAAAAATATATTTTTAAAGACAAAAAAATCAGACAAGGGGCAATTTTTTTTTAAAATTACCTCAAACTCAAACTCAAATGGAGGGGTGGATAGGGCACTAAAATGCCTTCAGCGGGCCATCCGTGCCCTGCGGGTCACGAGTTGAAGACCCCTACTCTAATAAGTCTTCTGCAATGCATCTAAATCTTATGTGCCTCAGCCTATACCTATAAATACAATCTCCCTCTTAGCCGATACCTATAAATTAATATATATCACATGTACTGCATCCATATTTTCAAGAATAATTTATAATAAAAGGATCTCGGCTGCAAAATATATACATAAAACAACTGTGATACATATTTCAAAACCTCGTAAGTACTTTTCAACATACCAAAATATTAACAATATAAGGATATCAATTGGTGTGTTGAATGAAGGCCTTTACAAATAACTCTCAGTGTTTCTATAGACTGATTATTCTGCATACTAAATGGTCATGCGCCCAATTTTAGAACCCGCAAACATTTGACCAGAATTGATATTTTGCAGGACTTGGATTGATTGATTGATTGAATATTAACGTCGCACTGTTCAGCTACACGAGGGCTTTTGGCGACGGACCACGTAATTTTGAACCATGGTCAAGTGACGTGGACGACACCTGAGCTGGCACCCCCCTCTCCTAACTACCACACCACACCAACGGGAGGACGTTTCAGCTCTCGACAGATTTAACGTGCATCGCTGCCCTACACGGCGGGTCTTTAGGGGTACTGGGCTCGAACCTGTGACAAAGCAAGCCACAGTCCGATACCTATACCACTCGGCTACCGCGGCCACTGCAGGACTTGGAGTACTAGAAAGAAATTGTTTCATCTCATACGCTTTTCAAATCTGCGTGCTCATAACTTTGTAAACACCTTTTCTAACAAGTGCTAAAGACTAGTGAATATGAAACGAGGGGCAATGCACTATCTTGAATTCATAATTTATTGATTGTTGCCGAAAAAAATTCTCCCAGAAGTAAGATAAATACATTCAAAAAATTTTAACTTATTTTAATAAAGCACTTGTGAGTAGGTTGCTTTTTTATCATCTAAAAACAACCTTATTAGCAATTAATTTAAGAGTTCTAAAAAATTTCATTTTCTTGAGTTATTTTTTTCTCTTCGGAAAATTAAAATATTCTAAATTAACAAAACAGTCTGGAATTATATTATAAGGAGTAGGAGAAAAGGTAGATTGAAGATATCTTAAATATTTTTATGATATTTAGAACTTTTTTGAGATTTTTCTTCATTTTGTCATATTTCTTCATTTCCTACTTGAAATTTACTTGAGCAAAATAGAAATTTTTCATTAAAAATAATATTTATTTACATAAAAATGTAAAAATGGAAATAAAAAATGTTCAACTTATAATAAATTTATTTTAAATAAATGCTTAAAGATTAAATCCAAAACCGAAAATGGTTTAGAATATCAAGTATTTGAGCAGATAACGCTTAATTTCTAAAATAAAGGTAGATTTAAAAATGTCCCTCCCATACTATTTTTCTCTTCAATGAACCATCATTTAAATTTTTAGTTTCGCAAATACTTTATATGTGCGGATAAAAGGGTTTACATATTAACTATATATGTGTATGTGTTAATCTATTATGTTCTTTTTAAAAATATAAGTGTAAAATGTAAATGTGGACCAGTTTGTGACTTAAATATGTACTCTTTTTTCAAAAATTTTTCCAGAATGTAGGAAATATAAAAGTAAACATTAAAATTGATACAATGTATTTAAAGATTCTTTATAATAAGGAATTAAAGTATTTATTTAGTGTTCATTCATTATTCGTAACGCTGATTTATGATTTACAAAATTCACCAAACTGAAATAGCTGTTATTTGAATTGGAATAATTGTACTTAAATCCAAATATTGTTTCGTCACGTTTACTGCAGTGCAATGCATCTTAAATGTAATAGGATTTCTTTCAATAAATATGTGTTATCTCCAGGGAAAAGAAATATATATGTGGATAGAGGAAGTTTGCAAGTGTATTTTATTCCGGTCCTCTACGTGACATATCGCTAAATCAAATAGTCAGCATTCTTTGATACCAAATGGATATCAAAATGAAGGATGGCGTTTTTCTCTGTACGTGCAACTGAGCTGCATGCAGTTTATTTTCTTCCGACTGCAGCAAGTGACAAATCGTGATTTAGCTATTTGCTTGGGTAAATACAGCTTTAGTCCTTAATTGTAACGTAAGGCAAGATGCACATTACTTTGGTATAAAATTTCTATTTTTTTTAAAAAAAGAATACAAACGGGATATATAGTTTGACATTTTAAAATAATTTCCACCTGTAGCTAAATACACATCTAATTTTTACATGGTTTTAAAAATGTTCATATCAAAACTCCATAATTTCTAAAAGGAAATATATCAGAGCCTTATGAAGATAAATCTCTATGAATAATTTATATAAATATCTTGTATAAATAATCTATAAAAATATTTATAATAAAAGTGCAAAAGAAAATATCTCTTCTTAGTATCCTCATGCACATTTTCTCTTAAAATTCTAAGGTAAGAAAAGTTTCGTTTCTAACTTATAGCTAACAAGTAATATGTAACTTTTTAAGTCAATTCCGACTTAGGTCAACAAAGACAATTTTATATTAGTTGCTTTTTCATTAAATATATACAATTAATACAAAAATGTATTTACATATGACAAAATCACAATATTAATTGGCAAAATAGAAAGTGATTTTTTTCCTTTCTATATATATATGATGTTGGACTATTATTTTTGTTTGTTACTATTTATTTATCAATTAAATTTAATTTTTCCAATAAAATACGTAGTATAGTAAAAATAATCACATTGTCAGAAATTCGGCCATTCCGGGTGGAATTCGAACTCTCGACTACTAGATTAGAAGTCCAACGCTCTATCTATTGCTCTACAGATACACAATGAGCCCTTTTATGTATGGTGTTGGACTATTATTTTTGTTTGTTACTAATCATTAATTAAATATGATTAATGAATTAATACTTGTAAAACTGTATTAACATCAAGGTTCATCCACTACAAATTTTAAAAAATGTATTTGAACTTGAATAGATGAATAAAACGTATTATATTTACGATTGAAAATTTGAGCAAGATATATATATAAAGAGAGAGTGTTAACTATATTAGTATGAATTGAAAAAAGCATGTTTTCTTTGCATTTTCTTCAGTTTTGCTATAGATTTTCATGCACGTAGGAACATATATATATATATATATATATAATCTAAATAACTAACTATTTAAGTTATACGCTATAATTATATGTTTGTGGAAATAGGTGCGTTTTTTACTTGCATTATAATTCTATATCATATAATATCTCAGCTTTGTTACTAATTTATGAAATCGATATTTTTTCAAAGGGATTATAGGATTATATAAAAAGACAATTGTTATGTGCCATTATCTAAGATTAATAAAATGTATCATCAGATTAATTTTCACCCCCTTTTACTTAAATCGTTTCAAAATATTTTAAGCAATACAGTTTCTTTTCACAGCATTTAAAAAGGAATTACTTCACAAATTTTTGCCATAGTAAAATATAAAAAGTATTTAAAATTTTTAATATTAAAGTAAAAAAAAACAAATTTGAAACAACTTATATATACATAAGTTAAAAAGTTTATGTTATGTTAATATTATTAGATATTTATTCAGTTCACTGTAGGTTATAATCACTTTAAGATTCATAATATTATTCAATTATTAACTTTTAAACAATTTTAATTATTCTCGAATTCTGCATCAACATTCTCAAATTATCCATTTAATATTATACATTTTAAAGAACTGCATAGAAAATTCAATTACATTTATAAATCCTTATTTTATTTTAATTACAGTAAAATATAGATATTTATCTCTATTGTACTAGAAATAATTCATTATTTTTGTTCATTTGTTAAAAGAAAGAAAAAAATTAATTCACCCCTACTAAATTTCCCAATTTTTATCGCAGCTAGACACAATTAGTATCAATATTATTGAATCAAAGATAATTAAATTATCATGTCAATGAATTAACTAATTAGTTTAATTAACATGGCTCATTAACTTCTAAAACAAACTTTTTCCGTTACAAGAATAATTTTTTTTGCATAAGTAGGCAGAAAACAGTCACAATAGCTTAAGCTATGCATTTTATTTGATTTCAATCATAGGTTCCACAGCTATTCGGAAAAAACCTCTTGATAACCTCATATAGTATACTAATTCTTCCAAACAAGTGATTTATAAGGTTATTCTCTTTTCCTAACACCACGTGATGAATGGACCAATAACCACGATGTATAATTTAATATACATCTTTTTATATTCCATGATTTCCAATATTTGGGTTTAAATATTTCCTGAACAACAGGAGGATTTAACATGAAACTTTAAACCTAGGGGTTTTAATAAAATGATGAATACTAATATTAAAAAAGTTTAGCGTATTATATTTTACTACTTTTTCTTGATTGTATAAAATATATTTTGCAAAGTATTAATATTATTTTTAAATTTTCTTGTTTGTAGAATTTAGAAAATAATTATTTACCTTTTTGTGTAAGAAAAGTTGGGATGTATTGGGTAGAAATATTTTAATGTAAAATGTTTAAAACAATCATTTGATATCAGGTATCTTACATATATTTAACTCCCCATAAGTTTTAAAATATTACTTACCGAATTTTAAAAATTTTAAATTTCAGAGAATTGTAAGAATAAAATTTCAAGTAAGCGAAAAAATTTGTTTTCTGTAATGGAAAAATTCTGTTTTAGAATTTTTGTTCCTAAGGAGCTATGCAAATAATATGTTAAATTAATTAACTTTATAAACAGTTAGTTAATTAATTTAATTTATTCATTTTGATATATACACTGCTCAAAACAATTAGGGTAGCAAGCAAAAAAGTGAAGAAAACCGTGTGAGACAGCCACGTATTGGCATACAATGCATGGTACACGCGTATCAATGCGCAATACAGAAAAAAGGCGTAAAAAAATTTGGAATTAAGCTTTAATTCTTTGAAAATATGGAAAAAACATGAAAAGATGATTTATAGGGCAACAATTTGGTTACATGTAAACGATAAAAAAAGGTACTGTTTAGGCATGATGCATGAGTTTTAATAGGGCGGGTGGTCTCCTCGAACAGCTAAGACTGCTGCACACCTGTTTTCCATGGATGCGATGAGGTTATCGATCAGACTTTGGGGAATACTGTTCCACTCCTCAAGAAGTGCAATCTCCAAGTCTCGGACAGTAGCAGGCGGCCTTGGTCACGCAGCAATGCGTCGTCCGAGTATGTCCCAAACATGCTCGCTTGGATTCAGGTCAGGAGAGCACGCTGGCCATTCCATACGCTGTATTGTTTCAGCTTCAAGCATGTTCTCCAACAGACGAGCTCTATGCGGTCGGGCATTATCATCCTGGAAAACAAAGGAATCTCCAATGGCTCCAGCGTAAGGGATGACATGAGGTCGAAGTATCTCGTCTGCATACCTTCGGCCAGCAAAGTGCCATTCCGAATGATATGCAGGTCCGTACGTCCGCCTATGCTAATTCCACCCCATACCATCCAACCAGCTCTTCTGTATTGTGACCTTTCACGAACGAATGCGGGGTTATTTCGAGTGCCCCTGTCCCTCCATACAAGAACACGTCGGGTGTCACACTCTAGACTGAATCGGGACTCGTCTGTAAACAGCATTTGGCTCCAATCATGTTGCTCCCAATCTCGATGTTCAGCAGCCCATCTTCTTCGGGCCACACGGTGGCGTGGGGTCAACGGAATGCAGACCATTGGCCTACGTGCATAGAGCCCTCCCTCATGAAGCCGATACGTACTGTTTGGCTGAACACCCTTCGTCCTGTGGCCAAGAGCAACTGTCTTTGCAGCTGCGTAGCATTCTCTGTTCTGTTTCGACGGGTTGTTAACTGTATATACCGGTCATCAGTTGATGTAGTGGCGCGTGGCCGACCTGCCCCTGGTCGACGTCTAACATTTCCTGTTTCTTGGAATCGATTCCACAGCCTTGCAACAACACTTCTGGCGACTCCAGCAGCGTCCGCGACACTACGTTGTGTTTGCCCGGATTCCAGTCTGCCTATAACACGCCATGCCATGGATTCCGGTAAATCACGTTGCTGAGACATTCTCAAGTAACCTTGTCTCAAAAAAAAAAATACTGCGCAATCGAATTTCACAGTTACGGCAATAAAACAGACGTTTCTGCAACATCCCGATTTCTGCCCTTATCTCCTTTTTCTGGTTTTTGACGTCATGAACTTTGATTTGCATATAAAGTTTTCTTCTTCCATTTCCTGGTAGGCTTTACATTATGGATGATTCATTTTATGTTACTTATTGGTATACATCTTTGCTTACTTTTGTTAAAATCATGTGCTCCCCTAATTGTTTTGAGCAGTGTAGATCATACATCTTAGCTATGCTAATCAACATATCTTAATTTATACACCTTCCTTTTAACTCCCTGAAATGACTCCCTTGAATTTATTAACATTAATTTTAATTCTGCTAAGCTGTAACGGGAAATACGGAGGTTGTTAAAGACGCATCATTTCTGCTGATGGTTGTGCCATTATTTACCAAAAATAAAGTTTGACATTCTGTTATAAGATAATTAAAAACCAAGTTCTGAATTTTGGATCTAAATGTTTTTATTCATATCCTAATTGATAAATTAACTATTTTTTTGAAAAATTCCCATGAGTTTTGATCATTCAGGCAATGTAACGACAGTTAAAATAATTTAACAATTATGGATTACAAACATTAATTATATTTTTTGAAGATTTACAATAGGAAAATATTTTTATACGCTTTAAAATGACTGCCACATTTTATTGTGTTAATGTATCCCAACAATTTTTATCATTTGTTCGTAGTTATCGAAAAAAAATCCAAAATTATTACTTAACAAACAAGAACAACGCTTACTACCTAATATAATTTTTATATAAAGCAAGTTTCTGTTAAGTAATTTAAATTGAATAGATGTTTTTTTTAAAAAAAATGATTATAATTTTCGTTATTATGCTTGTTCAGTCAAACTAAACAATATAAAAAGCTGTATTGTGTGAGACATGATAATCAATTAATATAATAATTAACTCCTTAATGCATAGTTTATTTCTCTTTAGGTATTATTTTGTTGGTTTAGTTCTAAAAAAGTAGTTGTTTTTGTTACTTTTTTTTTACATGGGGACTGATTGCAATATATTATTATTTAAAATGTCTTCCGTTTAGTTTTATTTTTTGGATGAAAACGCGTGACTTTTAATAAATTTATACTTTAAACCTTTATCTACCAACGGTACTTTCAAATTACATGGAATAACCATTTTTACGAATACTCTGACGATACTTAGCAGGAATATTCTTTGAAATCCACTCTTTCAAGATATATGGCAGCACGGGTTCTCTGATGAGTGTTTTAGTGGGGAAGGCGAATAGTTTTATATCAGAAATTTCGTTTTCATCTGACGGCGTTTTCAGCGGATTGCGAAGATTGTCATTTTTGTTCCGAAAAAATAGTTAATGTCAAAAGGTAAGTCTCTTATTTTTTTGTATGTTATTGAAGACCTTAGAAAACGATCTGACTATTTATTTTAAGTGAACATTGTGTATAATTAATTTTACAGTTGGATATCTTTAATTAATTAATTAGCTCTAACTAATTAAATTTCCCAAAGTTGAGTATTTTGTATATGAATATCCCTTAATTTTCAATGTAGTGATTAAAAAAAAGAATATTGCATGAAAAAAACTGCAGTAAATCATAATGCGATAGGTAAAGGGTTAAACACACTTAATTCAGCAAAATATCTTTGCCGTGTGTAATCACATATCACCTAATAGCTAAAGAATGTTCCAATTTTCTACAAAGAAAAACAGATAAAAAAGTTGTTAAAACTTTTTCTTCCATTAAATGCATCTTCAGGGAACTACTGAGCGAAGAAAAAATGCTATTTTGTTTGTGTGTGTGATTTTCTTTCTAAATTTTTATTTAACCACCGTTTCTCCCGAGCAAATAACTTTCGCTGTTCAATCTTTTTCTTGAAATCCTCTAATCTAAAATCTTCCTTTCTTCGTTTTTAGAGATTGTCATCATTATAAAAGGATCGAGCAAAAACAATTTATTTTCAACTGATTTATTTTGGATTGAATTTTCGGAAATAGTTTTAATATCAGAGAGTTATTTTTTGAGAAAACTTCTCGATCATATAAACATGAAGGTTAAAATAATATAAACACCGATATCAATATCGTTATAGGGCAAATCGCATTAAAATAGCTGTGTGGTTCTCATTTTTTATTTTATTATTTTTTTTTGCATGCGAATAACAGTAAATAAAATTTGCGTCACTTATGCGCTTTATTTTGTCTTGTAGTAGTGCATCAAAAATAAATGTTTTGATACAGTCGTACAATTTAAAGCTTACGTTCCAATAATATATTTTGCAATTAATTAGACCCATCCGGTACAGTGGTTAGTGACGTTGACTGTGGTGCCGAAGGGACTGGGTTCGATTCCCGGAAAATGAATGGATGTTTGTAAATGTATAGTGCCTTCGCGGCATGGGGATACTTTAAATAGCCGTCAAGCTGCAAGTCCTCTTCGTGGACCTTGATTCGATATTACTTTCGATCAGTGGCATATATAATAACACAATTAATTAGTATTTTTTGCTCACTGAATTTATTCAAAAAACTTATTTAACAGAAAATATATAAACTTGGGTAATGTGATAGAGTGAAAATATTTGTGAGTAACTATATTTTGAACTATAAAAAACTATATTTTGAAAATTTATTTTGTCTTAGAAAAACTTGAAATTAGAAAACTTGATTTTGTATAGTTAGGCATGCATTTTTTAATGAGCATTAAAAAAAATTTCGATTTTTTTTTATCCTGAATAAAAACAAGTATGCAATATCAATCAGCTTTTAAAATTTATGCAATCTTGTCTTTAGTGTGGTTAATTAAAAAAAGAATCATTTATGAAGAGGTCGTGTGGTAAGCATAAGATGGCTAAAATTCGAGGCCATTTGCAGATTTGAGCCCAGAAACCACTAAAGACCCGTACGAAATAATATGGAATGATACATTTTGAATTAAATTAGGCACTAAATTTTTTCAAAGCTGTGACACGCAATTTATGAAAAAAAGGTATCAGTTCAGGTGTTGCGCTCGTCACATGATATTGGTTTAAGTTATGAAATCCTTGAGGTGGGTTTATATAAATATAATTTTTTTTATAAAAAAAATGAATTATGTGTTTGAATGTAATTTTTTGCAGCACAATCAATTAAAAAACTAATCCAAATATTTTGAAATTAGTCAGAAATTTAAGTATTATAAATAGATGAGAGATGCAAATGTTTCTCTCTACATAACCCATAATATAAAAAATCACATTAGATATATTCATTTCTACTGCAGTCAACACTATTTTAAAATTGGCTCCAGTTTTCAAGATTACAAAAAAAACATACAAAATTGAGTCTTAAATCAGTAAAAAATTATGTTTTAGTTTTCTAAACTTGAAAGAAGAAACATTTTTTATACTGATTTGACGTCGAAAACATTGCATCTAATGTTATTTAATCCCAGAATAGCAAACATCTATTTTTTTAACAATGCTTTTAGTTAATAGTATTGGAAAGCCTTATGTTAACATATTATTGAATATATTTCCAAAGCTATACTTATTTTTTTACATAATATAAAATTTTACATCTTAATTGTCTAAAACAAATTAAAAATTTAGACTTTTTTTAGATACAATCAGAGACAAATATTCATGATTTTTTTTTGAAGAATTCTAAAAAAATAAACCACATAATACTTTTAAAAACAAAATAACTGGATAAAACTATTTTGTATAAACCAGAAACACAAGTAGTATTTTTGTATTATAACAACATAATTTTGCTTTAGAAACATATGAAAAGTACTTGTATATCATGAAATGTCCAATAAAAAATTACATTAACGGTAATAATTTTTTAAATGATCATAGGTTGGAATTAATAAAGAACTATATTCATTTGTAGTGATCACTCGCAATTTTTCAGAAGCAAAATTCAAGTGAGTAAAGAAAATACATACCCAGAAGATAAAATGAATACCACTTACAAATAAGTATAAAGAAAAAACAAACATAAAAAGATACATGTGTATCCTAGCAACAAAGAGTTTAAAACAAACGTAGAGAGTAACTGCCCCCCTCTAAGAGAAACCGAATAACATAAAATTCTTTGGTAAAAGTGCCGCAAGCTTCAGTGGGAATGATTTTTGAAAGTGAAGGCATCTCACTCACCAGGAGTGAGAAATGGAGCCACTACGCATTCGAAAAGATTTTCCAGAGTATTTCAGGAGTTTATAATGCCCCATTTTGTATGATTCCATCAATAAGAAAAAATAGCACAATCAATTCCTTCAAATCAAACGAGCATTTATAATATGATCTACGATCCCACAAAAGATGGGTAAAAACTGAAAGTGAGTTACTGCATCCGTAAAAGTATCTGTGTGTATTTTTTTGGGGAGAATGTAGAAAAATTAACTGTAGGAACTTGATTTGACTTTTTAGAATGGTTACTTCTGAATTGCCTCTTTATACATCAGAGTAATTTCTCCTTTGAAGAAGTCGTATTATATTGTTTAAAATAACATATTTCATTTTCAGCAGTTCCTTTCTTTGAGGGTACCAGACATGCTCGAAAGAGTAAATAGCCAAAATTAAGAGTCTGATTATGGGGCATATATCTTTCAAAGTTTTCAATAGTTAAGATTTTTTATGTGATCTTATAATAAAGATATTTTAATCATTCTGTAGAAATTTTTTTTTTATTTTAGCTATTTTTTCTGTTTAATTTAATTTGGACGTAATTTTTTAGATCTCATAATGCATGCTTAAGTTTAGGTACCATTTTTTTGAAGTGGTTTCTCTTAAATATGTAAAATATTTTTTACACATACATCAAACAATACACAAAATATAGTATAAATCTATTTTTTAGTAAAATATTAAATAGTTTCTTTAAATAACTTTGTAAGTTTGAAAATTTCTATTTTTTTTCTCCTTTTTCACACATAAAACTATTTTTTTAAAAACCTATGTACTACTTTGACTGAAAAAATCAAGTTCACTACTTGCACAGGTATCCTGTATAGAAGTATACAAAAATTGGCACCATATAGTGTAGCAGTTTTTTTCAAAAGTGTACTTAAGAGCAAAAAAGTATGCTTTGGAGAAAAAGGGAAAAAAACTAAATTTTTGTAAACGCGTTTGCTTACATGTTTGTCAATTACTTTTTTTTCTTCATATTTTAAGGTTATTTTATCAACGAACAGATAAGTGTTATGCATTTTTAGATTCAGAAAAATATGTACTGTTTTATAATATTAAATTTGAAAAATAGACTTCTTGAATGTGTATCTCTCATGTCTTGGTTCTCTTAATGTAAATGATATTGTATCCAGTTTTTGGTATATTGGTAATAGCTTTTGTGTACTATTTTTTACTTTACTTTTTTCATTATATCATATAATAAATTTTGAAACAGCAATGAATCCTTAAAAATTCTGTGGATACTGACATTATATATAATAATGAAATATAACTTTCAAAATACTTTTTTATATTTTTAGTGAATTTTATTGAAGTCACATAATACAATATATAAGATTAATTAATTAAAAACGTTGACTTTAATATTGAACTAATGAATGATGCATATATTTTCTGAACGAAATTCTAGATTAATGTAAAACTCTTTTAGTTAATATTCTCAAAACATTAAGTATAATAAAATCAAAACTCCTGTTGTTAGTTTAAAGGCTTGTCCTCTGCACTAATTTAAATTTAAAATGAAAAGAAATGTGATATCATTGATACAAGTTAAACTGGTTTGCTATATCCACTCATTCATGAAATTTACTAGAAAATAAATTTAAACTATTTTTAGAGCCCTATTATGCATTCATATTTCCAGACAAACATGTTTTAAACGTCTTTTATTATTTTTAATTATATTTCAGTAATTAAATAAAATGAAATTAAAGTATAAAAAAGATCGTGAGTTCTATTTTTAATATGAAAATTCGTTTATTTACTTTTTCTCTGTTTCAAAATCATCGCCAAATCATAAAAAAAAGTTTCTTGGTCGAGTATATTGAATAAACGAAATGAAGTAATGATAAATTTTAATTTTCTTTAATGCTAAAAATAAAAGAAAAGAAATTTTTGTGAACTAATTGAAGTTTAAATAAAAAAAATAGTTCGTTAAAATATTTTAAAATGTGATTCTCTGTCTTATAATAGTGAAAACTAATTAAAGTTAAAATATAACAAAAACTGTTCAAGAAAAATACTTGTTATGTGTCTTCTTATAATGAGATATATTGATTTGTCGTAGTTTATGAATTGAGTAAAATTCAGAATAAGAGATAATATGCAATATTAATTTTGAAAAAATATACTGTTAGCTAACACTTTTAATTTCACACGGTAAATTGCAGATTGAGATATCCATCACACCTCTGAATGTGTGCTATGAATATTTCAAACTTAACTCCTTAACTGCCACCGACGAATATATATGTCTCGCTCAACCTGTGCGTTAAATATTCGGACGCATATATGCGTCTTTCCGAGCGTATATATACGTTCTTTCTTTGCGCAGCTATCAATAAAACTATACCTAAGATTTTGGAACGCAATAAAATAACCTGGACAAAGGGTTTGAGAAAGATTTACTTGTTGTAGAGAAAATTTTGCTTATTTATTCCTTTGCTTTTCTCTCCAATACACTGCATACACGTGCCTATGTATAAAACTGTAGCGATGGGTAGTGAGTGGATCACGTTATTTTTAATTGACAGTTAAAGGGTTAAAAGCTGTAAACTGCTGTTGCTTTTTGGTGAAGGTGAACATAAACATTGTGTTCCATTGTGTTTCCTGTTTACGGTAATAATACCTCAGTCTATCAAGTTTTGAAACTGAAGTTGGGGTAAGAAGCGCGTTAAAATGTGACGTGCTGAGTCAATGTTTAGGTTGACAAAGTGGTGTAAGAATAATAAACTCTTACTCAGTCTAATTTTTTCTGTCATCATACCATTTATATTTCTTACCACCGAAAAAAAGCATTACGCTTAATTTTTTAAAAATCAAATTATTAGAAATAAATTAATACCATAAAGAAAAATTTTAGTAAGATCTAACTGTATAGAGAAAAATTCTTTAAAAACCCATGTCAGAGTTTAAAGTACTGAAAAACAGTTCCATTAGCAAGTCATCAATAAAAATGTAAATGATATTAATTTTATTTTATTTTTAGGGACGATATGAAAGGTTTTTGCTGTGCTTTTGAAAAATGTGAAGTTTGCCTTATCTATCCATAATTATTGAAAATTTATTAATGTTTAAAACGTTTGCTTATCAGAGGCTTACATGGCATATAAAAATAAGAACATTACACTATAAAATATCTGTTATGTAATAATATTTTTTTCAAAAATGGAGATTTAGCTCTGTAGATGTTAATAAATTCAATTTAATATCACTTTCAGCAATATTATTTGATACATAAATAGCTTTCAGTACATATATAACAATGGAAGCAAAACATATATTAACAATTTAGTCTAAAGCTTTTGCAGCATGTAACTTGAGATACCAAAATATTACGTTTTTCGGTAAGCATTTTCGTTTTTCCGAGGAAGGAGTGCCTAAAATGAAAGACGATTTTCTTATAGAGCTAAAATATTTTTTTAAATTATATCTTTTCCATTTTAGTGTAACACTTTTTGCCATTTGTCTGAGAAAAGCGAGATTCCACGCTCATACAACTAATCATATTTCCTAATGAAAAACCGGATATAAGTCATTTTTAATGACGTCATTTGAAGTAAAGGTCTTGTCTTTTTCAAATTTTTTGTAGAGATTCGAAAAAGTACTAATCCTATGGGTGACAGATCTGAAGAATTTGGTGGGTGTAGTAGCACATCATATCCAAGCTCTAAAAGCTTTTGAAAAAAAAGGAAAATTTTTATGTGGTTCTCGCATTATCTTGGTGAATTACTATACCTTTTATGTTTAGGTATCCGTACACCTTCGAAGAAAATTTTTTTAAAAACTTTAATATTTGCTATTAAAATATTTTTTACTGATGAAATATAACTTAAAACTATGAAAAATACATTTAATATGTTACTTGTAGTACATAAAAAAATTTTAGGGAGTAAAGCATAGTGTAAATAGTAATTAAATTGATTATTAGAATAACACTTAACTCAAATGTAAACAAAAATATCCCTTTTGTGTAAATTTGATGATGATCATTATAACATTTTTAGGGCTGGTACTATTTTCCTGATGATAATCAATTTATTACAATTTTTATCAAGTTTCGAGTAAAAGAACATTGAAAAATCATTAAAAAATTATTACGAGCATGATATATACCTTAGTTACTAAAAACATATCAACTATATAATTATGAAAGTAGTAGGGGTTCTTTAAATCTATAAAACAAATATACTTATACAATTTGAACTAATTTGGTTCACAACTTTTTCTGATATTTACGTTGTCAGATGTCAATACGTTAAACAAATTCATTTTGAGATAAATCAGAAACAAACTTTGAACTGCAAATTTTAATATTAAACACAATTTGATATACTTAAAATGCTCCTGATTTATAAATAACATCTTCTTTACTCTCTAAAACATTGATTTTTTTTCCTTGTAGCTCTTAAAATTTATCTACGCTGCTTTACATTTGGTGTTGAATGTCGTTCTGCGTCGTTAATTCTACTGATGTCAAGATGTTTGTATGCTTTTAAAGTAAAATAACCAGGAGTTATATTAAGTTCTTTAAAAATTTCAACACAACCCTTGTATCCATCATTAAATTGGATCACAGCATCCAATGCACCAGATTTTAAAATTTTGAGGCACACGAAAACTTCCTCTCTGCCATATAACGCCATTTAAACACTCGTTTGAATTTTGTGTTTTGCCATGCAGGCATTTAGTAAGCAGTTCTTTGGTACACAACTATAAATATGTAGGCTTAATCGTGTTTAGTACTTCTTTTGATAAGCCTTTATATTTTTCGTTTGGCTTTTTGCCACAAGACAGTGCTCGCTGGTAGTAGCATCAACTATCTTTTCCGATGGGACACTGCCCATGCATCGGTTTCTCGACACTTGATGAGCAATGAAACAAAGCCGCAATAACATTTTTCTGAAGACCGGATAGGTATCCAACATTGCTACGAACAGCAATCCCATAATAGTTTTGCAATCGGTCAATAAAAGAGTCGGTGAGTTTGCCTTTACCAGACAGATTTTTATTTTTAGACTTTAGTTTGCGCAATCTCGCACCTACTCTCTTTTGAACATGACCAATGCATTCATATTTTGTGACGCTATCCTTCCCATAAGTATCTTTGACACTTATAAAGCCCTTAGAGTCCCCGTCACCATAATAATGTGCATATTTAAGGCCTCGTTTGACAATAGAACGTTGGAAGATTCTCGTAGTACCAACAGCTTCCATTTTTAACGCAGAACCTTGAAAATTGCTATGGCACACCTGATCTGCTGCAAAGTTTCCGACTCAATGCTTCTAGGCATTTTAGAAATCTTTCTGCAGGTGGGACAATATGACGACATTATTTCAATGTCTACTACTTTACCAGTGTCAACTGACAAAGCTGCGACACACCCATTCATGTGAAGAGTAACCTCTACGCTGCCACGTTCCATCAACTGAAATGCCTCATTCAACAATTTTATTTTTAGTAGGATGTAGTACTAACAGTTCAGAAGCTGCCTTTGCATTGATAGTTCACTAACTTCTGAAATCACGGTCATGATTTTATTCTCATGATTAGTGTACGCAGTTTTACTGAGCCTGGGTAAATTTAACGTACCACATAATTTAAACCCAGCAGAAAAACATTTCCCAATTTGTCTCATACCATACACAAATCTTGTATTTACTTCAGGACAGTTTAAAGTTTTCTTTGAACTAGAAAACCCTGAGTAAAAGTCACAATGTTTACACCTGATAACAAAATTTGAGCACAAACCATATGTGGAATCCTCAGAAAGCAGGATACCTTCTTCGAAACATCTTGGGCAGCAAAGTTGTAAAAACAAATTTAAAAGGACTTCCATATCAATTATTCTGTTACCAGTAAGTGGTTTACGTTGATATTCTGCTATTTCTTCATCAAAGGCAGCAGGTATTTAAATTTTTGAAGAGAACTGGCGTTGTTAGATGTTGCGCTGCTATTTTTTGAATGTTTAATGGTAGATCCATTACCTAGAAATTGGCGTTTTCTCTTTGCACTAACTCTACGTTTAGCATTACCCATTTTAAATGACAAAAATTAAAATTTTCTGCTATAAAAAAGGATTAAACAAAAGCTTATAAAGAGCTACGCAATCATAATCATAAGCAAATGTAAACAAACAGTAAAGCACTCTATTTTCTTGCCAGATTCTAGATAAAAATATAAATAAAAACCTGTTGCCAATTATACTCTTGATAATTCTGAAAACTCAAATTCATATTTTAAAAAGTTTAAATTTCTTACTATTGCATATTTAGACGATACTTTGAAAAATAAAAATGTCAACAAACATTTTTTCTACTTCGCAATGCAGACTTGTACTTCCGGGTTCAAAAAGGTGCTATCGAATGAAACTCAAATCCCCATAACTTAAGTTCTAAATAAGATAGAAACAAAATTTAAACACCATTTTAAAGAAAAAAAGTTCATATTTTCAAATAACATTTAAATTAAAAAATCGAAAAATTTGACGAAATGACGTTTTGAAGGTGTACGGATATCTTAATACATTCTAGCAATTTCTTTTTGAGTGAATCATCCGTTCTATCTATTTGATGACATTACAGTTCAGAATTGATAGAGCTATTGTCCTGTGGAAGCTCGAAAAAAGAAAAAGAAAAAACGATTCTTTTGAAATCTTACCAGACATCATCACCTATTTTGACCAATTTCGGTTTTGTGAAGTGCTTTGAGCCGGTCCTTCTTTTTCACTCCATAGTTTCTTGAGCTTCACGATGTTATAGACAATTCATTTCTCATCACTAGAAATGCTTCTTTAAAAAATAGAACATTTTCTTAATGTTTGAGAAGAAAATCACTGATTGATTGATTGAATATTGACGTCGCACTGTTCAGATACACTAGGGCTTTTGGCGACGGACCACGTAATTTTGATCCATGGTCAAGTGACGTGGACGACACCTGAGCTGGCACCCCCTCTCCTAACTACCACACCACACCAACGGGAGGACGTTTCAGCTCTCGACAGATTTAACGTGCATCGCTGCTCTACACGGCGGGTCTTTGGTGGTACTGGGCTCGAACTCGTGACAAGGCAAGCCACGGTCCGATACCTATACCACTCGGCTACCGCGGCCGCAGAAAATCACTGAAGACAAAGGAAAGGAGAAAATTTTTGTTTCTGCAGGATCAGGTACAAACGGTACTTCGAGTTTTGAAATCAAGCCATGTCTTTTCACATGTGATTATGGATGGTCGAATTTGATAAATTCACTCTCTCGGCGAACTTGCAGATTGTTATTCAGATGTTTGCATCAATGAAATCTTTCATCAGCTTTAACTAACCTTTGAGAAATTGGTCAATTTTCCATATTAAATTACGAGAATGAAATTTGGCATACTAGTTTTTGCACTGATTTTTTTGTCAATTCATCTTATCCATAAACACTAAATAACATTTTTCTTTCTTGTATAGGATTTTTATCGTTTCGATAGTAAAAAAAAACATATTTTGAAAATGTTGCTTTTTTGCGTTCCATATTTAATAGGGCACACAAAATATAAACTTTTCACATTTTTTTATAAGCAAACCGTGTTATATAAGCTGTAAAAAATATATAATAACAATACTGATTAAATGTGAACTTGACTGTAAACACATACAACCAAATCTATAACTCTTAAAAAAAACGAAACTTCTTTTTGATCAACTCAATACACATGCAATATGTGTGTTCAGTTAAGCTTAAGGATTCCTTAAAAATAAGCAGTATAAAAAATTAAGACACAGCATTACAAGTTCATAAATGCTTTATCAAACGAAATATTTTATATTGAATCATAATGAAAAATGCATCTAATTATTTATTTTTTCCTAATTTTCTTTTTAAGGGAAATGTTGATAGAAAGTACTTTCCATATAAATAAAAAAAAATTCTTTAAGAAAAATTTTCAGATAATAAAGTTTGTTAAAACTGACATGAAAATTTGTGTAGATGATAGTGCAACTAATGTTTGGATAAATTTCTCATTCATTAAAAAAAAACGAAAGTTCAATAAATAAAAGTACATGTCTACATTTTTTTTTCTTTTTAAAGATTTAATTAATTGGGAAGTAAAAGAAAAAGAAACAGAGTCATTGAAACTTATGCAAAAAATAAATACATAGTTTGTAATTAGTTTTTTTTAATACTGTTTTTCTTTTCTTTTAAATAACTCATAGAGAACTTATGTGATTATGATGAAAGAAACATTTTTTAAGCTAAAAAACATTTTTAAAGTCGTTTAATTTTTTTCATCTGATACGTTTTCCATTTCTTGTTCGTTTAGATTCAAATTATGCAACAGCCCATTGATTGCTAATTAAATATATATTTTTGCCATTTAATTTAAATAATTTTCCTTTGGAGACAAATTAACGGTAGTATTTAGTACCATTACATATAATGGCACTCTTATCGAACTAAAATACACGCAATAAAAGGGAAATAAGGAAAATAGAGAATGAATGAAACAATTAAATTCAGGTTTTTTTTTCTTTAAAACAGCCTGCCATAAATTACTTGCTGTTTTCATACTTTATCTTTTGATATAGATGGGGACTTTTTCCCTTGGATCAGTCTTTTTTCATATACGAAAGTAGCAAATTTTCAGACATATTTGTGGTTACTTCATAACATAAATTCTAAATATAAATATTAAACTAAAATAAATTTAAAGTATAAATTCTAAAATATATTTAAAATATAAATTTTAAAATAAATTTAAGACATAAATTCTAAAATATATTTAAATATAAATTTAAAACATAAATTCTAAAATATATTTAAATATAAATTTAAAACATTAATTCTAAAATAAATTTAAAATATATATTTAAATTTAATTTAAAACATAATTCTAAAATAAATTTAAAATATAAATTCTAAAATAAATTTAAAATGTATATTCTAAATTAAATTTAAGATAAATTCTAAAATTTCTGTCATATTGCTTGCCAGTTATTAAAATAAATTGTTAAAACAAAAGGGGGAATTCTGATAAATATCAATGTATTTAATTAATTTTAGTTACATGTGATATTGTTATGTACCGTATGATCAGGCGTATAATACGCTCTTTTAACACAAAAATGAGATCAAAACTTACGGGAAATGTTATGCGTAGAATATAAAAAAACATCAGATTTAAAACTAAAAAGGAAAATATAAGTGTAAAAAAATATTTCTATATGTCTGTCAATATATTTTATTTAAAAGAAGTGATATACCTTATGAACTTTCATCATTGGACATTAAAAGGTCATCACACACATATTCGTTTTCCGTTATATCTCTTCATACACATCATCAAATTCTATTCCCTTTTTTTATCATTGTTACTCGAATCCATAAATAAATATTTATCTTCCATTTCCTCTAGATTGTTAGACATAGTATTTTTTAAAATGGTCTTTTAATTATGTCAGGTTTAATTCCATTCCATTCGTTAATTATAAACTTACAGACTATTTCTATTTTTCAAAAGATAGAATAATTTAGTTGTACAATTCATATTTTTTATTGAAAATAAGGTGCGGGTTATACTACGAATATACCTAAGACAAGAAATACTGTTTGAAAGATAAGGTGCGTGTTATACGACGGAATATACGGTAATTTCTTATTTGAACTATATATATATATACATACATATATATGTATATATATGTAATAATTCCCAGTAATGTAATTTTTAATAGCTCTTGATTTATCTATAGTCCAGTAATTCATGAAAACTGTTTAATTATTTTAACTAGCTACCCACCTGACGGGAAACTTTGGAATTACATCCTTCCCACCACCCAGATCATGTGATTTAAGCTTCCTATATAAACCGAGGTTTCTGTGGAAATTCTTTCTCATCTGTCTTTGTCTTTAATGATGTAGCCAGCTGTAGCACGTAGTATCTTAGTTTTATTTGTCCTTTGTTGAGTCGTTTTGTCTTTAATATGTGTATGATTGTGCGGCTCAAGATGTGAAATAAACGGAATTAATTAGCCACAAAACTGCCTCATCAATTCCTTAAATATAGAACATCAATCGTATAAAATATGATCATCCTTACAGTAATCATCATCAAAGGCCATGCCCTGTCCTTTCGTTACAGCAATCCCATCCAACTGCCACGTCTTAACAGTTATCATTACCACTCGAGAATTATATTTCCGATATATATATGTATATATATATATGTATATATATATATATATATATATATTACAATTATATTTCTAATAGTTCTCAGTGGTATACAATTTGTATTAATAACTATTATTGCCATTATGGTTTAATACTAGTATTTTTAACTAATTATACAATTATTCAATAGATGGCGCCACATGTTTAATAAATTAATAATATTATTTAAATATTTCTTGTATTCATTTACTTTCCACAAATATTTATATCAATATATGTTTACGATTTTTTAAACGTACATATATATATAGACTTTATATTATTCTATCATAAATTTTTACTTTATGCGGTACTGCTATTCCTCTGTTGTATTTGGAGGGAAACATAGCCAGTTGATGCACTCACGAAGTAAGTCTTACTATATGCCTTTTGCATCGAATTTAAATCTATACTGTGAATACTAGTAGGCTATAATTTTATTGTTATATTTTATTAGTATAGTGATATTAGTTGTAATATTTATATATGTAAAATCAATTATATATATAAACCAGTCAGCTTTGACTTTTGAAATGAATAAGATATTTCCTTACCCTTGAATTATTAAATAAAACAGATGATTCAGGACGGAATAAAAATAGTAATGCAGTTATTAGTATGTATACATTTGTAAGTAACATGATAGTATACGTTAAATAATTTTTCCTTCTATTTTTAAAAAGAAAATGTTACTTCATGAAATATTTTCATCCTAAAATTTTAAAATATAAAATAGGGTTGTAGTAATAAAATAAATCAGATTTCATCCGCTAATTGGAGGAAGGAAACATGTATCCAGTGCAAACTGGCCAACAGAGTGAGAAAGTGTTCGTAAATTTAAGAACAAAGCATATTTACTCGTTAATAGGAAGCATTCAAGCACTTCACTCTGCTATATCTTTGGAGTATCTTGTTGAAAGTCCATAACATATAATGGAATCGACATCTCAGCAGCAGCTCCTTTTTTTTAGTGTGTCATTGTTTGAGCTTAACACACACCCATGCACATCACTTCCTTTCCTCAAACAGTGCTTTTGTGTGTTGACGATGCCACAGCCATTACAACCTTCCCTGATGGTATTCCATTTACTTCTTGCATCGTTACTATCATTTCATTTTCATTTTCTGATGGCTTTGACGTCTTCCAGTTCTATGCAAGTGGTCCAACCCCTTTTTCCCAACACCATTTTTGACATCTATGTCTCATAAATGTTGCATCCTGAAGCTATGAATTTTTTAGAAGAAAGAAATCTTTTCTGAGTAAAATATATATAAGGTCAGAAATTCACTCAAAATCCCTGAGATAAAGATTTTTGTTTTATTTTTGAATATACCGTCTAGTTTTTTCAATAGATATATTTTATGTATAACAAAATGGTATTAGTAGAGTCTAGAGAAACCTCCTGGGCCAGAATTTGTATCTTTGTTTTAAAGCGAAAATATACATGGACATTTTATTTTAAATAAATATACTTATCTAAAAATAGATATAATTATAGAAACTTTTTTAATTTTCTTAGATAACATATACTTAATTTTATTTAATTATTCATGTTCTCTATAATAATGATTACGTTTGATAGAATAATCAAAAATTAAAATAAACTTAGAAATAAATTTTCTAATCATATTTTGAATGAAACATACTTTTTATTTATTCTTTTTTATTACTTCTGAAATTTAATACTGCATATTTTTATCCGTATTACTCATGTGTATTTTACATCAGTATACTCATACATATTACGTTAGTATTACGAGTACTAAATATGATTAATCACAATTACTTATACTCCTTTCAACTCAATACTGCGCTAAGAATGTTAAATTCAAAATACTTTAGTCTTTATGTGCATAGGTGTATGGGAATCAGAATCCTTTGCAACTTTTGCACAATTATTATTAGTTACTATATTATTATGTCTTAAAGTAAATATTTTAGAATTCTCTTGGAATTATATATTTTGTTGAATTTGGAATAAATTTTACAAGGGCAATTGCGAAATGTTAATCCCATATATTTATTGTCTCTTTCTTATAGCCCAAGGCTTTTGTTAAAAAAATTTTTAGATACTTGAAAAAGTTAAGGTATCCGACTACGTTCAGAACCGTGATTTTGCAAAAGCGTATAAAAGGATAATATTTATGATATTTAGTGTCACTTAGATTAGAAAATGTATATAAAATTGTTTTAAGAATATTACTATAATAAAAAATTATTTAAGTACAATATTTTGACAAAAATGACCATAGAATGACCAATTTTCAAAATATTCTCCTTTAGTGAAAATTGCTTCTATTATAATAATATTTTGCCTGTATATAGCTCAGACATCTGTATCGAGGTTAGACTAGAATTTTTGAAATATATAATTAAGAAGAGTTTATCCATGTGTGTGTGTTTTACGGCAAAAGAGGGGAGAAGTTTTTAGAAAAAAACACCGATAATTATTTCAGTTGGTTGTAACTCTGAAAATAATGTGAATTTTTTCAAAACAAATAGTTTAAACTCTCTGGAGAAGTCTTTACTTTATATAAGCAAAATATAATTATTTTAGAAGCATTTTTTTTAAAAGGAGAATATTTTCAAAATATATTCTAAGTTAATTTAAGTTTTTTCTAATATTTAAATAATATTATATTAAATTTTAATTTAAGTGTATTCTAATTTAAGTGACACTAAATATCATAAAAAATATCCATTTATGCGCTTTTTTAAAATCACGTTTCCGAACGTAGGCGGATACCTTAACAAGTTATATTCGCCTCAAAAAAATTCATATGTACACATAAAAGTAAATACCAAATGAAAGAAGTTTTACTGCCATCAAATAATTTTTTAAAAAGTTAGTTTTTCTTCAAAATATGTGTTGGACAGTAGTTAATGGAAAGGTAATGTATATATATATATATATATATATATATATATATATATATACATTAATAGTAAATTAAAATAATTAAGACTTTTATTTCAATAATTACATTTATTAATTACAACTTCAGTAACTACATTATGTTTTACCTCTATGTATTTTGAGATGGAATTTAAGGCTTCACGTCTTGCCATTTTGTTTATCTATAATGAAGTGTGTTGTAACACAAAGATAAGTTTTGGTAAATAGTGTTGCAATTCCATTTCAAAAGAAAACTTTGAAATCAATTGAATTCCTAGTATTTGGATTTATATAAAAATCTGATTTCATCTACCACTCAAGAATTTCGAAAATATTGTCTTTCAATTTTTTTTTTGCAACACTGATGTCATCTTAAAATATATTTCCCTATATTTACACATCTGGAATTTTCAGTAGATCGCTTAATAAGCCATAAATGAGGGTTTGAAAATATTGAAATTCTTGTTTATTAGTTAACTTTCTTGATTAGAAATTGCTAAGATATATATTTGTAAACGTAAAAACGGGTTATTTTTACAAAGAAGTTAATTATATTTTATAAGTTTACATCTCTTGATTCAAGAGAGTTCTCTTATTTTCACTTTTCATTATTAGTACAGTAAATGCATATTGCTTAGAAATAATGCCATTTTATGAAAACTTGAGAAATCGGGGACGTTATTGCTTCTTCGAATATTTTGGAATATTAATATTTGGATTCTTCTGAAAAATAATATGGATTTGCTTGAAGCTCTTCTTAGTATCTAGTATTAGAAACTCCAAAAATTTATAAACTATGTGGATTGTAGTGTCATTGAGCATGTTAAAAATGTAATCGTATCATGGAATGTACATAGTCTACACAGCAATAGATATTAATGAGATAATTGCATACTCTATATACTTTGATCTTAAGTACCGTTAATGTTAACTTATAGTTTATTAAAGAGATTTGGAACCAAAACAAAACATTTTTTTTCCAATTATTGATTGAGAGTTATAAAAATTTATGAACATATACACTGGACGACAACTAGATCAAATATATCTTTTAAAAAATTGATTTCACAATTAAATTCCTTGTCCTTGAACTTAAAAACCTCGTTTCCGCCTCCCCTTAAGATTTTCGAAAGGGTTGTTCTTTAAATTTGTATTTGCAACACTGATGTTGATCTCAAAGCATATATTTTCCTATAATTATACATCTGGAATGTTCATTAGATTGCTTTTAAAGTATATATAATTGTTTGAAAATATTGAAATTCATTTTGATGTATTAATTTTCTTAATAAAAAGTTGCTGAGATCTATATCTTTTGAACGTAGAAACTAGTTATTTTTACAAATAAGCTAATTAAATTTTAAATGCTTCCATCTCTATTCATGAGTTATTTTCCCCTTTCTTATTAATAAAGCAAATGTACAGTCCCATCACTTCAAAATAAAGCACAATATATTAAAAATACGTTTAGTAATAAAACTGAAATTCATTTGCATCTTTTTAAGATGCAATGAGCAATGATCATCTCAGAAATCATTTGAAAGTCTAAGGAACTTGTAGAGCGATTTAAACTAGCGAAAGTACTGCTTTGCTTTTTTCTTGATAAAATAACACTTTAATGTGTTTTTTAAAACCATTTTCAGAATATTTAGTATAATTATATTTTATTACTTTAAAATTAATTTACCCCAGTAAAATAAACATAGGCAGCAAAAATAGATATAAAATTTTATTTGAATATTTAAATTATTTCTCACTGGAACGACAATCATGTCGTGAAGCACAATTTTTCTCGAAAAATTAATCTTTTCTAAGAAGATAGCACTTAATTTCAGCACCAATAAAACAAAACAAAAAATTTTCCTTCCGAAACATTTTATTTGAATATTTAAATTATTTCTCACTAGAACGACAATCATGTCCTGAAACACAAACGTTCTCGAAAAATTAATCTTTTCCAAGAAGATAGCACTTAATTTCAGCACCAATAAAAACAAAACAAAAAAATTTCCTTCAGAAACATTTTATCTAGAATATTTTTATTTGCTGTAGAACACTTCCATAATTAACTTAATTCAACAAGAAAATAAAACTACGGAGATTAACTGAATAAATTTGTTATCAAATATATTTAAAAATCTTCAAATGCAAAAATAGCTTCAAATAAATAAAAAAAATGTATTTGAAGGAAAATTCCCTGTAAAAATTTAAGGAAATACCTCCCTATCTGTAGTTATGGACTTTTGTATAAATTAGAATTTCTGAATAAATAGGACATTTAAAATTTGATCATTTTAATTGCCTTTTTTAATTCCTGTAATGTAATTAAAATATGCATTTTAATGACAGTTTTAGGCAATTTAATTAAATGGATGCCCAAAATCAAAATAATTTTTAGTTTTGGTTAATTAGCAGTTTGGTTGACACAGCAGTCCATCTAACATGATGCTTACGCAGGCCATTAAACTCCACTGCCATAATGCTGCCTGATTCCATCTAGATGAAAGTATGTTGAGAATTCGTGTTTAGACTGAATCTGGACTAATAAGTGAACTGAATAGCTTTTCTAGGCTTTATCTATGCCGATCCAGTCTCATTAAGCTGGCTCTCTAATTTTCACACAACGTTTGGTGTTAAAGTCTCTACAATCTACACTTGAAATTGCCTTGCCTCTAGTCCAGTGTTTCTCAAACTGTGTGGCGTGCCCCACTAGAGGTGTGTGACAACCCTACGAGGGGGCGCGAGCATATTAAAAGGGGCGAAAACCAAAGGTTATTAAAAAATTATTAATTTACTGAAAGTAAACAAGCAAAATACATTCTGATAAAAAAATAAAATACATACTTACACTGATGCAATACACTTATAAATATATCAGTACCGTACAATGTATTTCATAAATAATTTAACAATATTAAGTTAAGAACAAGTTTAATAGTTACCAATTACTTCATGGGCTTGTCATATATAAAATTATATAAAAAATTAACAATTTTCTTAAAAATTTTAATGGTTTATAATTAAACTCTTACATGTCGATTAAAAATTACGCGATTTGCTGCCCAATGACACTGTTTAACACGTTACAGAACGTATGTAGTGTATTGAGAGTTGGGGGAGTAGAAAAGGAATAAATAAGCAAATCCTTCGCAAGCTCTGCCAAGGTCATTTATTGCATTCCAAAGCTGTCGGAATATTTTGATGGATAGTAGTTCACAGAAAAGACCGTGCTTCGAAAAGATGTATATATACGTCCGGGACAATTAACGCACTGGCTGTGAGAGAAGTTTATAAACGCCAACTGCCCTTAAAAAGTTTTAGTAGTATTGTAGCCTAAGCTTAAAAGTTTACTCGTATTGAATGTAATACATTGTTATTGTATGGAGGGAGGGATGCGTTGAAAATTATGATTACATATTGGGCCACAAATATTGAACGTTCGAGAAGCATTGCTCTAGTCTCTTGTCAATTCACCAACTTACTCCATTACTCAAAAGTTAAATCTTTTTATGTTTTTTTTTTAATTTTACTGAATGTTCCAAAATCCCACCTAAGAAAATCACAGATATGAACGAACCATCTAAGCACGGCAATCAGTGCTTACGCTGATGAAACATTTTCTTCTAAGCTCATGGTTTGTAAGCAAGCGTACGCATTCGTAATTGACACTATAAATATGAGTCCCTTTTCGAAAATTTTACTTTTACTCGGTACTTTCCGAGAAATTTTACTGAACATGGTAATTCTCTTAAATTTAAATTTCCCTGTATACTAATTTTAAATGAAATTAATTCAAATATGTTTTATATGCTTATATGGCTATTCAGCTTCTGCTAGTTAAATAATTAAAATATATATCTAAGTGTGAGAGAATATCCCCTGCAGTTATAAATAGCATGCTATTTAATAAGTAATTATCTACATATATGAATGAACTTGAACGCGCTAAACTGCCAAATAGCTTCAAACTGTGACTGAATAACTTGAATAATTTTCAGACTTTAATAACAAGAATGGATTTCAAAAGAGAAATGTTCGATATTGTCGGCAAAAAGGAAAAAAAAATTATTTCCATCATCTTTAAAAATAAACATAGAACACCGCAACCAAAGACCATGTATAGTATAATGACATTGACAAAGAGTCTTTTTTTCTCTCTCAATTGTTGATTTATTTAAAAGTAAACAAAAAATTATTTTAATCAACGGAATTAAATATTTGCTAGGTTGAGCTTTATCATGTTTGAAGATTTCAAAGTATTTTTAATTGTGATTTGCACTTTATCTAACCAAACGAATCACTGAAGTTTTATGATTTAACTCTAACTTATATGTATATATATATATATATATATATATATATATATATATATATATATATATATATATATATATATATATATATATATATATATATATATATATATATATATATAGGCTTAAAAGTTTACTCTTTTATCAAGGTAGCTCTAAAAGGTACTACAAACGTAGTTCTAAAAGGTAGAAATTAAGTTTGCGAAGTAAACCTTTACGAGAGCTCTTTCTAATTCAAATATTAAACGTATTTTTAGAGCGAATAATCAAACACTGAAGCCATTTGTAATTAAGAGTCGAATTACTAAATCAAAAATAACTCTGCATGCGTTTGAGAAGCATATGTAAAGAAGAGTAGTTCTGATTAAATTTAAATGAATACTACTTTGAAGCAAGTTTTCTTGATTTTTTAAGAAAATAACACATTTTTTTCTCCTTTTTCCTCCTAAGAGTACGATTTAATAGTGAAAATATCTATCTTGTTTTTATCTTTTTTCTTATTCATGTGCTAAGTTCAACGATTTTTACTTTTGATAAATGTATTTACAAATAAAACATATGCAATCAAAAAGAAATAAAAAAGATAAAAAAAATTGCAACCAAAAGAAAAGAAATGAATATTTCATGATTAAATTAGTCACTATAAGTTGTTGATTCTAATACTTAATTTTCATGCAAATGTGAGCTAAGAACAAAAATAACAGTAAAAGTTAAATTATTTGAAATGCATTACGCAGTAAACAATAACAAATCAAGTTATCCTTTTTTAGTTTAAATTACTATTCAACCACATTAACATATTAATTTTTATATCAAATAGTATATTGAGTATTATTGTTATACCTCTATGAAAACATGCGTAATTTAATAAAAATTCAATAAAAGGGGTCTCAGCATCACAATGTAGCTATACGTTTTAATTTTCCTTTTTATCAAAATACCTTATATTCGTATGAATAATATGTATCATTAATGTGTATATTTTAAAAAGAAAAATAAATTTTAAGTTAAAAGGAATATTATTTGATTAGTATACCCTGAGAGTATAATTGTAATAAATAAAACACTAACTTTTTTTTAAACTTCAGTGTGAGTTTCTTAATACTTTCATTTCAAATATTTGATTGATTTCAGTTATTAAGTTTTAATTTTATTAGTGTTTCATGAAATGTGTTATATATATATATATATATATATATATATATATATATATATATATATATATATATTCAAATGGAGCATCAGAGTAAGAAAATTAATTGAAAGCTTGATTAGTCTTTAATACAGTGTCCCAGTCAATTTAATATAAAAAAGATAAGAAATATAAGGTATGCAAGTTATTTCTGAATTATTTTTTACGATTCTTAGTGCTACTAATAATTACATAATTTATTGTATTAAGGCATTTCTCTAAGTGTTATTAATTAGACAAATAATTTATTATTTTTTCCAAGAAAATATTTTTTTAAGTAATTCAAAGGATAAGTATTAATTATTTGTAATCGATTTATTTAACAAAACATTAGCAAACATAATAATAATCAGAGCTAAATGTTTTTTTTGTTGACATTAAAACAAGATTGTACCGAAACAAACTATAATATTGAAACAATCTTTAAAATATGTTGAAAATGAGGTTACAAATGAAAATAAAAAAATTATTTTAGTAAGTCAAATAATTGTATAGAATAATAATTCAAAGTTTAAGATGATTCTAGGAAAAATGATTTGCAAAATTCTACTAAACAGATATTAGTATTAATATTTAGGTTCTGTTTCGTCAATTTTCATTTATTTTTGCATAGGTTCTAAACACTAACGAAGCAAGGTAATAACATATCTTTTTCTAAAAAAAGGGTACTGGGAACCTAAATTTAGTTTCTTCAGTCCTTGAGAGTAGTAAATCCTCTAATCCTCAGAAGATTACGCTGGAAAAGTGATACTAAGGTATTTTCAATTTTGTTTTTTTAATTTATTTAAACAGTAACAGCAATCAATAAACCCTTTTTTTAACACCAGAAAAGAAAAAGGAATTTTTACTTAATTTTACGGACTTCTTTTACTTATTTGCGTACATTATCCATGTGAAAAAAAGCAATGGATTGCTTGGAGATATCCTTTTTTTCTGTCTTTGCACTCTTTAAAATGGTTCATAGATTAAATTTAAATATTTGTCAGAATACTGTGTTCCATTTATATTTCATTACTTTATAATGGTAAATCGATATTTTCCCCCTTTTCTTTCTTTTATATACTTCTGTGATATACGCTTTTACGTATCAAACGATGATTATAAAATATGGTAGTTTAAAAGTGAGAAATTAGTTTTTATGTGTTAGAAAAAAGTAATTTCTATTACATGCTAAGAAATTTTAATGAACACATCTACGATTAACTAGAATTTTTATATCAAATAAAACAAGAAACTTGTTATGTTTCATAAAATGCTTGAAATAATATTTCCTTTTAAAAATACAAAATTTGACACATATAAGCATTTGGTGCTTACCTTTAAATGTCATTATCTTTTTTTCTTTAATAATTATGAACACACATAAAGGTAGCACTTTTGAAGCTCATTGTTTTCGATAACATTAAACTGAGAGGTAACGCGTAAACTGATGTTTAGGTTTAAAAATAGGCATTAATCATACGATTTCAATTACTTAAATACTTTCTAAATGTAATATATCGTAGAATTTTAACTATCATTTCAGAAATACGTTGTTTTCTGTAGCTTTAAACTCTAAGGCAAAGAGTAAACTCAGAGCCAAGAAAACAAAGCTCAGCAGTGATCTAAATTGGTGTAAACATGAATATTTTTTAGAAAGGAATATATTGCATATCTAAAGGGTGTTTTTTTGAGAGGTATAGAACTTTAAATTGCAATAAAACAACGATGTATTATTCGATTGACATGAATTTTTTTTATTCGAAAGATAATCTTGTGTCATTACATTTTAATTATGATTTCCGGCATAGGAATGCCACGGCTGGCTCGGATGTAGTCCAATCTGGACGTCCAATTTTCGATGACTTTTTCCAACATTTGTGGCCGTATATCGGCAATAACACGGCGAATGTTGTCTTCCAAATGGTCCAACGTTTGGGGCTTATCCGCATAGACCAATGACTTAGCATAGCCCCACAGAAATTAGTCTAGCGGTGTTAAATCACAAGATCTTGGAGGCCAATTCACAGGTCCAAAACGGGAAATTAGGCGGTCACCAAACGTGTCTTTTAATAAATCGATTGTGGCATGAGCTGTGTGACATGTTGCGCCGTCTTGTTGGAACCACAGCTCCTGTACATCATGATTGTTCAATTCAGGAATGAAAAGTTAGTAATCATGGCTCTATACCGATCACCATTGACTGTAACGTTGCGGCCTTCATCGTTTTTGAAGAAGTACGGACCAATGATTCCACCAGCCCATAAAGCGCACCAAACAGTCAGTTTTTCTGGATGTAACGGTGTTTCGACATATACTTGTGGATTAGCTTCCCTCCAAATGCGGCATTTTTTTTGTTGACGTAGCCATTCAACCAGAAGTGCACTTTATCGCTAAAAAAAATTCGCTTATGAAAATCGACCATTATTTTCGAAATAAAATTGCACAATTTGAAAGCGTTGGTTCAGGCGTGAGTCTATTCATGATGAATTGCCAAACCAAACTGAGAATAAATCACTTGACAGCTGATAAATCGTTCGCCCTCTTGGAAAGTAATACCAACTTAAACTTCTATACCTGGAAAAAAACACTCTGTATATATAATATAGTTCATTAAGATGCAAGTTATCAAAAAAATTACAATGATAATGTAGAAAATCCACGAATTTTCTCTACACAAAAGGCAGTACTTTATTTAAAATCTAATTTATTTAACTTTTTGCTCTAAAACTATTCATTTAATCTATTCGTATGAAATGCTTGCATGAACATTTCTCTCGAAAGCCTTCTTTACTTTTAAATTAGAGCGTTGAATTCCAAGAACGGCAAATATAAGCTCTAAGTCTTTCCCCACGTGAAAAATCAGTTGCTATTATTGGTTTAGACAAAGAAGTCTTGCTTGGTACCCTTGCATCAAGAACACAGGAGTTGCACGGTATATAAAATCCAGGATTTTAATTCCATAATTTATCTCACACATAAAGTCACTTCTCTCCTATTTAGAAATATGTATATATGGAATGATGCATAATTGTAATTTGTACTAGTATATTTGAAGTAGAAGAACTATTTAGTCATATTTATATGCTGAAATCAATGAGTTGAATCATATTGTGATATATGATTAATTTTCAATACAACTTATCTTACATACATTATAGCTATGATGATACTATTAATCAATGAAAATATGGGAATTTTTTCATGAATGAGGTATTCATATTACTATTAGTTTCAGAAAAGTCAACAGTATATGACTTTTGTTGGAAAATACCTGGTTTCTTTTTAAATGAAAGCTATTTAATTTATGCAAGATTACAATTGAGCCACTCTTTATTGTTTCATTTCTGAAGGACTATTTTTAAGCAATGTTGCCAATTTTCCTCGTTAGAACATACGATACTTCGTAACATCTTATTTCTCGAACTTTAATCGCATTCTCTGCAATCAATGAAATACTTATAGCAATCTATTTTTAACCCGTTCAGGACTATGATCACGTATATGTGATCACGCGTTTCTCCCTCCAGGGCCCACGGTATCATATATGTGATTGAGCGTTTCCTGCTCTGGGGCCCATGATCTGATCCACCGGTGTGATCTGAGTTAGGAACATTTTTATATTAATTTTACAAGCTCTAGATGGCAGTTTAAGTCCGTTTTTTTCAAATAATGTTTCACAAAACTTTGAATTTCAATGTGTGCTTTCGGCTCCGAGTTTTTTTAAAACTAGGTTTGAGATATTTATGAATGTAAGCAACTGCACATGTATAGCTTTTTCCCGAGAATCGCGCATTTAAAGGTGCGTTATTTATTGCGCACTGGTTTTCTGTTTATATTTGGAATAAGTTGAAAAAAGATAAAAAGTTTATTAGTTTATTGAGCATCAGACATTCATAATAATAGTTTCAGCATTTATTTTATTTGCGGTTTGTATTTAAAACAATAATTTTTATACCCAAAGACATTTAAAAAGCAGATCTTTCGAGGAAAAACGCAATGATTCAAAAAAGATGCGTTTGTTCTTATTAACTCATTTTTAATTCAGTATGAACAAACGATTATTTTTCGTTGCTATCGCAACCAGAGTTATATAACCATAAGAACAGAAAACATAATATTAAGAAGACTATAAGCAATATAACAATTAATTCAAAATAAAAAAATGATATTAGCTATTATTTAAAAGATTTTGTGTATCAGTTCACGCTACAGCGAGTTTTTGAGAGAGTTAATTTATCGTTTGGGATATACCAAATAGTATTTTGTAAGTTTTGTGTTTATTTTATTTTAAACATCATGGCAAAAAGAGTACTTTTTTTTATTAAAATAACATTTTCTTTAAAATTCGCTATTGTTTTTTTCAAATATAGCGAACATTTTTGTACTGTATGTTCAGATATTATCAATGATAGCAAATTGTAGGTTTACACGTATTTGATTGTATTTAAAACTGTATATGAATTTTTTAAACGATAAGAGAGGCTTAGCAGGAAAATTCGCCCGATCTTGTGCGTGAGTATACTCTCCGGACGTACGGGCCTGGGGAAACGTTTGTCTCTTCTTCCGCTGGTCCTGAAGAGATTAACAATATTAAATGTGTGTTCCATACTCATATTCTTCAATCTTATACAATTCTAATTTATAATGAATATTTCCACTGTCCTAATAAATCATCAAAATTATATATATACAGATATTTTACTATTTTATAAATTTCATTTACTTAAATACTCTTTTTCAAATAAAATTATTCGAATTCTTTTAATCGAAAGACCTTTATTTCGATTCTACAAATATAAAATAACTTTATTTTTAAAAATATTTAAAAATAAAAATAGAGTTGATGAGTTATTTATTTTGTATAAATAAGGAATGTAATAGACCTTTTATCAACATATTAATATTTTAATGTGTATTTTTACAAAAAAAAAGTATTTTTGCAGGTTTAGAGAGTTATCCCAACATTTTTTAATTCTTTTCTTATAAGGGAAATAATCCTGTTTTTAAAAAATATCCTTTACCAATGACTCCTCTCAATGGTACGGCTCCTCTGACGCAAAGTAATTAAGCAAACTGAAATTGTCAAAAATTAGTTTTTCTTAACAGGATATAAAAATGAGTTTTCTTTGATCAAATAAATATTTTTTCCACTTTTGAGCGAGAGAAGTAAAACCTTAACTTCCAAAAAGAATTTACACAGAATGTCTCCCATCCCAGCTGCTCATGGTATCCGTTGTTATGGCCTGATGTCTCCAATGAAGCAGAAAATGATGGGTTCCTTCTTGTGCATCAGTTTTATAAAAAGGCGTAGAGGAAATTGCCTTTCCAAGCTAGAATGGATCGTTCGTCATGGACCATCGAGTAAAATATCGTTTTTTTTTACCAATTGGCGTAAAGCGGTGCTTAGAAATAACGCCCCATTTTATGAAAACTCCAGAAATCGGGGACATTATTGCTTCTTTATATATTCAGGAATATTAATATTTGGGTTCCTGAAAAATAACATGGACTTCCTTGAAGCCACTCTCAGGATTTTGTATTAGAAACTCCAAATTTTTTTCAACAATGTGAATTATATATACTTTGAGCCTGTTAAAAATATAATTGTGGAATGTATACGGTCTACAAAACAATATATGTTAATGTTATAATTATATACTCTATATATTTTGACAGTATTTTGATCTTTCGTATTAATAACATTATTTTATAGTTTATTAAAGGAAAATATGCATGTTACAGAGGAAATTATCATATTAAGAAAAATTGGAATATTTCTTGTAAGGGATTCTAAATAAGTACCTATAGCCAAACTATACATATGGTGAATATTTTGCCGAGTTCCAGATCCTATAAAGTTACTTCATGGATTATTTTTAGGGAATTTTATAATCGCCTGAAAGTTTTTTTATTTTTGTGAGTGATAAATTTTATTAAATTATAGGCAATTAAAAGCACTTAGTATTTCGATTTTAAGAATATTTATGCAATTGATTTGTTACTTATAACCATTCGATTTTAACATAAGATTAATAATATTTTTTCTGAATGCCCTGCATTCACACACACACACACATGTTATACATTTTACTTTGAATTCAAATCATGTATAAAATAAAAAATAAATCATGTCATAATCATAATCATGTAAATAATCAAATCATCTATAAAATAAAGTTTTTTACGGCATTCTTATGAATCGACCTATTGAAAAACGATGTCGTATTTTAAAAGTAAGGAGTATCGATTAAAGACTATTCACTTCAAAATTGGAACACAACATGAATATTAAATATTATTTTAAATGGTCATAAATTTGAAATATTTGTTACCATATTCAAGAAACAATTTTTTATACTACTTTGTGTTCATATTTTTTGTATTGGATCAAAATAGATATCAAGGCAAACTTAATTTTGCTAAAGTGATCTAAATTACAAAGCAAAAGTCTACATGTTGAAAAAAATTGTATATTTTTTAAAAAAAACCCTCATAGCTATATTTTTATATATTTCATTTTACTCATAATCCAGAGATTTAAAGAAATATACAAGAAGCAAATATAAAAATTATTTATGTCTTATAAGTAAATAAACAAATCATTATAAACGCTTATGCCTTCTTATACAATCTCACATGAATAAATTAATACAAAACTTAATTTGAAATAATAGTGAATTTAAATAATCCCTGCTGAGAAGTGCATGTGTACCTATTTAACAATTTACTATCAAAACTTCTATTAAATGGAACTATAATTTAAGTAAGAAAATTGTAAGTGGTTTCGTAGTAGATTTTTTGGATATTTTAATGTTTTTAATATAATATCGAATTTTTAAATTCAAATATATTTTTTTAAAAATATTTTGTATTCATTAACGCATTATATAACACTAAAAACAAAAATATAGTCATTTCAAAATGTAATACAAACAATTATAATTTTTCTAGGTAACTTTGATTACTAACAAATGTTCCAATTAATAGGAGGCATAAAAGGTGAATTTAAAGTATTTTTGTACATTTAATTTCTTATGAAAATTTTACTTATTTTGTGTGCTTATTAAAATTAACCCTGAACTTAGAACGTTAATGTCTAATTTGATTTCTAAATTCAAACATGAAAAATGGAAAACTGTCTAACTAATAAGATTTACCATTCTCAAGAAAAACTTTTTAATGGTGATCAAATAAAAAAAGGAAAAATTATTAAATATTAGCTCACCTCAAGAAAAAGAAATAAAAGAATCTAATATAGCAAAGAAAAACGCATTCTATGTCATACATTCAACGAAATCAAAGTCAATAATAGGAATGTGAAGAAAATAAAAAGAGAAAGGAATTCTTATTGAAAGTAAAATGAAAAAGAAATGGATTTTATGATGAGTTTAATCGAGTCAGAAAGGAGCATTACAACCAAGCCCCGAAGTTAAGATACGAAACTAAACAAAAGGAAAATCTTTCCGAATTCTTTATGATGTACATAAAAGTAAGGAAACAAGAGAATAAAACTTTCTTTGAAAAAAAAATGAAATATTGTAATATTTGGAAATGAAAAATTCTGAGTGAATACGATATCAAAATTAGTGTTCTGGAGCAGAATAAATACAAAAAGAGAAAATACAACCGTCAAAATGTACGGTTTTTAAGGTGAAAGGAAATCATTTTCTTATTTTGGAATTCAACTTAAATATGTTCACGTGAAAATTTGCTTTATTGTCAGATAAAAGTAAGCATATGAACGTAAATAAAGAATTATATATAGTCTTTTAAAATATATATGTAAATTGTGGGTCCTTTTCCGACCGTGTTCGAATTGTGACAAGAAAATAATTGCAGACAGGATTTGGTCCCACTGTTTATTCCATACCTTCTATGGGACATTTCTTAAAATCAAGAATATATTACGATGTTACAGGATTACGATACATCGTTCAGCCGTGTCTACTTTTCACCAGCCCGGCTTTTTCCGCCACCCTCTCTCCTCTTCGTTCCGAGCTTTTTCTCCTCCGTCGTTGCCAGATCCTTTTCTCTATATCGTCTCTCGTTCGACCTGTTGCCAGGTGCAGGCAGCTGTTCCTTACACGCCCCACCTAAGAGTAAAATTTGCCCCTTGTGGCTGATTTTACCATATCAGACACCAGGAACAGAAAATTCACAAACCGTGACACAGAAAATCTCTCCACAAACAGAACACACAATAATTGCAACAGTCAAAAGTCTTGATGATTGTTCTAGTGAAAGTTCCTTAATACAAACACATGAAATAATATGAATAGTTCACCCAATTGAAATAAGTGACTATGTTCCCAGAAAGATCTAAACTGTAATGGGATTGCAAACAGATACATGGAAAACACATTATACAAAAAAAACAACACTAAATATGTACATTACAGTTTTTATCTTAATCTAGACAATGTTGATTTCATTAACTCATGAATGAATGCTCAATGAGTTCACTAAATCTATATTAAGTACACAGTAAACTTTCCTACGGCTCTAATTTGCCTTTGACCAGTATGATTTCCGACCCAACCCATCCTAATACAAAGTTAATTTGTTTTACACGATTTTTCCAAATCTGCATCAGAATGTCTATGTCGACTATTCGAGATACAACAAACTGCTCTAACATTCTTAAAACCTGAGCCGTTAAATTACATCCATAAGAAGTGTATTCAATCTTAAACCTCACTTTTTAAGTCATGTAAATGTCAAATGGCCTAACGCACGTGGCATACCCCTTCGTGAGAGAACGACAGAAATACCACTTCCTCAAATCCAGTACCGTGACCCACGATGCTGCGCTATTCTTTTCTACAAAACCTTCCCTTTTCAACAAAAGATAAATCCCGGTTCTCGAAAATATCTTTAACCAAGCTTCACTGGTTACCTTCGCACTGAGACTAGTCAACGGCACAGCCTCGCCCCACCTAGTGTGCTGATCAACCAGACGTAAAATATATTTATGTCCCTTTAAGCTTGGCGGATAAATTGGACCTATCAGATCCATATTCCTCACCTCAAATGGCAATTCAGGCCTTGCCACAGGTGTACTGGATGATCGGTCTTTAATCCTAACCGATCGAGTGAGCTGACATTCTTTACATGACTCACAAAATTTCTTCACATCGGCCCTCAGACCCTCCCAAAAGAAAGAATACTTTATTCGTCCAAGCGTCTTCTTGGGACCCATGTGACTACTGAACACGGAAGTATGCGCTAGTTTCAACACCTCAGTTCTTCTGCACTTCGGAATTACCAGCTGCCCAATACTCTCCCCGAGTATTTTATCTCTATGAAATAGATATCCATCTACTTCATAGTAGTTTCCTTTGCCTTCCTTAGTCTGCTTCCAAACCAATGCTAACTCGGCACAACACTCCTGTTCGGAACGAAAACTATCAGCCACCATGCTTCCTTTATCCATCTCAGCGGTCACCTCCTCATCCTTAGTACCCAATGTTCCCACTTCATTTCGACATGAAGTAATATTCCTTTGAGAATCCTCAATGTGCTCCTGTGCTTTCTCTGGCAGAATACCCGATGAAACCTCGGTTTCATCTACATTTCCTGAGTCAACCCTCAGGTCCCGAGAGCTTTGAGCCAGTGAATTCTCTTCACTCTGGGCTCCTCCCAACATATCCAAAACCTCTGGTGGAAGCAACACGTCTTCTACCAAAACTTCTGCCAAAGCACATAACACTTGCTGGTGCACCACATTAACCTGGCCACCGGTAGCAAGACCAATTGGAACATATACTAAAGGACATTTAACCGCTGGACCGAAAATACCTTTCAAATAAATCGTGGAAGCTCCTTCAACCGATATTCCAGGAACTAAGTCTTTCTTGATAACAGTAATTTCCGTACCAGAATCCAATAACGCATGGACTAACTTCCCATCTACACTGATAGATGTTTTGACTAATTTACTTAATTTGTCTTCAATAGCCCGTCTAGGAATGACTTTACCTAGCACATCAACTCTAGCAGCTACCGTCCCATCTACCAATTCCGTCCCTTCTGTTGACACCTTATTCACATTAAGTCTTTTATTATCTACCTCTTTGTTTTTCGGACAATCCCGCTTAAAATGTTTATCTGATCCGCAGGTGAAACAAGCGAATTTTTAATTTCAGTTACTTGACCTTTATCCAAGTTTTTCCTAGAAGAAAAATTATCTGACTTTTTCTCCCCAAATGGCTGTTTACCCCAACTACCATTAAAACTTCTCTTTTTTCACTATCATTCCTTCTCTTTTCACTATCATTCCATTTAGCTCTCTCAGGTTCATCGTAGATTTCCCTTTGGAAGCATAAAATATATCACATTGTTTGCCCAAGTCCCTGGGTTTGTACCATTCTTCCCCTTGGAGCACACCAATATGGGTCGCCGTCTCAGAATCCAACATTTCAAACATTTTATCTGCTACGATCAGATGATTAACTGACTCAAAATCATTCGCTTCTCTTAACTTACAGTAGTATAACCACATCGATGTTAAACGGGACGCGAACTGAGAGAGAAAGTTTCGTCAGAGTTACGTTTGGCCTTTCTAAAATTTTCTAAACATATTTTTGGTGAGGGTTCATACTCCTTGAGCACAACCTGTTTTAAAGATTCGTAATCTTTTAATTCTTCTTCGCCTAGGTTAACTAATAAGTTTGATACTTTGTCTCCTAACATGCATAACAAAACCTTCGGTTTTAACTCGTCGCTAACCATTTCACTAGCGAAAGCCTTTTTCAAGACTAGAAAAGAAATATTCCCACCCGTCTGATTTATTGGGTACCTTTACAGTTAAGAGCCTAACCATTTTAACTATTTCATCTAAAGATTTTACACGTGAGGTTTGACCATTATTTTGATTAGCACTCTGATTAGCGATCCTAGATAATTCCATTTCCAAGCGTAATTTTTCAATTGATAATTGTTCTTGTTTTAGTTTTTGCCGCTGTTCTGTCTCTAACCTTTCGGCTGTAATAACTTCCAATAACTCTTTTGCCTCTTCCTCCTTGTAATATTTACTAGAGATTATTAAATTCCTTAAAACATTTTTAGACATAGACGGATCAGGTGACTCATCTAAGTCCCGCGCTAATTGAATTAAGTCAATTTTCTTACTTCTAATGAGAAATGCCATTTTTAATCAAGCTAAACCTAATGCCAAATTACCTTCTGACAAATTTAACTACAAACACTTAAATGACCTAGTACTATATATTTAACAAGCAAGAAAAATTCTACTCGTTTTTTCTAAGAGTACTCAAATTCCAGAAACACAATACGAAATATGTTTACAATAAAACTTATATGCGACGCAGTTATTTGTTACTAATCAGAACTCAGAACCTTTTTCAAAAAAAACAACAATTAACAACATACTTTAGCTACATTACCATAGAATTATTTCTCAAATCATAAATCTACTCTTAGTTTCTTTTTTTAATTAAAAGAATCTTATGCAGGAAACAAAAAACCAATATACATATACATCCTAAATTACGAGCAAAGGAAATAACCTCAGATTGCATTAAACTATCAACTAACTGACAAATTGCAAAACTTTTGCTTAAAATGAAAAACAATCATTTAATATTAAAAAAAACATGCCACATTCTGAGTCATAAATAACCTACAAAATCTCTTATTTACAACCTTTTAACAGGAAGTCTACTTGAAATACATATACATTTTTTTAATGGATATTTTTTTACCCACTCAAACATACATTTTTCGCAACCATTATTTCAAGATAAATTAATCTAATTCTTTTTTTTTTTTTTAAATTCTGTAAACTGAATTGTTATGCAAAACACTTTCTATACCCAGATTTTAATTTTTGAGACAACTTCAAAACAGTAAAAAATGATGATAAAAAGAAATTATAGTTTAACACTAGAACTCTAAATACCATATTTTACAACATTTAAAATGATACCCTATCATTTCCATGTAAAATAAGTACACAATTTTCTTATTTCAACTACACAATAATCCAACAACATAGAATATTGCAATAAACCAATGAAATTTTCTTTTTTTTTCAGATATATCTGCTTTTTCTATTTTATTTTTTAAAAAAATTAAATATGACTGCATCCCATTACTCTTTTAAATATTCACACAATATTTTAACTTAGGGGAACAATAGCCACTTACCTCGACATTATCGCTGTTTCAGTACTTGAACACTTTTCAGATCACGGCTCCATTCATCAGAAAATGAAGAAAAATACGACATCTGTTCGTTCATATCCCAACTCGGCAGGTGATGGTAAAACTCCATATGAAGAAGGTCTTGTTTTTTTCACTTGAAACTGCTGCAAGGCAATTCCCGGGATGCACGTGGTCATCAACTTGAAGATACACTGCAGGGTTCTATTTCCTTGTTAAAATTTTTCTTTCAAACTGAATGTCCACTAGAACCTTGTTCACAATTATGTAGTACGAACACCGATCGATTTGAAATATTTTGTTCATTTAAATTCTGCTCCATTGCATCGCACTTCTGACACCAGTGTAAATTGTGGGTCCTTTTCCGACCGTGTTCGAATTGTGACAAGAAAATAATTGCAGACAGGATTTGGTCCCACTGTTTATTCCATACCTTCTATGGGACATTTCTTAAAATCAAGAATATATTACGATGTTACAGGATTACGATACATCTTTCAGCCGTGTCTACTTTTCACCAGCCCGGCTTTTTCCGCCACCCTCTCTCCTCTTCGTTCCGAGTTTTTTCTCCTCCGTCGTTGCCAGATCCTTTTCTCTATATCGTCTCTCGTTCGACCTGTTGCCAGGTGCAGGCAGCTGTTCCTTACAATATATATCACGGGATTTCTCTCTTTTTCTTCTTTCTCTCATATATTCTCTCTCGCTACCTTTTCCACTCACAAAAAATAGAGATTTTTTTTCAAAGGGCTGAAATTTGAAACATTTAACATTTCAAAAGGAGCAATTATGAAAATTGAGCAAAATTATCCTTAATTTTTTTCCCTTTTATTAAGCTATCTTATTGAAAGGCATACTATCAATAATATATATATATATATATATATATATATATATATATATATATATATATATATATATACAATCTTTCATGTACCAGTGTCAAAGTAAACAATTATATATGTGTGGGTTTAAGTTCAACAAACAGTTGCGTTTGCTATCACCGAAAGATGATATTGGGCTAAAAAATGTGAAATAATATGTTTATTGTTAAGCTTTCTCTAGAATTATATAATTTTAAAAAACATGTGAAGAATATGTATACAATTATAAATATATATATACGCAATCTTTTACGAAATGCTTTATCTGAATTGAATAAATATAAATACCCAATTCTTTTAAATAATAAAACTGTAATTAAGAAACATTAGAAATAAAAGATATTTATTAATAATTTTGGAATTAAGAAATTATTAATAAAAAGGAAGTTTGAAAGAGAGAGAGAGAAATTAAAACCTATGTAAGAGTTAAATTTCAATGCCATAATTTTATCTTTATGTCAAATATTATCATTTGCAGAAAATAAAGAATTTCTCCCAAGCAACGTTTTGTTTTATCCCCTTCGAACAATGGACTTACATAATTTCCTGTTTATGTAAACCAAGGACATTGTAGATTGTGATGAATTTTGTTGTGGTGTGATAAATTTTGATGAATGATGCTTATTTTCGTTTCATATTATGACACTCTGCGAGTAATATCATACATTAACAAAACAAACTAAATACTTAAAAAAGCGTTTACATTATAATAGAAGAGTATTTTAAAACATATTTCGGAATATAAAGAAAATGAAACATTAAGAAAAAAATTGTTTTAAGGCATTTAAAGAACTTTTTTCCACACATCCATAATTATAATTATTATTTTACTTTGAAAGGCTTAACAGAAAATATATTAAAATGTTTTCTGTCTCTTAAAATGGAAAGAATGACAAATGAAATACAAATCTACATAGTGAAATTTTGCTCAAAAAAATCTTTAAGATACGGATGTTACTTGTAAATAAAAATACCACTTTTTATAGAAGCTTTAATAAAAAGGTCTTAAAACTGCTCAATTACTTAGTATTTTTACAGGTATAGTTGCAAAAAATCAAAATAAAATTTTCTGAAAAAATCATCTAAGTTACTGAAGAAGACTCTGTTAGATACTGATTTTAACAAGAACTAAAAGAGCGAATTTTTGCTCTGTAAAGAAATTCTCAAAGAATCTTAAAACGAAATAAAGAAAAGAACGGAAGAAAGAATAAATAGAAAACAAAATAACAAAAATTCAAAAATACGTAAGACAAGAAAATTTTAAATACAAATAAAAAAATTATTAATATATGAAAGAAAGAGTTCTCTAAGTATTCATTTCAATCGGGTAAGGGATAGAAAGAGAAGACTTGTATTAGAAGTATTAAGAAACCCAGATGGTTCAATAAGACTAAACGAGCTTTAAGATAGAAACTGAATAAGTATGAATGTTTGTGTTAGAAGAGAAGAAATGAAATTTGTGGAAAAGAAAGAGAAACTATATAAAATAAGTAATTTCTCTATATATAAATTGAAAGAAGGATCGAATGAGATGAAAAAACAACTTAGAAACGTGGCCAAAATCTAAATTCGAATAGACATAAAAGTTTAGTAAAACTACTTACATCATTGTATACAGTATATTTTAGTAATAATTTAAAAAGATGTTTACTTTTCAAACACACAAACGAAAGAAATATTTTAAATTATAGAATATATTTTAGAAGGCGAGTATAATGTTGTTGCCTCTTTGATTATTGATAATATGAAATGCCATCATGCTTCTTAAGATATTTTTAGAACGTTAATTTTTAGTTTTTTGCATAAATAAAGTCAAAAAAAGTTTAGAAACTTTTTTTGAGCCTTAAGGAATTCATTGATGAAAGTGGTAAACTATTTTAACAACAAAAGCAAAGGATTGGAAAAACAGTTATATTTTCAAAAATTTCAATGAAGTTGAAAATCACGAGAGACAAAAGAATTAGGTATTGTAATTAAACTTTTGATGGGTTTCAATACATATCCCTAGGGTGTTATGTAAAAAGCGCAGCTAAAGTGACATTATGTATATATACTTATTCTGAAACTAATGAGAGGAAAAAAATTGTAGAAGAGGGAAGTGTAATAAAATAACTAATTTGTATCATAAATTTTAGACCGATAAAGAATTACGATCCATAGAAGTGTTAGTATACTTAAAATATTGACAACGTGTAAAATTATGTGCAGAATATTATTTATCTTTTGATAAATAATATTACGTATATATAAGGATTTTGATTCTGCAACTAAATATTCGTTTCAGAACCGATATAGCAGGAATGGATACAAATTATTCATTAATATAAGATTGAAGATTTTTAACTTAATCAATAATTCAGATTCACCTTTTTAGTCAAAAATTATATCACGAAAATAATTCAGTCTTAACTATTCTACTTACTTTTTATACCGAAGAGTAAAAAAAAAATTCCTGGAACATATCAGTTATTAAAATAAATTAGATTATCTTCTGTAATTTAACAAAATATTGCCATAGACATATTACGAAAAGGAACTATAATTATTAAGCCAAACTATCCTGATTTTTTTTTGTCATTTTCTCTTTGGCATGTTTTGAAACCTTGTAGAGCTACTTTCAATTCTTACATTGGTGACACCATGATCATTTCTAACTATATTAAAAATTTTCTTTTTTAGTCGCGAAATAACCTATTTTTAATCAAGACAACTATCACATGCCTCATTATAAGTTATTAATGTTGCTATCTGGTACCACTATCTTTCGTCTTTTCATCAAAATAACATTTCATGAACTTTTTTTGTTCCTCAATCCGTTTCTTTTTATTACATCATTTACTTCCAGTTTCTTCCTCTCTCTTTGTGCAAAGTCAATATTATCTTTCGGGGTCAATAATCTATCTTTCTAACAGTCACGTTTTGGGTACCTATACTTTTATTGAAAACCCAAGAATTTAAGAAGGTGTTTCAACACTTACACTATTGTTAAGAACAATTTTCTTTATGTTTCTGAACACTGAGTGCTTTTTCAGTCTGACCAACTACTGCTGATTCATTTTGAATCGATACAGTAGGTAGTATTTATTACTTTAGTTTGATCAGCGAAAATAATTTACACAAAGTTATAAAAAAGAGACATAGCTATAAGAACATTATATATATAAAGTTTGTAATACTTGCAATTTTGTGGTTATATATATACCTCACTTTAAACTTTTATAAATAAGTAAAGTAATAGTAAACGATTAAGTTTATAAAACGTATATATTAAATCCAAAAAACTATATAAATGTATATATATATATATATATATATATATATATATATATATATATATATATATATGCATGCATGCATGTATTATTTTTAGCTTTAATTATTATCCCCAAAATTTTTGAAAGTATTCAAATCTAATTACAATAATGAGTCAGCTAACTATTTGGACTTTCAATTAAACGTTAAGAATAATTAGCTAATAAGTACTATTTTTGATAAAAGAGAGACTCTTTTGATTTTAACATTCTAAAAATGGCCTTTTGGTGTAGTAAGTTACACCTATCAATATTTAGAAATATTATCTTAAATTTTATAAAAAGAAGCAATGATTTAATTACTGATAATGTATTAAAGCAAGACAATTATAAAACATTCTACAATAATTGTTTAGAATTCAACTATCCAAATAAACTCATTTTTAAATATATTTCTGTGTTATATTAACTCTGTTTTAATTTAGATTTTTAATTTCTGTAAAATATCGTATATATATATATATATATATATATATATATATATACACAAAAATATATATGCTTAGTTTAATTGTAAAATAACTATATAGGATTTTAGCAAAACACGATCTTTCATTTGAGCTTTCTTCAATTTAAAATAAATACAGTTGTTGTTGCAACTATAATCAAGTCAATTTATAGTAATCGAAACGTTAAATCTAAATTTTGATGTGGAGTCCAAGTACTTGCATTGCTTGATGAAAGTAATACTCCTACTTGATATGGCTGACTGGTTACCCATCTACTGTTTACTGCATCATATTTGCCAAGTTCTGCTTACAAAGCAATTGAGCTTAATTATTAGAGTAGTAATGTTTATTTTTATATTGACTATTGAGGTTTATTATTTTATAACTAAAAACTTAGTTATTTTAATGAGCTTGAGTTTATAACATATGCCTACGATAAATCAATTAATACATAACGTTGATTGTGGCGCTAGTCAAGAAAGAGAAGACAAAAAAATACTAAACGACAATCAAGGTGAAAATTACGAACTTTTTCTGTATGACGTTTGTACTCATGTTTTAGCAAACACCAAAGGTTTTGGTGCCACTTTTTTTTTTGCTTCTTTGAGGTAATACTTCCATTTTAATACGTCATTTTAACGCGTGATTTTTGCATAAGATTCATCGTCTTCATATTTCTTTATGGTTTGCATTTTTACATGTAAGTTTTTATCCTTGTTTTTTCAAAGATTTTTTTCTTAGTTTCTTCTCTATGAGTGAAAACTTATTATTCTCTCTTCATAATTTCATTTATGTTTACTGTTGGATTTATCATCCAAGTGTGTTAGAAATAGGTTTGACTTTTCAACATGGCTCTTTTTTTCTATTATGTCGAAAATTTCTGCTGTACAGGGAAGGTGGTACTATAAAGCAGCATCCTGATTCGCTTGCCTAATTCAGCGACAGCTTTAGAAAACATAATAGATATCCATTTTAGTCCAAAAACTCTTTCTGTATCTTCAATTTTTTGTTTCTTGGAATCCAATTTCTTTCTTCTTTGGCCTCGTAGGATATACAACTTTCTCACTTAGTATTTTATTTTATTATAATATGTATATATGTATATATATATTCAGCCAACCTTCACCTGCAGTTTGCTTATATTACTGGTTTGCCGCGGGGAAGGAAAGATAAGTATGCTTAAGTCATTCCTCATTTAGGAAAAATAATAACAAGGAAAAATATAACTAAATCTACTTATTTAATGAAGAACAATTAAGGTATCCAACTACGTTCGGAACCGTGATTTTTAAAAAAAGTGCATAAATAGATAATTTTCATGATATTTAGTGTAACTCAGATTAGAATACATGTAAAAAACTGTTTTAAGGACACATTTTGACAAAAAAAATTGTTTACATACAATATTTTGGCAAAAATTAACTTAGAATAACCTTTTTCAAAATGTTCTAATTTTGTAAAAATTGCTTCTATTATAATCGTATTCTGCCTGTATATAGCTCAGACCTCTGTACAGTAGCTCAACTATGAATTTTGAAAAATTCACATTATTTTCAGAGTTACAACCAATTGAAATAATTATCGGAGTTTTCTTCTTAAAATTTATCCCTTCTGTTGTTTTAAAACATGGATAAAACACTTCTAAGTTATATATTTCAAAAATTCTAGTTGAGCCTCTGTGCAGAGGTGTGAGGCAAAATATTATTATAATAGAAGCATTTTTCACAAAAGGAGAATATTTTGAAAATGGGTTCATTTTTTGTCAAAATATTGTGCTTAAATAATTTTTTATTGTAATACTATTCTTAAAACAATTTTATAAATATTTTCTTATCTAAATGACACTAAATATCATAAGTATTATCCATTTCTACGCGTTTGCAAAACCATGGTTTCGAACGTAGTTGGATGCCTTAGCATCTAACGCAACACATCCCCTCTCAACACATCGCCATTTTATCCTTCAGTCAATACACGTACATATTTAGCTTTAAAAAGGAAATCTTGATATTACACATTATTCTAAGACATACAATACCCTTAATACGTTATATAAAACACGTGTTACAAATTTCATAAACTTCAATATGTTTACAGATTACGTCAATTGTAACTGAGATTAATTTTAGCAGAGATTATTAGTCTAAATATTATATAAGGCGGACAAGTTAAATTAACAAGATTGCTAACGAGTGATCGGTCCCAATTTTAAATCTCAGTTTCAGAAATTTACCATTTAAGTTATGTTAAGACAGATGTATATATAGATTTTTTTTAAACATATTATATAAATTAAATTTAGATTGCAAATAAATATAATTTATTTCCTATTATACATTAAGACATTGGAAATTTAGGAAAATATTACAGACTTAGAAATAATTTCGAAACATGCTGAAATGAATTTAAGAGTATTGCTGATTTTTCATTTGTATCATTAGAAAAAAAATCATATAAATTTCTTAACTCTAAAGTTTATAAGATATTAGATAAAGAGAGTAATAAATATATGAGACACAGATATATAGTTCAAATTTGTGTGAAGTATTAAGAAAAAGAATGTGAAAGTGGATAGTTTAGTGAAGAAAATATTGAGATAGATAGTTTTGCAATACTTTCACTGAAAAGAAATACAGAGGGCGGAAATGCGATAAAAATGACATGAAAGCAAAATCTAGGAAAATATGGTAAAATAAGTATAAAATAAAAATTTATTTGGGCAAACAGTTTTTATAGACGAGTAAATATAAATATAAGAAAGAAGGAACTATTATATTACGGTAGTTTCAAAGAATGATAAAATATTTTTGCAATATTTGAACTCAACCTTGATGCCAGAAAATATGGGGATGAAGAACGTGGTATTTGAATGAGGAGCAGTTATAGACAGGATAAGCAAGAAAATGGAAACGATAACAATTCACAGTTTTTATAAGAAATATGATATATTTCTCTAACACATTTGAGTTCGTTCGTGGTAGTAAAAAATAAATTTTGATTATATAAATTTAATTTTTATCTAATTTTCGAACATATAACCATTTTGTTGTTTGAAACTTCAGGAATCTAGGAAAACAAGAAGGAATTTAAATAATAATTTTCTTTAGAGAGACTTTTATTTTAAGGCAGCATTTCTCAAACTCTGGGACTCACCCCCCCTAGGGGGCGTGATAAACCTGCAGGGTGGCGCGAGCATATTGAAAAGTCGAAAGCAAAAGATTATTTTAAAAATTTATTAATTTACTGAAAGTAAACAAACAAAATAGATTTTGACATGATAAGAAATAAAATACACATTTACACTGATATAATACGCTTATAAATGTATCAGTAGTGCACAATGTATTTTATAATTAATTTAACTATACTAAGTTAAGAACCAGTTTAATAATTACCGGTGACCCCATGGGCTTCTCATGTATGAAATTATACGTTTACAAGAAATAACATTTATCTTGATAATTTATATGGTTTATAATTAATTCCCTATAACCGCCGATAAAAGTGTATGCTATTTGCTCCCCAATGCAACCTTCCACGTAAGCGATATATTGGGGGAAAGGGGTAGAAAAGGAATAAATGGGCAAATCCTCTGAAGTAAAATAAGTCCTTCGCAAACACTGTCAAGGTCTTTTTATTCCATTCTAAAGCTTTTGGAAAAAATTTGTGAAAGGCAATGTACAGAAAAGATCATACTTCGGAAAGACGTATATATACGTCTGGGGCAATTAACGCTTTGACTGAGCAAGACGTTAATATACGCAGGTGGAAGCTTTAGTGTCAAGGTATAGTATTATTGAATTCAATACATTGTTATTGTATGGAAGGGGAGATGGAAATTATGATTGAATATTGGATCGTAAATAGTGAAAGTTTGAGAAGCACTATTTTATGAAGTTATAAGACATTTTAAAGAAAACATTCTCAAACACAAAATTCTTGATTTATATGTGATTTTCATTAAAATGCTCTTCTTTAGATTAATAGAAATATTATAAAATATTAATCTCGTTTAGTGAAGGTAGCAATTAATAAGGTTGCATGTTTAAATATGAGTGGGATAATTCAATTTAAAACACATTGCACATGGTTTACAATGGGAAGTACTTCTCTTGTCTGAAAATGCCAAGAATTCTATTTTACTTAATTCACGAAACATTCCACTACAATTTATTACTAATAATTTTTTTTTTGCTCTCTGAAAGTAATTTTATTCTAAAATATGACACGAACTATTTTTATGAATGATTTTATTTAGGAAATTTCATTCAAAAAATGAAATGAAATGAAAAATTCTATAAAAATGTAAACTTAGATTTATTCAATAATGCACATGCTCATATATATTTATACATACAATATATGCTAAGCTTAACTTATATACTTTAATCACCAATATATACTGAAACTTAAAAAATATCAAGTTTACGTTTTTATACTGCACTTTAATGTACAAAGTGTTAAAAAAGCATAGTAATGGCTTGATAATCTATATGAAAAATAAATAAAGAGAGGCAAAGAAAATTACCATTAATCTCTGAGAGATCCACACCAAATATAAACAAGCGTATACTTAAACACCAAAATTGAAATTACACTAAAAAAAGTGAAATTACACTTAAAAAAGTGAAACTACACTAAATTATCGTAAGTTGTACAATTCCTCTCGAAGCAGAATAAAATTTAAAATAACTATTCAAAGGAAAGTTTAATGGCGCCGATGCACAAACCAAATCAAATGAAAGACAAGAACACCCTTTTGAACATGTGTATTGTATTTTATGAGAATGTGTTGCAGTGATTATTGGCAATTGCCACAATGGTTCTCGAGACGTATTCGTACTTGCTGACATGGGTTCTATTATAAATATCATAGTTCATTTCACATGTTACTATTATGCAATCTTTCTTATTCTGTTGAAATAGATAAAGAACACCCTGATTATATGGCGTGCAATACAAAGGAAAGCATTTAATATTTATGTAACAAGCAGGCTCTTATTAAAAAAATCATGTCTTAAATTTTACTTCACCATATATTAAAATAATTTGAAATGAATAATAAATAATATTTCTATTGTGTTTGAGGTTAAACTTTTAGAATTGGAAATTCGTCTTATTTCGAATCAATAACTCGGTAAAACTAAACTAAGAAAACCTAAATATTCGAATGAATTAAATTTAGGGTATCAGATTTTATAATTCAGAAAAAATGTAATTCTAATTAGTATGAAACAAACAATTAAGAATAAAATTAAGATTAATTAAGAGTAGCTTAAAATAAAGAATTTTAGTAAAAACTATACATGTGAGTGCGTGTGTGTGCGTGTATGTGTGTATGTGGTAATTTACTATTTTAAATTCATTTAGAGGAGTTCCTTAATCCAATATGGTCCTGAACACTTCAAGGCATCACATAACACAATTCATACTTTTTATTTACCTAACAGGAAGTATAACTTTAATTGCAACTTCAGACCTTATAAAAATACCGTATAGACACATTTTGTGGTGAGATGATGCAATAGTACATCAGCCACCTGCTCTAACCAATCAGGGCACTAAGACTAGGAAATCACGTGAATAAAGAAAATTCTTGAAATTTCAGGAATAAGAGTATATAAGCTAAGATACCTTGCAATGAAGAGAATAGTGTATTTGTATGCCATAAAACTTGGGAGTGCGTTTTGTTTAAGTATTTACGTTTATTTTTATAAAGCATCATCAAGAACAATCGTAAGCATATTTAAAATTACCATATCAAGAAGTAAATGTTTCAAAGTAAGTTACAAATATTGAAGTGATGTAAAGTTTCTTAAGATGACATTTTGGTGGATGATTTGTAACACTGTTTTCTTGAACAAAAATGCAGGCACTAATTATATTTTTAGTTAATTATAGTAATTCTTCAAGTTCAATTAATCTTTATTTACTCCAAGCGATGACTGCTCAGTCAGCAAAAGCTTGCACACATTATGCAGCAGGTGTCAGCAGAGAAAGCGAAGCAGAAAGAGAGAAATGGCAAACGCGTTCAAGCTTTTACATTTTCTTGAAAAAAGGAGAGGAAATCTTGGATTTCTGCCTATTCAGCAGAGACTTAAAAGTAGAAGTAATTGATACGCGAGAAGATTTGTTGGAATGAATTGAGCTAGACGTTAAAAATAAATTTTAAGGGGATGTGTATTCATCAATTTCAACCCTTTCTTCGCATGACTGGTACTACAACTTGGTCAAGTTTATTGACGACTCAGCGAAGACCGAAAATCAGTTATATGTTGATTTTCCTTTTAAATTGTCAATAAAATATTTAACTATTGTATATATATATATATATATATATATATATATATATATATATATATATATATATATATTATTCTACGCAAATGTATCAAATATTCAAACAATTTTCAAATATAATGGTTATCACATGGATCAACAATAGCACAATTATTAATTGTAACACCATAGTGTAGTTCATCTTGACAAATCATTATGGCTATTAATTTGCAAAATAATAAGAGGTTTGTTTAAATAATGGAGATCGTCACACATAGATAAAAAACTATTAACAAGGTTAATGGAGTTTGTTTAGAGTTAATGAAAATTGTACATACTGATAAAAGTGTTTGTTCGTAGCGGCCTGAATAAAAGTACAGTCTGCATAAATTTCCTTTTATTTTCATTTTGGAATCATATCTCTCTCTCTCTCTCACACACACATATACACACATATTTAAAAAGAGAATTTCTATATACCTGGACACAAATTAAGAACTATTTAGGTAAAAAGCAACCCAGATTTCGTTTTTATTAATAATGAACGAAAAGCTAATTAAAATTGTTTTCTAAGGCTCACTAAAAGTAAAGAAATGATGTATAGAAAGAACTCATTAGGGATTGTAAGTTTCGCTATTTCTCAAGAAATGCACATATAAATTATTATTTTAATGAATTTTTCGTAAACCAGAAATATTCAAATGATTTTAATATAAAAACACCTCCTTGTTTTCTGTATGTTTCTTTTTAATATTAAATGCAAAATGTAAAAGTAATTATTCAAATTTCATCTCATAGAAATTATTTATTTATTTCACTATCCGTGCATACTATACACATTATATTATTTTATATCAAAATTGTGTTAGCTTCCTTGCTATTTTATGTCTTTTTTTCTCCCCTAATTATAGAGTAATTTTAAAAATATGCCTAATGCTTTTATTTTGTAAAATGAGTTTTTTTACAAACGAAACAGCACTGAAAACATTAAGAGTAGATTATTTATTACTAGCTGCATGGCCCGGCTTTGCACGGGCTTTCTCTTTCCCTCATGACGACAGCAATTATGTGTGTGTTTGTACGCACGCAATGTGAGTGATTTCTAAAATTATTTCATTAAATTTCCCTTTTTCGAAATTTGTTCCGCATATTTTCGATTTAAGACAGGTTTTCCCCCTCCCTCTAGCCCGGCATAACACGGTTTTTTTAGTGTAAAATTACTGTTTCCTCTTCCCCTCCCCCTCACAGATAAAATATAGCTTCAAATTTTGATCTATGACTTTTAAAAAACAGTATTGCATTAGTTAAAAAAATATTAATGTGAAGCAATAAAAATAAAACGATTCTTTAGTTAGCTTAAAAACGTCTCTGAAATGTATTATTATCCAAAATAATAGACCATGAACTTTTTTAATTAACAAATAATTAATTTAGTAATGAATTAATGGAAATACTTTTAAAAAACACATATATATATATATATATATATATATATATATATATAAGTTATAAAAACAGTATGGGGGAAGCGTAGATATATATTTACATGTACTGAAAAAAAACATTCAAAAAGAAAAAATATGATAAAAACGTTTTGATATTTTATTTTAATTTCATAGTTTTCCTTCCACTGTCATAGTTACAAATTTTGTATAATTAACGCTTAAAATAGTGTAAATAATTTATATCAGGAAATGTAATACATTATTATGTTGTATTTATTTTATGTTAAAATCTTGCCACCACCTCTCCCTTCGAAATCTAGTTTTATTATGAAATAAAAATAGTGACGACACTGATGAACGGAATAAATGAAAAGCGAAAGCGCACTGAGGTATGGCGTAGACAAAACAGAAGGGATAAAAAAGATAGATGAATGCTGTCACGGGCTTTTTTGCAAATGGCAGAATTTTTTCCTACTTTCTTAACAATTGTCGCTATATTTTGAAAACTTCTCACAATATCTTTATAAATTTTAGCCTATGTATTATTCTGATGTATAAGCTATATTACTGTAAAGTTTCATTTAAATCCATTCAGTTGTTTTTGTGTGAAAGACCCACAAAGATACTCACAAACTTTCGCATTTATAATATATATTAGATTAATGAAATGTAAGTTCATTTTGAGATGCCACTATTGGCAACATTTTAACATATGAAATCCATGTCCCTAATTAAAATAGTAGTTTCCTTCTTTTATAAATTTGTTTAAAATAAAACTGTTGATTCAAAATATTTGAACGATTATATTTACCAGACATACTTTTAAATAGCTTTAAAATCAACACCAAATATAATTAATTACCTACTTCTATATAATGCTCTTTATGAGTATTATCACATAAAAGGATAAGCATTTTATTCAAATACAATTTTTTAATACCCTGTTCGAACATTTCAATTATGCATGGAAACTATCTTTTGCTTTTTTTTAAATGGAACCATCTGAATTTAAATGTTAAGAGAATTTATTCTTATGCACAAATAAAAAAGCATGGTGTTTGGCATTATTATTTCACTTGTAGCAGCATTTTAATAGTAGTAAAATAATAATAGCTGAATAGTCTTTTTTTTTTTGAACATTTGATTTCATGGACCAATATATATCCTGTCTAAAGTCCCATTATTTTTTCAACAAACGGTCATGTTCACAGCTTACATAATTAAGTGAAATTGTCTCCAAGAGTAAAATATTCGGCACATCTTAATTAGTCTATTTAATCTCTTACTTTCCAACACGTCCTTCTTTACGATCAAAATTTGGAAACAGATTTAACAAGTACATTTCTATATTTTTAATTTTGATTTGTGTTGAGGCGTAAAAGTAAAAGAAACAGCTTTTAAATTATTGATAGTCTCTAATTTCAATTTCAATTAAAAGTGTAGAAAATGAAAAGCCAAAAGTTTTTGATCAATGTTGCTGTAATAAGCAATGCTTTTGTCTAAAGAAAGTGAATAGTTTCGTAAAGAATTTTATTTTTAAGTAAATATAAAAAGTTAAAGTTTCAAATATCCTTTATATCAAAAAGTGAAATAAATATGCTGAGGATTTTAGTTCCGTGCTAACATTCCTATTGATTTCTTTTCTTAAGATTCCATTATTCAATTAATATGTTGTTCAAAATGTTTTATTGCTGCATCATTCGCATTAACATTTTTAAAATACAGTGAAACAATAATAAATACTAAAAATGCGTATTGAAAAATCATTTTTTTTGACATTATAGAGGTTCTATACAATTAATTTCTATTAGTTAAGAGTTTAATTTCAAATAATTAAGTGACTTGAAATATTATACTTTAATTTAGTTGAGATTAAAAGTAATTAGCACTCGAATTCCTACATTTCGGGAAAGCAAGAAATAACAAAAATGACGCAAATTTTACATTTAAAGTAAGCTATGAAAATGTCAAGCTTTAACAAAAGCTTTTGTGATAAAAGGTATATCTGCAATAGAAGACGCTTTTTCTGTACTATGTAAAAATATGTTAAACATGCTTGTGCAATTCCGTATAGCCTCTCTGTGTAAGATATTTTTTGAATTTATTCATTGAGGAAGATAACACTTGATTTAGCATCTCCCTCTCCTAACTTCCACACCAACGAGATGACTTCTAGCTTCTATATATTTAACATGCACTCGCCTTTTTACGTGGTAGATCTTTAGAGCCCCAAGACATGAATTTACAATCGACAAAAGCTTTCCTGGCTGCATGTTCGAGAAACCATGTATACACAAGTACTGCAGTCACATGGTCTCAATATTGCTTCGGCTGCTTTAACTACAAAGGAAACTCAAATGATTGAATTCGAAAGAATATTTGTATAAAATATTTTACGATATTTATATACAATAAGTACTTCATTCAATATTTTTGATAGAGTTGAAATATCAAAACATTAACTTGTTAAATTGATATTTCAAAATATGTTTGCAAAAAGTAGATTGTCCCAAACACTCCCTTGAGAAAATTTCCGTTTTATTTTATATTATTTTTTTACGTTTTTAATGGATTCTATTTCGAACACTTCAAGTGAGGGAGTGTTTAATAACGTCGCAATACAAAGCAATGCAAGGGATATTGACGGAATGCCCAAGGGAACCGAACTCACCCGAAAGAGGTTTAGAGCTACAAAACGATTCCCCAAAAACTACCTCTCCCACGTTCAATCTTTATTAAGCAAAATCATAGAATAAATTTTATACGGTAGAACACATTTAATTTACATATTACAAATTAAAGGTAAATGAAACGAAAAACATATGTTATTGCAAGGTACACACATACAAAGCTGAAAATAATATAAAAGGTAACAGAGAGAGAGAAGGGAATATATATATATATAGTACATTTTATTCTAGCATTCTTGCAAATACAACCAAAGTAACATAAATATAAAATATAAATAAAACGTACAAAAAGGGGGGGAAAGCATGTGTGTGTGAAATTTTTGGGGAAGGAGAAAAAAAATAAAATAAAAGGAGTGGCGGACAAACCCCACTTGTGACCACATAAGACTACCGATCCAATCCCACCTAAGTAATTTGATCACGGATTAGAGAGGCAATTTTAATTCATGGTTTTAGTTTAGAATGAATAGAAGGATTTGTAACTATAGATTGGAACGAGGCTTCTTTAGCATTTTGAGATAGAGAGCCTAAATGTAAATCCTTAGTCAGAGAACATGCGAACACACAATGATCAGTGTCCCTGACAGATCCACAAAGACAATTGGGTGTAGCTTTTAATTTAAAGCAATGCAAACAAGAAACAAATGGGCCGACGGACCACATAATTTTGTACCATGATCAACGGACAAGAACTACACCTAAGTAACTACACCCTCCCCCAAATTTACACCCTATGCCAATGGGAAGACTTAAGGCCTCGACATGTTTAGCGTATATAGGCTTTTCTACACGACATATGTTCGGGAACAATAAGGTCGCACTCTTTACACTGCGGCCACGATTCCGTGATTATAACAATCAGTCTACAGTGACAACTCAAAATTTTCAAGAAAGAATGTATAATGCTAATTTATAAATGATGTATATTTAATGAATTATTAAGTGAGATAAGATTTTTAGTGAAAGTATGAAATAGAGTAAATCTGTACTTGATACAAAATTTAAGTGCAAAAATCCTTTTCTTTTCTTTCTTTTTTTTGTAGATTTTTCGCATTTCACATTATCTAGATTTTCACTGGATAAGAATGAGTTTATTAGGAGCCTTACAAATCAGACAGACACCTAAAATAATCTTCACAAAGGGAACAAATTATTTCAGAAATGTTACAGATACTGATACGAAACCAGAAGATCATTTCAATTATTACTTATAATGATAAAGTATTAATTTAAAAATCAGATATTCTTTATGTGTGTAATTGCTAAATTTCTTTATTCAGATTAATAGTATGATAAACTTTAAGACACTCTTAGCGTACATTTTCTAATTTCAAGAACTTCTTAAAATATTTTTTTTTTATCAACTACAGATTTATCACTGTCCATGTAAATGTTTTTACAACTCCTTGATGAAAGTGTAATTTAATTTTTCACCGTAAAATGTAAGTTTAGAAGTAAAGGTTGAAACCTAAAATATGAGCCAGAATATTTTTTTACTTAATTTCTGAAGACGCACACATGGCAGTTTTCATTAATTATTTCAGTAAATATAAGGATTTCATTTTTTTACTTCAAAGCAAAATTTGAATTATAATCTCATATATTTATAAAATGTAAAATAGTATTCCTTCTAGAATAAAATTTTTACTCTCTCGATACTCATTTAATTTTTTAACGTAATTTTCTTATATGTACTATTATCTCGTTTTCTATTGTAATTTCCGGAATAAATATCAATACGCGATGGCTTCAACTGTGTGTGTGTGTGTGTGGTTTTTAAAAGATAAAATTATATATTTTTTAAATTTTTCTTTTTTTTTATCTCTAATTTCAAAATTGGATGCTCAAAGTATTAAGGACATGCTATGTAAAATATGTTAAATTGTATGAGTTGTAGAATGCAACATTTCATGAAAATTTAAGCAAATGAAACACAGGAAAACCTGTTTTTGTGTGGTAGGTAGAGACCCTACAAAAAACGCGCGAACAAAAATATTCAGAAACTTCATATATAAAGAGTTTTTCCAGGTATAGAAGTTTAAGTTGGCATTACTTTCCAAGATGGCGACGTATTTAACAGCTGTCAAGTGATTTATTCTCAGTTTGGTTTGGAAATTAATCAAAATGATCATCAAGCAAGGCGTAGATTCGTCGAATGGGCCCAAAACGAGATTGCCGTTGTTCCCGATTTTCATAAGCGAATTTTGTTTAGCGATGAAGCGCACTTCTGGTTGAATGGCTACGTCAACAAACAAAACTGCCGCATTTGGAGTGAAGCTAATCCACAAGTGTATGTCGAAACACCGTTACATCCAGAAAAACTGACTGTTTGGTGCGCTTTATGGGCTGGTGGAATCATTGGTCCGTACTTCTTCAAAAACGATGAAGGCCGCAACGTTACAGTCAATGGTGATCGGTATAGAGCCATGATTACTAACTTTTCATTCCTGAATTGAACAATCCTGATGTCCAGGAGCTGTGGTTCCAACAAGACGGCGCAACATGTCACACAGCTAGTGCCACAATCGATTTATTGAAAGACTCGTTTGGTGACCGCCTAATTTCACGTTTTGGACCTGTGAATTGGCCTCCAAGATCTTGTGATTTAACACCGCTAGACTATTTTTTGTGGGGCTATGTAAACTCATTGGTCTATGCAGATAAGCCACAAACGCTTGACCATTACGAAGACAAAATTCGCCGTGTTATTGCCGATATAAGGCCACAAATGTTGGAAAAACTCATCGAAAATTGGACGTCCAGATTGGGCTACATCCGAGCCAGCCGCGGCAGTCATATGCCAGAAATCATATTTAAAATGTAATGCCACAAGATTATCTTTCGAATAAAAAAATCATGTCGATCGAATAATGCATCGTTGTTTTATTGTAATTTAAAGTTCTATACCTCTCAAAAAAACACCCTTTACTTACATGTAACAAACACATTTTTTGACATACTACAGAAATTATTTTTAAGTGGCGGGGTGGGACCGCATAAAAAAATCGCATTATATACATGAAGAAGTTTTCAACATTGCACATACATAATACTCTACAACTCGTCGGAACTCAAATCACGCATCTTCTAATGATGTATTAGTTCAAAATTGCTTTCGTCATTCGAAGATAGCAATTTCTTTTGCTTCTTTTTTTTGGCACTACTAAGTCAGGGAAACGGTTTCACGGCAACGGTCTTGAAGTATATATATATGTGTTCACTAATAGAAATCATTACGGTGCTGCCAACGCTGTTGAAATTCATATCACACAAAACAAATCACACAAAAATAAAATCGCATAAAAAAGGACCACACCAGAACAGGACTTACTGTTCAATTTAAATAATGATATCTATGTAAAAGGTTAGTAGAATCTGCAAATTTAGGGATTAATTGATCGAATCATAATTAAAATAGCAGACAATGACAGAGATTGAAGCATATTTCTTTCTTAAATGTTGTTGTCGATGTAAAGCATAATTTATTTTAACAAGCACATTGCTTTTAACAAATAGTCAAATATCGAATGCATAATGATTAGTTTTCTGAAAAGGATTATGAAATAAAGCAGATGTCGCATAATTAGAGATTAATAATCTTGCTTATGAAAACATAATTCCCGGTTTTAGAGTATCAGTAAAGTAATTAGTTGTTTATTAATCTGTATGCTTATCATCGATTGTAACCAGTGTTTAATCCGTAATAAGATACTCAACCTTTACGAACACAAATGCACATGCGTTTATCGTCGGTTGCATGATGCATTTAATTGGTAATATGAGACTCAACTACTGCGAATACAACAGAGCCACGGCTAATGTGGACAGTAAAATAATAAGGAATTGATAAGTAAAATATTTATAAAAGGAATTTCTTATCATAAATTTATTAATAGAACACAGAAAATTTAAACACATTTGTAACATCTGTCCAATTTTCAATGCATCGCAATTCACAAGTAAAAATTTAAAAATCAGGGCACTTTCAATTTTTCAAAGCATTATGTTTTAAAATGAAATTAAGTAAATAGTAATGAGATTTTTTAAAGATTTACTTAAATGTTTAATTAAGATAAGTTTTTATTCAAAAAATGTAATCTACAATTTTTTTACAAAATTATATTTAAATTTTCTGCTGAAGGGGAAGGTTGGGATACCATAAATCAAACTAAATGCTACTCCACCACCCTAAGTTGGTGACAGATTTAGAAAACGTAATAGTTTTCCATTTTATACAATTGACTTTATATATATATATATATATATATATATATATATATATATATATTTGGTATATTGTTCTTGGTCCATATGTTTTGGTATATTTTCTTAATTTGTCCATCCTTTATTTTGTATGTTAAGTTATTATGTTTATATTTATTTTATTATAAGAATGTGTTTATACACACAAACACACACAACACACATATATATATATATATATATATTATAGCATGTCTTTGTACAAGATATATATGGAAATAATTATTTATAATGTTTTGTATAAAGTTATTAATAAAATCTTAAATTTTGCTTTCTAATGTTTCACAATTTTTCTGTAATAATTAGTTGAGAAAGCCAAACGTAACGTATTTCATGCAGAATATTTCACAAATGGAGCAAAAATATATTTTACAGTATGGAACTCATTTTTAATGCTACATAAGGTAAAAATAATCAAAAAGTAAATGCTTATTTTTTTCTTCCTAAATCTTTTGAAAGAAAAAAAAGTAAGTTAAAATTTGAAATATTTCTAAAAAGTATTTGTCGAGTAAAAACCACTTTGTCAAATCCATTTTATGTATGAAATACAGAACTTAGAATACATGTTAGTGTATTCTAAACTTTATTTCATGCAAGATGTTAAAATAGTTTTAGATTTTAAAGGACAGTCTCTCCTCACTATGTACGATAAAGTCATTATGAGATACAAGAACATGCACACACATATTGTTACGTAAGAAAAGAAGAAAGGAAAAAAGGATTTTTAGGCTGCTTTTAAGACTTTACTAGATTAATATGCAGGAAGGAGAGCTGTCTTTTTCAATTTAAGAAAGATGTACAAAGGTATGAGATGTACGGGTAAAAAAAGATTACAAACTTATATTTTCTAAAAAAATTCTTAAATTGTAACTCATTACAAAAAGAGGTGACATAATAATCGTAAAAAAAAATTAAACTTTTTCATCCAATAGGAAATGAGCATAATAAAACATTATATTTTAAATGATGCAACGTGATATAAAAGAAATAAAAAGAAAGAATTAATTAATTGTTGTGGAATATTTTACCAGATAAAATATGAAAATAACTTAAAACAAATATCGTGTAGTTGTTGCTAATGTCAATTGTTTGGCAGTGTCAGAACGAGGCTTACGAAATTTATCATGGTGAAAGGCTAGGTGCATACCTGTCGTTAGCAGTAGCTTTAGCACCATATAGGTGACAGTATGATTTGGTTTTGTTCCACCCCAGTTTTGAGGGAGAACACCGTAAAAGTCAACAGGGGCCTCCCACCTCGCTTCCACCAACCTCACAAGAGGGCTTGCTGCTCGATGTCTATTTAGAGTATACCCATTGCGCAAAAGAATTATACATTTACAAACATCCATGCGTTTTAAGGCAGGCCCTACGGAGCAGCCTGTAACGTCACTAGCCACTATACCAGTTAGGTGGTACGAGTGACGGATTCGTTTTTTTTAGAAAGTCACATGTGAGATAAATTTTAAACTCGTTATTTCACTATCATATTTGCATGTAAACTGAATTCGAGCGTAAGAGAAAAAATTTAAATGCATATATATTAATCACTTACCACAAATTATTGTTTGAAGCTATATTATAAAGTGTGTTTTATTTTAGCAAATTTTTATTTTAACTGCATATTTCATAGCTCCTTTTTTGTAAAATTATAACTTTCACATTACGCACTTAAATTAACTTTACCTATGCTTTCATAAAATAAATAAGTTAAAAAATTTTTTTAATTCAATAGTATTTATTTAATAGTACCATTTAGGACTATTGAAATTTTATGAGATGACGAATGACGATGACAATAAGAATATAACAGAACCTGGATGTTTGTAAATGAAATGTATGAAAGTAAAGCGATAAGTAAAACATTTAATAAACATCTACAAACGTCTACAACGTCTTTTAAAACAGTAACTAACTTTATTATTGATCATAAATGAGTTTTTGTCCTTTGATTTTAATTTAGATAACTGTAAAACACTATCTTTTGCATTGATGAATTACACACCACATAAAATATAGATATAATGCCTTTATAAGCACAAAGTGTGCCAAAAATTATAAAGTGCTTAAAATAGCGTTGTCCTTATAGTTAATGACTATGGATCTTCATTATAGAATGCAAAAAAAAAAAAAAAAAAATCCAAAACTGCGCAAAAGGTGAAAGTTAATTTTAAGTTATCTTTTAAGGAAGTTATTTTCTTCGGTCGGGTTAACAAGAAAATAATTTCGGCTGTTTAGTAAGAAGTTTTTCTGCAGAAAAAAATAATCTTTAAAATATCTCAAAGATCTATCTCTCTTCCATTCTTTTCAATTAAGAGTTGCCCACTTTTCTGATAACGTTCTGCATCGCTCTCATTGTTTTTTATCCTTATCCACAAATAACTCGGCCGTATGTGATTTGTGGTCATCATTATTAATAAAATTTTTGCCATTTAAAAAGCTTTGTAAAAGTGAAAATAAATGGTAATTAGATGGTGCAAGGAGAATGGGAATCATGGAGAATGTGACATCACATCTCTTGACGTACGTCTTGCTAAAGATTATGTTAAAGATGCATCAAGTTTGTACCATGATATTTTTCGATAAATGTTTCTGTACACGCTCGATTTTTCCTCAACGCCCTTACACCATCGATGCATTTGAAGTTTATAATTGTTTTTAAATAGTACTAATGATGACCTCAAATCCCCCTTGGTTGAGTTTTTGCTAATAACAACCAGTAACTCTATGATCTCGGAATCTTGAAGGTGCCAGAAAAATTGTAACAGGTAATCAAACTGATTGAAATGTATTTAACTAATTAAAGCTTGTTTTTATAATATGAAAAACTTTACAATAAAAATCTGAAACTACTTTCTTGCGAACCCAACATTTATTAAGTTACACATTTCAAAAACTTACTTTTCACATTGTACTTTTTTATATCATTCGCAGATTCTACTAACAAGAGCAGTGACTTGAGACTCGTGGTTGTCGCAAATAGTGTTGCGATACTACCTTGTGAATCTCGGGAACCATCATCGGATGTAACATATAATTGGAGCAAAGACAATCTGCCTGTTGTAACAAGAAATGATGGAAGAATTAAAACTTCAGATGAAGGTCATCTCATACTCAAGGACACAAGGGAGGAAGATAGCGGTGTATATATCTGCAAGACTGCCGACAAAGATGAAGTCGATGAAGTGAATGTGACATTAATAGTGCTGGGTAAGTTTCATTTTTTTTTTAATATAGCTTGCGGTTGTCGTTTTTTATAAAATGTTAATTTAGTTTTACTCAATTGTTTCGTGTCATATAAGTAAAAAAAAATGAATCTCAGAGTTTATATGATAAGGGGACGCTTAAAAGCTTTTCAAGAAGTATTAAATACACTTAGAATGATGTTACTTTATCTCTTTGTAAAAAAGGCAAAGAACAGATGAATAAAATATTAGGAATAATAAGTATATTGTTCACCTCATATCAAAGATAAAAAAATTAAACCATAAATATTTTTATGGGAATAATACGTGCTCCCGGAAAATATTTGATGCATTCTAAATTAAAAAAAAAACCCTACTAAGTTCGGAGAATTTTGAAAATAAAAATAACGTTGAAGGTATAATTGACAATAAGGTTAAAATAAAGACATTTGCTGTTTACTAGAAATAAAATGGCTTATCTTGTACCTTTAACGACAATTCTGTTTTTAGCCAATTATGTCATTTTTAATAAATAAAATTTATTTTAATATTGCTTTATTGTCATTTAAATACCAATAATATTTCTACAATGTGGAATTTTAAATAAACTCATAAAAGAAAATATATACAATTTGCTTTGGTTTAAGTAAATAGAAGCTGGATTTGCGAACATAATTTAGTCGTTTCATTTCTTAAAAATTCACAATAAGTCATAAAAGATATTCAAGAGCTCTCCAAAGCCTTCTAATTATATGTTGCGCAAGTTAAAAAGTATTTAATATCTGGATATCAAAGTATGAAATGAGATACGTTGTCATTTATTGACTTTAAAAAGGGTTGCAAGAATAATTGAAAAGTTGAATATCAGCAATTGCATTTAATGGTAAAAATCAGTAATTCCACCAAGGTGATACATATTCATTGGATAATTATACAAATGTACAGATTAAATTATATATTATTAATGAAATTTGTGGACATTGGGTCTGAGGAAACCGACTTCTTTATAAAAAATGTAATGAATATATCTTCGAGAGATAATGTATGGGACTAGGCATCTATTTCTAATTATTAACAAACGAAAATTATTTATCTCATAATCTTAATCCTTAAATGTATATTGTTGTCAATTGTCTACATTCCAGATCCAATTCTTTTTTTTTTCAAAAATCTGAGTGTGTGCGTTTCTGAATGCCCGTTCATAACTATAAATTATCTTGTGTGAAAGAATATATATATTTACTTTTAAATGAGCTGGGTGATAAAGTTCAGTGCGTTACACTTGGAGAGATATTTTTTTTCGAGTTTCCCGTAAAGGAGTGATACACTAATTAAAAAAAAATACTTATCATCTATTGTCAGGTAAGCTATCAATGTTTTATGTCGCATTTGAAAATCTTATTGAATATATGTCAGATTTTTGGGAAATATTGTATGTTGCCAAAAACCAACGTACAACTTTTTCGAAGTAAAAACTCAATATTACTAGCTGGATTTATTATTTTTTTTACGTAACATATTGCTACATTCCTATAAAAACGATCTTTTAAAACTCAAAACAAAAATAATTATGCATTTAAAAGTTAAAAGAATTCAATTAGGGCAACTTCTAATTTTAATTAATCATCCAACCAATATAATTTTGGATGTGAATTGAATAGAAAATGAACTACACTGAAACTAATTAAGGAATTGGAATAATTCTCAGGAAATTCCATTCGAATACATTTCTCAAAAGTACACTTTTTTCCGAGAAGAATACCAACTTTCGAAAGCATTACTGAGAATTATATTGATTCTTAATATTTTCCGCAGTACAATTCATTAAAACAAACCCTTTCACAGCGGAAAACATAATTTATGTCTTGAGAAATATGCCAAATCTCGGTACATAAAGGGAAAAGATATTTCGATCGCGCACATCAGGCTATTTTATTCCTTTCTGTGCTCAACCACTCAGACTTTCAAAGATGGAAGGAATTTGTAATTCCATAACTTGATTTTTCGACTCTAATAATGAAACCTGGCATTTAAATATGCTGGAGTAAACAGATCAGGAAGATGAAAGGAATTTTTCGTACTTATCTAACATCAAAGTCTTCACCGAGAAAGTGTTGCGTCAACAGTGCAATACTCACATTTTCTGCGAAAATTCAAATTTATCAATAATATTTAAGCCTCTTTGTGTATTTTGTAAATGGATATTTCTCATACACTTCACTGTACGCAAGCTAATAAATTATTCGATTTGTATTGAGGTATTATTTCTTAGAAAGCAAACAGGTATGCCAATGACATACAGCTACTTGAAGTTACGCTGTAATGCATGTAACAATTTTATGTAGGGGTTTTCATTTAATTTCTATAAATTAGAAAATGATTTATTTTCGAACCATAAAAATATGGTAGTGACGGTGGATTTTTTTAAGGTATATAAAAACGCTTTTATAGATAAAAATATTAACTAAACAAATAAATAATAGGGCTTTTTTTACAATGAATACAGAAACACAAATGCTTTTTTTACATTAATTACATTGATATAATGTTAAAGTGACTGACTGCTTGGATCCGTAATTTTTAAAAAGTGTATAAATGAATAATAGTTTGATATTTAGAGTCAGTTTTGGAATCAGGATATACAAATGAAATTATTTTAGTAATATTATTACAAGAAACAAATTATTTAAATGTAATTAATTTCATAAAATATGAAAAAAGGACATATTGTCAAAACGTTTTCCTTTTATGAAAAATGCTTCTATAGCAATAGTAGTGTGCATATAAAGGGTGTTTTTTTAGAGGTTTACAAATTTAAATTGCAATAAAACAACGATGTATTATTCGATTGACATGAATTTTTTTATTCGAAATATAATCTTGTGGCATTACCTTTTAAATATGATTTCTGGCATAGGACTGCCGCGGCTGGCTCGGATGTAGCCCAATCTGGACGTCCAATTTTCGATGAGTTTTTCCAACATTTGTGGCCGTATATCGGCAATAACACGGCGAATGTTGTCTTCCAAATGGTCAAGCGTTTGTGGCTTATCTACATAGATCAATGACTTTACATAGCCCCACAGAAAATAGTCTAGCGGCGTTAAATCACAAGATCTTGGAGGCCAATTCACAGGTCCAAAACGTGAAATTAGGCGGTCACCAAACGTGTCTTTCAATAAATCGATTGTGGCACGAGCTGTGTGACATGTTGCGCCGTCTTGTTGGAACCACAGCTCCTGGGCATCATGATTGTTCAATTCAGGAATGAAAAAGTTAGTAATCATGGCTCTATACCGATCACCATTGACTGTAACGTTGTGGCCTTCATCGATTTTGAAGAAGGATTCCACCAGCCCATAAAGCGCCCCAAACAGTCAGTTTTTCTGTATGTAACAGTGTTTCGACATACACTTGTGGATTAGCTTCACTCCAAATGCGGCAGTTTTGTTTGTTGACGTAGCCATTCAACCAGAAGTGCGCTTCATCGCTAAACAAAATTCGTTTATGAAAATCGGGAACAACGACAATCTCGTTTTGGGCCCATTCGACGAATCTACGCCTTGCTTGATCATATTTAAAATGTAATGTCACAAGATTCTCTTTCGAATAAAAAAAAATTCATGTCAATCGAATAATACATCGTTGTTTTATTGCAATTTAAAGTTCTATACCTCTAAAAAAAAACACCCTTTATATTGTTAAAATGACTGACTGCTTGGATCCGTAATTTTTGAAAAGTGTATAAATGAATAATAGTTTGATATTTAGAGTCAGTTTTGAATCAGGATATACAAATGAATTTATTTTAGTAATATTATTACAAGAAACAAATTATTTAAAAGTAATTAATTTCATAAAATATGAAAATAGGACATAGTGTCAAAACGTTTTCCTTTTATGAAAAATGCTTCGATAGCAATAGTAGTGTGCATATATATAGCTAGCATGTCTATACGGGAGTTGAACAAATACTTTTGAAATATATAATTTAAAAGAGGAATTATTCACATACTTTATTATATCAGAGTAGAGAAATGTTAACAAAAATGCCTGTTATTAACTCAATATTAATCATAACTGTGACAATAATGTGATTTTTTTCTAAGCTTTTCGTTCAGCTGAAGTATAGAGAAGTCCTAACTATATATATATATAGACAAAATATTATTCAAAAGCATTTTTAATAAAAGGAGAACCTTTGAAAAATATGTCATTATTTCTAAGTTATTTACCCAAAAAATTGTATTTAAATATTTTTTGTTTTTGTAATAATATTCTTAAAACAATTTTATATGTACACTGTAGTTTCTAAAACATGCAACACCATGAAGGATGAAGGAATCATCAGAATTAAATGAGCTTTGCAGCAAATGTCAATTATAGGATGTTATACAAAATAGTATAGTTTCAGAGCTACCGTGCATGCGTGGCGTACGCAGCGTCCTCTGAACTGTGATACTGAAAGGGTATAAATAGAAGGCTGTAACGGGACGTTGAAAATAGTTAATGATTATTTGTTAGTGGCCAATGTTTAATGAGACCCAAGTATGCCTCCACGACGAAATAAGGAAAATTTCCAACTACTTACGGAGTTTGAATGGGGGAGGATTATTGGCCTTCGAAAAAGAGGATTTTCCTATCGAGCAATATGAGCTCGTGAGCAGCGGAACGGTTCCACAGTGGTGCGAGTTTGGAAGCAGTGGACCGGCGAGCACCGAACAACTCGAAAACCTGGTAGTGGACGACGGAAGGCAACATCAGCGCTTGAAGATAGACACCTGCTCCGCATGGCGGTGAATGGATGACCGTGCAGCTTCCTTCAGGCAGTTGGCAGCACGTTGGTCTACTGCTACAGGTGTACTAATGTCGGCCTCGTCAATTCGTTGATGTTTGCTTCACCTTGGATTGCGTGCACGGGTGCCTTTATACAGGATCCCCCTCATGACAAACCATTGATGGCTGCAATGGGCTCATGAGCACAGAGCCTGGCAAGCTGATTGGAACCAAGTTTTCTTTTTAGATGAATCACGCTTCAATTTGAGGGACCATGATGGCCGCATTCGTGTTAGACGCTTTACCGGTGAACGCTGCCTTCCAGAGTGCGTTATCGAACGACATATAGTGGCCTAACACCCAGAGTTATTCTTTGGGGTGTGATTTCGTATCATGGATGATTCAATTTGCTACGAATTGAGGGTAATCTCAAAAGCAACAAGTACGTCCATGAAGTGCTACAGCCTGAAGTCCTCCCCTTCGTTCAAGGCATCCGTGGAATTATCTTTCAGCAGGATAATGCACGCCCACATGTTGCAAAGACTGGATTTCTGTTCAGCCCAATACTTGCAACTTCTTCCTTGGCCAGCTTATTCGCCGGATATGTCGCCTATTGAGCACGAGTGGTATTTGGTTGTCGCGTCTCGCTCGTGATATGCGTCCTGCAGTTTCAAAGACGAACTTTCGCAGCACATACAAGCAATATGGAATTCTCTTCCACAAGCAGATAGTCAAAATCTGTTTGACTCCATGCCACATCGTATAGCCGCACTAATTGTAGCTCGTGGGGGCTACACTAAATACTGATTTCGGACACTTACTATTGTTTTTTTTTGTTTTGAAAATTTCGTCCTTTGTTTCTACTAATACAAGTCGTGTGCATTAAATTTCATTTAATTCTGATGATTCCTTCATTGTGTTGCATTTTTTACACACAAACGACAGATTATATTCTAATTCAAGTGACACCAAATGTAAAAAAAAAATTATATTTTTACGTTTCTTCAAAGTCATGGTTTTGAACTAAGACAGGCACCTCAAACAAAAAGTAATATTAAAAAATATATCATTTCTTTGAAAAAAATATTGCAATTTTTGATGCTTAACAAACCAATGTACTTTGAATTAGCCAACTTTAAACAAAATAAAAATAATTGGATCTAAGTACGATATCATTGTCATTAATATTGGAATTAGAAAGGTATTGAGCTTTAACTATAGGGATTTTAGACACTGTCTAAAAACATTTTATTGATATATTTACTCTATTAATTTATTCATGTAAAAATAAGTACATCTCAGTCATCTTTTATAAGACATTCTTAATATCTTTCAAAATTCTTATCACAGATGGAAATAGATCAGTATTATTGTCAATGCTCAAGCCCAGTGACTGAGGGGTTAGTGCATCGCACTTCCCCTCCACAGGCCCCAGATTCAAACCCCGGGCTGGTCAAGGTTGACTGAGTCTTTCATCCATTCAGTGGGTAGATAAAATGAGTACCAAGCTTGTTTGGGAACTTAACACTGGGGGTTTCGCGTCAGACTGACCATTTGACCGGAACTTGTGCTCATGCACCTAAGGGCCTATGGTCGTGTGTACTGAGTCGGGTACAGTAGGCCTTAGCCTTCCTGAGCTGTCGCACCACTGAGTTAAGTTTTATTGTCAATGTTTAAAGGGAACATATTACGGTATTCTTTATTAGAATCCTTAAATAAGAAGAAAATTTGAATTTTCATTCGAATAAAGTAAGGTTATCTGTGTGTGTGTAATACCTTGGTAAAGTACTTTAAAAAATACTGGCTTAAAAGAAACCATTTAGTTTGTGTTGAGCATGCAATAATAAATGATGCGGAACTTTATGGATGTAGTTAATGATTCTAATATCATAGAAATTCGTTCTGCACAAACTGTAAGACGAATTTTCCCCCAAAAAATGTAAACATTTTGTTTTTCTTTATAGACTTACTTGCATATCATTAAGCCATACGTGAAAAAAAAAGCTTTGTTTCTAAATATAACACTAGTACAGTTCCACTGAAACGATAACTTTTTTTTTTTGTCTTTCATAAAAAATTTATAAAATGCATCCCAGAAATCTTTGTATCATATTCTTCTTCTACTTTTATGATTTATTTTCATTTCATGCAAACTAAATACATATACGCATTGGTATACATATTTTCATTTTTTTAAAAGAAAAAATATCCCATTAGAAATGAACAGTTTCAACTTTAACCGAAGTAAAATATAGTGAAAACGATGTATTTTGCAGTGTAAATGACACTCTTCCGTTATTAAGGGGACCACAAATTATAAGTTATGGAATCAAATCACAAACATAACAGAGTGCAAGCAATTTTTAAGAGAGTAAAGTGAGAAAACTTGAGAAATAAATTAAGAAAAATACCCCCAATGATGCAAAGGATGCGTTATATTCTGTGGCATTTTGTTGTGATAAATGAGGAAAGTATTTTCATTCCATTAAGACGCTTGCTAAGAATTTAAATGTCAAAAGATATAATAAATAACATTCGCATTTGCTTAAAAATTTTATTTGGGGGCTTTTTGCTATTTTTTTATTGTTTTGTAATTTAAATCTCTGAACTTAAATTAAAAACATTACCCACTCATATCCACGCGGGTGTGTATAGTTGTGGTAATATCAAATTTAATAAATTCTAATATTTTACCTTTTACAGAAATTCAAAGAAATTGAATAAATAAATTAAGTGCATTTTTATACCATATAAAAGAGAAATTTAGCAGCTAAAAAGCAAATCAAATTTTATTATGAAGCCTAATATTTAATTAGCTTTTATAGGCTTAGGATTAAACAATCGATTCAAAATACTTTGAGTTGCAAATCTTCGCGCTTTTTCTTAATAGTACTGGCAGAAACATATGAATTACTTCTCCAAGTAATACATAATTAAAAAAATTCAAAAATATTAACGGATAAAAAAATGTTAAAAGATTTAAATTTAAATAACTAATATACCAGTTCGTAACGTATAAAATACTTTCAAAAGAAGAAGTATAACAGCGCAAGGAAAAAACAAATATGGTTACCTTAAATATATACAGACTAAATTTTATCAAGTTAAATTTCTTAAACATTGAAAGAAAAATATTAAAAACCTTAAGTGTAGATTTAAATTAAGGTATCCGACTAACCTAAAATAATGAAATTCTTCAAAAATAGATAAAAAAATTTTTATGATTTTATTTTATAGGCTATCTTATTAGCTTTATAAAAATAACAAGTTCTTTATTTTGCATTCACTAGAACAGAAACTACAAGTGTTTTAGTAAAAACAGATGCCATTTACACAAGTTGTCAAACATTAAAATGCGTTTTTCTCGAAAGGTGCTTTTTTCGAAAACAGCAAACGGGGACAGCGATTGCTCAGACAGTTTTGAAAATAATTTGCTACATTTTTTGTGTATGTTCTGTATAACAGTAGAAGTGTTTTGATCTTCAGATTTATCAGTCACTGTTTTATTTGAAAATATACATACCTTTTTATATGAATATAATTACTGTTTTTTTAAAGCAATTTCATATAATAACTAAAATAAAGTGCTCTAGTTTTTGTAAAAATTAAGATATCTCTTATCCTGAGGGTCATTTCAAACATGAATAACAAAGTAACACATCAAAATTGTAAAATTGAGAATTTGTTTATAAAAATTTTTTGTACAGAGCGGGCCCCGTTTATGTAATTTTTTGTACAATTTTACCAGTTTTTTTTTCCAATTTTAATAATAATAATTTTTTTTCTGTTTTCAATTTTAAGATTTTTCCTTAAAATATACTAAATATATCTAAAAATCACAAAAAAAAAAAAAAAAAAATCCTCATATCTCCATTTTTTTTAAAAAAAAAAGCTGTCGCAAGTAGGCGGATACCTTAAATGAATGCTTATTCTGAGAATTAAAAATGCTTTTTTAATCCTATTGTACTTTTGTATTCTTTCCCACAGTTTCGGAATCTGCTCCTTATTTCTACAACTTCACTGAGCCGAATGCCACTATTCAGCGCACGGAAGGGTCATCGGTGTTGTTTCAATGCCCGGTTAGAGGTCATCCTGCACCTGGTATCACATGGCTCAAGAATGGAATCCATATTGATACTTCGGAGCTGGACTCAACCACAGAATACATGAAATGGTCGATTACTCTGAATGACCTGAAGGCTACTGATTCTGGAAACTACACCTGTTTCATTGCAAATAAACTGGGAAGTGTTAACGCTACCTTTGACCTGCTGGTCACTAAGAAGGAAAAGCCTCCAATGATAAGTAAGTCATCAAATTTACCGTATTTTTCAATTTCTACTATTAGTTCACTCTCTCCCTATATATATTTTGTTCAAATTTTCAATCGTTAATAAAATGCTTTTTATACATTCATTCAAGTTCGAGTACACTTTTTTAAACCTGTAGTGGATGACACTTGATTTTAATACAGTTTTTTTCAAATATTAATTAATTAATTAAATAATTAAATTAATAAATAGTAACAAACAAAAATAATAGTCCAACAGCATATATATAAATGAAAATCGCTCGTTGTGTCCCTGTAACACAATGGATAGAGTTGTAGACTTCTATTCCAAAAGCTGTGAGTTCGAATCCCAACTGGAATGGCTTAATTTCTGAGAATGTGATTTATTTTTTCTATTATATATTATTAGAATAATTAAATTTAATTAATGAATGAATAGTAACAAACAAAGAAATAGTCCAACATCATAAGTAGAAAAGAAAATGGGAAATTGCAAGGAAAATAACTTTCTATTTTGTCACTTAGTGTTGTGATTCTGTCATATGTATATACATATTTATATTAATTGTAACTATTTAATAAAAAGTAATTAAAATAATTTTTAAAGTAGCACTAGTTTGCTATATATATACCTATTTCATATCAACACTGAACAAAACTCTTTTGGGTATTCGAGACCCCATAACATTATTCCGACATTATTATATTGATTGTGTAATACAAAAATCCATTATAATAATCAGGATTGTTGAAATTCATGGCACGGTTAAAGAACAAGAGTTAATTTTAAAGCTTATAGTATTTGTTTTTAAAAAAGTGGGCATGGCCAAGGGCATTTAACTTTGGTAAGAATATTTACAGAAAAAACAAATACTATAGAGTTGCTCCTACAACAAAAAATTTAACTTTAAAGGCAGCACAATTGCCTCTATTTTACTAATTGTCAGAATTGAAAGAGAAATGGGTTTTGAGCTAAAAAATATTCGTCTTCCACTTTGAGGTTAAAAAGTCAAATACATATTAGCTGACGTTTTAAAAAAAGGTTCCATGAATAACATAAAAGAAAGCTTTTGAAAGAAAATACTACAAATCGGGTTTTAGAGCACTTTACACTGCATCTGAAGTAGAATGAAGTGTAATAAAAAATTCTACCACGCAGACAACATTATATCAAGCATACATTAGGACTCCGACTTAACGGGTTCATCGAGACAAAACATTTTGTTCATTATTTCGGGGTTTTTCGTTATATATATATATATATATATATATATATATATATATATATATATATATATATATATATATATATATATATATATATATATATATATCGGGGTTTAAACAAAATACAATTTTTTGCACTTACCTTAGGAAATTCTATAATAAGCATCTACACAAAAATTATGTATAGTTAGAAACTGCACATTTTTATTCGACAGCTAAAAACAGTATTAGTGAACTATTACGCACCAGTTAATTGGAAATTTTAAAATATTGTCTAATAGATGTTTGACAATCTTTTTGATTCGTATCTTGAAAGAGTTCTTTTTCGACTTTATGCAGAGAACAAAATACTGTGTCCGTTATATCTTTCAGCATGATGTATGTTTTAACAGTCTCTAAACAACGGAAATCATTAGAAAATGTAACTGTTTTGATAAGAGTTTAGTTATCAATTTCTGTGTGTGCATTTCTTTGGTTCAGACAAATCAACAATTTCTTCAACTTAAGTTGCACAGATAGGCAGTATGTCTAATGTAAACGTCTTTTTCTGTTCCGGTCAAAAAATAACTGTTCTATGAAAAAAAATTCATTTTTTTCTAATATAAACTAAACAAAAATTCTTCAGCTGTTAAAAAATTAGATAATTCGGGGTTTATCATTGGTTAAATAAGGATTTTATATCTTTATTTTAATCGAGGAAAGAGAAAAACTCGTTAAATCGCGAAATAGCGGCTCGGTTAATTGGAATCCGTCTGTAATTACATTTTTGGTGTATGAGTCTGGGTTACAAATTAATTTATTAACATTCAATATGTTAAACACTAATCTTCATTCGATGTAAAACGACACTTATTAGGTTAAAACTCACCGTATGCTCCTTTTTTAGTTCTCCCCTGAAATCTTTTTTTAAGTCTTCTTCATTATCTACTTTTTTGGCATCAGTTCTTTTTCAGCTTTTTTCATTCTATTGGTTTTAACCGTTCTCCCCCCCTCTTCCCTTCCCTGAGATCTCTATTGGTTCGATTAATTCTGCTCCTGTAGATGATAAAATTAGTATAATCTTTTCTTTTTTTTAATTTTATTTATTCTTTCTACCGTCAGATCATTGGCTCAGGCATTTTAGTGAGGAGTTTTCATCGCAGAGAGACAGAAAACATTAACATTCAGATTTTTAAATAAAATATCAGGTTCTCAGAAATTTGATGACTGAATTTGTTCTTCGTAAGTTTAGATGAATATTATTTTTGTTATTTATTATTTTACTGATTTTGCTGTTTTATGGATTACATAAATGCAATCACTATTTAATTATAACTGTAAGCTAAGAATATAATATGCAATAAATATAAATTTGTGAGGAAGAATCGCTAAGAAAGTGCATAAAATTGCCACTGACAAAGTTATTTAAGGAAGTACTTTCTAAACGTTATACTGAATTAAATGCATTTAAATAGTTGGGAATATTTTTCAAAAATAAATTGATACTTTCCTTAACATGATTTCAATTTAAACCGAATTCTGACCACAATTATAGTAATAAACTTAAATTGGAAAACAGTTCGTATGAAATAATTATAAAAGACTTAAAATTTCATAAAAACGTAAGAAAAACTATCTGTTAAATTTATTTAAAAATTTAAGCTAACGGTAATGAGGGTGCTTTCTCAAGTTATGAAATAAATGCATTGAGAAGTGCCTGAAAATGCTAAAATTCTAATTGCCTATTTAAAAAACATCCACCTTTTATTGCATATATTTCCCTATACATCAACTTGAAAAGTGTAAAACACTAACTTATTTCACTACAGAAATTCGGGTAACATTTTTCCAATAAAAACAAAGTTTTACATTAAAGAAATCTCACACAATTGGTTTAAATTACAGTAACACAGTATAACTAGTTTTACTTAACTTTTATTTAACTCAGTTCATTAAGTCAAATGGCTTCTCATTTTAAATCAAAGACGATATTTTTTATCTATTCAGCTCGTTCGATTTCCTTGCATCAGACAACTCAATGCATCTCGAAATCAATGATGATAAAAATAAGAATAGTAATATCTCATGTTATGTTGTAACTGAGAAAGAAAACAATGTCTCTATCAGATATCTATGTAAACAAATGTTAGGATACTTACAATAAATGACATAAAAAAGGGATCTCATTACTAATGAATGATCTTGAGTGCTAAAATGATTGTTATTTTTTCTAGCGATTCAAAAGAACATATTTTGCGAAAAATATCCTCAGCCTTTTTTAGATACTAGCATAATGCATCATTGTGTTGATCGTAAATCTATAGCTTAAGCATTATAAATTTCAGTATTTTTCTGCTATATTTACATATAAAAAAAGCTATTTAATGATAATTCTAAATTATATAAATGCGGCATAATTACCTATATACTATTATCGTCCATGCTTTTTAAAATATTTTAAATGTAATTAAAGAAAGGGACTGGATTGTACTAATATTTATTGCCGTGTTTCGAAAAAGATAATTTTTCAAGTTAATTTTCGAAGATTCAAACAAATGTCATTGGAATTATTTCGAATTTAATATCTTAAAATACAGAACTAATCATTTATTCACTAACATAAAGCAAACAAAAATGAACAATTGTGATATTTTTTGACAGTTTTAAAATTTTTTCCCTACACAAGTTTTTAACATATATGTGGGTGTTGGCGAGACTAATCTATATCTTGACTAGTTTCACTAGACCACATCCATGAGCCCATAAATCTGTACAAAATCTAAGAACAGCAGGGGGGAGGGGGAAGCAACAGTACATTTAATTAATAATTATAAGTGCTAAATTACTCTATTTTTTACTCTATAAATTTAAAAAGCATATCACAAAAATAGAAATATAACCAAACAGTATGGGTTTAAAGTAAGTTAGCCACAGTAGTAAATTAACAAACTCTTAACCTTGGGAACAAAGATTGCATGTTTAAACATAGTTTCCTGTCTGCCAACTTTCACCTGTAATTTATCTATACAACTGAGATGTAGAGAGAACAAGCAATATAAAAAAATAATAAAGTCAATTCCAACTTAGGTCAACAAAAAATAATTTTATTTTAGTTATTTTAATTAAATAGTTATAATTAATATATGCATGTATATACGTATGACAGAATCACAACATTAAATGACAAAATATGACGCGATTTTCATTTCAGTTTTCCATTTTCCTTTCAAAATATAATGTTGGACCTTTTTTTAGTTTATTACTATTTTTGCATTAATAAAATTTAATTTTTCACACAATAGTCTAAAAGAAATTACATTCTCAGAAATTAGGCCATCCCAGGAGGACTTCGAACCCACAACCTTTGGATTAGAAGTACAACGTGCTATCCATTGCGTTACAGGGACACAACAAGCGAATTTCCTTTCTATATGTGATGTTAGGCTATTGTTTTTGTTTGTTACTATTTGTTCATTTTTTTTTAATTTCATCATTGATTTAGTATTCAAAAGAAATTGTATTAACATCAAGTGTCATCCACTACAAGTTTAAAAAATGTATTTGAACTTGAATGGATTAATAGAAAGTTTTGTATTAACGTTTGAAAACTTGAACAATATATATATAAATACACAGATAGTTATAGAACCTAAAATAACTATACTAAATAGGAAGAAATAGGCACAGTAGTACAATAACAAACTCCTGGCCTTAGGAACCAGGATTGCAGGTTTAAACAAGTTTTAAGGCTAGCCAACCTTCACCTGTAGTTTGTCATACTACGTACCAAGAGGAAAGGAAATAATAACATTAGGATGAATTTAAATATTATAAATAAAATCACTAAACTAATAAAATATAATTATAAAATTATAGCCTACTAGTATGCACAGTATAGATTTAAATTCGATGCAAAACGTAGATATTTAGACTTACTTCGGGAATGTAACAACTGGTTATGTTTCTCGCCAAATACAAGGGAGGGAAAAGAGTTCCGCATAAAGTTAAATTATGATAGAATAATATGAAGTTTACATATATATATATATATATATATATATATATATATATATATATATATATGTACTTTTGAAAAAATCATAAATATTTATTGATATAAATATTAGTAGAAAATATAAATGAATCCTAGAAATATTTAAATAATATTAATTATTTATTAAACATGTGGTGCAATCTATTTAATAATTGTATAATTAGTAAAAAATATCAGTAAAAAAACCATAATGTCAATAAGTTATTAATACAAATTATATATGTCATTGAGAACTATTAGAAATATAATTGTAAAGAAAGTTAGCTGGATATCCATGTTCAATACATTGTTTAATAAAGTTATTAATATTCTCATAAATATTAGCTTTATCACTAACTATATATATATATATATATATATATATATATATATATATAGGGATAGAGTGAACTAATAGTAGGGATTAATAAAATGATATTAAGAATAAGCCATCAATACCAAGGTAATAATCATAACATTAGAAAATTATTACTAAGTCTACTAAAACCACACAGCTTATTGGTGCTAATACCGAGTAAAATTACCAAGAAAAACTAAGTCTATTTACTAATTTCCAATGTAGAAAATATTAAATATATATGAATTTATAGTATAGAACAATTAATATCACAACACATTGTTATTTTAATTTCCCACAAACGGGAGACATATAAGGTATCATCAAAAACATAAGAGGATTTCATAGATATATATTTCTTTAAATGTGTGTGTAATCCTTTTGTTTACAAGAATAAAGTGCTCCAAAGATGTTTTTCCCAAGAGATTATTTCAGGAAAACATGTGTCTTGTTAAAGGTTCAAGAAATGTATAGGGATAGAATATATATTGATTGGACTTCTCTCAGAATTTTTTTTATCTGAACTAATAATTTCTTAATAAAATATCTTAAATGAGAAATCAATTAGTCTGGCTTCCATGCATCTACAATTTCTAAAATATTCTGTCTAAAACTACAATACTAAATTGTCCGCTACTAGGAAATCCTCGAAACAAAAATGAGCTTAATTAGCGAGTAGAGAATATGGAACGCGCAGAACAGGGACATATAGACAGCTTAGAAGATTTAATTTTGCCGTAATATTGAATTAATGTACTGCAGTCTCTCAAAGATGCCATTAGGCTAAAAGACTTAAATGACAGAATAATAAGTCTACTTACTCTTAGTAATTTTCACAATTATAGTAGAATGTTGAACAGATTTTAGAAACAAGCTATTCAGGATTAGTCAAACCCCTAATGGAAGAGAGAAAGCTACATTCTCTTGCTCTCGCTTCAAACTTTTCGAAAATGTCGTATTTGTTTACTGATAATAAAATTATTACTAGAAACTAACTACCTTCTTTATTTGACTATGTTAGATATTACTAATTTAATGTATTTTGAAGGTACCTAAGAAAGAAAGAAAATTTCCATGGTAAAAGGGATATTAGGTATTTCATTAAGCTAGCAACCATGTAGAGTGAAAAACAAAATAGGGAAATCAATTATATAAAATATAAAGTTCTGATTTTTTTAATAAGGTATTTTCCTAATAGTTTTTGTTAATTAAAATCGTAAAAACCTCGACAGTTACTTGTTTTGTTGAAGAAATCCGCGAATTTGTTATAAAAAAGTAGAAATAAAGTTTTTAAATATTTCTTTTTTGAAAAAAATTATGCATAATGATATAATACTGTATATTAATTCCATTTAATGTACTAAACAACGTAACTAATATCACATTTATTGGTTTATTTGATTAAATTATGTTTATTTTCGTAATCAGTCTTCTGTAAAATTTTATACAAATGATTAACATTCTTAAAAATATTTACAGTGTATTTGATTGAAGAATAAGTTATATGACTCAAAATACAGAAAAATTGGGTTATATTTACAATATTCCTACATTAAAAATATACATTCTAAAATAATAGTTTATTTTTATATTTATAGGTTTCACCCTCTTGTTGGGAATCTGTAACTTAATCTAAGCATTTAAAAAGATGTTTAAACTCAAAATGACAACTATGTACTTTAATTTTAAAATTATACACTAATATTAATTTTGAAATTGATCAAATTTTCTAATCGAGTGCATTCTTTAAATACCATACTTTAGTTCTGAACAAAACATTTTATAAGACTGTTATACCGCTCTTGTATGCATCTGTAAAGCTAATTAAGAGTCTGAATTAAACCTTTTCAAAATTAAAGGCTTTTACGAAGATACAGTTTCGAAGAAAATACTCCACACCATTGCAAAGGTTTATCTAATAACAAATGCTTGTAATTAGCTTTCGACTTATAATGTAAAACGAAAATAACAACGTTAAGTTAAATTTGTTTAACTAAATTACTAAGAATGTTTGAAATTATAGTCAAAAATTCGATTTATCATCAAAATCGAAATAATAAGAAATTGCTGTCATAAGGTAATCCTTACCAAGTTAATAGCAATTTAAATGGAAAAAGTACGATTCAATTAAAAAATTGGTCAAAACATCAAACCTAATTTTTCTAGCCTAAATTATTTGTTATATCCTTTTCTATAATCTCACAAAATTTGAAAACTCTATGTTTAAAAAACGCATAATTATGATAGCTTTTACATTCATTCTTATTCACATCCCTATGGCAAATCAAAACTTTAAACTTACTTATCTCAGAAAGGGAAAATAACTAGTTTGTCTTCATTTAAAATGCTAATACTTTTTTCTATTGTGCCTAATGCTTTGAATTTTTTTACCTATTGTAAATGGTACATATGAAAAATGTTGGTATGCATTTTTGAATCAAAGCAATACTTATTTTTTAAAAAAATAATTGAAGTTAGAATTTGCAAATTTTTTAAGGAATTTTCAATAAGGATTCATAAAAATAAGTATTGTACAAATACCAGTCGTGTTATCGCAAAACCATTACCAGAGTACGTACGTTTGTAGGAGGAGTATCATTTTAAAATCAATTCAAAAGTTTTAAGTTTTTTCCTAAAAAATTTCCTTTTATGAAATTTTGAGAACAAAATAATCTGTTTTACATAGTATACACACATATGAGACAACCAAAAAATTTTGAAAATCCTGTAATTAAAAACGTTTGCTTAAATCGTACCATGTTCCCTTAACCTCATTATCGACATTTATAATTCATTACATTTTGATTGAATATTTGTTGATTGAGAATTCTTTGAGAAGATAGCGAGAGTTTTTTTTTTCTTTTTTACCTTTTAAATGAGAAAAATGGACGAGAATAAAGGCAAAACTTTCAAAGATAATTGCTGTTGTCCCTACGCGTGTTAAGGGAAATTTCTTATTTCCTTTCATGCTTCAAAGTTTAATTCTTATAGGCGAAACAACTTAACCCAGAACAGGAAATGTCGTGCTTAGTTGTAGTTTTTAATGTCGCGAATTTCAACTCACGGAATAAGGAATTACCATACTGACGAAAATCTATGAAGCACGCAACATAATGATTATTCCTGAATTTCCGTTTTTTTTTTTTTTTTTTTTTTTTACTTCCCTTTTTCAGTCCAGGTGAAACCATTGCGTCTATAAGCTTACGAGTAATTGGTGCGGATTTCTTGGGTATTCTGTAACTATTTCAGCAAAAATAGTTCCAAATAACAGCCATGTCTTTTTAAATCGGAGAGGAGTGTGCATCGATTTTGAATGAACTTATTGGAAAATGATGTACCTGAAAGCACTGTGTTTACATTTTTTTTAAAGAATCGTTTCAGTCACTTGCAATATATTTTTGCATCCAGACGTGATAGATATTTATTTAGCTTCTTTTCAAATTTCACCTGAAATGCTTAAGAATAAAACACAATAAGGGTGTTTAAGTTGATTTAAAATTGGAAACTTTTTTTCCGATGTACACTAATTATTTTTAAAAACAAAAGATGACAAACTATAATTTTAAAACTGTTAATAATTTATTTCGGTTGCTTTAAACTAGGTATAGATGTACACCAGTTTAAAAATATGTGCCCCTCAAAATAGTATGCTTTATTTATGAATAACTAAATAATATTTGAATATGCGTTTGTAAAAGACTTCACGGGTAAAATCCTACATCAACAATTTTGCAAACATAAGATCTTTAAAGATATATTTTTTTTAAAAATGGGTGATTTTAATCCAATAATAAATATAGAGTTGAATATTGTTCTTCTAAAAATCCCGATAGCCTTAATAATTTCCTCTGATTACAAGTATTGACTAAGATAAGTAATTTATAATACAAGTCAATAAATGAAACATTTTAACCAATATTAAAAATTTACAATTTAAATAATTATAAATAATTTATATTGCGTTTAATGAAATTATAAGAACCAAGAGAACAATGCTGTAGTTTTTGCCAGTAGGACCCAAAGCACAGATATCACAAGCAAAAATTAATCCTTTCTGGGATCCATATTTAAATTAATCAATTATAAATATTGGTGTGTGATAATTTGGGATTAGCGCTTCAAAAACTTAAAATAAGTTTATATATAGATGCAACCATCTAAACATATCATTTTGAAAAATATCACAAATATACATTAACTGCAATGATAAACCAACGGTTCTGATCGAGAACACTGTGGGTAACGATGCCAAGTAGAACTCTATGTTCAAAACCTTTTTTCATGAAATATGTGTGATATGTGGTAAGGAGGGCTGTGCTACATGTTCGATACAATACATTCTTAAACTCTTCCTGTCATGAGGATATTAGGAAAGTGAGCTAAGATGTCTCCTCTCGCAGTTTTGAATAGTGGTTATATCTTTGAGTTCCTCGTGTTGCTCAGGCACAGTATTAACTTAAAAATTTGTTTAATAATTTGTTTCAGAAAATTAAATAAACAAAAATTCATTTTTTACAATTTAGATTCGACTCGACCAGACTTGTCTGTGTTCCATCCTCTGAATACTACTGTCAAGTATGGGTCATCCGCAACTTTTCAATGCCGAGTTCGAAGTGAAGCTCCTCCTAATATTCAGGTATGTTTTGTTAAATAAAAATATCTTGAATGGTGAAATATTGAAATATTTTAATACTTTTATCAGAATTGTTGAAACAAAAACTGTCTAACTTTCAAAATTTTACATTAAAAAAGGTGTAAAAAGTATTTTTGGAAATTTTCACTATTTTTGAAGATATTTAATGCAACTATTTTCGGTAAAAAAAAGTCTTGTAGTTATTTCAACTAACTTAACACATTTTAGTGTATGTGTGTGTTTATGTAAGTGTGTTGATCTCTTCATTTTGAGCTACCTCTACAATGTGCTGGATAAAATCAGATAGAAACCTGCGTGAAAAGTTTTCAATAAAACTCATATGAATAATAAAAACTTGAATGAAAAAGTATTTAGTTCTTACGTAGAAAACAAGTCTAATCTCCAGACACCTAGCAACTCTAACTACTTCACGCAGAAAACATGTCTGAACTTGCCTTACTCCCTGTAAAGTATTCTTGCTTTTTCCTGGATAAATCTCTGCACTCTAGTTCAAAAGAATAACAAGACACAGCCCCTTTATTAAAACTCTTCTTTAACCCAAAGGGTATGTCGCTTTTGCTTTGTCAAGTTTTCCGCCTAAAAACATGAACTGTCATAGCTGTTTTTTTATAAAGTGGATGGAAAATTTTCGCATCTTTTTTCCCCCTCAAAAGGAAGATATTTCTTTTCTTAATTTTGTGAGCTAATTATAGTTCTTATAGCCTGGAAGACTATAAAAACTATAATTAAAGTACAGATTGATAGATATTATACGAAGTGTTTTTGAAACGAAAATGCATGTTTAAAGAAATAATGAGTGATTTCATTTTATTCTAAAATATTGAATTCTGACTTTCCTTGAGAATTCACTCTTCGGATATTAACTACGCAATTATAAATACCGCCAACTTTAGTGCGTTAATTACACTTATGTATAAGCCGATAATGCGTTTTTTCTTTCAAAAACGTATGTATAAATTTCGAAACCCATATGAAAGCTGAATTTAAAAAAAATTCCTATAATTTTCAAGCATACTGCCATTAGCGCAAAAATAACAACTGGAATGTTTTCCTATCAAATAGCTGTAAAATAAAATTCCAATGTGACGATGATTTTGTTTCTCGTAACTTTATCTGTGGATAACCTTTTTTTCCCCCTCTTCATTGTTATCTTGTTCAAAGTCTTTAAGTCAAACCTTCTTTTATTTTGGAAAATAAGCAAGAGAAATTATACGGCATATATATACAATACGTGATTGTCGACCTATGTCTCATGTCTTGGATGAAAAACTCGCTGTATGATGATCATATGCGGTCAGACATCCGAATGAGTGAATGAATTTTCGAACTATTTGAAAATTTGGATGTAGACACTGACACTTTGAAACATTTTTATGTTTTTTTCTCTTTCAGAGTATAAGTTCCATTCAAATCCCCCAAAATTAATGGATTAAGGTTCTTCCGTATTATCGCAACATATTGACGACATTATATCAAACTAAGTACATGGTTGCCAATTCAGCTTGTACGACACATAAGAAATAGGGATTGCCAATTTGCCGAGTTATTAATAGAGCTGACGATTTTTACGATAATATGTAAGTACCGAGATTAAAATCGTTTCTGGAGGGCTAACAAAAAATGTAAGAAATATAATTTTTTTAAACTATGTTTTTACCGAAATTAGCGTATGCAGAAGGAAACCGACCATCTTGCTTTCACTTAAAAAAAGTTCCAGAAAATTCTCAGCTTATACACGGAAACATACGATACATTAAATTAGAGGCATTTATCATATTTAAAATAATTAGAATGAATTTACGAACTAAGACATAATATTTGAGCAGTTACTGCTAAATTTACAGTACAGTTCGTATTAAATACTTTAAGAATGAATTATTTTTCAATATTGATATTTCTTGTTAATATTATATAGCCTTAGCTTTGAGACTTAATTTATGGGAATGACTTTTTTTAAAAAAAAATATATGTTTAAATTAAAAATACAACGGTTTCAAAAATCAATTCTTTTTTTTTAACTAAAAATATGATTATAACTATTAATATACGATTTATAATAAATTAAATTCATCAAATGTAATTAATTGTAGTAGTAGACTGTTGAATCTATTTTTTTCGTAAATGATTTCAAATTAATTAATTGTAAGGAATTATTTTCTTTGAACAAACAGTGGTTGAAGAAGGTTGAAGATTATGAACTGCCTAAACTGCAGAAACAGCACCATGACATCATCAAAGTTCAAGGAGAAAACTATCGAGTCCTGCAGTCCTCTGAAGTCGTTGAACGATCTGATGGATCCTTCTTGAACAAGCTTACCATACCAGAAGTATTTGAGGCTGATAGTGGGAAATATATATGTCTTGGTGCCAACTCGATGGGTTATAGTTTCCGGAGCGCATATCTCACCGTCTTACCAAGTAAGATACATTTATTTCTCAGAACATCATTTAAGAAGAGTTTATATGAACTTATAATACGGAAAACAAACGTTGAAGCATTTGTTTTAGTGATAAGAAAATAAATAAAAAAGTAGAATTTTATAAATTATGAATTATGTGCGTTTTTTATGCAACTAATTATCAAAAAGCATATTTCAGTTACAAATTAGCAAGGGGTGATGACATAGTTATCTAATTCTTTTCTCTGTTATTAGAATTTCGCAAAAAGTAAACAAAAACATCTGTTGTCAGCAAACAAATAATTTCACGAATTTTAATGAGTAATTGGAAATATAATTTGTACGACTTATTAGTGATTATCCCTAGCAAAAGATAAAATACGGGTATCACGTTTAACATATTTTGATATACATTCCTGTTCACCAGCACACTGGACTGCTATTTTCTGATCTAAAAAATTTAGAGTCCAGTTCCAGTGGCGTTGATGATACATTAGTAGATAGCTTTTTCAATTTACCATGCGACTTTGCCTTCTTGGAAAGACTTATAGGTATTATCATTTAATCTGCAGTAGTTACATTACTCCAGTTTACATTCTCGTAAGAAAATGGTGAATCCGATCCACGATCCATTGACCCCAAAGTCAATTACTCTGCTTAATCATGTGTCCTCTTCTATTAAATCCGAAATATCCAAGTTAAAGAGTTATAATTATATTCATTTAATAATGCAATGTAGTCTTTCCTCGTCTGAGAATGTCCCCCAATCAGAAGAGCCTTTACCAGAAATCCTATGATTTTAATGGCTTCCGGTTGACTATGACAGTAAATAGAGGAGATCTCAGGAGCGAACTAAGTTTGCTTTTGTGATTGTCATGTATACTGAACGTGTAAATGTATTGTTTTGTGTGTCGCTACTTGTTTCTTTCTTTTACGCAACTAAATAAGTTTGGATTTAAAAGTAGCAAATCGACTCATACCTCAACGACTACTAATAATTAGTTGGTTCCACCCAACAAATTGCCATATTACTAGTTCAAAATACCTTAAGTCAATAAGTGAAGCCAGATTATCACATATATATATATAATATTGCCTGGTGTTAAATCTTTTTAACAAAACAGAAAATATTTTCATATGAATAAATTCGTGACTCTTAGTACATATACGTCTATTTATCAGTCTGCATATCTTTCAAGTTTAAAAACATTTCATAAATATTCAGTTTTTACTCTTAATAATGTAAGGTAAAGTACCTTATTAACTTTACATTTTAAGAAATAAAATACAAATACATTTTACACACTAAGAAAATATTGGATCATATAGATATGAACAATTGTATAAGATATGCTACTCTCTTTCTATAGGAGAGTAAAGTTTGAATTTAATATTATTCTTGGAGAAATTTTCTATCTTATAAATGGCTTTGAGTTCCGGTCGTATTATTTAATGCAACATGATTAAGGCCTCGATACTATATGTATTTCTAGCTATTTATTTTTTGTTTTATATCAATATAAGTAATGAATAGTTAAGTAGCACGGTACTTAAAGGCAGTGCTTCTCAAAGTTGCAACACTCGTGACCCAATATTGAATCATAATTTTCATCGCCCCCATGCAATAACAGTGTACTGAATCCAATACTATACTTTGAGGCTAAAACTACAATACGACTTTTACCTCTTAAGCCCCCCCCCCGTTATCTATATAAACGTCTGGCTAAGCCAAAGTGTTTATTTCTCCAGACGTATATGTACGTCTTTCCGAAGTACGATCTTTTCTGTGCACTGATATCTGTAAAATTATTCCGAAGACTTTGGAATGCAATAAAAGGACCTTGACAATGCTTGCGAAGGATTTACTCTTATTTCAGATTATTTTTGCTTCTTTTTTTCCTTCCTCCTACCCCAGTGTTTCTCAAACTGTGGGGCGCGCCCCCCTTGGGGGGCGCGATAACCTTACGAGGGGGGCGCGAGCATATCGAAAATAAAAGATTTAAAAATAATTTATTTACTGGAATGAATTAAAACAAAATACTTTCAGACATAATAAAAAATGCTCTTTTACTTTGATATAATTTATAGGCACGCGATATTAAGTCATCAAAAATAAAAACTTCTTCAATACCTAATTAGCCATCTTTGATCCTATAACCAAATAAAAAAAAACTTTTATTTGATTTGCTGTAATCCCATGATGAGAGATTTTTTTACTACGCTTTCTTTTTAAGCCTAACATACAACTCTTTCAGAGAAAAAACAGATCCCAGACCCCAGAATCGAAGAAATTTAGGAACACAAAAATTCATCACTGTCATTATTTTTTAAATACTGCACATTATAGCTATATGATCTTCTAAGTTATTGGTACAGTTAGTTATGACCCCTCTCTTACGTGTTTGTTTCTCATTTAGGGAAGTTGTAAGTAATGTATTTCTCTGTTGCGCATTTTTCCATGCAAAACAACGTTTTACACAATTTTTTTAGCAGTAACATACATATTATCATTATGAATACAATTTTTACCCGGAAGTGGTCGCGCGAGACACACAGATTACGAAATCGTTAATTCTGTCAAAACTGTTTGTTTGTTACCAAAGAAAAATTGAAAAGTTTTTGAAAGTAGGTAAGTAAACTTTCTCTTAGTTAAATTATTCACTGGAATCACGATTTGAATAGTGTACAATAAAATAATTATAAAAAAAAGGATTGGGGTGACTCAATAACCCCGCTCGACCATATCGAGTGCACGCCTGCTCCCGGGTTAAAACATGTTGAGGTCTTTTCGCTTTAAATATTAAAAATAATACAATTATTCTTCATCGGAAATTTATATTATTGTTCATTATTTAACATCAATTAAAAATGCTGATTCTGTGAGGCTTAAAATTACAATTCGCTTAAAACTAATTATAATTTGAGCAACCATTTTTAAAAGATCATTTTACATTTTTGTAAGCATTGTCGAGCACTTGGCTTTGCTCTCCTTACAATTCAGCTATTATATTCAATAATGTTTTATTTTCTTATAAATGAACTCGGGCAAAGAGCGGGCACTTCAGCCGGTATACTTTTAATGTATCAGTGCTGCACAGAGTATTTTATAACTAATTAATTAATACTAAATTATGAACAAGCTTAAAATAAGTATTAACGACTTCCATGGGCTTGTCTTGCAAAGCAAAGTTTTTATAAGGAATGCTTATGATTAGAAATTGACCCTCTGAGTTCTTTTTCTATATTTAGCGGAGATATCTATATTTTGTCTTCTATGCAGCCACCGCATTTTGCAATATGTTCAGTTTTAAAATTAGAGAAGAAAAGAATAACACATAATAACTATCATATTACTTAATTATTCTTTTTGCTTAAAAGTAACGTGTACAAAATTTAATACTTATGTTATTAATTTGTATGTTTTATAATTAAGATCACGTATTGTAGCTTTAACGTCAAAGTGCATTATTATTGCATTCAGTACATTATTAATGTATAAGGGGGGCGCGATAAAAATTGTGATCGAAAAGGGGGGCGCCAGTATTGAAAGTTTGAGAAGCACTGTCCTACCCCAATATATCACATACGCATGCCTAAGTGGAAAACGGTTGGCATATGGAAGCGAATCGTGTAACTTTTGATCGGCAGTCAAGGTTTAATTATAAACCGTTCAAAAATTATCAAGATAAGTATTAATTTTTGTTTTCAATTACACACACACATGTATATATATATATATATATATATATATATATATATATATATATAACCCATGGGGTCACTGGTAATTAATAAACTTGTTTTTAACTCAGTATTGTTAAATTAATTATAAAATACATTGTGTAGCACCAATATATTTATAAGTGTAATATATCAGTGTAAATGTATATTTTATTTTTTATTATGACAGAATGTATTTTGTTTGTTTACTTTCAGTACATTAATATTTTTAAAATAATGTTTTGTTCTCGACTTTTCAATATGCTCGCGCCCCCTTGTAGAGTTGTCACGCCCCTCAAGGGGGCACGCCCCACAGTTTGAGAAACGCTGCTTTAAGGCGATTGCATTAATTTCATTACTTCTTACTCTTTCCATTACAGGACCTCGAGCTCTTCCATTAGGTTGGAGTCGCAGTGTTGCCGTGCACCCTGGTTATCCTGGCTCTCTACTGGTCGCAATTCCAATCACGTTAGGAGTCGTTGTTGGAGTGATGGTGGCATTAGTTGTTTTATGTCATCGTCGAAGGCTGGACAACTCAGTTCCCTTACCCGCCTCTGGCTACAGGAAGGAGGATCAAAAGAGGGCTTCGAGAACCGCTACCACGGCATTTGACAACTTTAAGGATGACAACATCGATAATGGCCTGTACTCGGCTGATGAAGCGGAGGATTTCAAAGATGAGCAGGCTTTCTTGTCAAGAATGCAATCGGAAGTTGAGCTTGAGAGTTCAGGTTCCGTGGTGACCAAGATATGCATGGAGCAAAACACTTCTAACAACTACGATAGCTGCTTCATCATGAGAAATGAGGTGTGATATGCTTTTGGTAAGTATTACAGCAACCAAATGGATTTTTTTTCTTTTTAAATTATATGAAGGAAAAATTATTATAATATATATATATATATATATATATATATATATATATATATATATATATATATATATATATATATATATATATATGAAATGTGCCTCTGGAACAATTCCGTTGAGTGGTAAATATATTGTAAGACGTGGCGAGTGATTGATTAAATAATGGAGAACCAATGGTTGGGCGTAGCCGGTGGTGTGATTTTCTATGTTACGTGGAGCATGGTCTAATACGATAGTATCGAAGAGGAACTCATGGAAATCGAAATTCCTTTTTATTCACATCCAGAAACACATAAAGCTCCAGTAGGGACGGCATTACACATACAAGAAGCAAACATGGACGACACAACACAGACAAAGACACACACAGAACGCGCTGCAGCCGCTATATGACTATAGAGAAAAGATCGAAGAGCGAGAGATTTCCAGAGACATCGGCTTTTATACCTGACGTTGAAGACCACGTGACATGCTTGTAATAAGAGCTCTGATTGGTTACAAAGAGCGGGAAAGGGATTTATGATGTAATATTATTAGTTGACTACGATTAAACTCAGGGTGTTAGTTTCGAACCAAATAATTAAAAGATTATTTGAATACTATTAAAAGAGTTAATTAAAAGAATGCTAGAGGGAATTATTACATATATATATATATATATATATATATATATATATATATATATATATATATATATATATATATATATATATATATATATATATATATATATATATATATATATATATATATATATATATATATATATACACTCTGTCGCAAAAAAATATATGCACCAGAAGAAATCAAGCTACAATCACGAAACTCGGCAAGAATGTAGTCTGGTAAGAGATATGCAAATGATTAAAATTTCGAAGCCAATGAGACAAGGCTAAGTGTGCTATGCGCATATTAGTTGCGCAACTGGGAGAGTTTAAAAGCATGAGTACGAGCGCCGTACGGCTATCCAAACGAATCTGATGACTTTGATAGACGATATTGAGACTTAGGATGCCTCTAAGACGTAACCGGCGGCAGTACGAGCAGCTGACGGACTTTGATAGGGGCCGTATAATAAGCCTCAGAGAAGCAGGTTGGTCGAATAGACGTATCGGTCGCCACCTCGGTCGGAGCGATATGGTAGTTGCTCGGTGTTGGCAACAGTGGATCACAGAAGGTAGAGTGTACCGTCGCGGAGGGTCAGGACGTCCCAGGAACACAAATGATCGCGAGGATCGTGCAATCAGAAGAGTGGCCACTTCGGCACCAACAACGTCGCTAGCATCGATTCAACGCCACTTACCTCCTTCCAGACATCCAGTGCCATCAAGAGAAACCATAAGGAGACGACTGACCGAAGTTGGCTTGAGGAGCCGACGTCCGCTAAGACGCTTACCACTGACCCCACATCATAGGCAGTGTCGACTGGATTTTTGCCGACCTCGGGCAACTTGGAGTGTGACAGACTGGAGACGTGTCGTCTTCAGTGATGAATCCCGATTCAGTCTCAGTGCTGATGACCACCGCACACGTGTCTGGAGGCGCAGCGGCCAGCGGTCCGATCCGGCATTTATTGTCGAGCGGCATACAGCAATTTCACAAGGTGTGACAGTGTGGGGAGCAATTTCTTGGGACACACGATCATCTTTAGTGGTCCTTCAAGGCACTTTGACAGCTCGCAGATACGTGGACGATATTTTAACGCCGATTGTGCTACCCATGCTATCAAGTCGCCCAGGTGCCATTTATCAACATGATAATGCTCGTCCACATACTGCGCGACTCTCCCAACAATGTCTTCAAGGATATGACGTCCTACCATGGCCTGCCAGGTCACCAGATCTTTCGCCAATAGAGCATGTCTGCGACGCGCTGGGAAGGCAACTGCAGCCGTCCCGAGATACAGGAGAATTAACTGCGCAGATGCAAAGACTATGGCAGGATCTTCCACAGGGGTCATAAGTGATCTAATTAAATCGATGCCACGCCGAATTTCGGCTTGTATAGCTGCCAGAGGTGGCTTTACTACTTACTGATTTTTAACCTTTTTGCAAGCTGTAACCGCTTAATAAAATGATATTTTGTTCTGAATTTTTAATCATTTGTTTATTTTCATATACACTACATGCATACCAAATTTCGTGAATGTAGCTCAATTTCTTCTGGGTGCATATATTTTTTTGCGACAGAGTGTATATATATATATATATATATATATATATATATATATATATATATATATATATGTGTGTGTGTGTGTGTGTGTGTGTGTGTGTGTGTGTGTGTGTGTGTGCGTGCGTGCGTGTGTGTGTGTGTTTGAGAGAGAGAGTGCTTTAAATTTTAAAGAATTTCATCAAAATTTTCTTCCAATATTTTAACATATTCTTCTTGTATTCAGGAAGAAAAGAAGACTTTTCTTAAAGAATTGAAGTCTTTTTTCTTTGAGTAAAATAAATATTTTTAATACTTGTTTTTAGTCTCACTAATCTTTTTTTAGCATTGATATTATAATTTTGCATTATAAAAGTATTTTTTTAATTATAAGTAATTCAAATAAATTTATGTAAATAAATTAAAAGAAAAATTTTTCTCACTTTCGTTTTAACAGATTTTTTTTTTCAAAATTAATATATGCACTAGTCGTTACATTTTTTTCTACGTTATTTTTAATTATTTTATTAAAGTAACATTAATATTAGTTACTGTTAGTTTAGTTTGTAATATATTTTAGAGGTTAGTATATTTTAGTTTAGTTATATTTTAGGTTGTAATTCAAGGCTTTTTACTTATGCAACTTAAGTAAATTGTAATTTGAATTTGATAAATATTATTTTAAGAAATATCCACTAATCATATTCAAAAATAGATTAGCATATATTATAGTTGTTAGAAAATTTCTTACGATTATCATTATAAAGATTATTAATGTTGTGATGAGATAAAATTTCTTTAACCTAACCAGAAGACATCTTTATTACAACGTACTAGATGTCAAAACGTTACATTAGAAAGAATTTAGATTAAAGAAATTAACCCATTAAGATATCCGACTAGTTACGACAACTTTTTTTTAAAAAAATGATTTTTTGGGGGTTTTACATTTATTTAGTGACTTTAAGAAAAAAAAAAGCTAAAATTAAGAAGAGAAAAATAAATTATTACTACTAAAATTGGAAAAAATAGGTAAAATTAGCAAAAAATTACATAAACGGGTCCTGCTCTGTACAAATACTAAATGAACAAGATCTCAATTTTTCAATTTTGATGTATTACTTTGTTATTCCTTTTTGAAGTGACCTTCACGATAAGAGATATTTTAATTTTTACGAAAACTAGTGCACTTTATCTTAGTTGTTATATGAAATTGCTTAAAAAACAGTGATTATATTCACAAAAAGAATTGTAAATTTTGTAGTAAAACAGTTATTGCTAAATCTGAAGCGTAAAGCACTTCTACTGTTATACAGAACATACACAAAACATTTCAGCAAATTATTTTAAAAACTTTTTGAGCAATCGCTCTTCCCGTTTGAGGTTTTCGAAAAAAAAACACATTTCGCGTAAAACGCATTTTAAAGTTTGACATCTTATGTAAAGTTATGACAACTGCTTTTACTAAAATACTTGTAGTTTTTGTTCTAGTGAATGGAAAATAAAAGACTTGGTATTTTTATAAAGCTAATAAGATGGCCTAAAAAATGAAAACATTAAAGAAAATTGTCAATTATTAAGAAAAACCATGATTTTAGGGTAGTCGGATACCTTAAAAACTTTTTAGACAAATTAGATTTACAAGATTAAATATTAATATTTATTAACGTCACATTCTCTAAAGTAACATGAGGACTATTTTCGACGAACCTTATAATTTTAAACGACGATCGAGTAACGAGGAAGCTACCTGTTATTGGACCCTACTCTCCTAATTTCATATTACCTCAGAGGAAGGAATTTGATCTGTTATGGATTTAACGTGCATCAGCCCTTCTACATGGTATCGGAACTAGAACCCAAGGTTAGACAACACCGGCTGAGAGTTCATAATAATTGTCACTGTAGATTTTTATGACACAATAATGTATGAATCGGATTCAGCATTTTTGAGACTCGTCGGTCAGAATTTTTAACGCTTTCAGGACCGACGAAAGGAGGAAAAACGTTTCACCAGGTCCGCACGTTGCGAGAGTATACACAAGCATGGGACCGGGCGAATTTCCTTGTTAAGCCTAATTTCATTTAAAAATTCATATAAAATCTTTAAGGTATCCGACTACGTTCAGAGCCGTGATTTTGCAAAAGCGTGTAAATGGATAATATTTATGATATTTAGTGTCACTTAGATTACAAAATGTACATGAAATTGTTTTAAGAATAGTATTACAATAAAAAATTATTTAAGTAAAATATTTTGACAAAAAATGAAAGAATGACCAATTATTAAAGTATTCTCCTTTTGTGAAAATGATTCTATTATAATAATATTTTGCCTGTATATATATCAAAACTCTGTACAGAGGTTCAACTAGAATTTTTGAAATATATATTTTAGAAGAAGGTTTATCCATGTTTTACGACAACAGAGGTGAGAAACTTTAAGAAAAAAACGCTGATAACTATTTCAATTGGTTGTAACTCTGAAAATAATGTTAATTTTTCAAAACTCATTTTTGAGTCTCTGTACAGAGGTCTGAGCTATATACAGGCAAAATATAATTATAATAGAAGCATTTTTCATAAAAGGAGAACATTTTGACAAAGGTTATTCTAAGTTAATTTTTTTTTCGGATATATTGTACTTAATTAATTTTTTTTGACAAAATGTCTTTAAAACAATTTTATACACGTATTCTAATCGAAGTGACACTAAGTATCATGAAAATTATCCATTTATGAGCTTTTTATAAAATCACGGTTCCGAACGTAGCCGGATACCTTAATGCAATCAAATACGCTAAATTTTACAATTTACTGTCATTGATAATATCTGAATATACAGTAGAAAGATTTTCGCTTTAAAAAAATCAAACAACTTCGAATGTTTACTAAATTTTTATAAAATATAAAATAAAAAATATATTTACCATCAAAATTGAAGAAATAGTTATTATTTATGCAAATCACGAGGCTTAACTGATTCATTAAACTAGTCAGCATCAAAAAATAAAAGTACATCAAGTCTCGGGAATTAAAATGAAAGAAATCACATCATCGAATGAAAATCTACGTCATAACATGTGAAAAAGACTTACCAACTTCTAGTTTATATTTGAGACAGCGCAGTGTAATTTTACATATACTATGGAACATCAAATTATGTCTCATTACCCAAGCTTGTATTATTCAAAACTTCGACTGCTCGTTGAAAATGAAATACATGATACAATAATTAGCTGAAGGATTACGCACATTGCTTGCATGTCTGGTGGGGATTACAGCATCAGGTTTTCTAAAACAAAGTTAGTTGTTTGATCCCTTGCCAGTTTAAATAATTTTCCTCTAGTTTCACAGCAAAAACATTTTTTGCAAAAATGATGGGAACGGATAAAACATGTGGTAAAAGATTCGAGGGCAGAGGCTTAATTTTAATTTTTATTTTAATTGAGTTTAGTACCATGAAAGTGTAACGTGTATGTTTCATGAATCAGATCAAATAAAAGTACTTAACAAAAGTTTAAAAAAAACTGTTGAATTTATTAAAAATAAACATTATTTAAAAATACTATATAAAGTTCTCTATTTCGGAAGACCAAGAATCTATAATAGGAGATTATTGTATCAAAAATGTACTATGGATTTCTTTAAGGTATCCGACTACGTTCGGAACCGTGATTGAGCAAAAGCGTAAAAATGGGTAATATTTTTAATATTTAGTGGCACTTAGATTAGAAAATGTATATAAAATTGTTTTAAGAATATTATTAGAATAAAAACTATTTAAGTACAATATTTTGTCAAAAAATTAACATTGAATGACCAGTTTTCAAAATATTCTACTTTTGTGAAAAATTCTTCTATTATAAAAATATTTTGCCTGCATATAGCTCAGACCTCTGTACAGAGGCTCGACTAGATTTTTTGAAACATATAACTTAAGTGGGTTTATCCATGTTTTACGACAACAGATGGGAGAAATTTTAAGAAAAAAACGACGATAATTATTTCAAATGGCTGTAACTTTAAAAATAATGGGAATTTTTAAAAATCACAGCTGAGACTCTGTACAAGGGTCTGAGCTATATACAGGCTAAATATTATTATAATAGAAGCAGTTTTCTCAAAAGGAGAACATTTTGAAAAAAGATTTTTCTAAGTTAATTTTTTGCCGAAATATTGTATTTAAATAATTTTTTTTGTCAAAATGTCCTTAAAACAATTTTATACATGTATTCTAATCTAAGTGACACTAAATACCATGAAAATTATCCATTTATGCTCTTTTTTAAAATCACGGTTTCAAAAGTAGTCGGATACCTTAAGCATATTTGAAAATTAAATATTTCAAATGCTAAACAACAGGTGGTTTGAAGATATAAACTTAAAAATTTAATAGAAAACATCTCTTTTTTCGTATAGAAGAAAGGAAAAACTGTAGATGGATAACTATTTATGAAGATAAATAATATACGGTTCAATTTAGTATCTATATATATAAGAAACCCATACTTCTCTTCAAAATTTATAAATAAAATTGTATCAAAGGTAAACTAATTTTTTCGTGACGAGCTAATTTTATAGTAAGGAAAAATCCCATAATTCTTTTAAATTTAAACTTTTTAAGCTATCTTTCATGGATCATAAGAGCTGATTACCTAAGTTCCAATCTGTGAGGAAATTAGTACAAGTTGAATATGAGTAAAATATTTTTATAGCTTAGATCAGAGCTTCCCAAACTTTTTTGTCTCATAGCCCCTTTGCCATGTGTTTTGGTTTCCGGTAGAACCCTGCTAACCTAATATTGAATTTTCGCCAATTTATCAACTTAAATGTCTTTTTGACAACTGGTACTACTGCTTACTTTAAATGAATTAAATTTTTAACTGTTGATTTACAAGTTAATGAATTAAAATAAAATTTAAAAAAAATTAATACATAAAATAACTGAACAACAAACCAATGTCTTTAATGATAGTGATGAATCTGGTGCTTCAATAACAAATTTTTAATATTTAATATCAGTCTAGTCAGGGATAACCCTAAATCTCCTTCGTTAGTAAAAGTGCCCAGTTCCCCCTCCTTTTTTTCCAGTTTGCAAATTCACTGAAACTAGATATCACTAAGAAAATCAATTAAAAACTTTCTCACGATGTTTCAAAATTCACGACAAATAACAGGAATGTATTTTAAAGCCGAAAATTGCTGACATTAGTTTCTAAACATTATTTAAGATCGTTAGGGTATATTATGATCAGTTCCTGTTGTAATATGACATTTTTTTCAGCGAAACAATATGAATCCACTGTCTACTGTGGATATTACTATAAAAAAGTATTTCACAAACCTAGTTTCAAAATATTAGCAAAGGGCATTTAAATATTGAACGTTGGTTAAAATGTCCTGACAGATTGTCTATAACAAATTCAGAAAATTTAGGACGTCCAATATTATGCTTCTATAATTTAATTCTGGAAATAAATGCTAAATTGGTCCTTGTATTAATAAAGTTTATGCTGTCACCTAGTATAACCATAAATTTTAACCTCACTAAGTTTAGTAAATACATCAGTAAAATTGGAAAAACTCTGGTTTCCCCTAGATAGATTTTTTTAAAGATTTAAGGCAATATCTTGCTTAATGAGAGCTGACATTATAGACCCCCCCTTTACACCTCATGGATCCCCAAATTATTTTTTCTCTGGTGGTCTACATAGACAACTTTGGGAATCACTGGTTTAGATTTTAATGCATTAAAAAATTTCTTTAAATGTCTGCACTTGAAAATCTATTTTTTGAAACACAAATTATTTTTTCAACTGGAAAAGTTATTCTTTTACGATTACATTAATTTAAAACTGAAATATTTTCTCGTTTGTATAGATATTTAACCAAAGTGAACGTTTTAAAATTGCTAAATAAAGTGTCTGATAGTTTTTAAAACTATTAAAGTAAAAATAGTACTTTCGAATGGATAAATTATTGCTTAAAAACATCAGTACACAATCACTTTCTCTAAAAACACATGTTAAATATCCTCCTTTTTTCAAAATACTTTTTAAAGAAAAGAAAAAAAAATAACAAATCTGCGTTTGTTCTAAAGACAACCAGTGTCTCAATTACCAAATTTCATTCGAGCCAGATGCAGTGTTAAAATTATTTGTATTCCCAGTGGCGTACGCAGAGCTTTTGCCACCTGGGACTGTTTTCATTTTCCCACTCTTTCTAAGGAAACGAAATCTAGAGTAGTTGACACTTACTGATAAATAAATTAATTTATTTTGTTTTATGAAATTGTGTCTAGAATTATGAAAAATGTATGCAAACTTATATATTTATTTTCTTTCTATTTTGTTAGAAATTCTTGAATGGCAATTTTAAAATTTATTATTATCTATCATTTTACTTTAAATGGAAGGTATGACTAGATCGCTAATACTAAATCATTAATTGTTGAGCGAAGATAACTTTTAAATATTTTTAATTTGGATAAAATATATTTACAGTTAATGACACAGGTGGCTATTGTTAAAACAGTTTTTAAAAATATTTCTATGCTGGAAACAGAGTTTTCCAACCTATATTTTGAACACATGCTAGAAATGTAACAGACTCGTGCCCATTTTTTCAAAATTTTGTTTGTTATCACAGGACAAGTACGAACATAAAATTATGAATTTTCTTTTTTGCTTTTCAATATAAAACTGCTTTTAGACACTAAAATTCAAAACTTTCTCTTAATGAAGTATAAGACACTAATACTTCTTTGTAAGAACAGTGGCTACTTAATCCACCTAATTATAAACATATTTCTGGTTTTTTTTCCTCTAAAGATAGCTCCACGTCACTCTAATTTTCACCACTCATAAATGTCTTTTTGATTCGACTTGGAGTAAATATCTCCAGTCATTCATAAATTTTATTAACTGCTTAAACTACTTTTTGCACTACCATGTTCTTTTTCTAATGGAAGACATTTGTAAATAATTGTGCTTTACATAAAAATGATAAACATTTAACTCCCATGTTTACAGTTATTGTTACGAGATACTAATTTCCAAAGAAAAGTATTCCTAAAAATTGAAATGGAGAAAAAAAATGAAAGATCGAATTTAATTGAATAACATTCCACCATCTAATCCCGTTATTGTATTATTTTATTTCTCTAGACATAAAAGTTTCCAAAAAAAAACTTAAAATGATTGAAGAATGTTTTTTACGATGGTCACTACTTTTCTTCTTGCTATCCGAGTTTCACAATTCTCTTCACACCTTGAACAAAGGCAGAAAGTGAAATATCCTATATATTAGTAGAAGGGTGTGTTACACACACACGGGCATATATATATATATATATTCATTTATATATATTTATTTCATTTATATTTATTATTTTCATTTATATATTTTTCATTTAGTTATTTATTATTTATATATATTTTCATATGATATTTCATTTTCTGCCTCTGTTCAAGGTGTAAAGAGGAGAATTGTGAAACTCGGAGAGCAAGAAGAAATATATATATATATATATATATATATATATATATATATATATATATATATATATATATATATATATATATATATGTGTGTGTGTGTGTGTGTGTGTGTGTGTGTGTGTATCCAGGTTGATTTCAGGAAAAGTGCCCAAAATAGAGAAATTCGCAAAATAGATTTTCGTAAAATAGAGTTCTGATTGTATGTATACATACATATATCAGGATTTCGATAGGGAAACCCCTCCACAGGTACTATTAAATGTTCTCTGTTGTTCGAGTTGAATAAAAGATATGTTAAATTTATATTGCCATGTTCCAATATCAGTTTGGATACAATGGTATACCACAGTCCTTTTTCGTAACAATACCATATTGAAAAAGTGATTTGTTCATGCGTCAAATTCTGTACGTGGATTTATTTTTAATGCGATTTTGTATATCAGAGTAGATGTCTGCGAGTACCACAGTATTATCGTAAGTTTGTCGTCTACAATGTTGTACATTAAATCATTTTACATTTTGTTAAAACTATGCTTGTGGTTTCCCTAACAGTTTTCTACTACTACGAGGCAAAATAAAATTCTACAACATTCACTTCTTTGCTATCAATAGCTACATATCTAGTAATATATGACTGGTTTATTGTAGTCAGAAATATCCGGAGAACTGGCAAATATCAAGCAAAACTTTTTTAGCTTTCTTTACTTTATCAACTTATATTTTCTTTCCCCATCTTCTTATAGCACTGTGAATTCATTCTCAATTTGACGATGATAGGTAAGTGGTAGTATATTTATTTACCATTATTTTTTTAACGCATGCTCACATAACATTGGTCTATGTTTAGCTGAGTGAGTAAGTTTCAAACAATTCTCTACTGAGCTCTCGTACTTCCCTAATTAATTCCTTCCTGGATAACATGGAATGCCAAAGTTTGTATTACAAAGAATCTAATTATATCAAGTATCGTGGTAAGATTTTTCTTCGATTTTTCTATATTCTTTCAAAGGTTGTGTTGTAATTTGTCTGTAGCTGCAACCTATCCAAGACACATTTCTAATTATTTTTTTAGATAAGTGATCGAACATGCAGCAAACTAGACTCATATCGGCATATTTTGGAATAATATTTCCTCTATTTATTAAAACAATTTATTTTCAGATTTGAACTTAATTGACAATGTCTTAAGAAAAATTTGCCGCAAAAAGCAGTAAATATGTTCCTTCGGTGATGATTACGCTTTAAACATTCTAGCTTAGCTTCCCCATATGACTCAATTTAAAAAACACAGTCACAAGTTTTCTGTATTCACATTTGAAAATTTTTAGGGCGACTTAATCAATCACTGAAGTCGTAATTTGTGACCGCGGTAGCCGAGTGGTCTTAGCCACAAACTCAGGGCTTGTGAGTCGTGAGTTCTTGTCTTGACAAAAATGAAGGCCCGGTGTGTAGTGAGCATAATGTACGATAATATATCGTATTTCTAAGTACTCACGTTGGTGGGATGGGAAGTCAAAGAAATTGGATGCCACCCCATGTGTCGTCCTGGTCACTTGATCCATGTTCAAAATAACAAGGTCAGTCATCAATAGCTCTAGAGCAGTTTTAATAAGTTACGTTGGTGAAAAACCACATCAAGATTCGGAATCTAGACTTTTTTCATCTTGAATAACAAAGAAAATTCTGTTTGTCTTGACAGGCCATCATTTCTGAGTTTTGAAGGAAATAGATGGTATTGTTTGGCCAGAAAATTCTCTTCATCAGAACTTGATAAGCCTTCTAGTATGCTTTATCAGTGTTAAGGCAATTCTTTGCTCTTCAACAACACAAGAAGCTTCTCCACGGAAATTAAAGAAGTATTCCATAGAGCTTCAATATTCTTATTATGGATTTCCTCTCTATAATCTTTTTTTCTCTAAATAAAACTTTGATTTATTTTATTTGTTTAATTCTGTGGGGATAGTAAAGAAACAAATTGCTAAAATATTAATTTCATTCGCAGTTCTCATTTCGCAGTTTAAGTGAATATTTTATTCTAACTTAATAATGCTCCTTGTAATTCCAGTAATGGAAAATATTTTTAGAAATCTGTTATAAATACTGAGTAATCTTTGTTGTAAACTAGAACAATTTTGTGTAATATTCATTACTTAGAATACTTTGAAATTACAATAAAATTATTAGTAGAAATAAGCACGTAATATATACCGGATGATTCATAAATAGTGTGACCAATTTCAGAGGATCATAAATTTTTATTGAATAAAGTTATTTATATGGAATTTTCAATGTGTTTTTCTCTATTACAATACATATTTCTTCAGAGTTTAGGCTAAGCTAAAAGAGTTTTTTAGATCATTTTTTGGGAATTTTTCCAACTCTCTCTTAAATTGCTTTTTGAAGCGCTTCAAATGTTCTTATTTATGTCTATATTAATATTTTTTTAAATATCCCCATAAAAAAATAATCGCAAAGAACACAGACAGCGGATAGTGGTAGTCATTTAACAGGAGGCAGAGAAAATTCATTTATTAATCTTTCAGCCATTTTATAGTTGATTTTGGCTTAGTGCAGAATCTTGGAGAAAAACAAAGTTCCCTTGCGGGTAAAGACGTTTACTTTTTTTGATCAAGTGTTTCAAAACTTTATTCTGATAGTATTTAGCATCCATTTTAAAGTTTGTTTCTACAAAAAACGGTTTTGTCTTGAGAGGACATTTCCATCCGTACCATAATACCTAACGGCCAACTTGCATTTTTAAAAACAGCTGCGGCTTTGCGACGTTTTTTGCTTCAAATATATTGAATCTTCGTTTTTCCAGTTGTGAATGATAGATGAAACTGTGCTTCGTCAGAAGTTATCCATGTTTTGTATCTACATTTGTGTAACATTAAATACTGAGTCCAAGAACATTTCCTTCTTTTTTTTCTACGGTCTTAACAGACGTTTCATGACAAAACGGGAAAATTTACTTTTTTTAAACCAATTTCTTATTCTGACGATAAATTGTCGATTACTATATCTATGGTTTCTTTACCATAGGTTTTGAGGCAAAGAAATTTCTACAGCGAAAATTATTTTCAACTTCTTTTTTGATCTTTCATTAACGACTTCCTTTCGTTCCCATATTTTCCCTGGAGCTTTTGATTGCGAGCAAAATTTTATTTCTTTTTGAAGTTTAGATAGGAATACAATAGAAAAATATGTTTTTTTATTTTTAAATGCTTTTTTTACAGAATTTGAACAACCATCCTTCAAAAGCTGTACAATTTCGTTCTGGGTTTGAGGATCCAATCTCAGTACTGCAATTTTCTCCCATAAATAAAAACAGTTAGATTCGTAATTTAAATAATTCATTTTTCAAATAAAACTAGAAGTAAAACGATAGAAATTCATCAAAAATAGTTATATGCTTTTAAAATTGGTCACACTTATTTTGAATCAACCGGTTTATAAATAAAATAGGATAATTTATATGTAATGTATCTTATTTGTACTATAATAATGCATCAGAGTGTGACTGCGAGTAATGATGCGATCGGTTAAATCAACTAATTTTTAAATCTGACAGCTTATTTCTTGAAAATAAGGGGATTAAAACTGCACAACCCCCGGTGCTTTTGAAAAATACGTTTTACAACAAACCTTAAGTCGAATAAAGTTTATCCATAATATTATTTATAAAATGTCAAAATTGACAGTCTTCATTTCTTGTAGTCTTAAAAAGCATAAGAATTTTAATGATTTACCTTGGCACAGTTTTCGGAAGTAATTTAACATACGAAACTTTAATTGTGTGAGCCATTAACCACTACGCGGTAAAAGTAGGTCTCTATTCTCAAATGACGATGTCTGTGACTATCGGTGATGCTGATTACAATAACAAAAATGGTTCTAAAGAAAATATTAGCAACTGATATTTGCTTAAATATGTGTCAAGATTGATATTTTTCCTTAGCATAAAAGTGGGTTTCTTAAGTTTGAGCAAAATATTTTGAATGAAATGCCACCAATTACATAAGATCAAAATTGTTTCAATAATAAGACACAATCCCTTCAAAAGGTTTGAAACAGAGGCAATTTAAATTAATGCAGCTTCCATAGAATATGTTTAAAAGAGAGCTAATTTTTCGTAATTTTTATCTTAATATGTTTTATGTACTCAAACACTCGATTTAGATGTATACAGGTTGATTCAAAATCAGTGGGACCAATTTTAAAAAGCTTATAACTATTTATGGAAAACTTTAATCGCTTTATTGCCAATTATATTTTAAAAATGAAATATTTAAATTACCAATCTGACTATTTTTGTTAGTGGGAATAAATTATGGTTCTGAAATTAAATACTCAAACCCGAAAGGAAATTTTAAAGCTTTTGAAGGATGGTTACTGAAATTCTATTATAAATAAAGCATTTAAAAATCCGAACTAGCATTCTTCTTATGGATTACTATATGAACTCCGAAAAGAAATAAAATTTGGCTGCCAATCTTAAGCTGCAGGAATAAAATGTGAACGAAAAGAAATCCTAGGTAAAAAAGGAAAAAGAAAGCTGAAAAAACTTATCATGCTATAGAAAATTCTCTTTAAAAAGAAAAAAAAGAACTTTAACAAAGCTACAGTTATTGCCATCAACAATTTGTTTTCAAGAAAATTGGTTGTAAAAAGTGAATAAATCAATCTGTCCTCAAATGTTTGCAAATAGAGTAGAAAAATGAAGAAAAAGACATTGGCCTTTGTATTTAATGATACGCTAAGGTAGGTACAATGCACGGATAACTTTGGAGGAGGAACTATTCCACCTTTCATTTACAACTGGAGAACTGAAGATATATTTCACGTGAAAAATGTAGCAAAGATTCAACTGTTTTGCAAAAGTTAAGTTGGCCATCAAATGTTATGGTATGGATGGAAATATCCTCTCAAGGCTTAACAAAGTCAATTTTTGTAGAACGAAAGGCTAAAATTTATCTTAAATACTATCAGAATAAAGTTTTGATGCGCACAATCAAAGAAAATAAACAACTATACCTTCAAGGAAACTTTTTTCAGCCTTAACGGTTCAGTCATACCTTAAAATCAACTACAAAATGTCTGAAACATAAAACAATAAATTTTCTTCCTCCTGAAGAAGGACTAACATTCCCCCTGACTGTATTTCTTGGGATTATCTTTTATGGGGATACTTAGAAAAAACAATTAAATAGACGTAAAATAAGAACGCATGAAAGGCTTCAAAAAGCAATCAAAGAGAAAGTTGGAAAAATACGTCCAAGAATGGTGCAAAAAGCTCTTTTGGTTTGATCTAAACTAGAATATTCAATGCTGAAGGAAACCACATTGAAAATTCCATGTAAATAATTTAATTCAATAAAAATTTGTGATGCTTTGGAATTGGTCTTGTGGTGGTGGTCAGTGGTCTTGTGTGATGTTTTCCGATGAGTCCAGGTTTAGTTTGCAGTCTGTTTCTCGCCGGACTTTAATATGGAGAGCGCCAGGTACCCGTTACCACCAAGAGAACACCATTGAACGACAACCTTACGGTGGTGCAGGATGGCTCGTTAGGGGAGGAATTATTCTTGGTTCCAGAACTAATCTGCATGTTCAGAGTGTAACGATGACCGGTCACATCTATCGGGATGTCATTCTGGAACAACATGTATGTTTGTTTCGGGGCGCCGTGGGTGCTGAATTTCTGTTTATGGATGGCAGCACCCGTCCTCACCGTGCAAACTTTGTAGACGAATGCCTTCAATCGGAGGATATCACCCGTATGGATTGGCCAGCATACTCACTGGACTTGAATCCAGTAGAGCATGTGTGGGATATGCTTGGCCGACGAATTGCAGCCCTCCCACCTGTCTACCCGAACTTCGGATGGCATTGCTTGATGAGTGGTGTAATAATCTACAAGATCAGATTGATAATTTGATACTCAGCATGCCTAGGCATTGTAAGGCCTGTATTTCATAGTCCGGGAGACATACTCCGTATTAACGATCATACTAACCATGTTATACTGTTTTTTGTAAATAGGTTATTTTTTGAAATTTGCTTCAGGGAGTAAAACTCGCAATTTTTATTAATTATGTCAAACATATAGCATCTTGTTGCTCTTTATCTTTTGTTTAATAAATAGACTTTACAAATAAGTCAAATTTGTTTTGCTTTCGTCTCTTTCTTTGCCTGGACTTCATTATCCTTAATTTATGGACATGAGTGTATTAAACAGGCAAGTTCCATGATTCAACTCGAAATGAACTAACAATAGGGAGAAGCTTGGCTGGACATCACCAACACTAGATCTGTGATTGGTGCTACAATAGAAATAGGCATCAGTACATCAATAACTCATTGACAGCCTTATATTTAGTATGAAAAGAAAATTCAGACATGTGCAGGAATCAGGGTTGATTATATTCCATTTTAAAGGTTGAAATATTCTAGCCAGAAACCTGCCATGCATCCTATATTACATTTCATTTTCCGCCCAACTCCATTGTTCAATAGTTTCATTTTATCTTCTGAATTACTTATTTGGAAATATTTGCTTACTTTTTACAGTAATAATATCTTGGGTGCTTTATGGAGTTATTTGTGTCAGTTTGGAACATTTTTGTACCTAATATCAGATAAAATTTATTGTTCTTGTCTTAATTTTTCCCCACCAGGGTTATATAGAATTCTGATATCGAATTTTTAGACTCGACTATTATCTAAACTATTGAAGATAACTAAATAAAAAATTGGAATTTGGGCATCTGATTCTAACGAATTCAAATAATTAAAAAGGAAATTAATGTTACAGGTACATTATTTCCGTAACTACGTCTTAATAGCTTTTAATTTTTTTATATATATTGTATATATATATACAATATACATATATATACATTCACATATATATATATATAGTATAATAAAATAAAAGTAAAGAAGTTCTAGAACCTACAGTTGTAAAGAAGGAAGAAATTGGAATTCACAAGACACAACAAATGTAGATACAAAAAAGTCTTCGGACTAAACTGGAGACCTATTATGATTTCTAAAGCTGTCACTGAATTAGGTCAGAGATTTGGGGTTAGCAATGTTTTATGGATCCAACCTTTCCCGTGCAGCAGAAAATTTCGACATAATAGAAAAAAAAATAGATCCATGTTGAAAAGTTAAGCCTATTTCAAACACGAGGATGATGAATCTGATAATATAGTAAAATAATAAATCTCTCAAGGAGAGGAATAATAAAAAAATGTATAGAAAAAATTAGGATAAAAACTTACATGTAAAATAAAAACGATGGAAATCGAGAATTTAACCTTCTACGTTAAGATCCCTCGCGAAATGACGTAAAGGATTGGGACATCAACACAAGAAAGAAAAAACCGTTGCGCCACCTTAATAGTTATATTGCAATTAAACTAACCGTTAAGATATTTTAAAAAACTTAACATAAGAAATTTTAAATAAAATAATCAACAAAGTTAAGAATAGATAATATCAAATATATAAATAAATTTAAAAATAAATTTACATTGATAATTATATACTATAGAGAATTATATATATAGTTATAGTTTATATATAGTTACTTGAATTAAACTAGGCGTTTAAAAAATTTAAAAAAAAATTTAAATAAACCAAATAGAAGAAATTTTAAATAAAATATTGGAAAAAGATAAAAATGGATTAAATTTCAAATAGAAATATATTTAAACGTAAATTTCCTTGGATAATTGTAATCTAAACAATTATTGCAAATTTTCACAAAATTACTATGTCTTGAAATGTTATCAGTAACTAAATAATTATTTCTTTTTACAAAATTTAAGATAATATTTCTAAATATTGATAGATGTAAGTTACTACCCCACAAAGGTATATTTATAATGCTAAAAGCAAATGATTCTCTTTTATCAAAAAATAATAGTTAATAGAAAATTATTCTTAACTTTTTTTTTTTTTAATTGAAGGTCCAAAAAGTTAGCTGACACATTATTATAATTAGTTTTTAATAATTTTAAATAGTGCGGATAATATTTAAAGCTAGGAACAAAGTATACTATATTACTAAATGCAATTAAGTCACATATGCATCTAAAAAGTAAAAAGATTCATAACTAAAACATTCATTTTCCTAAAATGCAAGTAAATATTTGCTAAGCAGTTGCTAGCTGGTTATATATATATATATATATATATATATATATATATATATATATATATATATATATATATATATATATATATATATATATATATATATATATATATATATATATATATATATATATTATATATATATATATATATATATATATATATATACAATCCTAAACATAAAAATACACAGATAGTTAGAACCTAAGATAACTATACTAAATAGGAAGAAATAGGCACAATAGTACAATAACAAACTCCTGGCCTTAGGAACCAAGATTGCAGGTTTAAACAAGTTTTAGGGCTAGCCAACCTTCATCTGTAGTTTGTCATATTATGTACCAAGAGGAAAGGAAAGAATAACATTTGGAGGAATTTAAACATTCTAATAAAATCCCTAAGCTGATAAAATATAATTATAAAATTGTAGCCTTCTAGTATTCACATTATACATTTAAATTCGATGCAAAACGTAGATAGTATCAACTGGTTATGTTTCCCGCCAAATACAAGAGAGGGAAAGCAGTTCCGCTTAAAGTTAAATTATGATAGATTAATATAAAGTTCACACATATATATATGTATACTTTTAAAAAATCATAAATATATATTGATATAATTATTAGTGTAAAATATATAAATGAATCCTAGAAATATTTAAATATTATTGAATTATTAAACATGTGGCGCCATCTATATATATACATATATATTATATATATATACATATATATATTTATTGTATATATATAAATATATATTTTGTATATATATATATATTGTATATATATATATATTGTATATATATGTATATATATATGTATATATATACATATATATATATATTGTATATATATATATATATATATATTCTTAGGATAAGAATATAATTACCTTTTGACTGTCGTGTAAGCGTTTTGGGAAATAACTGAGAGGAAAATTTTATGTCTTCACAAAAAATAGTTGATACACTCATTTAACATTAAGCTATTTTTATATCTCTGTAACAAATAAAGTTTGGAGAAGAATTTTATGAAATTTATAAAATATTATAAAATTTTATGATGATAAAATAAGTATGCAGGGAACAATCGGTAACTACAATTAGAATATTTTTTGAAAATTAATTAATTAATATATATATATATATATATATACAGGGTGTTTCAGCTAAGATGTTACAAACTTCTAGAGAGGTAGGGGACAACAAGACGACTCGAAGTATATAGGCAATGCTGGGTCGGAAATGCTTTCCTAAGGCTCCACGCGCCGACAAAATTTAGGGTGCAAAACTTCAACTGGTCTTAAAAACGGGAAAAATTGTCGAAACGCTTTGGGTTTTGGTCAAAATTATTGTTATTATTTATTATTTCATAAAAAAAATTCTGAGCAATATTGCTGCTAAAACATCGCTAGAGGGCGCTTTAGACTTTGGAACGCTAGGAAAAAAAAAAAAATTTCAATATTTTTTAAGTTTTTGATGGCTTTCATAAGTTGAAACTTTAACTTGAATTTTGATACCAGATTTGGTATCCTCCGGGGAAAATTGATGTAAAAAATCGAACATTGTTCAGGGCACTTAAAGCACTAACGGTGCTAAAAAACGAGTAAAATGTTGGATTTCGGTGCGGTTTGCGCGAAAAGCATTCCGTTACTGACTAATTTGTTCAAAATAAATTTTGACTTGGTAGCCATTAATCAAAGCCAGAGGGCGCTTTCAGACATTGTAACTTGGAAACTCATTTGGATAATTTTGTGGTTGGGTGTAAGCCGAATAATTACTAGCAATTTTTCCTCCTAAATGAGATTCGAGTTGGTCTGTGTTGCAAAAAAGTAATTTTATAGCAAAAAATTTTAGTAAAAGAGGGTAAAAAACACAAGTACCAAATCACAAGAAGTAAAACACAAGGAAAAACTCAAAATAGGAGGAAAAAAGCTGTTTACTAACTGCTATGCATAATCATAAAAGAAAAAGTAAAGAAAAGAAGGAAAAACTGCTGTCAAAGGAGGTGTTCGAACTGACGCCCGTCGCATGTGATGCAGGCTTCACATCTTTGCTTCATGGAGCGTCGAACATTCGATAGCATTTCTGGAGTGTTTCGTATTTCCCCGGCTGCTGCACTGATGCGTGCTACAAGTTCCTCGGCGCTGTTTACGGGTGTTTCGTACACCAACGATTTCATTTGCCCCCAGAAGAAATAATCCAGACAGGAAAGGTCTGGCGATCGGAGAAGTCAATGCACTGGACCTCCACGGCCAATCCATCGTTCACCACATGTTGCATCCAAGTGATTCCGAACAGAAATACTGAAATGTGCGGGGGCTCCATCTTGCTGGAACCACATGGAAGTACGAGTCGCAGCGGTAACGTGTGCGCTGTCCAATAACTCTGGCAAAACTTGTTCCAAGAATATCAGGTAGCGTGGACCAGTCAGGCGATCAGGCAGAATGTAGGGTCCTATTAAATGATCCCCTAGAATGCCAGCCCATACGTTAACCAGGAAACGATCCTGTGCAGCCCGAGTACATGTTACATGTGGGTTCGCTGCTGCCCACGAGTGGCTGTTATGGGTGTTGAAAATACCCTCTCTCGAAAAAGTCGCCTCATCTGTGAACAACACGGAGGCTGCAAAAAAGGGATTTGCAATTCATTGCTGTAATTACCACTGTGAAAAGGCCTGACGAGGTGCAAAGTCACATTCTTTTAGTGACTGGACGCGCTGGTAGTGAAATGGATGCAAGGCACTATCATCGAGAATCCTCCAAACGCTACTGTATGAAATCCCGATTTCATTAGCGATACCTCGTGTAGTTAAACTGGGAGTGGTCTCTACCATATCTAGTGCAATTTCCTCGTTCAATTCGGTACGTGCCGTCCGATCTCGATTACGTGCTGCCTTCTGGAATGAACCGGTCTCACATAATTGCTGGTGTAGGCGAGCAAACATGGTATGAGCAGGAGTCCGCCTGACAGGATGCCTTTCGGCGTACAACTTATGAGCGGCTCGACCATTGCAATCTGTGGCCCCCTACGCCAGAATCATATCTGCTTTCTCTGCGTTCGTGTACTCTGCCATCGTACAGCCAGTCTGTGTGCGATGGAAATAAAGCTTCCTTCCAGCGGACTCCTTATCGTTCTGTCCCTCTGGCGGCTAATTCAACTCTCGACGGTGAAATTTGCATATTCTGCCTTTAACACTATCTCGCTAAAATTTTCGCCGAGAACTCTGCTCGCTTTATTCACTGCCACGACACTTGCAATTCCTGGGCTACGTATCAGGCTTTCGATGGTCTTACTGCTTCAGGAAGGTATTTCCGGACCACCTTTCTTATGTTATTCCGAGTCGTCTAGGTGTACTCTACATCGGTGGTGGAAGAGTACACCTAGATGACTTGGAATCACATAGGAAAGGTCGGTCGGAAATGCCTTTTTACTTGTCTGAAGCACCTCTTGTTTTAAATTTGGCAACAATGTCAAAATTTGTTTTGAACAAATTAGTCAGTAACGGAATGCTTTTCGCGCAAACCGCACCGAAATCCAACATTTTACTCGTTTTTTAGCACCGTTAGTGCTTTAAGTGCCCTGAACAATGTTCGATTTTTTACATCAATTTTCCCCGGAGGATACCAAATCTGGTATCAAAATATTCAAGTTAAAGTTTCAACTTATGAAAGCCATCAAAAAACTTAAAAAAATATTGAAATTTTTTTTTCCTAGCGTTCCAAAGTCTAAAGCGCCCTCTAGCGATGTTTTAGCAGCAATATTGCTCAGAATTTTTTTTTATGAAATAATAAATAATAACAATAATTTTGACCAAAACCCAAAGCGTTTCGACAATTTTTCCCGTTTTTAAGACCAGTTGAAGTTTTGCACCCTAAATTTTGTCGGCGCGTGGAGCCTTAGGAAAGCATTTCCGACCCAGCATTGCCTATATACTTCGAGTCGTCTTGTTGACCCCTACCTCTCCTTGAAGTTTGTAACATCTTAGCTGAAACACCCTGTATATATATATATTAAACTGATAAATAAGTTTGTAATAATCCATTAGCATTATAAATAAAACCTTTGAGCTATTGACAGTAACATCGTTATTGTCCAGCTGTGATGCGATTTGCAGAATTTATCCAGAATTTTTCATTAATTTTCTTCAGACTAATTATTCGAAACATCTTTTTTTCTACATATCAACTGCAGCAACCATTTTAAACTTCATTGAATACAACATTATAATATCCTATAATGCCGTATAATTATGTCATTATACAATGTCTCGTAATTTATATATTTTCAAACAGTGTCTATCTCAATTATATCAGAATCTCAATTTACTTCATACAATTTCTCTCGAGGGGGGAAACTACGCAGATGAATTTTAATAGAAAAAAAAAACAAATATTAAATAGATTGTTGAAAGTAACTCAGCATCTTCCTTGAGTAGAATTGTTTACCTAATAATTCTTTCATATTTTACCCGCTAATAGGTTCTCTTAAATTGTCAACAAATTAAATATTCCTTCTAAGTTCCTATAAAGTCCCTGGAGATCTCAATACATTATTAATAGTGAAAATTTTTTCAGCATTATTTTACGAATGTTGAAAATCCAGCACCTAGATTAAATATAGCCTTTTTACAGAATTGCCAATATATAGTTCTTTTTGAATTCATTTAGAAAAACTTTCTACGCTGTAGATTAATTTTACATTATAAAAATATTACTTTTTATTTTAAACACTTATTATGCATTTATTAATATAGCTTGAAATTTCCTAAGAAGGATATTTTTGTCTCTTTTTATTTTTTTCTTAATTGTTACAATTTATTTAACTGTTATTGGCATTTAGTTTAACCACTGCTCCTGCAGTTCATAGTTCATCAAGACAACTTGAATTTTTTTTTAGTTTCCAACACTGAAGACTACTAATAATTTATTCAAATTATTTCTTCATATTGAAATATTATATGCAGCTGATATAAAAATATGCGGGTAAATAAATATATTTAAGTGAAAAATTAAAAATTTATGTTTTCATTTGACTTAACAACCTGCATAACGATCATAAACTAACTTGCAGTATTTTATTTTCTATTAAGAATTATGTTTTTTAAAAGATTTTAAATATATTAATAACAATAAATAAATAAAATTCTAATAAATCTGCAAATTATAAAGATATAGGTGAAGCTACACGTTTATTCTGTATTTAAATTTTGTAAATAACATTTTGTGCATGAAGATATTTTTGCACGCATAAAATTTTATATGTTTCAAAAGTAGTAAAGATATTTCTTCTATGGCTCACGATGATTGCGTTGCATTGCATCTTAAGTAGAAAAACAGCCAATGTATCTGATAAACTGTTCTTAGGGTATCAGGTATCATCTTTATCGCATGATGATTTCCGTCACAAATAGTCTTCATGTTGCTTCTGAAGGTGTCGTAAATTAAAACTAAATCTTCAAATTCTAAAGAATAATCTGAATCTATAGTTAGAGAACACCAAGAGTTGTTAAATCGTCATATTAAATAGAACATCTGATTAACAACGATTCTTAGTAGATTTCGTGAAAGGAGCTGTACATGTCATAAATATGTACTATAAACATTTTGAGTCATAATTATCGTATAATGAAATAAGATTATTTATTTCATTACAACACATATTCTTAAAAATTGTACTAATTCATTTAAGACTCTGAAAATCAATACGTCTCATTTATACATATATATTTTATGTTAACACCCAACGGATATAAACAAAAACAATTTTTCTTTTCTTAGATGTATATATATATATATATATATATATATATATATATATATATATATATATATATATATATATATACAAAATACCTCAAAAATTTAAAATAAATTCATTAATATGATTACTAAATATTTTAAGTGTATAAAAATAAAAAAAGGCATCCGGAATCATAAAGTAAGACTTACGTATGAGAAACCTTACAGTATATTACGAGAGAAAAAAAAATCTAATATATATATATATATGTGTGTGTGTGTGTGTGTTTGGGTGAGAGAGTGTGAGTAAATCCGTATTCCAATTTATTTATTTATGTGTATAAACTCATTTTCTTTTTATACTTTGTACATTTTTTATATATTTTATAGAAAATATTCAATATTATTTTTTATAAATATTGTCTACTGTTTTAAAAATTATTTACAATTGCTTATTTTGTGAAATATATGCAAAAGTCTATTTAAAACTTCAGTTAATAATATGCCTATTTCAAAAAAAATTGGAAACAGTTATTTACTTATTTTAGGGTGTCACTCTTGCTGAAAGAAAATTATAAATAGCTTAGTGATAACGTAATGTGAAATACGTTGTTATATATATTAAAATATAATTTTTAAGATTGATGCAAGAAACACTTATGCTTAAAGAAGGCAAGTTTTTCCACATGTATCATATATCCTAATAAAACTATATCTTCTATTGTAAAATAAATAAAATGTAATAAAATCATTATTAAAAGATATTTAACTCTATAAAACAAATATTTCCCTACTGTGATATTTTCTATTAGTAAAATAAGTATATTTATCTCAATATATATTCTTTTTTTCCTTGAAATGGGCTTTCTTTTAGCAGTATTACTTCAGAAGGTACGGAAATCCTTAAGTATGACAGTAATTTCGTTAGTGCCGTTTTCAAATTTATGATGCTTGAGTTTATCAACTCAACCTCTCATTGGATGCTAAATATTGCCATAATATTGGTTCAATTTTGCCGATAGTACCAGAGCTAAATTGATACTTAAGGGATCTTTTTCATGCCCCATAACCATATGGCATGTGTGCCTACGATTTTCGCATCCAGAAAATCTATCGACTCCAGCCGGGATCAAACCTGCAAGCATGCTACCTCTAAGCTATTCAATATATAATAAATATACTAATAGAATATTTTAGAAACAAATGGTTATTTCCTTATCATTTTGTAAAAAATGAGCAATGTTATTTGTTTAAAATTTAAATAAAGACATCGCCTTCCAAATTATGGTAAAATTCAAATAATCAAAGGTGAATTCTGTATATGTGTTCTCTTTGTATGTTTATATATTGTTGGTTATTCCTTTAAAATCACTTTTTTTTTCTTTTTAGGTGTCATTTCAATGTGGTGTTTATGTGTCTCGAGAAATTGTTCTGCAGCATTAAAATATATTTACTGTCATAAACATATAAGGGATCACTAACTCGAAGTTTATATTGAATGTATTTCTGTATTTTAACTTATATTTATACATGGTAAAACTATACAAGGATATTGAGAGACAAAATTTTCTGTAAGTGTACTTATCAAAAACTAGTTTTAATTAGTACAACATATCAGGTGAAAATCTTTAAATGTTTGCATATCATGCATATCTAAAAACTAATTCTTAAAACTATTTTTTCGTTATGAAAAATGTAACTATATATAATTATAAATTGATGCATTATATAAGAATATCATTACCGTGAATTATTAAATTTAAGTAAAATCAAGCAAATTAATGCTAATTAATTATTAAATACTCTATATACATCATAAATTAATAACGTATTTCGCTATATATTATTTATTTATGATGCATGTAGAGTAATTAAATTTTCTTTATTAAAAGTTTCCCTTTACTTGAGGGAGCTTACTTAAATCACATTTATATAAATTAACGTTTAAGCTAAGATTTATTTTAATTATTTATTATTTTGTTCTGAATGGTTGCTGGTTAATTTATACAATTTATAATGCATTTAATCCTGTTTAAAAAATCCCATATCATTCTCAAAGTAACCAAAGTATAATACCGAAAATTCACTGATATCCGTTGGAAATTTTATTGACTACAAGCAGATCATAAATTGTTTAATTAAAAGACATTATATTTCTCTCTTGTTGAATATTAAAAGTAGATTTTGAGTAAGTGAACCAATTCCCTTGTTAAATGTTTATAGATGGATCTGATATTCAATTCATAATTTCGAATATTTAATTTTGTCTTTAGAATCCTTCGTGTCAAAGCAATCTTCCTCCTTTCACTGGATTGAATAAGCCAGAATAAAAAGCTAATGAGTTTTAAAGTGCTTAAATTAACATAAATGAATCTAATGTGATCAAAAAGAAAGATGAAAACCTGAATATTCAATAAATTGATTGTAACAGGTTAAACAAATTCAGAATATGCTTATGAAAAAATTAATTTTAAATTTCTTAATTAAAATTCTTTCCAAAATATGCTTATTTTGATAATCGCATATATAAATAGAAAACACGACAGTGCATATCAAAGAATATAAGTAGCTCATGTATATCTATCATTATATAAAGGACTGTGAAACTTTATATCATAAAATTAGTACCTTATCAAGATATTTAATTAAGTGAAAATTAAATAATTAATATGCATTCTTAGACAAGTCATTTTTTGAAATATTTCTTTTTATAAATTCATAATACAGCAAGAGAGATATTACATAATTTGTAACAAAAATCTCGAAAACATAAATATGTTTCGTATTGGTTTAGAAAGCTTAAACCACTTGACGCTCTCTTGCTTTATTACATTTCAGTTCAGTATATAAGCGGGAATTTTTTAGAATTTATTTCTTAAAGATTTATTTAAACTAATATAATCAGTATAGAAATTACACATTATATAATATCCATATCCAAGAAAATTCTTAACTGTGATATGAGCATGAAAATTTGAAATTACAATACATATAAAAAAATCGTATTTTTAATAAAACTGGTTTATCAAGATTTTAAATAGATGCGTAATAGATAAATTGTATTCAATTATTCATGAAACATTTTAGATTATTACCGAGGAAGACGTTGCTTTAAATGTTAATGTGTCATTTTTCATTTTATTCGTGATATCTGTCACATCTGTATCATGTCTGAGTACATTATATAACCCGTAGAATTTCCTGTATAATTGTCCCGTAAAGAGACATTATAAATTCTATATGTGTCTGTTGGCAGTATTCTTAATATCACAATAAATATAATTGAAAATGGATTTGGTTTCAGAGTTTTGATAATGCAGAAAAAATAGCAATGAGTCATTGATGAAGATCTCTTAGACATAAAAACGATTCAATTATTAAATTATTCAATTGAAGGGTTTTGTTGCTTTTAATTTCAAGTGGCAATTATGCGTGGGGTAAAAAAAATCTTCAGTTTTTGTCCAAGAAAATACATGCTGTCTTTATTCTACACTAGCGCATTTAACCAGTGGAAAAAATCTGCAAATTTCACTTATTCTTCACAAATACCATCAATTTGAATACATAATATAATTATTTGAGTCCAATACTTCTTACAGTAGAAATTATTTAATAATTTTATAATAAATACAACAATTCTAAATTTAATAATTTCTGAGTTATTGTGATATTGTTTATTATTTAAAAAAAATATCCATTCTGAGATATAGCTTTAAGTATGTTAAGCATCAATCAAGCTGTAATATTAACAATGTCATAGTCAAATAGGTAGATTATTATAAATATTATAAAAAACCAAAAGTTTGTAATTTAGAACTAATTAAATTTTTATAAATATGTTCAAATAAAATATCTATGAGAAAAAATTGGTAAATCACTTTTCAGGTTTAAGAATGTATTTTGGAAAACAATCACTGTATATTTCCAAGTGTAGGCAGATAATTCTTAGAACTTTTTAACTTTTAAGTTGAAAAATTGGCTTTTATAACGAATCCGCTAATCACGAAAAGAAATAATTCTGGAAAATATAGTTAAGTTTTTAACATTTTCCGTTAACTTTGGGCCTTTTCATCCTTTAGTCTTTAAATTATTTTAGATTTTTATAATAAAATATTTATTCTTAGAGATAAAAAAGTCTCAAAATTCTTTCGAATTCAGAATCTGAATCCAAGTTTCCGAATAGCTTGTAAAATTCACATTCACTTATTGGAATGTCTGAATGCATACGGGTATCCACAACAAGTTTTTCCTTCAGGAAACGAGCCATAGGTTGACGATCACATGCTTCATGCTCTTTTCCCGAAGGAAATTTTTATTTTATTTTCAGTTTATATACTGGGTTCGAATTTCGGACAATTAAAAAAAACACTCAATCTCGGCTTATATTTGGAAATATACGGCATACATATTATCATATTGTTATTGGTGGTTACCAATAAGTTGCAAAAGTAATGCAAATGTCTTTAATTATTAAATTTATTTTATAAAATATATTCAAAAATTATTTATTATTATCTATAATTAAAAGATGACTATGCATTAGTTTCCTCAAAAAATGGTATATTTCACTCTTCCTACGATAAATAATACTTAAAGTTTCCTAAAATTTAGCTTACTATAATTTAATAACTAATTTTCAGGGTTTTATCTTCTGTCTAACTCTGTCTTAGCACCATCAGAGGTTTATTTGATTGAATGAAGATTAAAACTTTTTTTTTGAAGTACTACGCAATTTTTTCCCGCAAAAAAAAAGACTTTCGACATTTATAAGGTTCTACTACATCATTTTATTCCTTTAATAAAAATGATTAAATTGAATGAAATAGAGTTATCTTTTATTTTCAGAGCCTCCTTTTATTATTTTAAATTTCTTAATAAATTGATAACTGATAACAAGTTAGGGGACGTAGATTGAACGAAAAATTTCGAATGTAGAATTAATTAATTTTTCTAAGTCATTACTACATATTTAAAGAAAGTCATTAGAATTGTGTTGCAGCGTATTTTGTAAAATTAAAAAAAAGTGTTTCTAAAAATACATTTAGTACCATAAATTCAAATAAAATACTATACAATACCAATCTCATTTTGTTCTAATAATATATTAATATATTTATCAGAGAGATTTTTTTTCCCATTGATTACAGCAGAATTAATGATTATTTTTAATAAAGAACTTTTACATTTTATTTAACAAAGGAATATTCATCTGAACTAGAATTGGATTGTGTGTTACTGAAAAAAACACATAAACGCATAACAGAATAAAAAAAAAAACATACCAAAGATTTATTTTTCGTTCAAGTGTTATTCGTGGATTTTTTTTGAAAAAAAAATAATAATGCAAATCTTTTTACAACAGCAATTTTTTCAAAAATTAATTTTAATCATGCATCTGTAAATCTCCTTACTGACTTTGAGTCTAATAAAATTATAAATGTTATGTTTAATTTATTCAATGCATCTTAAGTCACACTCAAATATTATACGTGTTAATTTTCTATTTAATATAGAATGATGAAATGTTTGCAGATGTACAACAGAAATCAACAGTTTAGGTTCTCTGCATAATGATTATTCACAAGTTCTAATAAAAAAAATAATTTATACCTTTTATTTCTACAGAGCTAATGTATAAGAAATACTTAACCCCTTAACAATCGATTAAAAGTTGTTTGATTCTCTCTCTCCCCTGAGACATCATTTTTCACAAAGGTATGAGTATGTGGGGCATTGAGGGAAAAAGAAAAAAACACAAAGAAGCAAATCCCTCTCTGAAGTAAGTAAATCTTTCGCAAACACTGTCAAGGTTATTTTATTGCATTCCGAAGTCATCGGGATAGTTTTACTAATACCAGCGCAAATAAAAGATCGTACTTCGGAAAACGTATATATACGCCCAGAATAAATAAGGCACTATATGAGCAAGACGTATATATACGCCGGTTGCATTTAAGGGGTTAAAAACCATTTGAAAAAATATTTTATTTTAATCCAAAAATTTAATTAAAAGTGATGTTATTAAAATTTATCATATTATGAAACATACTAAATGAGCTTAGTTAAAAATCTCATTTCTTTTGCATTTCAAAATACATACATGCGCCAGTGACATATGCAGGGTAGGGGACATAGGGTTCGGATTATTTTTAAAATTTAAATTATTTCTTAAAGGCATTAATTAGAACAGAATATTCGTGAATATATTACCGAATAGAAATCTGGAACCCTCCCCTAAAGTTAAGTTCTATGCATAATATTAATTTGGGAATTACGGCATTAAAAATTTGTAGGAATAAAAAAAAATTCAATTTTCTTATGTAAACTGACCATGTGTATTCTTTTATTTTATGGCACATTTGAATTCTTTATAAACCCGTAGATAAGAACAATGTTTTCAACATATCATTTTTTTCAGTAGTAATTGTTTTATGTAATGCATTCAATATGCGAAACTCTATGTATAATTATCACCTATATCTATATAGTAGTGTGTTATTAGTTTAGATTAACATATATAGCAAAGGATCAAGAAGAGTGTAATAATGTTATTCTGGGAATGAAAGCAAGATCAATCTGCTGTCAGAAAACAAGTAACATTTTTCCTGCACATGTCTCTTTGTATGTTTGTGTGGTGTTTTAATAAAATTATAATTGTCCATTTTAGCGTCATGTCATTTTTCTTTTACATTTTATTTACTTTTGAAAATTTAATTTACCATATAACGTGCACGTTTAACACCAAGAATAATATTGGAATTTCCAGGCATGCGTTTTACCCCGGATGTAAAAATGATTGCTTTAAAAACAGAGGAGATGAATAATACGAAAATTAGATTGTTACACTTATGTGTTTGCAAGAACATATTTAAAAGTGTGTAAATGGTGATTATTTAAAGGAAAAGATGTACTGTATAACCTTCATTATTGAATAACATGAAAAGTATTCTTCCGTTAAATCTTCAGGCACATCATCAAATTCTGTTTCATCTTCACCCCATTACTCTGATAAATAAATAAACAATAATTTCCTTCCATGGTTTTATTATCCACTCACACACTATTTCTTGACTGGTGGAACGCTTTGGACCTCTTTTTGTAAATGTTTTTTCACCTTCAAGCATCCAAATACCAACACTTATTTAGAGTTTTAGTTCTAGAAGTATACTATTGCTCAAAAGCCTGGTATAATACTTTGAATAGCTTTCTTCCAAATGTAAGAGCACTGCACATGCACATTTCAAATTTCTTCGTAAATTAAAAGGTGCGCATTATGCGTTGAATATACCTAAACATTAAAAAGTGCAGTTTTAAAGTACAAGCGTGCGTAATACACCTGAATGAAAGTTAAATTTAAGAAATAACAAGAAATATAGAAGTGCAAAACCACACATATATATAGTTAGTTTTAACTCAAACTACAATTTTAATAAAAAAGAGTTATGTACACCAGTTTATGATTGTATTTCCAGCAGATATTTTTAATAATTTATGATTTTGTGATATTTAGTTAGAATCCATTCTTTTGTCCTGTTCAATAGCAGAAACATTTTCAGTTATATATTTGCTTCTAAATCAACAGGAGTGCGAATGTTTTTGCTTTTACTTATTTATGAAAGAACTAAATCAAATACATAAAGAAATCAACATCTTCAGAAGAGAAATCTTTTTTATATAAAAAACAGGTCTTTAACAGAAAATAAGAAGGAAACGTTGTACCAAAATATGTTTCACCATCAATATATTTCCTCTCTTCGTCGAAAATAAACCTTTAAGTTTTTGTTTTTAAATCGAACATAAGTTTATTTTGGTACAACACATTTCTAGCAATTTATTTCATGACGAAAGATGAAATAAAATAGATGGAATATTGCTGTTTTTTTTTTAAATATTATACAGGAAACTTGCTTTGCTCAAAACATATGTAAGAAATGCTTGGAACCTAAAGTCTGGAAAGAACATTCGAAATAGTGACATACTTGATAGAAAAGAAAGGCTTTGCGGAAATAGAAAGCATTTCCGATGGAATTTGGAACGAAAGAGTGGAATATCAATGATGATGAACAGAGTAACATATGCCAATTTTATTGACTGATTTTCATCGAGTTTCGTTCTAGAAACCCTGTACTTTAAAATTCCTATAAAGTGTATGTCGAGGTTCTATAAGAAAAACGAAATACAGGGGAAAAAGATTACTTCTGCATTGATCAAGTGGTTTTATTTTTATATTTATTTTAATCGATCAAAAAAGAAATATCACGTTTTAATGGCAAAGACATACGTTTATAAGCATGTAGCCTCCTTAACTTGAACCTTCGAATCAGTTATTTATGAGTACTTAAAATCTCATAAAAACGTTCTTGTTGAAAAGTTTTTTAAAAAAAGCTTTATGCTGATATTTATGCTATGTAATAAAATAAGCCAACTCTAAAAATTAATTTTATATTAAAAGTAAAATTTACTATGAAATTTTGAAACCCTATTAGGACAAGTACCTATTGAGTGCAAGTTTGTGTTGTGAAACTGTGTTTTCTTTCCATTTTAAAATAATTATCAAATTTTATTTTAGGTGTTCTTTATTTCATGCAGTAAGAAATAAGTATTTTTAACGAATTAATTGGATAGCCATCAGGTGTATGTTTGAATGATCTAATAATATTAAAATATCAAACATTGTTAATAATTTTAATTCTAATTTTCTATATTTTGATTTGTTTATGAAAAGTATTTTATTTTATAGAAAAAAAGAACTGTTCACTCTAACTTATTTTATTTCTATGTTCTTCATTGATGTTTCATCTCTTTTTTAAATGTTTCATAATAAGACTTAATTTTTACAGTTGTTTATATTATAGCAGCAATTTTCTAATTCATTGTTAGAAATGATTAAAGCTATGACAAAATTTTATATCAATTCGAGAGTGCTGTAACAAATTTTAAAAACTCACTATCATTATCATATATATTCATATTAAGGTATCTGACTACTTGCTGTAACTTTTTTAAAAGAATAGAGATATGGGGACTTTTTTGTGGTTTTTAGATTTATTTAGTTCATTTTAAGAAAAATATGCTAAAACTAAGAAGAGAAAAAGTTATTATTGTTACTAAAATGGAAAAAATGGGTAAACATTACAAAAAAATATTTAAACGGGGCTAATTCTGTACAAAAAGTTTATATAAGCACATTTTCAATTTTTCAATTTTGATGTGTCGATTTTCTGTTCATTTTTGAAATGATCTTCAGGATAAGAGGTATTTTAATTTTTACAAACTCTAGAGCACTTTATCTTAGTTATTGTGAAATATTGCTTAAGAAGACAGAAGTTATATTCACATAAGGGACAACAAATTTTGTAATAAAACAGTGATTGATAAATCTGAACATTAAAGCACTTCTACTACTATACAGAACGTACACAAAATTTGCAGATAATTATTTTCAAAAATTTTTCAGCAATCACTGTCTCCGTTTGTACATTTACTAAACTAACACGTTTCGAGTAAAACGCATTTTAAAGTATGACATCTTACTTAAAGTAGTGGCAACTGCTTTTACTAAAACACTTTTAGTTTTTGTTCTAGTAAATGGCAAATATAAAGCTAATATCTTATATCTTATCTTATAAAGCTTATAAGATGGCCCGAAAATAAAATCATAAAAATAAATTATCAATTTTTGGCAAAATTCACAATTTTAGGGTAGTCGGATACCTTAAATTAAAGACGTTTATAGATAGATTATACTAAAATCAAGAAAATATGAATTATTTTCTCTAAATTGACACAGCTATTGGGAATAAATGATATTAAACACATCATATATATATCCAGCAAACCATATTTTTAATTTCTTTCAATGGTAGTCTTTATCTTAAATATTCTAGCCATTTCAGTCTCTCAAGTATATATATATATATATATATATATATATATATATATATAGTGCCTACTAAAAATTATGTATAATTATACATACGTGTGTGTGCGTTAAGTTGCAATAAATCTAATAAAGCAAAGAAATTAATAGAAATATAACAAGACGGTCAAAATAAGATAGTCACTGTATTTTATCAGAAAATTCTTAGCAATAGGAACCAAGATTGTTGATATAAATGTAGTATTCAGGGCAACCAACCTCTCCTATATTTGCTTATACAACTGATATAAAAGGAAGAGAAAATAGTGTAAGAATATGTTTTTTTAAATACTGTAAGATTATAAGCATAGTACTAAAGGATAAATATTTAAAATTCTTTAAGATAGTTCCGAATATCAGATATCATGTCAGAACTATAATCTACATCTTAAGCTAGAAATCCAAATTTGAAAAATTCACATTATTTTCAGAGTTACAACCATTTGAAATAACTATCGGCGTGTTCTTCCTAAAGTTTCTAGCCTCTGTTGTCATAAAACATGGATAAACTCACTTCTAAGTTATATATTTCAAAAATTCTAGTTGAGCCTCTGTACAGAGGTCTGACCTATATACAGGCAAAATATTATTATAATAGAAGCATTTTTCACAAAAGGAGAATATTTTGAACATGGGTCATTTTATGTTCATTTTTTGTCAAAATATTGTACTTAAATAGTTTTTTATTGTAATAATATTCTTAAACAATTTTATATAAATTTTCAAATCTAAGTGACACTAAATATTGTTAATATTATCCATTTATATGCTTTTGGAAATTCACGGTTCCGAACGCAGTCGGATATCTTAAGCAGAACTTTTCAGTATCACTTAAATATTCACAAACGTAAAAAAAATATACGCGTCTCAGTTTCATTGCTTATGATATTAGCAAACAATTATGAGCCTTAAAACTCCCTGAAAAAGGAATTTATTATAAGAACAACGTTCAAATTTATTCTTAATTATATTAATTTGAATCTGAAACGTATGATTGATTTGTTATTGTCAGTTATTGCATATTAAACAAAATCAAGCATTGGTAAATCAAAATCAAGCAATATTTTATCAGCTCTAGTAAAAATAAGCATCTCAAAAGTTGAAGATAAAACTCACTTACTGAAGCAGGGGGTACGGTACGAAAAAAATTAAATTATCTCTAAGAAAAACATTATATAGGTGTTCAGCTGCGAAATATTCCCTCCAAGAATAATAGAAAACGTTTAAATTGGATGCGCATTTAAGACCAGCAACTCAAAAGCGTGAAATAGAAATGTCATTCACATGTCAATGCAAACTGCTGGCTTTCGATGCTTTTTGTTTTATAAATCTACAAGAAAATCGCATTCACGTTCAGAGAGAAGCACCTGCATATTAAATAACACAGCGTTTGTATAGATGGTTGAACGAAGTATTCTTAGTACAATCCTCGCGAAGTCTTAGCATACACGAAATCTTTTACTTCTTTTTCAAGTGTGAAACAGAGGTTTTATTTTGTGCTAGGAGGAAAATATATGCATTTTGAAAGTTTTCTCAATGGCATATATTGTTTTTTTCAATATCCTTTGCTTGTATCCACTTACCAATGTAAATGATATCCATTTTATTCAAATCTTATTGCAAGTAGGAACAAGTAAAGAAAAATTCTGATTTAAAGCAGTTGCATTTTGTGATAGGCTTAAAAGTATATAATCATTGTAAAGTATATATTTTCAATTGGAAATTCAATCAGAGTCGTATGAGTTTATTACTACTAAAAGAAAAAAAAATTACGGATACTTGTTTCAATTTAATAATAATTTATATTAAAATTAATACTAAATTATTTAGTGACTCAGTTGGAAACCAAAATGTTAATAATGTGAAAAAAAAGAATTGAATATTTCTTTATTTTCATGCATTTTGATTGCATCATATAAATAATATATGTAATCAGTATAAAAGTCATTTATAAAGAGTGTTTTTTTTTTCAGGTATAGAAGTTTAAGTTGGCATTACTTTCCAAGATGGCGACCGATTTAACAGCTGTCAAGTGATTTATTCTCAGTTTGGTTTGGCAATTCATCAAAACGATCATCAAGCAAGGCGTGATTCATCGAATGGGCCCAAAACGAGATTGCCGTTGTTCCCGATTTTCATAAGCGAATTTTGTTTAGAGATGAAGCGCACTTCTGGTTGAAAAGATACGTCAACAAACAAAAATGCCGCATTTGGAGTGAAGCTAATCCACAAGTGTATGTCGAAACACCGTTACATCCAGAAAAACTGACTGTTTGGTGCGCTTTATGGGCTGGTGGAATCAATGGTCCGTACTTCTTCAAAAACGATGAAGGCCACAACGTTACAGTTAATGGTGATCGGTATAGAGCCATGATTACTAACTTTTTCATTCCTGAATTGAACAATCATGATGCCCAGGAGCTGTGGTTCCAACAAGACGGCGCAACATGTCACACAGCTCGTGCCACAATCGATTTATTGAAAGACACGTTTGGTGACCGCCTAATTTCACGTTTTGGACCTGTGAATTGGCCTCCAAGATCTTGTGATTTAACACCGCTAGACTATTTTCTGTGGGGCTATGTAAAGTCATTGGTCTATGCGGATAAGCCACAAACGCTTGACCATTTGGAAGACAACATTTGCCGTGTTATTGCCGATGTACGGCCACAAATGTTGGAAAAAGTCATAGAAAATTGGACTTCCAGATTGGACTACATCCGAGCCAGCCATGGCAGTCATATGCCATAAATCATATTCAAATTATAATGCTACAAGATTATCTTTCGAATAAAATAAAATTTATGTCAATCGAATAATACATCGTTGTTTTATTGCAATTTAAAGTTCTATACCTCTAAAAAAAACACCTTATATGTGTATTAATATTAAGCTTTATATTTTAAACAGAACCTCGAAATTACATATATGAAGTATATAAACACACACACGTTATTTATTTTTTATCACATGCAATAAATTTCTATAACATTTAAAAGAAAATATCAGCTAGTTCTCTTTCTTTCATCATTATTTTATTAAAATGAAAATATGAGAAATGGCAATAAAAATTAAAACATTAAATATATCTCCAAAAATATCTGTCTGAAATGAAAATACTCTGTCTTACATGAAAGAGCTTACTTTGTCATTTATCGGAGAATATATAAAAAGCACAGTGTTCATATATTCAGAAACGGGCAGTTTCACTAAAAAAAAGTCTACTTCAAAAGAATTTCCTGATTCTAAGTGCATGTTTTGCCAAAAATGCTGTTAAGCAATCTCAAAAATGTTTATCCTTTTACCTTCAGTTCTTTCATTTTTGTGCTTCTCTCATTGCAGTTTCAAATATTAAATAACGATCAAATTAAAAATATATATTTAGGAACTATATTTTTTAAATAGTTTAGTAAATATTGAAATGGTTTTGATCTACTTTTGGAAAATTCGGCTAGCAATAATTCGAAAATTTTAATAACAATAAATACTATCAACACTCGTCGTTTAGGAAACATCAAATTCGAAAATTGTGGTAAAAAGGATTCAAAGAGATACAGTCTAACTATTCTTTAACATTCAATTTTAAGTCAGCCATCTAATGACTGGCAGTGCAAAATGGTGACTCCACTATTGAAAAATGTTTGCCATGATTTTTAAATCACTTTTAAAATAAAAGGGTGACTTGAAAAGTTTTTGGAATGTGAAATACAATATAACAAGGGAGATTATTAACCCCCCCATTACATGTTTTAATCATTTTTGGAGTGGGGATACATTTCAACTGCATTCTCGGCTAATAATGGTCTAAGCCTTGCAGACCAAATATAAACTTCTTGTTCCCCTTGGAACCAGTCGAAGATGAAGAACGAGACTCCTCCTGTATATTTTTAAAAAAATAGCATAAATTTCCATCTTTCATAGGTTTCCTTACAAAATATTTATCACTCATCGATTCTCAATATTTTTCCATACTCAAAAATCACTTCTTGGGAGCACCAGACATATACTACAAAACATATACTACAAAAATTACGAAGTCCGTTAACAAAAGCCCTCGTGTTGTTATAGAGCGTGTGACCAGCATGTTATATATATATATATATATATATATATATATATATATATATATATATATATATATATATATATACTGTTCGAATTAATTGGGACAAATGGGAAAAATCGACTTTTTCTAAAACCTTAGCTTTTAATCATTACATATCTTAAGTAGACAGAAAAATCTTTGTATCCTCTTTTAGCAGAAATGACCTTTTGAACACGTTTTGGCATTCATTCCGCTAGTGTATCACACATGTTCTTGACTTTTTTATCGAGAAACAATCGGTTGATTCAAAAATAGTGTGACTCTTTTCAGAGCATCATAAATTTTCATTGAATATTTACTTGAAACTTTCAGTGTAGCTTCCTTTTACATAGTACACTTTACGTAAACGTTTAGCCAAGCCAAAAGAGCTTTCACGAACCATTTTGGGGGAATTTTTCTAACTTCCTCTTTGACTGCTTTTTGAAGCCTTTCAAGTGTTCTTACTTTACATCTATGTAATTGTTTTTTAAGTATTTCCATAAAAATTATTCACAATGAGCACAGTCGGGGTGATGATAGCTCTTTCTCATTAAGAAGAAAATTTATTTATTTTTATTTTTTAGCTATTTTATAGTTGATTTTATAGTTTCACAGAATCTTGGTGAAAAAAAAAACTTTCCTCGAAGGTAAAGACGTTTACTTTCTTTGATCATGTGCTTTAAAACGTTCTGCTGAGAGTATGTAACATTAATTTTAGCCTTTGGTACTACACAAAAAATGTTTTTGTTAAGCTTTATTTATATATAAGAGCACATTTCCATCCATACCATAACACCTGACGGCTTACTTGCCTTTTCCAAAACAGCTGCGTCTTTGCGGCGCATTTCGCGTGAAATATGATGCATCTTAATTTCACCAGTTGTAAATGACAGATGAAACAGTGTTTTATCCGAAGTTATTCATGTTTGTATATACCTTTGCGTAACATTAAATACAGAGGCCAAGAGCGTTTTCTTCGTTTTTCTACGGTCTTAGCAAATATTTGAAGACAGACTAGTTTATTCACCTTTTTTGCAACCAATTTTCTTTATCTGTCGACAAATTGTCAGTTGTGATACCTGTAGTATCTTTGCCAAAGTTCTTTTAAGCAGTGGATTTTCTTCTCAACTTCTTTTTTTTTTTAACAAATTCCTTTTGATCATATTATGTTTTCTTTTTTTTTTAAATGCTCTCTATATATAATAGAAGTTCAGCAAGCATCCTTCAAAAGCCTTAAAATTTTGTTCCGGGTTTGAAGATGCACAATTTTGGTACTATAAGTTGCTTCCACTAATAAAAATGTTTAGACTAGTTTTAAATGTTTAGACTAAACGTTTCTTTTATAAAATGAAACCATTAGTAAAACGATAGAAATTCACCATAAATAGTTATATACTTTAAAAATTTGTCATATTCATTTTGAATCAACCGGTACATTTGTATAGCAATTTTTTATCATCTGTTCTCTTATCGGGCAATTCATCTTAGCTAAACAGTTCTTTAGAATATGGCATAAGTTCTGAACAGGATTTAGGCCTGATAAGCTACTAGGACAAACTAGTTTTTTTTTTTAATTTTCTGACATAAAAGTCTGGACAGATATCGAATTGTGACAAAGAGCCAAGTTCTGTGGAAATGCTCCGTCAAATGTTTTCATGAATTAAAGAATACTTCTGCGTAATATTTCTACGTATTTGACAGAGTTCATCATGTCTTTAAGAGGAGATAAATTTCTATAGCGTCATTTGTTGTGAGCTAATAAGTACTTTCGAAGGTCTGTGCTTGCCATTTTTGGATTTATTTTGCAATTTCTTATTAGAATTTTATCAGTTCTTGGGGTAGTCTTCCGCTTACACCCACATTTTAATTTTTTTAGAGATTATATTCTAGAATCTTGTAATGTTCTTAAAATTCTTAAAACACTTGCTTTCCCCACACCAACTGCTATAAATATATCTCCCATTCATGGAAGTGTGTTCATTAAGAAATATTATTTTAGAACGCTTTCTCGGAGTAATACCCATCTTTGAACAAGCAAAAGTAATACGTGTTATACGGAACTCAAAATTATAACCACCAGTTGTCGCAATAAAATGATCACAACTTAGCTACTGATGCACTAAAATAAGTCAGATGAGTAAATTATAGTCAAAGTCAATCCGTCATATTACCTATTTGAAGAAGTAACGGATTTGTGGCAATTAGGGACATTAATAGTATTCACATAGACAAGAAAAATGTTGGCCCCAATTAATTCGAACAGTATAGTATAGTATAGTACAGTATATATATATATACTTATATACATATATATACTTATATATATATATATATATATAGTATAATAAAAAAAAGCGAAGAATAACTAGAACCCAAAGTACTAAAGAAGTAAGAAATTGAAATTCAGCAAACACAACAAATGTAGATACAAAAAGTCACAGGACTAAACTGGAGACCTATTATGATTTCAAAAGCTGTCGCTGAATTAGGCCAGTGAATTAGGGTTAGCAATGCTTTATGAATCCACCTTCCCCGTACAGCAGAAATTTTCGACATAATAGAAAAAAACCAAGTTGAAAAGTTAAGCCTAATACAACCTAAGAAAGAACCTTGAAGAACCTAATAAAATCATAAATTGAGAAAAGAGAACAATAATGAATCTATCAAGGAGAGGAATAATAAGAATTTTTAATAGAAAATATTAGGAAAAACTTACTTGTAAAACAAAAATCCTGAACTCAAAAATCCTGTCCGCAAAAACATCTCCTACTTCAATGAGATCCTACGAGAAATGGCGTAAAAGATTGAAACGCCAGCCCAGGAAAGAAAAAACCGCAGCGCCATCTGGATAGTTATTTTGCAATTAAACTAACCACAAAGATAAATAATTGAGTAAACACAACATAATAAGTTTTAAATAAAACAAAGAACAGTGTTAAAAATAGATAATAACAAATAGAAATATATTAAAGTAAATTTACTTGGATGAATATATACTAGAAAGTTATATTGTAATTCACGTAAATGTATAAAATAATTTTTAATATGTTTTTTTTAAAATAAACTCAATAGAGAGAGAGAGAGAGAAGAAATATTAATTAAAATAAAGAACTAAAATAAAACTAGATTTAATTAGAAATAGAAATATATTTAAAGATAAATTTACTAGGATAATTGTATTCTAAACAATTATTGCAAAATTTAACAAAATTATTATGTATTAAAATTTTATTAGTAGCTAAATCATTGTTTCTTTTCGTAAAATTTAAGATAATATTTCTAAATATTGAAGGTGCAGGTTACTACCACAGAAAGGCATTTTTTAATGTTAAAATCAAAAGAGTCTCTTTTATCAAAAATATTACTTGTAAGCAAATTATTCTTAACGTTTAATTGAAGGTCCAAAAAGTTAGCTTTTTTTCTTTACTATAATTATATGTATATATATATATATATATATATATATATATATATATATTTTATATATATATATGTATATATATTATATATATGTATATATATATATATATTATATATATATATATGTATATATATATATATATATATATATATATATATATATATATATATATATATATATATATATATATATATATATATATATATATATATACTGGTAAAAACACGCCTCCTCTGTTTCTGATTCTGAGAACTTTTAAAATTCCCCCTTGCGTATAAGCATATTAATTTAAAGTTCTTTTCTTGTTTACATAAAGCTCTAACATAGATTTGAAATAACTCTTACATTATAAAAAATAATTAAAGTTTTCAACAATAAGTAAAGCCTTCACTAAGCAAAATTAAAGCCTTCAATTAACTTTTTCCATTAACCATTTTTTTTTTACCATGCTATGAATTTACATTGGAAAGCTTTTTCATAAGATTAACCTAGATACTATTACATTATTTTTTGAATTATATAATAAAGGGTTTCTTAAATTACTTCAACAGTTGCACATCTTTCAAGCCACATTGTTATGTATAAGTTTGTACATCAATGTAAATTGAAATAAAAACTATTTATAGATTAAAAAAATAAACATATAATAATTATTACTGTTTCTTATAAAAATTACAAATAAGGTTTGGTATAAATAAGGTTTAAATACAAATAAGTTTAAAAATGAATTAGAAATGTTTTTTACACAACAATTATTTTGTTTAAACTTGTACATCACTTGTTTGAAAAACTTTTGATGATGCAAATATAGCTTAATATATATATAGACAGTTGTTTTACTCCATTAATACTTTTTCATAATGAAATTTCTAAGTAAATTAAGAGTACATTTCTTTACTTTAGCAATTATTGAATTTTGAGCAATTAGTTAGCCATTACTTATTACACTATTAACAACTACGCAGCTTTTTTAATGTAAAATTAAAGCTTGTTAAGTTTTTAATCCACTGCAATGCTTGAACTTACTAAACAAGTCATCTAAAAAATTTATAATGAAAAACAATTTTTGATTAATCTTAAAAATTTTTTAAAATTGTATTACTCTAATCTTGCGCTTAAGATGAAACAGCATAGCGTTAGTTCATTTTACTTGTCCTAATTTTAAGAAATCAGATTAAAAACTCAATTCAGCTCCCAAATAAATACAGAGTTAAGAAAAACATCCAAACAAAAGCTCCAAAACTTTTAAAAAGTAGATGTTTTCTAAAAAGCTCCTAAGCTTTTACAAATAAGAGAAAAAGAAATAAGAAGGAAAATAATTTTACTGTAGAAAAATATTGTTAAAGACAGAAAATATATTTTAACAAAAGTGCAGTTCTACTTTCTATTTAAACTTCATTAAATAGACTTAAAAACAAACAAATGAGATAATATTCTATGGTATGTAAAAATTATTTTATTACTTGTGTCTCCACACAAGAAGTGTAGCATATATATTAAATACTAAACTAGAATATTTTAAAACTGTTCCATGGTTTAGGAATTTCTCAAACACACACACATCACATTTCTTGTTTTTATTTTCTTCTTTAAGAACTGCACAAAATACTTGTAATATCAACACATAATTAATCTTTACAAGAATAATTAATTAACAACTTTTTCTCAAGGCATTTTAAGTACTGAAATTTTATTTTACTGGTAATATAATGCTTATTTTCTTCAATCTAGCGTTGCTCTAATATTAATTCTGTGAGTTTTTGTGATAAAAGTATCTCTCTCTCTGCATATATATATATATATATATATATATATATATATATATATATATATATATATATATATATATATACATATATATGTGTGTGATTGTGTGTGTGTGTGTGATGATGACTATTGATAAGCCACAAGAATAGACTGAACCTTCCTGCGCATGTCTAATACCGTGCACAGTGTTGTCAGAGCTATACTATTCAGAGACGCTCGAAGAAGAGGACGTCATGATACCACGAAAAAGACGATGATCCCTCGTATCCACGACCAAGACGACTGAAACAATTAAAGCATGCAATTTATTTATTTAAATAAGTAGTAAATATTTTGCAAATAGCAATGCATAATTGAATAAAGAAGCTAACTGATAATTAATTATTTTATAATGACGGCCATCACTGACATCCCCCATATATATAAAAGGAAATAGACTCACTCATTATGAGATCTCTGGAACTATTAGATCAATAAATTTTTAATTTAAAATGCGCATATTTTATTTTTTTTGTTTATTTGTTGTTTTTTTAGTAGTGATTCGCTTAGAACGAGTTTTATGGTAATCAACTTACAGAGGAGGTAGAAGAGTGTTACGAATAAAAAAAATCCCGTTTTTTGAGTAATTAAATCTACAGACTAGAAATATGATAAGCCAGTTTCTTTTGTTGAGTATATATCCATAAATAACGAATTTTGTGGAAGTAGACTCCCAAGGGTGGCTATTGTGCAAAGGTGGGGATTAAAGGGGCAATATAGATAAAGGAATTCCAGTTTTGAACAATTAGACCTCTAGACATGAAATTTTGCTAACAACTTTATTTTGTTGAGTACAGTTAAGCTAGAAAGAATTTTTGTGGTAATCGATCTCCAAGAAGTGAGGGCTATAAAAGCGAATTTCTGTACGATCGAAAGCTGAATGCTATACATAGTATTCAGATACCAATAACTTAAAAACAACAAACAAACAGCATAATGAAATACCCAGAGTAGTAAGCGAGTTACAGCTAATTTATATAATCAACACAGTTTAGGGAAAAACATTTGATGCGTAAAAAATGAAGCAAGATGAAACATTCCTAGAAGTACAATTTTTAGTGTAAATGGAGAAGAATACGTAACAAATCTATGCAATTACACAATTTTTGTCAAAGGAAAACTCATTTCTAAGTACATTCGAATAAAGCCCAAAAACTGATTTTGAAGATCAGATGAAAGCTTTATGTGATTAATCGGTTCATAAAGAAGCAGCAGCAACAAGAGGAAAATAAATTGATACTTCCACATGGGACTTTCCCGAAAAATTCTCTTGATAATTCCGTTGCTTCTAAGTATTAGTTAGATCCTCGGATTTAAAACATTTCTTTTAACGAACTGGCTTGGTGGTATCTTCTTTTAGTGGTTCGTAATCTCTCATTTATCTCTTGATGACGTTTGTGTATTTTTCAATTTATTTCCTGGAGCTGAAATTTGAAATTGTTCTTTAAATGGATTAAATATCACTTACAAGAATTGGAACACTTTAAAGGGCTTTTTTTAAATCTAATTCATCTATAAGCTGTTTATAATTCAAAATTCAAGTATTCTGAAATGCGCTTTGAATTAATTTTTGCATACTTTCATACACCCGGGAATAGTAAAGTAATGAAAATACAACAACAAAAAACAAAAAAAATTTAACTGCCCAGTTTTCACGGTTTTTTCTGGCAAATTATAACTCTCTTAGTTTACGAATTCTGTTTCACGTCAAATTAAGCTTTACTTCACAATTTTAATGCATTTATAGGAGTTGTATGATAGTAAGAATCATGCCACGTTCTCACTATAATCATTGCTAATTTTGAGTTTTTCATAAAAATGGTGCATTTCTTTACTAAGCACAATGCATCGTTCATTACAACAAATATTTTCTTAATGAGACTCTTTTTCAGTCTAAACTTTTGAATAGTATTTTTTTTAAATTTAGTCAAAAAGAAAAAAAAATTGTATTTTTAGAATTTTTTTCTGTAAAATATCAAAAGAGCAAAGGAAAAAGTCATATGTTCATTTACATCTGCTTGAAAAAATGAAATAAAAGAGGAAGAATTATATATTAATATTAACAGCAATAACTATATATATATATATATATATATATATATATATATATATATATATATATATATATATATATATATATATATATATATATACATGTAGGATTCAATATATGTTAAATTAAATTAAAAATACCTTTTTTTAAGAAATCATTATTACTTTTACAAGGTATTGTAAGTTTAATTAGGCTTTTAATGCATGTTCTACCTAAAATATATACTTAAAATTAACACAAAAATGATAATTATTTTAGGATTTAATGCATACATGTTTTTTAATTTTCCTTCTAAAGAATAATACAACTGAGATAAAATAAATAATTAAAAGCAGCATAGTGACTTATATTGTTAATAGGTCATCTCTCTATATACTATGAATCAAATTTTAAAAATAAGAAAATACTACGAAAAAACTAAACAGAATATATTATTCGCATTTTTGGAAAGAGAGAAAATTAATTTTGGCCTTAAAAATTATAACTTTATTAACATTTGATGCATTAGACTTAAAAATTAATGGAACTTGATAAAAAAGACATATTTTACCCAAAATATCGTCATCCATAATTTTAAATGTACTGCCTTTCAATTAAAATTAAACATCGCAACATAACACTTTCGTAAGTAAAGTATGTTCTTAAACACTTAAAATAAATTTTGTAACAACAAATAATCATGTCAAATTTTAAATTACTATACGCATTATAAAGTAAATCAATAAATTTTGAATGAACGCCTCACCAGAGCAACTCAAGGGCTGTTGGCAATTTATTCTTGTGAACTGAGTCATGATCAAGTCACTTGGACGAAATCTGAATTTATATTTTAAGTATTCTTACATTCACACGATTGATGATGAAAATTATGGGGTGAAGTTTCAATTAATGTTTTGTACCGCCTAATTAATCTTCATGAAGGGTCTTAAATTGAGTCAATTCAATGTATTAAGATTAGAAATCATATTTTAGAGCATGCATTTTAATACCTACTGTAACGGCGTGGCACATAGTACACTAGGAGGCTTGACACATAGCACACGATAGACTAGAAAGAGGGTGCTACTGTGAAATGTTTTGGCCTTTGAGTGGGAAGGAGAGAAGAAGAAGAAAAAGTTTCGAACGAAAAATGGAGGAAGCTGCCTGTAGTTCCCGATGTGACTTTTAATTGTAAATGAAATTATTAATATAGTGATGTGTTTTGAAGGAAATAATAAAAACGGTAAATCCGGTTAATTAGAGCTGATTAATTTAACTACAAGACGATGTTACACTACAAATGCCGACTGGGTGGCGTGGTTGGTTTGGCGTTGGCGTTCTGCTCCCTAGGTTGCGGTTAGACCCCCGGCCCAAGTCGGTGGATTTTCATGATGCAGAAAATCAACAGTGGCCATGTCGTATGATTATATGACATGTAAAGAATCCCTAGAGAGTCTGTTTGGCTTAGGTATTCTCAGCAAAATTAAATCCTGGTACAGGTTCACATCATCAGAGCTCAGGTACCTCCCTCTGGGGATGAAACTTGGCCTCAAAATTACTTGCGGTGATTGGTGTCGCCTATATGGTACCGCGCTAAAAAGTGATACCAGCTCCTGGGGAATGTACTACGTCTGTAATGATTAAAATAGCAATGAGCAGCGCCGTTAGAAAAAAAGTATCTACAAATGAAAAAATATCCAAAAAAAATTTCTCTCACGACCCTCAAAACCTTTATGAAAAAAAAGATGGTCAGAAAAAATGTATAATTCTCACACTTACATTTAAAACATAAATTTTCATAGACAATTCTTAAATAATGAATAATTTTTAATCTATTATACACATAGGCCACGGATATTCACATATCAGATTTTGTCTGCATATCTGGTTATTTTCTTACCAGTGACTTCAACTATTTAAAACTTTTATACAAAATAACTTTATATTTTAGAAATTAATTCTCAGCATTTAATTCGTCTTTTTATAATACATTTCTTAAAAAAATCTGTCGGGTACCTGCAATTTACGCTTAAGATTTGCACGATTAAAAATTCTCAATTTATAGTAAACAATAAGATTTAATTTAATTTAATTCAAATTCTTGTGATTATAAAACAAAGAAAACGACAAAGGATGAAAACGCAAACTCTGTATCGGTCTGCGAAAAGTGGAATAAACTGATGGACTTAGAGCGGTTAATTTATTAGTGATTTTGAGCGTCAAAGTGTGAATAATAAAAACATAAACTTATTGAAATGATATTAGATTTAGACTATAATCCTTATTTAGCTGACGAAGATAAATTTATAAGATATTGTTTTGGAACAAATTCATTGTAATAAATATCTTAATATTTGCATTTGTAATAAGTTTAATGCACACTGATGTCTAAAATTAAGGTACAAAAATCTGCAGTTTCTCTGAAAAATTAGTTTAATTCAAAGGAATTCGGTACACTCATGTATCAGAGTACGAAGCAGAAAATAGAAACAAAAAACAACACATGAGTTAGATGCAGGGAATTATGAAATAGAAAGATTCTTAAAACAGGATATAACACAATGCTCGGCTGTTCAGACCAAGAAAGGTATCGCCATCTCGTACAGGTTCACAAGCATCACAGTAAGCCCTTAGAGGTGTGGACTAGCGGTTGCCCCAGTATTTTCCATTTTACCTAGAGTGATTATTTTAAAACTTGAGGGTTTCTAAAAAAAGGAGTTGATGGCATACAATGGCTATGGAACTAAGGTCCAATGACCTCTCAACCCACACCATTCGATGAATATATTCATCTCTAGATTAATTCGAAGAGCATCTCTGCCTGATTGGGCGTTATCGAATTGATGTTTTATCGTCCACAAAAACGGACTGAGTTCTGAAAGACGGTTAAGTAAGAGAGCCTATTATGGCTGGCGATAAGTGATGTGTTTCCCCTTCACGTAATACCACAAGAAAGTCCACCTGTCATCTGTCACACCACTGTTAGACAGAACAACTATGGGCTTGTGTCTTCTTTGATGAATCGAGATTTAACGCTCAAAGAGAGCCTCGAAGAATTTTCGTTTAGAATGAGCCTGGTTAACGCTATTGACCTCTAGACATCTAAAAAATCTGCCACTTGGGTAGAAGTAGCCTACTTGTATGGTTAGGGATTATGTTGAATAACCGTATGCCACTTCACATCTTCCAAGTCGTTACAGTGACAACACAATATTATAGGGAATATCTTCTCAAAATGTACGTGCAGCTTTTCCGAGGAACAATCAGAATACAGTTTAAATTTATGAGTGATAAAGTTTGAACACACAGCATCATTTGTCCATGATAATTTGGTGAGCAAGATATTCACCGCACTGTATGGTGTGGTATATTAAGTGGCCAGTCATTAGTAACACAGAGAAAGTTTGGAATGTCCTAGAAAGAGCCGTTATGTGTCGTAGAATCGTTCCCAGAATTGATTAGATGATAATATCATCCATTTTAGTGGAATAAGAGTTGCTGTCGCAGTCACTGATCAACACCCTCTTTTACAGTATGAGATCTCGTCATGACGCTGGAAAACTGCACGAGGTGGCCAGAGCCCTTATAAATCCAACTAATCTATATTTGTGTTGAATCCTGTTTCGACCAAAGTTGCTCTCTTTTTCAATACCTACTATTATAGCTCCCACTCACTATATATTAGTTTATTTATCTTGGTGGAATTTTCAATCGTTAATAAAATACATTTTAAAGCGCTCAGTTAAACTGAAATTTATATGCATCATTATTTTGGATGACAATACAATAATTTAATTATAATTAAAGAATTAATTGATTAAAACTAATTATTTAAAGAATTACAAATACAGCCATGTTGGCATCATTTTTGGCGACTTAGCGACCCTTTTGACGACTTGTGTCAAAATTTGAAAGATTTTTTTTCTCACGTTTTAAAGCATTCAGTTGATCGGAAATTTTATATACACGATTGTTTTGGATGACAATACGATACTATAATGATACTTAATAAAATATAATTACCACTTAATGTTGTGATTAAGATTGCAATATCGGATCAAAAGCTCAATACCGGTATTCGGTATTTTTTAGATCTTAACACCGGAATACCGGTTTTAATACCGGTAATAAAAACTTTAGGAAATGATGGAAAATACAGGTTTTCTTTATTTTATTTGCCAGTTTTATTAGAGAGTGCAAATATCACAAAAAATTAAAATTTGTAACTTTTAAATTATAACAGTATGTAAAGAATCACAAAAAGCAAAAGAACATCTTATTTATTTAAGGTATCCGACTACTTGCGACTTTTTTTTGAAAAAATGGAAATATGAGGATTTTTTTTGTGATTTTTAGATTTATTTAGTATATTTTAAGGAAAAATCTTGAAATTGAAAGCAGAAAAAATTTATTATTATTAAAATGGGAAAAAACTGGTAAAAATGTACAAAAAAATACATAAATGGGGCCCGCTCTGCACAAAATTTTTATGAGAAAATTCTCAATTTTTCAATTTTGATGTGTTACTTTATTATTCGTGTTTGAAATGACCTTCAGGATAAGAGATATTTAAAATTTTACAAAACCTAGAGCACTTTATCTTAGTGATTATACGAAATTGCTTAAAAAGAAAGTGATTATATTCACATAAAGGACTGCAAATTTTATAATAAAGTAGCGATTGATAAATCTGAAGATCAAAACACTTCTACTGTTACACATAACATACACAAAAAATTTCAGCAAATTATTTTCAAAACTTTTTGAGCAATCACTGTCCCCGTTTGAACTTTTCGCAAAAAACCAATTTCGAGTAAAACGCATTTTAAAGTTTGTCATCTTGTGTAAAGTTATGGCATCTGCTTTTACTAAAACACTTGTAATTTTTGTTCTAGTGAATGGAAAATAAAAAACTTGGTAGTTTTATTAAGTTTATATGATGGTCTATAAAATAAAATCATAAACAAAATTTGTCAATTTTTGAAAAAAAATCATGATTTTCGGGTAGTCGGATACCTTAAATCACAAAAAAGTGTAAATATCCCTATTCAGTCTGTGGTACTATTGCAAATTTGTGACATATGATCTTAAAAAAACATTATGCATTAATTGTACTGCCATTAAGCCTGGAACGTAATTATGTACACAATTGCCAGCTGTCGAAAACGCTCTTTCGGCATCGACACTAGTTGGTCGTATTGTTAGAAATACGCTAGACATACTTTTTCCAAGTATTTATCTCTAAATCTCTCATCTTCAAATAAATCAATTTCTCACTGGATGGTCTTGGATGTAGCTGATTTCTGTATTGTATTTTGGTATGTTGAAACTTTTTTACTTGTCGCTAATTCTAAATTTTGTTCAAGAGACAATTCCTTTTCACTATCACATTACTGACATCATCTTTGATAACTGTACTGAATTATTTTGAATGGGGATGAGGTAGGTGGGGGAAAAAATTTTACGAGAAAATTTACTATAAACTCTTGATCAAGTTTGAGTTGGTTAGTCTCTTTTCTTCTTTTTCATTTTTAAAATCATGATGATATGCAAATACAACACCTCAATTTAAAAAGTATCGATATATTACGCACTTTTTTCACAATTACAACCTTGTTTTCACAGATACAAATATCAGACTACGAATCCTGCGCGTGTGCAGTATCGCTCTGAGCTGTAATATAATATTTTTGGTCCACTTCCTTGGATAATTCACATATATATATTTTGTCACTTTTCTTGATGGTACAATGCAACTCTATATCCAAACTATTTCGCCCGTTTGGGAGACAAAAACAAAAATGTATATTATTTTGATAGGTTGGTGATCCCTGAACAAATAGGGGAGACAATATAAAAAATTCTAGTAAATACCGAAATACTGGTATTTAAACTTGAGAATACAAGTATTACAAAATTTCACAAATGGCCCAAAATACCGGTATTCGACATCCCGGTATACCGGTATTGCAATCCCTAGTTGTGATTCTGTCATATGTATATACATATTTATATTAATTGTGACTCTTTAATAAAAAGTAGCTAAATTAAAAAATTTCTTTGTTGATCTAAGTAGGGATTGACTTAATTTTTTTTTTAATATTACTTTTGTTTTTTTTTATATCGCACTACGTGTAGCTCCGGTATTGTTGTGTTTTGACTGCTTCGTTTTACAATTCGCTGACTGATACATATGTGTGCACCAATTTTTTTAAAATAAAAAGTTAAAATTCTTTTTCAAGATGTCACATAATAAGGTTGCAACCGTAATTTTGGATAACAGTATAATCCAGCGTTTCTCAAAGTGTGGGACATGTCTCATTGGGGGGCGTGATAATCCTACAAGGGGGTCGCGAGCATATCGAAAATTTAAAGATTAAAAAAAAATAACCAGAACGAAGTAAAACAAAATACTTTCTTCCATAATAAAAAAAATTACACAGCACTGGAATAATTTATTTTTATCATCTGGCGTTTTTACATCATCAAATAGCTATCTTTGATCTCAAAACCAAATTAAAAAAACATTTTGTTTAATTTGCTGTAATGTTTCGATGAGAGATTTTTCTTATTACGTTTTCCTTTTAAACCTAAAATATTACTCGTTAAAAGAAAAAAAGAAACCCAGATACTGAGAAAAATTCTAGGAAGATAAAAAATTCATCACTTTAATTATTATTGAAATACTATACATTAGTTGTAGAAAGAAAAAGAAGATATGATTCACCTTTCAGCCAGGCAGCATAATACATTAACAGATCATTTGATTAACCTTCCAACTTACTGGTATGGCTAGTTCTACATTAGTTCCGTCCCATCTTTTATGTGTTTCTTTTTCGCTTAGGGAAATTGTAAATAATAAAGAGCTTAATGATACTTGGAGAATGATAGATTGTGTGTGATTTGAAGGATTCTTTGGCCAAGATTTATTTTTATGAGTATTTTCAAACATATAAAGCATAGTGAAAAATGTCATAATTCTTTTTATAACATCCATATTTTTATTCTGAATACACTTTTAACCCGGGAGTGGTGGTGCGGGGCATCTGTGATCTCTATTGAAGGAAGTTGAAACTGATCAAGCAAAGGAAGAACCAGCTGAAAGAATGCATATTATTCATGATTGAAAAACGTCATGAACATGAAACAAAAGGAAAATTTTCAAATTCTTACTAAAGAACTCCATCAATTAAAATATGAAGCCATAAGTGTACCACAAGATTCAATTCACCTTTTCAAAAAGACACAAGAAGGAAAAAGTCCAACTTGCAATTTGTTGATCACCAAAGGTGTCACAAGTTCGAGCCCAGAACCACCAAAGACCCGCCGTGTAGGGGAAATATGCATGTTAAATTTGTCGAGAGCTCAAATGTCCTCTCTTTGGAGTGATGTGGTAGCTAAAAGAGGTCAGCTCAAGGGTCGTTCTCATCACTTGATCATGATTCAAAATTACGAGGTCCGTCTCCAAAAGCCCTCGGCTAGCTGAACAGTGTGACGTTACTATTTACTCACTCGATCATGAAAGCTCATTAAAACTACATTAACTTGAACAAAATATGACAGCTTTGTCAGTAAATAACATTCCTGTAATATTAGTGAAAAGTGTCTCTGGTTTGCGTCCTTTATTAAGGTCTTGCACTTTGATTCATTTTAGTTCAGTTTTATTGGATTTTTTCTCAAATTATCAAAGAAAAATTGAAAAGTTCTTAAAAACAAGTAAGTATACTTACTCTTAATAAAATGTTTTACTGGAATTCCGTTTTTTATCGTGTACGGTAAAAATAATTATAAACAAATGATTGGGGTGACTGAGTCCACCCGCACTACCATTAGCGTTAGTATCGAGTGCGCGCCTGCTCCCGGGTTCTCGCTTTAAATATTATAAAGTAATACACAATCATTCTTCATCGGATTTTTTATTATTTTTCATTATTTAACATTATAATTCTAAATGCTAATTCTGTGAGGTTTAAAATTAAAGTTCTTTTAAAACTGTTTACAATTTTAGCATTTATCTAAAAAAATCATTTTACATTTTTGTGTACAATGTCGTTCACGCAGTTTTACTCTCTTTACAGTTCAGCTATTATATCAAGAATAATGTGCTATTTTTTAAAAAAGTGAACTCGTGCGAAGAGCTGGTACTTCAGACAGTTTACGTTTAATGTATCAGTACTGAAGAAGGTGTTTTATAAATTATTTCTTAATAGTAAATTAAGAACAAGTTTAATAATTGTTAGTGACTTCCATGGGCTTGTCTTGTAGAGCAAAGTTTTTCAAAGGAAATTTTAATATCAGAAATTGACACTCTGAGTTATTTTTCTATATTTAGCTGAGATTTATATTTTGTCTTCAAAGCAGCCACCGCAAAAAATCCGGTTTAACAAAGGTAAGATGTTGAAAATGGTAATAGTATACGAAGTGCTTTTGTTTTCAGTACAGATAATTCATCATCCACCTCTACCCAAAATTCAATGAGCGATTTATTAAAAAATTGCCTTTTAAGTTTTCATTGGATGTGAAATGTATGAAGATTTCTTCTTCGGAAGTTGAGAGCCCTTCTGGAGCATTTTGAAATAGGTCCCTAATCCACTCGTAACTTGCTACCAAGTTGTCCTTATCAAGAAAATACTTTTTAAAATTCTTTGTCAACATGCTAAATGATTTTACATGGTTTTAAAAACATCTTTCACATGTTGTTCTTTAGATTTGTAAGTCTTAGCACATAACGAGCTTGGGCTTTTTTTTTTTCATCATTTATTTCAGTAGTGGTAAATCCAAAATTTAAGTGTTTTTGAGAATATTTCCTTGATTTAATTTTCAGAACCATGCTCGTCTGTGTACTTGTTGATCCTTTATTATCGTCGAATGTTCGCTTATGACTTAAAAATGTTTGTATGATTTTGTTTTAATCTACTGTCGAAAATACTTAATTACCGTGAATTACAATTAACGTCGAAATTATAAAATGTACATTCAAGCTAGATTCGGTAGCTATAGAAGGATCCAGTCGACCAAAACTAACTGGAATTGTAAGATTAAAAGCATTTTTACATGTTTTTCCCAGACGTCCAATAAGTTGCCCAAACTCACGCAAACGTACCCGATAATGCTAGATATGATGGATATGATAGAGAGCAACATAGACAAGACTATTTTTCTAATGACATTTGTGGTTTTAGAAATGGATGCTGAAGGAAATAAATCTTTAATTAAATATATCATTTTGCGATCTATTCCAATTTAAAAATCAGAGAAAGAAAAATAACATAATAATAAGTAAGTAATATATCTTTCAAGTAATTTTTTCTTAAAATGTATATTACTTTAAAGTAACATACACAAAATTTAATACTTTTACAGTTTATATTTGAGTCTGCATAGTAGCTTTAGCGTCAAAGTGCATTTTTATTGCAGTAAATACCTCATTGTTGTACAGGGGGGGGCAACAAAATTATGATTTATAATTGGGTCACCAGTATTGAAAGTTTGAGAAACACTGGTATAATTAGTTTGTAAGGAGATTTTATACACACATTTGTATATATTTTTATATCTATTAATTACTTAATCGTACACGTCACTATAAACTTGCTTGTCATGATTTTTTCAAATATTATTTAGATTAACTAATTTTGACATTTTTTATTTCTCTTTCCTCCAAAAATCATTTCCTTTTCTTTCATGTACTGTTTTCATATTTTCCAAGAGCTTTCATTGAAGGAAGTTTATGTTCAAATATTTTCTAAAATGTAATTTTATTTATTACATTGTTTTGGACAGGAAGGAAGTATACATAAAGAAGTATGCAATTATTTTTGTTACACTTGGTTGTTCGAGATTAAAATTTTTCCTAAAATTTTAGCACTTTTAATTTTAATTCATACTTCTAATTAAGTCAGTTATTTTTGATACTATAGGACTAACGCATTTAAATTTTTACAAATAAATGTTTTTATTAGCATTTTTCAACTATATTTCTCTTCTAATTTTATTTCTACTCAATAATATAGAAAAAGAAAAAGAAAGGTTAGCGTCTTGAAACTATATGTTTAATTCTACAAAATTAGCTCTAAGCCTAAGAATTTGTTACTGTGTTATTGAAATTAATCGACTTTGACATGTGTGATGTCATGAATTTTTCATACCAATTATTTAACATTTAGTTATAATTATAGTAATTTGGCACATTTTATGAACGTTTACACGCACACATATACACAAACGTATGCATCACACATACACATTCATCCGCACTCACGCACATATGGTTGCTCCATAATGTTACTGTATGAAACGGCTGAACATTTTATTTATAACACTTCTTGTAAATAATTTCAAAGAAATAAAACTTTTCGTTTATATTTCCTATTTGAATCACATTTATGTCTTGAATAATATATTTGGTAAAAAATTTGAACACAGAGAATGATATAGAAAGCGTTAGATTTGTTTTATATTTGCATACGGTATATAAACCTACAGGAAAATATACAGTGTGAACTAAAATAACTTTGAAGACTTTAAAGTTTTGTTCACAGGGAAGCAATGAAGTTTAAAATTTCTAAGCTTTTTATGGTTTATCTCAAATATCAGTAGCCACAAATGTATATAAATTAGTTTTTCTTTCGGTTTTCAGCAAATAAAGTTTGTTTTATTTATTTATATGATTTTTTTTAAATGCACTAAATACACAATTACATTTCTATGCTTCAAAAGGAAAAAGGTTGAATTCATTTGTTTTAAATGTAAAAGTTTTTTATCGTATTATATACCTTACTCAAAGAGAAATTTAATAATCCGTCACATTAAAAACAATTTATAAATACAGAATGTAAAGATAATAAAAAACAATTTATGAAAGCAGTTATTACTGTTAAAAAGACTTATTTAACATTAAAACATGCAATAATGAAAATTTTCAGCTTATAAGAAAAAACGATATAAATAATTTCACACACACACACAGGACAATATCATGCACGTAGCTCAGTCACGAATTTTAAATTAGTAATGTAAGGTAATTTTAATTAGTTCTTTGTGAATGTAAATATCCATTTTGTCTGCTAGCGATCGAAAATACAATACCAAGAAGGAAGTATACAATAAGCATTAAATTTGTACCATCGAATAGACATGCAAAAGACTTGCATTGCCGAAGTTTTATACATGTAAAAAAAATTCACTCTCCTTCCCCCTCTCTCTTTCTGTAAATATATATATGACATGTTTTGGACACAGAATCAGACTTAGTTTTAAAAAGTTCTTTATTTCTGAATATGTACACCTCTTCTGACGCTAAGTGCAGAGAAGAAAAAGCACGCCAAGGTGTGTTTAAAACACAGATGTGATAAGTATCGCGGATTTTATGAGTATACTTGAAAGTTAATGCTGACATACAGTGGTGGCAAAAAGTCCTGAACACACTCATTTTTTTGCGTAATTTTTGTGTTTGACTGCATTTTTGGTTATGAAATTATCGCACTATCTTAAATATTGTTAGTGATTTTAATGTATTGTTTCATGCTGATTTCAAATCTGCTTGTAGATTTCATCTAAAGTAAATAGTTTCATTGATATGTTGAAAAACCCTTGACAAGAAAGTATAAGGTCAGTGTAAGAATGAGTGAGTGTGTTTTCAACCAATGAAATGCTCCGTTATTTCAACCAATTAGAGGGAGCTGTAGCGTTAAAAGGTTGAAAAAAAAGGCTGAAACGTGGTTTATTCTATTGAATGCACTTGTGTGCTTGTGGAAAATAGTGTATCGAAAGCAGATTGAAGTGCGTTTGTGGAAAATATTGGAATTATGGCTGAATTTTCATATCTGCCTGAGAATAAAAGGTACAAAATAATACATTTGAAGGAAGAAGGTTATTCTATGCGCCAAATTGCTGCTAAAGTACCATGTGGCCTTTCTACTGTTGTGAGAACTTTGAAAAGATTTTCTGAAACAAATTTTATTGACCAAGAAAAACATCTTTACGTGAAGACAGGTTCTTGCACAGAATTTCCCTTTCAAACAGAAAGCTTAATTCCTCGCAAATTTTGAAACAATGGACTTTGACATCAAATGTGAGTGCGTCCCAAAGAACTGTTACAGGAAGACTGCTGGAAATAGGGTTATGAAGCTGTAAAGCACGCCCAAAACTATTACTGACTGAATTTCAACGCAAAAGGCGATTGACGTGGGCAAGGGAACATTCATTATGGACTATTAAAGACTGGGAAAAGGTAATATTTAGTGAGGAAAGTCAATTTTGTATTTCTGGCAACCAAAGTAGTGCCTATGTAAGACGACGCACTCATGAGGAGTTCTGCCCTCAGTGTCTGAAGCCCTCAGTAAAGTACCCGACAAAAGTGATGATATGGGGTTGCATGTCTTCTTATGGTGTTGGAAGACTTCACATCGTTAGCGGAACAGGGAAAGCAATGGATTACATTGAAATACTACAAAATAAATTGCTACAAACTTCGAGAGATCTTTTTGGGAATCAGTCATGGATTTTTAAGGACGATAACGCCCCTTGTCATCGTGCAAAGGTAGACCAGAAATGGTTGGAAGACCATACTGTGAATAGAATGAACTGGTCAAGACAGTCTCCCGACCTTAATCCGATAGATAACTTATGGTTTAAAATTGGGTATGACATTTCAAGGAAAAAACCTTCAAACAAACGTGAATTAATTGAAGCTTTAATATTTTCCTTCAAAGATATTGTCATGAAAGATCTTCTTTTGAAATTGGTGCATTCTATGCGAAAAAGATGTAGAGCCGTAAGTAAAGCAACCGCTGGCCCATAAAATATTGATTTTGTAACATGTGACAACATTGTAATTTTCAAAATGCATATATATATATATTAAATATACCGTATTTGTCAATTTTCGTGTAATTTTTCTATGCATATTATGTTTATTCAATATTGTTTTATTCTGCACATATTTCACATTATTGTGTTCAGGCAGTTTTACTACAAAAATATTTTAGTCATTAAGAAACTAGTAGTAGATATGAAATCAGCATAAAAAAATACATTAAAATCAATAACAATATTTAAGATAGTACGATAATTTTACCACGAAAAATGAAGTCAAACACAAAATTTACGCTAAAAAATGAGTGTGTTCAGGACTTTTTGCCACCACTGTATAGGGCTAATAAATATAAAGATCTGAACTTAGAAATGTTTATTGGATATGCCATGTGTTTCGAAGAAATAAATGGGTGATTAATGTGATACTTGAAAATGAAATGAAAAATAATAGTTAAGTGCTAGATAGGGAATTTAGTTTTTAGTCTAATTTAATTATCCTTACATTCCCCCCAATTTTAAAAGGGAGTCATGGCGTGGGGTTTTTTCTCTCTCTTAACAAACTTAATTACATTTCAACATATACAAAACAATACATAACATCATTTGGAAACACATATTACACACAGTAAAAATATTTAAGTAATAGGAATGCTAAAATCAAAATGTTTTAAAATAAACGAAAATATAACAACAAACACAAAAATAACACTTCGAAGATATTAATTGATAAAAAGGAATTTCCGTACATATAAATAAAGATTAGCTTGATCAAATCTATTGGACATCCGAAATAAGAGCTCACGTTTCCTCCTATTCCTTCATAATTGTATATTCGTATTACAGCTTGCAGATAATGTATTCAAAATTTTTTATATTGGAAAATAATATCATATCAAACAATAAGATAATAGATATAAAAATACTTGGTATCATACAAATATTAAAATAATAATTTTGTATAGAATTCTACCCTGGCGCCATCGTAGTAAAACCTTATATCAGGGGTGTCCAACCCAAATGACCTTGAGCGCCACTTTGGAAAAACATAATCTCGCGGGCTGCACATAAAATTGTGTATCTTTATATCAGATTAGGAAACAAATAAAACATTTATTGGAGTGAAAATTTAATACAGAATGAATTATTATTATTGTTTTCATTATTTTTCATGTAAACAGACGTAGATAATATAATAATGTTTACATAATATAATAATGCAATGATAAAATAATGTTTGCAATATTACAGTTGCCATTTTGCTGAAAATTAAGGTGTTCCTTTTGAATTGATCTTGCGTTACTTATTGTTAAAATTTGTTTGTGCTGTCATTCGCAAACGATTAAATATACATTAAGCTTTATCTTAAACGTCCTGAATGTTTTTTTAAAACTTTAAACAACATCTCTGACTGCCTTTTGCCTTTTTTGGGCACTCCAAAAAGAAAAGGAGGAGAAGAAATGAAAATCGCACACACACAAAATTATATACCTTTCATAGTAAAGGATATGCATAATGCAATTTGGAATTTATTAAAAAAGTAATTTATTATAATAAAATCAAATGTAACTGTTTGATAAAATATAAATCTATTTTAATCTAAAGGACATTTCTATTATCAAAAAGGATTTATTTTAAAATAAGAGCAGGTAACAAGCAAATACATTGTAGATTTATGTATATATATATATATATATATATATATATATATATATATATATATATATATATATATATATATATACATATATATATATATAATCCAATATAAAAGAATTTTTTTTTTTTTCAATATATAATCATATACATATACATAAACAAAAATATAAAAATATAGTTATATACCTAAGATAACTAAAAGTAGGAAGGAGGCATATAGTATAAACAACAAATTCCTGGCCTTAGGAACCAGGATTGCAGGTTTAAACAAGTTTTGCGGCGCCAACCTTCACCTGTAATTTGTCATACTATGTACCAAGAGGAAAGGAAAGAGTTATATATGTAGAATTTAAATATTAAAAATCATTAAACTAAAGAGAACATAGGAACATAAACATAACCTACTAAAACGGATTTATAACGATGGCCAAGAGTGCAGTATCGTGTTCCCGCCAAATAGGGAGAGCAGAACCGCATAAAGTTAATTGCGATACGATATAAGAAACGATTAATTGCGATACGATATACGATAATAAGAAATATATATATATATATATATATATATATATATATATACTTTTAAAAAATCATAAAAATAAAAATCATATAAAATTAGCGTAAAATATAAAAGAAACTCAAAAAAATATATATATTAAAATTTTTTTTAAAAAAGCATGTGGCGCCATCTATTTAATAATTGTAGGATAAATTAGATATTGTCTAAATTTTAAAAAAAACATTACAAAGCATAATAACAGTAAATAATTACATTAATATTAATTGTATCATAAAAAACCATTATAAATATAATTACAAAGAAAGTTAGCAGGGTATCCATGTTCAATACAGTGATTAAAAATTTTTTTAAGATTTAAAAAAATATTAGCTTTATCGCTAACTAATACATTATTGTGATAAATATAGTTAAAAATAATATTTCTATATATAGATATTGATAAATTAGAAATCCAGTACTGCAATTTGATGATATATATTTAAAGGCATCTCTTTTATCATAAATATTAGTATGTAGTTTCAAATCCTTAATATACAGTGATACATCTAGGTAATTTGTTTTGATTGGATTATTATTAATTTTAACTAAGTTTAAGTAGAACGGATAAAAATTAATAATAGGATTTAAATTATCATTTTTACCAAAAATAATTATATCATCAATATATCTAAAAATGTAGTAGTCATTATTAATGACGTAATTATATTCATAAAAATGTAAATAAAGATTAGCCAAACTATTACTAGCTGGTCCCCCTTGTGGGAGTCCTTTCTCTTGTTTATATAAAGAACCATTAAAAAAAACTGATATAATTTTCATTTAAGACAAAATCTATGAGAGTTTTAAATTTGTTAAAATTATTATTAAGGTTATACACATACAGTGGTTTTCTAAAATTACTTTAATAATATCATATAAATCAATGGAATTGAAAAGATCTTCAAAGTCATAACTATGAACTGAATAAATATTTTTATTATTAAAAAATCTATAATCTCTTTACTATTTTTAATTATAGCTTTATTACATTGCTGATTCATAAAGTTTTGTATAATATTATGAAGTAATTTGCCTGCAGTAGTAATATATGTTCTAAAACCATTTGTCACAGTTTTAAATTTAACCGGACTTTTATGGAATTTTGGAGTTAAAAAATATATGGATACTTAATTTTAGGAATACAATAACCTAATTTTTTATAAATAGCAATAATACGATTACTAATTTCATTATGTGACAAATCTAATTTTTTAAAAGAACCATTATTAAGAAAGTGATCATAAAGAATATTATAATAAAAATATTTACAAATCACAGCATATAGTTACCAGGTACTTTATCAATGTAAACTATGATAAAATCCTTTTGTAATTCATAAATTTTCTGTTTTATATCTTTAAAAGTAGTTTCATATTGAGAATGATAGCTAAAATTCATAAGGTCTTTTAAAATATTGTACTTATACTCTTCAAATGCCTCAATAGGTAGTCCAAATTTATATATATATATATATATATATATATATATATATATATATATATATATATATATATATATATATATAAATTTCTCCTCAAATGAATTTCAAAATGAAAAAACTTTAAAAACCTCATGTTTAAATTTTTTTTAAAAATAGTCGGTGGGCCGGAACTTATGCACAGGCGGGCCACATGCAGCCCACGGGGGCGCATGTTTGACACCCCTGTCTTATAATGTTACACAAAATTTTGCACATATAAAACACATTTTTTTTAAAAAGATAAAAATATAGACAGTAATAAAATGAAATTATGAATAATATGAAAACGGTGTACAACAAATTATAGGCACTATTCAACACAGCAAACAGTATTGGTTTTTATATGCGTTCTAAAATCTTAGAATATAAAAATGTAAGAATTATAAGAATACAAGAATTATAAGAATACTGGAATATAAGAATACAAGAATTATAAAAGTAAAAGGGCCCGTTAAATAATTGTGAGTCGGAAATGTGGACTCTCTTTTATCATAACCTTTAGTATTTATGTAAAATTTTCACAATATTCACTGTTACTTAACAATACCACATACAAATATTTTGAATATCTCCGTAACCTTCTAAGTTTTCATTTCATAGACAAAATTCTTTACTTCCTCTTACATCACATATACATTAATATAAACTGTATTACACTACTTATTTTTGAACACATCTCTCTGAGAAATCTGCGTGATCAAATCACAGATGTTCAGGGATGCTAATAAGAAAACAATATGAGGTGTACATATCAAACTAAACACGTTTGTCCTCTTAATGTTTCAAGACATATTCGAAATTTATATGATTGAATTCTCCTTTATCCACAGTATAGTATAAAAAAGTAAGCTTCAAGTTGTTAAATTAATTTTAAATTTAGATAAGGAAAATTTCCAGAAATAGTGAATCCTGATATATGGCCAGTATATAAAAATACGCTATTTCAAAATAAAAAAAAAATAAATGACATGCAATAACGTTACTGGTAAATAAAATAATTAACAAAATAATAAAATTCAGTGGAGAAAAAATAACGTAACGTGACTTTACTTTTGTTTCTCATCAAAATCTATATCATTAATATTAGTACATTAGTTATTTCTCTAATAACTTGATTTATATTTTTCAACTTTAAAACACCAATTTCTATCATAAATGTCAACTCATTCGACCTTTTAAGATAAAATTATGAGAAGTATATTAAAACTTCTGAAACTTTTGTATAACAAAACTTAAACGCTTTGCTTTCTCAATTGAAATGTAAACGATATCTCCTTTAAAACAAATATATTATAAAAGTTATATATATATATATATATATATATATATATATATATATAATGATATTGAGCAATTTATATCCAAAATAGCTATTGAATATACTATGCCTATAGAGACATTCACAGAATTGAAAGGTAAAATTACACAGCAGCTTAATAAATATAGCTTTGGTACAGATAATAAAATCTTTTTTAATAATATTAAAAATCAGATTAAACAGTTGCAAAATAAATTTATTATAGTTTATGTTCATAAAGTGCCAGGAAAATTTGCCTTCATATGTAAATACTATTATAATTTAATGATCAACAATTATTTTGATAATAATACAGCTTTTTTAAGGGGTCACAGGGGTGTTAATCTTGGATTTTTTCGAATTTTCGAAAAAAAATATATGTTGTTCCTCATTTTCTTTTGAACATTTTGATACCAACCACGTGATAGTACTACAAAAACTTCGAAAGTTATTCGAAAAATTCCAAACAGCAATTTAGTAATAACAATGTTTAAATGGCTACATGCCACACCCACTTATTCTTGATTTCCGCAAACGTTTTATTTTTCTGTTTTTAAAAAGCCTCATGAAATATTTTAAACACTTGCTTAATTGAGAAGGAAGTTTGCAACTCAACACACACTTTTTAATCTGTTTTGATTCTGTTTTGTAATGCTAGCACGTTGTTTGAAATTACTTATCGAAATTCAAAACAGCGTTGTTTAAAACCGTTTATCAAAATTGAAAACAATTAAAAATTCTCGATTGAAATGGAAAATACTCATCGTAGACCTTCAGGTAAACGTCCTAAGAAAAGAAGATTTAGAGGGAAGCAATTCATGAAGGTATGTTCTCATACATATGTTGCAGAAAGGAGAGATACAAGTAAGTGTGCTTCCAGTAATAAAATCTCAGGAATTCAGACTTCATTAAAGTCAAATCTTGTTAAGGTAAGTGAAAACTTCAAAGGATATCGTATTTTTAATTTTATTTCAACTTTTAGCTCTATTTTATCAGTATCATGTTGTTTAAAATGTCATAAACCATTAACAATTAATGAAAAGTCCACTCGTGGTTTATGTTCGAATTTTGAAATACATTGTAAAAACTGTGGGAGTGTTTGTACTTTTTCAAGCTGTGAAAACACTGGGGATAAAAATAATGCTCCAGAAATTAACAGAAGATCTATTTTAGCAATGAGATGCATAGGCCAAGGTTTAGAGTCATTAAAAACCTTTTGTGCTGTAATGAGTCTTCCTAATCCTGTTGAACAAAAATCATATGATGTAATTAATAATAAACTTTCACGTGTTATGAAGAAAGTCGCTGAAGAAAGCATGAAAAGGGCAGCTGTCGAAGAAAATTCTTCGTCACCTGATAACCTTTTAACGGTAAGTGGTGATGGTACCTGGAAGACGAGAGAACATTCATCGTTGATTGGAGTATGTACTGTAATAGGGGCCGAAACAGGTAAGGTTTTGGATAGGGAAGTGTTGTCCTCATTTTGCAAAGGATGCGACAGTTATAAAGGGGTAAAGTTTGGTATCAAGTACAATAAAAAAATGGCAAAGAGCGCATAAGATTTCATGTAGAAAAATTATTCTGGCTCTGCTGGTAAGATGGAGGTTGACGGGATGTTGAGTATTTTTAATCGATCAGAAAAGCTTCACAACCTGAAATATTCGAACTACATAGGAGATGGCGACACAAAAACTTTCAATGTCCTTTCTGAAAACAAGCCATATGGCGATGACCATCTTATTCAGAAAATAGAATATGTAGGCCATATGCAAAAGAGAATGGGCACAAGACTTAGGAAGCTTAAATTAGTATATAGTAAAAAGAAATTATCTGATGGTAAAACTATTGGCGGTAAAGGTAGGTTAACTGATAGTTTAATTGATAAACTTGCGCATTCGATGCAATTCTACTAGTGTAAAGGAAACGCGGAAAGCCATTTGGGCTGTTTGGGGTCATTCTTGCAGCACTGATGATGAACCGATGCACTGGTTTTGTCCTACAAAACCAAATACATGGTGTAAGTATATATAATGTCGCAATTAATAATAATTTACAAAATTATAAACATAAACCCTCAGTTGCTAAAGCTGTTCGAGATGTAATTAAGCCTGTATTTGCAGACTTATCTCATCCGGCACTCCTGAAGAAATGTTTAGGAGGTAAGACACAGAATCCTAATGAAAGTTTAAGTTCATTAATTTGGAAGTTTTGTCCCAAGACGATTGGTTCTAGTCTTCAGATTGCAGAGATTGCTGCAAATCTAGCAACCAGTGTTTTTAATGATGGAAATCAAATACTTATTACTATTTTAGAGAAATTTGGCTTGAAAATAACAGAAATGTTTGTGTGTCCCTGGCTGAACGTGACAATCGTCGAATCTTTACGTCAAGAGAGAGACGCTTAGAATCATCTTTTGAAGGTCGCAGAGCCAAGAAAATTAAAAAGAGTAAATAAATTAAGCTGTTTCAGGAACAGGAAGGTATATCTTATGATCCTGGAGCATTTTAGCGTGTAAGTTTTAAGATTTATTTTCTCAAATTCAATATTAAAACTTTAAAGCCCTTTTTCTCAGTTTGTGTTTTTTTCAATTACACGCATTGCGTTTCAAAAACTATCATACTTTGATGTATAAAATTTTACAGAATTATAAATTCTATCATAATCTTCAAATCTTAGCTATTTATAGTATTATAAATTTTTAATTTTTTGAAATATTTCAACAAAAATTGAATTTTTAAAAAATTTAAAAAATGTATTTTTTTATTTTTAAAAATATTATTTTTTATTTATTTTTTTTTATTTATATAAGATAGGCTAGCATGTAATAAGGGTATATTTGACTTTATAAATCACCTTATTGCTAGTAATTAGAATTATTATTGCAGAAAATATCATGCGCGTCGTAAAACTTACTATTTGTTTCTTACAAAAATTTTTCTTATTTTTATGTGCTTATTATTTTTAAAATTATGATTATATTTTAGATATTTTATACTTTTTTTTTTGAAACTTTATTCCTTTATAAGAAATGTGTAAAAGAATAAAATTATTTCATTTCAATCTCAAAGAATTATTTCTAGTCGAAAATTGTTTGTATTTTGTGCTCGAAACATTTTTAACACCCCTGTGACCCCTTAAGTCGGCTGTTTTTGATAGAGAAATAAATAATCAAATTTTGGCTTTTCATAAACAATTAAGAATTCAAATTAATAATAATTTTACATTTTCACATATATTTCTTATTCCCACATTTCATAAGGACCCTGTCAAATTTAGGACAATTACAAATTGATTATTTAATACATATATTAGCAAAACAAGCAAAAATCTCATGAAATATTACATGATACAGAAAAAATAAAAAAAAAAAAAAATCCACACAACAATTCTTAAAAATAGTAAATCATTTATTGAACAAATGAAAGATAAAAAGATTTATTCAATCTATAGTTTTGATTTTGAAGATCTTTTTAACTCTATTAATATTGATGATTTGATTAATATACTTGAAAATTTTGACTCTCGGTTTGTAACCGAGTGGGTTTCGGTTCGAATCCCGAGTAAGACTTGGTTGTATCTTCTTCGGGAAAGAAGTTGGTCTTTCGCCTGAAATGGAATCCCGTCTGAAAAGAAAAAGGAGCGCACCTTTTCTTGTTATATGCTGGGATCATCGTTTGTAATAAAATCTGTATTATTCTGTGGTTGTGTTATATGTATCTGTTCATCTATTTTACATCTTTCATATGTGTATCCCAGTAATAAACACACGACAGCAACAACAATTTGTAATTTACATAAAGATAATTATAAGATTATCATAATGATAGATTTGGTTCATTACTTAGGTTTGTGCTTAAAGAGAACTATATTCATAAGGATAACTATTATCTGCAGATTAAAGGTTTACCACAAGGTGGCCCTGCTAGCAACTGTCTTGCTAATTTATATTTACATCATTTTGAAAGTACTTACATTAATAATTCTAAATTTTATATTTATCGTTATATAGATGGCATAATCATTTTTTGGCAAACAAGTAAATTTCATACCTAATTTTAATTTTTATCCACAGTATCTTAATTTAATACAGACAAATAGTAACGACAATGAAGCACATTTTCTTGACATACATATCAAAATAAAAGATAATGTAATAGTTTCTAATATTTATGATAAGAGAGAAGCTTTTAATTTCAATATTATAAAAGTTCCTCATTGGGAGAGTAATGTACATGTTTCTATATTCTGAAATATTGTTATTAATTACATACAACGCAATAAATATCTAGTGTCAAAAATAAGAAATAATAAATAACTATAAACATTTTACTAAATATTGCTTAAATCAGAAATACCTAGTTAATTTTATTAATAGTTATATGAATAAAGCTATTCAAAATAGTAAGGACTAAAAATTCTGAGATTGATAATAGTTTATTATTATAAACTTACATATTTCCTAGTTATAGTTACCTCCATATTCTAATATTAGATAAAATTACGTATTATTATTTTATTCATATATATTCTAATGTTACTAAAGTTATGCTAATTTGTAAATCTCTTATTATTTTTTATTTTCATTCTTTTTACACTTTTGCTAAGAGCTACATTTCATCCATTCACATGAATGCAATAATAATTCACTTTGGCGCTAAAGCTACGATACGATCATAATTATAAAAATTAACAAGATAAGTATTATATTTTGTATATTTTACTTTTATAAGTAATATATATTTTTATTTTTTTACTTTTTAGTTCAATTCAATATAAAAGCGTGTTTTTTAGTTTGTTTTTAAATTGCAAATTATTTTATAATTATTTTTACTATACACGATAAAAATCCAATAATTCCAGTAAATAATTTAACTAAGTTAAATTATACTTACCTACTTTCAAGGACTTCTCAATTTTTCTTTGATAATTTGAGAAAAAATCCAATAAAACTAAAGAAAATGTTCCGAATGTTCGTGTTCTAATAAAGAACATAAACCACAGACACTTTTCGCTAACAATACAGGAACGTTATTTTCCAGCAAAACTGCCATATTTTTTCACGTTATTATAGTTTTGCTGTCGTTTGATGATCTACAAATATCATTTTGAACATTATCTTCCTTGTTTCTTTTTGACAAGGTGAAGTGCTACATTTATGGCTTCATAGTTTTCTTCATAGAATTCTTTAGGAAGCATTTGAAAATTTCAATTCAACTCAAAAGTTTCATGTCTATCGGTTTTCTCATATTTACTTTCGCTATCTTGATTAATATGTATTATTTCAGCAGGTTCTTCAATTGCTTGATTAGTTTCAACTTCCTTTAATACAGATCACTCTGATGCCCATTTCTTTTCTATTCTGCTAATTTACATTTAAAAACCATAATAAGTCGCACAACACAGCAATCGAATCCACAAAATTGTTCATAGGGGAAAGTGTAGCATGTTTATAGAAAATAGTTTTGAATAAAAGTGGTCGCGCAGGGAACTCGATCAAAACTAGTAACTTGATTGTAAAAAAAACGTTTGCCACACTCAAAAAAGAGGTATATATGTGACAAATTCATTTTTGTTCCCATTAAGATTGTCTAATAGGAGGATACTGTCAAGGTCACTGTTAACGAATAAACAGTTTTCCCAGAATTAGCAATTTCTCAAGCATGGGATGAATCTGCGCCTCATGCGAAAGCCCCCATGTTAAAAGCGTTTTTAATACAAAATATCGATGTAAAAAATAATTGTGCAAAATTGTTTTCACTATGCATTATATGTTTCAGAATGCTCATAAAAATACAACTTGACCAAATAATTCTTCAAAAGGATCAATATGCTTATCCATCTATCATAAAACTCATTCACACGGGAAAAAAGTAACAGAGAAATATTATTTACAACTTTTCAAAAAGAAAAAGAGACGGAGTGAAACTCACCAGTAAGTTTGAAGGTTGTGACAAATCTATACAGAACTTTATCACTAACCTTCAGAGTCGTCTTTTTTAGGGAAATTTAATTCCCTACCTATTTCCAATCAACTCCAAAAAGAGGACAGGATTCCTAGTTATGCAGATTAGATAAAGTATTTAAGTTAAACGGAATAGTAAAGTTAGAGCAGTAGGAGAGAGAGATTGAAGCAGAAAGTTATAGTGAAGTTAAATTGAAGATTTCTTGTTGGATAATTTAATCTCAGAGAAAAGCTGAGCTGAATTGCAGTGTGGTAAATATTAATTAAAGTCCCATTAAAGTTTATTATTACGAGTGAAATTAAAATTAAATGTTCAATAAGAACATTGAATATAATTCTGGGATCTCTTATCGTGGTAATCTCTGCGTGATCGATATTCTAATTGTTAATTAATTGGATCATTAATTATTTAAGTTAATTTAAAGGATATTACCTTTAAAACCTCATAATACTAGTTAGACATATTTATTAATAAGTCTTTGATTCTATTTGGATAAGATAACCACATAAAGAAAGTTGTTTATAAAAATGGCTACTGGTTCTTATCTGACTCCTATTTATTTTCGTTCTCAAAGTGAGGTCCAAGGAGATCATCACAAGGTCATATATATGATAATCAAAAGTAGTATAATAAAGGTTAAAAGAAACGTAACAAAAAAATCTCTCATCGCGGGGATTACAGTAAAACAAACAAAATGTCTTTTTTATTGGTTATAGGATCAAAGATAGCTAATGAGCGTTTGAAGTGGAATCTTTTATTTTTGATGATCCCCAGATGATAAAAATGAATTATATCAGTGTAAATGTGTATTTTAATTTTTTTTATGTCGGAAAGCATTTTGTTTTACTTCATTTCAAAAAATTATTTTTTAAACCTTTTATTTTTTCAATATGCAACAGGATTTTGAAGGAAAAAGTTGCGTAGTTTGTTTAGTGACACTTTAGCTTATGACAAAGTTACCGGAATCAACTCCTCCGATTCTTCTTCATCACTTTCTGTATTATTGTGGTCCAAAACCACAATTTCCGCGTCAGATAGAGCTCCCCATACAGCAATGTCCGTCTCAACCAACACGTAGTCGTCAAACGTCAAATCTTGTTCTGGAAGAGCTTCCCAAAGGGATGATTCAGCATTAAATTCAGTGAGTGTATTGTCCACGTCAACCAGATTCGGCGAGGGGAAGCCTGACTTTTTAAAACAGCTGTGAATTTTCAAAGGAGCAACAGCTCTCCAAGCCTTGTCAATCATGATCAAAGCTGTTAAAATAGAAATAGTATTTACATGCTGCTGATTTTCGAGGTTATCCAAAACGTTTTTAACAACTTCACGCCAATAAAATAATTTAAAATTATGTATGATGCCCTGGTAAAGTGGCTGAAGTTTTGAGGTTAAGTTTTGAGGGAAAAATTGAAGTTTCACATTTGATAAAGGTGGTGCGTTATTGTGCACAGTACAGTTGTCTAAAAATAAGAGAATATGTCATTTTTCTCTTTTCATATCCGAGTTCAGTGAGACCAACCATTCACTAAAGAGTTCGGTGGTCATCCATGCCTTCTTGTTTGAGCGGTGTTTGGTAGGGAACGGGTTTATGCCTTTGAAACACCGATGTTTTGCTGATTTTCCTATGACGAGAGGAGTAATCTTTTCTGAGCCGTTCATTTTTACAGTCAGTAAAATAGTTAACCTCTTCTTGCTATGTTTTCCTCCATGGAATTTTTCTTTTTGAATGTAAATTTTTTTCCTGGCAAACACTTGAAAGAGAGTCCGGTTTCATCAGTGTTGAAAATGTTACGTGGTTCGTACTCCTTTATTAGATCCGGAAGCGAGTTCTGCCACTTAGAACAAACGTTAATGTCGACATTCGAGCTTTCCCCGCACATTTTTTGAAGACTTATCCCATTCCTTTTCTTAAAATTTGTAAGCCATCCCTCGCTAGCTGAAAACTCGATTCCTAATTCTTTGGCGAATGCTTTAGCCTTTTTCTTCAATAAACAGACACCCATCGGAATATTCTGTCCTCGACACTGACTCATCCATGAAACTGAACACTGTTCAAGACGTGGAAAATTACCTTTACCAACGCGTTTTCTCAATCTCCATGAAGATGCACTAAAGAGCTTCTCTTTATTCTTCAGAATAGTGGAGAGCGAGCTCAGTGGGATTTCAAATGCTTTGGCTACATCGACCTTCCTCTCACCTTCTTCAACTCATTCTATCACCTTTTTCTTTTCAGAAATTGTTAAGCACTTGTACTTTTTAATATAAGACATGTCGTTCCTTTCGCGCGATAAGTCGACACTAAGATGAACTGTAAAGTAGTGGCCCTAGGTTTATCGAAATTAACAGGTAGGAAACGTAAATCACCACAACTTTAGTAAAATAATATTTTTAATTTAAAATTTGGAATCTAAAATGAACACAAGGCGTATTCACAGTTCACACTGAGCTACGGGGTATACTTAATAGCAGGGGTCGACATTTATGGCACGTGGAGCAATTCTTAATGGCACATTACCGCTCTTTTTTTTTAAAAAATAATAGAACAAAGTTAAATCCCTGTCTCTTCTGTCTTTGCCTCGTACATTTTTTTATAAAGGTTTTATTTCTGGCTTTCAATCCTCTGCCATAAAACGATTCTGCTGAATTATCTTGGATGTAGTTCGAGTGCTCTATTTAAAAAAAACAAACATCTGTTTAAATGTGACTCATTATTAGTAATAAATACTCAATGAAAATAAAAATTATTGTGCAATACTTGTAAAGGGAAGCATTCCTCATTACTACACAGTGAATAAAAAAGAAAGTAGTTTTCCTTTATCCATCTAAAGCTTGGGTATCAACGGAAAAAGAAAAAAACAGATGGCTTAGGAATAAATCAAAATTCTGCTTAGCAAATACCGGAAATATAATAAACAAAGTATAGTTATTCTATCAACATGCACAATTTGAACCGAAAATAAGTTCAGTAAAAAAACTGCTCGTGAGATAATTAAGTCAGGAAGTGAATCTAACTTCATAATATTGAAGGTTCGAATTATATCGAGAGTTTTATAGGATAACTTCGAATTATCGCGTGTTGTAGTCTGGCCAGTCACAACTTTTACTTCGAAATATTCAGAGTACCAAAACGTATGGTTTTAGTTCGAAATAGCAAGAGTTTTTCTAGAGGCTTAGCATATACTTCGAATTAGCAAGAGGTTCGTATTATCGAAAGTTCGAATTATCGAGAATTGACTGTATATGTATTTATGTATGTAAAGGGTGTTTTTTTAGAGGTATAGAACTTTAAATTGCAATAAAACAACGATGTATTTTCGATTGAAATGAATTTTTTTTATTCGAAAGATAATCTTGTGGCATTGCATTTTAAATATGATCAAGCAAGGCTTAGATTCGTCGAATGGGCCCAAAACGAGATTGCCGTTGTTCCCGATTTTCATAAGGGGATTTTGTTTAGCGATGAAGCGCACTTCTGGTTGAATGGCTACGTCAACAAACAAAACTGCCGCATTTGGAGTGAAGCTAATCCCCAAGTGTATGTCGAAACACCGTTACATCCAGAAAAACTGACTGTTTGGTGCGCTTTATGGGCTGGTGGAATCATTGGTCCGTACTTCTTCAAAAACGATGAAGGCCAGCACGTTACAGTCAATGGTGATCGGTATAGAGCCATGATTACTAACTTTTTCACTCCTGAATTGAACAATCATGATGTCCAGGAGCTGTGGTTCCAACAAGACGGCGCAACATGTCACACAGCTCGTGCCACAATCCATTTGTTGAAAGACACGTTTGGTGACCGCCTAATTTCACGTTTTGGACCTGTGAATTGGCCTACAAGATCTTGTGATTTAACACCGCTAGACTATTTTTTGTGGGGCTATGTAAAGTCATTGGTCTATGCGGATAAGCCACAAACACTTGACCATTTGGAAGACAACATTCGCCGTGTTATTGCCGATGTACAGCCACAAATGTTGGAAAAAGTCATCGAAAATAGGACTACATCCGAGCCAGCCGTGGCAGTCATATGCCAGAAATCATATTTAAAACATGTGATGATCTCCTTGGACCTCACTTTGAGAACGAGAATAAATAGTAGGAGTCATATAAGAACCAGTAGCCATTTTTATAAACAACTTTCTTTATTTGGTTATCTTATCCAAATAGAATCAAAGACTTATTAACAAATATATCTAACTAGTATTATGAGGTTTTAAAGGTAATATCCTTTAAATTAACTTAATTAATTAATGATCCAATTAATTAACAATTAAATAACGATCACGCAGAGATTACCACGATAAGAGATCCCAGATTTATATTCAATGTTCTTATTGAACATTTAATTTTAATTTCACTCGCAATAACAAAAATTTAATTAATATTTACCACACGGCAATTCAGCTCAGCTTTTCTCTGAGATTAAATTATCTCTAACAAGAAATCTTCAATTTAACTTCACTATAACTTTCTGCTTCAATCTCTTTCTCCTATTGCTCCAACTTTACTATTCCGTTTGACTTAAATACTTTATCTAATCCGCATATAACAAGGAATGCTGTCCTCTTTTTGGAGTTGATTGGAAATAGGTAGGGAATTAAATTTCCCTAAAAAGGACGACTCAGAAGGTTAGTGATAAAGTTCCGTATAGATTTGTCACAAACATAATGCCACAAAATTATCTTTTGAATAAAAAAAAATCATGTCAATCGAATAATACATCGTTGTTTTATTGCAATTTAAAGTTCTATACCTCTAAAAAAACACCCTTTATGTACACGTAATATAATTCCCCACTTAAATTTCATCTCGAGGGATTATATTTAACTCCTAATGGGGTTGTACCCTTCAAAACTTCTAGTGATAAATAAATATTTAGTTTATATATCTGTGACCCCAAATTATGAAATCCGGCATTCGATAGAATGCCTAGGCATTTTATAGAATGCCAAAAGCGATCCCGCAATGTATGAAATGATTCTTATTTCACATATTGCCTAGACATTCTATAGAATGCCTAATGAGTAACAAGCAAAGTATGGAATACATCTCCGATTCGTTTTGAATATTGTACGACAAGGCACGAGACCATTAACGCGTACTTCAGGCTCAGAATTGGTTAGTTGCACATTGTGGTTTGTTCGGGAGTTTCAAAATACTCAATTCATGTAAACTTATTCAGCAAAAAATTGGTTTTTTCCTATGCTGCATGAAAACGGAGAAGCAAGTCGTAGTGTTGGAGAAGGAGTCATGGTCTAAAGTAGGGGTAGATTACCAATGGCCCACGGTACAATTAATAGTGGCATTCAGTACTAATCAACAAATTTGTCAATTTTTGGATGAACTTTATTAATTTGTAATAGATCTTATTTCACAAACATCTCCAGAATTTGGTGAATTAAGGAATTACGAAAAAATTTGAAGGGTAACTCTAAAAGTAAATTTACAGGTATTTTTGTAAATTATGGAATGCCATTAATGGAGATATTTAATTGTATGAAGAGAGAAAATTGCATATGTATTCTGCATTTCCGCTTTTAGTTCTACATATCTAACAAGGGGAGGGCATGACTAAGGAAATTCATTTAGGGTCGAGTCTTGGTGTAATAGTAATACTCCCTTAGGGTGATGTTCACCCCTTAATGTAATTCCACCGAATGGTCAGTCAATTCGGCGAAAATAACCTTCGAAATTCGTGCTTAGCTTTTATACAATTATGTTTTACTTTCCTCCAACGAATTCGTAGCTTTATTGGTGAATCGTCTGTTTATTATGCCCGAGGTAAAGGTTCGATTCCACGCGATAAGCTTTTTTTCTTCAATTCATATAATTATTTTTTTTAAAATTAAATAAATTTATTTATGAAAGGTTTATTAAATATTAAATGATATTTTACGTAATTATTTTGTATTTTAAAAAGTAAAAAAAAAATAAATAAATTCATTATGTAAATTATTTATTAGTAAAATTATTATTATTTAAAAATATTTAAAATTATTATAGATTAAAAATATTTAAAATTATTATACATTAAAAGTATTTTAAATTATTTTAAATTAAAAATATTTAAAATTATTATAAATTAAAAATATTTAAAATTATTATAAATTAAAAATATTTAAAATTATTATAAATTAAAAATATTTAAAATTATTATAAATTAAAAATATTTAAAATTATTATAAATTAAAAATAATTAAAATTATTATTAAATAAAAATATTTGAAATAATTACTAATTAAAATTATTAATAATTAAAATTAATTAATTACTTTTTATTATAATTAATAAATATATATTTATTATTAAAATTATTATTAATTAAAATATTCAAAATAATCATTAATTAAAATGATTAATAATTAAAATTGCTTAATTAATTATTATTTTTAATTAATATATTTATTATTTTTAAGAAATATTATCAATTTATTATTAAAATTATTATTAGTTTATTATTAAAATAACTATTAAGTTTTTTAAAAATTATTTGATAATTTAGTATTAATTTGTTATTAAAATTTTTAATTTATTATTAAAATTTTATTATTGAAATTATTATTAGTTTATTATTAAAATAACTATTAAGTTTTTTAAAAATTATTTGATAATTTAGTATTAATTTATTTTTAAAATTTTTAATTTATTATTAAAATTTTTATTATTGAAATTATTATTATTTTTTATTAAAATTAGTTAAATAAATTTATTAAAATTATTTATATAAACTTATTAAAACTAAATAAATTTATTTGAAAAGAACTTATTAAATATTTTATAAAATTATAAAATAATTAAATTAATTATATATAAAACAGACATATTTTTATTATAATAATTATAAAATAATTAATTTATATTTTTTTATAAAATTTATATTATATATAATATTTTATTTATAGTATATTATGTTTCACATTATAAAACTATTTGTAATTATTTTTATGTAAAATATCATTTAATATTTATTATATATTTATTATAAATATTGTTTATTAATATAAAATGCATTTATAAATTTTAATATAAATATTTATAAATAATTACAGTAATTTTTTTACTTTATAAAATACAAAATAATTACATAAAATATCAAATAATATTTTATAAACCTTTCATAAATAAATTGATTTAATTTATAAAAAATAATTAAATGAATTGAAGAAAAAAGCTTAGCGCGTGGAATTGAACCCTAACCACGGGCATAATAAGCAGACGATTTACCAATTAGGCTACGACCTCGTTGGAGGAAATTAAAACTTAAATGTATAAAAGCTAAGGATGAATTTCGAAGGGTATTTTCTCCGAATTGACTGGCCATTCGGCGGAATTACATTGAGGCGTGAACACCCTAAAGGAGTATTACTATTATACACACCAAGTCTCGACCCCAAATGGATTTCCTTAGTCGTGCCCTCTCCTTGGAAGTAAAATATCTTTCCTCTAACGAAAAATATTTCGAGTGCACAAAGAAATTGTTTAACAACTGAATGTTCAGAAATGTCAAAGTAAAAGTCACATATTACGCCACATTTTTTGCGATATGAAAGTAGAGCGAAGTGTTGAACTAAGATCACATTAAAAATTTTATTTAACTGTAATCAGGGGAAGTACTTATATTTTACTTTGTCTATTTCTTATTTTAATAAATATGTTTAAAAAACATAACATCTGTACAATTTTGAGGGTTTATTATTTTTATTATTATTATTTTGTTAAAGAAATAGTTATATTTTATGCTGTTTAATTTTATGTTAGGAAATATTTTTAATTGATGTAAAATGAATGTGTGATAAAGCTGTAAATCTGTATAAATAAACTCTATTCTCTAACTGCATACATTATCACACAAGAATAGATTTGTTTCAAAAATATCCTATTGTGTAGCACACTGCATCATAATTGGTAGATTGATTTTTGACACGCCACTGCTAAAAGATTGCCGACTGCGGTCTATAAACATGAAACAACTATTCGACGACGAGCTTCCCAAGATTTGAGTTAAGGCTGCAAAAAAAAAGTTTTTTTTTTTAATTGAAACTACATACAAGAAGTTAATAACTGATACACAAAAAGTCAAAAGGACTTCTAAAAAGGAATCCAGATCTTATTGGTTGCTGATTAACTATGATGTGATGTTGGCGAAAATATAAGTAAACTCGTGTAACCTGTTAAAAAAGGCGTCAGAGCTATACAGAAGGGTTCCGAACAACCGATTCGTTGATCAAATGGTATCGAGCCACTCAAAGATTATTAAATTATTTCTATTTTATTTACTGGGGTGTATTTCTTTAGTGTTTGTTTGACTTTCCATGGAAAAGTCACTTTATATTTAATCAAAAATCACTTTATATTCATTTTTTAGAGAAACTAAATTTTATTCTGAAGGCATGTTTAAATACAATTAAATTATTAAATCAAAACAATTAAAATATAAACAACGTCCCACCCTCAGCGGGTCGCGATAAAAATATTAAACGGCGACCGGTCTACGGGGATATAAAGGTGGGGAAGTACGTCTATACAGTATTACATCACAGATTCTGTGAGTTGTTTTAAGTACTTCATGAAGCTCATTTGGCTATTGCACACGGAGAGCGTGATAGAATTATGAAAGAACTTTTAACCAAATACAAAAACGTTACACGTTATGATATTGAACTGTACATCCACTTTGTGAACCTAGACAGAAAAAGAATTATTTAAAAAAAGACATTGTTGTGAAACTTATGATTTTTTTCTGAATGCCAATACATTGACACTTGTAACGAGTGCGAAAAATGGTTTCTATAGACTTGAATCTTCTGAAGGAATTTCAAAAGAAGTATATGGGAAATCATATTTTACTTTGTACCCTAAGAACTTGATTAGAATTAAAGATGTTACTGACCATGAAATTCCTCATCTGTCCGTTGCAATTGCTCATTCCAATGGAAGCGGCGAAGGATTCGTCAAATGTATGTGTAAAACAAAGTAGCAAAATAAAAATGGTTTTTGCATAATAAATGTAATGAAATGTAATTCAAAATGGCATTCAAGCCTATCATGTTGTAATAAGTAGTTAAATTTTAAGTTCTTATTTTTTTATTTGAAAATTTTGTTTTCCTTAATAAAACAAAGACATAAATTCTGTTTTTAATACAACTTTCTTTGATTCTTTACGTATTTTGAATATTTTTTAATGGCACTCTCATTATTTTGTCAGAATAACATTTGTATTATTTAGAAATGTATGTCATTGATATTGTAACCTTATCATGACCTTATTTCATACTTTGCCTAAACAGCTTTAGTCATTCTATAGAATGCCTAGGCATTCTATACAATGCCTTGGCGAATTATGAAATAATTCTCTTATTTCATACTTTTCCAAAACATATCCACTGTTGTGTATTGAGAAAAATGATGAGTGATGTGAGACAATGAGAATAAAACAAAATTATTTATTTTTACATCTTCAGCTATTACAATATGTGAATATATATAAAACTTATTTAAACTATTCTTTAGAAGATCTTAAGGCGGTCACTTCACGAAAATCCATGAAATAATCGATTTTTCAATTTTGATTGAAACATAAAATACCGTTCTTTTTCTTTCTAAAGCAGTTTAAATTTTTGCTCTAGCTTAATTAGAAGTATTTTTAATATTTTTTTAAAAGTTGTTTACATCTGTCAAACCCCAAAACCGCTGATTGCCACGCCCTCTCAAATCAAAACAAAAGACACATGCTACTTTTCAGCCTTATCAAATGGTTTAAATTGATTAAAAGAATTTATTTTGATCAGCATCTTATCCAGGAAAGAAGTGAAGTGAATAGTTATAGATGTTTGTTTACTTACAGCCTATTTTTTACCTCCTTAAATGCAACGGATTTCTGCGATCGTTTTCAATAGTGTTTTCCATCAAAAACATTAATAAAACATTTACAAAACTTTTTTAAACTCTGTTAAGTAATAAAATGTTTAAAAAACGAGAGTTTGGAAAGAAATGTACAACATTCCAAACTTTTATGGATTTAAATGTTGATAAGTCAGACAATTTCAACATAAATAAATCAGCTTTAAAATCTAAGTTAGGTAAGTTTAATAAAGAGTATGTTTCTTTTTTAGATTCATTTGAATGTTTCTGTGAAATTCCTGACATTATACTGTTCTTTTGTGCTTTGAAACAACATTAATTACATAAAATTAATGTAAAAACCAAGGTATTCACATAAATTTTGGTCACCAAATCTAGGGTTTGGCTACAAAATTGTTAATATGTTGTAACTTTTGTGGTCTTATTCAAACATTTCTTATTACCAGGTTTTCTAAAACAGTAGTTAATCAAAAAAGGTACAAAATTATATGAAGTGGACACAATAGAATTTCATATGCTATGAGGTCTATTTAAAAAGTAGCAGTTGCAAAAATATTTTGCGGAGTTATGCATTTGTCACTTACACCATAGTGGTTTTGTGATTCCATGCATACATTAAATAATGTGACAGAGAAAGTAACCAAAGTGTCTATGGCTTTAGCTGCTGCCGAAACAATATTTAATAATGGATAACCAAACGTACCAGTGGCTATCAATGGTACCTGGCTAAAAATAAGCTATATATTTCTAAATGGTGTTGTTACGGCAGTTAGTTTGGACACTGGGAAAGTTGTTGATGCTAAAATATTATCGCAGAAATGTTTGTGTAATTTTAACAGCGATGTACATAGCAATGAGTGTTCGGCAAGTTACATTGAAAATAGTAGGGGAATGGAAGTTGAAGAGGTGCACTTTTTTTGTATCTCTCATCACTCGCAGACATTACACAATTTACGATATACACAATATTTGGACTATATGGGAACTCTAAAGCATACAAATCAGTTTTAGAATCTAAAGATATGTCAATATTGAACAATTAGAATGTGTTAATCATGTTGAGAAAATGATGGGGACATGACTTAGGGCCTTAAAATTAAAATTAAAAGACAGAAAGCTTAAAGACAAAAAATCTCTAGGATGCAGTAATGGCTTGACAGATGCTGAAATAAACAAATTGCAAAGTTTCTATGTTTTGGCTGTTCAAAACAACTCGGGAAAATTTGTCAGCCATAAGGCAAGCTATATGGGCTATAATTTTTGATAAAATGTTCACAGGTTTGAATCTACGACACGGTTTATGCCCCATGGGATGTGACTTGTGGTGTAGATTTAATATGTCCACATACTGAAAGGTTACACATACAAGCATAAACACGACTTACCTATTGTAATTAGGAGAGAGAGATTGATTGATTGATTGAATATTAACGTCGCACTGTTCAGCTACACGAGGGCTTTTGGCGACGGACCACGTAATTTTGAACCATGGTCAAGTGACGTGGACAACACCTGAGCTGGCACCCCCCTCTCCTAACTACCACACCACACCAACGGGAGGACGTTTCAGCTCTCGACAGATTTAGCGTGCATCGCTGCCCTACACGGCGGGTCTTTAGTGGTACTGGGCTCGAACTCGTGACAAAGCCAGCCACGATCCGATGCCTATACCACTCGGCTACCGCGGCCACGAGAAGGTTTTCGAAGATGTTTTTTCGAAGATGCAGAATTGGAGGCATTACTTGATCAAGACTCGTGTCAAACGCAACAAGAATTGTCAGGATCATTGGGAGTGACGCAACAAGCCATTTCAAAACGCCTGAAAGTCATGGGAATGATTCAGAAACAAGGAAATTGGATGCCGTACGAGTTGAAGCCGAGAGATGTTGAACGACGTTTGTTTGCTTGTGAATAGCTGTTTGCAAGGCAAAGACGGAAGGGATTTCTGCATCGCATTGCGAATGGGGACGAAAAATGGGTTCGTTACGATAATCCCAAGCGCAGAAAATCATGGGTATTTGCCGGCCCTGCTTCCACGTCAACGGCCAAAACGAATATTCACGGTTCCAAGGTCCTGCTCAGTATTGGGTGGCTCGGCGTAGTGTATTATGAGTTGTTAAAATCGACTAAAACAATCACAGGCGATCGTTATCGAACGCAATTAATGCGTTTGATCCGAGCATTGAAAGACAAACGGCCGCAATACAACGAGAGACAGGGTAAAGTGATTTTACAGCATGACAATGCTCGACCCCATGTTGCAAAAGTGGTCAAGACATACTTGGAGACGTTGAAATGGGAAGTCCTGCCCCACCCGCTGTATTCTCCAGACCTTGCTCCCTCGGATTATCACTTGTTTCGATCAATGGCACACGGCCTGGCTGTCTAGAACTTCCGGTCTTATGAAGAAGTAAAATATTGGATCGATTCGTGGATCGCTTCAAAAGATAACCAGTTTTTTCAACGTGGGATTCGTACGCTGCCCGAAAGATGGGAGAAAGTAGTGGCCAGTGATGGGCAATACTTTGAATCATAAATGTATAATCAGTTTTTTACAATAAAGCCTCGAATTTCGGGAAAAAAGGCCGAAGGAAAGTTGTACACTTATTATATAAGTAAAGTACAAGTGAAATGTTAGCACAATATTTTGAAAAACTTCAAAGTAATTAGAGGAAAAAAAGTAATAAACTTTTATTAGTAAAAGTATTACTAAAACGAATTAGATGCATTTATCTAGAAATTGTACTAAAATTTTAACTGTTTTATTAAAATTTAAAAATTTTAGAGCTGATCGAGTAAATATTATAAGAATTGGGACATTTTTATGAGACCATTATATAAAAAACAGACCATAACTCAAAATATTCATACTATGAAAAGTATTTTAGTATATTCTGTAGAAAATAGTATAAATATAAGGTTCAAAAAAGTGTTTTGGAAATACATTTATAACATTTTGAGTTATCAGATTCGATATGATAGAATTTGAACAATTTAAATGCCCTTTTATGGTAGATTAAAGATCCACACTTTCCGTTTTTCTAATTTTTTAAAAATAGATCGTAACTTGGCCTCTAGGCAGCGTAGAAACAAAAAAGAAGCATGTTTTGTAAAGCTCTAATCCAGTGATTCCCAAAGTCGTCTATATAGACCCCAGGGGGTCTATGACAACCTACAAGGGGTCCACGTCAGCGAAAAAAATGAGAGTCCATGAGGTGTAAATGGGGGTCTATGATGGTGGCTTTCATTAAACCAAATCATGATTTTAAGTTTAAAAGAAAATTTAGTTAAATGAAGACCAAATTTTATCTATTTAATAGATTTATTTACTAATTTTAATAAAGTTCATTTGCAGTTACAAGGGACAGCATAAATTTTATTAAAACAAGAACCATACCCACAATTTCGGCTTTAAAAAGGCATACCTGTTATTTATCACGAATTATGGAATAAAGTGAGAAAATTTTTAATTACTTTTCCTAGTGAGAAGGAGTTTCAGCCAATCTCCAAAACGAAAAAAGAAGGGGGGGGATAAGGACTGGACACTACTAACTGAGGAGATTTAGGGTTAAACCTAACACGATTGATTCCACAAGCTGAAAAATTGGTATTGAAGCACCAGATTTAGTCCTCCCTTTAAAAGCACTTGTTTGTTGCTCAGTTATTTTATGTATCAAATAAATTTTAATATAAATAAAACATATATTTTTCTTAAGTTTTAAAGACTATACTTCACTTCAGTTACAAATTTAAATCGTTTAAAGTAAAATCTATATACCAGCTGTCAAAAAGACATTTAAATTGGTAAGTTTACAAAAATTCAATATTAGGTAAGTAGGGGTCAACTCCAAACCGAAAATCATGGCAAGGGGTCTATGAGACAAAAAAAAGTTTGGAAACCTATGCTCTAATCAATAAAATAAGGCACAAAAAATATTTTTTTTTGACTAAATTTGCTTATTTCAATGAGTTCGGATACCTTAAATGCATTAATGCCAGTTTGCGGCGCAAACTGACTCTCCGAATTTCTTTCAACTTATATAAAAGTTCCTTGTCAAGCTTTTGGTATGAAAAGGGATCCAGGGGCACAATAAGTTTGGGGAACAACTGATGTAGAGTGCATTTGGAATAAAAAGCAGACTTTATTTCCGCACTAAGCAGTCCTTTTTAAAAATCTTACTCGATATGTTGGCCATGTCATATCTTTTAGAGCAGAAAAACGATGGGAGTATAAAAGCAGACCCCACCGTCTTTCAGGGAATGTCAACAACGCATGTAAGAGAAGGGTAAAATGTCGTTTCCTTGAAATACTCAAAAGGCGTCTAATTTCAGGCTATTGTGACCTCTAATTCGAACCAGCGAGCAATTCACTTCCGCTTGGAAGGATGGAATTGCAATTAATGGAATATTCCCTCATAGGTTTCTTCCTATTCATCCTTTCCCACAACGATTCAGTTCTATAGAAAAGAGGGGATGATATACTTTTGTTGTAGTATCGGAATATTATTCGGCTGGCAATCCTACAAAATCTTCGTTTTCCAGTATGTAGAAAGGTTCATTCATTCTTTCCACAACAATTCACAATTTCAACGGTCCTTAAAAATTGAGTCCACTACAATGGGGTTTAACAGCCTTTGTTGGTCTAAATCACGGGAGGGCAGACTTTTCTAGGGTGCGGGCTACTTCTATTTTTCAAGATGTTGCAGTCCACCCAATATCAGTGGCACACACAAAGAGTGGAATATTCTAGAATAATAATATTTTGCTTATATAAAGTAAAAAGACTTCTCCAGAGAGTCTGAACTATTTTTTTTTTGAAAAATCCACACTTTATTTTCAGAGTTACAACCAATTGAGCCAATCAGCTTGTTAATTTTGATTGATTCTTTTAGCAGTAGAGTTATTTAATTAATGTTTTGAGTGAGCGTGTTAAAATTTTAAATTTTGATTTTTTCATTATTGTTTTAAAATCATAGCTAAATTGTTTTTAATACGACTGTTGATGCATTGCAACTTGCTAAATGAAAATTTCAGTTTGATTTTATTTTTAAAGTTTTCAGAAGGAAATTGAATATGCTTTTTTTTTTAAATAATGTTTTGCATCTGATAAGTTAATCTTGTTCTTAATTAATGAATTCCGTTTGTTAAACATTCTTAAATTAATTCTTAATTCTTAAACTAGCATTCTCTCTCTCTCTCTCTCTCTCTCTCTCTATATATATATATATATATATATATATATATATATATATATAATTATTAAACTAATTTTCTTAATTATTAAAACTGCTGAACGAAAAATCTCTAAAATATGAGGGCAAAAAATGCGAAAATGTTTTTTATAGTTTGTATTATTTTCTTTTCGAATAACTTATATGTTACTTATATATACCCAATTAAATTTTGATCAGAATTTTCCCTCGGGATTCTTTCTATTTTGCTATGCAATTCATATACATAATTCTAGTTTCTGTAAATGTGTTAGAAGTAATACAATCTTTTTCTTTTGGCATCAAACTTATCATTGTGGTCCCGTTGGTGTGTGGTAGTTAGGGAGGGGGTGCCACTCAGGTGTCGTCCACGTCACCTGACCATGGTTCAAAATTACGTGGTCCGTCGCCAAAAGCCCTCGTGTAGCTGAACAGTGCGACGTTAATATTAACTCACTCACTACATCATTGTGGTAAGACTGGTGCTCAAAGCAAGGAAAAGGTAAATTTCAATTAAACACGTAAAGTGCAATACATGTAATCAAGCATTTCTTCCTTAAAAAGATCTTCAGGACTATTTTAATTCAGTATGCAATGCAAAGGAAATTCGAGATTTTAAAGTTTGGAAATTTTATATAGTGAAACAGATTATTACTTTGTATATCGCAAGAATATTGTAAGTAAAACTAACAAAACTGGTGATGAAAATTACACATTTCTACTGTCATCAAAATGACAAATACGAAGGGTGAAAAAAAATAATATTAAATCGACTAGTTATAAACAAAATGAATGGAAATAGAATTTTTTAAGGTATACACATACACACACACATGCCACAGTGGATCGCGGTTATATATGGTGAAAAAACATTATTTTTAATCAAATCCTACCGTGGGGTTTTATGGTATCCAGATTTGGTGAAAGATGATTTCCAAATTTACCATTGCCATAAAAAGATTAAATTGTTGGGGAAAAAATGGAAAAAAGGCTTCTTAATTTTGATTAGATGATTTTAGACTCAAAATTATTATTTTTCTGCAGTATAATTAACTAAAAGTAAAGCGTAGAAATATATTTATATGTACTGAAAAAAAACATTCAAAAAGAAAAAAAAACTAACTGATAAAAACATTTTGATATTTTATTTTAATTTCATAGTTTTTCCTTCCACTGTCATTGTTACAAATTTTTTGTAATGAACGCTTAAGATAGTGTAAATATATTATATCAAGAAGTGTAATACATTAATATTACTTTTTGCTGTATTTATTTTATGTTAAAATCTTACCACCACCTCTCCCTTCGAAATCAAGTTTTATTATGAAATAAAAAAAAATAATGATTACACTGATGAACGCAATAAATTAAAAGCGAGGGCGCACTGGGGCATGTCGTAGATAAAACAAAAGGGATAAAAAAGATAGACGAATTCTGTCACGGGCTTTTTCGCAAATGGCAGAATTTTTTCCTACTTTCTTGACAATTGTCATTATATTTTGAAAACTTCACACAATACCTTTATAAATTATAGCCTATGTTTTATTTTGATTTATAAGCTATATTATTGTAGTTTCATTAAAATCCATTCAGTTGTTTTTGCGTGAAAGACGGCCAAACATCCTCACAATTTTTCGCGTTTGTAATATATATTAGGATTCATTAAAAATATGAAAAATTTACACGAACTCAATTTTTTCTCAAACTGTCGACTTATTCAAAGTACTATTTTTATATTCATTAATTTTATTTCTCTCTTCAATGTAAAAAAATGTGGTTGTTCTATTTTCAATCAGTTTTTTTCCCACCTTTTCAGAGTAATAAATGCAACATCTTTACGAGTGAAACGTACGAGCAAAAGCATACTCGAAACAATGTTTTCATTCAATAAGAAAATTCTTGTTTGCCACAAAAAAAAAATGCTTAGAAATGAATACATTTTAAGCATATTTTTACCATTTTTACAATCTTAGGTTTTAAATTTGAAAGCTTATTGAGAATAATACATTTATACGAATTGTACGTATCTGTATGTGTATGCAATACCACTTTCTTAAAATAAAAAATACACTTTCAAATAGAAAAATACTTTATTTAAAATAATGAAAAAGAATCTGTAGCAACATTCATTTATGCTTAGCATTTTCTATCAACACATTCATATTCAACTTATTGATAAATATCTCACTCATGTAATTTACCATTTGGATGTTTCGATTAACAAAATCTGCAACCAGTTTATCCCAGAATTAAAAACAAACAATTAAAATGTACGCAAGAAGATGATCTTGCAGATGACACTAGCAATCCAAGTTATAGTTCTGGTATGCATTAGTTAATAGTAAGTTTGTACTTTAAATCACTATTTCTCAAAAGTGTAAATTTCAACACAAAAGGAACATTTTTGAAAAATCTACTTATTTTACAGCCTTGAAACTTTGCACATATGTTAACACTATACAAATAAATATTTTAATGAGAGTTTTTTGTCAAAAAATTATTCAAAAAATATTTATGGATTAAAATGTACAAGAATTTTCATCGTTTTAAAATTTTGACGTGTTACTCCACATATGAATTTTTAAAAAAAACTAATCAAAATTTTGAAAAATGCTCCCATTAAAATAATAAAAACAATACAATGAATACACAAAAAAATAATCATGACTGTACAACCAGCCAATTTTTAAAAAATGTTCCTTAAACCTGGTCATTTTTAACATTACGGAGATAGGGAAAATGCTGCGTGAAGTGACCCGACTACGTTTGGATTTGTGATTTTGCAAAAGTGTATAAATGGATAATTTTTATATTTAGTGTCAACTTATACTACAAAATGTATATAAAATTGTTGTAAGAATAGCATTACAATAAAAAATTATTTAAGCGCAATATTTTGACAAAAAATGAACATAGAATGACCCATTTTCAAAATATTCTTCTTTTGTGAAAAATGCTTCGATTATAATAATATTTCGCCTGTAAATAGCTCAGACCTTTGTACTGAGGCTCAACTTAAAATTTTTCAAATATATAACTTAGAAGTGGGTTTATCTATGTTTTACGACAACAGAGGGGATAAATTAAAAAAAAAACGCCAATATCTATTTCAATTGGTCGCAACTCTGAAAATAATGTGAATTTTTCAAAAATCATAGTTGAGCCTCTGTTGATTGATTGATTATTAACCTCGCACTGTTTAGCTATACAAGAGTTTTTGGTGACGGACCACTTAATTTTGAACCATGGTCCAGTGACTTGAACGGCACCTGAGCCGGCAACCCCCTCTCCTAACCATCAAACCACACCAACGGGAGGTCGTTTCAGCTCTCGAGAGATTTAACGTGCATCGATGCCCTACAAGGCGGGTCTTTAGTGGTACTGGGTTCGAACTCGTGTTAAGGCAAGCCACGGTCCGATACCTGTACCACTCGGCTACCGCGGCCGTCAAAGCCTCTGTAGAGAGGTCTGAGCTATATACAGGCGAAATAGTATTATTATAGAAGCATATTTCACAAAAGGAGAACATTTTAAAAAAAAGTTATCTTAAGTTAGTTTTTTGCCGAAATATATTGTATTTAAATAATTTTTTGCCAAATTGTCCTTAAAACAATTTTATACATGTATTCTAATCTAAGTGACTCTAAATATCATGAAAATTATCCATTTATGCATTTTTTTAAATCACGGTTCCGAACGTAGTCGGATACCCTAAGGATTTTGAATATTTAGACATGAGGAGAGTAAGCATTCGTCTCCTTTCAGACGGTTCATTCGAGTCTCCTCATTATCTCTCGGGGTTGGATTGTTACTTTTTACTTCTCTCAAATTCCACTCAAGGTTCAGCTTCAACGAGTAGTGCAGATGTTTGTTTTTATGGTTATTAGCTGTCAGCAAATAGTCAGATGAAAAGATGTGATAATTTAGGAAATGAGGCGTTGATTTGCACTAAAAGCTTCGAGGACGGGAAATGTTACACCGTTTAACGGGGAATATAGTGTAAACAACAACTTTATTTCTTTAAAACCTGCCACGTCCACTTTTTTCAAAACAGGGTGACGCAATATTTCACCATCCGTGTGTTCTGATCAATCACTGAATTTATGAGTGAGGGAATGAGTGAATATTAGGGTCCCATTATTCAGCTACACGAGGGATTTTTTCGTCGGAGCTCGTAATTTTAAACCATGGTCAAGTGACGAGGATTACATCTGAGCTGGCACCCCATCTCCTAACTACCACACCAACGGGAGGATGTTTGAGCTCTGGACAGATTTAATGTATACTACGGGTCTTTAGTGGTACTGGGCTCGAGCTCTTGATATGCCAGCCACGATCCGGTAACTTGACCACTAGGTTACCGCGGCCACCACAGAATCTATGAATAGAAATCACAAGATTATGAAAGCTTCCGTCTATGGAAGCTATGAAAGTTGAGATCTCTGGAGCAAACAAAGAACGATTTTGTGTACCATCTTAAAACCACGTGTGTTTGTGCTGTGCCTTTTGTGTCGACGCTTTATATGTTTTAAAATCGATATATGTGCAACTAAAATAACAAAAAGTCTCGTTTTTCAACGATTGCAAACAAACAAAATATTACTTGTGTAAAATTTTTGAATTACCAGGAAATTGTTTCATATATATATTTGCATTGACTAATATTCCTGCACTTAACTCAATTGATATTACACTTCCCGATCTTCAAAACAAAGTCTTCCAATCTTTAATTAACGAATAGTACTTCTTATAATACGAAAACAGTCTGTTAAAAATAAAATTCGTAATGTTCTTGATGAATAATTATGCTCTTATGTAACATAGTAAAAGTAAAAATAAGCTGGCAAGATAAAATGCGGGAAATTTTAATAATGAAAGGTTGATCGGTGCTATTTTTCTCATTTAAAAACAAATAAGAATTATAATTTGCTACTTGCAACAGCTAATTATAGTTTGATTCATGTTAAAATGTCCTTTTTGATTTTATTTTCTTATTCATGGATTCAATGATAGAAAAATAGTAAATTACTGAATTAAAGCATTAAAAGATTAACCGATCGAACGTAATGGACAAATGAAGAAAAAGACAAAACAGAAAATAAACTAAACATTAATTTACATTATCCCTGAATTAAGATTGTCCAAATAATAAATAATAAAATATTTTACTTTATTAATATTTTAGTTCAATTGCTTAATTTGACTTTATATTTTTTCAGAATACTTCAATAAATATAAATTGCGGTCCTTTTTCTTCACTATAAAACTATAATAAAAATTGCATGTACTGAAAAAGAATTTTCTCCTTAAAAAAATGACTACAAATACAGAAAAAATTACGTTTAAATTATTTCCAGTTTTCTACCAAATATTTATTTTTCACTTGATATTTACTTATTCAATTATAAAAATGTTTAAATTGGATTAGTTGATCTTTTTACGAGAAGTAATTAATTTTAAGTAAAAAACATATGCGGATGCAAATCTTATTTCTTTGCATGCTATTACAAACTTAAGACAAAATATATTATAGTTCCAATATAAATTTTTTTCGGCTAGAAAATGGAAAGGTTCAAATCTATTCGTGAATTTTTAAGAGACTTGAAATTTTATGAGGTTATATATATATATATATATATATAGAAAATTAAATAAAGAGTTAATTAGTCTAAAAAAGAATTTTATTTTATTTTTAACCGATTTTTGTCAACTGATTCTTACTGTACCTCCTTAAATTACATAAATATTTTTATTACTAAACTATCATCAGTAATTTCATTAAATATCATTTGTTTTTTTATTGCTATAATTCAAAATACACTAATTATATTTATTTATATTCGCAACAGGATAAATTTTAATTTCTTGTAGTTTATGCTTTCATACATGATAAAGCTTGAGTATATACTTCTTAAAACTGGATTCTTGAGTTATGATCAATTAAAACTTTTTTTCTTTTAATATATTTCACGAATAAATCTTAAATTAACAAATGCATAAAGCACTGTAACAATGGCATTCAAAGAAAATTAAAGGAAATTACATATTCTAAAATTAGAACAAAATACTTGACTCAGAGTAACTAAAACTGGATCATTTTGAATAAGAGAGAGATTTTACAATCCTTCTCACACAATTATTCCTTTATTTTTACTTCAAGAATTACTATTTTTACCAGAAGTTGTTATAAGATGAATTCAAACAAGTAAAATAGACTCAGTGCTTTTTGAAGAACTAGTGAATAAGCTTCAAATGCAGAGAAACAAGCATGTATGGCACCATTTATCTCTGATGGTTAAATGAGAACTTCAGTACTCCTAACATCCAAAGATTTCAAGTGGGCGTTGTTGTCAAGTTTGTTTCCATGGTGACAGTCATTGTTCATCAATACTCGTCATTTAAGAGTAATGTATTTTTCAAACTGAAGTTATTTTGAATATGTCGGATACCATTTTGTGTCAGATTTCTTTTTTCTTAATGTTGTATTAATGGCAGTATTACTTCAGATCAAATGCTAAATTACATGTATTATAAAGATACATTTATTAAAAAGAAACTATTTCATTGTTGGTAAATGTGAGTTAATTATAATTGCATTGTATCAACACAGTTGTGCTTATACACGTTTATGAAAAATATACTAGATTAAGAAGTTGAAATCAGTATTTTAACATAATAGTTAATGGAATTGTTTCCTGTTTTTTTACAGTTATTACAAGTAAAGTATTTAAGCAAATAGAAATAAAGAACTTTTAAAATTCCACGTAAGACATTTGAAAATGACAGTTTAAAGCAGTGCTTCTCAAACTTGCAATATTTGCGACCCAATATTCAATCATAATTTTCATCACACCTCTCTCCATACAAATAACTGCGCTGAATTCAAATATTATACTTTAAGGCTAAAATTACAACACGAATTTAACCTCTTAAGTACCACTGGCATATATATACGTCTCACTCAACTGGTGCGTTAAAAGCCCTGGGCGTATATATACGTCTTTCCGAAGTACGATCTGTTATGTGCACTGCTATCCATAGCATTATTCCGAAGGCTTTGTAATGTAATACAAGGATCTTGAATGTGTTTGCAAGGAATTTACTTTTATCAGAGGATTTTTCCTTATTTATTCCTTTTCTTCCACCCTCTCGAATACATAACCTACGTTCTCCTACGTGGAAAACGGATACATTGGAGAGCATATCGCGGAACTTTTAATCGGAAGTTTGAGAATTATTTATAAACCGTAAAATTAACAAAATAACTGCTAATTTGTGTACATAATTTTGTGTATGACAACCCCAAGGGGTGAATGGTAATTATTAAAAACTTGTTCTTAGCTTAGTATTGTTAAATAAATTATAAAATACACACACTGTGTAGTACTGATACTCTTTTATAAGTGTATTATATCAGTGCAAATGTTAATTTTATTTTTTATTATGTCAGGATTTATTTTTCATTTGTTTTCACTTTCAGTAAATTAATAATTTTTTAAATAATCTTTTGCTTTCGACTTTTCAATATTCTCTCTCGTGCCCCCTGAGAGGTACCCTACAGTTACAGAAACGCTGATTTAAAGAAAAGTGATTTGCGATATGTAAACGTATTTTATTGCATAACAAAGTAAGAACTATGCATATTTTTGCTTCATTTATGCAAAACACTTGATTGTGCATACTTTTTATGCATCAAATTAGTTATAATATTTTTCAGTTGTTTTTGTGCTAAGGATTAAGTTAAAAACTTATAGATATACTTTCAAATGCTTCAAGGAATGAATGAGATAAATTTTAACAATTAACTCTTATTTTGTTGTTACTGATGCCACCTGATGGGCAAAGACCAGATCAAGGCGCACGAAATTCAGCACGGCAAAGTTCTAAGGGACACCTGTCGTTATCCCTAGCTTTGAGCACCATACAGATGACAGTACGTTTTGACTCGTTTCCACCCCAATTTTGAGGGAGGACACCTGGGGATGGTCAGGTTAGCTCCCACATCTCTTCCCCTTCCATCAACCTTCCGAGATGACTTGCTGCTCGACGGCTATTTATAGTATCCCCATTCCCCGAAAACTAATTATAATAAAAGATTGGGATGACTCACCCCCACCCTGTTATTATCAAGTGTGTGCCTTCTCCCGGGTTAAATAACAACAATTATACTGAACTCACGTTTTGGAACGCGCAGATAGCACCGCTGAGAGCTTCAAGCTCAATACACGTTTTCTAAAAAATTGCGAATTGGAGGAAACGAAAAATACCCAACGCTGGGGAAAAATCCGAACGGTGAAATCTCAACGGCTTGAGGCAGGGGTGGCCAACCCTTTTCGGATGAGTGCCACTATTTGATAAAAAATAGTTATGCATGCCACTTCCAACTTTTCCAACAAGCAAATATGGAAAAGTGAAAAAAACTTTACTTATAGGTTTACACAAGTGACATATTTTTCAATGCAAATCTTTGTAGTCAAAATTTAAAAATAACATAATAAATAAAACTAAAATACAAACTTAGGTTTTTTATTGTTAATAAACATTTTATATGTTCAATCAATGAGGTAAACTATAAAATAAAAAAACAGCAACTTGAATCATTCAATTCAACATAATTATTAAACGCTCAGTACTTACTTAATGTGGCTTTTGAAGTACTAATTTTTTTTTTACCTCCTGCAAATGCTTACAAAATTAGGTTTTTATAAATGCATATCAGCTAGTTTCGAGTAATATTTATTTTATTATGTTCATTGTAGAAAGCATTTATTCACCAACATATTTTGATCCAAATTTTGAGACTTTTTGTTTGAAACCACCCCTTTTCTCAACAAAGTTATAAAAATGTGTTTTTAATCTTTTCAAAATTTTTGATTTTAAAAAAATGGTTAATCTTTTAATTTCTAATTAAAAACGGTTTATCTGTTCAAAATTTTTGAGTAAGTCTTCGTGTGCCACTCCTACATCTCCACCGTGTCACGGGTTGGCCTCCCCTTAGATTAGGCTTTATGTGAGATCATTTCCCATTTTGTATCAGCTGTGTGGTTGCCTAGTGATTATGGTCACGAACACGTGGCTAGCGTGTCATGAGGTCGAGCCTTTGTGCCACTGAATACCCACCTTGTAGAGAGCCTGACTCACGTTAAATCTGTAGAGATTCAGAGTATTCCTGTTGGTATGGTGTGGTATCTTAGAGAGGGGGTGCTGGCTTAATCTTTTAATTTCTAATCAAAAACGGTTTATCTGTTCAAAATTTTTGAGTAAGTCTTCGTGTGCCACTCCTACATCTCCACCGTGTCATGGGTTGGCCTCCCCTTAGATTAGGCTTTATGTGAGATCATTTCCCATTTTGTATCAGCTGTGGTTGCCTAGTGATTATGGTCACGAACACGTGGCTGGCGTGTCATGAGGTCGAGCCTTTGTGCCACTGAATACCCACCTTGTAGAGAGCCTGACTCACGTTAAATCTGTAGAGATTCAGAGTATTCCTGTTGGTATGGTGTGGTATCTTAGAGAGGGGGTGCTGGCTTAGTTGTGCCTATATCCCTCGTGTTGCGTAATATTGCGACGTTAATAAGCAGCCACTCAATCATTTTGCATGAAACTGCGATTATATCTTTATATAAATGCTTAATTCATGCGATTGGGTTATAAAAGCTCGTCTATGTGTTAGTATGTCCTATAATTTTTAGAATATTTTTAACTATTACTTTATATTGTGAAATAAATTGTCTTCAGTTATAAAGCTTTAATGAAATACTTATTTTATTAGTGTTTTTAAAAATGTTAATGTTGGACCTTTCTGAAACTATATGGAAAAAGGATAATTGTGAATGTATTTATTATTTGCAAACTATGTTACACTCAATAATACAATAGTATTTAAAATATTTCAAATCGTGGTTTATATTATATAATTAAAATACCTTTGATCTTCTGTTTCAAGCATTTATGCTTCCCAATTTATATAAGTGAATAGCTTACCTTCTAATAAAATAAGGCACCGTTCATAATGTGGTTAGAGAGCGGAAATAAGATTGAATAGAAATTAGTCATCAGATAATTATTCAGAAATATGTTCCAAAACTTAAAATGCTAAAATATACACTTTATTACCTTGCAATTTAGTTTCACAAAATTAATTTATAGATTTTACTCGCTAATTAATGACTCATTTTAAGTAACTCTTTGTTATTTCATGCTGATGCATCAATTCCTCTTATGCATGAAACTATAGCTTAAAGGAAATACATTAATCAATACAATGATCCCCAAATTTTAATTTTAAGATAGAGGTGAAGAATAATGTGTTATGATCTAGTTGTGATATGCATCAATAGAGAAAGTTCTTATAAAAGAACTTTTGTTAATTGATTATCATTGTAATTAAGTGTAGGAATAAAAGAATTTAAAGAAAAATGTTCCGAGAACTATTGGAAAACTTTAAGGCAATTAATTAGACGGTAATGTATTCAAAGAAACAAATACTACTTATGTTCCCTTCTTTCTCTCTATATACCTTCCCAAATATAATAAGAGTCTTCATTAAAATTAACCAAACCATACTTTACTTTGAAAGCTATTTTCTGAAAGCGTTTTCAGACGGTTCATAATAAGTAAAGATGATATGTATTCTATAAGTACTTATCTTAAATTATATATATTGAAAACCATAGGCATAAGTTAATATTTAATTACCTTAGCAAATAACATAACTTGTGTGAGTGTATAACGTCTGCAATATAAAAACAAATTTTATCTATCGTAACTAAATTATTTTAAAAATTTCGTTAGCTCACTTATTCGTTAGTTCAAGAAATGCATACACAAAAGGTAAATTTAGTTCAAAATATGTCACCTCGTCGACTGTGAAGACGCGTTCTCCCCCTCCCCTCGCAAGACAAAGGTTGCGGGTTCGATCCCGTCTGAAATCGATAGATTTTCTGGATGCGAAAATCGTAGGCACGCATTTCATCTGATTAAGTGGCATATAAAATATCCATTGAGTATCAATTTAGCTCTGGTTCGACAATATTTAGCATCCAATTGTAGAGTTAGAATTGAATAAAAAATTCAAAGCGTCAAACTGTGATAGCGGGAGTTGCCACTAAATGGTGCCAAAGAAATGGCTCCCACTCTTGGGAACTTTTAGTGACTGCAAACGGCTTAAATGTCCAACTACAGTCCATTTGAAACGAACAAAACTTAAAACATGTATTTCAGTGTAAAAAAAATTGTAACGAAAAATTTTGCTTTTAAATGATTATCAGAAATATAGACTTTAACTACGGATTTTAAGTAAAAATCTTAATTATTATTTATTTCAATAGGTAACTGCAAAGTTGACTATTCATACAAAATATACCAAGGAAGAATAATCTATATAGGGAATTTAAAATAGTCTTTAGTTCAGCAAATTAAGTTTAAGGATTTTATCCTATATTGAATTGAATTTCCATTTCCAGATATAGCACTAATTACTTTTGTGTGTACATTATTATCTAGTGCTATGAATAAACGTTTTGAAGCTACTGATTTTGCGATTTCTTCCAGCCGAGCACAAACTTCAATATTTTAAAAAAATCATATTTAATCACTATCATAGCAGAAAATCAACGCAATCAAGAAATTTTCGAATTAAATTAGAGGATATTTTGTTTCATTACGCTACTGCGGCCGTGTATTCCCTTTAAAATGCCAGTCCTTATTTTCAGTTTTTTATTTATTATCAGGAGGTGTTACGACCCACAACATACAACCAACTAAATATTCATTAAAACATTTCTATTTTGTGGGTAGGCACATCCACCGATTTGGGGGCTCTGCAATCGGCTGAAGTTGCTTACAAACTGATTGAATTCTTCATCGGTTAGGGAAGGTTCACGCATATTTCTCCTTAGGGATTACTGAGAAGCAAGCCGCCACAAATTCAGCTGCTTAACAGGCTATTTGAGAACAATAATATGAGCCGCTATAAAGAAGCGTGAGAGTGAGTGAATATTAAAGTAGCACTGTTTAACTACACGAGGGCTTTTGGTGACGGACCTCCTAATTTTGAACAATGGTCAAGTGACGAGGACGACACCTGAGCTCTAGCACCCCCTTCTCCAAACTATAAAGAGGTGAGAGTGCCAGCTGAAGTAGTTTCACATTTTTCTAATTTCTACGCTGCTTCACTTGAGTAAGTTGAGCACCTTAATAATTTCAACATGCAATTACTCTTAACATATATGAGGATTTGTGATAGAAATAGGATAAACAATACTAGCAACTATTGCCCATGAAATTTACACCTCTTTGTGGTACTTTGCAAACAATGTTTGAAATAATTTTTATCCGCATAAAAAATGCGAATTTTTAAAAAAAATATTGTATTGTAACTGAAATATATGTGTGTGAAGATGATAAGAATGTAAAAAAAAAATACATATTGAAATATTATTTAAAACTTTTCTAAAATCTTATCTGATTTTATTGCTCTAACAAGTAATCTATATTTTATACCTTAAATTGTGCTATAGGAGCCCTTTTTTAATAGTAAAAATTTTAATAATTTCATTATTTATTTACCAATAAATATTCATGAAAGATATTTAAAAGATATTTAAACACGAATGAAAAATTAATAATTAAAAAGCTATTAATAAAAGTTAATTCAAATAGCTTATTCAGAAAAGCTAAAACCTTTCAAAATTGTTTTGTTTTTTTTATTTAGTTTTAATATATAGGCCTTCAACTTCGCTTCTTCCTTGTATATAACAAATAGATTTTTTTATAATTATTTTCTATAATGTATCCCCCTCCCCAAGTTTACAATCAATAGCGAAATTCTTTAAATGTATTATGGAATAAATTAAGAAAGGTAGTGTGAAATTGGCATTCGGTATCACTCGTTTTCAAGGCCGTGCTTATTATACCTGTTGTTCCAACCTAAAATAAAGAAATATAACTCAAAATAGAAAGCCCAGAAGATTCTCCATTACTAGTATATTTTAATTTCTTTGGCATTTTAAGGTATCCGACTACGTTCGGAAAAGCGATAAAATGGATAATATTTATAATATTTAGTGTCACTTAGATTAGAAAATTTATATGAAATTGTTTTAAGAATAATATTGCAATAAAAAATTATTTAAGTACAATATTGTGACAAAAAATGAACATAGAATGACTCATTTTCAAAATATTCTCCTTTTGTGAAAAATTCTTCTATTATAATGATATTTCTCCTGTATATAGCTCAGATCTTTGTACAGAAGCTCAACTAGAAATTTTAAAATATATAACTTAGAAGAGTGGGTTTATCCAGGTTTTACGACAAGAGGGGAGAAATTTTAAGACAAAAACGCCGATAATTATTTCAATTGGTAGTAACTCTGAAAATAATGAGAATTTTTCAAAAATCATAGTTGAGCCTCTGTACAAAGGTCCGAGCTATATACAGGCAAAATATTATTATAATAGAAACAATTTTCACAAAAGGAGAACATTTTGAAAAAAAAGGGTATTCTAAATTAATTTTTTGCCGAAATATTGTATTTAAACTATTTTTTTTTTTGTCAAAATGTCCTTAAAACAATTTTATACATGTATATTCTAATCTAAGTGGCACTAAATATCATGAAAATTATCCATTTATGCGCTTTTTAAGATTATGGTTCCGAACGTAGTCGGATATCTTAAGAGTATTAAATTGGAGTATTAAACTTAAATTTATTATTTTTATTTTAATTTTTCACATATAAAATATGTTCCATAATTTGTACAACTTTCTCTGCAGTGCTAAATAACTTTCTTGCGTTATATATTTCCCAGATAAATTAAGTATTTATAGAACATAAGCAAATTCTGTAATAGATTAGAGTTATATAGCTTCATGAGTTTCTACACAAATAAATTTGAACATTTTTTTCCTTGAAAATATATTTTTAACTCTATCAGTATCATACTCTTTATCAGTAAGCAGACACAACTTTCCATATGTGAAACCTTAATTAAATGTATGAATATTTAAAACACATTTCCATTATATATAAATGCAATCTTTATTTTGAAGAAAGTAATGGCTCATTATAATATCACTATCTATATTTTTAATGTAGTATAATTTTAATTAAAATCATTATGCAATGCAGTATACTCGTTTATTTTGGTTATTATTCAAATTACATATTATAAAGAAGTAACAACTGAATAGCAAGAGATCAATAATTCAGGGTCTCTGTAATAGGGAATACTAATATTTAAACTGTGTATTTCACCAGATTAAAAAATCCGACTACATAAAATCCTGATTTTTTTTTGCAAAACTGACAAATTCTTTTATGATTTTATTTTATTGGCCATTTTATTAGCTTTATAAAAGTACAATTTTTTTTCCATTCACTAGAACAAAAACTAAAAGTGTTTTAGCAAAAGCAGATGCCATAATTTTACATAAGATGTGAAACTTTAAAATGCGTTTCACTCGAAATGTGATTTTTTCGAAAATCTCAAACAAGGACAGTGACTGCTCAAAAAGTTTTTAAAATAATTTCCTGAAATTTTTGGGTATGTTTTGTATAACAGTAGAAGTGTTTTAACTTTCAAATTTATCAATCACTGTTATACTACACAATTTATATAGTTCTTTATGTGAATATATAATCACTGTTTTTTTTTTTTTTTGGAAATTTCATATAATAACTAAAATAAAGCGCTCTAGTTTTTGTAAAAATTAAAATATTTCTTATCCTGAAGGTAATTTCAAAAAGGAATAGCAAAGTAATACATCAAAATTGAAAAATTGAGAATTTGTTCTATAACTATTGGTACATAGCGAACTCAGTTTATGTAATTTTTTGTCAAATTTTATCAATTTTTCCCATTTTAGTAGTAATAATTTATTTTTCTATTCTTAATTTTAGCCTTTTTTTCTTAAACTGTACAAAATAAGTCTAAAAACCACAAAAAAAATTCTCCATATCTCCATTTTTTTAAAAAAAAAATTGTCGCAATTAGTCGGATACCTTAAAGAAAAATATAAGAGGGTCAGTAAACATTTTTATATATATATATATATATATATATATATGAAAAGACTTGTTTCGAAATAAATATTTTTTAATCTTGTATGGGAATAGGTGGTTTAATCTAGGCAAAGATAGTTCCAAGTGTATCAAAGCAAAGAACTCGCAAACGGTTAAATAATAGATTTCTACTACTACATATATGTGACATAAATGTGATACTAAGAAATGAAATATTGTTATTGACTATGCAATATATATTTTATCCTTCTTAAACTTGTATCTAGACACTGTTTCACCAAACAATATATATATATATATATGTGGGAGACAACAAGGGGTCCAATACGTTGGTCTATCTTCTATTTTATTTTAACATTAAACAAAAATTAATTAAAAAGGTAGATAAGTTTTTACAGATAAGTTTGACGATGATATTCAGAAGGTAACGCCTGCTCGCGCACCTCTCGCGTTCTCCTTTTTTCTCTCTGCTCAAAGTTTTTTCTCAAGAGTCTCTGTTTTTACAGTTTCAGTTCTGCTTTTACTTAGATGCGCCTGCGCGCGAAGACTGTGTTTTGCTTTTGGCTGCATGCCACATGTATATATTCATATATACTGCTTGGTATCTCATCACTTCTTCATCTTCTCATAATATTTTACATAAAAATCAATGTCAATTTTCTGGAAGATATAATATTTCTACTTTTTGTTTTTTCGTCGATTAGATCATGAAACATTTCATTTCCGTTTCATCTATGGCACATCTGATTAAATATTCAAATATATGATACAATTCAGAAAATGAAATCTAAATATTTGATACTCTCAATAAAAGTTAGCCAAAAATATTAACAAAAATATTTTGAGAAACAATAACAATTCCTTAAAATATCTTTCTTACCTTAGAAGACTTTATTGCATGCAATTAACAATGAAGGATTTTGAATTCAAATGATTTGATATATAGATATCTAAATAATTATTATATTTTCTTAGGCATAAAAGATGGTTATAGTTCCTAGTGTTAACAAATTTATTTTATATCCTTCAATATCCGATCACCTTGCAAATGCAATTTAAAAAACATCGAAACTATTTTAAAATTAATAATATCCAATATCATAATGCATGGTGATTATCAATTTTTCATATTTTTAAGAAGGATACCAATAAAATAGAATGGTACAAACAATCCTATTTAGCCCATTTTCGGCTGTTAAGTAGTGTTTTTAACAATTGCAGGTTTGTAAGGATCTCACATCCGGGCCTAGAGATGTGAGAGGAAGGGAAGGAAGATTAGTCATGTTCAAAATCACTTAGTTTATTTGCAAAACATACCACAACAAAAGTTCGATTAATCAAAACTAAGAGATGCACCCAATTTAAGCAATATGAAGACAATTAACGAGGTACGCGAAGTCTTTAATTGCTTGTAACACACTTAATTTGTGATATTCCGCATCCCGGGGGTATCATCACTTCATCCATGCGACCTAGATTTGTAGGAGTAAATGATTGGCCACTCGAAATCTCCATAATATATATATATATATATATATATATATATATATATATATATATATGCGTGTATATAAATCTAATATATTATTGTCTCAATATATATATTAATCAATGCAACACAAGTCTTACTAGAGGAATCAGATCAGGAGTGATACTACGTAATTATCAATTCTAAGTTAAAATAGCTCCTGAAATCCTACTCACTATCTTTATAAGAAATTAACCTCCGAATCTTTAATTATAGTAGATTCCTTAACAACCTAGGATCCATTCTTTAATTAAACTTTAATATCAATATTTTATATATATTATTATCCGACTTTATCCAGCTTCTATTCAACTTTCCGGCTTCTAGCCGACTTCTATATGACTCCCATATGACTCTCCGGCTTCTAGCCAACTACTATCGAGCTCACTCGCGAACGGTAAAGCTTCCTTATATATCTATTCCTTAATCTGCAAATTGCGTTTCCTTCTTGAGAAGGTTGGATTGAAATGTCATTCTGGTCCCAAAGATTCCCCAAGAGGATTAGTTAGAAGGCGCGATAAAGCCCCGTCACAACTTCAATTCAAGTACTCTGCTTTCCTAGTTATCTCTAATTTCTATTCAATCTTAAGTGACAAATCGTCACCTTAATTATTACAATTATTAATTACTAAAAATCTGCGTTACACTTTAAATTTGATTAATCACTACTCCGCAGCAGTTTACCCTATTTCTAACTTGAAAGCCTAGACTTTGTATAGTAGTCTAAATTTGCATGTTCACGTTGTCGTTGTTGTTGTTTTTGCTCATGCCACCTGTCACACGAAATTCATCGTGGCAATGGCTTAGATGTACGCTTGTCGTTGGGCTTAGCCTTGAGCACCATACAGGTGACAGTACGACTTAGCTCGATGAAATTCCTGAAGGGAAGATAGAACATTATGATAGATGGCGCCACCATCTATCTCCACCTCCACAATTTAGGCATGGAACTGAAGTGGAGGGAAATTTTCTCCAGTTCCCTGCAATCGTGATTCAGCCCACAAGATTTTCGGACCCCCTGATTTAACGAGAAGGTACCCGTGTGTACCTTAGGGTATTTTGGCGGTACGGGAATCGAACCCAAGCTTTCCGGTCCGGAGTCCAGTACTCTAACCACTAGGCTACCCACGGCCCCCATGTTCACGTTCTCTTCTTTAGAGGAAGTGTTCTTATAAAATAGATTTTAAGGACCAAAAATCCCCCAAGAGGATTGTTAGTGAGAAGTTCGCGGACAGAGCCGTCACAGGGTGAGTGAGTGAATATTAAAGTCGCACTTTTTAGCTACTCGAGGACCTTTAGCGACGGATCTCGTAATTTTGAACCATGGTGAAGGGACGAGGACTACACCGGAGCTTAATATTTGCAGGAGTATGTTTGTTGAATGGAATTAAAAAGTGGAGATAAAATAGAGATTTAATACATATTGGAAATGAAAATTATCTGGGGGAAGAAAGCCGAGTTTACATTTTTACTTAATTAGCGTCGTCTAAAAATGTACTATGAGATTTAATCGTGTAACAAAGTCTTTCCTAATTTTTTTACAAAATGACTGGAAAGTTACAATTTTCAAGTTGAAATTAAAAATTACATTACATAATACTAGAAGACACAACATATTAAGAATGAGTTTGCTTAAAAGTATTTTCATAAGCTCGGTAACGAAATATATAGAAAAAAATTTGGATTCACGTGTTTGTGCTGTAATGATGTTGATCCTTCTCGGAACTTTTCATCTTAAATAACAACAGAATTGGCAGCGAATTTAATAATAGTTTCTGAACTCGATTAAAATACCAAAAATAATTATACGCGTAGAGCGGCGTCCCTAATCGAACTCTGACAAACTATAAATTATGATAATATCCCTTATCTTGGTATCTCTAACTGAAACACTCTTATCACTAGGTTTTGCTGCACTTCACTGATTTCTTCAAGTGGATTCTCTCAAGAATTTTAGGGTTCTTGTTATCCTATCACTATATTATCAGCAAGCTGTGAACCACCAACTATCAGTCTTTTAGCATCCACATCTATTCACTACACTCCTACATATATTGCAATAATCATTTGCATGCATCATGGCTATTTCCCAATGTGAGTTCCTCATATTAAACAACGTCATACAAAAGCTTAAGGGGCTAATTAAGAGAAATGCGTTTGGGAACCCCCTACAGAGGACCTGTTATTAATAAGGAATAAAATTAGCCCGTTAAAGATATGTGTTTCATAGAATTAGCACTGGTAATATTTAATAGTATGGAGATGCTTTAATAAATTACTTGTGAAGAATCTTTACGGCACCTTTCCACTTATACTCTTAGGCGTCTTTGGGGATTGTAAATTCGCCTATATTTCTAATCAGCTCTAAAAGAAGAAAATGGGACATGCAAAGCAGATAAGGTATTTAAGGAGAGCGTTGTAAGTTAGCAAGGAAGAGGGCGATTGAGCCAGCAGCAGTAATGACGAGTTTTGGAAGATTCAAATGGATTACAATCTTGGAGTATTGCTGTTATTATTCAACGAGGTAGCCTTAGAAGGATTAAGCTACCTGGAGAGATCGTCAGTACATCCAGGTGATATATTCTAACTTAGTACCGGTTACCACAAGCGTTAATAAAGAGTGTTTTTTTCCCAGGTATAGAAGTTTAAGTTGACATTACTTTCCAAGATGGCGACCGATTTAACAGCTGTCAAGTGATTTATTCTCAGTTTGGTTTGGCAATTCATCATGAATAGACTCACGCCTGAATAGCTTCGTCGAATGGGAACAAAACGAGATTGCCGTTGTTCCCGATTTTCATAAGCGAATTTTGTTTAGCAATGAAGCGCACTTCTGGTTGAATGGCTACGTCAACAAACAAAACTGCCGCATTTGGAGTGAATCTAATCCACAAGTGTATGTCGAAACATCGTTACATCCAGAAAAATTGACTGTTTGGTGCGCTTTATGGGCTGGTGGAATCATTGGTCCGTACTTCTTCAAAAACGATGAAGGCCACAACGTTACAGTCAACGGTGATCGGTATAGAGCCATGATTACTAACTTTTTCACTCCTGAATTGAACAATCATGATGTCCAGGAGCTGTGGTTCCAACAAGACGGCGCAACATGTCACACAGCTCGTGCCACAATCAATTTGTTGAAAGACACGTTTGGTGACCGCCTAATTTCACGTTTTGGACCTGTGAATTGGCCTCCAAGATCTTGTGATTTAACACCGCTAGACTATTTTCTGTAGGGCTATGTAAAGTCATTGGTCTATGCGGATAAGCCACAAACGCTTGACCATTTGGAAGACAACATTCGCCGTGTTATTGCCGATATACGGCCACAAATGTTGGAAAAAGTCATTGAAAATTGGACGTCCAGATTTGACTACATCCGAGCCAGCCGTGGCAGTCCTATGCCAGAAATCGTATTTAAAATGTAATGCCACAAGATTATCTTTCGAATAAAAAAAATTCATGTCAATCGAATAATACATCGTTGTTTTATTGCAATTTAAAGCTCTATACCTCTAAAAAAACACCCTTTATAATAAAGTTAGTTGAATCGTAGTGAATGATAATAATTCAAGTTGCATGTATTTCTCGGACCTGCTATTCCGGTTAACCCTTTCGGCATCGAGCTTAGTAATTGATTAATTTCATATTTCGTAATTTAACTTAATAGTAAAGTTAAATCCTTTTTTGACGTAGACATATAGTTGGATATTTGTAATTCGTAAGTTGATATTTGAACTAATTGAATAAATATAATTTATTAATCAAATGGCGTCTGGTCATTCATTGCCTCAGATTAATCTTAGTGTCCAGGGTGGAACCCAGGGGGAGTCCCACATACTGAACGATCTCCTTTTCTACGAATGGATAGTTGTTTCACTAAAAATGGCTAACAATGAAGATTAATCTTAAAGAAACACATAAAAAGTATAACGACGCGTAATCTTTGATTACCCTGAAAACATTTAGCTATTTACAGGGACGTCTTAAGGCATGAGCCAACTGGGACCGGAACCCGGGTCTCGGTTGCCATGGGGGCCTCGTCTCCTTCTCGATTCAGCCTTAAATGAGCAAATTTGTCATTAATTTTAGAGTGAGACACTGAATGAGATTCCAGATTTCCCGAGATGGCATACTGTTACTGCCTTCAGAGTGAAAACTGGGCACGTCTTGCGGATCACCTACAAGACTAAAGGTTTTTTTCCTATTCAAACTGTCTTTAGTACAAGAAGACCCGCCCTGATGAATGTTGAGTACCTGGTTTTTTTCCTTGATGTCTCTGGAATCATCTACGATAGATACTGAAAAGCCAGAGAGCAGTTACAAGCACTGTTATCTGACTGACTTTTAATTTGTGTTTATGCTTTAGTTTTTTTTATAATGTATAATTGTTCCTGATGTGTTGTTGTGCGTGGAGATTTTTCATTCCAGCGAATGATGTATTCATCAAGTGTTGCTGTTATAAATAAATAAAAACACTACTATCGAGGCCAATTGTTTTCTGATTTTTCACTCATCGAACAGAGGGAAAAGATGGTTTTCAAACGTCTTGCTTTTCAAAGATCATCTACTGTCTATTGCGACTCCAGGTGAAATTTGTAAACATATGCTAGCAGTATGAACTGACATTCAAACTCAAACTCAGTGGCACAACAGTCCATGAGGTCCAGAGCCTACTGTGCCCATCCCAGTATACATGACCATTAGACACTAAGGTGCATGAGAAGATGTCCCGTTTAGGTGGTCACTCTGAAGAGATATGCCCAATGTTTGAGTCCCCAAGCAAGTTTGGACCTCATTTATCTACCGACTGCAGTAGGGCTGAAAGGCTGAGTCGACCTAACCCAGCCCGGGAATAGAACCCGGAACTGTGGTGTGAAAGCTCGATACGCTACCACTCGACACTGGGATAAACTGACACTCTACAATAAAATATGCATATTTAATGCTTCTTCCTTTAAATGTCGATTAGAGTCTCTCATGGCTGTTATATAGAATATCAATTTCTCCGTATGCCACAAATTGAACATGCTGTTCATTTGTCCATTGTTTTGTAATTCCATTACTTTGATATCGTATATCCTCAATGTTCGTACAGTAGCCTGTTGGCATTACTGTTGGGCAGCTAGCACTGTAGATGTCAAGTAGATGTCAAATTAGTCATATGATTCTGAGTTATAAAGGCAATCATCTCGGTAACTCGATGTATAAATTAAACTAGAGCTATTTTAATTAACCCTCTAAGTGGATACCTTCCTCCTGAAAAGTTATTCCGAAAGCGTTTTACTCTTATTTTGCTATTCCCTTCAAAAATGCAACATAATTCAATTCTTTCCCCCTTTTAAAACTTGGGAGGTCGAAAGGGGACAATTTTATGACCTAGTTCGGTTCCTTTGTCAAGTAAGGCGTCTTTGCTCAGTGAGAACCAGGATAGCAGTCGTTTACAGCTAGCTGTTAAGTTGCCTTGGGCAATCTTGTATGAAAACCATAGTTCAACTCTATCGTTTTCCCCATAGATTCAGTCACAGTAAAATTAAAACAAAATGCACGGTAAAAAAAACATGAAATAAATGGCGTGTTAAAAGTTGAAAAATAGTTATATTTTCTTCAAACAAAATTTATTTTTCTGTCATTTTTTAAAAATTAAAAAAATATTTTGGTATTGCGATTTGAACCAGAAAAATCATGTTGTATTCATTTTTGAATATGAGAGTAAGAAAACGCGCTCACTTTCCTGTTTTTAAAAAGTTATGAGGTAAAAAAGTAAAGGCCCTATCTTTTAAATAATAAGACAATAAATGGTGCATATTTATGAAATAAAACAGATCTTTTCTATTCAATTATATTTTTAATTTAGAATAACATAAAAATGATTTCAATACTTTTAATTTATTTAAATTAAAATCATATAAATGATATTTTTATGTTAACTGAATATTTTTTGAAAAATCTAAATTTTCATTCCTAGTGTTCTCCTTTTCGAACTCCTTATATTAAATAAAAATATCTTTTCTACATCGGCATTTGTGATGGACATAACACACATTCAGTCAATAATTTTTAATTTTAATGGGGGATATACTTCTTCAAATGCGCATGACAGTACTTCTAACCATTTTCTACTCAAGTTAAATTTCTTATCTTTCTGTTTCTTTTATTACAAGGAAAAATGTCACACATCGATAACTACATTTTCACACAATTCAGTCATTACAAATTCTAATGTAAGAAAAGTTCTCCCTAATTAATTTTGTCTTTCAAAACAGTACACTTAAAACAAATTTGTTCAGTGAAGTTAACCTGCAGTTCCACAATGTATTCATACCAAATTTTAAAAACAAATTTAACACTTGGAAATGTATTCTGTATTAAATTTTTCAGTATACACAAATATTTCTAGCTGTAGGGAAGATATAGTATGAGATGTGGGGTGTGCGGTTGTGAAAGAATGTTTTCGTACGTGTAGACTATTTTTGAAAATTTAAATATCACTGAAGCTGATCATATAACTGCAAATGAGCCTTATTTTAATGTGTGCTGGTATCAAAGTAAAACACTTTACAATATTAAACAACCTATGGATTTATACTCAATATCAAACTATTCGCAAAAGGGCTTACAACTTCTATTCAAATTGTAAAGAAACTGAAATATAAATATATCTTACTGCAGTGAAAATATTCATAATATGTAAGTGTCCTATTTCTCCACTTATTTCTGTACATTTTAAAAACTGTAGCTGAATGCAATTTTTTATATTTATAAACGAGACATAACATCTCACACAGTCGTAGAAATGTCTTTATCATTTTTAAATATACTACTATAAAACGTATATGGATTGTGAGATCAGTTGTAAAATCCTAAAAGCTTTTAGAGGAGATAAAAACATGTAATTTTGGATTGATCAAATTTTTATTATAATACACAAATATACATGTTATTAAGCAAATACATTTGAAAAATCAAACTTCCTTCTGAAATAAACGTAATTGAAAGAAAAATGTTTAATTGCAAATGAGTGGAAATACATGTTTATCTAAGGGGTATCCCCAAAGTGAGGTAACCCTGAAGCGTAAGACTCAAACTCAGTGGCACAACAATCCATGAGGGCCAGGAACTACTGTGCCCATCATAATACACGTGACCATTGGACGCTGAGGTGCATGAACAGATGTCCCGATTTGGTGGTCTGTCTGAAGAGAGACCTTCAGTGTTTAAGACCCCAAGCAAGCTTGGTACTCATTTATCGACCCAATGTAGCGGGGATGAAAGGCAGAGTCGACCTTGCGCAGCCCGTTCATAGAACCCCAGACTTGTGGTGTGGAAGCACTATACACTACCACTCGATACTATTCAGTGAAAAATAAAATTTAATGTTAGAACTTTATATGAATCCCTAAAGAATGAGGGAGTCCAAATTTTTTTTCATGTAAACTGTTTAGACGGAAATGGTTAATTATGAACATTTCACAAGTTGCATAAATTAAAATTAACCGTTATAGTTTACATAAATTTTTAAGGGTGCAAAAGGTGTATTTCGGCTGCACGAATTAACTTTAAAAGGAATACGGTTACGAAAAAGTAGTACAAATCTATCTAAAGTAGGGTTGGTTACCTTACATATTGTCAAACACAACAATGTATTTGAAGCCAATTCCACAATTCGTTGTTATAAAAATGTATGGAAAATTACAAGATTTATTTTTGCATTTGTAATTTATATATATATAATTTTTCCTGGGATTTTTAAAAGCTAGAGTGGCATCCATCAATACCGCGGTTCTCTCTCTGTTTTTCCAGATCGCCCCTGACTAAGCCGGCTCTGCCATAGTAAGTGAAAATGCCGGATTTTGTTTGTCAAGATCATTTTATAGCAGACTGCATTCTTCATGTATTTTAGATGGTCGTTTTATATTTTCTACATCAATATCTTAATGTCTGAATTTAAAATTACATAAAATTGTTGACATTAACATCAATAACCATGATAATTTTTATTAGCATATGAATGTGTCATCAAACGATTACATGGCTAATATTAACATATTATTTTAACCATTTAATTAATATTAAGTATAACATAACGCACACAAATTTTCTGAACTTTAAAATAAATATTTCGAAAACTACTTCAGATATACTCAAAATTTTTCATTCCTACGCTTTTGCTTCTCAATTTTGCTTCTATGTAAGAATTTATATTGTAATTGTATATTCATCATTTTTTTTAGTATATTTTTTGCTCTTAGCATGCAGTTTTGAACTGAATTGTATGAAATCTTCGAAATATATTAAAAGATACGAAAGAAGCTATATAATAAAATTTGATATTTTTATTATACTCAAACAATTGCTAAAACTTATGGTAAATAATTTTTAACTGCGCGATGCATTTTTTTTTTGAAATTTCAAATGGAATTTCTAACATAAAATTTCTAGCTTTATACGGTCGAGATTTCAAAAATATCCAGATTTTAATTACTTATTCAGTTAGCCTTTAAAAAAGATAAATGTTGAGGTATTTTGTATAAATAGATATTTTTGAACAATATATAATTCGAATATTTTTCAATAGCTCGAATTTAAAATTGATTTTTATGTTTATTTATATGCATCAATGTCTACTGTAAATGTTTCCGTATATTTTTGATTACCATTTATTCAAAAATTCAAGTTATAAAAAAATGTGTGAAAATCTTCATTCATGTTGTCTTTGATGTAAACTGAAGTTCAAGCACATAAAATTCAAATATAATTCGGTGTATTTTAACAATATATAACTAGACACTGTACTTAAACTTCCCTGAACACTTGGGCTTCGAAATCTAAAAAAAAAAAAAAAACAACTAATAAATCTTAATTAGTTTTTTTTTTCGTTATTTTTTTTATCAAAGTGTAAGAAAATGTTTCAAACGATTTGATGAAGTTTAGATTTATTCATTTTTAGTGGTTGGAAAATTGAAAAGGTTTCAAATTTTAAAGAGTTTGGTGTTTTATTAATTTTTTCGGTATCTTATAATAAAATAATCATGTTTCAAAAACTGAAAGCTTTGATTAAAATAAGAAAAATGAAGCGAAATAATATACTTAAAAAAAGATAATTTGTCTAACTATATAAAATAGCAAATTGCACTGACACGCCCCAACTTGTTACAGTTTCAAATTAATATGAAACCAAAAGGGAATTGTAACATATTTTACTTATGCGTTGGGACTTTTCAAAACTTTAAAAAAACGAGGTAACAACTAAACACTTCCTGGGGTCTAAAGAAATTTCCCCCCAATTTTTTACGATTGCCCCAGGGTCAAAACATGGGGTTTCCTTCGAGCCATAAAACTTCCTATTAGTGTCCTGCTGTGTTGCTTCCACCGTCCCCATTTATCTTTCAAGATGTTAAACCTTTAAAAGGGGGAAAGGATTTCAGTTAAGTACGGCTAATCCGCTTTTGAAAACGTTACTTGAAGGCAGAAAAATCCGTGCAGTGCATTTTCGAAGGAACTTTACACTGACGGAATTTTCCGTGCTATCCGGTTAGAGGGTTAAGCAAGAAAAAACAATCAAAGCATTTAGTTATTCGGTAGTCAATGATTTTAAAGTAATTTGTGTGGGTGTGAATTTTATTAAAATCAATATATATATATATATATATATATATATATATATATATATATATATATATATATATATATATATATATGTTATACTATTTTATATATATCATACAATTTTTCATAAGGATTCTCGTACTTATATTTCATAAAGTTTGGCTTATTTTTCTATCAGTATTTGTGAAGTTTTATTCATTTGATTATGAATGGCAAGTAATCTTTTTCTTTCCAAAACTTTTCTAAAATTTAATTGCGTTACATCTTAAACATGTACGTTATGTATCTCGTACTCTTGACAAAAAAGATTAAAGAAGTAATTTAAGCAAGCCTCGTTCGACTTACTTTTTTTCATTTCAAGGGCGATATATATTTTTAGGTTTTATAAATCAATACTTCAATCAGTTATTTCCATTCCATGGCTTGTTGAAACATCGACTTATGTTTTACTGAACATAATCGATTTCGACGTTATTTACACCCAAAGCCTCAATAGAAATACCATACACTTCAGGCTCTTACAAAACTTTTTTTGTTTAATATACTTTGAAGTTACCGTCTTTAAAAACAATAATCGTGGTAACGTCTCAAGTATTTGAAATGTTCAGAAGAATGAAAAGTATAGCTTTGTTCAAAATGTAACTATAAAACTCGTTATCTATTGTAATCAAATGAAAAATTAAAGTAAATCTGTGTTCGAAAATTTAATAAAAAGAAACGTCCATATTATATTACTTCAATAAGATAACGCCTTTTTATCTCTTTCGAGTTGAGCATCATTAATTGTAAAAAAATCATTAGTTGTTATAGTTTTTTAGAAACTTTCTGCACATTGTTTCTGGCTGAATTTTCATAGTCTGTTATTAATAACTACAAAAAAAATTTCAACTTTTTTGATATCGAGTGTTTCATAACAATCAGCGAAGACTTTTATACGGTTAATTAAGATAATTAGACTGCTTTAATAAACATATCATATTTTCTAAATTTTGTCATTTTATGTATTGGATATCATCATTTTAACATGACAAATTTTTTTCAATCCAAACCTAGAAGTAACACATTTTTGTTTTCATTAAGATAACTAAGTGCTAAGCTCCAACAAAAATTATCTCGTTTTTTATTTCAATTCCCGTTATACATATAACCCTGAATCATTTCTAAATTTAAAGTTGCAGTGGTGGCAAAAAATCCTGAACACACTCATTTTTTTGCATAATTTTTGTGTTTGACTTCATTTTTCGTTATGAAATCTCCACTATCTTAAATATTGTTATTGATTTTAATGTATTTTTTCATGTTGATTTCAAATCTGTTTGTAGATTTCATCTAAAGTAAATAGTTTCATTGATATGTTGAAAAAACCTTGACAAGAAAGCATAAGGTCAGTGTAAGATTGAGTGAGTGTGTTTTCCACCAATGAAATGCTCCATTATTTCAACCAATCAGAGAGCAGTAGCGATAAAGAGTTGAAAGAAAAAGGTGAAACGTGGTTTATTGTATTGATTGCAGTTGTGTGCTTGTGGAAAATAGTGTATTGAAAGCAATTTGAAGTGTTTGTGGAAAATATTGGAATTGTGGCTAAATTTTCATATCTGCCTGAGAATAAAAGGTACAAAATAATACATTTGAAGGAAGAAGGTTATTCTATGCACCAAATTGCTGTTAAAGTACCATGTGTGTGGCCTTTCTACTGTTGTGAGAACTTTGAAAAGATTTTCTGAAACAAATTTTATTGCGGACAGGGGGCGATCAGGACGACCAAGAAAAACATCTTTACGTGAAGACAGGTTATTTCTTTCAAACAGAAAGCTTAATTCCTCGCAAATTTTGAAACAATGGACTTTGGCATAAAATGTGAGTGTGTGCCCAAGAACTGTTAGAGGAAGACTGCTGGAAACATGGGTTACGTGGCTGTAAAGCGCGCCCAAAACCATTACTGACTGAATTTCAACGCAAGAGGCGATTGACGTGGAAAAGGGAACATTCATTATGGACTATTAAAGACTGGGAAAAGGTAATATTTAGTGACGAGAGTCAGTTTTGTATTTCTGGAAACCAAAGTAGTGCCTATGTAAGACGACGCACTCATGAGGATATCAGCCCTCAGTGTCTGAAGCCCACAGTAAAGTACCCGACAAAAGTGATGGTATGGGGTTGCATGTCTTCTCATGGTGTTGGAAGATTTCACATCGTTAGCGGAACAGTGAAAGCCATGGATTACATTAAAATACTACAAAATACATTGCTACCAACTGCGAGAGATCTTTTGGGGAATCAGTCATGGATTTTTTAGGACGATAACGCCCCTTGCCATCGGGCAAAGTTAGTCCAGAAATTGTTGGAAGACCATACTGTGAATAGAATGAACTGGCCAGGACAGTCTCCCGACCTTAATCCGATAGAGAGTTTATGGTTTAAAATTGGTTATGAAATTTCAAAAAAAAAACCCCTTCAAACAAACGTGAATTAATTGAAGCTTTAATATTTTCCTTCAACCATATTGTCACGAAAGATCTTCTTTTGAATTTGGTGCATTCCATGCCAAAAAGATGTAGAGCCGTAATTAAAGCAAACGGCTGGCCCATGAAATATTGATTTTCTAACATGTGACAACAATGTAATTTTCAAAATGCTTATATATATTAAATATACCGTATTTGTCAATTTTCGTGTTATTTTTCTTTGCATATTATGTTATTCTATATTGTTTTATTCTGCACATATTTCACATTATTGTGTTCAGGCAGCTTTACTACAAAAAGTATTTTAGTCATTAAGAAACTAGTAGTAGATTTGAAATCAGCATAAAAAATACATTAAAATCAATAACAGTATTTAGGATAGTGCGATAATTTCACAACGAAAAATGAAAACAAAAATAAAAATTACGATAAAAAATGAGTGTGTTCAGGACTTTTTGCCACCACTGTAAGTTCGTTTTTTTTTCTATGTCTGTACTTCCATATCATGTACTGTTTCTCTTAGACCAGTGTTTCTCAAACTGTGGGGCGCTCCTCCCTGAGGGGGGCGGTATCCTTGCGAGGGGGGCACGAGCATATTGAAAATAAAAGGTTTAAAAATATTATTTTTTGGAATGAAGAAAATCAAAATGCTTTCTGACATAATAAAAAAATGCACGTTTACACTGATATTATTTATATATATCATCTGGGGTGATCATCAAAAATAAAAGATTCCACTTCAAACGTTCTTTAGCTATCTTTGATCCTATAACCAAATAAAAGACATTTTGTTTGCTTTACTGTAATCCCACGATGAGAGATTTTTTATTACGTTTCTTTTAACCTCTAAAGTACTACTTTTGACTATCATATATTTGACCTTCAAACTTACTGGTATGTTTCACTCCATCTGTTTTTCTTTTATGAAAGTTGTATGTAATATTTTTCTGTTGCTTTTTTTCCATGTGAACGAGTTATATGATATATGGATAAGCATATTGAATACTTTGAAGGATTATTTGGCCAAGATGTATTTTTATTAGTATTCTGAAACATATAATGCATAACGAAAACCTTTTCACGTAATTTTTTTGTAGAACTAATATCCATATGTTTTATTGAATACACTTTTAACACGGGATCGGTCGCGCGATGCGCAGAGTCATTTGATGTTCACGAAATCATTAATTCTGGGAAAATACTCTGTCCTTGATAGAGTATCCTCCAATATGACAGTCTGAAAGGGAACAAAAATGAATTTATCACATTGCGCCCTCTTTTATGGGGAGTTGCAAACATTTTTTTTACAATCAGGTTACTAGTTTTGTGATCGAGATTCCTGCGTGACCACTTTTGTTCAAAATTATTTTCTATGAACTTGCTTTATGTCCTTTATTAAGGATACGCAGATTTGGAACATTTTCATTAGTTTTATTGAATTTTTTCTCAAAAAATTAAATAAAAGTTGAAAAGTCCTTGAAAGTAGGTAAGTATATTTTATCTTAATTAAATTAATTACTAGAATTGTGATTTTTATCGTGTATAGTAAAAATAATTATAAAATAAATTATAGTTTAATAACAAACTAAAAAAACACGCTTTTATAGTGAATCGAACTAAAAAGTAAAATAATAAAAATATATTTTACTTAAAAGTAACATATACAAAATTTAATACTTATCTTGTTAATTTGTATGGTTTATAATTATGATCGTATTGTAGCTTTAGCACCCCACCCCCCAAAGTGATTATTATTGCATTCAATACATTATTATTCTTGGGGGGGGGGGCAGAACGCGATAAAAATTATGATTGGAAATTGGGTCACCAGTAGTTAAAGTTTGAGAACCACTGTCTTAGATTGTAATATATTGTTTCACATGACCGTAATGTCCTACTATAGAAGTGATTGTATGCCGCTGATTTCCAAATAATTTTTGTTCGTATTCAGTTCAATTTGTTTTCAAAAATAAAGCAAACTTCTTTTCAAAAATAAAACACATATCAAATATGTTATATCTCATTCACCTAAATTGTATATGTATATAACTCTGCCAATAACTGTTTTACTTTTACAAATTTCTTACTTAAATATTTAAGTAGAATAATTTAAAATAATTAATAGAATGACTTCTTATAAAAGTAAAAATATGAATGAAAAGTAAATATTACTTCTTATATATATATATATAATTTATATACGGATTTACATATATATACAAGATGATTCTCTACCTGACCGACAAACTTGCAGGGTGTGTAGGAGGTACAGAGACAACTCAGAATCACATGGGTGTGAAAGATTTCAAATGCAGTAGTTGCAAGTTATGTTGCAAAGAAACACAGAAAAGTAACATAAACCTATTATTGGGACAGAAAACAATTTATTGAAAAGTTGTGCTACAACAAGAGTTCGAAGGTACAACCAGAAGTCATTTGGCAAGCCTAATTACAGCACTACCCGAAAGTCTTTGCTTTCTGGAAGATTTTTGGCTTGTTACGTATCCTCCCGGCAGCTACAAATATTCGAGTGATGAGGTCTTCAACTGAAGGAAGGATCGTCTCTACACCAAAAAGAACCAGTCTCACATAACCTTCTGATCACACTTGTGAATGTCGTGTGATGCGGTACACGCCTGTTTGAGTACAACCGTTCTAGGTACAACCACTGAGTGGCGTTTCTGTTACGATTCGCATCTCCATACACAGTCAGCATATCGGCAGTTCCTCGTTTGAATATGAGTTCATCCTACGAGTACTACCTCGAGAATTGGACCACAAATGATGACTTCCAGCAGGATTTATGTTCACGAAACCTTCCATTGAACGCCATCTACCACACGGCTGCCTACAGGAGTCTTCCACAATTCCATACAATGTCGCTGTCAGACTGGTCGTCATTTCAAACATCTATTGTAGCGCAACCGTTTAATAAAATGTTTTCTGTCCCATTAAGGTGCTGCTGCTTCTCAGTTCTTTTTCTCTTCTTCTTTGCACCGTAACTCATAACACGGGCTTTTTGAACCCTGCATGCCTATGTGATTCCAATTCGTTTTAGTATCCCCTATACAAGACCTGCACATTTGCCGGTCTAGTAGCGAATTACCCTGTGTGTGTGTGTGCGGCTTCGAGCCACTGTGTAGCCGAGTAGTCATGGTCGCAAGTTCATGTCCTGCGCGCCATGAATTCGCCTAGTGCATTGAAGTTCCTCCGCAGATGGTATGGTGCACGTTAAATCTGTCAGCGCTCAAAGTTCTGCCATTGGCGTTGTGTGTCAGTTGGGAGAGAGAGTGCCAGCTCATGTATCTTCCTCATCACTTGACCTTGGTTCAAAATTACAAGGTTCATTACCAATAGCTCTTCTGTTGCTGTAAAGTGTTTATGTATATATATATATATTAAGAATCATAATCGTTCTTAAATTCTGATACAATTTTTAAAAGTTAAATTATTTCGAACTAAATATTATGTAATGATTTGCGTACTTAAGTTACATTTATAATTATTTTTTAAAATATTTATTGCGCAGATTTACTCAAAAAATCAATACACATATTCATATATTTAACAATTTCAAGAAATCAGTTAAGTGCTATAGTTAAAAATCTTAGTTATTCTTAACATCAGCTGCACAAACAGAAAACGAAATTCCAATGGAAAGCTTTTATTTCCGTATTTGCGTTTCTATATGCCCTCTTTACGTGCCCTTCTTTGGAAATTCTTTTTAGATATTTATGTCTTTTCCTCTAAAATTCCCAATCAATATTAATATTGGTACACTCCAAAATCCATTCAGGCATGCAATATGGCTACATAAATTACTTTACCGGCGGTAAGGATAAATCCTTTGTACGTGCCTTTTCCTTTTATTTGTAAAGTAAAGAGATTTACAGTACACGTTAGTAAGAAATGTTTAAAATGCTTATAAATCTGGCAATATTTCACATCTATTGCCATTTAATGTGCCATTATTTTCTTAAAGTCTGCAAAACCATTTTATTTGTTGCATAGATTTCATTCCATTTGAGTAGAGTAAAACCCTTTTGTGTGCTTGCAGAAATACCAATAAATGTTTCACAGGAAAAGCAAGAAATAAATTATTCAACAGTATCATTCTTTTACAATTTACTCATTTACCCAGATTCCCATTGATTTCACTAAAGGTTGGTTTGAATAGAATTTTACAGGCTTCATAACATTTTGGATGTAATGCGTAATCCATAAAACTCGATAAATAATATATTTTCAAACGAGGCCACCATAAGTAAAAGTAATAAAAGATATTCCGATATCTTACTATAATTTTTCATTTCTATTTCCCTAAAAGAATTTGTTGAAAACGTAAACCTTTTTGATTAAAAAAAGTGCTTTCATTAAACTAATAGTACTAATAATACACTCATGTCCATAAATTAAGAATAATTCAGTCACATTGAAATCGAACTCTAAATTATGTATATATATATAAATATATCACCCGTAGAATGACTGCACACATTTTCAAGAATCACGTGCAAGTTGCAGGAAGCAACCAGAGGCCACCAATAGTACGCTACAATGACGAAAGTGTAAGAGGGGGATATATAAGGAATCCCGGCAAAGAAGTAAAATCGTTCGCAAGCGCTTTATTAGTCTTTCAGTGCAATAACCGCATTGTTATGGCACAAAAGACGTATTTGGATGTTTTTTTACGTAGTAGAATTATCAGCCTTCGGGAATGTGGGCGTACCCAGCTGGAAGTATCCGAGGAACTTAAAATCTTCCAGGGAATCATCTCCAGGCTTTGACAATGAATCCAAGATGATGGTAATGGGAACAGACGTTACAGCACAGGTCATCCCCGAGTTACAACACCGAATGAGGACCGGTATTTGGAAGTTACTGCTAAAAAAAAGATGAAGTACGGCATCAGACCTGTCTCGTCAGCTCTTTTCAGCCTCTGGTACGGCAGTTTCAAGGCAGACCGTGTACAGACGCTGAGGGCAGATTGGTGTATATGCTCATGCAATCAAGGAAAACACGCATACTACTACTCAAAACACGCAAAAAATTATCCTGTTGAATGATAATGCTCGCTCACAAGTTGTGACATACTATGAAGATATCAAAAATTGTTTCGATTTGTGGGTAGTCTTAAAAGATGGAGCGTTTTTCTGACACAATAACGTATGCTACCTGAAAGACGAGGAAAAGTAGTGGTTAGCGATGTTCAATATTTTGAATCAAACATAATGTAAAATTCTTTCGTAACAAATGCCCAATTTTTAAGAAAAATCGGCAGAAACGTACATGTGCTCATAATAGTAGAACAAGAGAAAAAATGAGCAAAGACCAAAATATTGAACATTATTTATGCTTAACATTTACACATGTATTAAAGTGTTATCATAATCCATAAATATGAATTACTTGAAAATATACTGTATAAATGGAAATAGAGGCATATAAAAAGAGAAATTAAGCAGAATAATCATAACATCAAAAAAATTATGCTTTAAATTCCAAAATAGAGAAATTAAAAAATGAAATTAATTAACAAATGAGGAATGAATGTGTATGTGTATCCTGGGGATTAAATTGACGATGTAAACTATTTACACTCTATAGAAATGGAAAAAATTGTATAAAAAGATTGAAAGTAATATAAAATATTCAATTATAATTTTTCAAAAGAAATAACAGAGATATGTAAAATATTGTTAGTGAGAAATATATCAAAGATTGTATAAAAATTAAAAAAAGATATGGGGTAACCTATTTTTTACATTATTTTATAAATACACTCATGGATAAAAAAAAGATTAGCGCACCAAGAAGGAGTAGTCAAAATGAAATGAAATTTTACATATACGTAATGACTACTTTGATATGACTCAATGATAAGAAAATCAAAGAAAAAAATTATTTCAGAGAAAAAGGCAAAAGAACAGGGGATTTAAAATACCTTGTTGAACCTCCTCTAGCACGAATGATCAGGCATTGGGGCCTGCAAGTTCTGTATGATATTTTGAGACATTTCGTTCCATATCTTGCTGTAACCTTGCCTCTTTTTCGTTCAAACTCATGGGATTCTTAACTCACTGTACCAAATTACCCCAGATATGTTCAATTGGAGACAAATCTGGAGATCGGGCAGACCAAGGAAGGCTACTAACAGTGCGTAGACAGGTTTGTGACACACTTGTCGTGAGAGGCCAAGCATTGTCTTGTTGAAAAATAGCTACCGGGAGCCGTTGCATGAGGGGCAACACATGTGGTGGCAGGATGTCATGGACATAGAGCTGAGCTGTCATGGAGCCACGGATCAATGCTAGTTGTGACCGTGTGTTGTAGGCAATGACACCCCATACCATCCCACCAGCTGTGGGAGCAGTATGTCGCTGTAAAGCGAATGCAGGATTAAGGCGTTCACCCCGGGGTCTCTACACACGAACACGATTGTCATCACTGCTGAGATTAAATCTGGATTATAGAGAGTCGCTAAAAAGGACCTGGTTCCATTCCTCTGCAGTCCAGTTTCCTCGTGCGTGGCACCACTCCAAATGGAGCTGTCGATGGGTGGGCGTCAAGGGCAGCACACGTAAGGAGTTCCGCGATCCCAAATGTCCTTCAGCCAAGCGCCTTCGTATGGTTCGAGAAGTCTCATTGGCTCTAGTGAAGGTGCTACCTGTGCCTGTATGGAGTTCGATAAAGCAGTTGGCTACACACGCGCATTTCTTACGATGTGGTGGTCTTTTCGTCGGCTGGTCTGTCAAGGACGTCCTGAGTCTGGTATTCGTCTAAATGACATCTCTCGGATCCACTGATCCCAACACCTCCTCACAACACAATCAGAGTGGCGTAATTGAGGAGCTACTAGCCTAGCTGCCCACCCAGATTCCATCATGCCTATGATTCTCTCCCTCTAAAACTGCGGCAGATGCTCATATTTTCTTCGAAGTTATGTCTAACTCAGCTCTTACTTTGTAAACGATTCAGCACACTCAAACAAGCTTTGGTTACCTGTTTTATACTCCACGGAGAACGACGTTAAACACCCTCTACCAGCTATACGTAATGCGCAATCACGCCGCTTTTATAATCATTTGCATATCTCCCCGACATGTAACTTCATACCAAGTTTCGTTACGATCCCGCAATTATTTCTTGGTGCTCTAATTTTTATGTCCATCAGTGTATATGCATAAAAGTTAGCTAAACAAATTGTTCCTAAACAATATTTATAAAGCATTTTGTATAAATACTGAATTTTTCTGTATGGCCATCATTTCTTAGTGATAAAGTATACTATTTCTACAAATATAGGTGGGGATTTTGCTCTTCTGAAAAGGCCCTTTAATATTGTTTAAAATTAAGAACTGTTTTCATTATGAATTTTACATTTTAAAACATAATTAGCAATATTTAATTGCAAATCCAAAAAATGTCCCTTTCTGTATTTTGTTTTACTTAATTCAAATAATCAAGTTAAAAATAACATTAGAGGCTTACTAAATTAGGGATCTACTGCAGTTTACTATAATAATTGAACCATATCTTTAAGACTTGAATCAAAATCTATATTATTAATTTGATAATAGCACACTTATACATAAATCATACAATTGCTGGCTGGTTCATCTTAGAATAGCCTCTTAACCTGTTCATAATAATAGCCATTGTGAGAGTTGTTCATAAAGTTTTGAAATGCAAGTTGAATAATTGCATTATGTTTGTCAAAGTTTATTAATTTATATTTAAATAATATTTATTTTTATCTTTTTGAGTATTTTAATCATGTCTTATATATCGATGGAATTAAATAAGTCTTAAAGTCGTAGCTAAGCATCAAAAATATGCTTTTACCTTGCATGGGATTAGTAATATCTCGATTATTTTTTTATAATAAGAGTTAATAATATTATTAAGTGCCCTGAATTAATCTCAGTATCTATTTACCAGGATTTGTAATATAAAAATTAAAACCATTAACGATTTTTTAAAAAACATAAGAATTTTATAGCAAGAAAAATGTGTGATAAATTAATTCCCTTAATATATAAACCTACTTTTTTATGAAATGTAGGGATGCGAGGGCAGATTTCTCTTTTAATAATTATTTATTATATAAATGCATTGTTTCCCGAAAGTGCTTACTAAAAATAAACTTATGAGAAATATTTGCAATTAATTGTAAAATTGCGTGGAAAACTTTATCAACATGCATATAACTTTGATAAAATCTCTTTACTATTCTAAAATGTATACTTTGATGTCTTTGTACGTAGCATAATTCATAGCTCAATTTCATTATTTCTCTGAGAATATTGGGTTTAAATTCATTAAAAGCTTGAAACGGTAAACTATAAATTGATAACAATTTTTGTAGTAAAATTTTTCCACATCTTCTAGTTCCTAGAACACAATTATTATTAGAAATAATTATAATCTAAAACTTGTACTTTTATTCATAATTTTTCTAATAATTTTATCTTTTAAAATATTTAAATTACATGTAATATATAAAATATTTATGAATGTTTTTTAACAAAATCAGAATAATTACGACAGTTACAAACATTTTTGTTTTGCATATGATTATGATTAATGCTTTATTGTAGATAAAAGTAGATCTACATATTTTCATTTCATTTAAATGCTTTTTAATATTCATACTAGCTCCATGACCCGACGTTGCACGGGCTATCTCTACTTTTATTAATTTCCCTTTCTTTCACAAAATCAGAACTTCTAATACTCATTTTCAAAATGACTTCCCCCCTCCGCTGCTTAACCCGGCGTTGTTCGGGTTTTCTCTTTTCCTCATGACACCAGCATTTTTGTGTGTGTGTGTTTGTACGTGCACAATGTGAGTGATTTCTAAAATTGTGTCAAAAAATTTCCCTTTTTTTCGAAATAGCTGCATGGCCCAGCGTTGCACGGGCTATCACTAATGTTATAAATTTTCCCTTTCTTTCACAAAATCAGAACTTCTAATACTCATTTTCAAAATGACTTCTCCCCTCCGCTGCTTAACCCGGCGTTGTTCGGGGGCTTTCTATTTTCCTCGTGACACCAACATTTCTGTGTGTGTGTTTGTACGCGCACAATGTGAGTGATTTCTAAAATTATGTCAAAAAATTTCCCTTTCTCGAAATTTGCTCCATTCCACTTATTTTTGATTTAAGACAGGTTTCTTTCCCCTATATATAGCCCGAACACGGTTCTTTTTAGTGTAAAATTATTTTTCTATCTTCCCCTCCTTCTCACAGATAAGATATAGCTTCAAATTTCGATGTATGACTTATAAAAAAAATATTGCGTTAGAATTAAAAAAATATTAATGTGAAGCAATAATAAAAAGAAAACGATTCTGATACTAAGAGTAAAGCTTTTAAAAGTAGTTAAAGCGAAATTGAAAGTTCCTGCCTCCTCAGATTCGAACCTGGGAACTGCCGCTTCATAAAGCGCAACCGATTTAACAATCACGCCGTCTGTTCCTTCGGGTAGAAGTATTGAATTGAGCTTTAAAAAATTAGGTAGATTTTTTTGAATATATCATTTCGTTATTCATTAAAGTAAAATATTTTTTTCGGGCTTCATTTTTATGTTAATGCTTTTAACTTCATACAAATAATAGACGATCTACTTTTAATTAACAAAGAATTTCTTTAGTAATGTAATAATATAAATAATCCTTTTGAAAAAAACATATATATATTTATTAAAATCAAATTTCTATAAGTAATTAACAAAAGAAAAATTTACAAATAGTTATTGAAACGATTGATTGCTTTTGTAATCAAAAAGTATGAAACAAAAATAAAGATAGTAATTAGAATGAATTAATTATTACTGACATTTTAGGCAATTTTTTTCGCTTAATTTTGCAGCCACCGGAAACTCAAAAGTACAATTTTTTTAAAAAAGCATAGTTTATGTATGGAACAGAAATTTTCAAAATTACAAAATTATTAGATTGTGTTTTAAAAACCTGTGTGAAAAAAAAGAAGTTCCAAAAATATTTAAAAAGAATTGTAAAATAATTAAATTGAAAGTAAAATATTGTTTTTTAACAGTAATTTTAAAGATATTTTATCAATCTTTGTACAGATTACGTATAATATTGTTCTACACGCGGAAAAAGAAGAAAAACATGAACTTTTTTTTAGTGTAAAATATTTTTTCAAGCTGAACAACTTATAATTCGTATTCAAAAAAAAAGGAACCAAATAATTAAATTGAAAGAAAGGTATATATATAATTTTATTATATTAGTTTTTAAATAAACTTATTTATATGTAAAGAGTTTCGTTGTTTTGTAAAAACAGAATTTTTCCGATATTCTCTGCAGATGGCGGTACGATGCATTTTAATGCGTTTTAAGGTTTTTAATTGATATATTTTTAACTAATTGCAATATTGGAATATAAATGGTCAAAACGGATTCCTTGGATCTATCCCAAAATTTTGATACATTCTGCTAGTTTCTGCGTCTTGTGGTTCTTGAAAAAATTGGGATATATACCTACATAGTTACGTTTGTTTACCTACGAATTTTAATATATAAGATTTTTAACTGAAAACCATTGAATGCATTTATTAAATAGTTAAGTAAAATAAATACTGCCATAAAACTTATTCATGAAAATAATATAGAACAATATTCAAAAGAATATTTAACAATTTCACTTCGTTTTATACTGGATTTATAAATTTTAAAATTATTTATTACATCTTAATTGAAATTTTTAAAAAAATAATCATTACTTAGAATATTTTTATCTAGCCTTATTACTTTTTTTCTCATGATAAACTTAAGGTATCCAATTATTTGCGACAACTTTTTTTTTTTCAAAACTAGAGAATGGGGATTGTTTTGTGATTTTTAGATTTATATAGAATATTTTAAGAAAAAAATCCTATAAAATTGAAAACAGAAATTTTTTTTATTATTATTAAAATGGGAAAAACCTGGCAAAAATGTACAAAAAATTGCGTAAACAGGTCCCGCTCTGAATTTTATGAACAAATTCTAAATTTTTCAATTTTTATTTGTTACTTTGTTATTCCTGTTTGAAATGACTTCCAGGATAAGCGATATTTTAATTTTAACAAAAACTAGAGCACTTTATCTTAGTGACTATATGAAATTGCTTAAGAAAAACAGTGATTATATAAAGGAATGCACATTTTGAAATAAAACAGTGATTGATAAATCTGAAGGTCAAAACTACTACTATGCAAAAACTACTGTTACTCAAAAAATACACAAACAATTTCAGCAAATTGTTTTCAAACTTTTTGTGCAATCGCTGTCTCCGTTTGAGCTTTTCGAAAAAAAAACACATTTCGAACGCATTTTAAAGTTTGACAACTTGTGTTAAGTTATGGCACCTGCTTTTACAAAAACACTTGTACTTTTTGTTCTAGTGAATCGAAAATTAAAAACTTGGTATTTTTATTAAGATAATAAGATGGCCCATAAAATAAAATCATAAAAAAATTGTCAATTTTTGAAAAAAATCATGATTTTAGGGTAGTCGGATATCTTAAAATATGATTTTTGTTTAAGATTTAATTTTGAAAGTCATAAAAAAGTTCTGTAAATAATTTTAGAAGTTTTTGTGTGTGTGTGTGTTTTTACTCACTTTTTTATTTCTTTTGTCTCTTTTTATTCTGTAAGTTTTAAAATTATTAATATTATATTGCAGTAATATTCATTATTATCATTTTATTGAAAGTGTATTGTAAGATATTTCTTCCAAAATGTACGATGTTCACACAGTCCATATGGATGAATAATAATGTAATATTGTGTGCAGTAGCTTACCCCCCAAAAAAAAAAAAAAAAAGAATAGGATTTTTAAAATATATATATATATATATATATATATATATAGTTGCAGAGTATTCTTATACCAATTATATTTTCTGTATTAGATCTGTATAGGTAGATACGAACAATCGGATTTTTAGAAATTTGTCCTATATGTATTTATAGTTATAAATTTTACATTTATCACAGAAATCCAATCAAAAGTTTTACAGAAAATAAATTTGTAATTAAAATCAAGTAATTCCTTATTTGTCACCCATTCGGAATCGTGGTTAGTGGCGCTGACTGCGGTGCCTTATGACCTGGCTTCAAATCCCGGAGAAGGCATGGATATTTGTAAAGATATAGTGCCTTCGTGGCATTGGGTTAGTCTAAATAAACGTCGAGCCACAAGTCCTCTCGTGAGGTTGGTGGTAGGCCCCTGACCACTCTTAGGGTATTCTCCCTTAAAATTGGGGTGTAACTGAGCAAAATCGTACTGTCACCTGCATGGTGCTCAAAGCTACGGCTAACAACAGGCGTCACTTAGCCCTTTACCATGATGAATTTCGTGGGCGTTTATCTGGCTTTCGCCGATCAGGTGGCATTTATAACAACAGCAACAACTAATTTTCTAACAATGCAACCATTAATTTTAACCATGTAACATAATTATTTGTGGTGTAAAATTTTACCGCGATTATATAACTTGAAATTTTAAATAGTTTTTAAACCTGGGTATATTTTTAAAGCATTTACTAAATTTCGTTGACTACACGTTAAATCAGTCACCAGCTATGATGTCGTCCTCGTCACCTGACCATGGTTCAAAATTGCGAATCCCGTCGACAAAAGCCCTCGTATAACTGAACATTGCGACGTTAATATTGATTAATTCACTCACCCATTGATAGTTAGGAAATATCTTAGAAATGACCTCAAAATGACTACACTTAAAAAACAGATTGAAATTTTTGTATAATTTACCGTGTAATGTTTCTCTTTCGTTAAATTCATAAAAACTTATTGCGGATGTTTTACTGCAAAATAATAATACACTGCTGGACAATTGCTAAGGACGGATCACAAATTGCTATGTAGCATAACATTAAGCGAGACATGAGGCCTAGTAGGATAAAATATAGTTGCCACACTGTTCAGACATTAGTATAAATTATTTATTGTTCTGGAAAGTACAAAAGCTGTGAAACATCTGAAAGAAAAAAAATGTTCATTTGATCTGCGTACGGAGAAATGGAACAATGCATCTAAAAGTCAGCAGGCACCTTAAAGAAAGGTATCAGTACGGGATATGTCCACCGTGGAGTGTGATGCAACATTCCACACGTCGTACCATACTTTGCACAACATTATCCAGCAGCTGTTGAGGCAATTTATCCCATTCCTCTGCGAGTGCACAGATGAGGGTGTTCTTGTTTGTCGGAGGATCGTTTCAACCAGCAACTTGCCTCCCCAAAGCATCCCACACATTTTCAATGGGGTTTAGATCTGGAGAACGCGCTGGCCATACGAGACGTTGAATACCCTCGCTGTCTAGACAATCCTGAACAGCGAGTGTTCGATGACATGTTGCGTTGTCGTTCATAAAAACAAATTTATCACCGACAGCAAAAAGGAAAAGACGAACATGAGGAATTAGAACTTCATCAATGTATCGTTGGCCCGTCATAGTCCCATTCACAACCACATGTAGGCGCGTGCGGCCATTGATCATGATGCCGGCCCACACCATGATACTGCATGTCGGATATCGGTCCTTTTCCTGGATATTTTCTGGACGATAAGCAGTACCACTCTCGCGCCAGATGAGTTGGCGTCTACAATCCGATGACAGACTGAACCTAATCTCATCTGAGAATAGTACGCATGCCCAGTCCTGTTCAGTCCAATTGTGATGCTCACGACACCATTGCAAACGGGCGGTACGGTGCTGTCTGGTCAATGGGACACACGCAACAGGTCTGCGTGTGTGTAGTCCTCCTCCCCTCAAACGCCTGGCAACAGTTTTTTGGGAGATCTGCTTTCCTGAGGCAGCAAGAAACTGATTTGCCACCTGCTGAGCTGTGGTGCGCCTGTTTCTTTTTTCTGATAGGACGATATATCTGTCTTCTGCAGGCGTCGTACTTCTAACACGACCTCCCCCGTGCCGTCTACTACACATTCCAGTAGTTTTAAATGACTTCCACAGCTGTGAAACAACGCTGTGAGTGATGTCGAACTCCCTGGCAACATCTGTTATTTTTCGCCCTTCTTCAATCTTTCCAATAATTCTGCCACGCATAAAATCATCTATGTGATGTCGGGAAGACATACCAAAATTTTAAGTTCGTCTATTAAATTTTTCCTGTAAAACTTTGACTTGAAACAACAACTGTCCACACGCGTCAAAACCTTTAAAGCTCTTATGAACGCTATCACGTGATGAACAGACGTGGAAAAAAAATTTGCATACTCATACTTCTTCTTACTAATATCCCGCACTTATTCTAATTTTCCACATTTTGCTTCCTTTCATTTTGTGGTTGCTATGGATGATAGTGTTATCCGTCCTTAGCAATTGTCCAGCAGTGTATTTACATATATATATATATACATATATATATATACATATATATATATATATATATATATATATATATATATATATATATATATATATAGAAGTACCCAAGCGTATGTAAACTTTGTGGAATGCTTATGAGGTTGCACAACATTTTTGTTCAAAAATGGAATCCCCCATCCCCCCCGCGAAATGTTTAAGAACCCTGTCTGCAAATAAAAACAATGCGCTACTACAGAAGGGCGTTAATTTCAACTCGTGCTCAAAAGACGAGGCTGGCCCATGGGCTTTCATTCTGAGTAACTTGAAGTCTTAGCAATACAGTTCGAAGAGCAAACTCGTTATTCTTCAAGGTGATATTTAAAAACGCGCTTTCATACCTCAAGTTCGGGGTTCAGAGCCCGGGCTGGGCAAAGTCGACACAGCCTTTCATCCCTTCAGTGGGTGCTTGCTTGGGACCTAAACACCGGTGGTGTTCGCGTCACACTGACCAGCTGACAGGAACATCCGCTCACGCACCTAAGCACCAAAGGTCACGAAAATTGAGATTGGCACAGAAAACCTTTACCCTTTATGGGCTGTTGCACAACTGAGTTTAGTTAAGTTTTTAGACATTTGGAAAAACAAGATTCGAATTCTCTGTTAGCAGAAAGATTAATATTTTAACAATAAAACAACCGAGCTAAGCGAATTTAAGAAACGGTGAAGTAATTGTTGTCAGTGTTTTCGTTCATTGAATAACTATATCGAAAATGTTTCTATTTTTACATATAATGGCTTAAAATAGTATAATTTTTCGCTCTTTAATAAGTTTCTTAATTTCTAGATGCTTTATACATGAGAATCATAGAGAAAATACTCTTTTGAAGAATAACATTCGAATTCCCTTTTTGTTGGATATGATGAGGAGTACGAAAGGTAAGATCAAGAACATTTATAGGATGGAATGAGTCATAAAATATTCCATTCTTGGGACATAATACGTATTACAACACACTCATTTTTACGACCTGAATGAAAGCAATAAACTTTAGTTACGCATTCAGTTGAAATAGCAGTTGGTATTTTATGATGTATTCAAGGGTTATTTTTATGTGTTCTGACATATATTCTTTCATATTTAATACATAAAAAATGTATACTTGAGCATAAAGGCATTCTAATGGAAAATGCATAATGGACAGTCTCATTCCAAAATAAGAGGATCGTAAGGAACTAGTTCGTGTTGTAGTGGAAGTTGTGGTTGGTTCTCAGATGCGAGACACTATTCCTGTAAGGACACTCATGAAAAATGAGAAAATTGTGACACGTTTCATTCACACACATACACTTTAGGTCCTCATGTAATAAGGCTTGGACTCTTAAGCGATTGAATATTTATTAGTGTCACCCAAAAACCACGTAATTTTGAACCATGGTCAAGTAAGGACGATAGGTGAGATTTGGCCTCTCCTTCTTCATACTTCTACACAAAGCTAACATGAAGAATTTGAATCTTAACAGATTTGACATAAGTCCCTGTACAGGGTGAGTTTTTGTGGTACCAAGACTCGAAAATACAACGTGACATTAAAATAACAAATTTAATCTAAATTCATTTTCTTAAAACTTCTTTTTTCTGTAGAATTTCTTTTATAAAAAAATGTGCAATGAATCATACAACTTTTTGGTAATTGTAAAAACATTTTAGATTTTAGTTCATTGCCTTTATAGCTCTGTTCAATGTGATGTGTAAAAAATAATTTAAATATATGGCTTTGAATTACATGTGTGTGTAAAGTGTTATAAAATTCATTATAATTTCCATCAAATTTTTTATCCAAAATGCCTCATTTTAATACATTTAAATCGTCATATAATTTCCTGATTGGTATTTTTCAATAATTTAAATCATAAGCATTGACACAATAACATAATATTACTAATAGCAGGGCATTTTAGAAAACTTGCATCCGAACGTATTCAGATACCTAATTGGTTTGGACCAAGGCTTAGTAGCGGAGTTACAAACATAGAAATTGAAAGTAATAATCACTTATCAAAACCTAGTATTTGTCTATGAAGCCATCTTCTTTTTTAATTTATTTTGGTTCGTGATTCAGAATTTATCTGATTATCCCTTCAAGCGCGCATAAAGGACAAGTGAAGCGTTCAATTGAAGAACAAATACAAGAACTATTTTTAAAACACTACTCCTGCAATTACAATCCTGTCTGTTATGTACTCATCCTTTAAAGTGCTCTACTTCTGAAGATTTTTGAAGAAAAAATTTTGCTTCTTAGGAGCACTTTACGTGATGCTTGGTTTCTAAAGAGTGCTTCAGAAAGTAGTTGTAAGTATTTGTTGCTTATTTTACGATACCTCTTAGTTGCTTTATTAAAACTTTTTTTAAAGCTATTGTGAAGTAGTAGGATATATATATATATATTTCCTTTCAGAATATGCTCTTCCGATGGTATTTTATAAGCATTCTTTTTCAAGGTTCCTTCAAGCATCAAATTGATTAAATCAAATGGAATTAATAAATGGATAAAGAAAACTTATTTTTTCGAATATTATTTTATTTTTTAAAAGGGGTTTCTTTTGTGTTTAGATTATACTTTGAATGGAAGATGGATGAGCACAGGTATTTGTAAAATAAACACAACCTGACTGGTTGAAAAAAAGTTCAGGAATTTTTTTACGATAAACTTATATTTAAAACCAGTTTTCATTTCTGATTCTGTGTGAATCTGAAAACTTATATAAGCAATATAACAATTTCATATTCAATAAATTTTCTTTTTAATATTGTAACATGCCTATCTACGAATCTTCAACTAATACTATTGGAGTAAATTATTTCTTTTTAACTTTAAGTTCTATTGATAAGTTTCTCCCGAAAAAGACTTGATTCATTCAAATAAGTTGTTATTCAACCTCCGACAATATAGGTTGGTGAATAGTCCTGTAACAGTAACATAGACGAAATATTAACGAAAGTTACCTTACTGTTCTTCTAAATAGTCACCTCTCATAACTATGAATCGCTGAGATCTGCTATATATGTCCTGAAAACTTTGTAAGAAATCTTCTTTTGAGATAAAGCTCAAAGACCTCGTGACGTTTCGTTAGATGTCAGAAATATCATTAAATCTATTTCCTTTCAAATCGAGTTTGAGTCGTGGGAATAGGAAGACGTCTGGTGGCTTGAGATCTGTCAAGAATGGTGGATGTTTAATTTGCACCAACCCCTTTTTTGTCAGGAGCTATTTGATGATATTGGCTGTGTGAGGGCGATCATTGTCGTGAACAAAAAACTATAAACCGTGTTGTGCGTATGGGGTCGTACTCTGCGTAGACATTTCATGAAACGGGTCAAATTTCAATGTATCTTGCAGCATTCATCGTTCAGCTATCGTGCGCACAGTTAATCTACGATCTTCCATGATTAATTTACTCACATTCTCAATGTTTTTGCCACTGACGGAGGTCACCGGTCCTTCGCTAGAGGGCTTGTCAGAAAAACTTGGCCGTTCTTCTCAAAAACTGGCAAGACACTCGTACACATATTTGAGGGACAGTACTTGATCTTCAGAAACACATACCAGCATCGAATAAATTGTGACGAATCTTTACGGCACCTTTCCACTAATACTCTTAGGCGTCTTTGATGATTGTAAATTCGCGTATATTTCCAATCAGCTCTAAAAGAAGAAAATGGGATATGCAATGCAGATAAGGTATTTAAGGAGAGCGCTGTAAGTTAGCGGAGAATAAGACAAATGAGCCAGCAGCAGTAGTGACGAGATTTGGAAGATTCAATTGGATTATAATATTGGAGTATTGCTGTTATTATACAGCGAGGTAGCCTTAGAAGGATTAATATACCTGGAGAGATGATCAGTGCAGCCAGGTGATATACTCTAACTTAGTACCGCTTACCACAAGCGTTATTATAATAAAGCTAGTTAAATCTTAGTAAATGGTAATAATTCAAGTTGCGTGTATTTCTCGGACCTCCTATTCTGGTAAACCCTTTCGATATTGAGCTTATTAATTGATTAATTCCATATTTCGTAATTTAATTTAATATTAAAGGTAAATTCATTTGACGTAGACATATAGTTGAATATTTGTAATTAGAAAGTTGATATTTGAACTAAGTGAATAAATATAATTTATTATGCAAATGACGTCTGGTCATTCTTTGCCTCAAGTTAATCTTAGTGTCCAGGGTGGAAACCAGGGGGGTTCTCACAAAGTTTCTGCTGGTGTTTTGCCATGCTTAAAATAGATCTTTAAATTTATATTTTGTTCGTTTATTTCCCTGGTCTCAGTGAAGAACCTACGCTCTAAAGAAGCACTTTGTAAAACAAGTCTTACACGGAACACAAACGACGCTCCATTTAACAAAGGTGAAGGCAGATGACCAACACCTGCCACTACGCATGTGCAGCGTTTTGTTTTGCCAGTGTTGCCCGATTGGCGTTCTTTTTTCGTTCACCGAAATTTATTGACAAAGGTTGTATTTAATCGTGGGCATTTAGGTACGTATGGTTAGTCGAAGTTAGTCGACGGACAGTCAATGGGTGGTCAATTATTGATAATTGAAGAATAAGTTATAAGATTGAGTTTAAAAATTATGACTGTAGGTCGTACAAGTAAGATATTTACCGTGAATTCTAGTGTAGAAAACCAGAGTGCCCCAAGAGTAAGTGGAGTAGATAATACTCGTATGGTAAGTATCCTTAAGCCGTGTGATTAATCTTCTTATTTGTTGCATAGTGCATTTTCTACCTTTAATTGTTTATTTTAAGTAAGATAAGAAATCTGAGTTTGAACTAGTTATGGCAGAACTTTACTAGAACCCCCAAACACCAACAACCGCTAGTCGGTTGTTAGAATGTTTTGTAACCATTTCTTAAATTGTGGTCATGCACAGAAAAAAAAATTCTTAACTCCTTAAATTCTAAATTTTAAACATATTTAGTTTGATGATCCATTAGACCCTCTTCTATTTTTTTTTAGTTTCGCATCTGAAAACAGTATGTACTGAATTAATATAATGTATAAATTAAATCTATACTTAAACCTGTAACGGACTATTCCGCAACCATTTTCTCTCAAAACTAGCCTGGGGTTTTCTTTAAAATTGTAGAAGAGTTCTTATAACTGCCACCTTCTTACTTAAGTGATATGCAGCTGTGTAGAGGTGTATAAGCCGGTGTGATGCGCAGTTAACGGACAAATAAAAGCTCTAAGAAAAACTATACTGCCAGTATATTGCTTATTGTGATAGTGAATTATGATAAAAAAGTTGGAAAAGATTAGTTGGTTGTGTGAGTAAGTGGGAGTGAGTGTTATTAACTTCGCACTATAAGGCAAAACGAGGGTGATTGGTGATGAACCTCATAATTTTGAACCATGGTCAAGTGAAGAGGACGACGCCTGAGCTGACATGCGTCTCTCCGAATGTCCACATTACATCAATGATCGGAGTTGAATCCAACTGAAATAATCATTCTGAGACTTTTAACTATCAATAATAGAGAAGAATATCCTGAAGCTGCACTTCTTTCTACTTTCTAAAATAAGTAGACTCAAACGTCCTTCCTTTGTTGTGGAGTTCATAACGGTTCTATCCATGAATCTTCAATTAATGCTCTTAGGATAGTATTATTCTTTTTGAATATGGGTTCTGTTGAAATCTTCCTCGAAGAAGAAGACGCGATTTAGTTAAATGAGCTCTTCTATTTAAGCTTTGGAATTTGTGTACGCGATGTAGGCCGATGGATGATGGTCGATAGTTGATAGTTGGAGGTTAAAAGTTATAAAATTGTGAACAAGGTTTACGACCGGAGTTCGTATAGTTAAGCAAGATATTTACAGATAATTGAAGCGTAGGAGTCAAGAGTGCTTTAGATGTCAGCTAAGTAAATCTTAATTATATGTTAGTAGCTTAAAACCTATGCACATGATTGCCTTTACGGAAATTTATTAAGTGCTTTTCCTACCTTTATTTGCGTTGGTTAAGTAAAGGGTTAAATAAAACTGTGTTGAAAACTTGTGGTTGATCTTTGCTCGAACTCCTAAACACAGATAACCCCAGGCGGGGTGTTACAAGTTGAATTTAGAAGAAGAGGGTGCCAGCCCATGTAACACCCTCATCACTTGAATATGGTTCAATATTACGAGGTTCGTTGCCAATAGGCATCTTGTAGATTTTTAGTGCTACGTAAAAATAACTCTAATTCTTAAATAAGTAAAAATTTAACCATTAGAACTGAATATATGTATATTCGTGTTGATCTTTCCTTCATACTTTAAGCTAGTCGAGTAAATAAATATTTCGTTGCTCATTTGTTACGTATCATCACAATTAAATAGTCAAGTTGAGGAGGTACCATAACAAACCTTCATTAAGTCAATGTGTCAGCCTGAGCTATCAAAACAAGACAATCAGTTAAAGTATATATATTGAACGTTTTCTGTTACACGTGATAATGTTCGAATCATTCGTGGTTACACAGATCATACCCTACAATTATCCGATATACTTGATATTGTTTATTTTCGCCACCTTCTTGACGCCATGAAACCCGTATATCTAGATTCACGCACGACTTCGAAGATTACAAGCTCCATCCGCCTGGCACTGACAATCATTCCATGCTCGAAATCACTTAACTCGGGGATGAGAGGACAACAGAAGCCTCTCCAATCGCCATCTGTTGAGAGAGCTGATAACAATCACGGCTGTCGAAAATTGGAGTATTTCCTCAGCTACAGCCTATCCACGCTTCATGATGATTTATTGCGATTCGGTGTATAAACCGAGTGTGGTCAGATTTAGAAATGATTGTTTAATTTTGCCATTAATTAAAAATGGTTACAAGCACTGATATATTTAAGTCACATATTTTTCAATTTTATCAAGAGTACTTTTAAGTTAAAATTTACACCTCATTCAGTATTTTAAAATACATAATGTATCCCTTTAAAATTGATATTAGTTTGATACATTTAATTTCAAAAACTGCCAATGGAAATTGTGGATTATTCAACTTCGCTTTTAAGACAATTTATTATGCGAGTATTTTAAAGCAAGTATCTTCCTCTGAAAAGTATATTTTTTAAATTATGTTTCATCAAACAAAAATATAATTTTTTTTAAAATTAAAAAATAGTTTATATGTGCTACAATGGTACGAAAAGCATGGAAATCACATTTTCTGCTCTAAATTAGTTTTTTTAGTTTGTTACTTGCTATGAACATAGCCAGTTTCTTTAAAAATTGGCTCATTATAAAGAGTGGTTTTTTTTCCAGGTATAGAAGTTTAAGTTGGCATTACTTTCCAAGATGGCGACCGATTTAACAGCTGTCAAGTGATTTATTCTCAGTTTGGTTTGGCAATTCATCAAAACGATCATCAAGCAAGGCGTAGATTCGTCGAATGGGCCCAAAACGAGAGTGTCGTTGTTCCCGATTTTCATAAGCGAATTTTGTTTAGCGATGAAGCACACTTCTGGTTGAATGGCTACGTCAACAAACAAAACTGCCGCATTTGGAGTGAAGCTAATCCACAAGTGTATGTCGAACACCGTTACATCCAGAAAAACTTACTGTTTCGTGCACTTTTTGGGCTGGTGGAATCATTGGTCCGTAATTCTTCAAAAACGATGAAGGCCACAACGTTACAGTCAATGGTGATCGGTATAGAGCCATGATTACTAACTTTTCATTCCTGAATTGAACAATCATGATGTCCAGGAGCTGTGGTTCCATCAAGATGGCGAAACATGTCACACAGCTCGTGCCACAATCGATTTATTGAAAGACACGTTTGGTGACCGCCTAATTTCACGTTTTGGACATGTGAATTGGCCTCCAAGATCTTGTGATTTAACACCGCTAGACTATTTTCTGTGGGGCTATGTAAAGTCATTGGTCTATGCGGATAAGCCACAAACGCTTGACCATTTGGAAGACAACATTCGCCGTGTTATTGCCGATATACGGCCACAAATGTTGGAAAAACGCATCGAAAATTGGACGTCCAGATTGGACTACATCCAAGCCAGCCGTGGCAGTCATATAATACATCGTTGTTTTATTGCAATTTAAAGTTCTATACCTCTAAAAAAAGACCCTTTATATAAAAATACTTGACGCACAGTGGCTGAGTGGTAGTGTATTTCGCTTAGATGGGTCCGGGGTTCAAATACTGTGGGCTGAGGAAGGGAAACTCAGCCATGATACCTTCAGTGGGTCGATAAATGAGTACCAAGCTTGCTTGGGAACTGAACACTTGGGGTGTCTCGCGTCAGACTGGCCATTTGACCGAAACATTCGTATATGCACCCCAGCACCTAAGGTCACGTTAACTGAGATAGGCACTGTAGGTCTTGACCCTCATGGACTATTGCGCCACTGAGTTTAGTATATAAAACTACACTTTACTTCCAATATCTTTTGTTTGGTTTAATACATTTGCATAAAAACAGTAAGATATCCGTTCTAAAATTACAAAAGGTCAAACTAATTTTGATTCTGAATGTCCTTAGAGTTAACACTTAGAAAACGAGTATTTGCATATTCTCAGACCATAATTGTTAGCTCTCGAAAAAGAATTTGTATAAATTTCTTCATTTTTATTTGACTATCATTAAAATTGACTCTTACACTTATTGTGTATACTTAGAATTGAAAGAGAAGACACCGAATTTCCGCATAGCAACCGGCTGTTGGCATATTTGCTTAGTTACCATTTAAGCACGTTCCCTTTCAATAAAAGTAAGAAAGGAAGGAGCTTTTCTCATAAAAGGTAATAATATGGGGTTGTTAAAGAATTGAGAAGGGATGAATGCATCCAAGGAAGCCAGATGAAAATCTGCCTGATCAATATTTCTCACCTTAAACTTCCATTAAAGTTTCATATTCTCGAGGAATGTACTTTCTGACCAAGATTTAGTACTCTCTTCATCGAGACATTTAAAGTCAAAAGAAAACCACTTGTGGACTAAAATGTGGCTATATATATATATATATATATATATATATATATATATATATATATATATATATATATATGGATATATATATATATGGATATATATATATATATGGATATATATATATATATGGATATATATATATATATATATATATATATATATATATATCCAAGGTTGTTTTTTTTCTATTTTTGTCTTTCATTTCAGAAATTTTATACAAAGAGAAAACTTAATATGGTTCAAAAAAGAAACAAAAGGGAGTAGTTTCCCAAAAAGAATTATCACACAAATTACCATTGAAAACAAGTAATAAAAAAAATTATGTCAATTCCTACTTATATCTACAAAGAAATTTTATTTTAGCTAATTTTTATTAAATAATTACAATTAATGTAAATATGTATATACATATGACAGAATCACAACATTAAGTGGTAATTAATTTTTATTAAGCATCATTAAAGTATCGTATTGTCATCCAAAGCAATCGTGCATATAAAATTTCAATTCAACTGAATGCTTTAAAACGTGAGAAAAAACCTTTTCAAGTTTTGACGCAAGTCGCCAAAATGGTCGATAAGTCACCAACGTGGCTGTATTTGTAATTCTCTAAATAATTACTTTTAATCAATTTATTTGTATTAATTATAATTAAAAATTATTGTATGGTCATCCACAATAAAATCATGCATATGAAATTTCAGCTCAATTGAGCGCTTTAAAATGTATTTTATTAATGATTGAAAATTCTACCAAGATAAATAAATAAATAAATATATACAGAGTGTGAATTAATAGTAGGAATTGAATAAGATTAAAAATGAACTATACATAAAAACGTTTGTTTCAGAAAAGTGGAAAATTATTATGGTGTTGAAGTACAGGGTGTCCCAAAAATAGCACCCGAATTCTACAAAGCCATATTCCTCGTTGGGAGTACATAAAAAAAGCTCAAAGAACTTTTCCTGTATAATCGATAATTTTCGAGAAAATACTGCAAGTGTTGATTAATTAATAACAGGATGCATGACAGGGATCCAGTTCATTTCTGGATTTCATTGTATCGGAAATGCAGGTCCGGTTCTTTGGCCGACATGATCACCAGATATCACACCGTTGGATTTTTTTCCTATGAGACGTATTTCCGTATTGAGACGTAGGGACTTGACAAATGGATTTCATTGCTCATCTGCATGCTGCTTGCACTTCGGTGCAGACCGCGCTGCTATAACGTATGCACTCATACATTCCACGGCGTGCTCATATATGCACAGCAGACACTGTGAACATATGCCTTTTTAAATATTCGCCACAGTTGATATATTTAGTACGGTGTTTCTCCTTTGCTTCGGCATTCATTATTTTGCGTTTTTTTTCTCGTAAACTATAGATATCTCATATGGATCGTTCATTAGACATTTCTTATGTACTCCCAACGAAGAATCAAGTTGTGCACAGTTTTGACGCTATTTTTGGTACACTCTGTATTTTTCGTTTGGGGGTACAAATGAGTTAATACACATGTTAAGATTCTGAAAAAATAAGACGATTGCAAATTTAAGTTTAAACTCCAATATTATGTGTATCTTTTTCAAATTTTCAAATGCGTTCAATAAAAAAAAAATTCAAACACAGACTTGGGTTAGAGAAGAGAAAAGGTCATAGATTAACTGATTTAAATCATGATACAGATTAAATAAACTTTACTTTTAAAAAGATTTGAATTTCTAAATAAATCTATTTATAGAAAATTATTAGAAACAGTAAAATATTGTTTTTCAAGGCAACTTTAAACAGCTGCTAGAATTTTCTCTTTTATTATTGTTCTGACACATTATTTTCACTAAGGAGACTTGGCACCCTTTGAGCAAACTTCTTTATTTACGTATTTAAAAATTATATTTTAACATTTTATACAACGTTTCTATTCAAGAAAATGTTACCAGATGAAAATTTTCATATATTATTCACACAATTTTAAAAATTTAAATTTTCTGAAGAAAATTGGGAAAATTTTAAAAACCTACTCCTTTTGTAAAAATTGATTTTTTGACCTGAATTTTTTTTATAATACTCTTATGGATGTTCTTAACAACTTTAAGGATCTATTTTAGAATAACTTCACTCGTTTTTGAGAAACAAAATAAAATGTTGATATACAGGCTAAAAATCAACGAAAAATCCAACATGTCTTACATTTTATTTTTTTTTTTAAAGTATTCAGTTTATAGAAAAACGGATCCCTAATTTTATTACATGCTTTATTTTTAACACGCAGGAAAAAAAAGTGATTGGTAAATAATTGTCGAAGGAGTAGCATTTTGAATGCACTAAGGTTTCGAAAAACACAAACTGAGAAAAACCACTTTAAAGTTTATAATTCTGAAAAAATAATTATTGTAAGCTTAATTAAACTTAAAATACCACTTTAAGATATTACTTATACGTTTTTCTTTAAAATAATTGCATTTTCATATGTTTTCAACCCACACATTTTTATAAATGATCAACTTTTAGAGAGTACTAATTGCACAAGAAAACTCAAGAAAAACTTAAAAAATTTTTTTTTTTTCTGTCACGACAGAAATTTAAGCTGTTTTCTTCTTATAATATTAAAGTATTACATTTGTATGAAAAATATATCAGGAATAAGAACTGAAATTATAAAATTATTAATATAAAATGCCTTAATTTAAAAATTTTACATGCACACATTTCACAAGGAAGAAAAATTACGTTATTGTATTGCCTCGGAAATATTCTGCTTTTAATACTACACATTCTTTTTATAGTTATTATTTCTATTTATAAAATAGATTTTTTTTTATCATAACGCATTTTTTAGCTTTTTTTTCTAAAAAGGGGGTGTGGCTGAATTGCCTAATTTGTTTTCAAATGAAGTTTTATTCAACTTCTAACTTTCCGACATGCACAAGTGATATATCAATCGAAAGATAATAATGCAAAGAATAAGATTAAATGAAAATAAAAAAAAAACGATATGTTTGTGATTTTTAGGGTACCAAGTCGCCTTAATACCATTTAAAGCTATTTATTTTCCTTTAATTTTTTTTAACTTAAATGTTATTTTATTTGCCTTGACAAACTAAGATTACTACGAACACCAAATTTTTATTCGATTCAAAATCAACTCACTGGAAAGATAAAGTAGTAAGCATACTTAAATGCAATTGATTTAAAGAGAACAGTCAACAAACTAAGATAACAGGTAAAATACAAAAGTTATACAGATTCTATCTTTATATATAATTTCCATATATGTCTTTATCGATAGAAACAGTATGAAATAATCATATCTTGAAGACTTTTCCAACTTAAAAAATTAAAGTTTGGAAAAAATATAATAGATAACAACATCGTTATTAAATTCAAAGAACTGCAATTCTCAGGACGTGTTTATTACTTTCCAAACGTACACTTAATATAAAATAGTTAATTTCCATTTATTAAGACTACACAGTGCCCTTAAAAGTGATAAAAGTATTTTTTGAGCTTGAAGGCAGTTGGAATCTTTTTTCCAAAATTCTAGATCTCATATAATTTTAGAATTAAAAATATATTAAGTTTTTTGAGGGCTGTAAGTTTTAAAACCAATGCATTTATAAACTTTAAATGTGTTTTTCTCAAACTTTCCTTTTTATCGATACAAATGTTTTTGTATATAGCCCCCTAAGGTTTTCTTTTAAAATAGCATCTTAAAATTTTTTGCTGATACTTTTATATCTGGGTGCAATGTACTTGAATATAATTTTAGGTCTGAGAATTATAATATTTTTTAAAAAAAAATATTAAAAGTTGATATACACTTTAAATAACTTCAATGTGTTATTTTTCGGGTATAGTTATAAAACAATTTTTTTAATTCAACGAAGAGTCAGATTTCCAGTTGCTTAAAAACTTTTTCCTCGATAATTCACTAGAAATAGCCAAACATATAAAGAATTGAGTATTTCATAAAATTTCGATGATTTTAAAAACTTTAAAATAACGACTTACCAAACTTTTTAAAAAAAAATGTTCAGTGTAGCCTTAAATGTATTTTAAAAACATATTATTTTCTAGCCTCTTATTACTCATGACAAATTTTAAACTTAATTTGAAATGATTGCACACGTAACAGTTTATTTTATCATAATCATTGAAGACAAATCACAATCGAGGATTTTTATGGGTTTTAAATAAACTGCACGTGACCACAAAATACCCAGATAATCATTGTAAGTAAATTATTGAACAATATATATTCAACTCAAGACTAAAGGTAATGTGTAGATCGAAACGCAATAATGATATTTTTATGTATCTTTACTTGTAGAACAATACGCACAACCAGTAGTATATTTTATCAAGTTCTTATTGATGAAAATTCCTATTTTGTGACTATTTTAATATGATAATATTCATAATTGGGTGCAAAAAATGTTATTTGATTTAAGATTGAGATTCTGTTAATCTAATCCAAATATTTTGAATAGAGCGTTTGCATTTTCTTTATAGAAATCCAATGTAATAGAATTTGTGTTCTTTGGATTTTATGGCATTTTAGGATTATTTTTACTTGTTATTTATTATCTTTACGAATTCTATTTTACTATATTTGAATTTTAGATAATCTATTTTGCTAAAAGACTGAATCAAGATTTGCACATCACTCTACACTGTGCTACTTAAGTTTCCCATACAAAAAAAAAGAATGTAAAATAATGTTTTATAATTTGTTTATAAATTTCACATTATACTTTAAATATAGGTTTTTGTAAATCGCAGACTCTCTGTTAATGAAACAAAAAAATGTTTTTCTTAGCTCCTTACTTTATTATAAAATATTAGTATTAAATTAAGTTAAGCTCTTTGGAGATATTTTTTATCAAAATATATGAATGCATTAAAAAAAGAGTAACTTTAACATTACAAGAATTAGTGAAATATAACTATATTAAGAAAATACATAAAAGGGTTTATTTGAATTTTCAGCAAAGCCTAGAGTAATTAAACTTAATTTTTAGAAAACACCCATAGCTTTTTTAAACAACTTTACTGGCTCAGAGAAAAAAAATTAATTTATTTATTTTAAAATACATTTATTAAATAAAAACCTGTTTTTAATGTTATTTTTTATTATTTTATTGAATTAGAATAGAAAGGAAGAAAAAATTATTTCTTCTCATATCTTTTAACTCGTTTGTTATTTATAAAAATAAACTTTATCAAAACACACACACAATCTAGTTCTAAGCTGCTATTAATAAAAAAAAGTATGCTTATTTATAGATATATAATTAGTTTGTTATTATATTAATAAATATACGGTGAATATCCATACTTCTAAGTATATATACATTTAATTAATTTAATTACATCTTTATTAAAATTGTAGATGGCTGTACTGTAGTTCCTAAAAAGGATTTATTCTAACATACTTTTTTTCTCTTTAGTATTATAGTTTAAACAATTATAAAAATATTCTTCAGATTACTCCAATAATTTTAGTTTTTAGCCTCATATATTTAGGTATTTCAGCAAAAATAATTTTGTTCTTATTTATATGCTATAATTCAGCTTTTAGTTTTCTAGCTTTGAATATGTATTTGGGACACTGAATCTGGCATTAGTTTGTTTAATGTTCTTTGATTCATAAGAGTATGCATTCTTAGATCAGTTGCCATTTTATTTTATAATGCATTTAGAACTTCTATCCATTATTTTTCATAGAATTTAGCTCAGTATTTCAAGCAGTGTGGAAGTTTGGCTAGCCTTAAAGCTGCTGAAGCCCTACTTTTATGAAATTCAGCATTTTTTGTAATACTGCAGCATTTAGCCTTTGAAATTTCCAAAATATATTATCTTTATAATCAAGTCATTTCAATCTCTCAAGTAGAGTTTATTGAAAACTTCTAGATAAGGACAACGTTCATCACCTAATAACGCAGTCTTTCAATCTCTCAAGTAGAGTTTATTGAAAACTTCTAGATAAGGACAGCGTTCATCACCTAATTACGCAGTCTTTCAATCTCTCAAGTAGAGTTTATTGAAAACTTCTAGATAAGGACAACGTTCATCACCTAATAACGCAGTCTTGCCACAGTTGCCAGTTGACTTGTAGTTTGAAATTCCCATTCTTTCGGAGAATATGTTCGGAAAAAATATTCGACCATTAAATTTTTTTCAAATCATAATCTTATTGAGACTGAGTCGGGAACTAAACTATGCCCCCACCGGGGCCCAAACCCAGTTGGCCCATACCATAAGGCGTCTCTGACCAGTCAATATAGTAAGAAATATAAGCCTCAGTAGTATAATAGCAAACTCGTGGCCTTAAGAACCAAAAATGCAGACTTAAACAATGTTTTGAGGCTCTTCAACCTTCACCTGTACTTTGCATATTCTACTGGGTTATACGGAAAGGAGGAAGTAATATAAATATGTCATTATTAAAAGATAAAATACACTTATTATTAAATAAAATTAAAACAGGAAAAATTAATAAAAACTAGTTCCTGTAGAAATTTAAAATATTTTACATGAAATGCTATTAAATTAAACATACCACCACAAAAACAACATCATATTGATATTTTCCTCCAATACAAAACGAACTGAGAACAACATCGCATAAAAGTAAAAACTACTAAATAATAATATCACTTATATAAGTAAAAATCCATGTATACTTAAAAACCTAAAATATTCATAGGATTTTTTTTTGCAATGAAGGAAACCCCAATTACATAACAATTCTAATATAAATTGCAATATACTTATTTTTATTTAACTGGTAGCACCATCTTGTGACTATATGTAGAAAATGAAATAAAATTATAGTTAAAAATAATAAGAGGAATTAATAACATTATGGATGAAAAGAATAATAAAACATTGAAGTCTGATGCAATTATTATTAAAATTTATAATTAAATTTAAACCCATTAGAAATGTAACAGTAAAGAAAAGTAATAAGGTATTCATGTTCAATACGAAAAGTAATAATTTTATTAAGATTTAAAATTATAGTGGATTTCTAACTAATATATTGTTTCGACTAATAGAGTTGAAAATAATATTTTTTACATAGAAATTGATATCTTCGAATTTACAAGCTGGACACTTTATTAATATTAAAAATAAAAACATCTATTTGATAACAAATATTACTATAGATTTATTTTATCATTTTTACAATGATACATCTAAGTAATTAATTTTAAAAGAATTATTATTAACTTTAACTAGGTTTAAGTAATTAGGGTAAAAATAAATGTTGGGGTTAAAATTATTATTTTTACCACACACGCAAGAGCATTTAAATTATCATTAAATCTAAAAATATAATAGTCAATATTAACAATATATTTATTTTCATAATAATGTAAATATAAATTAGCCAAACTACTTCTAGCAGGTCCACCTTGAGGCAAGCCCTTAATTGGTTTATAAATAATACCACTAAAATTAGCATAATTTTTATTTAAAACTAATTCTATTTTATTATATATATTATATTTATTATATATGTTTATATATACATATGTATTAATGAGGTTTTAAAATCTTCTAATAGAGCATTTAAAATGCATTAAAAATCAAGGTATCGACATTTAAAATTAAATGATTTTTGAGAACAATTTACAAAAACTATTCAAATTTTTTCAATTAAATAATAATTTCCACCATACTTTTAGAGAAATGTATTTTTATCAGAACGAATAAATTTGTTAGAAGAAATATAAATGGATTTAAAACTCCTATTTATTATTTTTTATAAGATATTGCTTAGTATTGTAATGGAAATGTTAGCTAGCCTGAAAATGGGTTAAATCCCATATTTATGTAAACCTTTTCTCGTTCCTTAGTCAGCATTGTTTATAAAACTGCAGAAACCCTTTTTTAAGCTTCCAGAATCGCAATGATCTTTTTCATTTTTAATATTCACAAATCATTTTAGTTTCTTAAATACAGTTTATTCAAAATTATATATATATATATATTTCATTACATCTGTTTTTTTAAAAAAATCACACACAACTGCTTAAGATTCATTTCAAAAAGACAGATAAAGGAATATTATCCGTTGGCGTAACACTGTTTTTTTCCCTTCATTTCAATGATATTTTTAAATAATATCTTTCAAGAAATTTCAAAGCGTTCAAAAAATTATTGTTCTCATTTCACAATAACGCTGCATTATTCTTATCCCTTTTGTTCATTGCATTGATTTCCTTCTTTCACAGCTGTTCCAAAGCGCACGCATTTTCTTACAATTTTTAAGATTATGGTTAAAAATAGAAAAGAGAATTGTATTATTATTGATTCCAAACAAATAAGAAATGAAAAAATGATATAGCACTAGGATATATTTCAGCTTTCGGTAAAGATAAAAAAAAAATTCACTTTCAAAAATAAATAGCTACAGCTCTTCTTATCTTTTTCTTCCTTACTTAATATCGAATTACCACTAATACAACAGGTCTCCCAAGTACTCTTTATTAGTTTCGATGTATTTTATAACTTTAAACCGAGTCAATATATACTAGTTATGCTATTTCTTCAGCATCTTGTTCAAATAGTCCTTTATATTTATATATATATATATATATATATATATATATATATATATATATATATATATATATATATATATATATATATATATATATATTACTCTTATATTCTTATCATACGGGCTACTAAGACGAAATTTTTCCCTCAAGCTCTTAAGACAATTATTTACTTTGTGTTCTTCTGGGAAATTTATGTTTTCGTAGCATTGTTGTAGTAATAAAAGATCTACATTATATATATATATATATATATAATCAATATGGTATAGTATAAACTTTTATTCAGAAAATATCTGATTGTAATTTACAAATATAATCTTACTAGCCGTTACCCACCCGCTTCAATGGGTATTTCACGATGTTGTATATATGTATACTGTTAACATATATATGAATTATTGATATCTAGCACTAAGAATTCGATTGTATTGAAAAATATATTTATAGCTGTAACACTCTCGCTCCTTGATATAAAAAGAACATAAATTATAATATCTAATTTCTATTTATATCTAAAATAGAAGTAGAAAGATATTTTTCGCCCACTTAACCTAATAATCAAGTGGATTTCCACCAAAGCAACTTTCAGTGGATCTCTACTCCATAAAATAAACATGCGTGCTAAATTTCTAGTCTAAATCTAACAGAGCAAAAATGGAATTTTTATCATCAATACCTCGTTGACAGCATTATTAGCGGATTCCAATTCAACAAAAGAAGCATGCAAACCAAATTTTATTATTATAGCCTTAGCAGTTCAAAAACGGGAATTTTGTCTATCAATACGCCCCAATAACTCTCCCCGCTTCCCCTGAGTTGATTTCCGTAAAATCCTTTCATGTGGAACTCTATTCAACTAAAGAAACGTGCTCAACAAATTTCAAGTTAATGAGTTAAATTCAAAAACAGGAATTTTTCTAAAACACACCTTAATCCCTCGCAACCCCACTCCTTTGGGGGCCCGTTTTCGCAAAAATCTTTGTAAAAGGAGCTCTATTCCATGAACGGAACATACCTTCTAATTTTCAAGCAGGTGGTTCTATTAGTTGAAACGCGGAAATATTTATCTATTACGCCACTTAATCCCCCTCAGTGTCCCTTGAGGATCAATTTTCCCCAAAACTATTTTGTAGCGGATCTCTACACCATGAAAGGAATTCGCTTACCAAATTTTACGACTGTACGTCTAATAGTTTAAAAATGGAAATAATTATCTATAACGCCCCTTAAGCCCCCGTAACGCCACTTAGGAAGTGATTTTCACAAAACCCATCTTATAGCGGATATCTACTCAATGAATGGAATCTGCTTACTCAATTTCAAGATTTTAAGTCTAATAGTTTAAAAAAGGAGTTAATTGCCTATAACGCCCCTTAATTCTCTACAACGCCACTTGGGAGTCGATTTAGACAAAACTCATTTTGTAGCGGATCTCTACTCTATGAAAGGAATCCGCTTATCAAATTTCAAGACTGTACGTCTAATAGTTTAAAAATAGAAATAATTATGCATAACGCCCCTTAAGCACCCTCAACGCCCCTTGGAGGTCGATTTTCGTAAAAATCATTATGTAGGGAATCTCTACTTTATGAAAGACATCTGTGTACCAATTTTCAAGACTGTACATCTAATAGTTTAATAATGGAAATTATTATCTATAACGCCCCATAAGCCCCCGCAACGCCACTTAGGAAACGATTTTCACAAAGCCCATCTCATGACATATCTCTACTCAGTGAATGGAATCTGCTTACTCAATTTCAAGATTTTACGTCTAATAGTTTAAAAAAGGAGTTAATTACCTATATAACGCCCCTTAATTCTCCACAACGCCACTTGGGGTCGATTTTAACAAAACCCATTTTGCAGCGGATCTGTGCTGTATGAAAGGAATCCGCTTACCAAATTTCAAGACAGTACGTCTAATAGTTTAAAAGTGGAAATAATTATGTGTAACGCCACTTAAGTCCCCGTAACGCCACTTAGGAAACGATTTTCACAAAACCCATCTTATAGCGGATCTCTACTCAATGAATGGAATCAGCTCAGTAAATTTTGAGATTTTACGTCAAATAGTTTAAAAAAGGAGTTAATTGCCTATAACACCACTTGGGAGTCGATTTTCACAAAACCCATTCTTAAGGGGATCTGTACTCTATGAAAGGAATCCGCTTACCAAATTTTAAGACTGTACGTCTAATAGTTTAAAAATGGAAATAATTATGTATAACGCCCCTTAAGCACCCTCAACGCCCCTTGGAGGTCTATTTTTGTAAAAATCATTATGTAGGGAATCTCTACTTTATGAAAGAAATCTGTGTGCCATGTTTCACACACGACTGTACATCTAATAGTTTAGTGATGGAAATAATTATCTATTACGCCACTTAAGCCCCCGTAACGCCCCTTGGGGTTCGAACTTTGCAAAATCCATTCTTAGCTGATGTCTACTCTATGAAGGGAACCTACATAACAAATTTCAAGTCTGTAGGATTAATAGTTCCGGAGATATCGTGATTAGTCAGTGAGTCAGTGAGTGAGTGAGTCGCTTTTCTCCTTTATATATATATAGATTTCCACGCATGTATCACATAATCCAGCGTATAACGCTCACTGTGAACACAAAAAATGAGTTTAAAATTTACGAGTGTGCGTTATACTCTGGATATAAAAATGATAGCTTCAAAAATTAAGAAAAATAAGTGTAAAAAAGTAGATTTCTACGCATATTTAAATACATTTTACTTAAAACATATAACAAACTTTACGAACGTTCAATATTGGGTAATATGTAATGTTCGACATATTCGCCTTCCTTTTTATGTTAATAGGCACATATTATGAAATTATGTTTAATTTTTTTCACCATTCCTGTTACCCTGATCCATAAATAAATAATTATCTTTTTTCATCTAGATTGCTAGATATAATGACTTAATAACAGTTAAGTATTAGGTATAATGACTCTTTAATTATGTTATGTTTAATTTCACAATCCATGCTTTTTCTATCGACTAACATACTATATCTTGATTTCAAAATATAAGAGTATTACACAAGTACACTTCAGGTTCAAAAACAGTGCACGTTATTCTCAGCGAATATACCTAAAACTAAACAAAAGGCAATTTGAAAGTACAGGTGCGCGTTATGCGCAGGAATATACCGTATTGACTTTCGCACAGGCTTTATGGACTTCACTAAATAGTTAAACAAGATCCAAGTAAAAATATAAAATAAAATACATTGATGACGCAACACATCTATTTGTATTTGATAACCTGAAGAAATATCAACCTAAAGAGAATAAATGTTTTAATTTAATTGTTGTGCTTGTAATTTACTAAAAAGAAAACTTTATGTTCCCTCATTAATATGTAAACAAAACTTATAGCATTTTCTCTAGAACTATATATATATATATATATATATATATATATATATATATATATATATATATATATATATATATATATATAGGTATTTTAAAACCTTACTACGAAAACGTGGAAACATTTGAAAATAACTAAGTTTCTTAATTGCAATGCCATTATGTGTTTCAAAATTTCGTTGTAAGTGCTTCATCTGTATCGTGAGATGTTGTTCCATAGTACATCATGTATGTATTTCCTCCTCATATATAATTTACAGGACTGTAAGAAGTTTTATGTGGTTAAACTCATAATAAAGCAAGTCTTATGGTAACATACACAAATTCGAGTTTTTTTTAAATGCAGAATAAATGCAACTAGTATACTATAAAATAAGAATTCACATAATATATTTTTTGCAAATAATACTCATATGAATAATTCAATCTGTATTAATGAGGATTTTTTAACTAAGAACAATTGTTTAACCTAGCTCATGATAAAAGTACAACTCAAATATTTGTTGGATATAGATTTTAACAGTATATATGAACTCCTATAAAAAGTTCCCGTTAACAATAGAATTAAAACTTATATCTAATATTAAAAAGAATCTTCACAAAAGTAAGCATGTAAAATCCATAATAATTTGAATACAAAAATACTTTCCCTATGCGTATTTAGCTTTCACATTGTAAAACAAATATTCGATGAAAATAAAAAATTCGTAAAAGTAATTGTTTAATTCAATAGATAAAACAGTTAATGCATATTTTCTGTTTTGAAACTTTTTTATTCTGAACGGGATTAAATATTTGAAATTCGTATACACACCCTCTTCTTCATGAGTATTGAAGTCATTGCTGCTCAACAAACATTTTTAATAGGAAATATAGAATTTAAAAGGATTTTTGACGTTACTAATTACGCATTTTTAGAACGAATATGGTAAGAGATTTAAAAAAAAAACGCTGATATTTTTGGGAAGGGGGGATTCCGTTTACTACTTATTATTTGAAGTTAAATTATCTCAAATGATACTTTATTTTTTTTTTCTTTCAACAGTCCATGTACTCAAGGAGGGGATCAAATCATACTTTTTCGAGCTTTTCAAGGAGAAAATTTCAGTAACTAAAAGTACAGAAAAATGTTTCATTAAAAATAATGGTAATGTGAGAAAAAAGTATCAATGTTGAAATGAACTGTAAATTCATTGAGAAAAGACGTAGCAATAATAAACAAAATAGGGAACCAAGATACACTGGTTAACAAATTTAAACATCTTATTGTTCGCCAATTTTTTTTGAGGCATGAGGCTTAATGTAAGAAGTTTTCCGTAATCCTATATATTTAGTAGGAAGTAAATGAAAACAGTTTGTTTCCTTCTTTTGATGAAGCAAGACTAAAAAACTGCAACAAAAATGTATATTTACTAATACAAATTTATATAGTATAAATTCACAAGCCTAATTTCAAAAATCAAAACAGTGCTTTAGAAAAAGTTTGATAATTGTCACTGATTTCTCTATTAAAAAGTGAAATTTAAATTAAAGAGATGGGAGAACAATATTAAAACCAGTTCATTATTATATCAGGTAAATGCTTTACGGCCGAAATTTACTGAAAACATTTCATTTTTTTCCCCAACGAGTGAAATTGTATCAAGACACAAATCTACTGATTATACTTCAAGAATTACTACTATATTCTTTGAAGAAAATTGATACAAGTATTATACATACACCTTTTCAATTTAATTCCATAAAATTTCTTGAAAAACTCTTTCACAGTGAAAGCTCAATATGTTTGATGGACTTCAGGAGCAAGAATGGTAAGCAATATCCCTGTAAATATTATAAAGATCCCTTTTATTATAGAAAGCACTTGACAGTGATAACTGAGTAGTTAATAATGCAATTTGTGACCTGAGGTGCTTCTATGGTGCCACTAAAAGCCCACTGAGTACAGAAAGGGTAACGAACCCTTTGAGAAAAATGCCACCATCGGATAAAAAAAAATAATGAGTGTCACTTTCAACTTTTCCAACAAACAAAAGAAATATGTAAAGGTTAAAAATTTTTACTTATTGACTTAATATGGGACTTTTACGCTAATAGCGTATTTTTTATGCAAGTATATTTATATATGACATGTTTTGAATCAGAATAAGACATAATTTTAAAAAGGAACTTTATTCAATCATTTCTACATCTCTTCTGACGCTAAGAGCAGAGAGGAAAAAGTACGGCATGAGGTGTTTTAAGTGGGTTAACACTCAAAACACAGATGCGGTAAGTATTGCGGATTTCATGATTGTACTTGAAAGTTAATGCTGACAAATAGGGCTATTAAATCTAACGATCTGGAATTAGATATGCTTATTGGCTAGGCCATATCTTCGGAAGAAATAAATGGATGATTAGTTTGATACTTGAAGATGAAATTAATTTATGAGTTAAGTGCTAGATAGGGAATTTAATTTTTAATCTAATTTAATTATCCTTACACACACACACACACACACACACATATATATATATATATATATATATATATATATATATATATATATAATTAGTGGAAATTTAAAAATAATATAATAATTGAGACTAAAAGTAGACGTGTCGGTTTAAATATTATTAAAAACTTTTTACATGTTTTTAAATATTTATTACTTCAATATCGGATGGGTAACAATATAAACATCTCGCAGAGAAGGTAAAAAAAGGATTTGTGAAAGGATTGACTTTTTTATCATCATTTTGAAAAATCATCAAACTTAGCCCTAAACATATCCTGCGAAATATATATTAAGTTTTTAAAACTAACATAGTTTGGAGGATTATCAACTTTGAAAGATAGTTCCTGCAGTAGTGTGAAATATGTTAATCTTTTTCCTTTATTTTCGAGACACAAAAAGTAAAACTTAGTTCACAATAGGTATATAACCCCAATTAGGTTAGAAGAAATACAATCTTTTCCTCATAATCTTACATTTGATACTTACGTAAATGTCCCATAATATGGATAAGAAACTCTTAATCTCATGGCTGGCTAATCTTCATTCTTGAGCGGTAAGCTATCATTTCGCAGTTCATTGTTTTCTTTCAGATAAATTAAAACATGCTTCCTCAAACTCCAAAATCTCACGAGTGCCAAATGGAGGTATTTTTTTTTAAATCTGAGACAACCACCGTTCAATAAAATTGTAATGTATAATTATCTTTTAAATATTTTTGTAGTTGTTCAATAAGTCTTCTCGTGTTACGTTGCCACATTGTGGCACTCGTGACGCAGGTTGGCCACCACTAAAGTAGAGGGACAAATACAAGCGTTGAATCTGGAGAGGCTCAAAGTCTTCACGTTAGCGCGATGTTGAATTTTTAGAGTATGTTTCCAGCTCAAATGTTTTCCTCTTCGCTGTTTACCTTGACTCAAAATTACGAGATTTGTCGCCAATAAGCTTCGTGTCACTTCTCGAGGGAACTCTAATTAACAGATATAAAAAGCATAGGGTAGATTAATTAACAAGGCTATTAAACAGAATATTTTTTTAAAAATATTCTTTCGGATTTAAGCGTAAAAAAGAAACCAGAAGTTCTTCTAAAAACTGTTACACAGTTCTTACTTAAATTAATTCTGGAAAAAATAATTGATTTATGCTGCATTTGTTTCATTCTGAATTATAATTATGTGTTATAAATTATTATGAAACTTTAATTTTTTTAAAAAAAAATTAAATATATGAGCTAAAATGTGTAAACTTCATTCAATAACAAATGCAACTGAAAGTTAAAATGGCATGTTAAAATACCAGAATGGCTTAACAAATCTAATTATAATTTAAATTGACATTTTAGCTACGAAGTTTTTAAGAACGAGAAAGGTTAAAAATGTATTCAGTTAAAAAGGTAATAAGAGTAAAAAATGTGAGTGTGATTCCTTTTCTTTTAAAGGATCGCCTACACAAAGGAATCGGAAGAACCAAATCATTAAATTTTCAAATGAATTCAAAGGCTAAGAATAATGTAATTAAATCCTTAATTTTCAATGCGAGAAATGGAAAGAAGTTAAAATAAATTATACAGCTTTTCTCGAAGGATATAATATATAATTCATTTATAATTTGAGTATTCTTGAAAATATAATCAAATTTTCTCCGTAGCTGAAATTTCTACGCCAGTCTATTAGGCTTTGATATTCTAAGTAACTTTAATGTAACTGATCTGCAGAAATTAATTTCATAAAGTATCTTTTCTCTTTATTTGTAATTTCCAAAAATATCTAAAACGCTCTTTTTTTTACTCTTGATTTACTTTGCATTAACATTTATTTATTTATAATTTTTATTCTACAATGAGAAATTCGTTTGAAAATATTTTGGTTTATTATACAGTTTTTGTTAGACATTTAAAAAAGTCGGAACCAAATTTTTATGATCTCCTTGTGTTTTTCCAATCCCGTTCCATGATCTCAATGAAAGTAAGCACACCGATTCGAACCCGATCTTTTTGAGTTTCGTGATTTGTGGTTGGCAGCAACTGCCATGCAAATCGAGCGAGTATTTAAACTCGGCTCATGTTAGTTTTTCAAAAAGGAAGGAGAAACGGAAATATAAGAAGTGTGTGAGTGGTTTAACTCTTAGAGGGAGAGAAAGGCTGGTTGGCAATGCAACTGCAGGTTGCATCACCATTTTAGATTAAAAATTAATTTTACAATATTAGAAGACGGTTCGAATCGGATGTCTCTGGTAATGTTGCTTTTTGAACTTATTGTTTATATCGCTCCAGTAACGAGCAGAGTGGCTTTATGATTGATTATTAAAGGCCAATTTTAAGAAACTGTTTTTCGTCTTCATGCCTCCTCGACACATAAATTTCACTGCTAGCTTTACAAAATTTAAATTGGTTTACCAATAAGTGTAACAGTTTTAAATTTTATAAAAGTATCATACGCGTATAATAGTAGTTGCAGGCCACTTTAATACAAAAATGCTAATTTTTTTATAAATGAATAAAATAAATAGGACAAAAAAATGCATTGCTGGCCACAAAAAAGGCAACACCAAGAAGGACCAAGGATACCACAGCGAAATTTATTTGGCAGATAACATGTTGTATAAAGATCAAAAGGTTAAAATTACAGCATCTTGTGACGGCGGATGATGACTAAATCAGTAATTAGTGCAACCGCCATTGTTGGCTATAAGGGTTTTTATATAATTTCCAAAAGGATCTAAAATGCACTTTATTTACTCTCGATTTACTTATCGAGTGGATGTATCCTAGGGGTACAACAGCCCATGCGGCTTCCACATATTGCCGAAGTTCATATGGTGTAGCAGCGGCTGGTGTATCCCGGGCCAGTCGTTGTGCAAGCATTGACAGCACGTTTTCGATTGGTGATACATCCGAAGAACAAGCAGGCCAAAGAAGAAATTCAATCTGATGGGTAAAGAAGAACTCTTGAACATTGCGTACCAAGTGTGGCCACGCATTATCCTGTTGGAATATGGTTGATGGCAAGCATTAAATGTATATGGGGACCACGGGCTCTAACACTTCAGATATGTAGTGCTAGCTATTCAGTGGTCCGGGAATACGTACTGGATGGGTTTGGCAGCGAAATCCAATACCATTCCAAACCATGATACCGGGTGCAGGACTACTGTGGTGATGAATAAAGCAACATTTCAGCAGGCAGAAGCGAGATTCGTCAGTAAACACAATTCTGAACTATTCCGCTGTCCAAGTCCACCGTTCATTGTACCATTGGCGGCGCAAACATTTGCCGTTTCCAGTGAAAGGCAACGAAGCAATGGACGCCTTGAGGACATTCCACTCTGCTACAAACGCCGTCGAATGATACTAACGGACACCGAACGATGATGCGTAACAGATTGAATCTGTTGTGCTATGGTTCGTGATGTGGCTGCGCGATCCATCACTGCCATGAGCACAACCCACCTTTCTTCACGGGCAGTGGTGCAACGAGGTGGTTGCGATCGGTTCCATCGGTCCTTCATTTCCTCCTGCATCCAGCATAGACATAACGGCATCACAGTTACTTGGTTTCGTCCAATACATTGACCGATTTTTCTGAAGGATAATCCACAATGCCTGTTGGCTACTATTCTTCTTTGCTCGAATTCAGAATCTTGATCAAAAGATTGATATCTTCAACGAGGCATAAGTAAACGTCTTACACAAAAAGAAAAAAAAACGCACAACGCACTTAAAAACAATTGCCGTAATTCAAATCTCGTAAATCTGTTCTTCCCTAATATAGCACTTTAGGGTGGCGCTACAGTAACCTGTGATGTGCATCGGCGCTATAATGGTTTGCATATTTCATTGCCACCAAAGCAGGATGTAAATTTCACATAGTTTACATGCTTCCATCAGGCTGTTGCGTTTTGTGTTGCCAGCAGTGTTAAAATAAAAAAAATATATAAATCTTATCGAGTTTTACTTAAAAATTCCACATATAGCCTCGAATCTGCTACTTAGAAGGTACAAACATACATATAGAAGTTAAAGAAGATGTAAGCTGTAAAAATTGTTTTACCAAACCACCAATTTTCATGGAAGATTCATGGTTAATCATGTCAATTTTCAGCATTTGGTTCAAATCGGGATTTCCTTAAAATATTGGTGTCAAACATTAAAATACGTTGAAATGTTCTACAGCGTATTTCAAGCAAAACAATCAGTCGTTATAACATTTAAAAAAATTAGTGTTCATTAAAACAATACACATTAAGGTGTATAAATGAAACTAGATTCACAACCAAAAACAAAAGAAATTCCAACAAGGTAGACATGGAGTTACCTAGAAACATTTTATTGGAAAGAAAAGAAATATCCTTTCAAATCAATGATTCGGAAATAAGATTTTTTATAAAGGTTTAATTTTCCTTTTTGTAAAGAAATCCTAAGTTACAAAAGAAATTTTAATTCTGACATATTTTCTGGTTCATACTTCTATACTTTGAAAGAAACTGTCTTTCAGTTGTTTTTCAGTTGCGTTGGATACGATGGAATACGACATTGTATAAAAATGCATACAGTTTTATTTTTGAGGTAAGACATTCTTCCAAAGAATTTCTTTGTTTAGGGATGTGAATAAATCAAAAGTAACATTTTTCACTATTAAAATGAACTCAATTTAAGATATAAATACTTTAGTAATAACCTTTTACTTGTGAAAATAACGAGAGAAAACTTGTGGCATTTTTGTTTTCTGCATAAATGTTTTCTGTTTCAGTACATATAGCAATTGTTTCGAATTTTTTTAAAAGTTTTAACTCTCCTTTACCTCAAATATTCATAAATAAAAATTAGAATAATGCAAAATAATCTTTATTTCGAAACAACTCGTTTGAAGATAATAAATTTTATATATGCTAATGATAGCTTTTCTCCGAACTATTTGCGGAATATATTTTATATTATGTAGTATTTTAAATAACATTTTATATATTATAGATTCTCATGTTACCAATACATTATTAAGGATTTCTGTGAAAAAATTAATTGAAAAGTAATTAATATAAAAATGTAATATGTTATCATCGGTATAAAAATCAAAAGCAAATTCAGGAACTTCTTACAGAACTTAGCATTCTTCATTCTTAAAAAAAAAAGAAAGAAGATATATATAACTCGATAATATATTCAAAACAGTTGACGTTTTTCCTTTTTTTCTTTTTTCACAATTACTTTGATTTTTGAGATTTTTTTAAAAATCCTGATTTATTCTACTTAAATATTTGTAATTAATTAAAAAATTAGAAATCTGTAATAATTAAATATGAATAATTAAATTTCTAATTAGCAAATATTATAGTACTATTACTCTTTTAAATGTTTTTTCAGATTTCCTTTATTACCATTTCGGAAAAAAAATGAGAAATGCTTAATTAATTTCAAAAATTCTTATGATTATATAAAAATGATAACCAAGGCTATTTTATTTTAATAAATTACTTGATGAATTTCCATGATTGAATCATATATAAATGTAAGGAACCTGGAAGGATTTTTTAGTTGCGAAGAATGGAATCAATAACAGCATTTGACTTATAAAAATGAAAATTAAACTTAATATATTGAATTATCAACTTTTAGGCATGGGTTAGGATTAGAATATATACCCGTGCTTCATAAAATAGAAGAATGCTATAAGTTTTTATTATTAACGTATCCCAGAGGAAATGTTTCTCTCGCGCCAAATAACGCCAAATGATTTCAAATAACGCCGAAAGTAAGTCCAGGTCATATTTTTGGATGAAGGAATTGAAACAAATCCTAATCTTACGATATTTTCTTTGTATCAATCAGTCTTTTTAACAATATGCATAATAAACCTTCGAATAAAGAAGATTTGTAAACAATTACCTCATTATCAAAATATGCATTTATAGCAATTAATTTTAAGCTCTACTGATATGATGATAAATGTTACCACCGTAAATATTTCATTCAATATATTCAAATGTATTTTTGAAAAAAAGTGCGCCAATTTATAAAGATTATACCAGTATAAAATAATGTTTTTTTTTCGATCAAAAGAATGCCATCAAGCAAATAATTCTTGCAAGAGCTTTCTGATACACAACCTCAAGTTTTTCAATGATTTGAAACAGAATATGTTTTTCATTTACTTCCATCCATAAAATATTACGTAATGAAGTTCATTAAATGAGAGAAGATATATTAGTCTTCATAAAACTGGTTGTTTCATCATGTTTAACATTCTTGTTTTTCTCGCAGATATAAGTGTTAATATAAATGTAAACATGACTATCCAGCATAAAATAACAAATTTTGTGTGGAAGCGTGTAAATGAAAATTTTATTCTGCCAAAAAATGAGAACATACCAAATTCTATCATCCTATTCCAGATATAAGAGCATCATTTTGGTTGATGGCCTCTATAAAAATAATCCATTTTGGTTATCGCATATCGTAACAAATATTTTGAAGTAGGTGGTGAAAATTGATTGAAAGGCGAATGATTTCTTCCATAGAACACCACAATACTTCTATTCAGGCTACTACAACTGCAAATGCTGCAGAAATATACGTTTCTTTTTTCTTTTATTTCTAACATTTCGTGTTTTTGTATTACTGTCATCTTATATTTGTTAAAGAAGCCTTTTCTTTAAAATAATACATATTTACTCCAGACAAGATAAGGATTTCATTAGTTTAATAAAATTATATGAAACACATTAAATTCTTTTCCCACAATTGCTATATATATATATATATATATATATATATATATATATATATATATATATATATATATATCTTGTTCAAATTTTCAATCGTTCATAAAATACTTTTTAGACATCCATTCAAGTTCAAATACATTTTTTTCAAACTTGTAATGGGTGACACTTGATGCTAATACAGTTTTTTCAAGCATCAATTCATTAATTGCATTTTATTTGTTTTAATTTTAAATTTATTTTACGTTACTTCATATGAAGTTAAATTTCTCTCCTACAGTAAGTTTTTCTAACGAAGTAGTAATTGACTAATTTTTTTTAAAAAAGATTACTTGTTTATAAAATAAGCAAGAAAAGAATTACAAAGGCAAAATATATATATATATATATATATATATATATATATATATATATGCGTTAACATTAATACGTTTTTAAGAGAAAAATATATAGTACAATCCTTTGAAACTTTTAAATTTTTAATCGTATTTTGTAATACTATAATACGTTTTATTTCCATCATTTTATCAATGTAAAAGAATTTCTTTGATTAAAAGAAGAATACTTTTACAAACAATAATACCATCAGCACATCTGTACATCTACTGCTCAATCAACTGGTAAGAGGGTCATGACTTAAATTGGTGCTGTAAAGTAGTTTTATCTCAAACCTAAAGTATTAAGTATTTAACGGAAAAATTGAGGTTAGATGAAAAAAAATTGTCGATAGACATATAGGCTATTGTATAAAATGATTGATCCAATTATTTATATGTTTTATGTACGGTTAAATAATTATTTTTGGGTATGGTACATCCATTATACGTATTTATTATTGAATACTAGGGAAGGGGGATTACCTTCTGTCTGCTATGAGGTCTCAGGGGTGTTAAATTTCTGTAGAGGGCTGAAAATATAATTTTCAAACAGGTATAATTCATTTAAATTAAAAATTAAATAATTCGTATCTTTTACACATTATTTATAAAGGACTGGGACTACAGAAAAATGTAAAATATTTAAAATATAATCATAATTTTAAAAATTATAAGCATACGAAAATTAGAAACATTTCAACAAGAAATATCAATTAAGTTTTACGTTGCGCGTGCTATTTTCTAAAATATTAGCTTTAATTACTAGCTATAAGTTGATTTATAAAGTTAAATGTATCATCATTACACTGTAGTATTTTTATATAAATAGAATAATAAATTATATTGTTTTAAAAAATAAAAAAATACGTTTAAATTTTTTTATAAAAAAATTCAATTTTTTTTCAAATATTTTGAAATACTAAAGGTATATTATTCTTAAATGACGTAGAGTTTAAAGAGTATGATACATTTTTTATAATTCTATAAAATTTTATACATCGGAAGCTCCTATTTTAGAAAACAGCGTGCCCAACGCAAAAAAAAAAATTACTTAATATTTATTACAGAACTATTTCTTATTTTCCTAGGCTTATAATTTTTAAAATAATAACTGTATTTCTAACATTTTGTACTTTTTTGAAGCCATAAACCTTTGTAAATAATGTGTAAAAGATTCGAATTATTTAGCTTAAATTTAAAAGAATTATGCATTTTTGAAAATCGTTTATATTTTCACCACTCGAGACAAAATTAACACCCCTGAGACTTCTTTACTGCACACCAAACCCCATTATACAATTCAAACAACTGTTCTTACTCATTGCTCAAATTCTAAAACTGTACTTTACATTTCTTATGTAGCTCTATTTTTTGAATATATTATAAGCAAGAAAAAAATAAATTTATATCTGGATGTTCAATACATTAATATTACTTTCTGTTGTATTTATTTTATAATAAAAATTGTAATATTCGCAAGCAATGCTGTCCCTTACAATATGATGGTGTTTCAATGGAAACTTGGTGAATTATTGACGACACAGCCAAAAGTTGGCAGAATTTTTGGGGACCAAACTAGGTGACATGGGAACCATATTGGCGACCGAAATATTTTTGTTACAGAAATATTTTTTTTAAAAAGAAAACTTTTCTTTTTAAAGAGAAAAGAAACATTGTTGTGATTTTTTATACTGAAAACCAGTGTAGCTGGTCACCAATGAGGAGTGATCTGGGATAACACCCATTTGTAAATGTTGCTATCGATTGAAAGAGGATTTTTGCTCTCTCTCTGTTTATTAAAAACTCTTTCATAAGTATTTAAGGTATCCGACTTAAGTTCGGAACCGGGATTTTGCAAAAGCGCATAAATGGATAATTTCCATGATGTTTAGTGTCACTTAGATTAGAATACATGTACAAAATTGTTCTAAGGCAGTGCTTCTCAAACTATGAATATTTGCGACCCAACTTTCAATCACAATTTTCATCGCGCCCTCCGTACAATATCAATACATTGAATTCAATAATACTATACTTTGACGCTAAAGCTACTGTACGACTTTAAGTGAAACCGACGTACATAAACGTCTCGCTCAGCTAGTTCGTTAACTGTCCCGGACGTATATATACGTCTTTACGAGAAGTGTGATCTTTTCTGTGTTCACTACTATCCATAAAATTATCCGGAAGGCTTTGGAAGGCAATAAAAGGACCTTGAGAGTGTTTGGAAGGATTTACCTACTATCAGAGGATTTGTTTATTTGTTCCTTTTCTATTCCCCCCTCGATACACCATATACATTCACCTACGTGTTAAACGGTGACATTGGGAAGTAAATCACTTAATTTTTAATCAGCATTTGAGGGATTAAGGGGACTTGGCACCCTTTAAGCAAACTTCTTTATTTACGTATTTAAAAATTATATTTTAACATTTTATACAATGTTTCTATTCAAGAAAATGTTACCAGATGAAAATTTTCATACATTATTCACACAATTTTAAAAATTTAAATTTTTTGAAGAAAATTGGGAAAATTTTAAAATCCTACTTTTTTTGTAAAAATTAATTTTTTTTACCTGAATTTTTTTTTATAATATTCTTATGGATGTTTTTAACAACTTTAGGGATCGATTTTAGAAAAACTTCATTCGTTTTCGAGAAAAAAATAAAATGTTGATATACAGGCTAGAAATCAACGAAAAAGCCAACATGTCTTATATTTTATTTTATTTTAGTATTCAGCTTATAGCAAAACGGATCCCTAATTTTATTACATTCTTTATTTTTAACACGCAGGAAAAAATTGAAGTGATTGGTAAATAATTGTCGAAGGAGTAGCATTTTGAATGCACTAAGGTTTCGAAAAACACAAACTGTGAAAAACCACTTTAAAGTTTATAATTCTGAAAAAATAATTATTATAAGCTTAAATAAACTTAAAATACCACTTTAGGATAATACGTATACGTTTTTCTTTAAAATAATTGCATTTTCGTATGTTTTCAACCCACACATTTTTATAAATGATCAACTTTTAGAGAGTACTAATTGCCCATGAAAATTCAAGAAAAATGTTAAAAAAAATTTTTTTTCTGTCACGACAGAAATTTTAGCTGTTTTTCTTCTTATAATATTAAAGTATTACATTTGTATGAAAAATATATCAGGAATAAGAACTGAAATTATAAAATTATTAATATAAAATGCCTTAATTTAAAAATTTTACATGCACACATTTCACAAGGAAAAAAAAATTACATTATTGTATTGCCTCGGAAATATTCTGCTTTTAATACTACACATTCTTTTTTATAGTTATTATTTCTATTTATAAAATATATTTTTTTTTATCATAACGCATTTTTTAGCTTTTCTTTCTAAAAAGGGGGTGTGGCTGAATTGCCTAATTTGTTTTCAAATGAAGTTTTAGTCAACTTCTAACTTTCCGACATGCACAAGTGATATATCAATCGAAAGATAATAATGCAAAGAATAAGATTAAATGAAAATAAAAAAAAACGATAGGTTTGTGATTTTTAGGGTACCAAGTCTCCTTAAAAGAACCGAACAAATTATGAAGATAAGTGTTAATTTTTGTTTTTAATTTCCTATATGACAAGCCTATGCGGTCACTGGTATTATTAAACTTGTTCTTATCTTAGTACTGTTCAATTAATTATCAAATACATTGTGCAGTGATATATTTATAAGTATACTATATCAGTGCAAATATATATTTTATTTTTATTACGCTGGATTGTATTCTATATGTTTACTTTCAGTAAGTTGATAATTTTTTGAAGTAACTTTTTGTTTTTGACTTTCCAATATGCTCGCGCCCCCCTTGTAGGGTTATCACGCCCCCTAGGGGGGCGCCCTACAGTTTGAGAAACACGGTTTTAAGGACATTTTGACAAGAAAAAAATATTTAAATACAATATTTTGGCAAAAAATTAACTTAGAATAATTTTTTGTTTCAAAATGTTCTCCTTTAGTGAAAAATGCTTCTATTATAATAATATTTTGCCTGTATATAGCTCAGATCTCTGTATAAAGGCTCAACTAGAATGTTTGAAATATATAACTTAGAAGTGGGTTTATCCATATTTTACGACAACAGAGGGGAGCAGTTTTAAGGAAAAAACGCCAATAATTATTTCAATTGGCGGTAACTCTAAAAATAATGTGAATTTTTGTAAAAGTGTAGTTAAACCTCTGTACAGAGGCTTGAGCTATATACAGGCAAAATATTATTATAATAGAAGCATTTTGCACAAAAGGAGAACATTTTGAAAAAAGATTATTCTAAGTTAATATTTTGCCAAAATATTGTATTTATATAATTTTTTTGTCAAAATGTCCTTAAAGAATTTTATGCATGTATTTTAATCTGAGTGATACTAAATATTATGAAAATTATCCGTTTATGTGCTTTTTTATAATCGCGGTTCCGAACGTAGTCGGATACCATAAATAGTTGTAGTGAACTTACCTAAAGTTTTAAACATAAGCATTTATTTCACTATAAAGTTATAAATACATAACACTAATATGTTGATGAATAATTTCTGCACAATAAGTAAAAAAGCTCGCTTTTCAGTAATAGAAAATGCATTCTAAATAATCATATTTTTTTCAGTTTTATTTCATTCGCTTTAAGGCTAAAATGATATTAATGATTATTTAGTATCATAATGAAGGAACATTGTCATACAGAAACACTAACCTCATCGATTTATCGAACGTACAGAAAATAGTTATTTTTATAATGTATTATTAAATCAAGTATTTTTGTAGTCAACTTCAAGCACCTTCCACGCGTTTAGATTTGAGAAATTTTGTCCACATTCAATTACTTTCAAATACAGATTCATTTTCTGCACGATTAAATTTAACTCATTCATTTAAATAAGTTTAACTTAGCTAAAAGTTGAAGTTTTTTTATTGCATTGATTTCTCCAAAATTCTACTCAAAGAATTCATGGAATTTAATCTTAAATATTTTTGGATGCGTTGCTAGCTATGATAATTGAAATGATAAAATTTTAGCTCCTTTGATTTAATTTATAATAGTTGTTGTGTGGGAGAACATCGTTAAAAATTTGACATTTTATTGCTCGGTAGCATTAAATATTTTATTTTGTATTTTAAAGGAAAGTATATTACTTTTTTTCTTATATGTTACTTTCTCAATAATAATAAAAATAAACTAATATTGAAAATAGGATAAATAGTTTTTCCCCATTTAGACTTTTAAGTATAAATTATTCTCTTTTAATTCAGTTTAAATTACTCACTTAAAATTTTGGTTGCTAATTCATCTTTAAAGTAATTAAATTAATTTTTTTTTGCTTTTTTACAAAGAATTGTCTTACAGAAAACAGATCCTTAGTTTTTTAAGGTAAACAACTTTGAAATAAATTATCATTACATTGATCCCTGGAATAGTAAAGAAATTAGAGGGAATGCGCTATCAACTCATTTGTCAACCTTGTCATCTGAATTAGGTTTTACGTTATGAAGCTCTTGCCAACAGGGCTTGTAAAGAGTAAAACGGAGTAATTGATATCAACAGTCAGTCAATTCAATGCATCAATTAAAACATGATTATTTCATTTCGCGAATGACATAAGTACCTATTAATAGTACTAAACAGTTTTTATAGATTCATTATTCAAATGTATGCATTTGAATGTAAATTAATTCAGAAAACATTTTCATTTCGTAAATAGCATTTTAGATTGGTAATAATAACTGAGAGTAATAATTTCAAACTTCATAATATAATCAGGACATATATTACGTACATTTCAATGAATTTAAAATACCTCTTCAAGAGAGTGTGTGCGTGTACTTTTGATAAATATAAGGAGTGGAACAAATATTTAGATTAAATGTATTTAATCACTACTTGAAAATCAAAGCATTCAAGATGTATAATATAATGAATTTTATTATACAGTAATTTCTTTAAAAGTTTATGTACTCGGAAATTTCCGAAGCATTCAGTTAAATCATCTTGATACATAATATCTCATTGAAATTCATAGATTTTTTTTTAATTTCAGCAGTAAGCCTTCATTACTTTCATTTATATACAGTCAGACCTCTATTTAACGAAGTCGCTAAATCCCGAAAAAAGCTCATTATATAGAAAATTTGTTATATAGAGATTCATCTCTTTCAATTTTTTTTATAAATTACATAAAACAAATTTTAAATTCATTAACACTATATATTAAAAAAGCCATTATTAATCCATACCTTTTTTTAAATTTTAATACATATTTATTTTATCTATTGTACCCATAAAAAAAAGAAAACAAGGAAAGAAAAACTGCAAGGAAAGTTTCTTGACGCCTTTATCCACTTCCTGAAGAATTAATTTTTTTTTCTTTGATGCTCAAGCACTTACGCTTTGGCACTTTTGTGCTACAAAAAAAAGCTACCAGTAAGACTGATCAACACTTTAAATGAATGAAAACTAGTTCAAGGACACGGTAACAGGAAACAACTCACACTGAGGGTGAAAGGGGACATCGAAAATGTTTCCAGTGAATTGGACGATGGGAATTAAAAATTGCACCTCTCCGATGAGACGCCCAGAATTTTATTGCTCTCGCTGAATTAGGCATCTAATAAAACCAGTTCAATATTTATGACCGCGATAAAGTTTGTTTAAAGAGAGATTAACTTAATATGTTCCGAAATATTTTATAAATAGGGAGAAAAAAGTTCAATCACAAGAGAAAATGTTCGTTATACAGAATAGCACTTCGCTATTGGGAAGTTATTTTACGAAGAAAATCGTGAAATGTTCTTGGTTCCAGGAAAAAGTTCGCTGTATAGAAAAATTCGCAAAATAGGGGTTCGTAATATGGAGGTTTGTCTATATTTTCATTTTATCAAGACTGGTTTCAAATGAGTTAAAAATTATTGATATGTATAATGCAAAAAACTACACAGAATAAAGTTATAAGAGAAAATTCATTTAAGATTATTCTCAGCATAATTATTATGTTTTAATTGAAAAACGCTGTTTTTCATTATTAAAATATTTTTCCTAGGACACATTCAAATCTATTTAAATAAAGTTCATTTAGATTTAGTGAAAGATATATTGATATCATTTCATCGAACTTAAAATGATCACACATATTAAGTAATTTTTACACATTTATACTTTAAGAGCTATGCTAAGCACAGCTTTGGCATTGCCTGTTTCTAATAGGTGTGTGCGAGCTGATTCATATTGTTTAATTTTAATAATACAGAATCATTATTTTTCCATTGTAGGAAATTATTCTCTTTCTATTATATTTAAGTCTTCATTGATGCCATGTACTTTATTAAAAGAACCCTAATTTATTTTTAATTTATTTTAAAACATAGCTAAAATTAAATTATTCTGAAATTAATTTACTGCGAAAAAGAATCATGAATTTTAAAAACATCCTGAATCTAAAAGAGTAATGATAAGCGAAGCATTATCATTTAGACTGACAGCTTGTTCAATTATCTCACTAGCATACAGAAATTTTATGAAAATTTACTTTCAAATATTATTTTTTATATTCAATTATACTTAAGCATATACTTTTCCTAATTTTGGCTCACTCGAAGATGGAAGAAGTTTTTGTTATATGGAAAATAAATTCTACTATCTAGTACGGAGGAATGACTATCTTGTTATTATAATAAAGGGGAAAAAACGTGATTTATAGATACTTAAATTTCTCATTAAATTGTTGTACAGTATGTTCTCTTCATTAATCCATTAAACTTATCATTCTTCGTTTTCAATTGAATAAGGGAGTGTTTCCGTCGATCTTTTGATTAATATTTTTATCTTAGTTTTCAAAGCATTAAAATTTCTTACTTTTTAGATAACTAAGCTTCTTTTTATTAAATTTCTCTGTAATGTGTTAAACTGTAGCGCAACAGTATTTCAAATGTGATATATTTTTTAAAATAATATGTTTTGAGTAGTATAATTCTTTTTTTAAGAAATAAGACTCTCTATTACTTAGAGTTTATTTATTATTTTTTAAAAATTAATTTGTATTTTCATTTTTTTTTCACTAAATAAATTTTGATTTACTTTCTTAAAGTTAAAATGCGGCTCTTCCTTGAATCATAAAGAATATATTCCTGTTAAATATTTTAGTGACTTTTCTAATGTAAAATATATAATATAGTGTAAAATATATCAAATAATTATGCTTAATAATAACTATAAGACTAACATACAAAATAGGACTTAAATATCAATAAAATGCAAAATAATTTATAATTTTTGAAAAAGTGCAACATCCTAAGTGAATATTTTAATACTTCGATAGAGTGTTTTTATACAATATACCAATTAAAAAAACGCACAAAAAATAAGCATTGTGTACTACATAAATAGAGATAGATAGAATACGTGCGACAGGATATTTGAGTGTACCAAATGAGATCTTGTAGTAATTTAAAGCTTCTATTTTACATAAAGAGTAATCCAAGATTTAAAATTTAATTTTACTCGGATAAAAAACGCCTCGGAGCAACCTGATTTTGAGTACTTTAACAGAAATTAAATTAAAAATGTAGTTAATGATAATGTTCAGGTATTCAGAACAATTCAATCGAATAAATGAAAAGGTAAAAAATATCGCATACCGACAATAGCTTACAAATTTATGCATAATACTAAACTTTTGCAGATTATTTTAAATACGCATTACTTTTCAAAAGATAAACAAATAGTTTTAAATTTATTGAAACGTTTATTTATTATTTATTTATTTATTTTTGCCGTTTTGAAGGGTTTTATTTATTTATTTTGGTTTTCATTATTTCATATATCAGAACACGTTCGGAGTACTTTTTGATAAAATGGCATATTTAAACATTATAAATGCTTTTTTAGGACTTAGTATCAATAAATAGCAATATTTAACTAACAATATTTTAAACAAATTACCTAAATTTCACAAAAATCAAAATTATATGTGAAATTTTAGCAATATTTTTATAAAACTTCAAAGCAATTAGAGAAAAAAAGTAACAAACTCTTACATTAGTAAAACTATTACTAAAACTAATTAAATGCATTTATCTAGAAAATGTACTAAAATTTTAATGTTTTATTAAAATTTTAGAGCTGATTGAGTAAACATTATACGAAAAGTCACGTTCTTTATGAGACCATTATTTTAATAACAAGTCATAACTCAAAATGCATTCATACAATAAGAAATATTTTAGTACATTCTCTAGAAAATAACATAAATATCAGTTTCAAAAAGTTTTATAGAAATACACTCGTAATATTTTGAGTTATCAGACTCGTCATGACAGAGTTTGAACATTTTAAATGCCCACATCTAGTGATCGAAAACCCACTTCCTGTTTTTCCTACTTTATAAACTTGATTGTAACTTGGCCTCTAGGTATCGTAGAAACAAAACAAGGTATGTTTTGTAAATCCAAAAGATATTATTCAATAAAATTAAAAACAATAATATCTGTCTTGACCGAATTGTTCAATTTCAAAATGTTGGGATACCTTAAAGCTAAAAAATTTCCCCATATTTCTTACATCCCAGAACATGAAACTGTATTGATAAGCAAAAGGAACAGTTTTAACCCCTTAACTGTTTTACCCGTATTCCGTGCGGGCTTCTGAAAGCTGACCGCAACCAGTTTGCCCGTACAGCGTACAGACACTGATATTTTCTTCTTTCTATTTTTGATTTGCAAATATTTTTAATTCTTATAGTGAGATTATTAGATATAGTGTTTTTAAGAAATGAAGTTTACCCATGATACTAAAATGCTTTTCATCCGGGTTTTTCTTTATGGTGAAAGCGAGAATTTTTCATTAAATGCAGGAATTTAGATTCTTGAAATTATTTAAAAAAGAGCCGGGGGATTGGTAAGGCGATGTGCAAGTTAATGTTTTAGAAAAATGGAAAACTAATCCTAAAAAGCTGATATGCCTCAATTGCAATGTAAGTACTACGGCATGCTTTACATTTTGTATACATATATAAATGCACACACACACAAAATCCTCAACCATTTGAAAAAGTATTATAAATATATATGGAATTTTTTTCTACATATGACAGAAATTCTTTTAAGTATATGTGAAACATTCTTCACAGTATGCAGAGTTTACATATAAAAAGCAAACATTTAGGGTATTTATGTTCCATAATAATAAAAAAAAATAGTGTGAAATCTTTAAAATTGAAAATTATAAAATTAAATTCTTATATTTCCGCATTCTGTTAAGTATTATACACAGTTATATGCAATAAAAAATGTGTTTTTGGAACATTTTGAGCCAAAAAGAATTGACCTCTGAAGGGATTAAGCACCGAAAAATAGTTTTAAAATCCGCAACTTAGAACAAACTTTTGAAAACAACCCTTTCAACTCTAAAGTTCTTATTTAATAGAGTTCAAATTTCTTAAATATCAACACATTTTTTAAATTAAATAAATAAAAGGCCCAAATATAAAGTTACGCTAAGTAAGGTTACTAATATAAATTCATGAAATATATGATTATGAATAGTAAATAAAAGTTTATATTTTCCTCAGTAACAAATGTGAGCGACTAAATAAGAAGTTATAAACAACATTTAATACATAAATAAGCATCTTTAGCTAAATTAAAATTCTGATTTTGAATCTAATTTGTAGAAATAAGTACTGATGAAATAAAAATATCATTACAAAAGCAAACACTTTTATGTTTGAAGCACTTGCTTTACAGAGTAGAAAGTACATGTAAATTGATTCCGTAACAGAATGCCTGCAAGTGAAAAACGGTAGATCTCCCTGCATGAACATGAACATTACTCTTCATCCCTCCCATGCTTCAAGTTGAGGGGTTCCTTAAATGTTTAGAATGAGTAGGAAGGGGAGAGAGAAGCTTACTTCTCTCATCTGATATTCCATTTGCTGGCACATGCTAATACGGTTTTGAGGTGCCAAGTTATTTCAGAATTTGCATCCCTCATGACAACTAGCGCCTCAGGAAATTCCTTATGTATGTTACTCCACTTCACAGTATAGGGAAGGCAAGCATCAAGATTGATAATGTAGAGTACATTAAAGCCTATTCCGAGTTCCCTTTCCTGCTCTAATATACCTGGTCCGGAAATTATCTTGATTCCGCTGTAGTTCATTCCACTGTGTGTGGTATCCATCTTACGATCATTAGTTGACATGAAAGAAATGTTCTAGATGTTTTATGAAGAATTTTAAAAAAAAAAAAAAAAAAAAATATTAGATACTCATTTCCTTCGCCATAAAATAAATCAGGCTGGTGAGCATGACTCAAAATTCTTATTCTTTTACAAGATATTAAATCAGAAATTATGTTCTCCTTGCGGAAACTCTCATGTATGAAGAAGTCATTACATATACAATGCATTATCTGAAATAGGGGAGTAGATATGTTATTCAACTTCAAACGCAATAATATTAATGGTTAAAGAAATATTATGTTACAATAACCAATAAAATTAAAGAGCAGGTTATATTGAAGAAAAGAGGAAAAAGGAAATTCTGATAATGTGTGTGCATTTTATTAAATTACTGTACTTACATGTATATGCACTCGTAATAAGATACAGAAACTAATGAAAATTACGGAATTTCTTCAACTTCTCATGGCTTTGTATGAAATACAACATAATGCGACTACATCAGTTTAAGAGATGAAACGACATGCAAATAATCTTAGTTTGTAAAAATATAGAAATAATCAATGTTGCAAAATTTGTTGAAAAATACTTGTTTTTTGTAACTAGAACATTAGTTCTCGACAAAAGAAACATTCTGAAGAAATGTATGGAAACGTTGTAGCCGAATAGTTATGGTCGTGAACTCGTGACCAGTGATGTCGAGTCACGGGTTTGAAACCTAATGTCATTGAAGACCTGCCGTGTAAAGGAGCTGATGCATGTTACATTTTTTGGGACTCAGTTCTCTCTTGGCATGGTGGGGTAGTACGAGATGGCAGCTCAGGTGCCATCCTCAATATTTGATCATGGCTCAAAATTATGACGTCTTTCATCAGTATTTCTCATGTCGTTCCTGAGTGCGACGTGAATCAATTCATATTCCAAAACTTATATAAAAATATATTCAGTCGAACCTGTTATTGTGCGGTCTTTTTTCATGCGATTTTTATGTGCGACATTTTTTAATAAGATGTATGAATTTTTCAATAGCTTTGGCTCCACTGTAATGTTTTCTATCTATTTACCAGTGGTGAAACGGAGAATATTAGGACCCCCCCTCAAAGTCAGGTTTTGCCTTTATTATGTTATAATTTGGGTAAATACGTATTTAGCCTTAGTCAGGGCTTAGGCCTCTAGAGTCCACCCACCCCCCTTGATGTGGGGGTGTACGTTACGCCACTGAAATGAAGAAACGTCAAGACGCTCTGTTCATTTGTATATAAACTATCTCTCGACAATGCACATTCAGTTGCTTTCTTTCAACGCTCCAGCAGCCCGCGCCTGATTGAAGACGAAACTTTCAATGACAGTGGCATTATCAATAATTTGATAGATTATGAAGACGGACAAGAAGAACCGAATTTTTTGAGTGCGGATAAAAATATGAAGAGATCCAGCTTTCCAACAAATTGGAAAAGTATTTTCTAAAAATAGATACCAGTTAAGAAAGGAGTATAAAATTCCAAAAAGGGCTTCAATCATGTATAGCTGGTTATCGTGACATTTGCAAGCAACTGACCATCTGTCCTTCGTCACAAAAACTTATCTCTTACTTTATGTTGCCAAAAAATAAATCAATTGAAATTGCACCTTCAAGTGACGAAAGCGATTTTGAACTTATTCATTACAGGTCTTCGGATTACGATGAGTAGCGATGAATTATGTATGTGCATTTTAAAGACTTATCCGTATATACAATGAGAAACTATATGTTTTTAAAATGTTTCCATGTATAATATTTAATTATTTATTTTGTTATGGAAGTAATCTTATAATAAATTTCGTAAATAATTGGTATATTTTATAAATGCGACTTTTTTATGCGGTCCCCATACACCGCATTAAAAAGTTTTCTGCAGCAATTCCACGAATTAGTTTGTTTTATGTAAGAATTTATGAAATGTTTGAATATTTTTTTAGTGAGATTTTTTTATGCGGTCCCTATCTACCGTACAAAAACAGGTTCAACTGTACTGCGAAGAAATCCGTAGTTTATTACATAAAAATACATATATTTTACTTATAAGTGTATTGAAACTAAAATAACAAAGATTATTTTCAAGAATGTTTTGAACACTTTAGGGGAAAAAAAGTACTAATTGATGTATATTATAGCATTTTTTTAAAAAAATGAGTTTAAAAGATATAAGCTAAATTAAATAGTAGCTGATAAAGTAGCAGTATTCTGAATTGGATCAATTATAATTTAAATATATGTCAATTTTCAATTGTTACGTTAAACTAATTTAATGGTTTGAAAAGAAAATAATTGTATTTCATTATTTTTTTAACAACAGGGGAAAATAATTTCTTGCATCCTGGAACCATATTTTATGTATAAATGATATACATTTTGAATACTGCTTCCAAGATTACATGAAAACATTTCATTTTTCAAAATTACAATTAATTCTGCATCCTGTACCAATTTTAATGTAAATATATCGAAGCACTAATAAAGTTAATGCCCGAATAAAGTGTTTTACATCAAATAATAAAGCTAAGATGTATATGTGTTAGTGATTCAGAATTTAGAATTTATTTATCAGGCAAACTTATGGTTTCTTTACTTGTTAATATTTATCGTATATTTAAAACAAGAAAGAATACCTTATTGTATTGAATGATTTTGAATTCATAAATTATGAGTCAATGCATGTATAACTTATTTAACCCATACATTCAACCTTTCAAACTTTAAAGAGAGAAAACGAATTTTTAATAGCTCAGTGAACAATCCGAAACAAGAAGCTTAAAGCTCATCTACAGTAAGATATAGATTGTACAGAAATTTTTGAACACCTTGAAAATATATACGTTTCATTTTCCTCTAAAATTTTTTGACTAATTTTAAGTATGCAATTCCTGTCTTAAAATGTTGCTGATGTATATTTATTTCTTCCAAGGATTTCTTTGATTCAGAAATTCAAAAATTAGTATATTTAGCAACACGTATCTCAACAACAATATATATATATATATATCAAATGAAAGAGAAAGCTTTCAACTTATCTACTTTACATATTAGCTTCGGTGATCTGAAAATAATATTTGTTATGTGACCGCTCGATAAACTGCAAAATAATAAAATTATTTTTCTATCGTAAATTTGTGACGTAGGTACCTAAACATAAAATTTTAAACTTTTTATATCCAAAAATGAATTAGCAATAAATAATATATTCTACCAAATTTTGAACTCTTAAAAGAAGGAACATCTTATGAGAAAAACCTAGCTGCTGTATTTCAAAAGAGGTTTTCGGTCATGCATTACTCAACACTTGTATTTTAAATAATACTTTGATGTAGATAGGAAAAAAATTCCAGATAAAGGAAAGTATATGTTTTATATATGGTTAGTTGCATGTTACGTAAATTCTTTCTTTCAAATTTGAACCTATATATTAAATTTGAAATTGCGCATACGAAAAATAAATATTTGAAAAGAAAAATATATATATTTGATAGTAACATTACCCAAATTTGCATTCAAGTTTTAGATTAGTAAAGAGACAGTTCAATCGAAATAGTGTGTGAACATTTAATAAATAAATAAATAATCGGAAATTATATATAAGTGAAAATTATAGGAATGAAGCTTTCAATAGATGGCAGCACGGTCTAAATTTTCTGTTAATACTCGTGAATTTCAAAATGTACTCATAGATGGCGAAACTAGTCAACGTTTTTGATATATGAAACTAATTATACGTTTCACCACTTTTTCATGGCTGTAGCTGTATAATTTTATATAATTCCAATCAAACTCGGAAAAGTTTTGTAGATTAAAAAAAAAACTTTAATAATGTCAATTCTTACTTAACTAGCGCATTGACAGTTTCAGTTTTTAAAATCACTCCAGTGTGTTTGAATCAGTGTGTTTCCTTATGTTTAGTTTCACACGACGTAAAAAAGTAAAGTTTTTGTTCAAAATGATTTAGGTGTAAAATTGCTTAATTTTAAAGTATTTCTAAATTTTTTTTAAAAATGTACTGTGAAAAATAGTTGTACAAAATTTAATAGCTAGAGTTTACATGAATATTGTTACAAGTTTTTTTATTTTAAAATTGTTTTTTGTTTTTTCTTTGCAATAAATTATCGCCTTATTATGCGTTAAAATTTTCGTTAAATTGAGTTACATTGCTTAATTTAAGGACGAAAATATAGATTATATTCATGAAAGGGGTACTTATTAGGTTTTTATGTGGTTTTAAGAAACTAGGACTTATTTTTACCAGGTGATTTCTCATCAGTTCATAAGCATTCAGAATCTCAAAGAATAAATCAATATTTATATTTATTAATGGTATATTAAATTGCCATAAATGTAATTGAACGATTATCTAAAAATATTACAATGCAGTACAGGTCTAAGATAAATGAGCCTAAAGTACTACAATAGCAAACTCTCAGTGATAGGAACTAAGATCGTAGGCACAGTTTTAAGGCCAGCCAGATTTCCTGTGTATTATTTTCTTATACCATTGGGCTGAAAAAAAGTGAAGCTGTGTAAGAAAAAATTAGTCTCTAAAAACATTCAAAGTTCAGCAACATAATACCAAAAATTCTGAAATAAAATACTATAAGATAGTTCTCAATGCAAAATACCATGAAAATAGCATTAACCTCCATTTCAAAGGCAGACAGACTGAAAATCAAAAGGAATGTAGAAATTTAAAAAATAATCTGTACAACAACATGTGAAGATCAAATTAGATTCCACCGTAAAATCAAAACAGAATAGCACTTAAGGGGAAAAAAAAAGTTAAAAGCACTTCAAAACATGTTATAAATATAACTATATGAATGCATGAAAACATTATAAAAGTTTTTAAAAAGAAAATTTTTGTGAAAAGAAAATATACATATATTTAAAACACATAAAAAGCTAAATGAAAATAAAAATTAATTGCAGTTAAAGCATTAATTAAAATTTAATAACAATTAAATCATTAATATACCTAAAAAGGTAAAAATAATCAGTAATAATACAGCTATTTTTCAAAGAATTTCTATTTAAATTAACTAATATATTGCTAGCAGGTCCAGCTTGTGATAATCCTTTAATCTGTTCATATAGATTGACTGTAAAAATTAACGTAATTTTCCTTTAATATTGATTCAATAAAAATTGTAAATGTGTGGAATGTTGTAACAAAATATTTAGGTTATAATTATTGAAATTTTCTAAAATAGTCTTAATTATGTCATTAATTTCCATAGATCTAAATGAGCCCTCAAAATAATATGAATAATAGTATCTTTATCTTTTAAAAATTAATTAGTTCCTTCCTAAGTAAGACGTTAATTCAATTTTCAGCATTTTAAGATTTAATTCGCTTTTTATCAATCATTTACAGTTGTGAAGTTTGACGGGAACACTCTAATGTATTGAAATGCAAGGGAGAATAGTTTATTCAATGCTGAAGTATTATATATAATGTCTTTTTAAAAAAATACTCCCATATATTATTACCAATATGTGGTAATACCTTAGATTTCGAGTTAAATTCTTATTGTTTTAACTAATAGATAGCAGAGGAGCTGTTATTTGCTCATCAATTCTAAATATTAAAAATATTTCAAAAGAATATTTAATTATTTAGGCATTTAGAATCTCAAAACCACTATTGAAATATTTATTTTGCAACCTATATTAAATTTATCTCAACAATTTTAACAAGAACATCTTTTATCGTACAACTAAGTTATAGCATCCCTCTCTTACAATCTCGAGGCCGCTGTAGCCTAGTGGGCAAGGTATCGGAACGTGGCTGGCTTGTCACGAGTTCGAGCCCAGAACCACTGAAGACTCGCCGTGCAGGGGAGCGATGCACGTTGAAGCTCTTTGTCGAGACCATTGGTGTGGTAATTAGGTGAGGGGACTGCCAGCTCAGGTGTCGTCGTCATCACTTGGCCTTGGTTCAAAATTACTAGATCCGTCACTAAAAGCCCTCGTGTAGCTGAACAGTGAGTCGCGTTAATATTCCCTCTCACTCTTTCTTACAATCTCTCAGTTTTATTCTCTCTCACTCACTCTTACAATCTCTCAGTTTTATTCTCTCACTCACTCTTACAATCTCTCAGTTTTATTCTCTCTCACTCACTCTTACAATCTCTCAGTTTTATTATCTCACTCACTCTTACAATCTCTCAGTATTATTCTCTCTCTCTCTCACTCTTACAATCTCTCAGTTTTATTCCCTCTCTCTCACACTCACTCTTACATCTCTCAGTTTTATTCTCTCTCTCTGTGTAACTCATCTCTAATATACTCATGATAGGCAATGTTTATATAAGGGCTGAAATTGTTATTCAATCAGGTCCTGCATGAAATTTTTAGTTTGTTCGGGGAAGAAATTGATACTTTTTATGCAAGAAAATACCTCTCTGATAACATATTTTACATATTTTAAGCTATATAAAACAATATATAAATTTGAAGCCGCTAAAAGCGTAAATAATACATATTCGACTTCTTCTTTACTTAATTTATATATTGAAGTATTTTTTTACAATACTTCAAAATTCATATCAAATATTAATTTTCAATTTCCTAGTTATCTTAAGGTTCAGTATTATTGTATAAAACAACATCAAATATAAATTTTAAACATACAATGCGTGATGTAATCTAAGGATAGTTATTTATTTTAAAGTATGCAGTAAAACAACGAGATTGTTCGAAAAATAAGTGAGAGATTTATACCTAAGCTTTCTTAAGAACCCAATAGGTAGCGACACAAGCTGTAAGTTCTCTGGTATATCCTCTTTTACCTCTTACTTGCAGACAAAAATTTATCGGCATATACCAAGATGTTTCCTCGTAGTGAAATACTGCTTGAAAATAAATTTTATCTAGTATATTCAAGAGGAACACACTATTATTCAAATATTTAAAAATGATGGCTCTCGTGAAGAGGTCTTTTGTAAGCAATAATAAGGAAACTACTGAAGAAAGTGGATTCAATCGGAAGATAAATACTAGTGTTTGATAAATATTTACATTGACCAGTCATCAAAACCTCCGGAAAAGCATTATTTTGAAAAGAGTAACAGGTTTAAAAACAGTATTTATTAAAAGTGCGAATTAAAAAGTTACGCAATAGCTCTTTCCCCCGAATAAACTGTTAATATGTAAGCTTAGAAATTTATTTTTTGAATAAAAAATGTATTCATTTGTAAATAAGGACAAATTATGTATTCAGTCATTGAAATGAAATTGCTTGATGTGATACTAACATATATATCAATTCGTGTAAACTCTTATGTTCCAAATTATATATTAAAATAAAGTTAATATTGTCCCACAAAAAGCGTTATCCTTTTTGTAATAAATTTGAATTTGTGAAATTTATCCTGGGAAAAGTCATTTTCTGCTTACAGTGGGTGTTTTTCTAATTGATATAAAATTGCATACGTAAGAGTAGTTATATATATGCGAGTTGCACTGCACATGCTTATTTTATTATACTTATTTTAATATACTATAAATATGCATATATATATATATATATATATATATACATATATATATATATATTCACGCACGGACAAAAAAATTAGCACACTAAGAAGGAGTCGTCAAAATGAAACGAAATTTTACATACGTAATGACTACTTTAATATAAGTAAATTAACAGAAAATAAAAAAAAAATGATCATTTATTTCATAGAAAAAGGCAAAAGAACGCAGGATTTAATACACTGTTGAACCCCCTCTAGTGCGAATGCGCGATGCGATACGATCGGGCATTGAGGCATACAAGCTTTGTATGATGTCTTGAGGTATTGCGTTCGATATTTGCTGTAACCTTGTACGTGGTTCGTTCAAACTCGTGGAATGCTCAACTCGCCATTCCAAATGATCCCAGATATGCTCGACTGGAGACAAATCTGGGGATAAGGCAGGTCAAGGAAGGCTAGTAACAGTGCTGAGACTGTCTGGTGACATCCTTGCCATGTGAGGCCGAGTATTGTCTTGTTGAAAAATAGCTCCTGGGAGCCGTTGCATGAGAGGCAACACATGTGGTTGCAGGATGTCATGAACATGCCGCTAGGCTGTCATGGTACCACGAATCAATACTAGGGGTTACCGTGTATTGTAGGCAATGTCACGCCATACCTTCACACCAGCCGTGGGGGCAGTATGTCGCTGTAAAACAAAGGCAGGATTCAGGCTTTCACCACAGGGTCTCGACAAAGGAACAAGATTGTTATCAATGCTGAGATTGAAACTGGATTCGTCGTTAAAAACGACCTGGTTCTATTCCGCTGCAGTCCAGTTTCTTCGAGCACGGTACCACTCTAAACTCAGGCTTCAAGGGTAGCACACGTAATGGGTGCATTGATTCCAAATCTCCTTCAGCCAGATGACTTCGTATGGTTCGTGAAGACACATGGACCCTAGTGAAGGTGCTACCTGTGCCTGAATGGCAGTCGATAAAGCAGTTGGCTGTACGCGTGCATTTCTTACGATGTGGATGTCTTCTCGACGACTGGTCTGTTAAGGACGTCCTGAATCTGGTCTTAGTGTAAATGGCATCTCTTGGATCCACTGGGCCCAACACATTCTCACAACACAATCTGAGTGGCCTAATTGACGAGCTATTCACCTAGCTGACCACCCAGTTTTCATCATGCCGATGACAGGCATGCCATGAGTTCGAGCCCAGTACCACTAAAGACCCTCCGTGTAGGGCAGCGATGCACGTTAAATCTGTCGAGAGCTAAAACATCCTCCCTTTGGTGTGGTGTGGTAGTTAGAAGAGGGGAATTCCAGCTCAGGTGTCGTCCACGTCACTTGACCATGGTTAAAAATTACGTGGTTAGTCGCTAAAAGCCCTCGTGTAGCTGAACAGTGCGACGTTAATATTCACTCATTCACTAATATATTGCCGATGATTTTTCCCCTCTCAAACTGTACAGATGCTCATATTGTCTTCGAAAACAACGTAATGGAATGTCTACCTAAGCTTTTAGTTTGTAAACGATTCAGAACACTCAAACAAGCTTTGGTTACGTGTTTTACACTCCAGGGAGAACAACGTTAAAAGCCATCTACCGGCTATACGTAATACGCTATCACGCTGCATTTCTAATCATTTGCATATCTCCCCGACGTGTACCTTCATGACAAGTTTAGGTGCGATCCCGCAATTATTTCTTGGTGAGCTAATTTTTTTGCGTGAGTGTATATATATATATATATATATATATATATCTATATATATATATATATATATATATATATATACATATATATATATATATATATATATATATATATATATATATATATATATATATATATATATATATATATATATATATATATATATATATATATATATATATATATATATATATATATATATATATATATATATATATATATATATACAGTGGGCCTCAAAAGTGTTTATACACTTGTAATTTCTTATAAAACTTAGTGTTTTCGACTAATAAAAATTAATATATTGTAACTGTAATTTTTTATGATATCTGCAACGTATTCTTAATAAAATGACATAATTAATTTTTTGAAAAATATAACTATTTTTTTTAAAAAAATAATTATCAAAAAGCTACTAAAAATTACGCCACGAAAGTCTTCGTACACTTAAGAAAAATCTCAACTTAGCTTTAAATATTATATTTATTTCTTAATTTATAGTATTTATTAGGATATCTTTTAGTGTTCACAACAGCTTTTAAGAGTCTTGGTATAGATTTAATCAGTTTTTTGTAATTTCTGCATCGATTTTCATCCATTCTTTCGTGATTTTTGTTTTTACTTCACATTTTGTGTTTATTTGTCATGTTTTCTTTTTTTACATCTCAGAATCTCACCAAATATGTTCTACTGGGCTAAATAAAGTGATTCAGGAAGTGTTTTCATAATTTGAGCACAGTTATAGAGACACCAGTGGCGTACAATGAGAGCAGTGCACTTGGCGTCATTACCCTGTTAAAAAATTAAGTAGTCCCCAGTATCCAAATTTCGGGCGGATAATTTAAAATTTCACTTTAAAATAATTAAATAGAGCTCATGATTCATAATACCAAACTACCTAATTCTGAGGCCCATTTACACCACCACGCCAGCATGGAGCTCCTTCACTTCCATGCTTGAGCATGGAAGTGGAGTTCTTGTTCCACATAAATTCATGGGATTAAACTCCTTATTTTTTTCATTTACAAGATATTATAGGTCCATTTGAACCAAAATTGTTGAATTGTCTGCCATCCTAATCAATTTGCTGTCAATTTTGAATTTTCTGAAACTTAATTCGAAGAATTTAGTTGGATCAATGAAATATGGAGGTAGATGTGTTCTTGCGTAAGGGTGTAAATAGGCCACAGAATTAGGTAATTTGGTATTTTTTGTTGGTATTGTGAATCATGAGCTCTATTTAAATATTTTAAAGAGAAATTTTAAACTATCCGCCCAAAATTTGGGTATTGGAAACGACTTAAGGGATAATGACGCCAAGTGCACTGCTCTCAATGTACGCCACTGGAGTTTCTATAACTATCCCCAAATTAGGAAAACACCTCTTTAATCACTTTATTTAGCCCAGTAGAATATATTTGGTGAAGTTTTGATGCTAAAAAAAAGAAAACACGACATATAAACGCATAATGTGAAGTAAAAACAATAATCACAGAAGAATGGTGGAAAATCGATGCAGAAATTACAAAAAACTGATGAAATCTATAACAAGACGCTTTAAAGTTGTTGTGGACACTAAAAGATTCCTACTAAGTACTAAATTAAGAAATAAATGCAATATTTAAAGCTAAGTTGAAATTTATGTTAAGTGTACGAAGACTTTTGTGACGTAATTTTTAGTAGCTTTTTGATAATTATTTTTTTTAAAAAATAGTTACACTATTTTTAAAAAATTCATTATGTCATTTTATTAAGAACAAGCTGCAGATATCATAAAACTTTACAATTACAAGATATTAATCTTTATTATTCGAAAACATTAAATTTTATAAGAAATTGCAAGTGTACGAACGCTTTTGTGGCCCACTGTATATATTGCATTTTTATTTTAAACTTATTGAGTTTTATTATTATTCTGAAGAATGAGTGAAAATATACATATTTCGAATTAATTTTGTCAATATATCTTTATAACATACAAAACTAAAGAAAAATTTGGAAAAGTTTATTCCTATTTTTATTATGCCATTCAATATGATTTTGTTCTGATCCATTGTTTCTATATCGTTTACTAAGTTCTTGTTAATTTTTAAAATTTTATACAAATTTGTAGAAGTAAATAAAAACCCCATCAATTTACAATTTTTAAATACTTTCTCACTAATCAATTGAAAAGAGATAACAAGAGAGACAGTATTGACAGCTTAGGTTAGTTCAAAGGTGTAGACTGCTCGAGTAATTGAATTGAGTATTTTGTAGAAAATAATATTGCAGTTTTTTATTATTAGCAAAACACACCGACTTCTGAGACAAGTCTTTTTTTTGCATGTGTTATGGGTTAAAACTCTTAAATTTCGAACAACTGGAAAATATGTCAATATTTTATTTTTGTTAATCATTTTTGTGTTTCCTAGGAAAATATAATAAAGCCACTAGCTCTTTACTTTGAAATATTGCATTTACCTTAAGGTAATTTTATTTAGTTCCGAAATGATGCCTGCATTTAATAAAATATTTGTCTTATAGTTTGATTTTTCATGTAAACAGTAAGTAGCTTTATTTCGAAAAATGTGTAGCGCATTATGTCAAATTGAACTTAAATACAGACTATCGATTTATTCTAAGAGATGTCCAAAAGTGTACAACAAGAGAACATTCTTTAAGTTTCAACGCTAGAGTTTGAACAATCCAAAGCTAATGGTAGCTTATCTTTCGACATCTGACAAGTAATTCTCTTAAATAATTCTCTAAGTCGATTATTCTCAAACTTTTCCCTCAAGGCACTCCTTAATCATAATTAAGAGCATATTGAACCTGAGAAAAGGAGATTTTAAAAGACATCGTCCATGCAATTTATAACCTTCTTTTCTTTTAAGTATTTGTTTATTCTTGTTTTGACTCTTGGTCGCTTCGATATGTTGATGAATGCAGTTGAAATCTTTCAAAAGTGACAGAGCCATTTTCCTTGAAAATTTTCTCTTAACCTTTTTAACTAGAATACACATTATTCAAATGTTAGTATCATTTATTTTCACTAAGCTTCGAATTCTTTAGTATCATAGAAAAGACAGTTGAAACTTGCCTCTTTCGAAAAACAGATTGTTTAGACTTCATTCAATATTATAAAAATATCATTAAAAACTTATATATATTTATGAAATATCTCAGATTTAATATTTATTAGATCAACATATTTTTCAAAAATTCCAAAATCAATGTCAAGACTTTTTATATATTTATCAATTGGATTAAATATCTTATAGCAGTGTTCCCCAACCATTTTATCGCCGCGGACCGGTCAGCGTAGGATAATTTTACCGCGGCCCGCTAAAGGGGGAAGACGCTGACTGTTTTTTTTTAGATTGTTTTGTTTTAATAACTTATTTTAATTGTATTTAAACGTGTCATCAGAAAAAAAAGCTACACCAAAAATGAATATTAAGTGATTTTCATAAAAAAAGTAGCCCATAAAAAAGTAGCCACATGTAATATTTCTTGTGAGGACCAGTAGTATTTGATCCACGGACCGGGAGTTGGAGGTCACTGTCTTATAGGGGTCATGGTAGCCGAGTGGTATAGGTATCGGATCGTGGCTTGCCTTGTCACGAGTTCGAGCCCAGTACCACTAAAGACCCGCCGTGTAGGGCAGCGATGCACGTTAAATCTGTCGAGAGCTGAAACGTCTTCCCGTTTGTGTGGTGTGGAAGTTAGGAGAGGGGGGTGCCAGATCAGGTGTCATCCACGTCACTTGGCCATGGTTCAAAATCACGTGGTCCGTCGCCAAAAGTCCTCGTGTAGCTGAACAGTGCGACGTTAATATTCAATAAAATCAATCAATCACTGTCTTATAGGACTGAAATCCCGTAATATTACTCAGGTTTTCATATTTTTCAGATTTATCAATCTCTTTTTGATCCATTTTAAAAATAATAATAATAAATAAATAAAGCTATTTCGCTTACTTTGTATAACGGCGCTTAGAACAGAGATGCGACTGAATTAAACCACAAATATCTTTAACGCGTCACTAACTTAATTCAATTGTTCATTGTTATCATTTACTTTCCCTAGTACCAGAATTATTTCTATATTTTGAAGACAACATTAACGCGACTCCTATCAAAGTATTTCGCCTACCAATTGCTTACCGTGTGTATTTCAGCCTCCTTCCCTCCTAAAAGTTTTCAACACCCATCGGTAAGAGAGGCCACTCATGCTGTAGGCCAGGCTTTCCCGCTTTTTTTCCATTATAAACCCTTTTTAAAAGAATAATTTACTTCATAAAGCCCTTAAATTTTTTTATAATATGCAACATGTAATATAGTCTAAATACTAATAATTGTCAAAGGTCGTTAGAATTTTTAACAGTCTAGAAACAATGGCATGGTGTACAATTATAAGAAGTAGATTTTAAATTTTTAATTGAAAAATAGACTCTACTACGTTTTAAATTCAACTGGTTTCAAGTGGCCTTCAAGTTACTCATTTTACCTTAATGTGTTTCTGCATGGCTCTATTGCCGACTGGACATGTAGAGGGGCTAATGCACGTTAAATCTATCAAAGCTCAAAGTGCTCCTTCTGGTGAAGTGTGATAGTTTGGAGCAGGGCCGGCTCTAGCAGTTTTGCCACCCTGGACAAAAATGGAAAATGCCACCCCTCTCTCCAAAGCAGAAAAAAAATTATAATTAAAAAAAAGATAAATTGCTCACACATAGATACACACTTATAAAACTTGAATAATCCTTGCAAACCAAAAGGCAGCATGATAATAATAATAATAAAATAATATAAATTATTTTCAGTCTTAAAAAATACAAAATAATTCGAAATTAAGGACGTAATTACCTGTTATTATTTAAAACGAGTAAAATGTTTCAGAATGAATCACCTCATTTCAGTAGGCCAATTTCTTCGAAAAAGAGTCTACTAATGGTGGGGATCACAAGCTTTTATTTTAATCTACAGTAACTACACTCAAGGCTAAAATATAATATCTCCCGCGGCTATCTCCACCAGAATCTCTTATTACCCTTGTTCCCTTTTGGATAGCTGACATCAGACATCATTTGGGTCCGTTGCGACCCTACTCCGGGATGGGGAGGGGGGCAAAATTCTAGTGAAAGATTTGCAAACACAACAAATTTCATGAATATAAACATATACTCCAGCCTCGAACCCCACAAGTTTCAACATACTAAAAGAAAACTGTCTTTATACATATAGACTGCAAAATAGGAAAATAAGATTCGTTAAAAGGAATACCTAATTAACATCCAATGCTATTTCAGAAAATATATCAAATTTTTTGTAACAAAAAAAATTCTTTTTAATTCGATCAAATGCCACCCTTAAAATTTGCCGTCCCGGACAGGGGTCCGGTTTGTCCGGCCCTAGAGCCGCCCCTGTTTGGAGAAGGGATCAGGTGTCATCCTCGTCTCTTAACCGAGGTTCAAAAATATGAGGTCCGTCACCAATAGCCTTCTTGTTTCTTTAGAGTAAGACGTAAATTGAAATCAGTATCAAAATCTTCAGTGCTTGGATAACAAAGGAATGTTTATATTTTGGAGAAAGAAGCATTTTTGAGTTAATAAACTTTTGCCATTTTCTGTTTTTATAGTAATTCGTTTCATATTATGTCAATATCGGCAGTTTAAATAAATATATTAAAATAGCTGTTAAAAAATTGAATTTTTTTTTATAATTAACAATTTTTCTGCTGAAATTTTTGAATAGCTTGACATTTAAACTAGACCGATTGCTATTTTTTTCTCTGATTTTGAAACATTTACAAAAGAACAATTTCAAAAGTAAACTACTTGAGTTGAAAAAGCAAATACTAACATAAAAATAAAATTGAAAACTTAATTTTTTTCCTCTTTAATAAGAAGCTATTTAAATTTATGGGAAATGTTTTATGTATATATTTTAAGCAATTAAAATATAAATATTGTTAATATTTAATTTTTTGCTACAAAGTCAGATTTCTAATTTCTTTCGCTCTCAAAAACTCTCGAATATTCTAAGCATTTAAAAAATTTCAAAAAAATGTTCAAGCAGCACACATAGTATGTCTCGTTGTAGTATTCTTTGAAAACTTTAATTTTTAAAGCAAAATTTAAAGTTTCGCAATCACGATTTATTTAGAATAAAAACTACTTAGAACTGAATATAAATACTTTGAATAAGCATATTTTTCTGCAAAATTAGGTAATATTTGGCATATTAAGAAATTAGAAGTATTATTTCTACATTGTGACTGCCTGATTATTGATGACTCATTCTGAAACTGCATAAAAGCATTTGTGAAGGACCTCGTTATTTTGGAACAATGGTCGACGAGGACGACAACTGTGACCTGGTATTCCACTCTTTCGCCACACTTCCCGCTCCACACCACTCCCACTTGATGATTTTAAGTCTTGACAGATTTATCATGCATCAGAATATTATAAAATGTGGGTTTTGTGGCACCACACTCACACACAAGATTCGCACTTAAGAATCCACAGAGCATCTGGTGACGAATTCGTGGTCTACGGACGTAGATACCACGGCCACAAAAAGAGGACGACGGGGGGGAGAACCCTACATTCTTTTTCTTTTCTTTTAAGGTATCCGTCTACGTTCGGAACCGTAATTTTAAAAAAGCACATAAATAGATAATTTTCATGCTATCTAGTATCACTTAGATTACAATACATGCATAAAATTGTTTTAAGGGCAGTTTGTTAAAAAAAATATTTAAATACAATATTTTGGCAAAAAAATTAACTTAGAATAACCTTTTTTTTCAAAATGTTCTCCTTTTATAAGGAATGCTTATAAAATAATAATATTTTGTTTATATAAAGTAAAGACTTCTCCAGAGTGTTTGAACTATTTTTTTGAAAACTTCGCATTATTATCAGAGTTGCATCCAATTGAAATAATTATCGGCGTTTTTTTTCTGAAAATTTCTCCCCTCTGTTGTTGTAAAACATGGATAAACCCACTTCTAAGTTATATATTTCTAAAATTCTAGTTGAGCCTCTCTACAGTGATCTGAGCTATATACAGGCAAAATATTATAATAATCGAAGCATTTTTCACAGAAGGAAAATATTTTGAAAATGGGTCATTCTATGTTCATTTTTTGTCAAAATATTGAACTTAAATATTTTTTTATTGTAATAATATTCTTAAAACAATTTTATATTTATTTTCTAATCTAAGTAACACTAAAGTCATAAATATTATTTATTTATACGCTTTTGCAAAACCACGGCTCTGAACGTAGTCGGATACCTTAGATGGGATTGATGCCAGATGGGATAAAAAATCCACAACTTAATTTTAAATATCTTCTTAATTCTATCCCATTCCCATTTAGCGATTTTAGTTAGTTCTGAGTTATATATATATATTTCTTTTTTCATGAAAAAATATTTATAATCAATGGCGTAATGTACACCTTCGCAACCCCCGCATTGTTGGGAGTCCAGGATTCTGAAGGACCCAAAGCTTGACTTACGCCAAGTACGGCTTGGGGCCCAGAACCTGACTTTGAGGGGGCTAATATTCTCCCCGTTACGACACATTTTATAATTATTTAAAAATATTTTTTTTGTTATTAGTTTAAATAAAAGATTTTCTCCAGCACTTAACAATTAAAAAATTTACAGCTTATTTTTCAGCTTTAAATAGAAAAAAAAAATCTTCGATATTTTCTGATATAATGGCTTATCAGTAGATATAAAATTGTAAAACAATAATAAATATACAACTGTGTTTAGAAGTAATCAATATTTGATCAAGTCACTCTGCTTAGTTTTGACTAAAGTAATTCATTTTTAATCAATGCTTAAGAATACGAGGCTCATGTTTTATTTTCTATAAGCATTCTAGTATGTGTTAGAGGCTCTTATTATACATAAAATATTCTTATAAATCAGGTTTACTTCAGTACTGCTTTTTTCCAGAAATTCTGCTTCATTTAGAAGGTAGAGGAGAAGATGAGACGATAAGTAAAGCTTTGATTAGAAGAAGGATTTATTTTAAAAGTAATATATTTAATGTAAGTATGAGTAGAACATTTAGATGTAAAAGAAAAAAAGTGTATTAATGACGGTGCTTTGTAATAATACCAACAGATGGCGGCACGATCGTTGAATGCCTACACATTCTGACAAAGCTCAAAAATATTTCTTTTCAAAAAATTTTCGCATTTATTAAAAGTAACATTTTAGTATGTTATTTCTTACCGATCCACAATTGATGAAATGAGTAATGAGATGTAGTTATGAGTAAATAATGACGCGAGAATTAAATCTGAAATATTAAAAGTTATTAGTCATTAATGATATTTATTTGATGATATAGTAATTTTTAATGAAAATATGATATATATATATATATATATAAATACTACTTAACATAAAAAAAACATTGAGTTGAATCCTATTTTACAATCAAAATAATCATTCTAATTTAAAAAACTCAAATAGATAGAACGTAATTTTATCATTTGAGTAAATATATTATAGTAAGTTATATAGTAAAGACACACACACACGGAACACACACACATACAAATGTTGATATAGATATTCACTAAAAAGTTTGATTTTTTAATTTGCACTCACATTGATTTAATGATAGTAGAATCAAGATAAATTTCTAACCAACAAAGTTTCACCAGCGTTGCATATAAAATGCAGCGTGCTATCTACTTTATAGTCTTTAAAGCATGAAATAGTTATAAGCAATGACAGAAATTTTTTGAAATTATGATCGCTGCTTTCTTGCGTTAACATTTAAAGTATTCTTATTCTTCAAAATAAATTAATCTTAACGGAGCATTTTAACGAAGTTATGCCTGGAAACACTATCGTAATATATATAGTTAATTATTTTCCTCATGTCAAAAATGTCGTTTCAAAATTCATAGTACCTGGTTAAAAGACGCCGGAATGTTTTAATCATTATATATTATGACATAACGCCAGACTTCCAAAAATAACCATTATAGAATGTTACTAAAAGAATTTTGGTGAACGCGTTTTAAATTATATCCATTCAAAATTTCTTTCAACCAGTTTGGTAAGTCATTAACATAACAAGAATTTAATTAAATTTTTGTTTTATCTCTCTTGCGAAATATTACACATTTTCAAAAATCCAGCTTAAAGTCTATTGCCTTGGCCCTGATCTGTACAATGTATGCTTAGAAGTGCAGCTAAAGTGTGTTTAAATTATTCTAAATATCTGTGCAAAATTTGAAAATTGTCGATTACTTATATAATTCAGGCTTTGCGTTGTATAGCTAAAAGCAAATGAATTTCAACACAGTTTGGATTTTCTTTTTTTTGAAATTGCATTAACCTTTTACTTTTGGGAAGCTGAAAATTGTTTTGAAATTTAAATCCTGACAAACAATTTCAATTCCGCTTAATCATATTGTTAGTAAAGGAATAAAATTTAGGAGTTAATTTGCAAATAAGAATTATGGAGTTTACACATGTATTCTTATCTGTGTCACAATTTTACAAACGAACACAACTTTTTTTTTTGCTTAAATTTGATTTGTAACAGTGATGACATGGGTAGGTAGTGTACATTTATATTTATTTACAAACATCACAGCACAGGAAAAATATGAAAAGGAATAGGTTTGCGTTACGTTACTACTCTGAGTTTGCTAGGGGGCATTGTTGAATCAGTAACAGAGTTAATTTAAATTCTAAGAAAATTAAACTCAATTTAAAATTTAACATTAAAATATAAGTTAACATTAATCTGATATTAAAGTACTGAACACTGAAAAGCAAAATATTTGTCCTATAAACACATATGGTACCTACAAAAGGCCAGCTAGAAATGTGTCAACTTTTTCAGGAATGTTTTAAGGGAAGCATGTGATGATCTTGAATAGCTCAATGTTAAACAACTTTTTCTTAGAATTTTCTTCTTTGAAATTAATAAAAGATACATATTATTAATTTTAATATGTGTTTCAAACGGATAAACATCTCTCAGGGTTTTAATTAGCATTATCAACTTAATGATATGTTTGAATCGTATAATTACACTTTGTAATAAAATTAAATGCATTGCCATATTTAGTCAAATTTCTCGAAAAGTACTGAACAAAAAATAAAATTAAGGTTTACAAATCATGAAAGATTTTCTGGTGTCCCTCAGCAAACAAAGTCATGTGGATGTGTTGTGTATTTAGAGGAAAATGCTGTGTAAGCGCACAAGCCTACTTTCACGCTTCATTCGTTCTTACAACTTAGCTACTTTATTTGTGTTCTTTTTTTCAACAACCGATAAAATTCAAATGAAAACAGACAAAACGAATAAGCACCAACGTTTGGATTATGGAATGTGGTGGAGAAGAGTCTGCAGACTAAAGACAAGGCAGCCCCTAGAGACTAGATGACTAAAACTAGAGACTTAAATGTGACTTACTGATTTGTGTGCCATTTAGGAAACAGTTTAACGAAATTGGATACGCAGAGAAGACATAAACAAAGTCATCCAGATGCTATGGTGACCAATGAGGATCAGATATTTTTCATAAACAGAAAAAACAAAAAAAGTGCTAGAGCTTATTGACTATCTCTGGAACTTCATGAATCCATATGCACAACTAAGTTTCAAGGGTTACTACTTCCAGAAGGCAACATGAGTGAGTTTTGTTTATAAGAAGGACTGCTGATTGTATCCTGATCAGGTCAGTGTGCAGAAGAGCTAGTTATTGTGGTACAAAGAGCAAGAGCATCATCATTGAAACGGGTTTGTATTGCAAATAAATCTATATACACCCATGTCCATAAATTAAGGATAATTCCGAATCACACAGAAATTGAACTCTAAAATAAAAATTTCACCTGTAGAATTATCACACACATCTTGAAGAAGAGTATGCAAATTACAGGAAACCACCAGATGGCGTGGATAGTACGTCACAATGACGAGAGTGTAAGAGAGGGGTATATAAGGAAAGGTGACAAAGAAGTAAAATTGTTCACAAGCGCTTTAAAAGCCTTTCAGTGCAATAACCGCATAGTTATGGCACAAAGGAAGCAATTGGATGATTTTTTACGTGATAGAATTATTGGACGACTGGAATGTGGACGTACCCAGCTGGAAGTATCCGAGGAACATGGAATCGCCCAGAGTGTCATCTCCAGGCTTTGGAAACGATTCCAAGACGATGGTAATGTGAGTAGATGTTACAGCACAGGTCGCCCCCGAGTTACAACTCCGAATGAGTACCGGTATCTGGCAGTTACTGCCAAAAGAAGCAGGCGGAGCACAGCATCACAACTGCCTCGTCTGCTCTCTTCAGCTACCGTTACGGCAGTTTCAAGGCAGACCGTGTTCAGACGCTTAGGGCACATTGGTCTGTATGTTCGTAGGCCTGCCAGATGTGTTCCACTTACCGCAACTCACTGTCGCCTGCGATTAACCTGGAGTAGAAAACATGCATTGTTTACACCACATCAGTGGTCTTGTGTGATGTTTTCCGACGAGTCCAGGTTTAGTTTGCAGTCTGATTCTCACCGGACTTTAATATGGAGAGCGCCAGGTACCCGTTACCACCAAGAGAACCCCATTGAACGACATCGTTACGGTGGTGCAGGATGGCTTGTTTGGGGAGGAATTATTCTTGGTTCCAGAACTGACCTGCTTGTTCAGAGTGTAACGATGACGGGCCACATCTATCGGGATGTTATTCTGGAACAACATGTATGTTTGTTTCGGAGCGCCATGGGTGCTGAATTTCTGTTTATGGATGACAACGCCCGTCCTCACCGTGCAAACATTGTAGACGAATGCCTTCAATCAGAGGATATCCCCCGTATGGATTGGCCAGCAAACTCACCGGACTTGAATCCAATACAGCATGTGTGGGATATGCTTGGCCGACGAATTGCAGCCCGTCAACCCCCTCCCACCTGTCTACCGGAACTTCGGAGGGCATTGCTTGATGAGTGGTGTAATATTCCCCAAGATCAGATTGATAATTTGATACTCAGCATGCCTAGGCGTTGTAAAACCTGTATTGGATCGTCCGGGAGACATACTCCGAATTAAGCATCATACTAACCATGTTATACTGTTTTTTATAAATAGGCTCTTTTTTCAAATTTGCTCCAGGGAGTAAAAACTGCAATTTTTATTAATTATGTCAAACATATAGCATCTTTTTTGCTCTTTAACTTTTGTTTAATAAATAGTCTTTACAAATATTTCAAATTTGTTTTGCTTCTGTCTCTTTCTTTGCCTGAACTTCATTATCCTTAATTTATGGACATGAGTGTACTTATGAGGCTGATTCAGACTAACCACTCATTTTTAAGAACCAGGGATCTATAACATGGATCTCTAAAATTCAAGAAAGTAACTGGCATTGGAAGCTTGATGATTTAGAAAGGCATCATATGTTTGATATTCCATGGGTGTAGAAGTATTTTTCTTAATTTTTATCAACAACATTGCTGGTCCTCGGACAATCAAGGCTCCTTAGCCAACAAATTTCTAGAAAGAGACGATATTTTCTCAAGGGCCTATTAGCCAGATCTCCAAGCCTTAGCTCTATAGAAAATATGTTAGGATGCTTTAGGAAGAATATATATATATATAATTGCAACTCACCTTTTCCTCCCAGAAACATGAAGTAATACCTGACACTTGAAAATAGAATTACTGGAAGTGTGAGACCAACTACCCCAAAAAGTCAAAAGCTGGTTCATTTTTAGTATGAATTCTTGTTGCGATACACGTACAATTGAACTCGTCAAAGAAAACGATATTACCTACAATCCATTTTTATTCATCTTTAAACCTTTTTATACCCAATTCCTCAATGATCAGCTTTGTACACGATCATGGCTTTCTAGTACTATTTTTGTATGGTATTTTTTATGTGTAAAAATCTGTACAAATACCTTATTTCATTAAAATATCTTCAAAGCTATTGAAGATAATCAAAAGTAAATATTCTATTAATTTAGAACACCAATATATATATATATATATATATATATATATATATATATATATATATATATGTGTGTGTGTGTGATGAGTCCCCAACTCTTCAAGTGTCAGTTGGGGTAAAACCTACCAGAACAACTCAACCCGCCTCCCGCATAAGGACTTTGACTTCGACTCCGACGAACTTACGAACCACGTGTACGAACGACGCACTGGCTCCTGATCGAAGCTGAAAATAGGACTCGTTTTGTCATGGCTTGGAGTGCAGACTGCTTTGCTGAATATTGAAATAAAATATAATATGATAAACGGCTGCACGTTGCATTTCTCCTGTAAATCTAATAATTACTCCAATACATAATATATATATATATATATATATATATATATATATATATATATATATATATATATATATATATATATATATATATATATATATATATATAGATAGATAGATAGATAGATATAAATAAAAGTGAACAGTGCAATATTTTTTCAAGTACTTTTTTTTTCTTTTATAATTTCCCAAGATGTACCATCTAGTATAAGTTATGCTTTGTTTAAACATTTTTCTTTACATATTTTTGAATACTTCATATTGCATTTAAAATTTTTGTACTTACTTCTAAGTTTGTGTGACATTTCTTAAATTAAACTGTGAATAAGATAAATTACTGTTATAAATCTTCATGTAATTATTTACAGAAGTCTCACATAAACTCTTTTATCCTTATTTATTTTCATAACTACGAAACTATTTCCATAATTTACATAAAGTGATTAAATAATTCTTTACAGCATTTCTTTATAAAAAGGCTAGTTCTTTGACTTAAAATTTCAGCTTTGCAAGAAAAAAGAAAAACTATATGCATGGAATTTTTTAAAGAAAAGGGGAACAGAATGCGTACTTTACAATTGCATTTTGAGTAGTTTTAATGTGTTAAGTTAGAATATTGTATGATATGAAAATTGAGCATATAGCTTGCACGAAAAATTTTACAAAAATATGTGAAACTATATTCCCCAGACTAAATACTTTCATTCTCTCCTATTTTATATTACTCCGGATTAAAAGCTTTAGAATATGGTCATGCGAAATTTTCCTACTTGTAATGAAAAATCAGAAGAAATATTATGAATAAGAAATTAATTTTAATTTTAATTTAATAAGCTTTGGAAAAATCAATAATCAAATAGTGTTTCAAAAAAAGAACCCCTACAAAAGAACAATATAGAGTGGCCTCCTCCTTTATGGGCTTTTGTTGATGGAAATTCATCTTTTACGTTTTTGTGTGCATTCATTAATAGCATTTTTCCCTGTATTAATTAGATTCTAAATTTTGTGTGTTTGTTAACATTTTCTGTACGTGAATATACATGTGTATATGTGTGTATATATATTTGTATGTGTATGTATGTATGCTTTATTTTTTGTTTTTTGAACATTTTTTTTATTTTCTCTTATCTTCCTCATTGTATAATTTTATTATTGGTTTTCTCCGTCTGTATGTGAGCATTCTTGTATTTAATTCTGTATTTGTTGTTTCTGTATTTCCCCTTTTGGTTCCCATTTGTGCCTATATACTTCTACATGTAATCTCCATTGTCTTGTGTATTGACTTACGTTTGTAAGCCTCGTGTTATACTTGTCGGCACACAAGGAGTCTATCTAGAGTCCCCCCCCAAAAAAAACAGTGTTTCATAAATTAGCCACAGCAGAAAATCTGTAAGTTTATTTTCTGTCTTGTTGTTGTTGTTGTGGCTAATACCACCTGTCTGACGTAGTCAGAACGAGGTCCACTAAATTTATCGCGGCAAGGGGCTAGAAGTACGCCTGCCGTTGGCCTAGGCCTTGAGCACCATACAGGTGACAGTACGAATTAGCTCGGCGAAATTCCTCAAAGGGAAGATAGATGGCGACACCACCTATCTCCACTTCCACAATTTCGCCGCGGGACTGGAGGGGAGTGAAATATTCTTCAGTCCCCTGCACTCCTGATTCATCCCACAAGACTTTCGGACCCACTGCTTTAACGAGCACGTACTCCGTGTGTACTCGGAGGGTATTTGGTGGCATCGGGCATAAAAACCAGGCCTTCCGGTCTGGAGTCCGATGCTCAAACCACCAGGCTACCCATGGCCTATTTTCTGTCTTGGAAATATACACGTAACGAAAACTTTCTAAGAAGACATGAGATCCAAATTCAATACAAACAATAAGCAATATTGAATATAATCCCATTTATAACATTCTAAATCTGTAACATTTACCCATGCTCAAACTGATGGGGTTTATTAACTCGGCAGCAAAAAGAATTATTTTAACTAGACTGTTCAATGATTTTAAAGAATTTCAAGGGATATATTAACTGTAGTAATACGTCTTTCTAATGATTCTCGAAATGTTTTAAAAGAGTTTTAGAGAAGTTTAGAGAACTTGCTCGCAAATAAACACAATAATCATCCTACGAATAGTATTACCACCCACTGAGCTCTTCGTGGTCTAGGATTGTCGTATTGTAAAATGAAAAATAATCCATTGCACCTGACGAACGATTAGATAAAGAATATTGTCTTAAAGTATCCGACTACTTTCGGAACCGTGATTTTGCAAAAGCGTATAAATGGATATTATTTATGATATGTAGTGTCACTTAGATTAGAAAATGTATATAAAATTGTTTTGAGAATATTATTACATTAAAAAATTATTTAAGTACGATATTTTGACAAAAAAATGAACATAGGATGACTAATTTTCAAAACATTCTCCTTTTATGAAAAATGCTTCAATTATAATAATAGTTTGTGTGTGTGTGTGCCTGTATATAGCTCAGGTCTCTGTTTAGAGACTGAATTAGAATTTTTGAAATATATAACTTAGAAGGGGATTTATCCATATTTTACTGCAGCAGAGGGGAGAAATTTTAAGAACAAATCGCCAATAATTATTTTAATTGGTGGTAACTCTGAAAATGATGCGACTTTTTCAAAAATTCTATTTCAGACTCTCTGGATAAGTCTTTACTTTATGTAAGTAAAATATTATTATAATAGAAGCGTTTTTTTATAAAAGGAAAACGTTTTGAAAAAAAAGTTAATTTTTTGCCAAAATATTGTATTTAAATAAATTTTTTTGTCATAATGTCCTTAAAACAATTTTATACATGTATTCTAATCTAAGTGACACTAAATATCATGAAAATTATCCATTTGTGTGCTTTTTTAAAATCACGGTTCCGAACACAGTCGGATACCTTAATTATAGAGCATGGAAGATATATATTAGGTAGATATATAGGTGAGTGCAGCCACATCCAAAATGTTTGCTGCCATTTCCCATACACTGAGAACACCCCGATTTATCTATGGGAAGGAGCTCCCACTTTTTTCTTTTTTTTTAAATTTTATAATATCAATTTCTTAAGAAAATTCTGGATTTATCTCTGAGTATTTAAAACTTTATTAAGGTGAATGAAAACTCAACCGATACGAGGTTCATATCTCTAAAGTACAAAATAGTCTCATAAAAAGCGGCTTGCTTTTTTTATAAAATATCACCATTTAGTTCTTTCTGAACACCATGTCAACTGCCAACATCCATAAATTTTAATCAGTTGGCCAATCCTACCTCATTCGTTGTTGTGTACGGGTTCATAATAATTAAACTCAAAAATAAAATGGCTAGCACTTGTGCTAAACTTTCTATTTTAATAGGCTGTAAAATGACTATTCCAGCCCCTCGGTGCAGGCGACTCAAATTTTTGAAGACTGAAAGACATTTAAGGCTACACGGTATCTTACACATTTTAAATATACCGAACAATTGTTTTCTTTGCATTTGCTTGTGGTCCAAATTATTGGGAAGCTTACCACCAAATTTCAGATCAGATAACTAATTAGTTTTTATGATACTTGATGTTTTCTAAGTTTAAATTTTGGTTTCGGTTTCATTTTAAAGCACTTTTTTACTCTTAAATTGAATTAATTAAAATATTTTTAAGCACAATCAACTCTTTCACTGCGAAATGGCTATTAATTTCAATTTTCATTACTAAAACCATTTCTGCTTGATTATGTTTTGAGTTTTTTGAGTTTTCATAGTGACTTAATTAAGTTTGAGACCAATTTTTGTTTTAAAAATAGTTTATATAACTTAGAAGCTTTTTCATTAATTTTTTCCTGTTGAGAAACTTCAACGGCCAAAACATTTTCTCAGGTATCTATGAGAAACAATATTTGGAAGAGATGGAATGCTACTGAAAATGATACATCGAAAGCGACCGCATTACTGATAATACAATTAGTCTTTACGATACAAGAATTATCACTGCAAGTATTGCAGATAAAACTATTAATTCCCATGATTACCAAACTATATTATAGTAAACGTATAGTACTACTAAATTATGGCATTTGAGTTCTTGTTGGGGCCACGGTAGCCGAGTACTTAAGGTATCGGATTGTGGCTCACATTGTCACGAGTCCGAGCCCAGTACCAATAAAGACCCACCTTGTAGAGGAGCGATGCATGTTAAATCTGTCGAGAGCTCAAACATCCTCCTATTGGTGTGGTGTGGTAGTTGAGAGAGTGGGTGCCAGCTCATGTGTCGTCCACGTCACTTGACCATGGTTCAAAATTACGTGGTCCGTCGCCAAAAGCCCTCGTGTAGCTGAACAGTGTGACGTTAATATTCACTCACTCATTTGAGTTGAGGTAGTTAAACCTAAGAAAATTAAATTGGTTATCTTTAGCTTAAGTTAGTATCCATACTATGTTGTACATAAATGCTTTGAGTTTCAAATCTTTTGTAAAAATATTTTGTTAAGATTAGGTTGAAAACCTGTCGTCGTAAAACAAGCGCTATCAATATTATGCAAAAATATATATTTTGAATTAAAAGAGTGTTTTCAGTCATATATTCAATTGAAGTAGAGTTTTAATATAGAAATTAAAATTGAAAATAACACATTGAAAAATTAGAGCTTTACGTGTATAATTAGTTTTGTTTTATGCCTTTACAAACTTTAAATGCGATTAAAGAATGTACATATCCTCAAAATTAAATGCTTTTAATTTTGAGGATATGTGGGTGTTTTCTAATACCTAAAGCTTTTTTTCTGTTTAAGACAGAGCCTTGAATTTTTTTGTAGATGCTCCCTTATGTTTGTTCCATAAAAGTTGGTATAGATTTATAGGTCTGAGATTATTTTTTTAAAAAATGCTTACGTTATTTTTTTTAAAAAATCTTGCGTTTTTTCCACAAGTTTAACTAGAAAAATAATTATTAAAAATTAACAAGGGAACAGAAACTTAAAGCCATACTTTTTGTTTGCAATAATCTAAGAAACATAGATCACTTTAAATGACTAAAATATTTTAAAAGCTTTTAGCTTTTTATAAAAATTTGAAAAAAACTTCAAAAATTCTTGAATTTTTAAAATTGTAAAACAATGCCTGGTCAAACTGATTTTTTTACTTTAAGAATCAGCTTAATAATATAATCTGAGTATAAAATATGAATTATTTTACTGTTAGTGTCTCCAAAATTTTTTTTTTTTGAAAAAAAGGGATAAGACTGGGAAAATTTTTGTCATAAATATACCTTTGGCATCACAATAAAATATTTTTTTCCTTAACGTTAACATTAGATTTTCATCCTCTTTCTAAATTCCTTCCCAGCATATCTGTGTCATTATAAAATAAATAATAAAAACCTCATGAAATGTGGGTCTATCACTGATGCTGTGTACTACGCGTTTTTATATCTCCTTTCTGTAGATTTTCACACACATAATTCAGTACAACCTAAACAATATTAATGTTTCTACTCATTACATTACAAATAACCATATTCACTGAATAAAATTATTAAATGTATTAAAATAGTGTACATAATAGTTGCAATTTACATATTTCTTGATTTAAAAACTTTTCATAATATAATCTGGTTCTTTTCAACCCGGGGTTCCCAGTGTTATTGCCTGCATATTATTTTCTTAAGTAGCATTTAATGATATTATAATTAGCAAAACACACTGCCAATTTATTATTTCTCCAAATTAAAATCCTTATTATTATTATTTCTCTGCTTGCGTATATTATAGCTTATTTCCTTAAGGACCTGATTGGGGCTCAAAAGAATCCGAGAACTATATATATATATATTTATCTTGTATATTTTTTATTTTATGTACTTTTGCATTTTATTTTTTGGATTCCGGTATTTTAAGGGTTTTTTTTCTTGATAATACTAAAATATATTTGGGAAGGTTCTTAGGCTTGTCCCAAGGGATGGATTGTAGCTTTAAGTCCCCTGGATAAGCTTTTCCTTCTGGATAAAAAAATAATCATTCGATCAAATTATCTTATTTTCAGCAGAGGGAAAATAAAATTTCGTCCTTGCTTACGTTCATGAACTGCATAGATGCCACTGTTCACTAGGTGAGAAACACATTGTGAAGGATACTCAAAATGTTAAGCAGCTCCTTTGTGAATTCACTTGCACACAGTTGAAAGACCCTGGTAGCTAAGTGGTCATAATCGTGAACTTGTAACTGACGTTGTCAAATCATGTGAGTTCGAGTCCTAAATCCCTGAAGATCCTTTCTATTAAGTGATTCATGAATAATAAATATATCGAGGCTCGAAGCCCTCATCTAGGCATGGTGTAGAAATTTGCATAGAGAAGTGCTAATTCAGGTGTCCGTCACTTGACCGAGGTTCGCAATTTTAATGTTCATTTCCAACAGCCACCACGTTGCTTAAGAATGTAACGTTAATATACACTTCTAGACTAAAATATTGGCGCACCAAGAAATAATTGCCGGATCGTAACGAAACTTGGCATGAAGGTACATGTCGGGAAGATATGACAATGATTAGAAATGCAGCGTGATTGCATATTACGTATATCCGGTAGAGGGCGTTTAATGTCGTTCTCCGTGGAGTATTAAACAGGTAACCAAAGCTTGTCTGAGTGTGCTGAATCGTTTACAAAGGAAGAGCTGAGGTAGACCTGCAATTACGCCATTTTCGAAGACAATATGAACAGCTGTGTGTGGTGAACATCGGCATGATAGAAGATGGGTGGTCAGCTAGACTAGCAGCTCGTCAATTAGGCCACTCTGATTGTGTTGTGAGGAGTGGATCCGAGAGATTTCATTTACACGAAAATCAGGCTCAGGATGCCCTAGACAGACCAGTCGTCGAGAAGTTCACCACATCATAAAAATGCACGCGTACAGCCAAATGCTTCATCGGACACCATGCAGGCACAGGTAGCTCCTTCATTAGGAACCCCTGTGTTTTCTCGAACCGTACGAAGGCGCCTGGCTGAAGGACATTTGGGATCGCGGCACCCATTACGTGTGCTGCCCTTGATGCCCACCCATCGATGCCTCCGCTTAGAGTGGTGCCGCACACGAGGAAACTAGACTGCAGTGGAATGGAACCTGGTCGTCTTTAGCGACGAATCCAGATTCAATTTCAGCAGTGATGACAATCGTGTTCGTGTGTGGAGACCCTGTGGTGAATGCCTCAATCCTGACTTTGCTTTACTGCGACACACCGCTTCCACACTTGGTGTGATGGTATTGGGTGTCATTGCCTACAATGCACGGTCACCTTTAGTATTTATTCATGACATCATGGCAACCCAGCGGTATGTCCATGACATCCTGCAACCACATGTGTTGTCACTCATGCAACTGCTGCCATGAGCCATTTTTGAACAAGACAATGTTCGGCCTCACATGGCTGGTAACAGTCTCAGCACTGTTACCAGCCTAACGTGACCTACCCTATCGCCAGATTTGTCTTCAATTGAGCATATCTGTGATTATTTGGGTTGGCGAGTTGGTCTCCTCATGAGTTTGAACGAACTAGAGGCAAGGGTATAGAAAATATGGAAGGAAATGTCTCAAGACATCATACAAAAATTGTATGTCTCAATGCTTGATCTTATAGCATTGTGCATTTTCGCTAGAGGGGGTTCAACGGGGTATTAAATCATCCTTTCTTTTGACTTTTTTCTCAGAAATAAAGGATAATTATTCTTTTATTTTCTAATCATTTACTTATATCAAAGTAGTCATTACGTATGTAAAATTTCGTTTCATTTATACGATTCCTTCTGGGCGCGCTAATTTTTTTGTCCATGAGTGTAAAATTAAATCAAAAGCGAAAAGTTATTCTACATAATAGTATTCCAGTGTCTGCTATGAAAGAAAAATTGAGGTGAATTAATATACGGTTTATATATGTCTTCTTGCACTTAGTTGCACAATGGGATCATTAGAGTCATATGTAGGTTTAGGTCTTCTGCGACTTTACTTTGTAGAAACTGATTATACACTCTATAAGAAAAAAAAACTACGCCCCGAGAAGGAGTTACCCAATTATAATTAAATTTCGTATGTAAGCGCATTTGTACCGAACATGTAAATGATTAAAATTTGGTGTCGAAACTGTGCTCTCTGAAGGTGTCTATAAGAAGCAATTCTCAACCTGATGGTGAAAATTTCTGTTGCATTGCGATTAAGGATAGTTTGCAAAGACTGAAAAAATGCCTTGTCGCAGGATTCGAGTTCATCACGAGCAATTGTGAGAGTTTGAAAGAAATCGTATCATTGGATTGAAAGAGGGAGGTTGGGCAATTTGGAAAATCGCTCGTCATATGGGTCTAAGCGATTAGAAGATGATGGCAACAATGGGTGGACAATGGCATATTTCAGCGTCATAATGGTAGCGGTCAACCTAGGTCCACAGCATGTAGTCAGATCAGCTATCACAGCGCCTGATTCCTCGATATCAACCATCAGATGTGCACACCGCACACGAGTGCCCACCATGACCATTCACAGACGGGTGACAAAGCTACATTTACACTTCTACTGACCACTGCGCCATTTGTCACTCACGCCTGATTACTGTCGAGCCAACATACAGTTGTGCTTGGCTCGATCAGTTTGGAATTTCACTGACCGTGGACGCATAGAGAGTGCTTAGTGACAAATTCTGCTTCCAAATGTGTCCTGACGACCTTCGAAGACGTGTCTGGGGACGCCCAAGGCTTGCACATGCCGATACTGATTTCACTATTGTGCTCCACACAGGTCCTCAAGCAAGAAACTGTCTGGAGTGCCGTTTATTTGACAGGCGGACCCATTTGGTCATCGTTAGATTCACACGTACGGAACAGCGTTACGTCGACGACATTCTGAGAACTGTTTTTCTACCGTTTTTTTTTTTTGCAGTACCTTGGCCTTACTTTCCAGTAAGATAATGCTAAACCACATACTACACGCGTGTTGCTATGAGCTGTCTTACAGTTTGTCAAACAGTTTCTTGGTCAGCTAGAACTCCAGATCTCTCTCCAATCGATCATGTCTGGGATATGATGGTAAGGCGACTACATCTACTTGGGAATGCTGATGACCTGACCTAACAATTGAAGCAAATTTGACACGAAATACCGTAGGAGACCATCAGGGTGCTTTATCATTCTATGCATTCAAGCTAGGGGAGAGTCAACACCTTATTGAGCTCATTACTTTGTAATTATGTAACTTTTAATTAAATAATTCAGTTTTTCTGAAATTTTAATCATTTTTTTATTCTGTATTCTTTCTACCCACCAATTTTTGTCTCTATCGAACAACTTTTCTTGGAGCGTCGTCTTTTTGTTTTAGAGTGTATTTTTTTTAAAGTGAAGTCAGCAGCTTATGAATTACAGAAGGACTCACGTCGGTCATCCTGCCGTATAGGATTTACTTTCACCCGATTCTTTTCCTACAGTATACAACCATCGAAGTTTTTCAAGTAATTAATTTGGAGTAATCATCTCTAAAAGTAGCTATCTCGAAATTCCATTGCATAGTTTCTCCTCATAAAAACTTCTCATTAAAAATTTCATTAGAGGGAATATTTAACTTCACAAACTAATTTAACGCAGGAAAAGATATACAATGTTGTAGAAAATATCTTACGTGACATAATCATAGTTAAAATGTTTTTCGAAGATGTTTTTTTACCTTAATTAATCTTTTTCTAAAGGAAATTAGCAATGCATTTTGTTTACGTTTTGCTTTTAAAATACTTCTATTAAAACAAATTAAAAAAAGCCAAGGTATTGAAATTTAAGCTTAACTAATCGGGAAAGTATTTGTTACATTTTCAACATTTGAAACAAAACTAAAATTCCTTAGATTGCTTAATTTTTGGACAGAATTATATACCAAGCGTCTTAAACTGCTTATTAATTGCATTTATATTACTATGTATACATGGATATCTCACTAACCCTTTCTTCTTCACAATCATGTTCTTCTGCCTCTTCGACTTATGTAGCCGCTCTGAGAGTTAAAATGATTCATGGTTTTTACTTCATCTCTCATATATCACTCATCACTTCATATATATATGTATGTATATATATAGGGAATTATATATATATACACTCTGTCGCAAAAAAATATATGCACCTAGAAGAAATTGAGCTACATTCACGAAATTTGGTATGCATGTAGTGTATATGAAAATAAACAAATGATTAAAAATTCAGAACAAAATATCATTTTATTAAGCGGTTACAGCTTGCAAAAGGTTAAAAATCAGTAAGTAGTAAAGCCACCTCTGGCAGCTATACAAGCCGAAATTCGGCGTGGCATCGATTCAATTAGATCATTTATTACCCCCTGTGGAAGATCCTGCCATAGTCTTTGCATCTGCGCAGTTAATTCTCCTGTATCTCGGGACGGCTGCAGTTGCCTTCCCAGCGCGTCCAGACATGCTCTATTGGCGAAAGATCTGGTGACCTGGCAGGCCATGGTAGGACGTCATATCCTTGAAGACATTGTTGGGAGAGTCGCGCAGTATGTGAACGAGCATTATCCTGTTGATAAATGGCACCTGGGCGACTTGATAGCATGGGTAGCACAATCGGCGTTAAAATATCGTCCACGTATCTGCGAGCTGTCAAAGTGCCTTGAAGGACCACTAAAGATGATCGTGTGTCCCAAGAAATTACTCCCCACACTGTCACACCTTGTGAAATTGCTGTATGCCGCTCGACAATAAATGCCGGATCGGACCGCTGGCCGGTGCGCCTCCAGACACGTGTGCGGTGGTCATCAGCACTGAGACTGAATCGGGATTCATCACTGAAGATGACACGTCTCCAGTCTGTCACACTCCAAGTTGCCTGAGGTCGGCAAAAATCCAGTCGACACTGCCTATGATGTGGGGTCAGTGGTAAGCGTCTTAGCGGACGTCGGCTCCTCAAGCCAACTTCGGTCAGTCGTCTCCTTTTGGTTTCTCTTGATGGCACTGGATGTCTGGAAGGAGGTAAGTGGCGTTGAATCGATGCTAGCGACGTTGTTGGTGCCGAAGTGGCCACTCTTCTGATTGCACGATGCTCGCGATCATTTGTGTTCCTGGGACGTCCTGACCCTCCGCGACGGTACACTCTACCTTCTGTGATCCACTGTTGCCAACACCGAGCAACTACCATATCGCTCCGACCGAGGTGGCGGCCGATACGTCTATTCGACCAACCTGCTTCTCTGAGGCCTATTATACGGCCCCTATCAAAGTCCGTCAGCTGCTCGTACTGCCGCCGGTCACGTCTTAGAGGCATCCTAAGTCTCAATATCGTCTATCAAAGTCATCAGATTCGTTTGGATAGCCGTACGGCACTCGTACTCATGCTTTTAAACTCTCCCAGTTGCGCAACTAATATGCGCATAGCACACTTAGCCTTGTCTCATTGGCTTCGAAATTTTAATCATTTGCTTATCTCTTACCAGACTACATTCTTGCCGAGTTTCTTGATTGTAGCTTGATTTCTTCTGGGTGCATATATTTTTTTGCGACAGAGTGTATATATATAGATACTAGAGGGAATTATATATATATATATATATATATATATATATATATATATATATATATAATTCCCTTTAGTATCCTTTTTATTAACTCTTTCTACTAATATTTAAAAATAACTTTCACTCTGGTTTAAAATTAACATTGTAATCTTAATCGTAATCGGTTAGTCCAAAATCCCTGTCCCGCCCATTCAATCCAATCAGAACTACGATTACGTAATTATCACGTGCTTGCACTTCTGGTATAAAAAGCAAAAATATTGTGTAATCGCTCTTTTTTGTCTATTTGCCTTCATCATGTAATCAGCCTGCTGCAACGCTTTCTATGTTTGTCTTTGTGCTATGATATTTGCTTCTTGTATGTGTAATGCCGTCCCTACTGGATCTTTATGTGTTTCCGGATGTGAATAAAAAGGAATAACGATTTACATACATGAGTGCCTCTTAGAAAATACCGTACTCGACCATGCTCCAAGTAACACAGAAAATCACATAACCGGCCACGTCTTACAATTATTTTTACCACTCTCCAGAAATATTATAAAAATATTTCATATGTATACATAGTAGGAACACAATTTATCGAAGCCCTTTATAACGATTTTTTCTTATTACTGATTAAAATGAAGGCGAAAAAACCTTATTTAACGAATTCTATCAGCAAGCGAATTTTGTTTTATTAGTTAGGATTAAAAAATATTCGATTTCTTTTCAAATACATATCCTTTTTGTGCGGAACAGAACAGATTTTTTTTGTAAGCAGAAGATTTTGATGATTAAGGGTCCAGCCCAAAATTAGACTTGCAGGTGCAAAGGAATAATGAGTATGGCCTATTGTGTGAGTTTTGGATAGGTAAGGAAATTCATTATCTGATCCCACTACACAAAGCAGGGAATATTTTAAGATTTTAATGATTGTGTTATATTTGATGACAAACTACCTATTTGTGCAACTGAAGTTGATGAAATTGATGATTTTTCGGAGACATTGAATAGTAATTCTGACGCAGATATTGATTGTGAAACTCCGAGCAAAAAACTGTTTCATTTTCTACTGCGTTATATTTTTTGAAAACTGTGAAATGCAGCCGAATGTAAATGATGCTCGAAAAGAAAGTTCTTTCAAGTCAGGAATCAAAAAGATTATCAAACATATATTAGACAGTATTTTAAACTTTTCAATTAACTGGTCCGTAATAATTCGCTCACAGAATTTTTTAGTTGATGGAAAAAAAATTGTGTAATTTCTAAATATGGATACTTTTTGTGTAACTGTTTAGTAAAGAATTTCCAAATGGTATGTGCAAAACAAAATATATTTGAGTTTTTGGGCATCTCTAATTAATGAATCACACACACACACACACACACACACACACACACACATATATATATATATATATATATATATATATATATATATATATATATATATATATATATACAGTCGCAAATAACTTCTAATAAAATAAAAAATATATATATCTTCTAGTAAAAAAAATAATAGTTTAAACTCGTACTCCACATAAACATTATTTTCTCCTAGTAAATAAACAATTAAATCTGAATTTAATTTTGAGATACAAGTTGAAGAGGGAGAACCTCCTTTCCCATGAAAATTTTCCGCTGCCCCCTGGTTAGGATACTTTTGTTTTCCAATCACAATTCTTCTTATGTCAACAGTTCTTGCTATGAGATGCCAATATATTAGTCTCCTTCCCTAAAGGTCATTTCGGTACATCACCTTCTGAGTAGAATAACCTAATTTGGAATGACTTATTCTGGGATAACAAATTCATCCTAATTCTGCTTATCAGATTCTTTTTATCCAAAACAAGTTTTGTGTGTATGTTATAAATAAGTTTCATTTAAATATGTTAACCCAATATTCATATTCTAATCAAAATACTTAGAGAGAGAGAGAGTTTTACATTTAAATATATTACAATAAATTATTAATTATATCTTCTAATAATATTTAATTTTCTTAAACACAATAATAAACCTATCATCAAAATGAAAATGTTGAAAGAATTACCAAACATTTTGTTTTTTATGTAATTTGAGGAGGGAAAATTAAATCGAATTTTTGATTTAAAGTAGACATAAAATTACATGTCATTAATTTGTTGTAAAATATTTCTTAAAATAACTTTTCTTCTAATATAAATCTTCATTGAGATTTTAAAATAGTTTTGTTTTCTGTTATATTTAAATTTATAAATGAAGATTACTTAGCGAGTCTAGAGATAAAAAAAAATGGAGAAAAATTTTACAATTATCCCTGCAATTCACTCTTTGGAATCTATTTCTGTGTAAAATGTTTGTCATTGAAAAAATCAAAGGTTACTATTTAACGGACCATACATTACATAAATCTCAATTTGTTTGCATTAGCTTTCCTTAAGCGTTTCTTATAATTATGCTTTTTTTTCTTTATCATTTTGATGGTACTTTTTTCTTTACTTATATTTTATAGTGTTATTTAAAAACTCAAGTAATACCTCTAATAGGTGTGTAGTTGTTATACAAAATTGAAAAGTGGTATTTTATATAAGTACTGTAGATCAGTGGTTGCCAAACTTTTTGACTTCACGGACCAGAAAATTCATAATTTAAATCCCATGGACCAATAATAGGACAGCCGTGGACCACTGATATATATAAGCGACATACAGGACAGTGAAACGAGGCAAAATCAGTAGCTAAAACAATGCAGCTACAGTGGTACGACTTATTTACCGTGGCGTTGCTCTATAAAATGGTATTATTCTATGAAGTACGTTTTTATAACTTTTCAAGTATTATTATGAATTGATTTACGTTTCAATGCATCTTAAAACATAACTTAACGTGATGAACAAATATATTCCACACATTTTTCTGCGGACCAGGGAAATTTTCTCGTGGACCACCACTTTGGCGACCGCTGCTGTAGATTTTGTCCCATAGAGGAACAAAATCTAATATATTAGTTTTGAAAAAAGGAATAGAAAAATTATGTTTAACCGGTTTTTATTTCAAGAAATACAAACCTACTTTATATCCAATTTTACCACTATATATCTATAATATGATTATCGACATAAGTTTAACCCAATAATTTGTATAAAGCAGTGCTTCTAAAACTTTCAATACTGGCGACCCCCCCCCCTTTTCAATCACAATTTTTATCGTGCCCCCTTATACATTAATAATGTATTGAATGCACAATAATAATGCACTTTTTTTGACGCTAAAGCTACAATACGTGATCTTAATTATAAAACATACAAATTAATAACATAAGTATTAAATTTTGTATACGTTACTTTTAAGCAAAAAGAATAATTAAGTAATATGATAGTTATTATGTGTTATTCTTCCCTTCTCTAATTTTTAAATTGAACATATTGCAAAATGCGGTGGCTGCATAGAAGACAAAATATAGATATCTCTGCTAAATATAGAAAAAGAACTCAGAGGGTCAATTTCTAATCATAAGCATTCCTTATAAAAACTTTGCTTTGCAAGACAAGCCCATGGAAGTCGTTAATACTTATTAAACTTGTTCTTAATTTAGTATTAATTCATTAGTTATAAAATACTCTGTGCAGTCCTGATACATTAAAAGTATACCGGCTGAAGTACCCGTTTTTTGTACGAGTTCATTTATAAGAAAATAAAACATTATTGATAGCTGAATTGTAAAGAGAATAAAGACAAGGGCGCGACAATGTTTACAAAAATGTAAAATGAATTTTTTTTAAATGATTGCTCAAATTATAATTAGTTTTAAATGAATTGTAATTTTAAGCCTCACAGAAATAGCATTTATAATTGATGTTAAAAAATGAACAAAAATATAAAATTGCAATGAAGAATAATTGCATTATTTTTAATATATAAGCGAAAAAACTTCAACATGTTTTAACCCGGAAGCAGGAGCGCACTCGATACGGTTGAGCGGGTTTATGAGGTTGATTCCCGACAATGAGACGCCAAGTCGGAATCCCGTGACGAGGATACTAACATATCGCCGTGTTTTGAATCAGTGTGTAAATTGCGTATGCTTCATATGTTTACTTCTTGTGTGTGAAGCTTATTTCTGAAATTTTATTTATTTTTATTATATTTTTGCATTATCCTTGTTTAATAATTATGTATGAAGTATTTTTCGTAATTTTTTAGCATAACTTTTGTTTTAGTTTAGTATAATTGTCATTTGGTGTTAGCGTGTGAAGCCGGCGGCTATTTACAGTTTGTTTATATATTTATTAATAGTTCTAGATTATTTTTAGCATCTTTATAATAAGTCCTTTGTTTTCATGTAGTTTATTATGTTTATTTATGCACGAGAATGATTTACATATAGAATTGAGACCATTGAATTTGGAAAAACTTCTCATATGTGCCCAATTACTTATTGGTACATAGTGTATCACTCCACATAAATTCATAAAATAGTGTAATTTATAAGAAACATATAGATATGAAATGGTCCTACAAAACTATTCGGAGAAGAAGAATATTGTTTTTTCTGGCGGAAGAAAGCGACATCTGTCTTCACGAGGATAGGGGATTTATGGTTCCTTTTTTTTTCTCTCCATTAGAATGTTTCTTCCATTCACGGTATAAACTGGGTGGTCTCTTCAGCAAAGACAGGAATATCGTTCGGTGGTAAAAACAGTTTCTTCTTGGTATAAAAAATCGCGTTTCTTCTTTTTCGTACCATTTTTAATTCCAGCAACCCGACGTCTTCAGCAAAGAGGCATACGGCGCCGTCGAAGTTCCATCAAATTCTCCATATCAGTTATTACGTTCGCTGGCGTTAGTTTTTATATTAAAATTATTTTATAAAAAAGATTAGTTTTTTATGTTAAGATTTGAAATTTACACGCAGATAAAATCCTACCGGCTTTAATTCTGATATGTTTTTGAAGCCAGAATCCGACTTAATTTTTAAGGTTTTTTATTCAATCATTTCTACATCTCTTCTGACGCTGAGAGCAGTGAGGAAAAGCACGCCACGGTGTTGGTTAAGTGGATAACACTTGAAAAACAGATATGGGAAGTGTCGCGGATTTTATGATTGTACTTGAAAGTTAATGCTGACATTTTTATGCAAGTATATTTATATATGACATGTTTTGAATCAGAATAAGACATAATTTTAAAAAGGAACTTTATTCAATCATTTCTACATCTCTTCTGACGCTAAGAGCAGAGAGGAAAAAGTACGGCATGAGGTGTTTTAAGTGGGTTAACACTCAAAACACAGATGCGGTAAGTATTGCGGATTTCATGATTGTACTTGAAAGTTAATGCTGACAAATAGGGCTATTAAATCTAACGATCTGGAATTAGACATGTTTATTGACTAGGCCATATGTTCGGAAGAAATGAATGGGTGATTAGTTTGATACTTGAAGATGTGAACTGAGAAAGATGAGTTAAGTGCTAGATAGGGGATTTAATTTGTAATCTAATTTAATTATCCTTACATATATATATAAAGGAAATATCCTAAAAATTTTAAAATTTCAGATCTTAAATCTATACAATCAACTTTCTGAATTTACAACATGCAACTTATGGAAAGAAGTTTTGAATAAAGAAAAATAAATACACATATAAAATGGCAATGTAACTATTTTTTGTTAAAATATCTCGACACACTTTTTTAATTAAAATTTAAGTTAACTAAATCTATTTTATCTTTTTACATATGTTCTCTATATAATTTAATTTAAAATAAACAAAAATTATTTACATTTCTGTAGATATCTATCCAAATTCCTTTTAGCAGAAGTTTCTTTTGTGAACACAAAAATAGTAGAAATGGAGCTGGTGACGATTTATAATTGAAACCAAGCTTATTCAAATTGGTCAGAGCATAAAAAGTGAGGAGATGGTTTAAAATCCTTACGCTTCATCATTTTATCCATGTTTACTGAACACTTGAATTTTTTACCGTGATATTGAAAAAAAAATTTTTTTTCTTATACAATCATCTTATCTTTTACTGTAATCGAGTAACCATATATAGTAAAAAACGATATTTTAGTGGGTGTAATTTTAAAGAGCCAGAGCAAAATAGTACACAAAAGAAGTGTTAGGTTAGAGTTAATCGGAAACAAACCAAAACATATTCACGTGCTATCCTCATCATGTGATCGTGATGTCGCATGAATCAACCTCATTGAGTCACCCCAATCCTTTTTTTATAATTATTTTATTGTACACGATACAAATGGTGATTCCAGTGAATAATTTAATTAAGAGAAAGTAAACTTACCTACTTTCAAGGACTTTTCAATTTTTCTTTGGTAACAAATAAACAGTTTTGATAGAATTAACGATTTCGTGATCTGTGTATTCCGCACGACCACTTCCAGGTAAAAAGTGTATTTATTATGATAATATGCATGTTTCTGCTAAAAGAATTGTGTAAAACGTTTTTCGTTATGTTTTATATGTTTGAGAATACTCATAAAAATAAGTCTTGGCCAAGTAATCCTTCAAAGGGCTCTCCGTAGTTTTCCAAATATCATAAAACTATTTTGCATGGAAAAAGTGCAACAGAGAAATTTATTACTTACAACTTCCCTAAATGAGAAACAAACACATAAGAGAGGGGTCATAACTAACTGTACCAATAACTTATAAGGTCAAACAGATTATCAGCAAAAACAGATTACAGCTATAATGTGCAGTATTTCAAAAATAATCACAGTGATGAATTTTTTATGTTCCTAATTTTTTTTCGATTCTGGGTCTGGGGTTTGTTTTTTCTCTGAACAAGTAGTATTTTAAGTTTAAAAAGAAAACGTAATAAAAAATCTCTTATCATGGGATTACAGCAAATCAAATAAAAAATTTTCATTTGGTTATAGGATTAAAGATAGCTAATTAGGTATTGAAGAAGTTTTAATTTTTGATGACTTAATATCGCGCGCGCGCCTATAAATTATAAAAGTATAAGTGCATTTTTTTATTATGTCTGAAAGTATTTTGTTTTAATTCACTCCAGTAAATTAATTATATTTTAAATCTTTTATTTTCGATATGCTCGCGCCCCCCAGGGGGCACGCCCCACAGTTTGAGAAACACTCGTATAAAGTAACATATTATTTATTTATCGCATTTTAATAACGTTAGAATATTATTAAAACTGAAATACAGTTGTCCTAAATGAAGCATTTTAAGAATTCCAATTACTTTTACAATAATGGAAAATACAAAACATTTAAAGCTTTCCGTCCATTAAACTTTTAATTAGTAATAAATCAAAATATAATGGGGAACTGTTGTTTACTTAATGCCAATTTTGTTTCTAAATTTCTAGCTTATCACTATCATGTTTTACGCAATATTCCTATATTCTTTAATCATTTCTCAAGTCCTTAATAACTGCTACTAGTTTACTAAATTAATTTCACATTCACTATAGAATTTTTTTCTAAAAACTCAATTGATAAAAAATAATAAAACTCAAAATATATCTTTTTTGATTTAAATTTGAAAAGGTAACGGCGATGTTAAAAAAGTAACAACCTTTAGAAAGTTTTTGATAATTTGTTCATACACTAGCTTTTAAAAAGTAAAGAGCAAGCATTTATTTCATCTAATTTAATAATCAATGGACATAAGAAACAAAATATTGGAGAAAATGTGCATTAAACAGTTTTTTATTGGATGTAACGTAAATATTTACATAAGCTTGAAACAAACACGATTTGCATTAAAAAACATTCCTTGCAGAAAAGCTCATTCTTGGAGGAAGCAATACACCGTAGTTTTATGTAGAAAAATGTCACAAAATTACAAAATTGAATTCTAATATGGAAAATATTTTCCTCTAACTGCAATACGTTAGCGATATATCTCCATGCTGGCAATGAAGTTTTCCAACATCAAAACAGTAAGTAACGCATGGAGTAATATGGAATAACGGATGTTCCAGATCATGTAACGACATTAGAGAACGACATATATCCGCAACATATATACCAAATATAGCCCGAAAATTGCTCTTCTATTCATTTAAAATCATGATCCTCCCTCAAGCCTTAGCAAGCATACCCCCAATGGATGATGCATTATAGTCCATCAGAATGAACTCATAAGCAGTAAAAGTAACATATATTTGGATATAGCGATCAAGGGTCTGGTCCTGTTATCTCCCACCAGAGTTCCTCTATAGAATACAAACAGGTCAATGTTTCCATCAAGTAAAATCTATGGCCAGAACATGACTCCATCACCTCTGTAAATGTGTCTTTCAACGATGTTAGATTGGTTATATCTAGTTAATTGTTCCTTCTAGACCAGCAAACGTCTTTAATTCCTCTATAGTGTAACTCGGGCCTCGTCTATGAAGAATACAAACATTCATTACTGTTCTTGTGAAGAAACGTAGTCTTTTGACGAACATATATCTGCCGTTGGTGAAGGGTGATATAAAATAAGGAAGTATTACATAAATACCTGCATTGTGAAGAAGTTTTTGCACTGTAGTTGCAGACATTCTTGTTCATGATGTTAAAAATTGACAGGTTATGATCTGAAGCATAACTATTTCTCCTCCTTCATACAGAAAGAGTTAAGAAACATTTTCTTCAAGGGTTGTAACAAGTGATCGACATGGAACATGTGTTTAAGTTGCAGAGGTTTCAGATTTGAACTGAGATCCCATATTCATTGAGCTACTCTACGAGACATTGAGACATCTAGCAACATCATTTTGTGAAAACCCCATTTCCATTCATCGCTACTTTAAAGGATGGAGTTAATGACTTCTAGATATTGCTAGACTCTCTTGGATATTAACAACGAAGTTACCATCAGCTATTGAAGATCAACAATCATGCACAAAATGTACAAACAAAGTTTCTAAAATTGAATATTTTCACATTTCTTCTACTCTTACATAATTCTCCATTTTTTAAAATACAAAGATTGTCTATCGCTGCTTCGCATAAGTTTTCGTGAGGTTTGTTACTATATTTCCGATACACTGCCTTTTATTGTTATTGCCATATTTTTTACATTGAAGTTTGAAAAATATGTTATAACATAACTTTTGAAGGCCAATGCATTTTAGTAGATGTCAAGTGTATGAAGACATTCGTACCGGGACATCACGATAAACTTCCCTCTTTTATTAACGTGAAGCGTTCTCCAGGCTTTTCTTCTGATAATTTAACTGCCGTTTTAAAGTAAAGTAAGTGGGAAATGGAAATGTGTAGCACTTTATAAAGTGTTGTGAACTGCATAGAAGAAAGAAAGAGCAATTCTAGAATTAGACCAAATCGCTAATCTATTGTTTATTGTGATTGTGAATTGAAATAAAGATTTCAGGCCAGGTTTCGCTATGAATCGAATCAAGTTAAATGGTAATTCAACGTCCGTATTAGAGGTTCGTTTTTAGAGAATGCATCCTGTTTTTCGAGTATAGAAAAAGTAAAAGTTTAATTATTTAGCTTTGAGTAGTTGAGTTGATTTTCTCCAATGCGTCGAGTTAATTGATAGATAAAGAGTACAGTGATTTATTATTGTTTGTGATTATTCAGGTGCTCGTTTCTAATAGCATCTACATTTCAGGATCAGAGCTTTACGAGTGCAGAACTTTCAGATTTGGTTAAGTGGACTATGAGGATAACATCATTAGATAGAAAAATATAATTTTAGATTTTTTTAAAATATACTGCATTATCTAGTTAAATTATACCTCGTTTTATTTTACCATTTTTTTTCTTTACTGGAAAATATACGCTTTTACCCATTATCTACCGACGGTACTTATAATTACCACTCTCACTTTAAAATTACATAGCATAACCATTTTTACGAATACTCTGACGATACTCTTAGCAGGAATATTCTTTTAAATCCATTCTTCCAAGGTATATGGCAGCACGGGTTCTATGAGGAATATTTTAGTGGGGAAGGTGAACAGTTTTATAGCATAAATTACGTTTTCAGCTGACATTTTGATTTGATTGCGAAGATTGTCATTTTTGTTCTGAAAAAATAGTTAATGTCAAACGGTGAGTGTCTTATTTTTTTTTTGTATAATAATGAAGACCTTAGAAAACGATTTGACTATTTATTTTAAATGAACAGTGTATGTAATTAATTTTACAGTTGAATATCTTTAATTAATTAATTAATTCTTACGGATTAAATGTCTCAAAGTTGAGTATTTTGTTTACGTATATCCCTTAAATTCAATGTAGTGATTCCAAAAAAAAAAATATTGCATGAAAAAAACTGCAGTAATTCTTAATGCGGTAGATAAGGGGTTAAATGTCCCACGTATTCTAAAAGTTACTGTTTGGGGATTAAATCCATTTTCTCTCCCCTGAAAAAGCAACAGACATTCTATTATTTTCAATTATAGTCTAATCTTTACTATATTCCACTCATAACACGTTTACCTAAACAGAGAATAAATTATTTGAAGGAGAATAAAAAAATAGCTCTATCTTTAACTTGAGATCATATTAAAATTTTAATTTAAAAACAAGTATAGTTTTTTTGGTTATTTTTAAATGAGATCTTGTTCTTCGTTCGCAAAATCAGATTTTATACCTACGTAATCTTTGAATCGGAAATATTAAATTTTAATCGTGGCTTGGCAACACTATTTTTTCTTAAAAAATAATTAAAACTAATTAAAATTTCCGATTAAACTTAATTTAATCGAAGAATTATAAATATGTAAGTTCCAATTATGCATTATATCCACCGAATTTTTCTTTTGAAATATATTGTGATTTTTTATGGGCTTGAGTTTAAGAGATTTTACAATATTTCAAGCTTTTTAAACTTACGGTATTTTTAAGACATTATTTCGAGATCCCACTTAATTAATTTTATGCAGTTAGTTAAACGCATGAATTATACCCTACGCAAATTTGAATCAAAATTTGAGGTTTAGAATTTTATATTCTAGTATTACTAATTTTATTGCCGTTAGGGCTGGGTTCGAATCCCGGAGAAAACATGGATATTTGTAAATGTATAGTGCCTTCGCGGCATGGGGTACTTTTAAATAGCAGTCGAGCTGCAAGTCCTCTCGAGAGGTTGGTCGAAGGGGAAGAGAGCTGGGAGGCCCCTGACCACCTCCAGGGTGTTCTCCCTCAAAATTGGGGTGAAGTCGAGCTAAATCATTCTGTCACCTGTATGGTGCTTAAAGCTACGGCTAATGACATGCGTCACTTAGCCCTTTGCCATGATGAATTTCGTGGGCCTTGATCTGGCCTTTGCTGATCAGGTTGCATTTGTAACAACAATAACAACAACAACTAATTTTCTAACAATACAACCATTAATTTTAGCCATTTAACATAATTAATTGTGGCGTAAAATTATACAGCGATTATATAACTTGAACATTTAAATAGTTTTTAAAACCTTTGTGTATTTTTAAAGCATTTTCTAAATTAAGTTGACTATTTAGTCGGCTTACCACAGTTTTAAATAGACTTTTATGAATTAAGATACATTAAAACAAAATATGTATTAAATACGTTTTCATTTCACATAAAAACCATTATAAGATTATCTTAAAAACAGTTGTCTCTTCCCTATCACATTGTACATATAATTTTAAATCAGAACCTTATGTTGCAAAATTGTGTAAAATATGTCTAAGGCTTAAAATTATTAACATCGACCTAGACCGGCTCAGGAAGCTACTTACCATAGATCTGATAACTTGAACATACGCAAATGATATGAATGATTTTTAATATGTAAGTAAATCTTATATAATCTAACAATAGGTATGTAAGCCTTGAAAATACCTCTTATTTGACAGGAATAATTTGGTGAGATTAAGGTTTTAACTCTCGACTTTCAATTACTAAAGATCCATAGAGTGCGTAAGCTTAGATGGAAAAAAATCATTTTTCAAATTTTTTCGTGAAACATAAATTTAAATCATACACAGAAGAGTCATTATATTATGACCATCCCTCATCTTGAACAATGAGCTCTCTCGGAGACAAAACCACAGTACACGAGTGGTTTGATGATGGAATGCATAAAGCACCATGTACTATCTTTCCATACGTAAAGTTTTTAGCGGCATAATGGAGAAAGAAGTTGATTAAGTAGATTTAGATAAAGGTCAAATTATTATGGCTTGGCACCTGGGAACATTTATTTCATGTTTGGTAGGCTGCTCACATGTAGTCGTTGTGAGTACTTACTTTAAGTCGTGTTTGGATGGTGAAACAAGTGACTGGGCAGTGATTAGTTACCACGGCGCATTGATTCCAGAGGCGAGAAAAGACGGTTACGCATCGTTCATGAACCAAGAACTTCAACAATCGATATCACTAGTAGCTATAACTGTGTTAACCCGAATGGTGTGTCTTAATACATAATACAGTGTGAATTGTTGTGTATAGTCATGCGCTGAATGCACGCCATTATTAATAGGGCTTGAAGTGGGCCATGAGACATTGACATTAGCCATAGAAGAATGGTAGGCAGTCTCCTGGTCCTATGAGCCACGTTTTCAATCACGTTGAAAAACGGGTCCATTCAAACATCTGTGGATCCTCCCGGAAAACAGAATTCGAGCGGCCACGCTACCACTTAGCAATGTGTGAATATTGCATGGCTATTTAATGAGTCCATCGAACCCCAGATATCTTCAAGTATCTTCAACACATTGTTGACTCTATATCTGTGTAGGTGCTGGCAATTTTGAGGGCAAAAAATTGTTCTACTTCATATTAAAGAGGTGTTCACACACACACACACATAATGTAATGACTTAACGAAACTCTAACTGTAAAAAATATATAGGTATCAAACATTTTCCTCCTGTTTTTGTTGATACAGTGAATACGTTTTTCCCTGACTTTGCAAATTTTATAGGTAGTAACAATTTACAAGCCTATATCCTATATATAAAATGCATTAGCCGAAAATAGATGACTTAATATAATTAAAACATATCTTTTAGAGCTGGAATTTATGAGGTAATACACATATAATTGATTAATTTACATGCAATGATACTTTAAATAGTTTATTAGTTATTAAAATAAAACTATATCGTATACACACATATATGATGCACTTGATCACATGTTTTGGTACTGATGATATTTTTTAGTAAAGGACATTCAAAAAATATTACTTAGCAATTTAGTTTTTGCAGTCAGAAGTTTTTCAAAGAATAAATGATCTAATGTAGGTAGACAATTTTTAGTATTCAATGATCCAAAAATAAACGATATTTGTTTATACGACATCTGGTTTTTATTGAAAATGCGTGCACAAAAATCATATATTTTTTGTTTGAGAGTCTCAAGATTTTCTTTCTTTGGAATACGAATTTGCTATGCAATCGTAAGAAATTCATAGACCAACCCATTTACATAATCTATTCCTAGGCACGATTTCATTTATTTTTAATTTTAATAGAAAATAACAACGGGATGAAAGTTTAAGAAGTTAATTGTAAAGGATAGATAATTAACGATTATATATATGCGAATTCACGAAATCATAACATGACATTAGAAACAGGTTAACATCAATAACTGCGAGTTAAAAAACAAACTTAAAATTATTTGTTAAAATTAAGAAAAGACTGCTGAACCTTATTGATTAGATCATATTATTTTTGTTATCATAAGTTACACTTAGATGAAAAGCAGGTATTTAATTTTTAATCAGGTGACCTAGATTTATTTTCATACAATGGAATCATAATTATAGCTATTAGAAACCAATAATTATTCCATAAAGTAGCAAATTTCAAATTCTATGCCTGAAATAAAAGAGCATTATACATTGCCATACACAACTAAATACACTGCTGGACAATTGCTAAGCACGGATCACAAATTGCTATGTAGCATAACATTAAGCGAGACATGAGGCTAGTAGAATAAAATATAGTTGCCACACTGTTCAGACATTAGAATAAAGAATATTTATTGTTCTGGAAAGTACAAAAGCTGTGAAACATCTGAAAGAAAAAAAATGTTCATTTGATCTGCGTACGGAGAAATGGAACAATGCATCTAAAAGTCAGCAGGCACCTTAAAGAAAGGTATCAGTATAAGATATGTCCACCGTGGAGTGTGATGCAACATTCCACACGTCGTACCATACTTTGCACATTATTATCCAGCAGCTGTTGAGGCAATTTATCCCATTCCTCTGTGAGTGCACGGATGAGGGTGTTCTTGTTTGTCGGAGGATAGTTTCGACCAGCAACTTGCCTCCCCAAAGCATCCCACACATTTTCAATGGGGATTAGATATGGAGAACGCGCTAACCATACGAGACGTTGACTATCCTCGCTGTCTAGACAATCCTGAACAGCGAGTGTTCGATGACATGTTGCGTTGTCGTCCATAAAAACAAATTTATCACCGACAGCACCACGGAAAAGACGAACATGAGGAAGTAGAACTTCATCAATGTATCGTTGGCCCGTCATAGTCCCATTCGCAACCACATGTAGGCGCGTGCGGCCATTGATCATGATGCCGGCCCACACCATGATACTGCATGTCGGATATAGGTCCTTTTCCTGGATATTTTCTGGACGATAAGCAGAACCACTCTCGCGCCAGATCAGTTGGCCTCTACAATCCGATGACAGACTGAACCTACTCTCATCTGAGAATAGTACGCATGCCCAGTCCTGTTCAGTCCAATTGTGATGCTCACGACACCATTGCAAACGGGCAGTACGGTGCTGTCTGGTCAATGGGACACACACAACAGGTCTGCGTGCGTATAGTCCTCCTCCCCTCAAACGTCTGGCAACAGTTTTTCGGGAGATCTGCTTTCCGGAGGCAGCAAGAAACTGATTTGCCATCTGCTGAGCTGTGGTGCGCCTGTTCCTTTTTGCTGATAGGACGATATATCTGTCTTCTGCAGGCGTCGTACTTCTAACACGACCTCCCCCGTGCCGTCTACTACATATTCCAGTAGTTTTAAATGACTTCCACAGCCGTGAAACAACGCTGTGAGTGATGTCGAACTCCCTGGCAACATCTGTTATTTTTCGCCCTTCTTCGATCTTTCCAATAATTCGGCCACGCATAAAATCATCTATGTGATGTCGGGAAGACATGCCAAAAATTTTAAGTTTGTCTATTAAATCTTTCCTGTAAAACTTTGACTTGAAACAACAACTGTCCACACGCGTCAAAACCTTTAAAGCTCTTATGAACGCTATCACGTGATGAACAGACGTGGAAAAAAAAGTTGCATACTCATACTTCTTCTTACTAATATCCCGCACTTATTCTAATTTTCCACATTTTGCTTCCTTTCATTTTGTTTTTGCTATGAATGATAGTGTTATCCGTCCTTAGCAATTGTCCAGCAGTGTATTATGTATACAGATCTATTTATTTCATATATTTGAAAATGCCAAAAAACGACTGAATCGTAAGCTAGCACCAAGAAGAGGATAAAATATTTGATTTACAAAGATATTCGGGGTATTTAATAAGCACTTACACATACACACACTAACATAAAATAATCTCATCAAACTAGGAATTTCAAGAGAATTTTTTAGATATTATGTCTTGAGGTTATAACAAATGCATTCTAAGTAGAAACACATATAATTATGCAAAAAAAATCTTTAAAACGTGTTGTTTAAGATTGAGTTATCTAACCCATTCTCTCAACACGAAATTATAGTTCGGGTATTTCTGAGCTCTAAGCGTATTCTAAATTTGATTTCAATGGAACAGGTACTAAGTTTCTAGATTGAAGCTTTCAATGCAATTACGTATATTTTGATTACAATGACATGCTGACAATTAAGGGCTGATTGTTGAAAAGTCAATGCTGCTGACTCAACTTGACTAATGAAGGATTAATAACAGTGTTTAGGATTAAGGTAATTGAAGCTCTGAAATTGTGACTGAATAGCATGTAGCTCAATGAGCGTAACTTAAGATATTGAATAATGCATCTTCATCTCAAGTATTACACTCCAATAGAGAATTTCATCTCCAAGCTTTAATTTTTCCGATGTTGTTGGAAAATCGCAATTTTAAATAATTTGAAAAAACATTAAAAATCAGTTGATTATATTTTCATAAAATTGTGCATATTGCAATTACTACATATTGCAATATTGTAGTTGTTCAATTGATAATCTTTTGCGTTTTTTTATTTCAGTTAATTGAAAATAGATATATAAATCCTTATATTTTTAAGGATAAGTCAATCCTTTTTTAAGCAAAAATTAAATAGAAAAATGCATGATATGATGGTTTTATAAAAGAATATAGATTATATTAAACATTTATTAACTCTTTCATTTCTTCCATGTTTTGTGTCCGTTAAGGAAACAAATACTATAAGCAAAAAATAATAAATAATCGGAATTAATTTAATGAATAATATATTTATATATATATATATATATATATATATATATATATATATATATATATATATATATATAATTTAAAACACAATGAATGAGATTTCATTTTAATTTATTTAAATGGCCTCTCTTTTTCTGTTTTATTTAACTGGTTCTTTCATTTAATTAGGATATAAAGTAAAATATTTACTTAAAGAGTTTTCAGAGAGAGAGATACGATCTCAGAGATAAAAATCCATCTAAACTTATCATGATAAGAGATACTTATTAATTAATTTTGAATGAAATAAATGAATGCACTTATTTAATTAAATTAAGAGAAAAACATCATTTGGAAAAATCATCGAACTGAAATAAAATTAACGTGGGTTTGAAAAAAAGGCACATTTTTAATTATAATAATTGGGTAAATTAAAGTAAATATTATAAATGAAATCATTTATTGCACTATGAATTTTATTATTTAAGTGTTATTGAATATATATCTTAAAATATATTACTAAAATAAAAATTGCGCTATAATTTTGGAAGACATAAGCTCTAAGAAATAAATTATACTAAATAATATTAACATTTAATTTGATACGCTATAAAAACTTTTCAAGTCGTATAGAATTATCTTGGATGTTCAAAAAAGAAATGTTGCACAAAAATTTATTGTAAATTATTTTGTTAAATTTTCTGTAAAATATTACTTTAACAATTTTGTAATGACTTGCAAACACATAGCAAATATTGAAAAGTAGAGTATCAATATATGTATTTCTAAGCATAATATAAATAATATTACAAAATATAAAACAGAGCAGAATATTTGAATAAAGTTGGTTCGAAGAAAAGTAAACTAACTCTTCAAAATAAATTTTTCTTCGTATAATTCGAGTGTCAAGAATTTCAAAATTACACAAAAGGCTTAGAAGCTGACAGTTCCTGAAGAGTTTAACAATTGGAAAAGTTTACAAAATGTATTGCACCGCAAGGCATTTCCCCAAAATAGGATCAGTGCACAAAATCTCGTCAACTAGATGGATGCGTCGCTTCGGGAATTTGTTAAACAGATACCTTAAGCGTTTTAGATTAACTTTCAGCCAGTTAATGTCACAGAGTCAAACCTAAAATGGAAAAAAATGTAAAACATTTTTCTCAAAAAATGAAGCGGAACGAAAAGAAAATTGAAATGAAAAAAATAAAATAAAGATAAATCTTGCGCACATTGTAAATAACTTGGAATTAATTTTGTTGTGTTTGAATTCATAAACATTTAATATTTCCTTCAATCACACGAAAACAGAAAAATTAAACAAATAAAATAATTAAGTGTCGAGGAATCTTTAGCCATGAGAGAGAGATTTCTGATACTTTTTCTTAAATACTTAGTACATTTTTTAGCATGCTTTGTTAACATTATTAAAAGAAAGAAGAAAATTCAAATTCTTATCAGTGAGGCAATACCTTGCTCGAAACTGTATTGTATTATGAATTTAGTAGTTTTTAACTTGTCTCGAAAAAAGTGCCAGAATACTCTATTGCAATAACTATATTCTGTACGCATAAATGAAGACAATTTGATTTCATGTAATAGCAAAGGTATATAGCGTACTACAAATGCTAAGCGTAAAAAGGTATAACTATATTTTTACAGATTATAGTATATTAATTCAGCATTTTCATACATTTAATTAGATTTGGGAGAACGTACGTAAAACATGATTTTTAGCAATTCTTCATTTACTTATCTATTTTTATTCAAATGGGCTGTATATTGGCAGTATAGCTTTGCAGACATGGAAGTCCCCAAGCGTGAGAGCCCTTTCATTGATTGCACTATCTAGAGTTGATTTTCTCTACCAACATTTTGACGCTTCAATTTATTAAATTCAAGCTCACGCTGGATGCTAAATATTGCGAGATTTAAATTTACCGAGTATATCGGAGCCAAAATGATACTCAATGGAACTTTTACATGCCACATAATAATATGACATGAGTGGTGACGATTTTAGCATCCATAAAATCAATCGACTACAGTTGAGATCAAACCTGCAACCTTAGGATTACAAGGTATTTAGATATGTGATCTCTAAGTCAACGAGCCGGCCTCTATTTATTTTTATGCACAATGTTCTACTAGTCTTAGTAAAAAGAGATGCATAAATTTAATCAAAATGTTTGAATGTGTTAGAATGCAAGAATAAATATTTATAACTCTATCAAAGTACAAGTCTCGTATAAACGCTTTAGTTTTAGCGTTCTTAAGTGAGCAAATTCACTTAAGTCAAATTTAATTATATAGTAGTTATTTTTTAACGAAGAAATTTTAGATTTTCTGAGTGAGATAAATAGAATGATTTATCAAGCTACGGTAAACGATACTTAATTTGGAATTAAATAACTCAAGAGAATGGAACAGCTACAACAGTGGTTGATAATAAGTAATCTCTAAAAATGGAACATTTCATCCAACAATACATTTCCATTGATTATTAATCCTACAACACTACTATGTACTAAACCAGAAAACTTAGTTCCCTCTTTCTTCTACTTTTTCAATTCATACGTATAAATCTTCAAAATATATATGAAGACTAGCATAAAAAAAAGTAGAATAATTGTTACAGGAAAAAACATTATTTCAAAATTTGTAACAAAAGAAAAAACAAACAATTTACCAGGATTTGATTAATTAAATTAGGTTATATTTATAGAAATGTGAAAATTCCCTCATCTATGAAAATTTATCACACAAATGCACTTCCTAAAAAAATATTAGTCACATATGAACACACACTCTACTACTTTAATAGTCAGTTAATCATGTTAAACTGAAAGACAGAAATCGAAAAAATTTGCAGCGTCAGAACTTCAAAAAATTCATTCTGAGATGCTACTGAAATTGACTTTTTCATTGATCCGAGTGGACTGTAAGAAATTTACGACCTAAATAAATGTTTGATCTGAATTTTAAACAGAAGGAAAGAACTGGAAACTTATTTTGGATCAATTTAGGACAGTGGTCTTCAAACTGTGTTCCACGGAACACTGGGGATCCATAAGCCACAGTAAGAAAATCGAAAAGAAACTTATAAATATGTAGGCAAAATTATTATTTCTGTGAAGTTTGTATAATTACAAATATCTAAACCTCATCCTATTCATTAAAACTGAAAATTTTATTTATATATAATAAACTTTATTTTTCAACACTTTTTAAACTTTTGTTACAATATAATAAAAGAATATTAAAATGTTTCATCTTTATAAATATGCTTTTCACTACTTTGAGAATATTATATTGTTTACTTTCTTTGGTTCCACGAAATAATTTTGTTCTCTTTAACCCAGAATTTTAAATAACGAAATAATTTTCTAATAGAAAATGCATCATTTTGCAATTGTGGGGGAAAAACACCTATAATGAAGGACAGGAAACAACTTATCAACAGATTCGACTTTAAAATCTTAATTTAAGCAAGAACAGCTCCTAAATTTTTTGCTGCAAAATCATGAAAAATACACTGTTTCTCACAAAGATATTAACATTTTAATGGCCCCCATTCAGAACATTGAATTGAAGTGTAATATATTTCTGAACGTGAATGGCTACAAAAATAAAGTATAAAAACACATCCAAACGCAGATTGTGAAATGCGACTGCAGATAAATTCAATAGACACAGACTTCGGCAATTTGTGTGAAAAAAGCAAGTACATATCCCACTTACAAAATATAACGCATGTGTAGGTGACACTTAGATCACAAATTTTTATTATTAATAAGTAAATCATATTAAAAAATTACATCAGAATATTTTAATAATAAATGCAACACTTCTTTTAATTGCCTTTACACAAAGTACGTATAACATTATTTTGAGATATATTCTTCTAAGTATGTATGTGGAATGGGATTCCACGAAAACACCTTCAAGTTCTAGGGGTTCCATGAGTTGAAAAAGTTTGAAAAACTCTAGTTTAGGATGTGTATTTACCAAATATATATATTGCGAAAAATCTCTCAAGTCTAATATGAAGATTAAAATGTTAAATAATTCTGTTTGCACAAATGAATTACATATATTTCTAACACACTTTACTTAAATATAAATAATTAAAACAAATCAGATGTTTAAAGACAAACTTAATTTACCCAAAGAGTGTCTTCTAAAAACAGTTGATATGAGGAAGCTAAAACATTAAACGTTATTGTAAAACACGCTGAGCGTTTATTAAATGAATTCCAAGTACATATTTATTGTTTAAAATGAATAAGTTTTATTTTTGAAAAATAAAAATATCAACTCTGCATGAATAAACTAAATTATTTATTCGTGGTAAAAAATAGATTGTGAAACAGTTCTAATTTCTTTTCCTAACGAAATAGAAGTCAATATTGTTTAAAAGCTTTTGTTTGTTCATCTTTTATTTATTACTCTTTATAGGGAAATTGAAACTAAATTCCTCTAAAATACAAATATATGTGAAAGATTTTTCTTGCTCCAGGGAACATTATATATTTATATATATATATATAAAGCATTTTTACCCTTATTATACACTATTTAAAAATCTAAAATAAATAGACGAAAGCTCATTAAAATTAAATAGTTTTTAGTTTTTATCAAAGCTTTTACATAAAAAAGTTATACTTCGTTTTTTTAAAAAAGTTCTCTCCTGCAGCTTCGCAATGTCAAATTTTTAAATGAGTAGGCGGGCTCTAAAATTTTACCTGTGTACACACAATTGAATTTTCTGCTTTCATTTATAACTATTTTACATTTTTTTTTGTAAATGTATTACTGCTACATGAATGATCTTTTAAACCTAGAATGTAGATTTCAACGCTTAAACTTAAAATTTTATTATGAATCTCTTTGAATGACCTTTTAAATAAGTCTGTAACAAATACTATAAAAATATTTTTTTTGTTAAATGACATTTAGATTGCTTGTTCACGTATGCATTTTTTTAGTACATTCTTTTACTTTAGACAACTTTAAGGATATATTTTAAAATAATTAACAAGTCAATTAATGTATTTAACTTAAATAAACATATAATTTATTGAAACAATAAGCAACTTAATTTGCATTGCATGGATAGAAAAATGGGCTATTATGTTAATCAAGGATGATTTTGATGGACAAAAAAATAAAAGTAAAAATTAAAACACAAGACAAATAAGTTTAATTTCATCTTGTAATTACAAATCTATCAATTTTATGAATTAATATATTAGACTTGTAATTTTTTTTTCAAAATTTATATGTTTAAAAGTAAAAAAAAATCAGAGTATAATTTACTGTTATTAAAATTAATGGTGCATTTAACTCTAGTATTTATAATATGTATTTTGTGAAAAAAAGTTATACATGATCATGAGAATTAAAAGCCTTCCAATATGGTGCATAAAATGTATTATAAATCTAGATATCTATATTTCAAATTAACTAATTATCAGGAACAATTTATCAAATTTATTCAAAAGCTTTCAATTGAATTATTATTTTTCACTCTAAGAAATGTATTTTAATCAAAATAAGTAGTTATAATTTCCATAACTTTTTAGATTAGTAATATAATATTTTACAACTTTTAATGTATAAATAATGAATGCTTAATAATATATTCTATTTTTAATTAACTTTAAACTCTTGCGTCCTGGTCATATGTATAAAAAGAACAGCAATGGTAGATAAAGCAATCATCAATAACAAAAATACCACGTTGCGTGGTTCCGCATAAAAAAGACGTCTTCGTTGAAAGATGTTCATACTGAAATCCTTTTTATTTCTTCAAACGGTATATGAAGATTTATAGGGATTCTTTGAAAAAGAACATTGGGAAGGGAATAAAATGTTTTCAAATTCTTACGGGATTTTAAGAAAGATACCTTTAAAAATAAATACTACACTTTTATTCTTAAGTATGCTAAAAAAGGATAATCCTGTTCGTGAACAATTACTTGAAATATTTTAGAAGAATCACTCTTGTATTTGTAGATTGTCTGATCAGCATTATTTTTACGTGATTTTATTTTGCCCCTAGACATTGTGTATTTCTAGATTTAGATAGGAATAAAAGAATTCGAGAATAAAATTTACTATTGCTCTTTCTATTCGACTGAGTAAAATGGAAATTTATATTTTTTAAGGAAACAACTCATTTAAGCCAAAATGTTTTTAAAGAAGCATCATCTCGGCTTAGAATTACATTTGTTTAAATTAATCTTTGTTATCAAACAACTAATTATGTTTATTACGGAGTTACGGTATGTGTGTGATGCATCATATACAAAAAATAAAGGTCTAAGGCCCTAACTTCAAAGGAAACAATCTTTTTTAAATACTTGAATAGTTAATTTCTGATATAGTTGAAATGTTTATTTTAAGGGTTCTGTCAAGGATTCTCAAGTAGCTTTTAATTGAAATTTACATTTTTATTTCTTAATTTTGAAACTCATTTATCAGTTCTTCTAATTCTTTATTTGCTTTATTTTTACTATTAATAGAAACGATGATGAAGAGATTTTTTTAAAACAAAACAGATGAAAATGATACCGAAAGTGATCACATAAATGGCCTGAAAGCAATTAGTATTTATTTTTCAGCCCAGTACAAATGAAGTCAAAATAAAAAATTATTTTATAATATACTCTACAAGCAAGCCTCTATAATTTGGTAGAATTTTTAAAGAATGCCGCATCGCCGACTTTACACTTAGTAGCTTCCATTTTTACATATTATTACTTAATGGGATTTAGTTTGGTCTAATATTTAAGTTATAATACAACACATAAATTTAAACATATTGGAACTTAGATAACGAGAGTATCGTTACTGCAAAAAAAGCAGTATTTGTTATTTAAATAGATATTCAGGGGAAAAAGGGTCACCAGAAAAAAAAATAACGAGGTAGAGAACAAAGGTCTTTGTTCCACAAAAATGGCGAATATTAAATCTGATTTAAGCATTATTTTAGTAGAGTGAGAATGAGAGAGAGATAGAGCTTCAAATGCCTTTTTTATGAATAATGCACTCATTGTCAAATTTGTATACGCGAAACCTGATATCTAGAAGACTGAAATATATTTTATAAAATGTGGTAGAAGCGATGAAGGATTTAGTCACTATGTTAAGAGTTTTTAAGCTTAAGAAATTTATTGTTATCGATAAATTCACACATTTTAGTAAAATTTTCATTTAGAAAATGTGTGATGACACATAACTTTTTTGTTACGGGAAATATATCTTAGATTTTAGTTCTTGCCTTCATTACTGTTTTTAATACACTGCATAGAAGAATAATTTAGATATTTGGTTTTGTGAATTTTATGTAGAGCGTTTTGACTTTTTTGTTGTGATTTTTACCAAATTTCAACTAATTGGCCTCGTTTTAATGGACTTAAATTGGCATAATTTTTTTACTGACGGTATTCATTTTTCTAAGTAATAAGCATCAAGAAAATTCGCTGAAAGTCTTAATCGGATGATTTGTTTTGCCTTCGTATCTTAGATACCTTCTGCTTGATGTCCTTCATACAAAAAAGGAAATCAGTATACAAGTACCACTTTAAAATATTTTAGGAAATATATTTGGTAAGAGATATTATTAAAACACCCAGTATACAAACTTTTTCAATCAATTCGCTTAACATTTTATCAATATTCTCATTACGTGATAAAACTTTTAAATTATAGAACACTGAAAAATTAATGTCGATAATTATTTACGTATAATCGAAGAATAATTTCCCAAAAATAAACTAATTTTTTCTCTTACTACACCTTTTAATATGATCCTATATATGGCAGTCATTTTGTAATATCTTAAGTGGAATATACTGTTCAGAAGAGTACCCATGGCGTAGATTAAATTGCTTTCATTCTGTGAATGCATCTCCCCTCATTATATGCATTTAAAAATAATTATAACTTATAATTATTTTTGAAAATTTAAAATAGCTATGCATATATTTGACCAATATAATTGCATGCCCACTAAATGACTAATAGTTTTTCATCTGGTGATGTAAATTCTCTCATCATTCTTTTCATAAGTTTTTCCCCATTTAAGGGGTCATATACCTTTTAAAATTTCCTGAAAATCGATTTTTTTTTATTATTATTTTATTTTATAAAGTAAACCTTTCTGAGTGTTCTAAAAGAAACCGCATGCAGATATTCCCAATAGAACGGACGTTATTAAGAAAATAAAAAGAGTAGAAAAGGCGATTTACATATTGTTTACATTTTGGCTCCAGGGTGACAGCTGTCATGTCGCTGGTGACAGCTGCGTTTCTCTGTTTCTAATATTTTCATTCTAATTATTATCAAATGCTTGAATCTAAGCCTCAAATATTAATATTGTTGTTCTGAATATATTAACTACAACTTCTACTAACTTTATAAACTTCTACTTCTACTTTGTTTTGATAAAGTGAATCTTGAATTTATACTCGCTCGTTTTTGATTTTCATACCGTATCTTATTCTAAGATAAGTTTTAGGAAAAGTATTATTTTTGTTATAAACTTGTGAAGGATGAATTCGACTGAATCTGCTAAAAGACCATCTGGTAAACGTCAAAAAAAAAGGAAGTTTACTGGTAATATGCATACGAGGTGCAAGGCTGTACGCAGTGTGGATGAATCACTAAACAACAGTGCATCTGGAAAAAGATTCGGCTGCAAGATGTTCATTCATCTTTTATTGAACATGATGACTGTTTTGATGGCTATAGAGTGTTTGATAAAACTATCATGTTTACAAACATCCAAAACTTTGCTTCTTGCAAAAAATGTGGTGGTGATATTAAACTTTCAGAAAATTGTGTTAGAGATTTGTCTAGTGTTTTTTCGATTGAATGCAAGAACTGTAAAGACTTGTGTTCGTTTAGAAATTCAAAAATGCTGGGTAAAAGAAAAAATATTTCAGAAATAAACAGACGTTTTGTATACGCAATGAGGACAATTGGACAGGGTCATGCAGCAATGACAACTTTCTGTGGTGTCATGGACTTTCCTCCTCCAGTTGCTGAAAAATCCTATAATAACATTATAAACAAACTACAATTGTGTAGTAAAGAAGTCGCAGAAGCTTCAATGCAAAGTGCAGCTTTGGAAGAGGTAACTTTGACAAATTCTTCCGATATAATAATTAGTGGAGATGGAACATGGAAAACCCGTGGCTATTCTTCTCGTGTTGGTGTGTGTGCTGTTATAGGAGACAAAACAGGAAAGTGTATTGATGCGGAAGTGATGTCTTCTTTCTGTAAAGGATGTGATTCTTGGAAACGAAGAAAGGGGTCACCTGCTTATAAAAAGGGGAAAATTCTTCACGTTAAAGAATGTTTGAAGAACCACAATGGTTCAGCTGGCATGATGGAGACTGCGGGAATGGTTCGTATATTTCAGCGTTCATTAAGTCATCGTTCTGTGAGATATACATCTTACATCGGGGATGGCGATTCCAAAACATTCTCATCTATTACTGCATCCAATCCGTATGGAGAAGATATCACAGTTTCAAAAATTGAATGTGTTGGACATGTTCAAAAAAGAATGGGAACTCGTTTATGAAAATTAAAACAAATGAGCTCCAAACTCAGAGATGGGAAGTCGATTGGGGGAAAGGGAAGGTTGACCGACAGAATGATCGAATTAATTACAACGTACTATGGAAATGCAATCCGACAAAATAAAACATGCCTGTCAGATATGCGAAAAGCTGTTTGGGCTGTATATTTCCATATACGTTCAAGCAACGAAGAACCATTGCACAGTTTTTGTCCCGTAGGTCCTAATTCTTGGTGTAAATATCAAAATCAAGTAGTAGAGGGCAGTGTGGAAACTTTTAGACACAGTAACAAATTGCCAGTGGCAGTAATGGATGCCATAAAACCTGTGTTTAATGATCTATCACAACCTAAACTTCTACAAAAATGTCTAGGGGTAAAACCCAAAATAATAATGAATCCATTAACTCATTAATATGGAAATTATGCCCAAAAACTTTAGGTTGTGGTAGAAAGATTGTTGATATATCTACAAATGAGGCAATTGTCATTTTTAATGATGGCAATCAAGGCAGACTAAAAATTATGCAATCGCTTGGTCTGACTGTTGGTCAATTTGCACATAAATTTGTTACACTTGTAGATATAAAAATAATTCAGACTGCAGAAGTACATTTTAATCTCCGCACAAAAGAAGTACGACAGGCTAAAAGAATGCAATTTAAAACTACTTGTAAAAAATTAACTGAAAAGAGGGAACATCATATGCATGTGGCGAATTTTAGCATTTTAGAATCATAGTAATACACTGCATTCTCATATCACAAATTGTTTAATATTTATAATAAGTAGTTGTTAATTAAGGTATTGATTGTTTTTAAGTAATATTTATAAATTTTTAACTTTATTTTGGAGAAATGAATCACTTTGTTGCATTTTGATTATTTTGTAGCTTTTGATATTGTTTCGATGCTTGTACTGCATTGGTATAATATATGTTTTTAGTTATAATAATTTTAATAAATTGAAATTTATTGACTAAAAAAACTTCACATTAGTTTTAATTTAAATTTAGTTGTTGTTTGAGTAACCAGAATAATATATATATAAAACTGTGGTAAATTTTACGTTTGATGTCAATTTTCTCAGAACGTCATTTTTACTCATTACGCGCATGATATTTTCAAAACCGTACCATGGAAAATGATAAAATTTTTACTGTAGATTCTGATCATATCTGTACTTAAAATAACGAACCAGTGTGAATTTTTAATGAAAAAATTTAAAATTACAAATATAAAATAGCAAAAACTTTTTAAAAATTTTATAGTTAAATTTTAAATTGTTATAGTTTACTAAAAATTTTAAATCAGTGTTTCATGCTTCGTCATTTTAAAGATAACACAATTTCCAACACTGAGCAAAAATTTCATCAAAAAATATTGGTAACTTTTTTTATAAAGCTGCGCGTAATGCATATCACTTGCGAAAAGAAAACAAAAATTTCTTTTTGTAATTATCTAATTAAAAATTTATCCTAATTAGCAGTGTGTTTGTTGGTTATGTTTTAAGTAAAGTAATATCTATTTGTTTATTCCTCCAAAATTTACATTCCAGGAAACAATAATAAAAAAATTATAGAGCTTTAAAGAGCTCACTATTTTTACCCATTTTCAACTTTTTAAAAGGTATGTGACCCCTTAAGGTATTCGAACACGTTAAGAGTACTTTTTGACAAAAAAACATATTTAAACATATAAAGGCTTTTTCAGGATTCAATACTAATAAATGCTAATATTTAATCAACAATATTTAAAATAAATTGCCGGAATTTCATAAAAATCATAATTATATGGGAAATTTTAGCAATATTTTTGTAAAACTTCAAAGCAATTAGAGAAAAAAGTAATAAAGTTATATTAGTAAAAGAATTATCAAAATAATCTAGAGACATTTATCTAGAGAATGTACTAAAATTTTAATGTTTTACTAAAATTTGAAACTTTTAGAGATGATTGAGTAAACGTTATAAGAAAAATAACGCTTTTATGAGACCATTATTTAAATAACATGCCCTAACTCAAATAATATTCATACTAAAAGAAATATTTTAGTACATTCTCTAGAAAATAGTATAAATATCAGGAGCAAAAAGTTTTATAGAAATACATTTGTAATATTTTGTGTCATCAGACTCGCCATGATAGATTTCGAACAATTTAAATGCCCACTTCTGGTAGATCAAAGACCCACTTCCGGTTTTTCTAACTTAATAAAATCGATTGTAACTTGGTCTCTAAGAAGCATAGAATGAAAACAAAGTATGTTTTGTAAATCCAATGTATAGATGTATTAAATAAAATAGAAAACAAAAATATCGGTCTTGTCCGAATTTGGTCATTTTCAACGTGTTCGGATAACTTAACTTACAATTCTTCATACCGCAATTCCTATTTAACGCATATTTTTACTAAGTATTCTCAAATGTCTGAAATTTATTTTAACTTGATGAGCTTAAATTTCTTGTTTATAAAAAATTAAGAAAATGCAAAAATATTTATTTTCAAAATTCATTTGTAGGATATTGAAATTAAATATACTTTTATGTATAGGAATAGCTTAGGAAATATAGCAAATAGTTTACTTTTATATGTAGCATCCAAATTAGATTCAAGAAATGACTGAAAATATACATGCCGCCGCCAGGGTGGTGTAGTTGGTATGTCATTGGCCTTCTGCTTCTAAGGTTGCGGGCTAAGCCCCGGCCCAAGTCGGAGGATTTTCATGATGCAAAAAATCAACATAGTCCCTGTCGCATGATTTTGCGGCATCTAAAATTTTCCTTGAGCTCCTGTTTGGCTTGGGTGCTCTCGGCAAAATTAAATTCCCAGAACAAGTTCGCATCGTCAGAGCTCATGTGCCTTCCTATGGAGGAAACTGAGTGCCAAAATTACTTGCGGCAATTGGTATCGCCTATATGGTACCACACTAAAAAGTGATACCATCCCTGGGGAATGTACTAGATCTGCAATGGTAAAAATCCCTATCCACAACCACATTAAAATATAAATACATGTCAACATAAAATGGAAAGTTCCATACACTAGTTTAAATTTAGTATTAAAATATCAATTTTCATCCAGAAAAAAATATGTTTAATATATACTTTTCAAACTGTGTTATGAAAATCATATGTTGAAATGATTTTTAAGCCCAATGTTTTTGCAAATACGATGCATGTTCAATGGAAGTTTTTTGTTTGTAAGTAAATTTTGTGCAATGGACCAATGTCATTTGGTAACGTCAGGCATATTATATTAAATTTAATGTAGCAAATCATTCCTAGAGAGAAGAAAAGTAATACAGAATGGAATTCAAAACATGTACTAATCGAGCAAAATACTTAGTTAAAGCAAAAATCGGTCTTGTTAGAAGTTTCGTAGAAAAGTCAAAATTGTTGATCTTCGTTCTCTGGTACAACGTCTTTCGATTAACATGAAAATTTAAAGGTTTTTCTGAGCGAAGGTGGACAAGAAGAGAAGAACAAATACAAATAAAAAAATCAGGAAAAGAAAGGAACTTAGAATGAAGATAGAAAAAAAACCTGAAAAAAGGTAAAAGGAAGCAGGTAATGTAACTATTGATTTTGTCTAACATACTAGTGTCCTGGGAGTTGAAGGAAAATAAGTATAAGAGTATAAACTAAGTTTTTTTTTCAACTCTGTTGAAAAGAAAGAATGTTTCTTTTTTATGTTTTTTTCAAATTCCGAGTTGTTTAAATCCGGGTAAATTTCATTGAACAATATCACAGAATTTTTCAGTTTTCGAAATATTATTGGGAATCTCTTTTTTCGCATGTTTATAAAAAATAAGTATTAAAGTTGCGAAAGTTCTTTGAAAGATAGGAAAAAAATTGTAAATGTTTTTTACTTTCAAACCTTATGGTATATTCTAAGTAATGAAAGAGGATTTAAAATGAGAATGTTCTGATTCGTGTTTACGATACTGTAGAATTTAGAAATTTTCGCAAGCTTCTCCTGTTTGAAGCTTGTTAGGTGCAAATATAAGATGAGGTTAAAGATGACTCTATTAGTTTATTTCATACCAATAAAATTTGCAATCCATTTATTGAAAGAGCATTTTTTAAATATTTTTTTGTCTAGAATAAAATAATTTTGTTTCCTGAATTCAACATTTGACTGCCATTTAAGTTGAAAATGAAACATAAATTTGATTTAATTTTTAAGGTATATTACTGCTTATATAGTATAATAATGATGTAATATTGATGTAAAAAGCAGATCAATGTGTGCGTATTAGTAATGATATAAAAATATATAATAAGTTAATTATGTATGCATAAATGATAATATAGTAAATATATGTGTTTCTGTATAATATTCAGAAAATATTTATTCATATAATTTGCCTTTAACTCAGTACTTCTCAAACTTTCAATTTTTGCTACCCAATTCTCAATCATTAATTTCATCGCGCCCCCTCCAAGTAATAATAATGCATTGAAATAAGTTACACTGCTGGACAATTGCTAAGGACGGATCACAAATTGCTATGTAGCATACCATTAAGCGAAACATGAGGCCTAGTAGGATAAAATATAGTTGCCACACTGTTCAGACTTTAGAATAAAGAATATTTATTGTTCTGGAAAGTACAAAAGCTGTGAAACATCTGAAAGAAAAAAAAATGTTCATTTGATCTGCGTACGGAGAAATGGAACAATGCATCTAAAAGTCAGCAGGCACCTTAAAGAAAGGTATCAGTACGGGATATGTCCACCGTGGAGTGTGATGCAACATTCCACACGTCGTACCATACTTTGCACAGCATTATCCAGCAGCTGTTGAGGCAATTTATCCCATTCCTCTGTAAGTGCACGGATGAGGGTGTTCTTGTTTGTCGGAGGATAGTTTCGAATAGCAACTTGCCTCCCCAAAGCATCCCACACATTTTCAATGGGGTTTAGATCTGGAGAACGCGCTGGCCATACGAGACGTTGAATACCCTCGCTGTCTAGACAATCCTGAACAGCGAGTGTCCGATGACATGTTGCGTTGTCGTCCATAGAAACAAATTTTTCACCGACAGCATTACGGAAAAGACGAATATGAGGAAGTAGAACTTCATCAATGTATCGTTGGCTCGTCATAGTCCCATTCGCAACCACATGTAGGTGCGTGCGGCCATTGATCATGATGCCGGCCCACACCATGATACTGCATATCGGATATCGGTCCTTTTCCTGGATATTTTCTGGACGATAAGCAGTACCACTCTCGCGCCAGATCAGTTGGCTTCTACAATCCGATGACAGACTGAACCTACTCTCATCTGAGAATAGTACGCATGCCCAGTCCTGTTCAGTCCGATTGTGATGCTCACGACACCATTGCAAACGGGCAGTACGGTGCTGTCTGGTCAATGGGACACACAAAACTGGTCTGCGTGCGTATAGTCCTCCTCCCCTCAAACGTCTGGCAACAGTTTTTCGGGAGATCTGCTTTCCTGAGGCAGCAAGAAACTGATTTGCCCCCTGCTGAGCTGTGGTGCGGCTGTTCCTTTTTGCTGATAGGACGATATATCTGTCTTCTGCAGGCGTCGTACTTCTAATACGACCTCCCCCGTGCCGTCTACTACACATTCCAGTAGTTTTAAATGACTTCCACAGCCGTGAAACAACGTTGTGAGCGATGTCGAACTCCCTGGCAACATCTGTTATTTTTCGCCCTTCTTCGATCTTTCCAATAATTCGGCCACGCATAAAATCATCTATGTGATGTCGGGAAGACATGCCAAAAATTTTAAGTTCGTCTATTAAATCTTTCCTGTAAAACTTTGACTTGAAAAACAATTGTCCACACGCGTCAAAACCTTTAAAGCTCTTATGAACGATATCACGTGATGAACAGACGTGGAAAAAAAATTTGCATACTCATACTTCTTACTAATATCCCGCACTTATTCTAATTTTCCACATTTCGCTTCCTTTTATTTTGTGGTTGCTATGGATGATAGTGTTATCCGTCCTTAGCAATTGTCCAGCAGTGTATAATATACTTTGACGCTCAAGCTACAATAGATTAATTATACACCATACAAATTATCAAGATGAGTATTAAATTTTGTACATAATTTTATGAATAGCCATCCTATGGGGTGATTGGTAATTATTAAACTTGGTTTTAACTTAGTATTGTTAAATTAATAATCAAATAATTCTTTCACAATAATACATTTATAAATATCTTAAATCACTGTGAATATGTATTTTATTTTTTATTACGTCACAAAGTATTTTGCTTTGCTTCCTTTCAGTGAATTAATAAATTTTTGAAATCTCTTGTTTTCGACTTTTCGATATGCTCGCACTCCCCACAAAGGGATATCACACCCCCAAGAGGGGGGAGGTGCCCCACTTTTTGTGAAACGCTACTTTAACTGAAACATAAGTAAAAAAATTTGAATGTGTGATGACTTGGAACAATTAGTTTTTAATACTTCAATGAAGATTTAAAAGTTTAACTACATTTAAAACAAATTCAGATTAATTTATTGCTCCAAATACGAAAATATACAAGAGAAATGACCTTGTAATAATGCAAATTGTTGTTTGAATTTATGATAAATGAGCCTTACAAATTCTACGAAAAGTATTCCAATAAAACTCAATAACAAGTTTTAATTATAAATTTAGAACGTGGAACAGTTAATTTGATTACCTTCAACATTTATTTATGTAATTAAAATTGAATATGGAACGCTTCTCTAAGGCTTAAATTGAATTATTTAAAATGAATTTGTAATTTATATAATTGCTTTAAAAATATAAAAAAAATAGCATAACAATATATTTTTTCATTTAAGTAAACCTCATTTAACTGTCTTCTTCTGAAAAATGAAGAATGTTATATGTATGTATTCCTCTGTATTATTATGCTTGATATCGGAAACAGAAAAAATAAGTTAACAATAACAATTTAATTCTAAATATTTTAATTTGAATTGGTATTTCTATCTAAAAGAGCTTCAAATTTAGTTTATTTATGCAAACAAAATACTCTTTTCCTTCCTTTTTTTCAATTTATTTTTGATAATTTAACTTTAAAAACTGGAAATAATATTGATCAATATTAAGTTAATTGATTTTCAAGAAATCTAAATCTTGTACTGGAAAATTGATTTTAGTTTATTTTTTTTATTATTGATCGTTATAGTTATTTGACGAACTTTGATTCCAGTTTCGAGAAACAAGAGTTTTCTTGGAAGAACTAGTATTTTTACGTCTTGCAATATTTGCACTTCTTTTCAAATATATTTTTATACTTCTTTGAGGACAAGGAAAGAATTATCCAGTGATATTGAGCCACTAGGAAAACAAGAATTTTTATAAATGAAACTGAAAAAAAGATGATTAAAATATATTATTCGCTTAGGAATGAGAATTTTTAGAAAACATAAATATATCACTAGAATGGTTTATGCTCTAATAACTTTAGATTTGATGAATTTATTTGTGAGTTCCTTTTTAAAAAAATCCTTAAAAAAGACTTAATGTAAAACTATTCATATATAAATTATCAGACTTCTTTTTATACATGTATTGGTTTCAACAGAAAGTAGTGCATGATTTAGATAGACAATTTTGAAAGGAAAAAAATGTATTGCTGCACATATCAAACATTAATATATTATTCGTCATTTTTTTGACATTTAGTCACTTTTAAACTAATATTTTAAATCTCTGTTTCGGAATAACATTTTCGGTTTAAAATCAACATACACATTTAGTGCGTTTTAAATCTTTTGTTTATTATTGAAATCTTTGTAGTTCAAAAGATTCTGCGTGGATCTAAGTAGATAATAATTTGATGAGAATATGCTTGAACAGGCAAATGAGGTAAACTTTCTAATCGAAATTCATTCAGCTTCTGTTGAATCCTTCTTCCGGTGTGAAACCGGGTGCTATTTCGTTGAATAGTCACACCTCGTCTGTTGAATAATTTAAGCTGTCTGGTGAATAAAGCCTACTTTAAATTCTGTGATTGTAGACTGTAATATCTGAATTGATAATTTGGTTATTCCCCAGCAGTTCAAAATTAACCTGTCTTCCATAACCCGCCAAAGGCAAAGCAGAAACTTTTTTGGTTACAGTCATAGCTTCACGGTTTTAATAGATTTCTCTTTCGGACTTAACCATTGCCTTTTCCAGAAACATTTATCTAAGGTATATAAATTTTATATCTAGTCATTATATACCTTAAAAATAACCAATTTTTTATCTTATAACTTGTGATGAGCAAATATTTACTTATTGCTTAACGTTTTGAGCTTTTAGGTGTCTACAATCTCCTACTGGTTACGTTCACTAGCTTGTGGTTGGTATACCCTTTCAAGGCCTAGTGCAGATGAAGACCACTTTGTCTAGAGGGTATACAATTTATATATTTAGAGGGTATACAATATATTAGAGGGTATACAATTTTATATCTAGTCATTATATGCCTTAAAAATAACCAATTTCTTATCTTATAACTTGTGATGAGCAAATATTTACTTATTGCTTAACGTTTTGAGCTTTTAGGTGTCTACAATCTCCTACTGGTTACGTTCACTAGCTTGTGGTTGGTATACCCTTTCAAGGCCTAGTGCAGATGAAGACCACTTTGTCTAGAGGGTATACAATTTATATATTTAGAGGGTATACAATATATTAGAGGGTATACAATTTTATATCTAGTCATTATATGCCTTAAAAATAACCAATTTCTTATCTTATAACTTGTGATGAGCAAATATTTACTTATTGCTTAACGTTTTGAGCTTTTAGGTGTCTACAATCTCCTACTGGTTACGTTCACTAGCTTGTGGTTGGTATACCCTTTCAAGGCCTAGTGCAGATGAAGACCACTTTGTCTAGAGGGTATACAATTTATATATATATATATATATATATATATATATATATATATATATATATATATATATATATATATATATATATATATATATAAATATGTCATGACACAAAGTCTTCTCTTTGATGTGGCATGGTAGTTTGCAAAAGAATGCCAGTTCAGATTTCATCCTTGACCGTGGCTCAAAATTACGAGATCCGCCAATAGACATCATGTTGCTTTTTAGCGTAAGGTTAATAAACTCTCACTCACTTATTTTGAGATGTAAGCTCCTGAAGAATCCAAGCTCCAGATAAAAAAAAACATATTCTATTATTTCTAGGCACTCCATTACTTGTTTGTAAACAGTAGAATCTTATAACTGGTTCTCTACTTGTAATGATTTTTAATAACCTGTTTTGATCGATCACTTATTCGTTCAGTTTGAAAGCTAATACTCCATTATCTGAACTTTTTAAAATTTTTGAATTTTATTTTAATTTATGAAAATCCTGGATACACCGAACAAATCATTCGAATTGCTTCTGCAGCATTTTTATGAGACTTAAACTCAAAAAACCTGATAAAGCGAATATGCAACTTATCACATTCCGTAATTTTTCTGGTAATTAGGACTACGAATATACTTTTAACGGATTGAAGAGAATAAAAGGCATGAGATTAAGTTAAAAATAACTTTTGAAAAATGTGGCATCCAAATCACACAAATTTGGGCATTCATATTGACTAAAATTTCGATAAGTTAGTATTTGTATATTTGAGCTCTAAATATGGTTCGATTGATCTTTTGGTATTTAGCATATGCCTGTACCAATATTTTTCTTTAAAAAAACACATTGTAACTGATGTGTTAAAAATATAAAACAAAATATGATAAAATTCAGCAACACAGCTTTATATTAAATAAAGTAAATTATCGGGAACACCATAAGTAGTAAAAAGAATTGATTAAAATAACGAACGAGTAAAAAATAGTAAATAAAATTATCATTGTAGGTTTCTAAAGATTAATGCCTAGACTATTATTATTTAAAATTGGCATAAAAATACAAATTAACTGTAATAATGTGGCTAACCTACATTTCATGAATCCATTACAGAATAGAATGGTTTAAGGAAATGATAAATGGAAAAAAGTTGTGATTATCTTCAAATTTTTTAAAATTTATAATATATAATTTTCTGAAAAAAAAAAAACATTGTTTCATTTTGAGTTAATTACCTGATAAGCAAAAAAAAGTAAGATTTTTTCCACTTTTAAATGCTTAAGAAGCGTCTTTTACTATGTAACCGCCATAAAAATTTTTACTTCTGGGTCTCTAAGTTTAAGGGGTCACAAGGGTGTTAAATTTCTCTGGAGGTCTGAAAAATATAACAATTTTTAAACAGGTATAATTTCTTTAAATTTAAGTTAAATAATTCGAATCTTTTACACATTACTTATAAAGGAATGGGGCTTCAGAAAAGTATAAAATGTTTAAAATATAATCATAATTTTAAAAATTATAAGCATATAAATATAAGAAACTTTTTCTATAAGAAATATTTATTAAGTTTTACGTCGCGCATGCTATTTTCTAAAAAATAGGTTTAATTACTAGCTATAAGTTGATTTATAAAGACAAATGTATTCCTAATACTTTGTAGCTACTTTTATATAAATAGAATAATAACTTACATATTTTAATAAAAAAAACTACATTTTTTAAAGATATTTAAAAAATTGCAATATTTTACAAATATTTTGAAATACAAAAGATATATAATACTAAAATTAGGAAGGGTTTAAAGAGTATGATGCATTGTATAATTCTATAAAGTTTTATACATCAGAGGCTAATATTTTAGAAAATAGCGTGCGCAAAGCAAAAAATACTTAATATTTATTATATAATTTTCATACGCGTATGACTTTTAAAATTATTATTATATTTTGAACATTTTATACTTTTCTGAAGCCCCATTCTATTTTAAACAATACGTAAAAGATTCGAATCATTTAATTTAAATTTAAAAGAATTATACGCGTTTGAAAATCGTTTATATTTTAAGACCTCTAGAGAAATTTAACACCCCTGAGACCCCTTAAATATTGTATTGTAATTGCCAATGCATGAAACAAATTTTACATTTTACTCTTGCGTTATAATTTAAAGGAATAAATATGAGTCAAAAATTGGATTCATTCAAAAATATACATATAATTGTGAAAAAGTTTTTATGTATGTTTATTTTATATCCATTATTACAATACAGTGCTTCTGAAACTTTCAACATTTGCGACCCAATTTTCAATCATGATTTTCATTACTCCCCTCTCCATACCGTAACAATGCATTGAATTCAACAATAATATACTTTGACGCTTAAGTTATAATTCGACTTTAATTCTAAACCGTATAAATTATGAAGATAACTATTAAATATTGCATATAATGTTATATATGACAAGCCCATGAAGTCACTGGTAATTGTTAAATTTGTTCTTAACTAAGAATTGTTAAAAGTATTATCAAATACATTATGCAGTACTGATACATTTATAAGTGCATTTTATCAGTGTAAATGTGTATTTTATTTTTTATTATGTCAGAATGTATTTTGCTTTTCTACCTTTCAGTTAAATAATATATATTTTTAAAAAAATAATGTTTTCTTTTGACTTTTCGATATAGTCGTACCCCTCACCTAGGGTGATCATGCATCCCTAGGGGGTGCACCCCACATTTTGAGAAACGCTGTTGTAATAAATACAATTTCTACAATTATTCGATTTCGAAGATGAATAAAATTTTTGGATAAAAATAATTTCGTTTAATATGTACAAATATTATGTTATCAAACTCATCTCAGATCCCTTATAGTGTTGAACGCATTAAAAACAAAATTAACATTTATGAATTAGTATAAATAATTGTTGTGTATATTCTAGAAAACGTTGACGAAGTTTAAATGAAATTCATACATGCAATGCTGATTTTCGCTAAAATTTTCCCAATCAGTTGTTACAGAAAATCACTGTGCAGGAAGTTTTTAATAAGTAATTGATAATAAAATTAAAATTTTAAATTCTTAAACAATTTCCTCATAAGTAACACATCAGCAAAATTAAATAAATCAATATGATTGTATTTAAAGAATTAAAGTAAGTTTCTATTAAAAAGAACTTTTGCAAACATGAAAATGAAGCATATATTTATAAAAAAAAATATAAATTTACACAAATTAAATACATTTAACCAAAATAAATGATTAAAGTTACTTTTAAAATAGATGGATGCTCAAAATCGTTTTTATACATTCTTAAATATTAAAAATGAGTGAACCCTTCTCTAAAGGTAATTTTAAAAAGCATTCATCAAAAAGGAAATATAAACATTTCAAGAAAAAGAAGCCAAAAAGGTGTTCTTTGTAAATTCACATCCACTTAAAAAATATGGTAATCGAAGGAAATGGATTCACTCAAGAAACAAATGGTTACCTAGGGCTTCATCAAATAAATTATCATAATGCGTTTTTAAACTACCACTACCTGTTTCTCTTTATATTTGGTAAGGTCAAAGATTAATGTGTGGGTATCAAAGAATTCAAAGTGGATTTAGATTAAATTCATAAAATGTTCGAGAAGTAATGGCTGTTAGCATCTCATTTTTGTAAACATTACTAACCACAGATCAGATCATACATATTAATTGTATGGTATGTCTAAAAATATAAACTACATTAGTACTTCTCTTAGATAAATAAATGTAGTATTTAAAATGAAAATTTTGGTTTAATTACTCGTATTTTTTATATCTTCTTCACGTATCAAAAAGTAATTGGTATTGATTTATATGATATAAACATGTTCTTTTATCATATGAATCCTTTTTTCTTAGTTAAATAAAAAAAGTAATTTATTGAAGTATGTGTAATTTCTCCTAAATATTCATTTAAGATGTAATATGTCATTAAAAATAATGGAGCGTTTAAATTATTTGAAGTAAATTTTGCTATGGTAATAATTCAAGTTTGAAAAAATTTGTCCTTGATAATTATGCAATACTTTTGGAATACCTACAGTTTTGTAATTATATTCAAAGGGAATTTTCCACCTGCTTCTTATAAAATAAATCCTAAAAAAAAAATTCTCTATAAAATCTAAAAATAAATCTGCAAACTATCCAAGATAAAAATATTGCAATACTTCGGTAGACTTCCCTTTAAAAAAACTTGTACAAATTTAAATGAGACAGCAAATATTAGCATTAGGAAAGTAAACATCTGGAGGTGATCTCAAATAATTAGTGAATGTCTTAAATTCTTCTAAATTAATTTATTTTGCTACGTTACTTTTTAAATATTTGTAAATTTAAATATCAGATCAATCAAACAATTCTAAGATTTTACCGACCCTTTGGTCAAATTTATTTTGATGGAATAAGTTTCTAATTAAATATTTTTTTAAGCAAACTCTATTGAGGAATTAAAATTTTTAAGTACATTATAGAACTTTAAAAAGATTTTAAATTAAAATCTGTTTAATAATATTTATAGAATTATTCAGGTTTAAAAGCTCTAATGTATAAATATTTATAAATTAATCATTTATTAAGAAATTGTATTAGCATCGAAATATTTTTTTATTAAATACTTTGTAATATTTTAGAGTTTAAGTATTAAGTAATAATTTTATAATTATTAATATTTAGAATTTAGTACATTAAGTTTTGCACTTCTTTATAAAGAAATGACAGCTCGAGTCAGTAGTAAAAGACTTCATTTCGCTGTATTATGAAAATTATATTACCTTATTGAGAAAAGTGATAGAATAAAAAATTAAATACGTTATGTTAAAATCTTGCTTTTTAAGCAAAATTCAGTTCTTATTCTTCAGTTCAGTTCTTAGTTTTTTTCATTACCTATTTGAGGTGGTATTTTTTTCTAAATGTATCATATAATGAGAACATTAGTTTCTTCATTCAAAGATAGATAAACAATTTAACATTTTAATCTGTTATGTTTTTATTAAATTTAGGAGAAAGCAAAATTTCTGTGAAAAGGAAAATATTTCCATGTATGGAAGTAATAATTATGTTTATATATATACACACAATTTACCTTTAAAATTAATCTTAATGATTCATTGTTACATGAAATAATAATAATCATAGATAATTCAAAGATTATTTTTACTTAAAAAAGTAATCTTATATTTTGAAATCAGCGTGATTTATTCCATAATTATTCATACATTTGCTTTAAATGTAATTGCACCTATTCATAAATTATGTTCCATCATTTATGGAAATACAACATTTAAATGACACGCTATGTATTCGGTAAGGTCAAAAAAATTTCTAGTAAAGAAAGAAATATGTTGAATGTTGCATTTTTATTTACGTATTAAGGCATTAGACAGACGAGTATTTTTAAATATAAACTGGAATACAATTCAGTATTACAATAGCAACCGCTGATTGCATCCGAAGATTAAATTCTAACGAATATATCAAAAGGATCGTAATTGTACCTAAAAGTATAATAATTTCTACAGAAGGGCAACAAATTTCGTAAGTTATATTCAAAAATGAAATATTCTCTAAATTAAAATTTGCACATTGTTAAATTTTTAAAAAATGTGTTAGCTTAGGCAAAAACTTTGATTATAGAAATTTTTCATTTATTCCTCCGCCCTGCACAAAAGATTTTACTTCTTTTTCTATGATGCAATTAGCTATCTACTAATATTGTTGAAAACATTTTTAAGAAGAGAAAATTTGACATTGATAATATATATGGCAATATTTAGAAGTTGTATGATGGCAACATTTCTGTAGTTGTATATTAGTAGTACATTTCTGTACTTACTCAAGAATTAAATTTACTCTTACTGAAGCCGAAAACACGCACACACATTTTTAGTTATTTTCTTAATGAAAATCTGCATAAATATAACTTGTTCCATTTGTAAAAATTCAGGAAAGTGTAAAAATATTCGAAACATTTTTAGGGAAGTGAAACAATTTTTTTCTGGCAAAGAAATGACGAAAAAAAAACTCAGAACATACTTTTAAAAAGCAACCTAATTTAAAAGGATTAAATAAATTTTAATATATATGTATATATATACTTATATTCTTCGTGGATTATGTTAATAAATAAATGTTTCAACATTTTTTTAATCTTCCAATTATACTAGCACTGATAAAGAATTGGGTTTATTCATTGATTTCAGTCTTTGATCGAATAATTGAAGTTTTAATTGATTGTGAGAATGTCCCAATTGAACAAGTTTATTTTGAATAAGGTTTCAAACTCATTATTTAAAAGAAAGCTGATTAAAGCAACATTAGAAGTTGTATGGGACAAATATTTTACAATTGAGTAAAAATATGTATTTAAACAGAATTAAAAAAATAATTTTAGTAAGTTTGCAATGCATGATATACAATCAGTATCATATAAGTTCCATATTTTACCATAAGTATCAGTGTATGTCCCTTCGCAAATAATGTTGTATTTGTCTCTGCAGCAGATAAAGTAAGATAAGAATTATCGGAATATTAAAACTATCTGAAAATAATTAGCTCTTAAATATATTTAAGCTGAAGTAATTTATTAAAAATATTGCGAATTAAATACACATTGTTATACCAGAAAATATTGTTGAAATAATCCATTCCCTTAAAAAAAGAAATCCAATATACCTTAATATTGCCTTTATTTCCCCGTAACGTTATTTTACAAAAGCAAAAATGATATCTAAAGTCATACACAAACAAACTTAAGACAATAAACAAGGATGACAGTTTTAGTCAGAACATACGAGGGTCTGCTATCATAACTTCCTCTTTGGGTTCCCAACATAAAACTAAACATCACGTTAAAACAGATAAGCTAAACTTCACCCTAAAGTAGAGGAAGGGTAAGCTTCCACATTATCTTTTGTTATTTGCGAGCAGCCCATAAAATCGTCAAATCACTTTCGGGATGCGGTAAGATTTTCTTGGGGGGAAACAATCCAAAACCATCGACTAACGAAGAACTTTAGTACAGTCGCAGAATAAATTTGATATGCCGTCTTGACATCTACATGGAAATACAGTACTTCCGGAATGAGGGGAAGAAGATACCGGAAGTAAAATCTCGTTCAGACACAACCTATTCCATTTTTACCTGTTCTTTTTTCTTATTATTATTAAAGTGCATTTAAAAACTCCATATTTGATATGAAACCTGAATATTATTTTAATGCCATAAAACATTAGACTTTTTACTACTTAACCGGTCATTTTTTTCCTCAAAATGTTTAAACAAAAAGGCACATTTTTTTAATTTGATATAGCTAAATGCCATATTTAATAGAATGAGAGAACGGAAGAATTTTATTTTAATTTCAAAGTTTTTACACTGTTTTTAATTTATAATTTGGGAATACAAAAGCCCCTCTACACTCTGCATACCATAAAGAATGTTTCCTATATATTTTAGAACATGCCGGCTGGATGGCGTGGTTGGTTTATTGCTGGAATTGTACAACTAAGGCTAGGGGTTCATCCCTGGCCCAAGTTGGCGGATATACATAATGCAGAAAATTGATAACGGCCATGTCGCATGATTATGTGGCATGTAAAAGACTTCTTGAGTATCTGCTTGTTTTGTATGCTCTTGGCAAAATTAAAATCCTAAGTTCAGTTTCGCATCGCCAGAGCTCAGGTGCCTCCCGCTGGGGAAGAAACTGGGCATCAAAATTACCTGCGGTGATTGGTATCTGCCTATATGGTGCCACCCTAAAAAGAGATACCAGCTTTCGGGGATATTTACTAGGTCTGCAATGGTTAAACATCAATCCGCAGCTCATTGGAAATTAAAAAAATATTTTAGAAGCATTTTCATATTCCTACTTTTTCAAATGGTTAATGGTTTTGTGTGTATGCGTGTGTGTGTACGTATAATTTGAAGCGTGGTGTAATGTAAATTCTTACATTGCAATCAGGGCAGAAATTTTTCGTCTCTTTTTGGATTTTCTTTTCGTTTTCGCTCTTTCTCAAGCAACAAACTGTAAATTATCTTGTCTAAATGAATGTTTTCAATAAATAGATCAGGATGATAAATTCTAGATGTATATTTCTCCCTCCTTTTTTATAGTAGAAGACATTTATTTTTCTTATTGAAATGCAAAAGTAGATAAAACTCTTTCTGTAATATGTCTTCCTCTTATTTAATAATTTCAGAGTTTACCAAAAAACACTAATATGCTTGGGTGATTCATTTGAAAAATAATTCAGACAGTCAGTAGACAATTATGAGTCTGCATCCAAATTTTGTTCCTTCTTTCACAAGAAAGTATTTTTGTTTTTTTCATAATATCAAAAAGAAAACTTCGTCGGTCTGAATGTAAAAGTATTGCATACAGTAGAACACAGATTTCAAGGATATAAATTCCTGTCTTCATCAAAGAAAAATTTCCACCTTCACCTAAAAAATATGCAGGATGAAAAAGATTTTAGTACCATAAGCAAACTACATCACCTTTTCAAAAAACACTAGAAATAAATCTCACTATAAGAATTAAAAATACGAGAATCAAAGAACTAAAGAAAAAAAAAATATCAGTTCCTGTTCAGTGTATGGTAATGCCGGTTGTGGATAACTTTCGGTAGTCCGTACTATGTACGGGCAGGCCAGTTAGAGGTTAATTCAAGTGAAAAAAATAGGTATAAAAATATTGTCAGCTAAAAACAAATATATTTCTCTTACATTTACAACACAATCCTTTGCACAGTTTATAATTGTTATTCTACGTACAAACACAGTTATTAAATTTTTAATAAACTAATAAGTATAACAATGTTATTTGCTTTTCATTTCTTGTGATTTTCGGTATATAAGCGTGTATTAAATATTAATGCAGTTTAGGATTATATGAAATAATCTCTCTCGGGTTTTTAAAACTTTTAATGATTAATCAAAATCCAAAGAATATTAAATGAAGTACCGAAAGCTATAGGAAAGGGGAAGGAGCTCTCTGAAATGTTATTATCCATGAAAATATATAATAATTTTGAAAGGATTAGAATTATAAGCAAAAAGAAAAATTTGAAATTCCGAGTATTTAGACGAGTTATGGTTCGATAGTTTGGAAAAGAAGAATTCAAATGTTTCTGCCTAAATAAATTAATTAATATGTTCAAATATTTTAGATTATAGGATAAAAGTTATATGCAAAATCAAACATATGAATTTACGTATTTTCATTTATGAAAATTCTTCAAAGAAATTTGACACTATGACTAAGTATGCTATATAGTTTTAAAACTATCCTTATATTTTGTTTTAACGTATTTACAGAACAAGAAGTACAACTTTATAAATTTTGAAACAAGTCAATATAAATGGATGAAAGTATTTCCTATACAATTGTAATTACAATAGAAAATTAATAATTTTAAAGTGAATTAAAAAAAAAACTTCTGAAGAAATTATTTTACAAAAAAGATACAAATATACGAAGAACATGTTTACTTAGAAACATCACTTTATTAGCAAAATTAGTAATATTTATGCGAGTAAATAATGAAACATTGTTGAAAGTTGATTTATCACTTACTTATTAGATTCTATGCTCATTTTAGTGTCATTTAAAACTTAAATATTTTCCATTCATCAAATTACAGTAAAATCTTTAGCATAATTTATGAAATTCAAATTATTCATTTTTAACTTAGACAAATATTTTTGATAATAAATTATTATTATTATTAAGTTATTATAATACTATATATATTTAACTATTATTTATGCAACCGAAATCTTTGATAGTTCATGTTTCTATTAAGGCAGTATTAAAAAAATCTTTAATATTAAGTATTGAGTTCTTTCAAAAAATTTAAGTATTTTAGATCAAGAAGGATAATTTTTATGTAAATGATAAATGTGAAACTGAGATAAAAAGGTTTTATATATTAATTAACTTAAATTTGAATTTAACAAGAAATCTGTTTTTATTTTCTTCAGATAAATAATAATATATTACTATAGGTAGAACTATATTTTTTTGATTAATGTTTTTAAAAAAGGAATCATTGTATCCCCTGATTACAACAAATAGGAAAATTTTCTGTGGTATTTATTCTTCTTCAGATTAATTTAAGAACAGAGGATTAGTTTTCCTCTGAAGATTTCATAAAAAAAAGTAAGGAAACAAACTACTTGAAATTGACTTCATTTTCAAAACTGCAAAGTTGATTCAAGAAGATTTAAAATCATACATCAAAGTAATTTTCAAATGGTAGATAAAAACAAACCTAAAAACACATGTATTACAAAATAAATGAGACAAAAGCGGAAGAAAAAAGTATACTGTAAACCCGATACAAATTGAACGCCACTTATTTACATAAAACCAAAAGAGACGCATTAATCTTAACATATAAGGCGAATAAGCTTTTTAATTAAGAAAATACTAATAAATTCCAAAAAAAAGATAAAAGTAAAAAATTAACAACTCAATTACGACCGCAAGATAGACAAACAGATACAAAGTTTGATGTTAGCAAAATCAAACGTACAAAGTAAGAAAATGTGAAAAGTATGTCTTCAGCATCACTCAAGAGTAAACGAACAACCATCTGTAAACAAGTCCGATACTTCTTTACTTTACAAGGAGCACGAAACATTTGTTTTAAGAGAGTCAATACTTTAACGCATGGAGGTAGAGAATCAACAGTACCACATGCATTATGAAGTGATTTTTCTACCTTCGTTCTTTGTTTTCATCATTTTCATGCACACCTCTCATTCTTCCCCTTCCCTTTTTTTGAATTAAATATGTTGCGCATTGTAGGGTTAATTGAATTTTTCTACTCCCGACTTCTAATCAGAAGGAGAGGATGGAAGGAAAAAATATATTTCTTCCTGGATAAGCAGTTTATGAAAGATCCGTATGTTCCGTTTGGTTCTATTTTTTTCTTTCTTTTTCTTCTGTTTCTCCTGAGTCTTTTCATTACGTACTGTACATTGGATGAGAAAAAGACACGGCGAAGAACTACGCTATAGGAGTTCTAACTTAAAAACCTAACTTACCGAATTGGATTTGTTCCGTTTTATTTCAGGGTTCGTTTTAACAATCTTAGAGTCAACGTGGTCTGCAGGGGAGCAAGAGGAGGAGGGAGAAATTATATATACATATATATGGTGAATGCGTGCGTATATATTTAATAAAGAATATCACAACAAAAATGCATATTTTCCCAATTGTGTCATGGCTTGACGTTTTTTATCTTAAAGTTATTTAAGAAAGTAATTTATTATTTAATTTTTTATATTCTCGCTGAAATGGGGAGCTAATGGAATGCGGACCATCCTAGATGCAAGAATTCTTTTCTTAATTACATTGATGATAAGTCCACATTTTTACTAAGAGCTGTTTTTTTTTACTGTTAATTTAACTTAAACTTGCTTAGGCTCTAAGAATTGAGAACGATATCCTTGTAAGGAACCTTTTTAAAATTTTTCTTCCGAAAGCTATTGATTTTTCTTGTGTTATAAGTCGCCACAGGTATATTTTTCGTTTTCTATTTTTCTTGAAATGCATTTTTGATACGATGTTAAGAGGTTTATAAGAAAAATGCACGTTTTTTCATCTCAAAGCCTTACCAATTATTTTTTATCCCTAATACTTTGATTAGCTGTTCAAAAATAAAGAACAAACATTTTGGGGTTTGAGGGTTGCAAATAATTGCTCTAATATTTATTGAATATTGTTTTGTATCTATAATTAGCACATTATGTATAGTTTATAACGTTAACATGCCTTGATAACAATGTTATAATGTGTATTAGTTATGCTAACAGTATGTATATAGTGTGTGTACGTTACATATGTTTAATAACAAATTCTTTATTTTGGTATATTCTTCAGAGTAGAAAAATGTAAACATTTCTTAAAGCTTTCCATAAAATCCTGGGTATCGTACAGTTTTAGTTAAATTAGTTTTTTTATAGAAAAGTATATTTATTTCTGTACTGAAAATGCAGTCTATAGAACTTTGAAATTATCTTATAATGGGAATGTTCCAGGTTTCCAAAAACAATTACATATTTTTTGCCATTACAGAACAGGTAAAATGTATAATTCAATTCTTCATTGCAGTGGATTTAAATTTTTGACCTTCCAAGACAAAATTAGTTTTTGTCAACTTTCAAATTGCATTCCAGCTAGATAAAATGACTTTTATTATTGCAAAGTAACTGAATTTGAAAAATTTTTAGACAATGTATGCTTCATATATTGGATAGTTTCATAAGGTAAAAATTCAGTTACAAAATAAACCTTATATTGTACCAATACCACGTATAGGTGCATTTGTAAAATCCGAATTAAGAAATCTTGAGCATCCTGGAATATAAAACACAAATATAACTAAACTGAAACTAATTAACTTTTCTTTTTCAAAGTTTTAGAAATAATTTTGAACTGTTTGAAAGACTTTTTTAGCCGAATTATCAAAAAATGTTGTTAATATTTAAAATATTTCTACAGCAATTTATCAAACATATCTTTACACCTGAAGACGAAAGAAGTTCAATTTCGACAATGTGAAGCAGACAAAAAAATTCTATCATGTTACATTAAAGTAACCGAGATCATTTCGAAGAATATGAATGTTTAGTACAAATTAGCACAGATAATTAAAGGTTATATTTAATTATGATTCTTCAGGAAGAGCAATGAATGAGGGACAGGATATCAAGTCTCCTCTTTAGGTATGTGGGAATATTCAACTCTGTGGAATTTCCCAAACTCAACTGAGGTCCATTTACGAAAATTACAGGTCGTTAGGAAATGCGTAAATACACAGCTAATTTAAAAACCCGAGGTGCTTTAAAGATGTTACCAGTATTCGGAACTATGAAAGTGTGGATAGGGGCAAGGGGAGAGCAATGTTATTTAGTTTAAAGCAGGTGCTGTCGCTAATTCCTTTGGTGATGATGAAGAATGAAAATTAAAATCCGCCTGGAAAGAAGAAGGAAAAAAATAGAAATATTTTCCGTTTGCTTTGAGAGCTGCGGTGGAATGTGATCAAAAAGAAAGATTGAGAATTCCACTTACGGTTTGAGAATTTGTGCTCTCAAAAGAGAAGGAGAGAGAAGTATGTGTCTTTGGTAATTGTTTACGCCAATCTGGCTGACTGTTGTGAAAAGGCGGAATTGAATATTGCCGAGAGGAGTATTCTGCTAACAATTACACCGACTGTGAAAAGTATTTTTTAACGAATGTGACACATGAGAGATGGCTCTTTGCCTTGTAAAGGATCATTTCAAAGGGCTGGATACATTTGGTGAAGTTCCATGGGATTGTGTTTCTCTTCTTTTGAAGTGAATTTGGTCTTTTGCAGCGCAAAAGTTTTGAGTTTAAGTGTAGAAAATGTTCAAAAGTTAATGGATGCTTTAAGTAAAAATAAGGTTATGAGATGTTTTCGGTACTATTAATATGAGGTACAGAATAATAACAAATTACCAAAGTCATTGAGAAGAGTACATTATATATTTTAATGAATTAAAAGAGTTGGAGTTTTAAAATAATTAAATAAGGAAGAAAAACTCATTAACACACACACACACATGATTTAAAGTACACTTTTGAACAAATATACTTTACGAAGCGTACTAGTAAAATGTTAATTCAGCATACACACATAAACACAAACACTCCCTCTCTCTTTCTCTTTAGCACGCACACACACACACACACACACACACACACATATATATATATATATATATATATATATATATATATATATATATATATATATATATATATATATATATATATATATAATTAGATGGTTACGGCTGAAATAAGTAGCTTTTACTCTGGTTCCTTTTTTTCTTATTTTCCTATTAGATTTGAATCATACTTTTTAACAAATTCACGTTATTGAGATTGTTTCAAACTTCTTTTTCAAAATTCATTAATATTTTTTTTCAAACCCCCATAAAACCCCACCGTAAAACATTTATTGAAAAAAATTTTAAAAGAGAAAGAAAATATGCTTCGACTGTTGTTGTCAATAAATATAAAAAAATGTTTCTTTTGTCATTAATAGCGAGATAAATATTCGAAGTTATTTAGGATTTGTTATGAGCAGGAAATTTATTTTTCTTCACTTTCATGTTTATAAAAAAATAACGATTTTAATTTTTTTTTAATTTTAAGTGATAGTCTTTGTGCAAATACTTTTTCTCTTATTTCTAATAAAACTTATTATTTTGCTTAAGTAGTTTTCATAATATGTTCCATAGTAAATAACGCTAACCAAAAGTGAAAATTTTTCAATTGGACTAACACTTATTTTTTATTAAATTTATTTCTTCTTGAATTTCATTGAAATTACACTCAGAGCCCTGAATATTTAATAAAATAATATAATAATAAAATAACAATAATAATAACAATTTAACAATATTTACTAGAATATTTAATTAAAAAAACAAATGGTGTTTCAAAATGAAAAAAAAAAATCCTAGATATATATATATATATATAATAGCCTTATGCATTGTTCTAATGCATAAAGAAACATAACATTAGTAAATCAATTTATTTCTAAACATGTTTAACAACAAAAGATAATTCCTTCTTATAAAAATCTGCTTTAATTATATTGATATTCTATGATTCTATGATTGCATTTAAATCAATTGTTAAGTGTTAGGAACGCATGAGTTCATTAGCATGGAGGAATCCGTTTGCCATGAGGCTTTTGCAAGAAAAAGGAGTAAACACGTTGCAAAAAAAACAATTATTAATTTGATTCCTACATTATATATGTGTATAAAAAATAATACCAAATGTATGCATGTTTTTTTAACTGGGAAGGTCCTTTTAAATAAATATTTTGATTTTTTTTTTTCCTTAAATGTAATGCGAATAATTTTCTTTGTTTTTTTTTACTTTCTTTTTAAATTTAATTATTTTTTCAGTTGAGGTGAACCAAAAATAATACTTGAATTGAAAAATAATACTGACACTTTAAAAAAATTATGGTTTTTAAAATACTTAAAATGTAGAAATTTACTTAAAAATTATAAAAAAAATATGCTTCTTTTAGAAATGAAAAGCTTTTGCATGTTGTCGAACTTGGTAGAATCAATTCCAATTGCAGGGAGTTTAGGAAAGTTTTTTGCTTAGAAAATTCCTGTAAAATTGGTGTTTGAAAGTGATGAGGGAATAAGTAATTACACCTCAACATAAACAGTTTTTAAGAAATTCACTTTATCGAAAATAGTATAAGTTCACAATTTTCTTCGATAAGATAGAAATTTTTGCTAAGGATGTATTATTTTACACAAATTATTAGTAATTGTATATTCATATTTATTTTCTTTAATCTTCAAAATTGTTTTTGACTCACTGAAATACATAATTTCTTTCATGTTCTTGCAGAATTAAATAAATATAAGTTTAATTGTTATTTATCTCAACGATTACAGTAAATAATGTTCACGATGTACTTCTCTCAATTTCTATAAGGTCCCTCGCAAGAAAATAAGATACAATCGGAAATTGTGATTGGTTAGTTTCTTGCTCTTCTCTTGCAATCCCAATCTCGACATTCCATAGTGTAAACAAATGACAGGATTTAGGATATGTGGCAAATACATTGTCATTAACATATTGGCTTTTGTTTCGCTTAAAGTAAGCTGGTTAAGGAAATAGGATTTACTTTAAAAGGGAATGGTTTGTTAATATCTTAGTGATTTCTATAAATTTTTAATTGGTTTACTGAACTTGTTAGGAAGCTAATTTAATTCGGGTACTTCGAGTTACTCTAATAGCAAAATTAAATCACGAATTTTCTAACTGGTTGATTTATGCGCTCGGTGTAAATAATTTTATCTAGATAATTAAAAATAACTTGTTGGACGTGTAGCCTGAGGTATGTTATTATTCTCGAAGATCTTCTGATAATTATTCTAAGAAACTGCAATTTATATTAAAATTAAGCGAATAATTACTGTAAACAGTTTTTTTTGAGATTTCATAATCAGAACGTTGCAAGTTTATTTCAAATGAACTGCATATACTTATCTGAATAGCAAATTATGGGAAATGATCAATTTATTAATCGAATATTCAAATGTGTTTATGATGTTCCAAAAAAAATTATTTTTTAGATCTCTTGGAATAATTTAATTTTTTTTCTTATAATTTCCCTGTATAATGCGTGCTTAAATTCAGTTGTAAAAATTAAATTCAGTTTTTTGCATAGATAATATGAAGTAAAAATAATATATTTTATTTGAAATACATATGTTCTATTTATTACTTAACTTAAATATTAGCTTAACTACATTAGTTCAATTTATTAGCTTAAGTTAATTACTAGCTTAATTTTATTAGTTCAATTTATTAGCTTATTTATAAGCTTTATTTGTCAATAAGTTAACAGAAACAAAATAGCTCTTTTTATAATTGAAAATTCTTTTTCAATTAAAAATTCCATTTGAGAAACAAATACATATTTAAATCTAAAATTTAGCTGCAATAATTTTCTTCCCACCATTACTTCAGCTGCAATATAATCATTTAGAGCCTTAAACATGTTTTTTTGATTTTCAAGATTTGTTTGAATGACAAGGATATTAATTAATTTTTATAAATGATGGAAATCCATTGCAATTAATCTAATTGAATATTTAATTTGCTTTATATTATATGTTATTCAGTACTTCGAGTTAAATATGAAATCATTTTTTTTTGCAATTTCAAATTTTTTTGACAAGCAGTTTTTCTCAAGTTTTAATGAGAAGTTCTAAATGCGTATGTATTTTAAGAGATATAATAACTAGAAATTCTAGTACAAAGATAATATATCCAACAGATTTTCGTTGCAAAATGTATTCAAACATAACGAAATCAGATTTGTTAGATTATCCTTTATCTTTCCAGGAATATTACTTCCATTAAAATAGCGTGGCTGTGGTTGCTTAGTGTAGAGGTCGCCAAAGTGGTGGTCCGCGAGAAAATTTTGCTGGTCCCTAGAAACAAGTTGACTTACTCATCACGCACATTCAGGATAATAATTTAAATATGCATCTAAAAGAAAGCCTCATCGACTTTTGGTTCGAAGAAATTCTCAAATTTAAACTCCATTCATCCTTATCAAGATCTCAGTTTTCGCTTTGCATAAGAAGTGAATACCCTTTTCTTAGTAAACAGGCGATGAAAATTCTGATTCAATTCTCCACAACTTGTTTATGTGAAAAGGCCTTTTCATATGTCACATCCATCAAAACACAGTACCCATCTCTCCTTGAAATGAATGCAGCTCTCTGTCTTGCAGTAACAACACTGGATCCAAAAAATACATAATATTGTTTCAAGTAAGCAGGAACATCTTTCACACTAGGTATGTATAATGATAAACGTTTGATACACTTAAACCTTTTTTAATTATTTTGTTTTTACGGTATTTTTTCATTTTGTTTATTTTATTATGGTTTATTAATAAAACTTTCATAATTTAAATACAATTAATAGTTTCATTTACTAACTAGGTACATTTTAAGTGTTCTTAGATCACAATTTTTTATAAATATATTTAGCACTTAAAAATCTTATTAGTGGGCCGCGGGATTTAAATTATGAATTAACTGGTCCGTGAGGTCAAATGTTTGGCGACCGTTAGCTTAATGGTCAAGGTAAGAAACTAGTGGCCGGGGTGTCATGTTCGAATCAAAAACCACTGCAGTCCATCCGTCTAGGGGGGCTATGCCCGTTAAATCTGTCGAAGCTCAAATGTCATCCCGCTGGTGTGGTGTGGAAGTTAGGAGAGGGGATGCCAGCTCAGGTGTTGTCCTCGTCACTTGACTATGGTTCAAAATTATGAGGTCCGTCGCCAAAAGACCTTGAGTAGCTAAAAGTGCGACGTTAATATTCACAATCTCTATTAAAATAGTATTTAAAGGTAAATTCGCCACTTAGCGCAAATTTAGATAAACTTAATACTCGCATATTTTTACGCATTAATTTTTCTTAGTTTTCACGTTATATAAGTGGCATAAATTTTGGTGTTTTCATTTTACTTAAGATATTAATATGTATAAATTTCAATTACTTTTAATAATTCAAAGCAAAAATGGTTTATAATTATGTTTAGGTAGTTTTCTAATTATACTTTCTCTCTCTCTCTCTCTCTATATATATATATATTTCGGTTTAATAATATTTATTTGAATTATATAAAAATAGAGTTTATTAACTCTGTTTTGTAATACATGCCGCGTTAAATACAACGAAAATGAATACTTTTGCTTGAGAAAAAGTGTTTAATCATTGAAGGTAGGGACACCAAGATCAACACTCTACCAGAACATATTTTTATTATTTTAAAATTCTACTTTTAATGAATACCTCACCCCTTCATTAACTAGCTCCATGCTCGACTCGGTGAAATCGCCAATAGGAGAAAGCCGTATGTTTGCACGATCCTTTGAAGTTTCATTAGAAAAGAAAACCAGGGAATATTAAGAAAGCTCCAACAAGCCAGAAATGAGACAAGACACGGTATTCTTAAGAGTCATGATTAATATACATGAGCATTTACATGCATAAGTGAAAGCAGGGCGCAACAGTTGCACCAATTCGAATTTACTTTAGGTTGGAATATCAATTAGGAATGGTAGTACTTCAAAATTTCTAATGAGCTCAAAATAAAAGATCACCTCTCCCGCTTCCGGCAGTCGGTTTGAGCCAAGAGAGCGGTATTTTTGCATTATCATTTATTCCCCTATCTGTAAGTCTGGAATTGCAATGCTTTTTTCGTTCGGATATTTGCACTTATGATAGTTTCTGAGACACTATTCTTGTTTCTGCATATCTTTAAATTTCGAGTCTTTTAATTTTTATGCAGAAGTCAAAAGAAAAGGTTGAATTTGGTATTCATAATTTCTTCATTGAATATTTATAAATTTATATTAGATCCTGGTTTATAGTATCAACTCAATTAGCTGGCTTTAAGTAAGTGATCGGTTTTACAGTACGTATGCTGTTTTAACTTCTGAAATGCATTACTGGAATGAAATCACGCATATATATGTTGGTTTCCAAAAGTTTTCTGTAAAAAATTACCTTTAAAGGCATAAAAACTCATTTTTAGTGAATAAATGAATGTACTTGTTTTTATTTAACGTAGGGCATCGAAAAATACTATTGTTTTTATAGATGTTTCTTACTTAATTGTATTATGAAATCACACACATGCATTCTTTGTAATTATGTTCATCTAAAAATTTTAAGATTAGCTATTTAAATTCCAAAGTTCATTAAGATTTCATAGTTTTCTCTCCTTTTTTTATGAATAATTGTTAGAAGCTTAATGCATATACGTATAACATGCGAAAAACTTTTTTTAATGCAATGAACTCTTTATATTACTTAAAATAGGATAACTGAAATATGAATAGAAAATTATTTTATAAACTAAATTTTTTAAACTTAGTGGCACAACAGCCCATGGCCGGCCAAGACCAACTGTGCCCATTTCAGCTTTTGTGACCTTAGTAGCTTAAATGCATGGACAGATGTTCCAGTCAGGTGGTCAGTATGACGTATTGTTACCAAGCCAGCTTGGTATTCCTTTAGCGACCCAATGAAGGAATATTTTTTTGTGAAATGTAAATAATGTGCAATATGCAGGGAAACATTAATGTAATATATTCTTAAGACAAAAAGAATAACGTATCATATTATCAGTTTATGCACTTATTAGATTATTATTAATGTATAGATAAGTATTTTTGTTTAATAATAGATAATATATATGATTTGGTATATAATGCTAACTCACAGCATTAGTTTGCTATTAGAAGGAAACAAATTAATAAATGATAAAAAGAAACCAAAATATAAGAAGAAAATGCATGTTGAGTTTCCCAACTTTGATGATGTGCGATTAATTTTGTAACCTAAAATTAAATTTCCCATGACGAAAATTGCAAAATTCTATAGTATTAAAATCTTAAATCCTAAGTTGAACCCATAATAAATATAGCCCATTAATACATTGTAATATTCAAATAAAACCTTGTAATAAATTCGAATACAAAGCTTATTTTTCTATCTGTTGTTGAGTCACACTTTCAGAAATTGTATGTAAGCCTTATAGAATGTTCAAGCTTGTATTCTCTCACAAAAATTTCATCGCCAACCACCTGTTTCAATTCATATGGTTTCTATGGAGACTGAAGGAGTGAGTGAATCAAGAGTAACGTAACATTTACTCAATTATTTGCGAGCACATGATGGTTTTGTTCACGCAATCCATGTTCGCTGAAAGTTCACTCAATATATAGTATGGGAAGATGATCCCGTAGAAATAAATGGATTTCCACATGTATTACTCCTTGGAAAAACTTTATATTTTCGATCTTAAATTCAAATCATTTTCAGCTATTTAAATGCATTATTCACCACTTCTTTTTAAGTCACGAACTTTTACAGCATTTTGAGCATACTTTTACCTCAATCTTTTCTCTGTCTACTATCAAATTTATTTGATTAACTTTAAAAAATTGCTTTGTATTTAACGATGAAACGACTAATTGTTTTCTTTTAAGTAGGCTGTTATGATGTTTAGGAAAAAAATTCGCAAAGTATAAATTTAAGATCAGAACTTTAAGGGCAAAAAGTAGTTTTTCTTTTCTAAAATTAAAACAAAAGACTTGGGGAAATATTCTTATTAAAGAATTAATAATATTATTATTATAAATATCTATTGGAAATTAAAACATGCATAGAACCATTTAAGAATAAATACAATTCTCAACATATATCATCATTGTATCTTGAAAGAAATATAAACTTAATTACAAATTATCATTCTGGAATATTTTACAGAACGCTTTTATTTATGATTAGAAGAAAATGATTTTTTTAAACAAAATTTTATTCTTTGGGAAGGAAATGATCCTAAATGATTCAAAACATAATTCTCAGCACAAAAAGAAATTAAATTACTGAAACATTCTTATGGGAGCCGTAATATTCTTATTCTTTGTTAGTGTATTTAAATTCAATGTAACATTAAATACAAAAAGATTTTGCTTATTTGCATGTTTTATATATAGTTTCGAAAATTTGTCTAATATATCATCTGAGTCTGAGTCAATATGACCCGAAAAGGATTTCAAATTTTTTTTTAAAATAAAAGCTTACTTGATACTTTAGTAATTGAAATGCACACACAAAAAAAGTTTTTCAAGCAATAAAATTTATTTTCGATGTGTTGAGAAGTTTAATCAAGACAAAAAGATTTATTATGTATAACCATATTTAACATTTTGAAAATTTTCATGTTATAAACATTTTCATTATACTTTTTACTATACTGACTAAAATACTTCAAAGACTCTCTAAATATAAACAGAGTAACAAAGTTATATATAAAGAAATGGAACAGAAAAATATTAATATCCTGTTTAAAAAAAAAAAATTCCAACATTGAAATGAATCCCTCGTTTTAATACAATTAGTTTAATTTATGTCATATATATATATATATATATATATATATATATATATATATATATGACATAAATTAAACTAATTGTATTAAAACGAGTGATATATATATAACTTATAGTAATTACATCAAGTAAAAACTTCAAGGAAGAATTATGGTGAGAGAAGTGAAAAGACAAAGATAAAATGATTAAATTATTTAATTTCCCAATATTACTGGAATGAAATTAAAATTATAATAGAAAATTAATATACAGATATATACAGTGACCCTCCACAAACCCCTTGTCGCAGGTGCCCAAAGTTTGATTAACGCCACGTACGTAACCTTTGTAAGATCCAACTTGGGTCTCGAAACCTGACTTTGTAGGTGGGTCCAAACATTCTCCATTACGCAACTGGATATATATATAATAAAATATATTTCTTTTTCAAAATAAAAAAACAATAGCATTCCTCTTACAAGTAATTTTTGCATTAAGACCTTTCTCAGGAATGAGATGTGCTCCGATTGAGATTAATAGATTGTTTAACAAAACAATACTTCAAAACAATATGATGGTCATTAGAGACTGACCTGGTAACTTTGATTTTTTGGTCGAGAGACAAAGATCAAATCCCATTTTTCATATTTCCACACACGCTATCATGAGTACTTTCAGCCTACTTCATTAACGTGCGTCATCGTGGTAAGTAAATTCATCATACACGCATTACGATTAAGATGCAAAACTTTCAGAGGAAGAACAAAAATACGTGCTAAAAATCGATTCATATTCAGATGTTTACATCTTGCTTTTAGTTGACTGCAAAATACTTTATTTACATTTTCTTACATTTCAGTAAATGTTCATGTAAAATTGAGTAAATGCTCCGCATTGGTAAGTAAATGGTTAAAAATATTGGTATATTTGCATTAAAGATGGAACTTAAATGCATGTAAATTTGAAATGTTTCCATTTATGAATAAAATGAAGTGGTATTTACAAGAAAATGTATCGCGTGTTGCTTAGATTTTATGGTGCATGGAAATTTTTCACATTAGTCCAAGGGAATAGGTTATATTTAATCTTTTTTCAAAATAACAGTGAAATAAAATCTGAGAGAAAAGGAACAGAAATAATATTTTATGCAACGAATCTCTAGATAAAGACCGTAGAAACACATATATAATTCAAATATTTAATTTCATAACAAAAAAGAATGCTTTCATATGTCTCTTAAGAAAAATTTCAATGTGTACTTACTGTAATTTATTTTTAAACAGCGGTTTTTTTGTTTTTTGCTGAAGAACTAAATGAATTATTTATTGAAATAAAAACAACTAGAATAAGTAGTAATTTAGTGAATCATATAACTACATACGCGCCAAAGATACATAAGTCGTACTGCAGTGTTTCTCAAACTGTGGGGCGCGCCCCCCTGGGGGGGCGCGATGACCTTACGAGGGGGGCGCGAGCATATCGAAAATAAAAGATTTAAAAAATAATTAGTTTACTGGAATAAATTAAAACAAAATACTTTCAGACATAATAAAAAATGCACTATTACTCTGATATAATTTATAGGCGCACGCGCGCGATATTAAGTCAGCAAAAAAAAAAACTTCTTCAATACCTAATTAGCTATCTTTGATCCTATAACCAAATAAAAAAAACTTTTATTTGATTTGCTGTAATGCCATGATGAGAGATTTTTTTATTACGCATTTTTTTAACCTTACATACTACTCTTTCTAAGAAAAAACAGATCCCAGACCCAGAATCGAAAATATTTAGGAACATAAAAAGTTCATCACTGTCATTATTTTTGAAATACTGCACATTATAGCTGTAATCTGTTTGACCTTCTAAGTTATTGGTACAGTTAGTTATGACCCCTCTCTTATGTGTTCTCAGTTGCGCTTTTTTCCATGCAAAAGAGTTTTATGATATTGTGAAAACCACGGAGAGCACACACAAACACAAGCACATGAAGGGTTACGTGGCCAAGACATATTTTTATAAATATTCTGAACATATGAAGCATAACGAAAAACATTTCACGCAATTTTTTAGCAGTAACATACATATTATCATAATGAATATACTTTTTACCCGGAATTGGTCGCGCTGGACACACAGGTTACGAAATCGTTAATTCTGGCAAAACTGTTTATTTATTAACAAAGAAAAATTGAAAAGTCCTTGAAAGTAGGTAAGTAAACTTTCTCTTAATTAAATTATTCACTGGAATCATGATTTGTATCGTACAATAAAATAATTATAAAAAAAAAGGATTGGGGTGACTCAATAACCCCGACCGTAACGAGTGCGCGCCTGCTCCCGGGTTAAAACATGTTGAAATCTTTTCGCTTGAAAAATTAAAAATAATACATGTTTTATATTATTGATCGTTATTTAACATCAATGGCGCACACAAGGGGGGGTCCGGACCCCCCAAAGCCCTTGATTTTTTTCCGATTGATTATAAATCTAAGTTTATAGTAAGCAAAATTTAATTAAGTATTTGTTATTAATGATTAATTTTATTAATTAATGCTAATTATTTAGTCAAGAATTAGTTTTTTACTGTGTTTTGTTCCCAGAAATCGACAAAATCAAAAGGAACCTGATACAAGATTGATGAACTTTCGACCCCGGACCCCCCCTTGAAAAATTCCTGTGTGCGCTACTGTTTAACATCAATTATAAATGCTAATTCTGTGAGGCTTAAAATTACAATTTGCTTAAAACTAATTATAATTTGAGCAACGATTTTAAAAAAATCATTTTACGTTTTTGTAAACATTGTCGAGCACTTAGCTTTGCTTCCCTTACAATTCAGCTATTATATCAATAATGTTTTATTTTCTTATAAATGAACTCGTGCAAAGAGCGGGCACTTCAGCCGGTATACTTTTAATGTATCAGTGCTGCACAGAATATTTTATAACTAATTAATTAATACTAAATTAAGAACAAGTTTAATAAGTATTAATGACGTCCATGAGCTTGTCTTGGAAAGCAAAGTTTTTATAAGGAATGCTTATATGATTAGAAATTGATCCTCTGAGTTCTTTTTCTATATTTAGCAGATATCTATATTTTGTCTTCTAAGCAGCTACCGCATTTTGCAATATGTTGAATTGAGAAATCAGAGAAAGGAAAAATAACATAATAATTATCCTATTATTTTATTTATTTTGCTTAAAAGTATATATACAAAATTTAATACTTATGTTACTAATTTGTATGGTTTATAATTAAGATCGCCTATTGTAGCTTTAGCGTCAAAGTGCAATATTATTGCATTCAGTACATTATTAATGTATAAGGGGGCGCGAAAAAATTGTGATCGAAAAGGGGGCGCCAGTATTGAAAGTTTGAGAAGCACTGTCGTACTGGATGAAAATTTAAATAACTAATTAATAATAGTACCTGAATAACTTTTATTCGTATAGAAAAACTATTGAATTAAAACATATGAAATGTACCTAAAGAATTAGATCAATTTAAAACTTTGTTGTTTTTAATAATTTTCATCGATAAAAAGGAAACGAATGCTAGTGAGAGTACATACATATATATTTTTTTATTTATGAAGTTAAAGAAAATATTACCGTTTCCAAATATTTAATCACTAGCTCATTTGTGTGTGCGTGCAGTTGGTTTGAGTAAACAAAAGAAATATTGGAAATAATTTTGTAGTTTTAAAGCACAATCCACTGACAACATTTAGGTTTTGACTTTTTTGAAATTTTTGATTCATATATGAATATATTCAGCCATTCAATTTAATTGTAAATTTGGATTATTTTTTTTTTAAAATGTGTGTGTGTGCTCCTTTAGATATATGTTTTACTTCGGATCTTAAAATTCTTCAGAAATTGAAAGTTCATAAAAGGTAAAACTGAATATAACAAGATAATTTTGCTGTTTTTATAAAAATTGATTGCCTAATTTTGCAGTGTAAATACGATAACCCATATAGAATATAAGAATGCTTAACAAATATTGTCTGAAAGCAAATCGTCGAATACTTTTAAAATTAAAATTTATTGTTTCTAAATTAGTTTTTAAGAATTTAAATATTATAATTAATAAATCACAAGAGTTAAAATATTTTTATTGAATTCCTTTTTCTTCCTTTTTCTATGTGAGAGTGTTGATTAGTCTCTCTGAATGGAATTATTCTCAAATGCATTTTCAACTATAAGATAATAAAACCCTACATTCATTACTAAAAGAAATTTTGGTTTAAAACATTATAGGGGAAATTATATTTATAAAAGGAAAATTACTGTTGAACTTAAACACATACTCTAAATTGCACATAAGGAAAAACTTTCTTTCACCTCCCCCTCCCCCACACCCCCACATATACATTCACGCACGCACGCACACATGTAAGGCTCATTCATAGATCATTAATGTACAATAACGGCAAAACATACATGATCTAACATACTTATATAAACATACGTCTCTAAAATGTATTTAATCCTTAATAAACAGAGCATTTTGCTTATATAATGACACACAAATATATTTATCCTAAAGCCACAAAGACTCTCCAGACAATATTTTACGCATCCAAGCACACTTATCCAACTAATTCTGTTAATTAACGAGAGCTGTATGCCAGATTGACTTTGGCTAATACATTGAAATTAAAAACAGATCCACGGTTTATTATTAATTTACTTATAAGCATTTTTACTTTAGGGTGTATTCCATCTCTCGCTGCGTGAAATTGTAATGAACTGCATAAACCCAAAAGCAGTTGCATAAACATAAGTACAAACATATGCAATTTTTTTTGGAAGTTATGAAATTCTAATTGTTTCAATTAATCGGATCTTATTTCACAATCACGAGACGTTCAGCAGACATTCTGTGAATTTATTGAATTATACTGAAGAATTCAAGTTCTGAGCAATAGCATTTGAGTTGTGTTTATTTTCATACTAATATTTTTTATTTCCTATCCTCTTATGTAGAATTGTTATTTTCTCTCTCTCAAGGTTATTTATTGTACAAGAAAGCCAGAGTAAATAGTTTTAAAAGATATAAGAAAAAAAAATGTATAACAAACTTTAAAAAGATTCTTATTTAAAATCTAAGCAAATGTTAAAAATAGCAATGATTTCCTATGCATTAACAACACTGATATATTTAAGGAATTGAAATTTAAGCAAATTAATTTTTTTCCAGTATGTCAAACTTTTTTACACATGTTTATTAATTTTTAAAAATATGTTTAGAATATCGTAGTGATATTAGTACCTCATATTAAGGTATCCGGCTAAGTTCGGAACCGTGATTTTGCAAAAGCGTATAAATGGATAATGTTTATGATATTTAGTTTCACTTAGGTTAGAAAATGTATATAAAATTGTTTTAAGAATAGTATTACAATAAAAAAATTATTTAAGTACAATATTTTGACAAAACAAGGAACATAGAATGACCCCCTTTCAAAATATTCTCCTTTTGTGAAAAATGCTTTTATTATAAAAATATTTTGTCAGTATATAGCTCAGACCTCTGTACAGAGGCTCAACTAGAATTTTTGAAATATATAACTTAGAAGTGGGTTTATCCATGTGTTGCGACAACAGAGGGGAGAAATTTTAAGAAAAAAAAACGCCGATAATTATTTCAATTGTTGTAACTCTGAAAATAATATGAATTTTTCAAAACTCATAGTTGAGTCTCTGTACAGAGGTCTGAGCTATATACTCGCAAAATATTATTATAATAGAAGCTTTTTTCACAAAAGGAGAACATTTTGAAAAAGGTTATTCTAAGTTACTTTTTTGCCGAAATATTGTACTTAAATAATTTTTTTTTGTCAAAATGTCCTTAAAACAATTTTATACATGTATTCTAATCTAAGTGATACTAAATATCATGAAAATTATCCATTTATGCGCTTTTTTAAAATCATGATTCCTAACGTAGTCGGATATCTTAATTAAAAAAATAGGGTTTCAGAGTTGCATCCAAGAATTTTTATGGAAAATAATCATATAATACTACAAAACAAACATTAAATAATGATACTCATGATTTTAAGCAGTGTTCATATACATATCGGGAAAAAAACGTATCTCAGCTAATATTTATCTTACTAAACTTCCACATTTCCCTATGTAGAGAAAAATCTAACATTCTTTTTCAATAATACACAACAGTCTTGGTTGAGTCAAGTATCTCATATCTAAAAGGCCACTGTTTTACAATCAATTATGCTTATTATTGAAAAGTTCTTAGAAAAATTTTGGATTTAAAAATATTCTATAGTTATATATATATATATATATATATATATATATATATATATATATATATATATATTTATATATATATATATATAATTATTTTAATTTAAACCTAAATCAAATTTAGGAAATATAATGCAAAGAAATAATTTTCTCGCGTTTTGCTCTTTGAATAAATTTATATCAAGTGCAATCTATATACTTGAAAAATACTTGGATATATATATATATATATATATATATATATATATATATATATATATATATATAAGTTAGAACAAATCTAATTATTCATTCAAAAAGAAAATCAATTCTAGAATATTAAGAACTATTTTATAGAAATAATATGGTAAGTATACCTAAACGCGTGTGGTACTCGGTATGAAGTGTAGAATTAAATAATGGTAATGCATAGAATCAGTGTTGAAATATAATGCGTATGCTATATAGCATTCAAGTATATGTATATTTTCCTTTTTAAAATTCTATGGAAACATTTTGTATCTAGAAAATAAGTTTTAACTTAAGATTGTGTATATGTCTGACACCCTAAAAATATTAACACCCTAAGGGGGCCTGACAAATTAATTTTCAAAAATATACTCAAATTTTCATATTTTTTTGTATTTTTTAAATGTATACATATTTTTGTTTAAAATGATATATGGATACATTATAACTAGAAAAAAGTATTTTGTTTATTTATTTTTAAATATAAATCCACTATTTGACGAGCATCATCAAGTGAACTTTGCTAAGAGGACCTATGTTTCACCAAGTATAAGCTCTCGATAATACTGCAAGTTTTTATATTTTATTTTTTCTACGATTAAATATAATATTTTTTTAAGGAATACAAAATAGTTTTCTTTGGAAGAAGAGGAGACACGACTCTATGCAGTTATTTTTTCGTTTGATTTGTTATTCCATGTGAGTATTTATGTTTGAACTTGTTAACTTTTCAGGATATTAATTTATATCACCAGAATTTCCTTCTGTATTTAATCTAAATTCTGAAATAAATGAGTCATTTAGTAGCGTTTTATCAAAGACACATTATGAGAAGATCCAAAAAGGTTTAAAATCTATGTATAAAAGAAATAGGGATTTGAAAAAAGGATATTCAATATGTTCCAGCTGGCACATCAGGGAGTACAAAAATTGTTATTTTAAGTGCTTCGAAATGATAACTTAATTCAAGCAACAGTTTGTATGAAATTCTGAAGGTAAATGATGATAAGAATGATTTGATGAAATTAAACTTATTAACTAATTCTTTATTGAACTCTGTTGTTCGTAGAGAGGGCGACCATTCCATCTCGCAAGATGCTTCTTAAAGAGTTGGAGTTGTGTATTGTATTGAATGTTGTTGTATTTTTTGTTTAGGGATTTTTAGATAGGGTTTTCGAAACTCAATTTTAGGAAAAGAAATGTTCATTTCTTAAAATTCAATTATATGAATAGTAAACATAAGGTACAATAAAAATTTAATCTATGTAAAACATGCGGTTTCCAAGAAAAAGTTACAAAAACTTAGGTAATTTAACATGGACTCCTGTAGGCGTTCAGGACCCTTTTATATTATATAAAAGGGAGAGGCAGATTGTTTTTCCTCAGATAAGGAAATATTACGAACAAAATATACGTATTCGCATTGAATTGATTTCAGATACATATTTTTCAATAAATATTAATATATTTTTTTATTCAGTTGGTTGCGAAACAGAAATAGTATCACCTTACATTTAAAATGGAGCAACATTCCAGGTATAGATTTGAATGTCATAAAAGTTTGACATCACTGGGGCTTTAAAATGTATATACATTTCTTTCTGCTTAAAGCGTAAATTAGCGCTTACAAAGTCACTATCAAGAAATTTAAAAAATCGTCCTTCAGCTAAGAACATAATTAATTTTAAAATAAGTTACTAAGTAATTTTTTTGCAAAGTTCAGGATTAATCTAATAAAAAAATGGAAAGATGAAATTTCTTCCACATCCAATCTTATCCCATAACAATTCTTCTTTTTTCTTTTGTGCAAAAAAAGCAACCATTGCAAGCTTTTCTTGGCTGATAATTTCGAAAGAAAAATAAGACGCCAGCTGAGTTTTTATCAATTTCAATAAAAATAATTGGTATTTTCAAAAAGTTACATTGATTCTAATAACGGATAACACATTCGATAAGGAATTTAAATTTGTTTAAAGGCATATAATACTCTTATCAATTAGTTCTAATGCGTATATATTAAATCCCATTCCCTGGAAAGGACATAAAAATGGATTATTCCATGGATATTATGTTATTAAGTCATTAAATATATAAAAAATGTCGGAATATACATGATAAAAAATTATGTACCTTGTCTTATAGTTTTCACAGAAAATTGATAAAATAACATAGCTCAATAAAATTTAAAATTATAGCAACTGTATTTGTTATACAAAATGTAGTAGTGTCGAATTATTAAGTACAAATAAATTATGATTGTTTTAAAAAACTTTAATTAAACTATTTTTAACTTAAAATAAACAACAAAATAACATAATTCATTATTTTTAACGAAGGCTAAACATTCAAAAAGGGATTTTTAATTGGGTCACTTTTAACGCAGAATTTCCCCTATCTCCATATTGTTAAAAAGAGGAAAATTATTTTAAAAAATTAGCATATAGTCCCCAATATTAAGCATTTTTATTTTGTTTTCTTACTAATATTTCAATGGGAATATAGAATACTTTTTGAAATTTTGAACACATATTTTTAAAAATTTTTACGAGGGCAAAATATGAAATAAAACTACAAAACGATAAAATTTCGTGTATATAACACATTTTTAGAAAAAGTTTTCTAAAAAAAATATTTATATAATATTAATGTGTGTGCAAAGTTTCAAAACTATAAAATGAAGTTTTTTTCAAAAATTTTCCTTTGTGTTGAAATATACTATTTCTGGAAGTTGAGAGATTCATAGTTTACACTTACCAGCAACTTATGTACACCAGCACAGTAGGTTGCATTTTTTTTCTGAGAAAAATTTAAGAATTCATTTGTTGATGACTTTCTGGAAGCTCCTCATTGAATATTTTTGCTGATTGAAAATCATTTTTGAATATTTTTAAACTTACTTTTCCTTAAGAAACTTCGCAATACCATATTTTAAATCATAGTTATTGGAAAAAAATAAAATAAATTTAGTTTAAAAAAACCCACCTATCTTGTATATTTAATTTTCCAGCGGGTGCACTGTTATTTTGTACACGAATAGGCAATTGCTTGTACTTTTTAAGATATAATAAACTTCTTTAGTTCCACTTTCAGAGATGAAAACTATTACAATACATAATAATGGAAGGCAATATAGAAAAATAATTATACATACATGCAGGAAATAGCTCTTGTAATAGTATTAACAAAGAGAGATTATTTGATTGGCTTATGCATTCCAAAATTTCACCAGTCATATTTACATCTTTTTATTTTCGATAGATGTTCAGTTTCCCATCCTATATTTATTTGCAAAAGTTTGAACACCGAACAAACTTTTACATTGCTCACATTTTCATTTTCAAGCTCTTTGCATATTCTGATTTAAATTGTTTCGTGGTTTTATCTTTGATAATATAAAGTTTTCCATCTACTTATGATTCTGGAGGATCAACAGATGTGCATTTTATAAATTCTCTCCTGATGTATTTTGTTTTATTATATGAAATTGAATAAGAATTTGAATTTTTCAATATATTCTCATATATGAGATTGCTGTAAATTTTCCGAATTTAATTTATACATCCTTAATTTCTTTTTCGTCGTCAGATAATTTTTGTGTAAGTGATTTAATTACCCATTTCACAAAGTTATCGGCCAATTTTAAAGAATCCTTGTAACATTTTTCTCAAGTATATAAAATGAAGTAATAATACAATCAAATGAGAGAGGAAATCATATGAATATTTTCGAAATAAAACTCTAAAACACAAGGAAGGAAATGTTACTTGAAGAGCGGATAAATGTCTAAAACTTAACAAATGTAGCAGAGAAATAATTGAAATTCAATTTTGAGAAATCCAGACGAACCTATTTCATCCAGAAGGGAGGGAATGATAAGAGGAATAGCAATGAATACTCAAATCTTAAAGCCCTGGATATAAAAATGTGTAAGAAATAGCATACTTGTAAAATGTGTGCAAGTGTGCTTGCTGAAAATTAATGCAGTTATAACCATAAAGGATCACTAGAAACAACATTTAATAACAATAAAACTAAAAAAAGAAGTACCTGTCTTAACTTTTGTTACTTTATTCTAAAATATTTGAAGAGAAAAACCTCGAACCATTTACTTAAAGTTCAAACCTGTAGTTTGAAAGGCCAAAAAATAGTTTAGGCTTTTAAAATTCCAATTTTAATAAATGTATAAAAATAGTTTCAAGTCACTGCGTACTCTTAGACAACGCTGTTGCTCAAGAATTTTATTTCCTTGAATTTTCCTGAGAAATAGTTGTTATCTATTTTGTTTAATAACTTTTGAAAAAATGTGAAATGTCTGATTCATATAACATTTCTGCACTAAAGAATGTTTGCTGCGAAAGACTAGAGTTTTAAAGAATTTCAAACAATTTTCTCCGAACATGCTTGGATTTTTTTCTTTCTCCCTTAGCATTTTAATACCTAACGAAGTTTAATACATTTTAAAATAAAAATTTATTTTCCAAATTGAATAGCTATTGATTTAACATTAGTTTAAAAGCATTTTTCTAAAATAGCGTCTTGATGCGAAATTTATATGGTATTTCTTTTAAACTGAATTAGAAGTATCTTTTGATCCAATGTCAATAAATAAAAAAAGGTAATGTATTAGCAATTATTCTCAGAAATCAAGTTTTCTTATCTTAAAAATAAAAAAAAATATGTGTACATATTATACTGATTCTATTAATTCTAGTGGAAAACTTCATACATCGTTTATTATAATTCAGTGATTTATTAAAATTTTGTGATTTAGTTTGAAATTTTAATCATCATACATAAAGACGAATTTTAACAGAATCAAAACTATCATGCCTCAATTAAAATTTTAATTAAAGGGATATCAAATATCTTGAAGTGAGAATAAATTAATATTTATAATTTTAGTTTCACAAGTGGAGATAATTAAAAGTTGAAAGCTGATAGAATAACTATATTTTTAAAAAAAGTAAAGGATGAAGAATAATTATTTTTTAATAAAAATTATTCCCAAGATGTCGTTCCAAATTTGTTAAGCTAGTAAGGGTTATTTTCGTATTAAAATATTCAGAACACTTAAATTTTTATTAGAGAAATAAACTTATACGAAAATGTATATCTTGGAAAGAGACATGATTGCATAATAAGCCTTTATTTATTATTTCATTCATTATTACAGATAAAAATATAAAGAGGTAAGAAAATGCAAAGAAAAACTCTACTGAAATAAGCAACTCTAGGAAAATTGGAAAAAAAGTTAACGTGGCTTATAGGAATATTTTGGTAAAACTGCAAATTTCTATAATATTATGAAATAAATAAATTGAGTTAGTGATTAATTTTATTTACCCTTTATATATGTTTAACCTATCTTTAAAGTAAAAAAAAAATAATAAGTTCACAATGTATTAATTGCAAATATACATTCAAAAGTTATACGTTAATAATACTATCATTTAATTTAGGTGCACGGAATTTCTTATTATTTCTTTTAATATTCGATGCGTATAAAATACATTTTAGTTTAAATAAGATTTGAAGTTTTAATATGAAATAGACGTAAGCTGAGAAAATTATCAAATAGAATTTAAATATGTTTAAAATATACGTTACATTAATAAATGAATGCAAATGCTTTTGACTAACAAAACGAGCATTACAATTTTGAAATAAATATTAATTTAATGAAATGTCTATATTGCCTCAGAATTACTCTCAGTAACATTTTAAAAATCTATTTTTTTTTAAAAATTACCAACTGAATTTTTACGAACGAAAAATCCAGTAACATAATTTCATACGAATTCGAAACATATACTTTAGCGCAGTGAACCAGGGATAAAAAAGTTATTCTAATATTTTGAAAGTGGATGATAATGTTGTATGATGACAAGAAAAAAAGAAATATAGATTTTGCTGGGAGTAAATATTCGGAGATCACCTGTTCGCAACTCCAGAAATGTATTTAATATATATGATAATAAACCTCGTAGAAAAGCTAAAAAGGAAAAGAGAGTTATTAACTCTTTCTACTAAAAAGCTCTTGATTGAAAACTCTGTACCAGTTGCGTGCTGGGACACGCCAATTATGTGGTTACTTTGAGGGAAGAAAAAATATTACATGAACCAAATAAAAAACAAAAGAAATCTTTTTATTTTTAAAATTTTTTGCATCTCTTGTTATAGATAGAAGACGAATATTTATACTGCAGGAGAGCTTTTTCAAAAAAACTTTATACTCCGTTAAAGTCTTACATAAAAAGTAATGTTAGAAAATAAACAAATATTTAAAGAACCTAAAGAATTTGCGTCAGTGTAATATTTTTGAGCCGCTGTATACACATCAGTTATTATTACTCATTTTATCTCATAAATTTATTTATTAGTTTTTGACGCACAATTTGAGAGGCTCTGAATGATAAAAATTATAGAATAGTGTGTATGAAGATCACACTCTACTTTCCACAATTATATTGAAATTAAATTTAGTTAGCCTTTTAAATTTAAAATGCTTTTGAATGAATAAAAAATAATTTATTTCAGAGTCCAACAACGATGACACACATATATACAGTGGTGGCCAAAATTTTTTACACTTTTTTTAAATTTGTATGCTTATAGAAAATTTTATATTCCACAAAATGCAAAGTATTTTACATCATTTCAAGGAAATTTTAATACTGAATTCAATACAAAAGGTAAAATTTAATTTTTTCAATGCAATAAAGGCTATGCTGCAATAACTTTAGATATACATTAGATACTGATAATAGCAGTGAGTTATCAGAATTTAGTGAGGTTGCCTTGATTCTTTACTACAGCTTCACGTCGATGTTTCATTCTGCTGAGAATAGTTTTAAGTTTTTCCTTCGTTCTTTCAGGATACCAGGAAACAATTATGTTCTCAATTAGTTCCTTTTTATTTTATGGGTACCACATTCGGACAAGAGTTTTCAAATAGTACAATAACTTTCTGTTGGATGGAGGTCAGGACTGTTTCCTGGCCAGGATAACAATGATATTTAGTCAAAAAGCAATGACTTAAAATGAAAGACTTGATTGGACACATGTGTGACGAGAAAGTGGTACTTCGTATGTTAAAATTACATAGCAGATGGGTAGTTCAGTGACTACATCTTGAGACTGAAAGTTTTGTTTGACGTCAGTAGACAAATTTAATAGAAAAAAGCCAGAAAAGGCCGAGAAAGGTGCACTATATCTTTTGATGACAGTAGAACAAAAATATTATGTTTCAGAGATAAAAAATTCCATGGACATCCATCAGAAGTTATCTGAGTGATGCTGGTGTTTCTGTCAGTTCAAAAACAATCAGGATTAGATAAGCAGATGCAAGACTAAAAGGTAGAATTCCACGAAAAAAGCCGTATCTCAACTTACAGTGTGTAATGTAACTCATTAATTGTACAAAAGATTGTTGGTCACAAGTTATATAGAGGGACGAAACTAAAATACCGTTATTCGGTAGCGATATCCTAAAATATGACGTAGAATAGCAGAAATGCTACATCCTGACTGCATCCAGGCAACTGTGAAGTACCTACAAAGTTTTATCATTTAGTCATGCATATCAGCACATGGTATCGGTCACCTTATTATCATCGATGCGATACTGAATGTCATAAAATACACTGGCACCATTCTCAAACTCCTGCCTTTCATCAGGGATCCCTTTACCAACAATGCCCCATTTATTTCTCAGCAAGATTCTGTTCCTTGCCACACAGTTAAGTAATTGAAATACAGGTACCGTTCTAAGATCCATTCAGTTGTTGTCCTGGCCAGGAAACAGTCCTGACCTCGATCCTATTGAAAACTTGTGGCGCCGTTTGAATCCTCTTGTCTGAATGAAGTACCCATGAAATAAAAATGAACTAATAGAGTATATAGTTGTTTCCTGGCATCATGTAATAACGAAGGAAGAACTTTAAACTATTTTCAGCTCAACAAAACATCGATGTGAAGCTATAATAAAGAATAAAGGCAACCGCACTAAGCTCTGTTAACTCAATGCTATCATCAGTATCTAATGTATATCGACAGTTTTTGCAGCATAACTTTGCGTTGTAAATATTTGAATTTTCTTTTTTGTATTGAAATCAGTATTACATTTTCTTTAAAATGATGACAAATGATTTGCATTTTGTGCAACATAAAATTTTCTATAAGCATACAAACTTAAAAAAACACAACAATTTAAAAAAGTGTCCACAATTTTGGCTACCACTGTATATATGTGTGTATGTATATGTATATGTATGTGTATACAAGCATGTGTTTCGCAAATTGCTGCATCATTCTGGAAAAAACTCGAAAACTGAGCTATTTATCACCACATTTTAAAATAACATATAGTTCTTAAGTTACAATCAAAGTTGAATATTACACAGAGATGAATTCAATAGAAAAAAAATGGTTTTGTCGTATATATATTCACTACAGTAATTCTCTTGAAAAACTTCTACAGGTTTTAAATGTATTAGAAATTTCCAGTATATTCTAGTTTATTACGAGACGAGAGACGATATAGTGTGACACAAATATTTATTTAGAATCCTATCACAATATCTGAAAACTGACTGCTTACTTGTATGAAAATTACAATGTTTCTCATTGCAGGTTTTAAATTTGTATTAAAAGTACAAAGGTCTCTAGAACTTAAGTAGTACCAGTTTTTGATGCTCACCACTTCAAGAACAATAATTAATTGTGCATTTTTGAATTATATTTAACTCAAATATGGTAGAAACAATTTTATAAAATGTATTTAATAATGTTTTCTTTCTACCTATACATATTTTTCTTATATCAAAATAAAAAGCTTTTATCTTTCTGTTGTATGAATTAAAATTTTATATATTTACATTTTTTCCTAGAATTCCAATAAGTACGAAACAATTGAAGGTTTTCTGTTACACCACACGAAATGCTTTCCTACTTTTCTACATGAGATTACTATTCTAATCAAGCAAAAAAAAAACAGATTATGTGCTCAAAATTTCATATAAAGCTAGCCATTTAATTTTTACAGGAAACAACTTAAAATGTGTAAAGTGATTTTAAAATGCTACTCCTATAACAATTTACGTACACGCATGAAATTTGATTTACAAGTACGTTAAACTATTTATAACAAAAATTGGTATGGGTTTTGTGATATTATGATTGATATTCATACAATACTTCTTTTTATGAATATTTATTGAAAATTCCTTAAAAAATGTATAAATTCTAAATTCAATTATTTTTTAAAAGATAAGTATTGATTTCATTCAAAAATTTCATACCAAATTTGTTATATGTACTATTAGCAATGGGTAAAAAATTCAAAGCATTAGGCACAATAAAAATTTTAAAAAGCTTAGCTTTTTAAATAAAGACAAACTAGTTATTTTATCTTTCTCAGATAAGTCAATTTAAAGTTTTGATTTGCCATAGGGATGTGAATAAAAACGAGCTTAAAAGCTATCATGATTCTGCGTTTTTTAAGTTTAGAGCTTTCAAATTTTGTGAGGTTGTAGAAAAGTATATAAAGAATAATTTAGGCTAAAAACATTATATTTGATTTTTTGACCGATTTTTGTCTATTGAATCGTACTTGTCTTAACGTTCTACTCTAAGCACAACTCTAAAAGATTGGTAACGGACATCACAGTTTTTAACAGTGACTCGGTGTCGAAGTTTAAATCTGAGCGGGCTACCCACTTTCCCCTCACATTCGCCCCTCAGCGAATGTTTAGTAGTACTAGGACTTAATAAAAAGCTTTTATCTTTCTGTTGTATGAATTAAAATTTTATATATTTACATTTTTTCCTAGAATTCCAATAAGTACGAAACAATTGAAGGTTTTCTGTTACACCACACGAAATGCTTTCCTACTTTTCTACATGAGATTACTATTCTAATCAAGCAAAAAAACAGATTATGTGCTCAAAATTTCATATAAAGCTAGCCATTTAATTTTTACAGGAAACAACTTAAAATGTGTAAAGTGATTTTAAAATGCTACTCCTATAACAATTTACGTACACGCATGAAATTTGATTTACAAGTACGTTAAACTATTTATAACAAAAATTGGTATGGGTTTTGTGATATTATGATTGATATTCATACAATACTTCTTTTTATGAATATTTATTGAAAATTCCTTAAAAATGTATAAATTCTAAATTCAATTATTTTTTAAAAGATAAGTATTGATTTCATTCAAAAATTTCATACCAAATTTGTTATATGTACTATTAGCAATGGGTAAAAAAATTCAAAGCATTAGGCACAATAAAAATTTTAAAAAAGCTTAGCTTTTTAAATAAAGACAAACTAGTTATTTTATCTTTCTCAGATAAGTCAATTTAAAGTTTTGATTTGCCATAGGGATGTGAATAAAAACGAGCTTAAAAGCTATCATGATTCTGCGTTTTTTAAGTTTAGAGCTTTCAAATTTTGTGAGGTTGTAGAAAAGTATATAAAGAATAATTTAGGCTAAAAACATTATATTTGATTTTTTGACCGATTTTTGTCTATTGAATCGTACTTGTCTTAACGTTCTACTCTAAGCACAACTCTAAAAGATTGGTAACGGACATCACAGTTTTTAACAGTGACTCGGTGTCGAAGTTTAAATCTGAGCGGGCTACCCACTTTCCCCTCACATTCGCCCCTCAGCGAATGTTTAGTAGTACTAGGACTTGAACCAATAACTAAACAGAAGTAACGTCAATCTCAAGTTCACGACCATGACTATTGTTCGGACGTGGCCACGTGTTTTTTCTAACATTAACTGCTTTTATAGTATTTCCAGGACTATTGTTTGTAGAATGCTGTTAAAATAGTTTAACTAATTTCCGCAGCCCATCAAATGCAATGATTTTGCTCTTAGAAAGACTTTATCAGGGAGCTTAGTATTTAACAGAAGAAAAAAAAGAAGGAACTGTGGTTATGATTCTACTAAACAATTTTATATTATCAATTTAGAAGTAGAAATTCAAATACACTTCCAAAATGTCAGCATTTAAAGAACACATATTATTTTTAATATTTTAGAAATAAATTTGTGAAGCACAAAACAAAGCAGAAAACTGTTACATTTTCCATGTGGTATTTTACATCGTAATTAAATGCCAGAAAATATTTTTTTAATATTTTATATGCACAACTATTCCAACTTTAACCAAAAAATATATCAAAAATATGTACTGTCTTACAAATTAAAATTATTTTAAAAATATAAATATTTACTCCACTTTGTATCGGAGTATAATATTTAATGAAAAATAAATGCAGCAATTTAAAATATTTTTTAAAAAAAAATTAATCCGCCTTCTTAACGATCGTTGATCGTTTATTTTGAATAAAATAAATTATGAATATCCTCTAAATAATGAAGAAATTCTGAACATGTTTCAAGGTATTTATTTTTATGCATGAATATAACTTCAGGCTCAAAATGAAATGAAGAAAATTCAGAAATGTGTGTGTGTATTTTGAAATATTTTACAAAATATAAAGTTATGTAAAAATTATTGCACAGTATTCGACTTATAATTTTTTCACATGCAGAAGTTATTTTCATGGATAGTTTTAAAATACTTACTGCCTTCACTTTTCTGAAATTGTTTCTACAGAAAATTTTTAATGGTTGTATTTCAAAACAAATTCATTCCCTAAATTTGATGTTGAGTTTCAATTTTAAAACTTCCATACATTAGTGATATTCCGAAAGATTTTATTCTAAGAGTTTAATTTTAAGTGTTTTAAATAAAAACTGAATATTTTTTCCCTTTTTATCTAAAGTGTTTCAAATTATTTTTTTTATCAAAATTCAAAGTATATAGTACGTTACTTTCAAATAAACAAATATTGTTAAGACAAAATAAAAGTAACCTTAAATTCTGTCTTTCTTTTCAAACAGAAAAAAACCCGAATAAAACATTCTGAAAAAGGGAGCATTTATTGATAAAAATTTCAATAAAATAAAAATACTTCTTAAAGAGATTTATTTACAGAGATACTTTTCAAATCCCAACTTATTTGAAATCTAAGTTTTAAGTTAAACTTAAAAGAATTTTGTGCAGATTTTCAACTAGTGTTTCACAGTAAGCTCAAGTTGCTCAAATAAAAACTAATCTAAACATTAAACGTTCTTTCGGATGTCTTCAATTTCTACTTTCAAACAACATTTGAAAATTGTTAAACACGAACGTTAAATGCAAATCCCAGAGCAATTGATATTCAACAAATTAATTTGTTTGATGACCTGTTCTTCCAATCTTACGGAGATAAATAGAAAAAGTTTTTATAAGAAAAGGAATAAGATAAATTATCTTCATTTTGATCCATCTCCCAGTACTATACATTTGGCTATGTCATTAGGCATTTCACCGCTGGTGTATAAAGATCTAAACTTTTCAGTGTTTCCGCAAGACAGTAGTATTCATGAATATCTGCATAAACAATAAAGTCAAAAAAATTCCCTGAGTAGGAGTATGGCTAAGACAGTAAATTTCACGCGGAAATTTCATGAATAACTAAGTGGGTAGGCTTTGCTTTGCTCAGCTCAGAATGGAAATATGTGTGAAAGTGTTCTTTTAACCTATGATGCTGTACTCAAAAGCTTTCTGTGTATCATGTATGGGAGATTTTTAAATAAAGCATGCATATTTGCATAGCTTTTTAACCGCTCTTGAAGTTAACCCTCTCTCATATAGCTGGTTTTTTATCCCTTCTTTTTTTTCAAATGCCGCAAAATTGAAACTGTAGCTTTCAAAATCCTTTGGAATCGAAAGTATTATTTAATCTGGCTTGTGACGAAGGAGAAGCTAATTTAAATTTTTAATTTAATATCTAGAAATTTGTCACTCATGCGTAGAATTTTGTATTTTCTACTCTTTCTTCGAATTCTCTGCATACTCGCGCATTGTCATCTGATTGGTTTGACTTATGTGATTGCTTGAACCCCTTGAGGGGACACAGTACGATTCAATTGACAAAAGACGATAAAAAAAATCAAATCTAACTTTTTTAGCCTAAATTGTTTTTTATATACTTTTCTACAAACTCACAAAATTCGAAAGCTCTAAGTTTAAAAAAATGCAGAGTTGTGATAATTTTTACGTTTGTTTTTATTCATATCCCAATGGCAAATCAAAATTTTAAACTGACTTATCTCGTAAAGACAAAATAACTAGTTTGTCTTCATTTAAAATGCTAAGGCCTTTTTTTCTATTGCGCCTTATTCTGGGAATTTTTTTTCACTTGTTGCTAATAGTACATGGAACAAGACCTGGTATGCATTTTTCAATCAAAGAAATACTTATTTCTTAAAAAAATAATTGGATTTAAAAATTTACACATTTTTTAGGAAATTTTCAATAATTAAGTATTGTACGAATACCAACCATGTTATCGCAAAACCCATATCAACTTTTGTTATACGTAGTTTGATGTACTTGTAAATCAAATTTCTTATATGTACGTCAATTTTTGTAGGACGAGAAGCATTTTAACATCACTTCGTAAATTTCACCTTAAAAAATTAAATTGTTAGCATTTTATGAAATTTTGAGCAAAATATCTGTTTTACATCCCACATACACATAGGAGACAAACCAAAAAGTTATGAAAATCCTTAAATTAAGAATTTTTGTGTAAATTGTATCATGTCTTCTTAAGCGGTGCATTTTTCCCCCAGAATGTTCCAGAAAAAGCACATTTTTCTTATTGAAGCATAATACTTAACGGAAGGTGAAAAAAGAAGAATTTTATTTTAATTTTCAATTTGAAACTTTTCAAACTATTTTCGTATTTTATAATTAGGGTACACAAAATTCCCTAAATGTTTGCTTTTTATTAGTAGAACGTTTCAAATATTTTAAAAGATTTTCTCTCATACTTACAAAAAAAATTCATATTCGTACCTCTTTTTCAAACGGCTTAGAATTTCGTGTGTGTTTGTATATATAAATAATACACAACTTGAAACTTAGTGCAATACAAAATCTTACATTTCAATGGGGACATAGATAATATCGGATTTTTTGGATTATCTTTCTATTTTCACATTTCTTTTAAAAAAACAAATTACGCATTGCTTTGCCAATTTCTGTATTTATCAAATATGTTCAAGAATCTAAATTTCTGCCTTCAATAGTAAATCCCCCCTACTTCCCGAAGAAAATATCCGATGAAAACTATTTCCATACAATTGACAAACTGAGTCTCTAAAACACACTAATACTACTAAAAACCCTATAAGAATTAAAAACATGGGAAAATTAAAGACAGGAAGAAAAATATATTAGTGCCCGTACAGCGTAAGGGCAAACCATTTATGGCCAGCATTCAATAACCCGTAAAGCGCAAGGGCAAACCATTTATGGCCAGCATTCAATAGCCCGTACAGCGTAAGGGCAAACCATTTATGGCCAGCATTCAATAGCCCGTAAGGTGTAGGGACAAACCAGTTAAGGGGTTAATGTAAGTCAAATGAAAAAAAGAAATGGAAAATTGTATTATTTTGAATTATTAAGAAGTTTCGTGATTTTTAAGATATGGATCCCGAAAGAATTGCAAAATAATTTTAATTATATAAAAATATTTTGACACAATATAAAAATAGGGAGAAAATCAATTTACAGAATGAAATGTTTTAGATTTCATGTTACACCTGAGGCATATTTTTTACTATGAGTAGTAGTTAAAGTTGCAAAAATAATTTTACACATTTCTGGCATCGAAAAACATGTAGATTTTATCTCATCATAAAGTAGTTTGAGAATATGTGCTTCAGAAGTTTTAATGATAAAAAAATATTTATGAGTTTTTTTAAATCTTTGGAGGAGGCTATGCTCCTAAGATATTGTGAAAAAAGAAGTTTAATATAGTTTTTAATGCATATATAACATGGATATGAAAAATATACTAAAGTCAATACTTCTTATTCTGAATCACTTTCGTATATTTGATTAAAAAAAAAGGCTTTACTTTTTTTAAAATTTATGATGAAATTTGATTTATATAAGTATATGCTTTTTACAAAATAAGATAATGATTAAGTATTTTTATGAAAAAATAATAAATACATGATAAAAAGCATTTTATCTGAGGCTTCAAGTGGCAAGAATGGTTCTTAAGCATATCTTACTAGTTTTTCTGTTCTTAATGGTTCTAAGCATTAAAATAATTATAAGTCATTTCTACAAAATTATAGCAAATCCAGCTCAGAAACCTAAATTTTGCATTTTTAAATCTATTTTTGGACAAATTATTCTTATAAAGCAGTAACCACTTTACTCAGCTCTAAGCTAGATGAAATTTTCTAAACACTTTAAAATATGTACCTGATTACCCAAATAAAACGATTCTTTATTTTATTTATTAGTATAAGTTTAGTACATACTATATTGTTCTTAGATAACAATTACTTATATATATTTGTGTGTGTTTCTTCATTTCATCTCTCTTTTTCGATTGAATATTTATTACCTAATCACAATTAAGCTGTAGAACATTTAAGTTATATCTAATATACATTTCAAATTCAGATTATTTACATGCACAGAAATTTTGCAGACAATATCTTTGATATTTATAGAGATATGCCTATATGTAATTAATATCTATAATCCTATTGTTTATTCAGAAATTCGCATGTTCTATCCAATGCAATTTTCTGTGTAAAACACTATAACTGTATCAGATTTTAATTCTGCGTGCATTCTGATACTTATGACAACATTTCTATCTAATGCAAAATTCATCTGTATTAGTTCATCTGTACCACAACGACCGTCGAATTTAATCAGGAGTATCAGCAGATGACCCATCCACGCTGAATCAGTATTAGCGGTGTGTGGATTACGTGATTATCTATAGAGATTATATATGAAGATCTGCATTGTTAATTAGAGTTGAAACATCTGTATATTTTGATCACTCCTAACATGTGAATTATCAAAACATGCATCATAAAACGTGATATCCGTTTTTCGAAATATATCAAAAAAATTGTAATAGTTTTTTCCCCCTTAATAATTGATTTGTAACCCTTTCTCTACACAAGTTAGTGAAAACTAATATTTATCCAAAGCTATTTTCACTGATAATTATTAATTTTCTGATTGTGCAAATATAACTTATTGATGACGAAATAGTTTGGTTTGGGCAAATAAATAACGCTATGTTGGTTTTCTTATTCTTGTCAATGTAATTTATATGTGTTTTTTTAGATTTGGTGTAGTTCCTACTTTTAGGTTATTACAGAAGCAAGTTCTGTGTAATTTTGCGTACACCTGTAAAATGCGATGTTCAATTTTAGCATGCAGGGCCAAAATAAATAAATAAATAATTTTTTGGTATATTTTACTTTTTTATTTTCGTAAAGATAAGAAAGTGGCCCAATCTCACAAAGAAATGTGTGAAGTTCATGATGATGATTGTGCTCAACAGAACGCATATGTCAACATTGTTTTAAGGTATCCGACTACTTGCGACGATTGGAGATATGGGAATTTTTAGTGGCTTTTAGATTTATTTAGTACATTATAAGAAAAATATGCTAAAATCAAGAAGAAAAAAAGTAAATTATTATTACTAAAAGGGGAAAAATTGGATTAAATTTACAAAAAAAAATACATAAACGTGACCCATTCTGACTAAAAGTTTATGAACAAATTTTCAATTTTTATGTGTTGATTTGATGTGTTGATTTGATATTAATTTTTGAAATGGCCTTTAGGATAAGAGATATTGAATTTTTATAAAACCTAGAGCACACATAAGCTTAGTTATTGTTTGAAATTGCTTAAAAAAACAGTGACTATATTTACAAAAGGGACTGCAAATTTTGTAATAAAACAGTGATTGATAAATAATACTTCTACTAGTATACAGAACAGATACGAAAATTCTCAGTTAATTATTTTCAAAACTTTTTGAGCAATCGCTGCCTTATTTGAGCTTTTTTAAAGAAACACATTGAAATATGACATCTTGCTTAAAGTAGTACTAAAACGTTTTTACTGAAACTCTTGTTATTTTTGTTCTAGGGAATGTAAAATAATAAACTTGGTATTTTATAAAGCTAATAAGATGGCCTATAAAAGCATTATTAATTTTTGTTTTCATTTTTTGGCAGAATTTGCAATTTTAGGGTAATTGGATGCCTTAGAATTTGTATTCTTGAGATTTTTCATTTAAAGATGGCCTGCATTCTGTTGAACTTTCTAAAGTTCATGTTGACGTAATAAAAGCTACAATTAAGTCTAATTGTCAAATAATTGTACAATAAATTACAAAAAGGTTAAATGTATCACGCAACAATTGAAAATCCCATAAGATGTCTTGAATTCGATATTTGGGTTCCACAAGAATTGAAATTCACTTATATATATATATATATATATATATATATATAACTACCAGAGTCAATTTTTGTTATGCGCCTTTCAAACGAAATGAAAACAATTCTTTTCAGAAAGAAATATCACTATTGATGAAAAAAGGATCACTAACCACAACATTAATTGAAAAATATCTTAGTCGAAGTTTGATATATCTTTAGCAATACTCTTGCAAAATTACTGGAATTAGTTTGGGAAGTGATGCTACATCCCTCATGTAGCCCTGACCTGGCACCATCAGATTATCGTTTATTAAAAAGTTTATAGAACCTCTAAATCATCAAAAGTACAGTAATAACGATAACTTCAAATCGCATTTGATTGAGTCTTGCTAATAAGGACCAGTTCTATAAATGTGAAATTATGAAATAACGAGAAAAGGGGGGAAATGTTATTGAATCGAATGGAAAATATGTGATTGAATAAAATTCTTCTTTTGTATAGAATAATTCACTCTACAAAAAAAAAAGAAACTAATTTCTTGTTTCCTTAAATTATTCACATTGTTCTAGTCACTATCAGTCTCAATCTACAAAAATCTACAAATAAGAAACTGCTTTCTTGTCTCCTTAAAATATACATTTTTCTAGTCACCATCAGTCTCAATCTACAAAATTAAGAAATAATAAAAACGATTTGTAATTTGGATGGAGAAATGAATTATAAAATAAAAAAGAAATTTTCATAATTGTTGACAGTTTATATAGAAATCATACTGTGTACAAGAAATATGTTTAAAAGTATAAATAATTTTGACATAAGTCTTTCGGGATATTCTTAAGAAGAACATTTTTAAAAGAAAATATTTTGATAAGTAAACATTTAAAATTTAATTTGGTTTTATAAACTAGAAACGCGTACTTTTTCTCGCTGATTATTTTTGTTTTGTTACATACAGTCAAATAGAATCAAATAACACGTAGTTACAATTTGCATCAATTTTTCTCTGTCAAATAAAACCTTTACGTTATATTTTCGGTCTTTGTTCAAAAACGATCACACAATGACATGTACAATAAAAAAGGAGACTGCTAAATGAAGTGGATTTCCAAACCAAAAATATATTCTCTTTTTATTGATTTCGTCTTGAAAGAACGGATTTGCTTCAGGCTTCAGATGTTCCAGTTATGTCTACTGTTAACTTCATAGTGGATTTTTCTTTCATGTAAGAGCAAGGATGCTCTTTTATGAAAAATCGTAGGAAAATTGTTTATGTATGAGCACCTTTAGCAGAGGATGCCGTCAAATATCCGTTCCTCAAAACTGGAGATTTATATTTGAATTAAATTCACTGTATTTTCGGATTCTTCAGAAAACGTTTGACTGATGGAAACGTGAAAATTTAAAATTGCATTTTATTTTATTTATTTATTGTCGTTGTTGGCACTGACTTCTCTGTGAATATTCCTTAATAAATAAAATTTGACTTTTAGTGGTCAGTGTGTAGCCCACTTTTCTATTTTAAATTTCAGTTTTTGTTATTTTTGCCAATGAATTCTAATGTTTCTTTCAGAAATAATGATTCTAAGGCCGAGTAAAGCGAAACTGTTTTTGATAATAATACAATGGAAATATGCTGTAAATGTGTAAATAAATATACGATTTTTATTATTTTATACATCCATGCATATATATATATATATATATATATATATATATATATATATATATATATATATATATATATATATATATATATATATATAGGGTGTTTTTTTAGAGGTATAGAACTTTAAATTGCAATAAAACAACCATGTATTATTCGATTGACATGATTTTTTTATTCGAAAGATAATCTTGTGGCATTACGTTTCAAATATGATTTCTGGCATAGGACTGCCATGGCTGGCTCGGATGTAGTCCAATCTGGACGTCCAATTTTCGATGACTTTTTCCAACATTTGTGGTCGTATATCGGCAATAACACGGCAAATGTTGTATTCCAAAATGTCAAGCGTTTGTGGCTTATCCGCATAGACCAATGACTTTACATAGCCCCACAGAAAATAGTCTAGCGGTGTTAAATCACAAGATCTTGGAGGCCAATTCACAGGTCCAAAACGTGAAATTAGGCGGTCACCAAATGTGTCTTTCAATAAATCGATTGTGGCACGAGCTGTGTGACATGTTGCGCCGTCTTGTTGGAACCACAGCTCCTGGACATCATGATTGCTCAATTCAGGAATGAAAAAGTTAGTAATCATGGCTCTATACCGATCTCCATTGACTGTAACGTTGTGGCCTTCATCGTTTTTGAAGTACGGACCAATGATTCCACCAGCCCATAAAGCGCACCAAACATTCAGTTTTTCTGGATGTAACGGTGTTTCGACATATACTTGTGTTTTAGCTTCACTCCAAATGCGGCAGTTTTGTTTGTTGACGTAGCCATTCAACCAGAAGTGCGCTTCATCGCTAAACAAAATTCGCTTATGAAGTCCTCAAAAATTCGACCTCCAGATTGGACTACATCTGAGCTAGACGTGGCAGTCATATGCCAGAAATCGTATTTAAAATGTATTGCCACAAGATTATCTTTCGAATAAAAATCCATGTCAATCGAATAATACATCGTTGTTTTATTGCAATTTAAAGTTCTATACCTCTAAAAAACACCCAATTTATATATATATATATATATATATATACAAAATAAACACTTATATTTACAAGATTATATATATATATATATATATATATATATATATATATATACTACTTTTTATGCTATTTAGTTCTGAATATGTTAACAGATCCTTTAAATTATAAAAAAAATATTGTAAATTTCATAGCAAATCGATGTTTCTGTTTCCCACTTTCTGGAAAAATACTATACTTACGTATATTTTTCACAAATTACCTCTATTCATTTTTTTTCTAGTGTAAGCTAGATCACAATTAAATGTCTCACTTAAAGAAGTAAAAGTAGTTTTTGCTTAGGTTTAACATTTAGGTTTAACTTTTAAAGCTGTTAATCTTGATTTTAAACTACTTAGTTTTTGTAAACTAATGTTGCAAACTTCTTAAAATGAAATTTTTTTTAGAATGTTAATTACACAATCACATTTAATCATCGTAATCTCTTATACGAAATTATTCTGCATATATTAGTAGTAAATAAGAAATGGTTTTTTTTGTTAGGGAAAATTAATATATGTTATAGTTATACATCACTCAAATTGCTTAATTATAGCAAAATAAGAGACATTGCATGGCTATTTGGAAATTAAGTATAATTAACTAAGAATGGGCAGCAGACTAATTGCATTTTGAGTATGGGGATTTTATACATATATATATATCTATAATAAATGCAAAAACATAGCACAGTACACAAGCGTATACTGCACTGTTTACAATAACCACATATTTCTCACCACATGTTTGTTTAAAAAATATTGAATAATATATTTCTTTAATTTTTTGAAAAAGGAAGAACTTAAATCAAGCTCCAGGGAAAAGAGACGCCAGTTTTTCTCTTTTCCAAAGTCAGTTCAGATGTCCTATACTTGGCTCATTTGAGTCAAAAAATCTGGGCAGTTCGAACTAGATTGAGGGCAATACAGAGGAGTAAAATGCATTATTTGAAATATCACGTAAATTGTTTAGTGAATTTTCTTTGAATACCTCATTGTTTCTATTCCAAGTCTTAAAAAATAATGCAGAAACTCTATAAAATTTTTATCTTTAACCCTTATTTTCATGATGAAAGAAATTTTCATCACTACATTCAATGAACACAAATTGTACTCGAAGCAGGTATACTTTAATTTGTTTGTTGCTGGCAACTTTTTTTACGACTATCGCGTAATACGGAACGTAGCTGTCGAAAAAAATCAAATTTCACAATCCCTATAGTGGGTTTGAACTTGTCATTCCACTATTTTTTTGTGGTTGGAAGAAAGTTGCGATTCCTTGAATATATTCTGATAACTAATCTGACATATTTGGCGCCAAAATTAAGTCGCCAAATCCGTCGCCAACTTGGCGCTAGGCAATATTTGCTAATAAAAACGGTAATAAGTGGGACAAAAAAAAAAAGGTTTGCCTTTTGAGTTTCTGTTATTTTCTGAGCAATTTATATTTAAGACCTCAAATAATCTTCCCAAAAACCATGTGACAGAAATTTACATCTCTATGTACTCAAGTACTTCTATTGCATGACGGAAATGTTTTTTAACTATATGTTTGTTTTATGTTATTTTGGTTGAAAAACTTAGAAAAGAGGGTCATTGTGTGTGTAAAGATGGCTTATGCCATTTAGAAGGCGGTTGGCTATCAATGGATGGCCTTGATGACGAAAAATCTGACAACAAGTACCGTGATGCAGAAAAAAAATTAGAATAATAATAATGATTTTAAAATTATATATATTATCAGAAATATAAATGATACTAAGATGTATTATTTTTTAAATTTATTTTACACTGAACTAAACATCCAAATTTACATGCTGATGGATATTTCCATCACACTGTTTCTTAATTAGATTATACATTTATACTAGGATTTTTTAAGCATTTTTTCTCTAATCTAGAGTATGAATTATATCACCCTGATTTGTTTCACAAAAAATGGTGCAAAAAGGGTTAAATCTAAAACTAAATAAACGGTAACACTTAAATTGCAGCAACTGCAATGATATCAGCGAACTGCAAAAACAATTAAAGCAAAGTTTATTTACTTTATGCGTTACTGGAGAATTTTTTTTACTGGACTTTATTTGATTCAAAATAATTTTCCCATGTGTTTCTATTAAAATGATCACATAGAATTCTGTATTTATCAATACTTTAGTGAATAATAACTAATTCAGCAACGGTAGCTCAATGGTCATGATCACGAAATCATGGTCAGCATTGTCGAGTCGCGGATTCAAGACATGATGCCACTGAAGACCCGCACATTAGAAGTGTTGAAGAAGTTTTGAAATTTAGACAGCGGGGTGCCAGCTCAAGTGTCGACCTTGTCAGCAACCACGGTTCAAAATTATAAGGTTCGTCGTCGTTTGGTTTCGCAATGCTTTAGAGTGTGACATTAATAAACATTTATTCACATAATAATTTATTTAACATTTGAAATTACTTAAAAAATTATATATGTTGATACATTTTACACAAAACAATATTTTCCCCCATAAAAATGAATATATTTTATATAATTTTACTTTTGTAAGCAAATATACATAAAAAAGTACTTATAATTTTTTTTTGTGTTCACTTTTTAATTCTTGATATTTCTCAACCACTTTTGCTATTTCTTTAATGAATTAAAAATATTTAAAATAGAAATTTTTTTTTAAAAAAAGATTATATATATACAAAATAAACAGGAATCACATGAGCCTCTTCGGAAATTCTCTTAACAAAAAAATAGTTGACTTCTAATAAAAAGTGAAAAAAAAAACAGTTTGAATGTGTTTAAAATAACTTTTATTGGTCTCTGGGGGTTGTTATGAAATTAAATATGGGAGCATAACTCCACTTGGGAGTGAGCGAGGGAATATTAACGTCGCACCATTCAGTTTCACGAGGGCTTTTGTGACGGACATTGTAATTTTGCACCATGGTCAAGTGATGAGGACTACACCCGAGTTGGCACCCCTCTCCTAACTACCACACCACACCAATGGGAGGATGTTTGAGCTCTCGACAGATTTAACATTCATCACTCCCCGACACGGTGGGTCTATAGTGGTACTGGGCTCGAACTCGTGACAAGTCAGCCACGATACGGTACGATACCTTGACCACTAGGCTACCGTGGCCGCTCCACTTTTGAGAAAAATAGTTATTATATAAGCTAGTGATCTTTAAACTGTGTTTCACGAAATCTTGGGGTTCCAGGAGTCACAATAAAAAAAAGTTGAAAACAAAAAATTAAAAATGTGTAATCAAAATGGGGGGGGATTCACGTTCTCTATGAAGTTTGTATTACCACTCTAAATTTCAAAGGTCTTCTCTTTCATTAAGAAACTGAAAATTTTATTTCTACAAAATAACTTTATTTTGCAATACGTTTTAAACTTTTATTATAATATAATAAAAGAGCATTATAAAATATGTTTTATTTTTATGTATTACCTACTAGATTGTAAATATTTTATTGTTTACTATTCCAAGTTCTACGAGATAATTGTATACTCATTAGTACAATCTCTTGCAAAACTAAATAGTTTTACAATAGAAATGTACTATTTGGTATTTCTTGGAAAAAACTTCTACAATAAAGGAGAGGGAACAACTTGTGAACCTTTCAACAGATTCGATGTCAAAACTCTAAATTTAATCAAGAACAGTTCCTAAATCTTAAGTTGCAATTCATGCAAAATACACAGTATTTCTCTAAACAACTTAATGCCATTCAGAACAATGTGCATAAGTGAAAAATATTTCTCACCATAAGTGGCTAAAAAATCAAAGCATAGAAATAAATTAAGCTCTGAATTTGTAATGCGATTGCAGGTAATTTCAATACGCTAGACTTCAACAGTTTGGGTGAAAAAATCAAGCACTTGTCCCAGTTACTAAACATAATGCATGGGTGGATGACACTTGATCACAGATTAATATTCTTAATGAGAAAATTATATTAAAAGTAGATTAAAATTTTTAATAATAGATGTAATATGCTTTTTTATTGCCTTTACATATTACAAAGAATGGCTTGTTGATGGCTTGTTACATATTAAAAAGAATGGCTTATAAGATGTTGATCTACTTTAAATATTAATTTAAGATATATTCCGCAAAGTGTTTAGGCGGAATAGGGTTCGACGAAAATACTTTCTAGTTCTAAGGGTTCCACGAAAACATCTTCTAATTCTAGGCGTTCCATGAGTAGAATACTAATGACTAGACTAATACTAATGAGTAGACTACTAATATAAGAGTAAAAATACTTAATGTTTAATGATTTATTTTAATGTAGTTGGTCGAAAGATAATTTATACTTCTAGTTTTAGATTTAAAACATAAAAAAAAAAAATCGAAACCATTACTAGCTACAAATAATATGCTATATGTCGGTAAAAACCAAATAGCAGCTTTGTTCTGAACTTCCAGGAAATATTAGTGTACATCTTTTTAAAAGTAAAAAGAACTTAGGTATTATTCCATTACAACAGCCTTTCTCAAACTGTGGGGCGCGTGACAACTCTACGAGGGGGGGCGAGCATATTGAAAAATCGAAAATAAAAGACTTAAAAAATTCGTTAATTTACTGAAAGAAAACAAAATACATTCTGACATAATAAAAAATAAAATGCTCATTTACACTGATATATTACACGTATAAATGTACCAGTGCTATATATTGTATTTGATAATTAATTTAACAATATTAAGATAAGACTAAGTTAAGATAAGAAAGGTAGAAACAGTGACCCCATGGGATTGTCATGTATAAAATTATGTATAAAAATTAACACCTATCTTGATAATTGTTATGGTTTATAATTTTAATCTCTTAACTACCGATTAAAAGTTTTGCGATTCGCTTCCCAAAACCAACCGTTTTCTACGGAGGCGCGTGTATGTGATGTATTGGGGAGGAGAGGAGAGAAAAGGAATAAGTAAGCTAATCCTCCGAAATAAGTAAATCCTTTGCAAACACTGTCAAGGCCGTTTTGCTACGTTTCAAAATCTTCTAAATAATTTTATGAATGGCAGTGCACAGAAAATATCGTATTTCAGAAAGACGTATATATACGTCAGGGGAAATTAACGCTTTGACTGAGCGGGACGTTCACTTCAGAGGTATAAGTCGTATCGTAGTTTTCAGCGTCAAAGTATAGTATTATTGTATTCAATACATTGTTACTGTGTGAAGGGAGGCGTGATGAAAATTATGATTAAATATTGGGTCGCGAATATTGAAACTTTGAGAAGCACTGCATTACAATTAATACTGCGTTAACATGAAATATATAGATTCCAATAAACTGCATTTATAGATCTCATAGATAAACATTTTGAAACACAGCCACAGCTGCAATTTTAAACAGAACTGAAAATATAAAAAAAGCATGGAATGACCTCTTGAAATCACTGCATTACAGATGTATTAAACGTGAGTACAGTGAATAGAATCCATCTTCTACCTTCTTGGACAATACAATGAGTTTCAGGTAGGAATTTTCTTGTTCATCCTTCCCGTCTTTGAAATAAGAACTCACCGGTCGATACCTAAAAGCAGTTCTTAGAGCTATTTTTGACTTTAGTATTTCGGCTTCTGAGGACATAAATAATTCGCCTTTGAACAGTGAATAAAAACGTTTGCTTCCACTACTGCAGATTTCTCTCTTGAAAGCGATTTTCATGGAGCCAGAAGGAAAAAATTCTTCACTAGTAAACAACCATTCTTCCTCTTGCCGGGAAATTGCATTGAAATAAATGCCCAAAAAATGTATTGGTGACGCTCATTTTATCGTGAGTTCTGTGTATGTGTATGTACATTTCAAGTAAATATTAATTCAAATTTCTAAGCTTATTTTTCAGTTGAATATATTCTCCTTGGGAAAGTACTTTATCGAGAAAATATTTCAGAAATATAAAAATCATATTTCTATGTGTCTACATTTCAATGCTAATATAAAGTATCAATTTATATTTATTGAAGCTTTATACGTTCTTTCATAAAAGAATGTACTTTCAATGAAGTAAGTGAACATTTTTCAAATAAATGATAAAATGTTTATTTAAACATGGGACACTTAAGCAATAATTGAAGAGATTATTTGCATTTTTTCAGTTTATTTTATATTTTAGAATTTGTTACATAAGTAAGAAGTTATATTTCAGCAGCAGGTTTTGTAGCTTTAAACTCTTTTTGAGTTAGCACGGCATGCCTTGGAGGAAAAGAAATAATTCATTGAGCAAGTTTAATGTAAGTAAAACACATTTTCTAATTCATGGACCGAAAAAGTTCCTCTGGCATATATGAAGAAAAAAAAAGAGTTCTCTTAAATATGTCCTTATTATGCCCTTAAAATATTAAAAGCATCCAAAGCAAACGTTTTAATAACTATTTTTGATTTCAAAAATATTATTCAATGTATACTTAATAATATTTTACATATATGTTACTCAATATATCTTTAACGAATATGTAAATTTGTGTACTGAAATGCGTTCCCGTGATTGGTCTTTCCTGTTAGCATATCATTCAAAAACAGACTTGAGTTTCAAATAGGAATATTATATCAAAATCAAAATCTCTTTAAATTTACTTACATGTGACGGCAATATAAAAAAAAATCTCAGAAATTGGAAAGGAAATATATATATATATATATATATATATATATATATATATATATATATATATACATATATATCAATATATATTGAAATTTTCTGTACAGAGAATATTTTTGTGAAAAATATATGTTCTGTAATTTATCAGAAATTAATTTTGTTATTGATGTGTAACTGTTTAATCGCATTGTTTGATCTTTCAATGATTATTCAAAAGTATATATCATATCTTCGGCATGGCAGATTCCTATAACTTCTCAAATTATTGCATAATTTTCAGTGGGTAATGTAAAAAAGGGGAACCTTGAAGATTTAAAAATTATTATTTAAGTACTCTAATACTTAAAAAAGATATGAATAACTCCTCAGATAATATATGTGCATATGTTTAAATATGTTCATTTCGTATATTTCATTTCTGCCTTAAATGCATAAATCTTCTTCAAAACCTACCCTTAACTTATAAGACAAAACGCTTCTCCATTTGTAGGCATTCTCTTAGAAAAGGCGAGATAAATTCTCTATATCTTAATTTACTCTAGTACAGTAGAGAAAGAGCCCCAGTTCAAGTCTAAAACACCCTTTCTGCAGTTGAACGTTGCCCTCGTCAGAAGCGTAGCAACCTGTTAGCAGCAATCGGTCGCAAACGACACCCTAGGGCACAGTAGCCGCAATCTCTCTTGCAGTTCCGAAGTTTCGCTTAGATCACAAAACCACGTGTTTGAGGGGATTCGCGGGGAAGTCACGCTTGACGTCATTGCCGACAGGCGGCGCCACTGTCACAAATCCTGAGAGACGTCCAAGAGGAGGGTTGCCGAAAAGGGATTCGAAAAGGTAGCGCCCCTTTTTCGCCAAAAACGAAATTTTGAAAACCATCTCTTTTCTCCAAACTAAAACTTTACGGTTTCTGCTTCTTTTTTTATGATTAAGAAACTCTTCCGAGAATGAATAAAAATAGTTGCTTGGATGTTATAAAGTTTGTGAATTTTGTTTTCTTAGTTTTTTTTTTGTTTTGTTTCTTTATTTTTTTTAAATGCTACCAATGAGTTACTTAACAACATTCAAAATGCAAAAGAAACTGCTCTACAGAAACCTCAACTAAAAGAAAGATGCAGTATACAACTGTAGTGTCTGGATTACTCTATTTCTTGTAATAAGACACAAGATAAGTTATCCTAATTTAAGATTATAAGAAACTATGACAAGGAATTTTTTTAAAAAAAAATATTGTTTCGTTTTAATTTATGAACCGATTGAAAATTTTTTGTATAATACAAAAACGCATGCTTTTAAGCAGTTTTATAATTATTATGTTCGGATGTACGTATCTCATTACCTGCATATATTAATATTTTTTTATGATACCTAACAGTTTTAGAAACAGTCAAAAATTTTACATTTTTCGCAATTTTGTCTCCGATACCCGAAGAGTTTTTCACATAGATGTTTTAAAGCCAGCTATCAGAATCAAATATTATTCGAAGGTTAATAATGCCAATAAAAATATACCCTACCTCAGAATTCATATATTCCATGCGTTTTCATTTTACTTCATGATACCGGGATTTTGAACTGATGAGTTTTGTTACATGAAATTTAAAAAAAAACCTGCTAAACATTACTAGATCATTATTCTAACACAATTTCATTGAAGTTACATGCAAAGGAAATTACTTGTAAATTTTTTACTGAAAAAAAATGTTAAAATAATTAAAATAATTTATTAATAGTTTCTAGACATATATTTTGATAGTTTAAAAAGTACCGTAATTAAATTTAGTTTCAAGCATTTAAAATAGTTTTAATATAATTACAATATCATGTCAAGAAGCTATAAGTTACAGCATAACATAAGCATGTCTATTTGTAGTAATAAAACTTCACACGTTTTAAAAATATATTTCCACCTAAAGAAATCGATTTTTTTCATTATGGATATTGATACTTCGTTATAATGAGCAGTGAGTATATATATATATATATATATATATATATATATATATATATATATATATATATATATATATATATATATATATATATATATTTACAATACTGAACTTTTATTTATACTTAATAAATGAAAAATTCTTATTCATACTTTTTGTTTATACAACCAATTTTTTTTTCTTATTCTACTTATGTACCAAAATATGTGCGTATCAATGGATGTCTATTTATTAGCTTCTTTAGTAATTATATATATATATATATATATATATCTTCAAAGTATTTTAATATTTTCTCCTACGGTAATTAATGTGTCCCTTTTCTGGCTATTAGGATCTCAATTTTATTTTAATCACCTTTGATATTTTTATTTTGCCATATTTTTAAGTTGGGAAAAATTAATTTAATTGAAATGCTGCCTTTATCATTTTCAAACTACGAATTCGATTGATTAAAAATTTTGTAATTAGACAAAATCATATCGATTAAAATTATCGATTTAAAACTTTAGTCCGGTTACACGGAGATAGAGAGAAAGAGAAATAATAAATCTTTATATATATATATATATATATATATATATATATATATATATATATATTAAAACTAAATATATATTAAAACTAAATGATTCACTAAATGCACTTTTTATTGGACAGATTTGGATATATAACTCAATCTCAGAATAAAATCTTAGGGCATTTATATTTTTGTTGTGTTACTCTTTAAACGATTATAATTCTTTCACTATATACGAAGATTAAGAAATATACGGAATTGAATTCCTTCAACCAGTTTGAGATTCTTCAAAAGCTTTTGAAAATATTCTACAGCTTGATAATTGATGAAATAACATGTGTATACGATACAAGTAAAGCACGACTTTTTGAAATAAAAATACATCGATTTATGGGGACTTACTCAAAGAGAATGCGAGAACTGTATGAAAATTTGAATTAAAGCTTTCTGGAGTTCCGAAAAATAATTTTCAGTTAATTACATCCCTATAACGTTTCAAAAGTATTCTGAAAAACTTGCGACACAGAATAAAGACCCTTCATTTTTTATAAATCAAAGATTTACTAGAGTTTCTCGTTTCCAAAAAAGATACTAACCGTTATTTGCTTCAAGCAGCAGGTCGAATTTCCGATTCAGCGATCTTCCTCACACTATTCCTTATCCGTATCAAATGTGCATTTCAAGCGCTCTGAAAAAGAGGAAATTCTTAGAACGATTTAAAGAAACGCGCTATTTCAGTAATGTGCTGAACTTCCTTAAAATTTAGATATTGAATTTTTAAGAAAAATCACAGTATATCAACAGTTAAGCTGTACTGAAATTAACATCAAATGCTTTAATTAAATTTATATATTTAAAAGTTTTATAAAGTTGCTACATGCTTAATATAGCAAAAAAGAAATAGTGGCACTCGCAACAAACTATTGTAATATACCTGGATGATTTAATTGATACCTCGACGGTTATGTGTTGTAAATTAATATCATGGATATAGAGATTTGATACCTTTTGCTGAATGTTTTAGATGGCATGGAAATAAAATTACTAGAGAATTAAAGTAGTAAATGGTCTTGAGTGTTAACTAAATGCGCAGGAAATAATTTTCATTCTGTGAGGCATAGAGCAATTTATAGGATTACGACAATTATTGAGAATTCTTATGTTATTTATAAGAGAAATATATTATATTTTTCTAGTTTGCTTAGAGAGAAAAATTTACCGCTTCGTTAACGAGTTAATTATTTTAATAACAGGAACCGTTTATAAAATACCGAAATTATTCATTAAAAATATTTAATTAAAGTTAAATCAAACTAAGTAATAAAAGTTACATAGCTATTAAGAAAACTGAGTTTCTGAAAATTCTGTGGAGTACTATTGTTGAGTTTTGAGTACTTTTGTTTTATACTTTGATATTTTGAGTAGATAATGTTTAAAAAAGATGAGAACAGAAATGTTATAAGTAAAAATAAAATATGTTGTGTAGTAGAACACGAGTAGTTATTTCACAAACTATGATAGCCTATTCCAAAGAAATCTTTTAGCAATTTTTTGAACAATTATTTTGAGCAATTGTATCCTACATCAAATCCTTTACACTGACTTCTTAATATGGAAAAGATAACAAAAAAAGATAACAAAAAACGTAACAACTACGTCTAAAGTTATATCCTTCTTTTCAAGAACCAACACAAAGTCAATATATAAATATTTTAAATTAGATTTGCAACCTGGCAGATTAGTAACCAATGGTGAAAGAAAGGGTAATTTACTAAAATGGACTACACTAATGTTTTGATATATTAATATTAAATACATAAATACACACATATTCATAAATATCATAAATATTCATAAATATAACACATATTCATATATATACAAGTACAATGTCCATAAATTTACGTTAATGAATAGTAGATTATAAAAGTAGTAGGAAAAAAGTAAGTAAAAACAACCTGTTAAAATTTTTGAAATTATTTGGCATTAAATTAACCCCAAACACAATTATCATCTTTCCTTGCAACTATAAATCTTCAAATCAGTTATTTTAATATAACTTTTTCATGCGTAAAATAGCCAAAAGTACTTTGCAAGAGTACGAATAAATTTTTAATATTAAATTTTCCTTCACATTTAAATTTATGTTGCTCTATTTCAGAAATGAATTATTATACATATCGCGACAGTTATGAGAGGACCGGAGAAATGTTCTTATTAAATAAATATTAATTTTATTTTGTTGTTTGAATTACAATTTCATCTGTGAATATCATCAACTTTTGATACTCAATTTGATCTCTTGATTTCAAGTGATATTTTCATTAATGAAATCAATGATGGTTTTACGATCAACATTTTTTTTACATTCCTTTACTTAGTTAATTGATGCTATTTTTGATTACCTCAGTTTATTGCAAATGTTTATTACATACATGTTTATGAAACACTCAATGATTTTACAGAGAAATAGAAAAAAACCCTTTTTATGATTTTTGCTTTAAATAATATACTTTAGTAAGAAAATAGGGCGTTTGTAGAAAATTTTGCAACTTTTAAGGGGAGTTGGAAACCTCTCTCTTTCTCTATACTGACAATGTTAAATTGGTTGTTTTCGATGTACTTTTTCTAAAAATCTCTTTTATGTACATGCTTGAAATTTTTCATACTATTAAAGTTCATCTCTCTCATTGTACTAAAATGAGCTTTTAGCTAATTTTGAATTTTTTAATAAATTATGAAATATTTTATCAAACATTGCGAAATTTGACCCATTTTTACTTAAAAATTTGTAAAAATTAAATTTTGAGTTTTTTACAAAAGCTCATTTTAGTATATATTAGACATCATTATAAATAATTCATAAAAAATTTACATACCTGTGAACAGTAGTTTCTCAGAAAAGGTACATCGCACATTAAAATTTACATTTTGAGATAAATTGATTTTAATGTATACAGTGAGACTTCTAATCGACTAGGAAATAAAAAAATAAAAGGCTCAATTTAAAATAAAAGATGCATGTTTTGGTTTATATTAGTCGTTACACTTTTAAGCAAAAACAAAGTAATTTGTTTACAATTTTCGCCATTAAAATGGGCGTGGCCCAAATTCAATGATTATTTAAAAATACGTTTTATGTGCTTCTAAATACCCTAGAGGTTAAACTAAGGTGTTTTTAGAAAGGTTAAAATCTATACAGTTTGAAAATGTAAAAATCTCAAATTGTCAAAAAACAAGATTTTACCTTTCCAACACCCCTTAATAAGAAATTACGTACGAGTTTCTATAAAAATAAAACAGAAATTGATTATGGGACAAAATCTTAATAGTGTTTCTTATATCCTATACAAAGGTACACTGACAAGAGCTCACGATATACTCTGTATATTATTTTGTATTTTATTAAATACTGCTAATCATCACATTTTGAGTTTTTTAATATTTCAAAGATTTTTTTTAGGTTTAAAAAGACACCTTATAGTTTTTACAGAAGCCATCCATATTTTACAGCATGATCTAACTGGTATACTACTCTCAATGATTAAAAATATAAGCATTATTTTAACATCTTCAATCAAACTGTAAATGTGAAAATTTTTTCTTACGCAACAAAATGTAATTACATTTGAGTTTAATTTTAAAAATACCTAAATAAATATAAATGTCATAAAAAATAATATTTTCATTCATTTATTCAAAAACCCAATGATGCATCAGTTGGAAATTTTGCACAATCGATTAATTTTCAAATGTAGAGAAACGGCTTCATTAATGAATTATGTTAACTCTTAACAACAATGAAATGTGTTATCTACATGCACACACAGATATATATATATATATATATATATATATATATATATATATATATATATATATATATATATATATATATATATATATATGATAGATATTCTTATTATAAAATGTTTGGTCCCAGAAGAACTAAATTATTAGTTTTTCTAGAGAATCAATTTCCGTGAAGCCTTCATAACAACGTAGATAATTAGAGCTACACGTAACACAATTATAGTCAAGCTGATTATTTTCTGAAATCTTTTGTATTAGTTTCAAGAACTGATGGTAAGTTATACATCGATGAATAGCAACATAATATATTTATACTAAATATCTGTGATAAATTTAAAATTTTTGAGAATCTAATTTACAAGAAATTACCAACATTATATAAAAATGATTAAATATATATCTCAATTTAAATAGCACATTGTTACAAAATGTACATTTTAAAAACAATATTTGATTTCATATTGCTTCTAATAAACATTACATGTACATTAACTTTTCGAAAGATGCATATTAAAATAAAACCGAATATATTATTCAATAATTGAATTTTGTGTGTTAAATATTTTTTTCTTCTATTTTATTCTCTCCCACTTAGCTTCAATTTTATTTTAATAAGATTTTAGTTTCAGTAAAAATTTTAATTTGAAATTTGTAGCAGTCGAAGATAAAGAACTGATATATTTAAAGTGTCTTAAGCTTGTTGGAAATAGGGAAGTTAAGAGTATTGTGTATTCATTTGTATTGCATTTCAATTTCCGTTTTAATTTGTTTTATACTTTATTTCAATTCCTTTTTTGAATTCATTGCTGCTTTTGAAAAATAAATACGCGTTTCGTACTTTTAATCATTCTTTGCCCTCAGACTAATACTTAATCTAATTTTTTTTCGTAAAATATACTCAATACATAATTACAAAATCTTAGGTTGTAAAAAAGTTTTACAGTAGCTCAAGACGGTAGCTCAAATAAATTATGTGTTTTATACTTTTTTATTACAGATTTATAAGGAAAGAAAATTAAAAGACATTTTCAAATTGTTTAACGAATAGAGTAAGAAAGCATAAAAATATAAGATGTAAAAAGCTTATGAGAAAGAAAAGTAATATAAATGATAAATATTGAAATTTTAAATTAATTCTCGGTTTTGAAAAGAGCTAATATAAACAGAGCAATTTAATTTTCTTTACAAAATTCCTTCTGCAACATTGAAATAAGTTATATATTTACTTAAATCTGCTTTAGCATACATATTATTTATGATTAGTTTTTTCTGCTTACATTCATTCTCACAAGAAATGTCTTATTTTTTCCTGTGAATATCTTTTAAATTTTGCTGTTACTTTAAGAATTTTGTTTATTTTTCTTACGAATTCATGGAAGCTTATTATGGCCCTAATTGGACCGTTTTCATTTACATTTCATTTTTTTATGATCTACAAATATTATTTTGTTTGTATTTTTTTTAAATTGTGAGTTACTTTTTTAGTTACTATTATGTATTATGTATTAATTTATTTCAAAATTGATTTTCTTGAATTTTTCAATCTTTCTGAAAGATATTAACTTTGACTTGTCTCTTTAGAAATTAGAGCAGTGTTTCTCAAACTGTGGGGCACCCCTCCTTGGGGGGCGTAATAATTCTATGAGAGAGGCGCGAGTCCGTTGAAAAGTTGAAAACAAAAGACTGTTAAAATTTATTATTTGACTTAAAGTAAACAAAATGCTTTCAAATATAATAAAATGCAAAATACGCTTTTACACTGATGTCATACACTTATAAATGTATCAGTACTATACAATGTGTTTTATAATTAAATTCAACAATACTAATTTAAGAACAAGTTTGATAATTATCAGTGACCCCATGGGCTCGTATTAACACTTATCTTGATAATTTGTACAGTTTATAGCTAATCCCTTAACTGCCGATTAAAACTTATACGATTCGCTTCCCAATTCCACCATTTTACACCGTAGACATGCGTATTTCGATGTTTTGTTGTGCGAAGATTGGGAGGTGAAAAGGGAATAAATAAACCAATCCTCTGAATTAAGAAAATCCTTCACAAGCACTGTCATGGACCTTTTATTGCATTCCAAAGCCTTCGGAATAATTTTATGGATAGCAGTGCACAGAAAAGGTCGTACTTCGGAAAAACGTATATATACGTCCAGAAAATTAAAGCTTTGGCTGAGTGAGACGTATTTATACGTCGGTGGCACATAAGAGGTAAAAGTCGTGTGTTGTAGTTTTAGTGTCAAAGTATAGTATTATTGATTCAAATCATGTTATTGTATGATGGGGGAAGGCGCGATGAAAATGATGATTGAATATTGGGTCGCGAATATTGAAAGTTTGAGAAGCACTGAATTAGAGTATTGAATAATGCTTGAAATGAATTGATTTTTCCTTTCAAAGGAGAAACATATAGCACTATTTTCCTTGTACATTACATATACAGTTTTCGAGTTAATATTAAGTTAAAGATTGAAGCTTGATGAATTTTAAATTTTTTTTGTTATTTTTATTTATAACTCCCTTCCCTTTCAAATGCTGGCATTTGAATTGTGATAACTTTTTTTATTTATATTTTACCCTATTTTTTTATTTAAAACTCTGAAATAACGCTTTGTATGAAATTAAGGTGCAAACATATAGCTCTTTGATATATTTTCTATCTACGCTCTAACTCCTGGATTACTGTAGCGGAATGTGAGCATGTAATAGTTTGACAAGAAAAAGGACATACTTTTATCCAAGAAAATTGACAAGATCTTGTTTCTTGAAGTCATTGGCTCGTTTTGGAATATATTGGGTTTTTGTAAATATATTTTTTTAAATCTAAGTGACATTATTCTGTAGTTCTCAGAAAATTTTACCTATTTTTATAATTTGAATATCTGAAGAATCAGACAATTAGGCTATGGAATTTATGTTTAAAAATTTAATTAGTCACGAACATAGATTTTGCTGTGCTTTTCTGATAAATTATGAAATATTTTAAATGTTATGTGCTTCTAATTGAATGTTAAAGTCTAATCTGATAAAAAGAATGAATACGTTAACAACATTACTTTTTAAGTAACTGAATTAATAAGAAGTGATTAAAAATGTTCATCTGTATGTATAATAAAGTTTGTAAAACGCTCAAACTTTAAAACATTTTTTTCTTTTACTTTGCTATCATTGATCACAAAGCTATAATTTAAGAGAATGTTTAATATTTTTTTTATTATTCTTAATGGTGTTGTTCAAACTGATGCATAAGTTTTTATTTGTTACCACACAAACGCTGGGAAAATACAATTAATGTGAAAATATGATTAAGTATGCCTTGTATTTTAATATTAGTGCCACTTAACAATTATTGATTTAATGGTTTATAATGTTCGAAATCAAATCGGTTTGTACCTTACACTTATACTCATACTCTTATTACTCTATTTGTAAACCTATTTATGTACGGAATATAATTGCATAATTAAGTGCTAATAAGTTATTTATCCTTAAAAAGTTTGATTTATTAATTTACGTTATCTAATAAGTATTGATTTTTGCTTTTTTTAAATGTAGTTCTAAAATTCTAAGCATGTAACAACAAAAATTTCTAAACATACCGCAAATCTCCATATTTACTACATTTAGATGCGGTTTAATGACCCCAAAATACTTATCTATAAGGAGTGGTAATTTTTTTTAAATGAAAATATATTTGAAATTTTGCAAAAATTCGTGTTATTAAACTTCTCCATTTTGGAAGCATCTTTTACATGTAATGCGATTAAGTATATACAAGTTGTGCCAGATCTTTACCCACAGATTTGGAGGAAAAGTAAAGACATCCCAGGATGAAATTAAGGGGAAATAAATCAGATGAGATCTAGAGGGCAATTCATTGGTACTATCAGATTTGATTAATCTTTTTAATAACCGGTCAAAAAAACATTCGTGCATAGAAATTACATAAAGAGAGAGATGACACTATCCCACACAAAAATTGCGGAGTTACACGATGCATGGTCTGGTTTTCCATGCGGGTTGTATACGAGCCATGTGTGCTTCAATTATGACAAGGCATATATATCGGCTACACTTTCCAGAAGAAATCACTGCACAGCCATGACAAGTTTTAGATAATCTTCTGGCTGCTGTAATTTGATTAATTGAAGAGTAAAAGGATGTAATGCCTTTTTGTGCAGAACGCATCCTCCATTGAAAGAGATGATCCCGTTACAACAGGAATCTCCCGTATACTGGAGCTGAGAATACGATTCAAAGCATCCAACAATATCTTTTTCGGTACCGCTTTCCGTGGTGAATATAACAGCCTAGTACCTTACATTGGTACCATAGAGCAGTGGTTTTTAAATTTTCGATCGCCACTCCCCCCCCCCTTTATGTATCATCCTGAAATCGCGGAACCCCTCCCCCCGAATTCGAACACCCTTTCAAATTCTATAAAAGAAGAAAATCTTAACATTAACTGCGACCTTCGTGGATCCCCTACAAATGCCCTGGGGACCCCCAAGGGTCTGTGAACCACAGTTTAAGAATCACTGCCGTAGAGGATCCAAATTCAGACAGCTTCTAAAATGCATGAAGTAACATTTGGTAGGTGTCTTGTTATAATTCATTATCGATATGATAATGCAATAGTATATCAATTTCCGTAAGCTAGGTCAAGAACTAAAGAAATATCGCCAACCACCGTGTTCGTGGAATGATTCCTCTTCACTACACTAGTAGTTGACTCTTACAATGAGGAAACCGTACACGTTAACCTTCAGAGGTCATTTACAGCATCACCTATAGATTTTCTACCATGTGTGTGTGTATATGTGTATGCATATATTGTAATTTGCTAATAATATTATAGTTGCCTATTGTTTGACAAACATTTCCAAAAGAGTACGGTTTTTAAATATGTAATTTATAAACGAATTAAGAGCTAACATAGTATTAATTTGCAATATCCACACATTACTTCAAGTTTCACGAAAGTCCAATTAAATTACGAATTGTTACAAATGTATTAAATACATACATTAACAAATCTGGAAAAATGTTTCAAGAATTGATACAGTCGGCAATAATAAACCTGAATGTCATTGTTATGATTTAAAATTGAAAGAAAATTACAGAATGTTTAATATATATATGTAAAATATTCTATCTTTAATTTTGATTTTAAAGATCTTTACAATTTTTCTGAGATCATTAATGATATTATCCAAATCTTATTACAATTTTATGAAAATAATGCACTTAAAAATGTAACTAATTTTGATTTTTCTAATTTCGCTCATTGCACTAAATCTTCAAGCCAGTTTTATGTACTCTGATGATAGTTATCATTAAATGACAAAGGATATGCTACTTACACTTTTATGAGTATAGTTATTTATACAAACCTAATATTGTTTTTATCGTATGTTTCTCAAAAAAAAAAGGAATTCCAACATAATACGAATTTTTAACTAGAGTACCTTAACTTAATTCCTACAAATAACAGTCATCAATCAAATTTCGTGGATGTGCAATTACAGATAAAAATAACGTATTATGCACTGATGTTTATGACAAGAGAGAGACTTTTTTAACTTCAATGTTAAAGTACAACATTGGAAAAGTAACCAACATATGTTAATATACAGATATATGTTGTTATAAATTATATCCCACACAAGATTCTTAATTTCATGTAAATCAGAAAAATCAAAATTTATATTTTCATTAACTACTATTTAGGAACAAAAAAATTAATACACAGTTAGTTTGAAAAATAATTCCTAAACTTAATCAATTAATTTATTCTTACTTGTTAAATAGAGGGCTAGTGTTAAGTAATGAAATATAGATAATGAAACTTGTTTGAAAAACTCTTCGACTCTTCTACTCAAACGTTTCCAGATCACAGTTGGTAATGTTATCTGAAGTACACAATAACAGAAATTTTAATATAAACCAGATATTAGAATTTAAAAAAAATATGTTAGAAATTATACACCCCCAAACACAAATAATAAAACTTAATACATAAATATATATACACTGCTGGCCACCCTAAATGCAACACCAAGAAAGACAAGAGATAGCACAACAAAATTTATTTTGTAGATAACATGTTGACCAAGTATCAAATGATTAAATTTATAGACTTATGTGAAGTGTGGTTCCTGCCAGAATCAGTAGCTATAGTAGCCGGACCATTGTTGGAGATCACCACTGCCACACGCCTCGGCATTGATTCAAAGAGATTTTGGATGTGTTCTTGGGGTACAGCAGACCAAGCAGCTTCCACACGTTGCCAATGTTGATCAGGTGGGGCAGCTGGGGGTGTGATCTGGGTCAATCGTTGATCAACCATAGACCACATGTTTTCTTTCGGCGAAAGATCCGGAGAGCGATCCGGCCAGGGAAGCAATTCAATCTGGTGATTGACGAAGAACCTTTGGGCAATGCGTGTCACGTGTGGTCGCGCATTATCCTGTTGAAATATGGCTGTGGCCAAGCCCTGAAGGTAAAGAAGGACGACTGACTCCAACACCTCAAAGATGTAGCGTTGGCTGTTTAAAGTACCAGCAATGCATACTATAGGAGCGCGAGAGTGATATCCAATACCGCCCCATACCATAATACCCGGTGCAGTACCAGTGTGGCGGTGCGTAACGCAGCTGTTCAGCATCCTCTCTCCACCGTGTCTCCAGACTCGAATCCGAACATCGTGGTATTGCAGACAGATGTGTGACTCGTCAGTAAAGACAACTAAACTCCATTATGCCGCCCACATCCTTCTTTCATCGCACCATCGGCAGTGGAGACGACTGTGGTTCTGCGTCAAGGGTAGACAAAGCAATGGACGTCTTGCGGACAGACCACTCTGCTGTAAATGGCGTCGAATGGTACGCGCAGACACTGGATGATGCGTTACAGACTCAATGTGCTGCGCTATGGTTCGTGATGTGACTGAGCGATCCGTCACTGCCATGCGCACAATTTGCCTGTCCTCACGTAAAGTGGTGCACTGAGGTGGATGCAATCGGCCACGTCCGTCCGTCGTACCCTCCTGCATCCAACTGTCACATATCCACATTAAAGTTCTTCGGTTTCGTCCAACACGACTATCGATTTCCCTGAAAAATAATCCACAATCTCGGTAGGCCACTATCCTTCCTCTGTCAAACTCGGATACTTCATCAAAAGCTTTTAGCTGTTTTCTACGAGACATAACTGATAATTTTTTGAAAAAAAACGCAAGAAAAACAGAATTGCCGAACTTGAAATCGTCGAAATCTCCAAGCCATAAATAGCGCTTTGATGTGGCGCCACAGGCGCACATGATGTGTGTCTGCACTGAAATTCTAATTATTTGCATATCTCACCTCCGCTAATGCATGATATAAATGTTATGTTATTTGCATGCTTCCTTCAGGGTGTTGCATTTACGGTGGCCAGCAATATATATATATATATATATATATATATATATTAATATATATATATATATATATATATATATATATATATGCATGCCGCAGTATTATAAACATTGCTGCATATGTATATACCCATATTATTGGTTTATTGCTATCATTTCTTACAACATTTTGCAAATATTCTTAATTTTCTTCATATAATTTCAGTTTTACTTAATATTTGTTTATATTTGTCATATTTTTCATGCTATGAACTTATATTAGATCATTGAATCTGGCAATAGCTAGTTCATTGTTTATTGGTTTGAAAAGAGTTCTAAGTCTTTTCGAATGCTCTTATTGGTACGCAGCATTTTTATTAATAATATATTCGGAATATCCACCCATTTTGTTCCACATGATTTCACTCAATAATATAAATACAAGGGAGAAAGTTGCCTAACCATAAAACTGTTTCGAACTTTACGAAGCAAGATAGAGTCAAAAGGAAACCTTAGAAAATAAAAGGTCGAAAATTAAATAGATGAAATAAGTAGGTAGTCATATCAAATACTATATATGTGTATGTGTGCACGCGAATGCAAAACACTATTAATAATATACTCAATTTTTCTATAGTTAAAACTAATTTTGACCAATAAGCATGGAAATGGAAAAGGAGAACATGATAAAAAAAGAATAGCCGTGGTAAAGTAATAGTGATTTCTTAGTCATTGCGCGGATAAACATATAGTTTTGAGGCTCCAACCTTTCACTTTATTTGCCTATATTAATGGGTTGATGCAAAATTAGAAGACGAAATATATTCGAAAAATCCTTTTTTCTTACTAAAATCATTTTGGTTGCTTTTAAATCCTCATAATCATTTAGGATTAGAAGATAATTCCCTTATTTAGAAGCAGATAATAAACATACAAATATTAAATAATTTATAAAAATTTAGATCGTGTTTACAAAAAATACAATAGATGTAGTTTATATAATATTTCCCCAAAAATATCCGAGTGAATGTAGAGAAATAAATAGATTGCATTTATCGAGATAATTGTGTTCATAAATATTTATCAATGAAAGTAACAACATGGTGTGTTTAAAAAATATAAACACAGAATATAAAACTTAAATAGTTTTTTGATAAAAAAGAGAGGGCGTGAAAATAAAAATTCAAATAAATCCAAACAAGCTAGCTGTGAAGCAAGTAGGATTATGTAAATATATCATCATTATATCTGAATATAGAGAAATTACATTTAATATTATTAATATATTGTTCTTCAGAAAAATGAAAATATGAATTAGATCAACTATTGCTAGAAAGTCCAACTTCTGTTAAGCCTTAATTTTAAATATATATTGCCTTTATAATTAATATAACTTTCTTTAAGCTCTAAATTAGCGGAATTATTATAACTTTAAAATTTTATATCACTATATTTAAACCAGCGTTTCTCAAACTGTGGGGCGCGTCCCCCTCGGGGGGCGTGATAAGTCTACAAGGGGGGCGCGAGCATATTGAATACTCGTAAACAAAAGATTATTTAAAATTTTTTTTAATTTTCTGAAAGTAAACAAACCAAATACTTTATGATGTAATAAAATATAGAATAATACATTTACACTGATATAATACACTTATAAATGTACAGTGCTGTAGAATGTATATTTTATTATTAATTTAACAATTCTAAGTTTTAAGAACAAGTTGATAATTATCAGTGACCCCCTGGTCTTGTATTAACACATATCTTGATAATTTGTACGGTTTATAATTAATTCTTTAACTGCCGATTAAAAGTTACGGGATTCGCTCCCCCATACCACGTAGATGAGCGTATTTTGATGTTTTTTTAGGGGGAGGAGAAAAGGAATAAATAAGCAAATCCTCTGAAATAAATCCTTCGCAAATACTGCCAAGGTCCTTTTATAGCATTCCAAAGCCCTTGGAATAATTTTATGAATAGTACAACACAGAAAAGATCATAATTCGGAAAAACGTATATATACGTCCAGAAAATTAAAGCTTTGGCTGAGTGAGACGTATTTATACGTCGGTGGCACATAAGAGGTTAAAGTCGTGTGTTTTAGTTTTAGTGTCAAAGTATAGTATTATTGAATTCAATGCATTATTATTGTATGGAGGGTGGGGGCGCGATGAAAATGATGATTGAATAGTGGGTCGAGTATATTGAAAGTTTCGAAAGCACTGACTTGAACCATACTTAATATAATTTTCTAAAGTACACTTCGTTATATAGTTAATACTTCTTGAGTTTAATAATTCGTCAAAATCATAGTTATGTTTAAAGTATACTTCGTTGTCTTTTAAATAATTAATGAGATCTTACTATTTTATATAACCTTTTTCAATAAGATTATTTTTAATATTTTGTAAAATAGTTTGCAATAATGTATACTGGAAGAAGTGATGTAAATTTTAAAGCCAAGTATCATTAAGAAATTTAGCTAGGTTCTTATGAATTCAGAAATTGAAAAAAAAGTGTGTAGACATTTATAACCACTTCCCAGTTTTGACCGAACGCCGCCCTGGCACTTGAAAAGCCACTTTCCTGATTTGCTAGAGCGGCGCTGGAACAATACTTTTTTCTTCTTTAATCCTCTGATTTGCCTTTATTTTTTGCTCGTTTAGTGTGCAATACTTCTAACAGATGCCTCTAATAGTCGAGTAAAGTTAGAATTACATAAAAAGTGTCTAAACTGTTTTCAAGGTTAGGTGTTACTGCATTCTTTTAGACTAGATAAGGCGATAATTTTCTTTTTATTAGATCGCAGTATCGAGAACTACGAACGCTATTTTTTTTAATTTGGAGCTTAAAATGAAAGAAAAAGTGAGTGAGTTTGAGATGCATAACAGAAAAAAGTTCTAATATTAACTCAGGTATTGAGTCTAAAATTTCTTTAAATGGTTCTGGAAGTAATGAAAGTTTGTCATCGGACTTCTCTTGTGGTAATGATAGAATGGATCAACATCTCGCAAATTACCCAATAATAAAAAAAGAGGCAAAAATTTTACACAAAATTATTCTTGAATATTTTAGATACATCATTGTGGAATGTTTTCGTTTTATATTAGAAACTGGGAGGAAAATAATAATCTCATTTGAATTTCAGGCTTGATATTATAGATCGCCTTATTGAAAGACATGGGGAGGTAAATGAGTAAAACTGACGACCATGAATTTTGCTCAGCCCCTTACGATTGATAGAAAAAAAACTTCAAAGAAGTGATTCCTCCCGCCGACCAGAAATTAAGACCAACAAGGCAATGTTTTTTCTGTTGTTCTAAAAGAAACAATTTTGGAAAACGAGTGAAAAAAGAAACAAGATATTTTTGTCCCGATTACGATATTGGAATAAACTTATCTCCCTGTTTTAAAATTTACCACAGAAAAACGGAATTTTAAGGGATCAATTAAATTAAGTACAATATTACCTTTTTAATTATAATATGCATTCTTGTTAAGCGTTCTTTCCAGTTTGCTTATTTCTCCGAAAAAGCCAATTTTAAGGAAAAATATGTTTTTTTTAAAGAAAATAAAAATTAGAGCATTATTATTTAAGTTCAATGTTTATAGCATTTCTGACTGCTGATTTGAGTTTATATGATTTCATCTTTAAAATGTTTATAAAGAATATTCTAATTTTTTGACATATTTTAACAGAAAAAAGAAACCTTTAAGTGGCTAACTCCTGTAGGAGTATATTTAATTTCTTATAGAAAACCGAAATACGATTATATTAATTTCATTATCACATAGCTCAGATTTACGAAAAAAATACTACTTTAGAAATACTCTAATTGAAGACTAATATTACAATAGAACTTAAAAATATTGGCATATTTACAAGAGGAGCACCTTATTTATAATAATCAATAATGAAATCCTTCTGTAAATCTTTAGTCATATTTTTAAGTAACACAATAATAAGTTTCATAATTTAATTTCATGAAATATTACAAAGTATTGTAATTACATTTTTCAAAGGCCTCCATATATAAACCACATTTAACATCTGATTTTGTAAAAAAATTAAATGTCTATGACTTTGCTGTTTAATAGTACTATTGCTTTTAGAAATGGTTAATCCAAAGACTTTATACAACGTATTTCTTTAAAACCTTTTTTTTTACATTTTTTAAATTTGCTTTAACTGCATGTTAACGATGCTCATCAATAAGTCCATAGTATTCCAAACATTTATAATTGTGAGAAGTTAAAGTAGTAATGTAATTAAAGATAAATCTAGCTACTTTTTGTTATATTTTAAAGCTAATTTAATGACAGTTTTAAAGGAAAGTGTCAAATGTTTAATAAAAATATTCTCAAAATTAACATTGTTGTGAGATTTATTCATAAAATGAAGTGTACATTCTTAGATGAAATAACTTCTGTGGTCTTTATATTGCACTTATGAACAAAAAATTGTTAATAAATTTGATAATGCGTACAGTTTAACTACCTTAAAATAACATCCTGAATGATAGCTTTTTCTTTTTGTTAAGCCAAACATGAAATATTTAATATGCTTGATTTTAGTCTTTTTCAAACTCAGTTACTTGATTAGTAATTCCATAGAACTGGTGTCAACATTAACGTTAAACCTGATGGATAATTTTTTCCTTGATATGGGAAAAACTTAAAATGCCGGGCTTTTTAGATTCGATTGTTTGTAGATCTAAAATGGATACATATATTTAAAATGTAATCAACAATTTATCAAATATATATATAAATAAAAACCTTTATCAATTTTAATGCATTTTATTAAATTGTTTAAAAATATTTTCAATTTAACAATTCAAGTTTATCTAAGGGGTAACTGATATTGAGTTACGTTGGCACACGAAATAGATCCATCCTAACAACTACTTATATATAGCAGCTGGTCTATTTATTAACTTTTCAGCATTTTATCAGTCTGAATCCGCAGTGGGTTACTGAAATCAACGTCAAAAAGTTGATTGAAAGAATTTGCTAAAACCTTTTATTGGTATTTATGGAAAAAGTTTTCATTCATCTCTTTTCAAACAACATTTCTTGTGTTTTTGTTCTACTTTTTTATTACAGTCACGGTTTCAATATACCAAAACGAATTAAATCCGCTTTTTTAATGATCTCTTAGCAACTCAAAATATTATTGTACAGAGCGAAATAAAAAAGGATCGTAAAAGACTGGGGGAATGAAATACAATAATAATTACATATACACACAGATAAAAACTATATAATGTAATTTGCTTTCATTTTTTCATACAAATTACCTATACAATAAATGACTATAATTTTTGCATAGCTGCAACTTTTAACAATTTTCATATTTTGCTAATCACTTAGCGAATGCAACATCTTGGAAATTTAAAGTTGCAATAATATTTACTTTTTTAATCTAATAAAATCATCAACTTTCCAAGATCTGTCATCTTTTTTGAAGAAAATAACATGTTTTTTCAGTGCGACTGACAGAGAACGTCCCCACTCTAACTGAAAAAAATAGTATGTATTTATTCTGAATGTTGCTGGAAAATATACAAGCATATTTTTTCCCTTTTATAAAAAAAATAATACTTCTAACGTTTCAAGAAGTAAAGCGTATGCCACGAAAAAATGGAAAAAGAAAACTGAACATCATTCATAAAATATAACAACAAAGATAGGGTGGAATCGTGCACAATGGAGAAGACATAAAATTCAAAATTCATTTTTAAAATATGAAAAGAAAAAGATAAAGGATCAAAACATTTGGTGGATTAAATTAAAAAGTGTGGTATATTCCTCTACTTTACATACAACAAGTTTTACATATTAATTAATAACTAACATATTTGTATGTTAATATGCAAATTTGATAATCAGGTTTGCAGGTAATTTATTTATTTATTTTTTATTTATAATTCATTCCTTGTATGGAGTGTGTATCATGCAGAAATATTCATGCAGTTTTATAGTTGTTCTAATACACTGCTGGACAATTGCTAAGGAAGGATCACAAATTGCTATGTAGCATAACATTAAGCGAGACATGAGGCCTAGTAGGATAAAATATAGTTGCCACACTGTTAAGACATTAGAATAAAAAATATTTATTGTTCTAGAAAGTACAAAAGCTGTGAAACATCTGAAAGAAAAAAAATGTTCATTTGATCTGCGTACGGAGAAATGGAACAATGCATCTAAAAGTCAGCAGGCACCTTAAAGAAAGGTATCATTACGGGATATGTCCACCGTGGAGTGTGATGCAACATTCCACACGTCGTACCCTACTTTGCAAAACATTATCCAGCAGCTGTTGAGGCAATTTATCTCATTCCTCTGTGAGTGCACGAATGAGGGTGTTCTTGTTTGTCGGAGGATAGTTTCGACCAGCAACTTGCCTCCCCAAAGCATCCCACACATTTTCAATGGGGTTTAGATCTAGAGAATGCGCTGGCCATACGAGACGTTGAATACCCTCGCTGTCTAGACAATCCTGAACAACGAGTGTTCGATAACATGTTGCGTTGTCGTCCATAAAAACAAATTTATCACCGACAGCACCACGGAAAAGACGAACATGATGATGTAGAACTTCATCAATGTATCGTTGGCCCGTCATAGTCCCATTCGCAACCACATCTAGGCGCGTGCGGCCATTGATCATGATGCCGGCCCACACCATGATACTGCATGTCGGATATCGGTCCTTTTCCTGGACATTTTCTGGACGATAAGCAGTACCACTCTCGCGCCAGATGAGTTGGCGTCTACAATCCGATGACAGACTGAACCTACTCTCATCTGAGAATAGTATGCATGCCCAGTCCTGTTCAGTCCAATTGTGATGCTCACGACACCATTGCAAACGGGCAGTACGGTGCTGTCTGGTCAATGGGACACACACAACAGGTCTGCGTGCGTATAGTCCTCCTCCCCTCAAACGTCTGGCAACAGTTTTTTGGGAGATCTGCTTTCCTGAGGCAGCAAGAAACTGATTTGCCACCTGCTGAGCTGTGGTGCGCCTGTTCTTTTTTGCTGATAGGACGATATATCTGTCTTCTGCAGGCGTCGTATATCTAACACGACCTCCCCCGTGCCGTCTACTACACATTCCAGTAGTTTTAAATGACTTCCACAGCCGTGAAAAAACGCTGTGAGCGATGTTGAACTCCCTGGCAACATCTGTTATTTTTCGCCCTTCTTCGATCTTTCCAATAATTTGGCCACGCATAAAATCATCTATGTGATGTCGGGAAGACATGCCAAAAATTTTAAGTTTGTCTATTAAATCTTTCCTGTAAAACTTTGACTTGAAACAACAACTGTCCACACTCGTCAAAACCTTTAAAGCTCTTATGAACGCTATCACGTGATGAACAGACGTGGGAAAAAAATTTGCATACTCATACTTCTTCTTACTAATATCCCGCACTTATTCTAATTTTCCACATTTTGCTTCCTTTCATTTTGTGGTTGCTATGGATGATAGTGTTATCCGTCCTTAGCAATTGTCCAGCAGTGTAGTATTTCAGAAAAAAATATATGCTAGGAAATAATGAATTTTAAAAATTTCATTTAATATCAGACTTATGCATTACTGAAAGATATTAAATTTATAGCTAAATTTTTAAAGGAAAAAAATATTTGTGCTTTTTATAAGAAATCATTGATTTCTGAAATACGACAATATCCACGTAAAACATATATAAGAATAATCCAGAGATTAAAAAAAATAATTAACAAATTAAAAAAAACTATATAAAAATAATTTATTTTCTCCAATTTATTGCTCCTTTATAATCCATCATCCAAATCATGTGATTATTTTTAAATACACGATTATATTTTATTTTTGATTTTGTATGTTTTCCATCCTTTGTCATTATAGTCGTAAATGTAAAAATAAATATTAATTACTCGCTCATCTTAAAATAAAGTTACATCTGAATAAAAATAGAAATTTTATTTAAACTTAATGATAAATTGAAGACAAAATGTTACATACAGTAGAACCTGGTTTTGTGCGGTCTTTCTTTATGCGATTTTATTTTTGTGCAATCTTTTTGTATGTGGTATATGGATTTCAACGGTTTTAGCGCCCATGTAATGTTTTTTATCAATGTACATACATGCACTTTTAGACGCTCTGTTCTTTGGCTATAAGCAGTTTCTCGACAATGCACATTCCATTGCTGTCTTTCAACGCATTGGCAGCAAACTTTCAATGACAGTGACATTTTTTTATAATTTGATAGATTATGAAAACGGTTATGTAGATAACCGGATTTTTGACAGTGGATACAATATATGTTGGGAACCAGCTTTCCAACATATTGGAAAAGCATTTTCTTAAAATAGATACTATCCCGAAAAGAGTTTGAAATTACAAAAAAGAGTTTCGATCACGCATATCTGATTATCGTGACGTTCACAAGTACTGACCAACTGACTGTAGTCACAAAAACTTATCACTTACTTTATGGTGCCGAAAAGTAAATTAATTGCAATTTTATCTTCAAGTGACGAAAGCGATTTTAGACTAATTCATCACAGGAAGATGTGCGCTTTAAATTATGAGTAGCAGTGAATTATGTATGAGCATTTTGAAAATTTCTCCGCGTATACAATGAGAAATTAAATGTATCTTAAAATGTTTCCATGTGGAATTTAATTATTTACTTTGTTTGGAAGTACTTTCTCACAAATTTCGAAAATAACTGACATATTTTTCAAGTGTGGTTTTTTTATGCGGTCTCCTTCCCCCGCATTAAAAAAAAGGTTTTTGTAGAATGTCGACAAAAATGTTTATTATATGTAAGTATTTATGAAATTTTCGAATATTTTTTTGTGCGATTTCTTTTATGCGGCCCCCTATCTACCGCTCAAAAACAGGTTTAACTGTATATTTATTTTTATCGTTGTTTCTGTTTTCACAATATGGACTACGTACTAATTTGGATATCCAAACTCCAAAGTGCATCACAGGCAATAGAAAAACCGCTTAAGACATGAAATTTTTTTATGAAACAGATAAAGCATCGAAATATAGTCAATAATCTGTCTCGTATTATCAAAGATTACACTTTTAAAGACTATCTTTAAAGAAATCAATGTGTCAAATACCAAGATTGACATCTAAACTTCAAAAGACTTTTAAAGTTTCAAAAGAATTGTTGAAGAAGCGATGGTTACTAAAAATAATTTTTCTAAATAAAAAAATAGCTCTTCTGAATCCTTTTAAAATCTATTCTTCGTTTAAAAGACCTTATTTTTACTTGTTTTTCAATTTCTAAATCTCGATACGATATTATGAGGTTTGAAATATTCTTTGTAATTATTATTCCTAGGTTATCAAATCGAGGTTTTAATTTTTAAAATAACTATGAATTCCGAGAGAGAGACTTCTCAGACTTAAAGATCAATGCTTTAAATTACCGTAAAATCCGGCGTACATATAGCACGCACTTTTAAAGCAATAAATAAACTCGAAATTTATGGGTGCACATTATACGCCGGGAATGAAAATGATAGTTATAATTAAAAAAAGAGATGAACATAAAAAAAATGGGACTTCTACTTATATCGAAATATTGTTTATTAAAATGAAATGACATTCTTTATGAATTTAAAGGGTTGTAATTCTAGAAGTATTCTCTTTCTTCAAAATCTCGGCATAATACCTCGAATAAATTACTTCAAAACGTAAGAGTATTGCTAGGTTTTTTCGTAAAAAAGGAGGTGCGTGTTGTACGAGGAATATATCTTAAATTAAGAAAAAAATCAGCTTCAAAGTATAAGTGCGCGTTATACGCCGGTGCTGGTTATACGCACCGTGCCGGTTATACGCACTATATGCTGGAATTTACGGTAATTTAAAAATTCACTAAGTCTATTAATTTTATTAATATATTTATTTAAGTCAAAATATTTTTTTTATTAATATACTTTTTTAAAGAAAATTAGAAGAGTTAAATAATGTTACATGTTCTGATGAACTAAAGTGTATATATTTACATAAATAAAGAGGGAAAACATGGGGAAACTTTAGAAAATTATAAATTATACTGTAAAATATCAAAAAGAAGAAATAGTATTCTCTTCCTGTTTGGAAATAAACTAACAGAATTAAATATGTATACAAAGTAGCAAATATATCAAGGAACATCTTACTTTTTCCTACTCCAAAAGAAAGATGCCAAAGTCTCTGAACAGGTAGCAAAGAGCGAAGTGCGATCTATCGCCAAGGCTGGAAAGAAGCGATGGGATGTTTCCATCGGACGTTGAGAGCAAACGAGAGCAAGAGAAGGCTTTATCAATCCTTACACCAGCGAGAAGTTCCCGTAGTTCTATTCCGTTCGTTTCGGGTAGTCACAGCGCAGAAGCGGATCATCTGAATCTAAGAGACACGTGCTTAGAGACTCAGCAAAAGAGACAGGCAACTTTTATCTAAACTCTTCGCAGAAAAATATTTTTGTTTTCACATTCTTCACTTAAGAATTCATTTTTATGAGTTGGGAAGGGATGTCAACACCCAGCAGTAACAACAGTCCCCTGACTTTGAGCCAAAGCATGGATTCGGTGCACACCTGTACCGAAGAAGAGGTGAGCAATACTTTTCCCATTTTGGGGGTACTTTTTTCAAGATGTGTGGCAGGTGGGGTGATGGTTCCAGAACGCGTTGTCCAGAAATTGGCATTACAAATTCTGAATTGTTTAAGTAACTTTGTTAAGTTTCCTCTGTACTTGAGAGTTTTGAAATTAATTTGTAAACAATTTATACATAACAAACAATTTAATTAATGTAAAAAGCTCATTATATATACTTCATGGTATTATAGGACATACAATCTTGCGTCATGAAACATTTTTTTTTAATAATGATAAAGGAGAATATCATGAAAAGTTAGTAATGTGTACATTGCGTGTTCTGATCAATATACATATTCAGTATCATTTCTTTATTTTTTGTTTGCATTAATGCAAAATAAATGTTTTATCCTTTCGGTAAATGTTTTTAAGGGTTGTATAAGAGTAAGAATAATTTCGTCTGATGGAATAAGTTCTGCTAATGGCATGCTGAAAGACCTTTTCGGATGAACAGTATTTTTAAATCTTGCTTGTTTGTCTATTTCATATTTTCGAAGAATAAAGTAGATAAAACCATTAGAGATAAAATAAATGGTAGAGACACTCAAAATATGAGAAATTAGTGTCAATTGTTTTATGTAAATTGAGTTGCAAATTTGTTATTCAGTTATTAATGCAATTATATTGTCATATGCTGCATTAATTATTAAATGTATAATAATTGTAGATAAGCAGTAAATAGTCTGAGATTTTATTAGAAGTAAATATATTTGTTATAACATGTGTAAAATGTATTTCAAAGACTTGATTTTCTTGTTCGTAATTATTTTCTTAAATAATAGCATGTAGAGTTTTTAATCTTTAATAATCATTAATTTTTCATATTAATTTTTATGGATCCCATCATAATACTTGTTTCATAATTATTCATTAATTTTGTGATAATTTTATTTTAAAAACAATAGTGGATCATCTTAACTTAACATGTATTAAGGAGATTCAAATTACGTTAAAAAAATATATGTCTTATGCATATACGTTTGCATTTTCATGTCTTATTCGAAATATTTGCGCATGTTCTAGATATAATGATTCAAATGTGATATAATGTTGAATATTAGTTAGGACTAGATAATTCCATGTGAATAAAGGAAATCATAAGTAAATCATTTAAAAATATAGCCTACATGATTAAAGTAAAACAAAAGAAATAGAATATTTTAAGGGAATATAGAATTAAGACTGAAATTCTCAGGTCTTATATTTTATATACGGCATAATTACGTGTAATTTTATAACATAAAGAAAATCATTATAACATAAAGGGACTAAGGGATAAAAATGTTAAAATAAATGAAGAAATATTATCTCTCAAAATTCTTCCCGATTTTTGACAAAAGTATAGAAATTCATCGTTAAGTAAAATTTTCTTCTGTCGTTTTTATTCGAAGACGAACAGATTGCTTTAAAACATATTTCCCAGTTTTAAATTAGAAATTTATTTAAAATTTTTAAGGAATTTTTATTCAGATATTTAAAAATACTTTATCATAAAATTGTACTATGGTTTCAAGTTATAAATATGCCAAATTCATTAACAAGCTATCGAAAACCATCATCCCATTTGGCGCGTAATTTAAATTTTCTCGATATTTTAAATATTGTTGTAAGAGTGTCGTATGTGCTATTTTTGCTTGCCATTTTGCAGTAGTTAAATTTTAATCTGTATTTTTTCGGTAGCCTAAGATGTTGCTGTTTCATAAATTTTTAAAACTTTATAGTCTAAATAATTTTGCAAAATTATACCCACGTATTGTTAAAGAACAGGATATTTTGTGTAAAATGTATATTTTTAAATATGTTTCGTTCCCTGATATTAAAAAATGGTATAATTTCAACATATCAAACATTTTTAAAACTGTAACATACATAAGTCATTATCATTAAGGTATTAAACTGAGTCTTAGAAGAAAAATAGGTAGAAACTCAAATTATGTTTCACATTTATTTTAATTTTTTCACTTTAAGATATTAACAAATAAAACCCTTTTTCACTCTGCTGACATAAATACTAAAATATTTCAATTTTTTAACTTGAATAAATCGTAATTTGAACAGTTTGGATACTTTGAGTACACTTAATCAAATATCCCAAAGAGTAGTAGCAAAAATTAGATGTAAATCAGGTAAATAGTACAAAAAAAACTGATTCTTAATTGAAAAAATATTCCATTCTTTTGAAACCATTAATAGAGTTTCAAAATTTGTGTTTGCCTTTTTAAAAGCATTGAAAAGTCAAACTACTTATTGTAGGTAAAAATCTACAGTTTTCCATTACGCTCACTGAATAAGTTATCCAAAAACATCTAGTTCAATAACAGATAGTGTTTAAGATGGAATAAAATTGAATTTCTTATAAAACTAACTGGGTATTATTTTCCCCTCGCATTCATGCGACATTAATACATTACTCACACAAGTTCAGTCCACAAAAATGGTATATTTTTACGAGAATTACATACACGCAGTTTCAGGTTTACCGAGTAACACTTAATTGAAGTTTAACAATTTAAGGAAGGTAAAGTATAAGATTTTTTTTTGATAGTCTCATCCATGGGTGGAAAACATTGGCTATCTATTACAGGTAAGAAATAAGTTTATGAACACTTTTAAAATATTAGAAAAAAAAATTCAAATCTTTAAGTTATAAATTTTATTGAGAAAAATAAATATTGTTTTGAAAAAATACTTTAAAAACCCTACTTTGAATTTTAAAAATTTATTGAATTTTACATTTTTTCAATATAATTTTCTGCCTATAGAATTAAATTATTTTTAAAATGCCTATCAATGCAAGTTTAAATTTCTTCCAACGTTTTTCATTGTCTTTATTTTCATTGTAAGTTATATAAAAATTACAATGGTGCAATAGATTTGTACAAATATTATTAAGTATTAGAAAAAAAATTAACTTAAAATGCAGTTAATATCTTTTAAAAATTTGATGATACTTTTAGACAGAGCCGCTTCTTATTATTTTCTTAAAATCACATTTTCCATTAGCATCATATCATTCTTCTACTGCTTCCTTCAACTTTATCATTTCATTTAACTTACTTAGTTGCAGTTGTTTTCAACATTTTAGAAAATATTTGTCCATTAAACTTAGTTCAGCCTATGCTGGAAATTTTAATTTAATTAGAATAGCTAAGAACATTGTTCAAGAAGTTCAGATCTAAAATTTTAAGAAAATCTAAATAATCACGAGTTATTTGAATTTTTTAAAAGATGAAGTTATGTAATATTATTTTTAAGTAGTTATTTCCATCGAAGTAAAAGAAAAATTACAAAAAAAGTTTTCAAAGTATATTTACTTTTATATTTTTTAATAAAAAAATTATTAGTTTTAATAACTCAAATAACAGGCAAACTTAAAAGCCTTATAATGTCCTCTTAAATACCAAATATAGCTATGGGATATATGTTTATACAATTCGCTTAGATTTTAAAGGACTAATAAAATAGCTCTAAAAAGTTTATTTTATAATATAGAACTTCAGAGATACCTTTTATTTTAAGATGACTTAACTAAATCTAAAAATTGTCCGTATTTATTTACTTCTTAAATAATTTCGAGAAAAGGGATTATAGCGTAAGAAAACATTCAAGAAGTCTTATTGTGAAATTGGTTTTGCAAACGCTTTTATGACTGCAATATACATTGCTTCTCTTTTATGCTAGCAAAAATTATTTTTTTCTTTTGAATTAAGTCTTATAATTTATAATAGATTTCTTTAATCCTAAAGCATAAATATTCTTACAAATTCAAAGAAAAAAAAAGAAATGTGTTTTCAATTGCATGAAATAAAAGTGTTTACGCGCTTACACACACTAGTCAACTAGCGCACAATGTTAGTTTAATTCCATAAATACAAAATGCATAAAGGGGCAAAAAGAAGACAACGGAGCTCATGCTAAGAACAAAATACTTTAATCTCAAACGTTGTTTCTCTCTAATATACCATAAATATTAATGTAAATGTTTGACATTTACTGAAGGAAGTGGTAGATCAAAAGTAGATCTTAAGGTCTAATGTATATTTAATTAATGTATTAGTCCACATGAAATTAATTGTTTGAATTCCCATTGTTTAAATTATATGAAAACTCGTGCAATACTTAATAATAACGCAAATTAATAATACGCAATTATCGAAGAAACAAAATTTATAATTGGAATTAATTTTCCCTTATAACGTAGTGCACTACCAAGGTTAAATGGAAATAAAAAAATCATATTAACCGGGTTTTTTCTTACATTAAAATTTGTTTTTACAACACAAAAGGAACCTTAGCATATTGCCCATCATTCCTTAAATATGTACACAATGAAACAAAATACAAAAGAAAGCTATACATATTATGTTAACAAAATACAATATATAATGCATTAAAACAAATTACCAGAGAAACTTATTTATAAACATACAAAACTACAAAGCAGAAATAAAAAGCTTTCTACAAATTGATTAAAGAAACTAGAATACATCTTCAGAAAAAGTTTAAAAAAATAAGAAAAAATATAAAAATAGTGAGTTATACATATATATATATATATATATATATATATATATATATATATTACAAAATCTGATCACTAAAATTTAGCTCAACTAACATTTTAATTATTTCTACACATTTTTAACGATAGTTTTTGGAAATACAATGCCATTCTTGAAAAAAATCATGACATTCGAATGATACCGTTAATGATACATCTAGTGGAGAGAGAGAGTCCGAACCCAACCCTCCTAATTTTCTCTCTTTCGCTACATCTGCATGCTGTTGATATCTGGGATGGGAAATGTTCCTTTCCACATTCGAGTCAGAGGGAAATGATAACATTGTACGGCATTTCTATTCTTACCTGTCTTTCTCCTCCTACCATCTCATCCCATTTGGACTCCGAAAGACGTTACATGTCACTATGCCTCTGGCTGCTTTTACAGTTTTCTGTGGTTCTCCCACTGCAACATATTCACTTTTATTCAGATGTAAGGTCTATTGCTCTATAATGTTTAGACCATTTCTTTAATGTTTCTCAATAAAATTCTTAGCCCCCTCTCTCCGGCCCCTCAATACTAGAACAGTTATTTTACTTCATGAATAAAATACCAACAACAATTTATAGGGATATAAACTTATATCACTTTTCGAACTGCTCATTGGCTTATAATTAAAATTATTTTTAACTATGAGCATTTAGTAGTAAAGTAGTGAAAAAGCTTAAAACTGAAAACCCATAGGTATTATATTAATAGAAATTAACTGTATTTCTCTGTAGAAATAATTATTGACTGTCAAACAAGCATTATATTTTAGCAGATAAATATACCGTAAAATCCGGCGTGAATTTGATACAAAAAATAAGATTTAAATTTACGGGTGAGAATTATACTCCAGGTATAAAATTGGTAGCTTAAAAAAAAGATAATCATAAAAAAATTAGACTTCTACATATATCGAAAAATGTTTATATTAAAAAATTGCATACCTTTTGGACTTAAAGAGTTCTATATATATATAGAAATATACTATTTTTTAAAAAATCTTGGATAATAGCTTGAATAAATGAATTAAAAACATAAGAACATTGAACACGTTCATTTCAGGTTTTATCGTTAAAAAGAAGGTGTGCGTTATATACAACGTATATGCCTAAAAATTAAAAAATGCAGCTTGAAAGTACAGGTGCGCGTTATATACATATGTATATATATGCCGGATTTTACGGATCTTAAGTCAAACCTTAAATTGAAGATCACTCTAATATGCTCCCTTCGTTTGCATTAAATGGAAGTATAAAATTAACCGCAAATATTAAATCAACAAGTTATTTCCATTTTGTGTTATTAGAAATTATTTTCCTGGCTATTCTTTTCTGGTTGTTTCGTTTCAAACTCCTTTAATTTTGAAAGTTTAGTTATAAAATAAAAAAGAGATTATATACATCAATACATATATTTTACTTTTAGCTGCTGCTGCTGTTTTTTCAAGTAAAAATCTAGTTCTTAATATAAAAGTATACTTAATCCCTTTGCTGAAATTTGATAAGAATTTTTTTTTTTAAATTTTCACTAAAGGGTAGGAAAATTGTATTGCTTTTGAGTTGGTTTTAATTTAATTAATTTTGTTTTTGAAGTGATATTCCAACAAATTTAACCACAGTTTTTTAAAGTTACCTAAGACTCCCGCGTTCATTCAACCAATCTTCACTGCACTCATTAATGCGCGTGCAGATTTACCGAAGAATCACTGTCCGCCTTCCCGGACGCCAAGGCAACCATGACGGCAAAGATAAATCGCAAGTATCGCGATTTATTGATGACTGTTGTGATACCCCATTCTTTTCAGACTAATTAAAAATAACTCATTATAGATAAAGGACAACTATAATCTTAGGCAATCATTATAAACATGTTTTTAGGATTGTATATCAACAAAACAAAGCACTTAATTCAAAATAATTAAAAGCAATTATCTTTTTTTTATAAGTGAACTGGAGTTTAAGTATAAATTTTCACTAAAATACGTAAATGTAATTTTAATCATTTAGTTGATTGTCAGTGTATTTTTGTATAAATTTACATATTTTTCCTATATAATGGCTACCTTAACTTTTACATAATTGTACAAAGATAATTTGGAAGCAATTTGGCAAGTAATATAGCAAACGGCAGTCATAATATTGACTCAAATTTATAACTGAATTTCATTTTGTAATATATTGTGTTAATGAGATTAAAAAAACGAGTTAATTTTAAGCTTCTGAGTTAAAATATTATTTGAAGAAAGAGTTAGTTAATTTCTGCATTAATTTGAATGCTAAAAAAGTTATTCAAAGTCATTTTCAGGTTCAACTTTTACACATTTAACAGGTTTCTTATTTTCAGGTTTAACAAGTAAAACTATCAAGTTATTGTTGATAATTTTATTCAGCAATCAAAACGTTACGATTCACACAAAATTTTGATAAGGTTTTAAAAACTACACTTATCTGCGACTAGATTTCAAATAAAATTTGGATGAAACATCTAAGAAATGCAGCAAAGAAATCTTTTAACTGAATGAGAATGATAAAGAACTAAAAATTTACTTAAAATTAATTCCTGAAAGATATGTTTATTTTATGTATTTGCTTTGTGCATTGACATCCTTTTCAACTTAAGATGTAGTTATACTTTATTCGTTTTTAAAACGAAAACCAAGGCTCAAAATATGAGTTTTGTAAACATTACATCCGAATGAAATGTTATCCAAAGAATACTCAAGAGGGGACGTATCAATGCGCATCAAGTGAAAAGGTATGTTTTTGCTTCGCTACATTACTCTTTCTTCAGTCTAGATTCATTCTTGAATATGTTTAAGAATGATAATGTGCAAATTTCACACCTGTTTATCAAAAGCTACTAAGTTGTGTTTTCATTTAAAATTAACTATTTTTTTTCTTGGGCTGAATAATTCACAATTAAGATAATTGTGATGTAAATGAGTCAAGGGACATACCTTTGTCCTTAACTTTGGAACTGTATGAGCTGTGCTCGAGACAAATACAAGATGTTATGCAAATTAGTTTCTAGCAGCGATTTGGAACATAATATAAAACTCTTAGTCTTGTAAAAGTTAAGCCTTAGGTAGCGTGAAATTTGTTCATCCAGAAATTATTATTATTTTTTTGTTTTAAAGTGAATTTGATGTTATTTGAAAGCTTTTGAAGTGTACAAGAGATGATAAAGTTTTAGAAAGTTTTGTTTTATTTGTTTTTTGTGAAAAAAATGCATTTGGATCTAAACATATTTCCAGTCAAATTCTTATATTTTTCTAAAAAAATTAGTTTATTTATCTTTATTTTTGAAAAATGCTTAATCGAAATATTTATCAAATTAAAGACCAGTATATATTTAAGCTATAGGAAAACATTCTGGTATCCTGTAATAAAGAAGGAAATGTTTAAAACTGTTTTCGGCTCAATGTAACATCGAGGTGAAGCTGTAATAAAAAAATAAAGGCTACTGCAATAAGAACTGATAACTCATTGCTATCATAAGTATCTAACATGCATCGATAGTTATTGTAACATAACTATTTTGTGTTGCAAACATTTGAATTTTGATTTTCGTAGATAATTTAGTATTAAATTCTCTTTAAAATGATATTAAATACTTTGTATTTTGCGCAATGTAACAATTTCTATAAGCATACAAACCTACAAAACATAACAAGTTTAAAAAGTGTTCACAATTTTAGCCCCCACCTATCCTAAGTATCCTATTTGTGAGAATTTTATTCATATTTAAACTTCCAAACTTTTAGTTTACTCACTAAAAATATGTTTTAAAAATATATGTTTAAAAGGATTTTAATATTTTTCAGTCGTTTTTCCCCTAAAACGCTAAAATTATTTATGATTTCACACTTATGATTATCTATGTGAAGCATTTACAATTTAAATGAATGTAATAATAAAATTAATGGGAATTATAAAAATTCTTAAGTAAAGTACTTGTATTATTTATAATATATCCCTTTTACATTTGTAATGATTCTAAAATAATATTACTCAAATGTCTTATGTAATGATACTCACAAAAGTTATCGAGGATTATTTCTAAGCGTTCTTAAGTTCTTTAAATAGTTCAAAGTCTGTCCTATCTTTGTCTTATGATTTCTACGAGAAATACTCTAAGAAATCTGTTTAACGACTCTGAATTTAGTATTAATGCAGGTTTTCTATTCCGTCATAAGTAGGAGCAAATCTGTTTCTTTTCTCTATTTAAAAATACAATTTTTAACATCACTTCTTACAAAAATAAATGAAGTTATTTTCTACATAACCATTAATTGACTAATATTACATATTTTAATATGTTTATTATTTTTTTCCAATTCATTCGTATCTTTAATTAATCCAGAAATAAGTTTTTAAGAAATCGTGTACACTTCAATAAGCATAATTATTCTGCATAATACAAAGCAAGATTCATTATCATGATTTAATATATATTCTTCTCATTCAATTTCGTAAGGTAAGAAATCCTATTTGCTTTTCTATACTTAAATTATTTGTTTAAAGTTCATAAAATTCAAGAAACATATGTGTATAGTAGTTTCAAGGAAAAATCATATTTTACAACATAACTGTATACAAATGTGTTGCAAAAAAACATGAAAATCTATAGCAAAATACAGATATATTAATTAGGTAATGCCTATAATTCAAATTTGTAATGACCCTTTGTATGTTCTATGTATTAAGAAATTGATAGCTTTATGTTTAACTAATAAGGTGTATTGTTCTATTATATTTTAAATGTTAATGTGGGTTTTACTTTCATCAACAATTTGAAAAAAAATAATTATACGTGCATTTTTCTCAAATTAGTGAAAATCTTTATAGTAGTTGAAAGAAGAATTTATATGATAGAAAACATATTTATCTTAGAAGATTCATTATATTGTTCAACATTAGCTTACTCGTAAAAAAATATTTTAAACGTTATATTTTATTCATTTAAAAAATTTAAGAATATTAATATTTTATAAACAAAAAATTGGTATTTCAACGTAGAGTGACGCAAATTTACTTTTTTAAAAGCATTCAGAGTATTTTGAGAGAGTTAAACGTGTTATAATTGTTAATTAAGTACAATACATTTCTGTTCAAAATAAATTTTTGTTACTTTTGAAATTAATTGCAAAAAATTATCACAGATCATTTTTTTCAGACTAAAATCTTCCACGGATTGGTTTCAAAATATATACTATCAGCATTTCCCTATATCTTTGAGTGGATCTTTAATATATGTTACATAACATGCTATAATTATTTAATCACATTAACTTAAGTATTTTTGTTGTACCTTTTTGAAGATGGTGTATAAAACAATGAGGAAATTAAATAAAAAAAACTGTGTTGAAGAGTCTCTTTTAATTGATATATATATATATTTAAAATGGAATTATGTGAATTAATGTTTTGCAAAAGAAATGATTACTTGTCGTGTTTATGTAAAATCATAAGTTGTTTTGAAAAGAAATTTTACTGGTATGCTTAAAAAATATAAACGTTTTAAACTGTTCTGTAGCAAATTATTTCGGTCTGAAGAAATTAAAAGAATGTTGTTTTAAATAAACTAAATGCTTTAAATGCGTAATATTTTATTTCGATACTGGAATTAGATTCCTTAAAACATAGATTGCTTCAATTTAAAACTAAAGATAATTGTGAGAATTTTTTTATATGAACACTTTCTATTTTAAAATAATTATAAAGAAATATAGCTTACAATGGACAAGTAAAAAATTACAAACTCGTACTCAAATTTCCAGCGCTTTACTGCTAAGGTCTTTGAAACTAACCTACGTCATCTGAAATTTTCATATATTTTTATTTTAGAAAAACCCATTTTACTGTTCTGAATTATTTTCAAAACGACGTTTAATTATTTTCTCCAATAAACACAGTTTAACCCACAGTAACTGTTTTCCCTTTTAACAAAATGCTCTACCGTAAAAGAGAAATGTAGAGTCATTTAAATGCCAGATATTTTCCTTAAAAAGGAAGAATTTATTGCCTTCCGCTTTTATAATTAAAGCGCTAAATTAAAATTGAAGATAAAAAGATTTATTTTATCACTAATTCTTTTTTATAAATTTAAGTTCTTGAAAAAAGCGAATTCAAGAACTAATACAGCAGATAATTCTGTAAGATTTCGATCAAATTTTTAAAAAGAAATAATTTAATATTTTGAGTTTCGTAAATTTATTTTCACGCGAAGATTATATGGTTTCTGCAAGAGAGCAATCTACTGGATTTAATCAAATTTGTTAGTGAATACTATGAAAAACTCAGCATGCATTCTGCTTAACGATGCAAATAAATCCAAAAAGATGTTTAAATAAAAACCTACCAAAAAGAAAACAAGACTCAGAATATTAAAAATCGATTTTTAGTAGAACTGTCAGTAATTCTGTAGAAATAATATTTCCGTTTTTTGTACCACATGTATAAATATTTTGAAAAAAATATTCTTAACTGTTTCAAAGATTAAAATAATTTGTCTTTTTTCCCTTTCATTTCTAAAAAGTTAATTCCTAGTCATTTAAAACTTCAAATAACACTAGCATAACGCTTCCGCTCATTTATAAACACAAAACTTTAAAAAAATGTGAAAAAAAAGGAATAAACTCGGTAATCGAACGAAAAGATATTTCAATCTTCATGGAATAGAATTTTCCCCCTAAAAACACTGTATCCACTTTTACAGTTGCAAATTTAATTAAAATTACCAAATTGATCAAACACTTATACGTATGATTGATTCATTTCACTCTACGATAAAATTTGATTTAGTGTCTTTTTTAAGTAAATTGTGAGAAAACTTTATATAATCAAAACGAATAGTTGTTGAAAAGTATGTAATATCTTAGCACAAAAATTTAACTGATAGTTTTTAAGAAAATTCAATTTGTGTAATTTTTGTTGCTATATATCAAAGATAAAACTGTTCATGTTATATTTTCAGGGTAATTATTCTTCAAAATTGGCTTTCTCGGGTGGCCCGTGTCCTCTTAACAAAAATTGAAAAGGAAATCAGATAATAAACGTTTTTATCTGAATGTTCAGGGTATATTAAAGTTTGAATTTCAGAAAAATGTTTATTTAAATTTTTTTTCGGATCATTTTGTAAGCTTGGTTCACCAGCATATTTATTTTTGCTTAACTCTTATATACGTACTTCTCCAATATAATACCATGTTTTATTTCTTTCTAAATTTTGGGAACATTGCCTTATTTATTGCAGTTCACAGTTATATGATGTTACATTCATCTAAAAAAATAAACGTCTGAAAAGCAGAAAATAAGTATTATTTGAAATGTGAGAATTCACTAAGAATCGCGGTAAGATCTAGTATTTTGTTCAAAGAATATTCACAAAGAAGAAATAACTACAAAGGTAAATAAATTTATTTATTATGAACTGGACTATTCCGATTGTCAAAATCACAATGATTCAAAACTGCTGAAATAAAAGTATAAGGAAATTTTACTAAATAAATTAATAAAAGAATGATAAATTGTTTGAAGAAACCAAGTTGAATTTGTGATCTTGTATAGTAAAAGACTATACTTTAGCAGGAGACTATAGTTAATAGAATTTAACAGCAAAATGCTAAAATAGTAAAAGACTATACTTTAGCAGGAGACTATAGTTAATAGAATTTAACAGCAAAATGCTAAAATATTTTTACATAATATATTTTGTTTATATAATTGTTTATATTACATAATAATTGGGATACTTGCAACTTTAACAAAAATTACGGTATATTGTTCTTCGAAAATTTATTTTGCTAAAGGGGGATACTGGATTACGATTTACCACTAGAATGTCCGGGATTTTGAATACTCTTTAACGTCTATATATAGGTGTTGTTTCGAAGCCACTATAAAAATATTTAATGTAATTGCTTTAAATAAATAATTTCAGAACTACTGTTCTGTCAAGTTCAGTTTTTTAAAGATCTTTTAATATTTTTTCATGTAATTATCATATATTATGACCCTCTATATCAGAGGTGGCTAACCTTTTTGGATCAACATGCCATTTTTTGTAAAGAAATGTTTAATGGGATATAGACGTGCCGTCAAACAATTTTGACGTCATTATTGGGAAGGTAATATAACTAAATACTAACAACTCAAAACTCTTTATTTACTACAAAAAATACAATATTTGCACAGTATAGCAATAAATGTTTTAGTAATACGAGTAATTCAAATTAAAGTAACGTTAGTGTAACTTCTGTTGCTGTAGATTGTGGATGGCAAATAACTTATAATAGAATTGCAGGATGTTACTTTTAGTAGAATGAATGCTGAATTGTGGAGTCATCTGCCACAAATGGTTTCGAAGTTATTAATTATTTTTGCTGTGTTTCACTTTTTTGAGGAAGATTTCTAATTTGTCTCAAAATGCCGCTTTACAGACGATATTCTTCATACCACTGTTCCAGAACATAACATTCACCGCTTTGTCGCCTTTACTAATCATGCAATGTTTCTAGATTCACCAAGTTAGAAATTTTCTGTTACACGTATTATCTCACAATTTTTGTTCTTTTGCTGAACTAGATATGTTAAATAACAGATACAAATCGTAAATATAACACAAATAAACTTTAAAATACAGTTGTGTCGACAAAATTGACTATGCTATGTGTAGACAAATTTTGCATCATGTATAAGAAAACTGTAGTCCAACACGTAATTATGTGGCAATAACTAAGAGACAAACGCCGCCCCACACCGATCACTCGAGTTTGTTGTAATATTTCATAGTGAACTTTGTTATTTTGAAAAAAAATGCAAGCCATTTTGATCACTGGCGTGCCCAAAATATTGTGTCATGTGCCATTGATGGCACGCGTGCCCCTGGTTCGCCCTCCCAACTCTATATCATAAAAATCTGACGTTGACATTATATTTCGTGAAGTTTGTTGAACCACAGCTTTATCGCAAAACATTTCGAGTCGCAAATCTGACAGGAACATTTATATAATGCGGTATCAATTATGTGCCATTCCTAGTGACATATATACTAGGATTTACTGGAATATTACTAATTACATCTGCACTTTCTTCAGATTCTTCACAGTCGCTTTCATTCAATCTTATGTCTTCATCGGAATCTAAATTAGAGTCGATTCATTCTCAGAAAGCTCTCGCAACAAATTAGCAATTTCATCAGATGTTAGACATTTTCTAAGTGTCATCATTCCAGGGGCTCTGATCTGTACTAAGTTCGAAAATGGAATGAATTTTTTTATGAGCAGATAAGCAAATACTATGCAACGAAACACTAAGGCACAACAATTTTAATATAATTGACTCATTTCCACAACATTCAAAGTCAAAAAATGTGCGATTGAACTTTGGGATGTTTGTGTTTTATAAATAGTATTTTTTATTGACTATATTTTGTTAAACGACAGCTTTTTATAATGATAAATTGACTTGGAGTCGAAATGACACCAGTAGACGTTCTAGGTATATTTAGCTGTAAAATAACTCCTAATTAACCTAGAACCACAAAATATTTTCTGTGTAAGCACTATGAAAAATGATTAAAAGTCACGAACAATTTTCAAATTCTCTGCAAAAATGTGGAAAGGGGAAGAAACTAAACACATTCCGGTCTCTAATTAACACCGACCGACGTTTTAGTGTTAAAGTGAATAATATGGGAACAAGAAAAATAATAACTATTTTTCAAGTATTTTTTCGAATATATTCGCAACTGCGTGAAATTTTGAAACGTATTGCACAGTGCTAGAGCACATAACTCATCACAGTAAGCATTGTTACGAGTTAACATCAACACAAATAGTTTCGCTGTTTAAAAAATTTCTTGGAAGTATTATCTTTTCCGTATTAAGAATTTTTTAGATCCTACTCCATTATAATTTAATTATAAATTACATTTAATATTTAAAATAAGCACACACAAAAATTTCTACTGCTGTGATAAATTGAAGAGAAATTAGAGGAAGGGTTCAAGTGAGATATTTTTCATTATATGGAAATTTTAATAATAAAAAGGATTGGAGTTATTTATATATGACATTTTTAATTTTTAATGAAATAAATTTTAAAAAAAACATGCGTTTCAGTTTTATTTTTTTTTGTTACAGAAAATCTGTCTCGCGTAAATAAGTCTGGAATAATTATGAAATTATTATCTGATAACAACTGAAATTTTGAAATATGCCTATGACTTTAACATATTTATTTAATATATTATAAAGTAACAAGATCACAAAATTAATTTCAATGTATGTATTATAAAGCTGTAGCATAATATATTTAATTGAACAAAATTAAGAAAAAAGTACCAATGTTACTTTCTACAAAATAAATAATAAATTAATTAACTACAGTAGTTAATTATATTAGGTGGGTAAATATTTAAATATTTGATAAGCCGTGTTTTATAATGGGGTTTATAGAATAGTAATTTATTGTTAAATGCGTAAATTTTTAGAAAAAATTGGTTAATTTTATATATATTTATTCAACCTTTAGTTGTTTTCCCCATTTAAGATGGAGGTTAATTTTTAATTTTGAGTTTCATATCAAATTTTAAAGTAAGCAAAGTATTTCCAAATTTTGTGTTTCTCATACAAACATTTCTCCATTTCATTTTCTGGATCGCATTGTTTTATTTCTATTTTTCAACAGTTAACAAACTTGACAACAAGCAGAAAAATATAATTTTTAAATGTATATTTATTTCATAAAAAAGTTCCAAAACATTTCGTGGAAAATATTTCTCACTTTTGAAACTTGAAGCCGGATCATTATCAATAACATCATTATCTATTGTTCAAAATATAGTTATTAACTTTCGGTGCCTCTGCAATACAAACGGGGTCATTAAGAGAACTTTTTGTTTCCGAGAGCTCATCTTTCCTGTTACGAAAGCAATTTTGGGTACTGTGGGATAATATTATTAAAAAACTATGTAAGGTAAATACGGTTTGTATCGATAATTATTTTAGTCCTTAAAAATACGAAATAAAATTCCTTTTTTGTGTGATGGGGGTTCTTCATTTTTTTCATTCATTAGTGAGCAGAGAGAAAAAATTTAAATCGATATTATTATTTCACTAGCGATTTTAACAGATAATTCATTAAGCTACGGGTACTTTAAAGTGATTTCATAACATATACAATATTTTATCTGTCAAAATAATGAAAAAATTATAATTTCTCTAGTTTGAGAAATTAAATTGTATTGCTGAAAAGAATTTATACCGTAATTAATTAATGCAACCTTTCATTTTGTTATTTCTCATAAATACACATTCTCATACATACAAACACGTGTTTTTATAAACAATGTTTTTATATTTAAAGTTTTCACCGGCAAAACTTTACTATAAATATTTAGTAGTAATGAATCCTCTCACAAACTATCATTCACAAACTGATCATTTTTGAAATAGACTTCTGAAAAACTTCTCTCTCTTTCTAATTGAATATCCTCATAAAAATAAAAGATTGCAAGAGAAAGAAAAGATTATTTTTTTTATTTCAATCGTAAGCAAACTATTATAAAATAGTTTTCTCCCATTGATCTCTTAAAAAGTTACGTCAATCTATTCAGAGTCATGTTCATACACCGAAGTTTTCGAGAAATTAAAATTGAATGAGTCTGTGATATACTGTTGACTATGCGAATATGCAGCATATTTTCTCTTTTAAAAGAAGTAATTGTAATGATGAACACACGCACACACACACACACGTACCGTGATGTCTCCATAATTATGAAAATATATTCGGATTAATTAACAGATTTTATGCGTCGGGAGTAATCATAATTTAATGATCAAAACTAATTTGACTAACATATTCCTTTATTTATTCATTTTTATATTTTTTGAGCAGATAAACACATCACATTATAAATCCTGTATTCTTAGAAATTTTAAACTATTCATTTTTTAATAATTGTAAATATATAGATATTCTACTCGGACAACTGCAAGTTTTTAAACATACATTAGCTGTGGTAAATTGTCTGAATTATGCCCAGTGTTTTGTTTTTAATAGACAATGGTTCGCGCGCGCTGATTTGTCATAAAATTGAATTCTTCGTTTCATGTTTACGCGTGGATAAATTTGCTTTTTAATTCGTATATTAAAGAGAAACTATGTGTATTATAATATTTTCGAAAATAACTCAGATCAGAAGACAATATTTGTTTCACTTATATTGCAATAAAACATTTGGATGTTGTCCATTTTTAAGAGCACTAATTAAAATATATTCTTCAACAAAATACCATAAAAGGAAAAACTTCATTTGTTACCATTGTACTAAATTATAGAAATTTGATATTAGTCAAAAATAACCATGGTTTGGGTTGTTATTTTTAACCGTGTTTTATTAAGCATTCATATCTCCATTTAAGGAGTATCCTAATAACGTATATTATAACTAAATTAAATAATTTGTTTAAAAAGAATTATTTTATAAATGCATATTAAAAACGCAATGAAACATCAAAAAACTGCAAATTTGTTACAACACCTCTTCATTCAAACAATTTTATAAATAGTGAAATACAAAAGCATTAAATGAAAGAAACTAAGTCATGTTTAATAAATAGGTATGAAATAATTAAAATATACTAGAAGAAATATGGAAAGCTTAAATAAATTTCAAAATTTAACTTAAAATAAAATAACATTGGAATAAAACTGAAATAGTTCAAATTAATCCCTTTTAGTTTTCGTACTTTGTAAAAAATCGTAAAATGACAGGGTTACGTTTAATACAAAGCAATTTAAAATTTTATTTTAAATAATAAAAGAAATCTCTAAGAGCAAGCATAGAAGTATTTTGCTTTGATTTTTCTCTAATATCCAGAGCTTAAGAATTTTTAAAAATTAATCCAATATATATATATATATATATATATATATATATATATATCTTCGAATCTTATTTATGTCTATTTAAACACATGTTACAAAATTTGAAAGTGCTTTGAAATATCAAACTAACGATTTCGCAAAAGTTAAAGACTAATTAATTGTCCTTTAAATGGTCCTTAAAATATTGAATTAAGAAATATTTTGAAATCTAATAGTAGCGAGTTAATCAATATCTTGAAGTGAGTGTTTGAAAGTCACTGTTTCTGATATTCACAATTCATTACAACTATAATAATAAATATAATATTTTGTATGTTAGTAATGTGTGTCCATGGTATTAACACAAAACAACGTAATTGTATACTCAAGGAATGTAATTTATTCCGATACCTTAAAGCAATTACATACCTTCAATGTTAAAAAATACGAATAATCTGTCGGAAATTACTGTAAAATCCGTAAAATTACCGTTACCGTAAAATTAACACAAAAAATAAAATTGAAATTTAAGGGCGTGCGTTATACGTCGGGTGTAAAAACGAGGCTTTAAAAATTAAAAAAATGATGAGCATAGAAAGCAAATTAGACTTGTGCATAGATCGAAATACTGTATATTTAAAATAAATGGCATTCTTTATGAATTTAAAGGGTTGTAGAATTCTAGAAGTATACTATGTTCCTTTTTTTAAATTTTTGAATAAAACCTCGAAAAAAAGACTTCAAAATACATGAACATTACGTACATACATTTTAGGTTTATTCACAAAAAGGGAGAGCGTGTTATATGACGAATATACCTAAAAATGAAAAATTGCAGCTTGAAAGTGTAGGTGCACGTTATACGGAGGTGGGCGTTATACACCGGATTTTATAGCATTTTATTTCAAACTGAAAAAAAAGAATGAAGAGCTTTTTTTATTTATCCCTAATTATAATGCCTAGTAAAAAATTTAAAAGAATTAACGAAATTTTTATATTTAAGGTTAAAAAAGCCTTTTGAAATGACTTTCTGTGACATATACGTCTAATGCAAATTAATAAGTTTCCCTTCTCACCAACAGATCTTAAGCATGTATAAGCATGAACAAATATAATGAAAACTATCAAACTGACACGGTGCATAAATTTAATATTACCATGAAACCTTTTAGTATTTAAATAATGCAAAGTCTTAAGATTTATTTTGATTTCAACTTTTGACTTCCGCTGAAATGTTTCGAAGTTTATTACAAAAAAATATGTACACAAGGGATATTAATCGCCTAACTAGTTCTTACAAGAAATATTTTACATTCGTTACTTATATATTTCATACAGAAATATAAGAGAATATACTATATTTTCTATAGTAGTGTTAAATATCTTTAAAAAAATAATTATGAAGCTATTGTACATAGATCAAAGATACAAAATGTAGCTTGATATCTTTACAATTACTCTAAAAGATTTGTAACTCTTATTTAAAGTAACACAGCTCTCTTTATTTAGAAAATTTATCTATTGTTTTTGCACTGAAGAAATATAATACCAGCAGCGTGAAAATAAGTCACTAATTACTAACTCCATGACTGAAAAAAAAAAAAACCTTTCTATTCATATATCTCAAATCAATTTATGTAAAAATAACCGAATATATTTTTACCTTATTTTTATTGGGAAATAAGTAAAACCATCAGTTTTGTCTAATGGAATTGGGAGTTGTTATATGTACCATTTTATACACTGCTAACGAAAGAGATATAAGTATGTGGGAAGATAGATACGATCACACATTTTATAACAGTAGTAAAAAGGATTTTTACGAGTTTTCTGAATTGTTATAGAAAAAAAAATGTCTCAAATAAGTTATGACCACATCTGCTAACAACGGTTTTTCCTCGGTCTCGTGAATGTAACTGGAAAAAAGGAAGCAAAAAACATATGAAAAGTCAATCGCATAAGTTTATACGGGCTTATTTATCAATACATTATTAGTGAAAATTTAACAGTTTTTTAGAATGTTTCTGCTTAAGTTAGTTTGAAAGTCAGAACACATACAGAATAAAATAGAGATTGATTCATATGTTTATAAAATATTCTTAGTCAATGTTGCATATGTTTTATTAAAATCAGATTGAATGTAATATTTTTGGCTTAGTATTATCAAATAACCTTCATTGTATTATTGAATATTATTTTGTTTTGTTTTTTAAATTAAAAGTCAATGTATACTGAGTTACCTTAAGGCGACTTGGTACCCTAAAAATCACAAACCTATCGTTTTTTTTATTGTAATTTAATCTTATTCTTTGCATTCTTATCTTTCGATTGATATATCAATTGTCCATGTCGGAAAGTTAGAAGTTGACTAAAACTTCATTTGAAAACAAATTAGGCAATTCAGCCACACACCCTTTTTAGAAAAAAAAGCTAAAAAATGCTTTATTATAAAAAAAATCTATTTTAGAAATAGAAATAATAACTATAAAAAAGAATGTGTAGTATTAAAAGCAGAATATTTCCGAGGCAATACAACAATGTAATTTTTCTTCCTTGTGAAATGTGTGCATGTAAAATTTTAAATTAAGGCATTTTATATTAATAATTTTATAATTTCAGTTCTTCTTTCTGATATATTTTTCATACAAATGTAATACTTTAATATTATAAGAAGAAAAACAGCTAAAATTTCTGTCGTGACAGAAAAAATTTTTTTAACATTTTTCTTGAATTTTCATGGCAATTAGTACTCTCTAAAAGTTGATCATTTATAAAAATGTGTGGGTTGAAAAAAATATGAAAATGCAATTATTTTAAAGAAAAACGTATAAGTAATATCTTAAAGTGGTATTTTAAGTTTAATTAAGCTTATAATAATCATTTTTTCAGAATTATAAACTTTAAACCTGTTTTTCTCAGTTTGTGTTTTTCGAAACATTAGTGCATTCAAAATGCTACTCCTTCGACAATTATTTACCAACCACTTCCATTTTTTTCTTGCTTGTTGAAAATAAAGCATGTAATAAAATTAGGGATCCGTTTCGCTATAAACTGAATACTTTTTTTTAAAAAAAATAAAATGTAAGACATGTTGGCTTTTTCGTTGATTTTTAGCCTGTATATCAACATTTTATTTTTTTTCTCGAAAACGAATGAAGTTATTCTAAAATCGATCTCTAAAGTTGTTTAGATCATCCATTAGAGTATTATAAAAAATTTCAGGTCAAAAATTAATTTTACAAAGGAGTAAGATTTTAAAATTTTCCCAATTTTCTTCAAAAAATTAAAATTTTTAAAAAATTGTGTGAATAATATATGAAAATTTTCATCTGGTAACATTTTGTTGAATAGAAACATTGTATAAAATGCTAAAATATAATTTTTAAATACGTAAATAAAGAAGTTTGCTCAAAGGGTGTCAAGTCCCCTTAACTCTTACTATCCTAAATTAATTTATTTATTGCATAATTTTGGAAAAATTGTTTAAAGAAATACCAACAATACAATACAGATATTTGCTTATAACAATTTGTAAATTTAATTCTATAGTCCATTGATAAAAATAAGACAAAATCGTAGCTTTCAATTATTTAATAATTTAAAATTGCCTTTTTTTCCTGGCGTAAAATAACTATTTTTTTCATTGACACATATCACTTAAAAGGAATTAAATCCAGCAAGAATACATAAAGCAAAAATAATAAATGCTATTCAGTAAGGTGATAATTTTGATTTGGGTACAGATCCATTAATTTCAAAACATAGGGAGTGGTACAATTAATTACAATATTTTTTTAAATTACTGAAGTATCGTAAAATTATATATTCTTAGTTTATTACTTTATTTTGTAAATTTATCATTAAAGTAAAGGAGGCTATTAAAATAATATTTTCATCACTGTGAGAAAGTTTTCACTCAATAATATTTGCAAATGTTATACTTTCTTGGTACTAAAATGTCAGCCAAAAATATTTTTGAATAAAATGTAAGCATGTTTCGTAACGCTGTGAATAATCATATTTTAAATAAATTATTTAATCATTGATTACCGACTTTCATTCAAATTAAAGGTATGATTCTCGTTTCCTCTATAAAACTTCAGAAAATTTACTGAACAAAAATAACTACTTCTGCACAAAAATATTTTTAAAACTTTCTGTCTGATTTTCCTTTAAACTATTTCATTTTTATACCTGTTAAATTCTAGAACATTTGTATAGTCAATAGGTATAATTCTTAAATGTATTAATACAAATTATATAATCAACATCCCTACAAAACGAAAAAAAATTATATTAAATACGGAATACAAATGAGTTAGCTTGCGTTATTAACAAATGGGTTTCATTAAAATAAGTGCGCAACAGTCCATTAGGGCCAGGGCTTACTGTTCCGATCCCAGTATACGTGACTATTGGGCGCTGAGGTTTATGAGCAGATGTCCTGATCAGGTGGTCAGTCTCAAGCGAGACCCCTAGTGTAAGAGTCCCCAATCAAGCTTTTTTTTGGGGGGCTCATTTATCAACCCACTGCAGTAGCAATGAAAGGTTGAGTCGACCTTGCCCAGCACGAGAATATGGGTTTTATTAATACATATTAAAAGTTTGACATAATGTGGATTTAATGCGATTTTTTATGGAAGTTGTTCAATTGTGTTATAGTACCTAAATTAATTCTAAAAATATAACAAATTATTATAAACACCAATCAATAGATCAAACGTATTTTTATGATTTAAAAAAAATATAGACATCTGAAGATGAATTATAGAAATCTGTGAAGACATATATCTATATATATGCATACAAATTATTAATAATATGTACTAAATTACTATATAAATCTAAAGAAACAAAGTAAAAATAGAAATATATTCAAACTATACAGGCAAAAAAATAAGTTAATCACAGTAGTGCAGCGTTTCTCAAACTGTGGGGTGCGCCTCCTTAGGGGGCGTGATGACAAAACAAGGGGGGCGAGCATATCGAAAAGTCGAACATAAAACGTTATTTAAAAATATTATTAGTTTACTGAAAGAAAGCAAAACAAAATACGTTCTGAGATAACTAATAAATAAAATATGCATTTACTCCGGTATAATATAATTCTAGATGTACCAGTACTGCACACTGTATTTGATAATTAATTTAACAATACCAAGTCAAGAACAAGTTTAGCAATTACCAGTGACCCAATAGGCTTGTCATATGTAAAATTATATAAAAAATTTCATACTCATCTTGATAATTTGAACGGTTTGTAATTAAATTCGTATTGTAGATTTACGTCAAAGTACATTATTATGGAATTCAATACATTGTGTGTGTGTTATTGTTTGGATGGGGGGGGGAAATTATGATTGAAAATTGGGTGGCAAGTATTCAAAGTTTGAGAAGCACTGCAATAGTGCAATTGCACACTTTTAGCCTTGTTTTCAAGCAAGCAAGCCTTCTGTTGTTATTTATTTATAATACTGTGCAGTAGGGAAAAATAGGTGTAAGAACAAGCTATATCATTAATACTAAGTATACTAATCATAACATTAGAGGATTAATATTAAATGTATTTTATGTACCGTATAATTCTACAAATTGTGTTCACTTTTATCACAAAAAATAAGATAAAATTTTCGATTGCGCGTTATACAACACTGATATAAAAATGAGAACCTTAAAAAATAAAGAAAAGATTAGCATAAAAAAAATAGATTTCTAAATGTATGTCAATACTGTTTACTCAAAAGAAATGACATTCCTATGCACTTTCATCGTTATAAAACATGTAAAAAATGTCATATTCCTCTACCGTTCATAGACAGCATCGAATTCTATTACATTATTTTCACCATTACTATTACTCTGATTTTGTAAATAAGTAACATCCATTCCATCTAGATATATCACATAATTTTAAATGAGCGTTTTAATATGTCAGATTTAATGTCAGATCCATGCCTTTATATCATCCCCTCACAAGCTATTTCTAGAAAGCAAAACATAAGAGCATTACACACATATACCTTTTAGATTTCTCAGTAAAAAGGGTGCGTGTTATACGGTGAATACATCAAAAACTTTAAAAATGTAGTTTGAAAGTATAGGCGAGTGTTATACATCGGAATATGTGCTTACAAATGCTGAAAGGTTGTTTTTCTATCCCACTTAACCTTTGACCAAAACCTTTTTCGGCTTCTTTCACCTTTAAAATGTCAGATAAGGAAAATGTAACTAACGTCTGTGGAGTATGGACAACCCTTTAAAGAAAGTTGAATTAATGCTGAGATGTTTGATATCCCATCGCAACCCCATTCCTTTCTATTCGATTCCATTTACTTGGAAGAAGAGGGTAGAGATACTCATCTCACCCTAGTGTCCTTCATACTTCATGCTATGCACAAAGAGCTCATGATGGTCGCTCTCCTACTCAACGTACGTGTCCTCTTCTCTTAGCGTGTTCTTTTCTCCCTTTTAAATTTCATCACTCCAATCCCCTTTCCATATAGACGCATAGAATTCCAACACGTCTTCCCCAGACCACAGGGTCTGTTTTCTCTCTCATGTTTTCGCCTCTGAAATGCAAATATTTTCAAAATCGTGTTGCGTATGGGATTTACGCCTTTTGGGGACGGAACTGTTTATATATATGTATATACTCGTACATACACTCCTTCATAGAGATATACATATATGACTGCAAGAGAGTGTTTGTGTGTGCGTATTTCACTGTGTTTTCTTTGTGCGGTCTAATCTTAGGAAAACACCGGAGAGAAATATTTCGGTGATTTATAACATATGCGTTTAGGATTTAGATAACATTATCATGGTTATGGAAGTGGGGAGTTTTTTATGTATGTATTTCGAGCAACATCCACTCGCAGTACTCTTACCCTTTTCCTGGCTCATTTGGATGTCGGAAGTCTCTACTGTTCGTTTCAAGGAAAAATCGAAAAATAAAACATATTTTGCTCTTCTCTCGGAATGTAACTATAATGTCCTTAGAAAAATGCTTAAGTGCTTGACAAATTGTTCCAGCATGATCTTGGGTTACTCAGGAAATAGTTTTTGTGGATAAGAGTAAAAACTTCCCTATTTTATATACTTTCTTTCTCTCTCTCTCTCTCTGTTCTCTATTGAATTGTTACATGGAAAGTAGGTGCGTAAGAAAAATTGAGAGATATGAAATACATACTTTTTACTTTTATGAATTTTAGTTTGAAACTAACACAACTTATGATTTTTCTGTATTAAGTAATGGCATAATAGTAGTAATTAATGTTACTGAAATGTTTTTGAAATAATACTGATTCAAAGTAGATCAAGCTGATATTTACACTATAAAATGTTAACATATCGTAGCATTCCCTGTTAATTAGACATTAGTGTTTTAATAATACCATATACAATAACTGGGTAATACCATTTTAGAAATAACTAATGTTAATAATTAGGCATTAAGGTACTATAGATTTATTCGTAATAATTTAACATGTTTGAAATTATAATGTATGATTATTCTGATTTTTTCTCAAACATATATTTTATCGAGATAATCTTATGATGTACTTTATCGTTTGATTTTTTGATAAACAATTTAAATTCAATTAGCTAATAGTGTTCTGTAAATAATAAAAAATAAAGGCTATAAATAATCTTTTTTTGAATTAACATTTTTAATCACAGAAGTTTGAATTTTTTCTCTTTTTTTACTAGAATGTGACTTTTATCTAAACACTTTTAATAGATGTTTAATTAATTTTTTAAAGTGTTTACTAATCACTTTCATATAATGAGCCTTAATGTGAACCCATGCTCAATTATTACGAATACCTTTTTTTTCGAATTAATTTTTATGTTTTCACTTTTATTTAACGAACATTTTTTTCAATATTCCACTCAAGAAAAACTTAAAGTTGGGTTTTTTGTGGCCCCATTCTAATTTCAGATGTAGTTAACTCTATTATATAATGGTTTTAATTAATAATTATAAATAGTGTTCTATCCTAATTACATAGAAATGACTCGATCTGCTTAGCCAGAAGTTAGTAGTAAGACTTTTATGTGGACAAGTATTTGAGGTAATTAATCATCGTGCGAAAAACTTAATTTATAAAAATTCACATACTAGATTTATTGAGACATAATCATTTAACTTTGTCAATATTTTGAAAGCATAAAATCCGTCAAATACAATTCTAAATATTATTTACAGATGAAAATGTAAAGAACGATCTTATTAAAAAAATATTCCTGATTCCGTTCAAAATATATCAAATTTATTTTTCATTTATTTACCATTTACACATCTAAACCAATAAAGTAGATGTTGTATGAGGAAATAAAATACATGCAAATTCTCCCTTCTCCTTTATTCTTTTACATGAAATAAAAGACAAATCGAACTTGATGCAAAAGTTATTCCCGTTTGAGTAAACCTTTTATAAATAGAATATACAGAATCAATAAAACCTTTTATAAAGAGATTGTGAATGGTGAAGGAGATTTTTTAATGCTTCGAGGGTTTTGAAAGAACCTGTAATACTATTTATATTTACACTTCTCTCTTAATATATTCAAGAATAAGTGATGCGTGCAGTGTAATTAATTAAAATTTAACACATTTTATTTAATTTGCAGAAAACGCAAAAGCTTTTTAAGAACAAGTTGGCTTTCAGTTATTTAATTCACAAATAGTTGAAAGGTAAAAAAACAAACAGCCATTCCAAAGATCTTTCTTTTGAATATTTTTTTCTTTGTATAGGGTATTGTACAATTTTTCGATAAATAAATAAAAAAATATATTGATTCTAATCATTTTTACCTAAACAACAACTCTCTCCGATATGTGTTCAGTGGATCATTGAGTAAACGAATGATATCAAACAAGCTACGAATCCTTTTATTATTCAAGGAAATAAATCTTTTAATAAAGTTTTAAAAATTGCTCTACTGTGAAATTAATAAGCATAACTCATACTATATAACTATGAGTATGTATTACTCTAACAACAACTCTCTCCGATATATGTTCAGTGGATCATTGAGTAAACGGATGATATCAAACAAGCTACGAATCTTTTTTATTATTCAAGGAAATAAATCTTTTATTAAATTTTTAAAAATTGCTCTACTGTGAAATTAATAAGCGTAACTCATACTATATAACTATGACTACGCATTACTCTACTTATCTAATTAAACCTTGACATTCGGATCATCAAAACTGAAAATTAATTTCTCTCTCTGAAATCTGCATATAGATGGAAAATTAACTTTTCAGTTTTGTTCCAATGTCCCTCAAGAAGATTTTGTCGATTCTTATCCGAAAACAAGTCCATGGTATCGATAACAAACAGCTGTTTCTGCCTAAGCGTTGAAACTGATAAGGAAATTTAATTTGGTTTTCTTTGAGTTTTAATTACGTACTACACCCGTAAGGATACTTAGGGGAAGAATAATTAGAATATTGAATAAAACTTCTTTATTTCAATCATTTTGAATAGTCAAAGCTCTTATTTTCTTATTCATTTTAAGTGCGATCATTTAACAAACAAATAACTTTAAACAGAAGGATTAGAACAACTCTTCTCTTTCGTAAGATGATAACAAAATAGAATACTTAAAGCATCACTGTCTAATATATTCGCATAATGTTAGCTTTCTATTGTTGGATGGTTTCACTTAATATTTGAACAGGGGAGTTTAACGATCGCATGGAATTTCGAAGTAGTAGGAATGGAGTCTTATATTTATACAAAATAAATTAAAATTTATAAGTTAAAAATATTACAATGAGAGTTGTTCTACCTTAAAATAAGATTCAAATAATATTAACAGAAATTTTTGAGATTATTATTCCATTGTGAAACAAAACAGATATTCAAAATGTACTTATAATGTAATCGATGAAGCGAAATTTTAATAATTTATGCGTCCTAAGAATATTAGCTCTGAAATATGTTGTTTTATTATTTTTAAGGTATAGTCAATCTCAGAATTTTGATAATAGTTATCTGTGTGTTCTGAAACATTCATTATTTACTTTATTACAAAGCTTTCTGTGACGAATTTTTATTGCCTTCTCAATAAATCGTATATACGCTTCCTAAAAGGTTTTATAGGTATATCAGTGGTGGGGGTGGACTCTTCCAGTGTAAGGGCTACTTCTACTGTTTTTAAAGAGTTGCGGTTCCCCCGGTGGCATATATGTGGCCATTCAGTATTATTATTTTTTGTTTTCTTTTCTTAATACTTGTTTACGACATTGAATCCATCTTTTAAAATATATCAAAAGACTATGTTTACAGCAAAAACACAAGTAACACAAAATTGTCAAGATGTATGCTTAAAGAATTATGGATGTCTACTAGACCGTGGAGCGTGAACGTATTCAACGCAGTGAGCAGAGAATATATGTGAACTGATGAATCTGAAACCGACGTATGTACTTAAATTATCCTCCGCCCAAGCCCAGTGCCATTGCGGGATATGACATCAGCAAAAAATTTCTATTCCTTAAAAGCACGGGGTGTGGGATGATGTTTCAATAGCCAATCAGTCCAATTCATTTAAATGCCGGACATAGCAGTGATCGATATTTCCCCTAGGGCAGCAGTGAAAATTTTAACCCTTTATATCTACCGACTGTACTTATATAAGTACCACTCACTTTAAATTTACATAGAATAACCATTTTTACGAATACTCTGACGATACTTAACAGGAATATTCTTTAAAATCCACTCTTCCAAGATATAGGTCAGCACGGGTTATATGAAGAGTATTTTAGCGGGGAAGGGGCGAATAGTTTTAGAGAAAAAACTGCGTTTTCAGCCGACGGCGTTTTCAGAGGATTGCGAAGATTATCATTTTTATCCCGAAAAAATAGTTAATGTCAAAATTTAAGTGGCTTACGTTTTTTGTATATTAATGAAGACCTTAGAAAACGATTTGACTATTTATTTTACGTGAAGAGTATACATAATTAATTTTGCAATTGGATATCTTTAATTAACTAATTAGCTTTAATGGATTAAATTTCTCAGAATTGAGTATTTTCTTTAGGAATATCTCTTAATTTCCAATGAAGTGATTAAAAAAAATATTGCATGAAAAAAACTGCCGTAAATCATAATGCGGTAGATAAAGGTTTAAGCGTTATCGAGTGCTTCCGATGAACGTACATATGACGTCTACACATTTATAAAATCTAGTAAACATAGTCACACCGATTGTGAAAAATAGATTCTCTAGTCTAGATGACGTCGGTGTTTAATAAATATGTTTCGTTTAGTATGTACGTCTTAGATCTTAATAAAGGTGGTCACCCCAAAATGTCTAGGTGGTCCACCTGTCAATCACGATCAACTTAATGCTTTACCTGATCTATATAAATACACACACGCATATACATATTCTATATATTCAAGAACTCATGACCGATATTGTTTCTGTCTGGTTCGTGTCTTGGTGTCACTAAAGATCTGGCGTGTGTGCACCTAATGTAATGCAATTTAAATCTTTTGAGACAAAAACTTCAGGTTTAAATAGTTTGGATGCTTGGAAATAGGATTAACAGCTCGGGTTGTCTTTATCTCCAGAAGGTGTTAAAAATTCTGAGGACCGTCACCAATAACTCTATAATTGCTTTGAAATGCGAATTTACGTTACCCTTGAGCCATATGTTAATTTTTGGAGCCATTTTTACAATAAATCTTTTATTTTACATTTCAATAAAAAAAACTCTTAGCAGACAATTCTTCTGAAGTTTCCAAAGTTTTATCCCAAAAGGCAAACGAGAAAATGAATTTCAAAATTGCTTCCATTTAGTGTGGACGACCTTCTGTATTGCTGACAAGTGTTATCAAACTTTTTGTGTCACAATTTTTGTAATTACTTTCCATAAAATCAACGTATCTATTTCAATGCACACACATCATAAAAGTAAGGTGAATATGTTCTGATTTTGTTATTGAATAACTTTATTTTTTCTAAAATTCCAAATATTTCAATTTTCGCTTTTGTGGAAATTCTAATAGAGTGAAAGTGAACCCCAGTATTGCTAAATGTGAACGAAACTTTAGGATAATTTATAAATGTCAAATGTTTGTTCACTAAAGGACCAGTAGGCGTTTTGATGTGACTAAAAATGTTCATTCTATTTTTAATCTCACAAGTTTCACTAACCGAGAAAGCTCGTCCTTAATAATGTATGTAAGTAAACTTAGATTTAAACTTTGAACCTGTTTTGTAATACTAACCTGTTTTGTAATACTAACCTGTTTTGTAATACTAACCTGTTTTCTAATACTGAAAAATTACCTCAGTTATACTTCATTAAAATTCAGTTTTCATTAACTAAAAATTTTTTCTATTTGTTTCTTTTTAAATAATCATATCACACATTTTTTACAATTCATTAGAGAAATTGTCTATTTATGATTAATTAAGAACCCATTACAGCTATTTTTACACGTACTATCTTCTGTATAAAAACAAACACAGCGTTACAAAATAAATATACTTCTGTTTCCTTTCATTATAAAATAATTTGTGAATTTTGAAAAAATAATAATTCCAGCTATAATTAAAAAAGTAAGCAGTGTCATGTTTTGATTATCACAATTTTAATCACAAATTATTGGTTTTCTCAATTTTGATCCCGAATTATCAATTATCACAATTTTGATCGCAAATTATTGTTTATCACAATTTTGATTATCTCATTTTCTCATTTCATGTATACAAAATGATACAGAACGATCAATATTAAAATGAATTATATGCAAATGTATTTTGATCTCTAAAATTAAATATTTATGCTATAATTTACAGGTAGCAATATATATATATATTTTTTTTATATATATATATATATATATATATATATATATATATATATATATATATATATATATATATATATATATATATATATATTCAAATAATTACTAAAACAAAGCTGATATCTGATAAATCAAATAGTCCACGTTTCTTAAGTTTTATGCAATATTATAAAATTTAAACTCACGTGTCAGCTCAGATCATGAAACTTTTTTTAAAAAAATGTAAAACGCAATAGGAATTATTTAACATATAATAAACTAAACTACTAATTTGATAAAGCGATTTAACACAAATAAGCTTAACGAAAACACTTTTAAAAATCAAATGGGCTTGATGGTTCTGATAATAAATGTCGCAAGTAAATGATATTCAAAAACAAAATAGCTACATACTTCAATATGTTTTTTTACGTTAAAGGAAAATAAATAAAGTATAAATTTTAAATAAAAAAATACCAGCAATAAAGAATGAAATTATTCCTTACTGGCTTTAAATTTAATTCTAGCGCATAATTATAAATGAAACCTCATAAAATAATAAAACGCTAAAATAATATACGCATACTCGCTTGCTTTTTTTTCACAGTCTCCGAAACTCTCTAGTCGAGTGACAATTTTTTCACGCATTTTGTGAGTAGAGAAATATTGAATTTCGATAACGGCCATTAGCAAAACGATATGACATATTAGTTTGCTAATGAGATGTTACCAGGATGCACAAGTATGACATTAACAGCTGTTAAGTCGGATCCAATAGATTCAGGCTTTTCACTTTTAGCGTCCAATAAGCGAACGGCAAGCGTAAAGATTAATCCAGAATTAGCAAAACTACCGCCGGGCAAAATCAACGTTGTTCCTTGTCTTCTTTTAATAACCGAGTACAAAACAAAATCAAAAGAATTTTTGAGGAAATATGATAACGTTATTGTTCTAGACTTTTTTTTTTATCTTCTTAGTTTTATATGTGCATTTTATGAACACGTTTGACAATTTTCATACGCTTTTGAAACTTTTCTCATGAGGAAAATTTTTATTAATCTTAAACATAATTTTAATCCAATCTCATGTGCTAAGATCAGTATTATTTAATGCTTAAAATTCAATATAAATAATAAAGTACAGGTTATGCATAAAAGCAAAAATCAGCTTTAAACGTCTGGCGTTATGTGTAGTAGCAGTATTGTCGTATTTTTATGTATAATTTAATTACATTTATTAAAGAACTTTAAAATAAAGTTAATTTAATGTATTATAATTTAAATTACTATTTATGTTCCATTTCCTTAGCAGTTTACTTCAATATATGATAATTTGATGTAAGAAATTGTTGCTCACAATTCAAGTTTTAACTGAATAATTGATTTTTAGTGAATTATTTTAAAAAAGGTTATTGAATCTCTCAAAAGCAGATGCAAGCAGATTTTATAATTACAAAGCTTTGAAATTTTAAATTTCTGTAATTTTGCAGACATAAAATACGACAAAAATAAATGAAACTTGAGAACTGGAAAGTTGTACTAATAGTTTTAGAAATCATGTTTGTAAAAAGGCAGTATTACGTTTTATTCTATTTCCAAATATATAAGCCATCTTTTAAATTTGTTATTATTTCATTCCTTGAGCAGAGTATTTATACAAAAATAAAGTTTATCTATGCTCCTATTATTTATTTATCTTAACCTCTTGTATTTGCTTTATATGATACAAAATTATATCAGCATTGGGTAAAAATTGGTCAATTTTATGTACTCTTGTTTAACGTCTTCATTCTCTATATTTTTTGAAAACCATGTTTGACTTCAAAAAATATTTTTAAAAAAAGCCTATTTTATAAGAAATATGAAAATTTTACATTCATGAAAGAAAATTAGTGGAGAAAAATAATTTAAAAAAAGCTATATCTTTTAGGCTTTGCATATTTTTAAATTTAGGATTTCTAAGATAAGAAGTCAACACTGAAAGCCTGAACTCTGTTGTATTTTGGCTGTGCTTTAATTAAGGTACAGAAATGAAATGTTTCAAATCACATTTCATTAGTTGATGTAAGTGCTAGAAAGGTCTGGTGAAGTATCACTCGTAAAACCCAGAACTTTGCTGGAGCTTTTCCATTTTCCTTAGTTTGGTGAGTAAAGGGAAAAAAAGGGAAAAGAAGCAGGGAGGGTTTTACTTCGCGCAGCCAATTCTATTTCCTATACAGAGTCTACGAAACACACCTTGAAAACCACTTATAAGATTATCTAGCGAGGAAAAAATAAAAACAGCAAAAACAAATTACAGCAATAAAACCGACTATCAGTATCGTCCCTATAGCTTTTCCTTGCCGGCATTACTTGTAATCGCCTTAGCATTTGAACCTTGAGTCAGTAAGAGACTTTCACTAATACGACGCCAATGTAATTGTCTTTTCTCGCCAAGATTCTTTCTGTTTCATACCGAAAAATGTAAGCTTCAAAGATATAAATAATACAAACAAATGTCCTACGTCTCCCTACCAGATTCTCAGTTCTTAAAATGGAAATCTTCTATATTGTTTGGCAGTCGAAATTAGATTTCACTTGAAAATCCAGTAAGTATGGACCGTACAAAAAATAATGCATCCGCAAGTGTGTAAAACATTATTGTTAGTTATTATTCTTCTTCCTAATTGTCTGAGTGTTATTTCTAACTTTTAAAATGGATGCAGTTCAGCGATTTCTACGAGCTACGTAATGGGTTTAAAGCTCGATTTTTTTTCTGTTTTTGGGTCCAAATCGCACTTAAATATTCTTTACGGCTTTCTTGATGTACGCATCTTAGGCGTCCTTCCAACATTTTTCGAAGGATCACCCTCAAGTACCGCAGTTAATAGACTAATAAAATGAACATCACGTCTGAATTTAATTTTTTAAATGGCGCTTTCTTCATTTTTACTCTGACGCTATTTTTTCTTGTCGGGATTTTGGTCATATAAATTATTATTTATACAGTAATAAGGTCCAGGATATTATATGGCTCCTTTGTAAAGCTAATCAATAAGCTTATTACTTAGAGTGGGCCCTCAGAAGTATTCAAGCTATTTCAATGCAAGACTTGTAGTTAGGCAAACACTACATGCAAAAGCTTTCTGAAATTCCTGGAATAAATCTTAGTTATTGTAATTTGAACATAATGTAATGATTTTAAATGGATATTAATGCTGTATATAAGTTATTGACTCACCGTAACGTTTTCGTAAGTCTAGTTTATAAGCAATTAATTGTCGAAACAGAAAACAAAAAAAAAAATATTTTACAAAAGAGAACCATTAATACCTAACGATTTTATTGAAAGTATTGAAAATAATTAATAATCCTAGTTAAATTAGGCTTGAAATGGTTCAAAATTTTATATTTGGCTTTGAAAGACATCTAAAGGCATAATTTATAGAAGCATCTATATGTTAAAATAATCAGGAAAATTTGCTTGGGAAAAAGTAATTTCTAACATTTCAAATTAAATCATGATACATAATTTCGTTAGTGATAAAGTAAGTGAAGTAATTTTACATCTACCAAAAATTTGCTATTCAAAATATGTAGCGTCTACAGTGTGACGAAAAGCTTTATTTTTAAAATATTCCACTCGCAGATTCTTAAAATAAACTTGCTAAGTAATTAAATTAGGTTTAAAATTATTTTAAACTAAAAGCTTCCTTACTTAATATTTTTGTTAAAGTGGTTTGAGAATAATCTAAATTTAGTTTAATTCATCTTCTAACTTATTAAAAAAGCATTTTTATTTGTCATTAAGTTATGACAATACACAAAAAAAGTAGAACTTGAAACTGAAAATCAAATTAAATTTGGCTTTTAATGTCACAATTTGTTTCAAAAATCTCACTGTATTATTTTTCATTTCCTCCAGCAGCTTTAACAGTATACTTAATTCCATTCAGTTTATCTCATAAGTTTAGTTACATTCATAACGTTAAGATATTATTTTTACTTTTAAACATATGATATTAAACGCTTAGATAATAATGTAGCAGTTTATGAAACATAAACTAAATTACTTGTGCTTCAATAATATTATCAAATTAGTACTTTAAAACAATACTGGTAACAGTTTCGAAAGAAAATATTTATGAATTGAATAAATTGGTAACTTTTTTTCTTTCTTTGAATATTATATTTGCGAAACATTTTAAGTCACACTACAAAATTTTGGAATCGAACAAGAAACAAAAGATGATTCAACTTTGGTAATTACATTAAATCTCGAAAAATATTTGTTTAAGGGAAATATTTAATGAAACATTAAGCATAATTGCTATGCTTTTGTGCTTTCTTTTGTTTTCTGCTACCTTAGGTTATTTACACAGTAGTAAAATAAATGCAATTATAATTACTTAGGTTATAATAATGCTTCTAATTTCTTTAATTTGTAAAAATGAAAATTAATTTAATAAAACCCTTAGTCAGAGAATTGAAAGTTAATTTTCTTGACTTTATTCCTAAAATTATATTTAGATTAGTATCCGTTTTCTTGTGACTCATTTATGGAACGATTCAAACGTAAACAAAATGATTTAACTGACAAAAATCATTCAAAATATCAAATCATTTTTTTATCTAATTTTTTTTAATTTTTTTGTATATTTTCTATAATTTCACAAACTTTGAAACCTCTAAGTTAAAAATACTGAGTTATGGCAACATATTGATGTTCGCTTTTATTTACATTTCAAGGGAAAATAATATAAACTTTAAACTGATTTATCTCAGGAGAAAAAAGTTTACCTAAAAAAGGGGGTGCACGATAGATGGCAAATATACTTTAAAGCTAAAAATTGTAGCTTGAATGTATAGGTGCGCATTATACGGCAGTGAGTGTTATACACCGGATTTGTAGAGTATATTTTCATTTAAAATATTAAAGCTTTTTTTTCTATTGTGCCAAATGCTTTTACATTTTTTCTAACTATTGTTATTACTACATGTGTTAAAAATTGATACACCTTTTTGAATAAAAGCAATACTAATTATTTTTTTAATTTAAAATTTATGGGTTTCTCAAAATATTTTAAATACGCATTTACAAAAGATATATATATTCTACGAATATCAATTACGTTATTACAAAAGCCAATTTCAAGTTTTGTTATACACAGTTCGCCATGCTAGTAAATCAGATTTCATGTGAGCACATCTATTATTGATGATGAGTAGCATTTTAAATTTACTTCATGAATTTTCAAATTTGTCTTTAAAAAATTATATGTGCAAAACTATAATTTACGTAATAAGTATACAAATAAGGTAACCATAAAATACGTGAAAACCATTAAATTAAATATTTCTTAAAAAACTTACTATGCCTGCTTAAATAAAAAATCAAAGCATCAATCAGACAATTTTTAACTGTTTTTATTTATAAAAAACTCAAACATCATCAGAAACCTATTGCAAAAAATTATTAATTGTTTCTCATAAATAATAACTTACTCTAAATACAGTCAACTGTACTGAAATTAGAATTAATTCAAATCATTGTGTGGAATACTACAATCGTTCCTACACATTTAAGGAAATTATTTCCATCTTAAATCAAAGGTTCATTCGCAACTAACTGCAGCTACTGAAATAAGATGAAGATATAGTAAGAAGTGAAGATAATTATCATTTACGAAAAGATAGTTTCAGACGACATTTGAAGACTGGAATTTCAATTAGTGTCTGTAGTATGGGGGGAGGGGGAGAGAAACAGTGGGAAAGCGTAGTTTGTTCCCTTGAAAATGGAGCACTGAAGCGCACAGTAATATTCTTATCCCCCACTAATCAATATAACAACTCACAATGGAAAATATGCTGCTAGCTTAGCACTATAAATTTCATCCTCCAGTGTTGAAGACAGCTTGACGGCATACTCGAAGGTCCAGTCACTTTATACATGGAAAGAGTTCGTGTAGTTTCATTTTTCTTTACTCGAAAATTCGCAAGTAAATTATTTGTCCTTGTTTACAAAGTAATTCCTTTATTCCTGTATTGTCTATTTTTGTGTTCTCTTCTATATGCTTATCTTTAAACTTGTATTACATGCCTAGTGCTGATTGCAAAGTTTCAACCAAGAGCTGCTAACTGCATTTTTAAAAGTGTCACTCTCATGAAAAATTTAAAGCTGAATGTTATAGTTTTTCCTTTTTGAGATCTATCTTTAAACCAAATAGTTCCGTGCCTATTTGAAAAATTGTTTATTTACAAAAGTCTTAAACTTTTTTTAAATGAATTAATAAAATTATTAAAAACAAGCTGATTGGGCATATACGTATGCGTACTAGTAACGATGACCTGATAAGTTTGTGTTATGTTAAAATAAATGACGTTACATAGTATAAAAACAAAAATAAACAACTATTTAAGTTTTTTTAAAAAATTAAAAAACAACAACAAAAAACAAGATATTAAAAATTTTTATAGTGACAAAAATCCTTCATGTAGATCTATTCCAATTTCTCGCAGTAATTGCATCAGAACGTATATCATATATTTGTCCGTTTACGTGTTATTTTCCGTTTTACGTATTAATGATAACGTATTTGGAGATATTTTTTCTTTTGGAAAAGTCTCATAAAATCTGCGCTGAATGACGCAAGTTATCTATAAAGAATATTTTGTTCTAATATACTAATTCGACTTATGATTTAAGATTACCTCTACGTAGGTAACTACAGAAAATACAAAAAAATCTAAATATATTGGGTAGGTTTTTTTCCTTCTCTTTTTTTTTTTTTTTTTTTGCTGTTGTTAAGAAATATAACCCCCAAGGAAACTTTTTTGTAATATTTTTTCCAATCAAATGTTAAAATATTATAAAAAAGCAGTTTAAAATCATTTTAACAAAAGGATAATAACTTTCTACATATTTCTCACACAAAACTTATTAGAAACTTGCGTTTTTTAGATGAGTTTTAATAAAGGCCTTTTGGAAGAGGAAAATATTTAACTCTAAGAACTCTATGAAAAAGATTCGCGATATTCAAAATATCTCGAAGCAGATTCAAACGCATTTAGAAGAATTCTTGCAAAAGAAATACTTACACAGAAGGTCCTTTAAATATTGACTTGTACTCTTTTGCCAAAGGGAAGTTTGTACACCCACTATATGAAGAGTTTCAAAAGATTGGAACATACTCACAGAAAATAATGAAATAGTTCTTTTGAGTTGGAAATACCTTTATTGTACAAGGCCTCAATCCTCTCCAAAGATTAAGATATTTTAGAGAAATATACTACTGAATTAATTTAAAAACTAGCCATATAGTACATTATATACAATATGCTGTACGAATCTGCAGTCAAATATAAATGATTTAATATTTAGTACCCACTGTAATAAATATTACACATCACTATCAGATACATCGAAGTTTTTTCGTACTCATAATTATTCATTAAAAGTCCTTCATTAATGTCACCGTAGGAAAACACACGTTTTATGATAATGACCATAATTATATACAGTAAAATATTTATATTTTTATCATATTTAATTACTACCTATTTTGTTGACTTTTACATCACACATTATCCAGTTATAAAATTTTTTTTCTCTTAAGCTGTTTAAAAAAACATATCTCTCTCTTTGTATGTACTCAAAAAATCAGAAATAATAAATAACTATAAACATTTTACTAAATATTGCTTAAATTATAAATACCCAATTAATTTTATTAGTAGTTATATGAATAAATCTATTAAAAATAGTAAGGATTAAAAATTCTTAGGTTAATAATAGTTTATTACTATAAATTTACATATTTCCTAGTTATAGTTACCTCCATATTCTAATATTAGATAAAATTACTTATTATTATTTAATTCATATATACTCTAGTGTCACTAAAGTTTTGGTAATTTGTAACTTTCGTATTAATTTTTATTTCTATTATTTTTATACTTTTGTTAAGTGCTACAATTCAGCCATTCACATGCTTTGAATCTTCATTAGGGTCTAGAATCTGGCAATAACTTATTTATTGCACTCAGATTTAGAGCGGGATCTGCAGTTTTAAGTGCAATTTTTAAGTAAGTTACCTTATCTTGTAATGGATTTAGATATTCCTATCCATTACTTTCAATAGGTTTTTGCTCAGTAATATTTACATAAAGAGGGAAGGTTGGCAGGCCAAAAACCATGTTCAACCCCACTTTTCAATAAATTGTTTTATTTATTAGCTGTCCAAAGTCAGCATTGTTTCTAATAATGCTGCATCCATTTTATAATTTTTAATCTCGGTTGCTCATGTGTCCTTCATTGTGTGATTTTCCTACTGTCTATGTGTTTCTTGAATGTGATTGATGGATGTTTATCTCTTGTTTCTGTAGAGAATTCGACTATATATATATATATATATATATATATATATATATATATATATATATATATATATATATATATACAGAAGGTAGTTCCCACTTCATGGAAATGATTTTGTAATTCAATTTTTCACATTTCCATCTTGAGGTAAAATTTTGGCAACTTCAGAATAATTGTCTGCTAAGGTTTTGTTCTGATTGTAATGTAAAATAAAAGATTGATTTTAAAAATGGCTCCTAAAATTGATAAATGTCCCAAAGGTTACATAAATGTGATTTCCGAGGAGATATATTCGTATAAAAACGATATAAAGACGTATAAAAATATCTGTTATTGCATTTAAAAAAAGTAACTTTAAATCCGGTGTATAACGCGCACCGATACTTCCAAACCATTTTTTTTTAAAAAAAATTTGATATGTACGCAGTATAATGCGCACCCCGTTTTTTACGAAGAAACCTGAACTGTACATATGCAATGTTCTTATGTTTTGAGGTTATTTTTTCGAAGTATTATTCTTAAGTATAGAATATAATAGTACGCTTCTAGAACTACAACCCATTGAGTTTATAAGGAGTGTCATTTCTTTTAAATAAACAGTATTTCTCTATATGTAGAAGTCTAACTTTATTTTATACTCATTTTTTTTCATTTTTAAAGCTCCCACTTTTTTTACCGGCGTATAACTCGCACCAGTAAATTTCGATCATATTTTTTCGTGCTAAAGTGCGTGTTATACACCGGATTTTACGGTATTTATAATATATCATATTTCAAAGGGAAAAAAACGTCTATTTGAAGGTAAAAATGAAAACATGACCACGAAACTTCATCTTAAAACTGTTTAAGCGCAGGCATATAAGAAAGTGAAGTCTCTGATCTTAAAAAGAGAATTCACTGACTCAAAGATTCATTGCATCGAAACTAGGAAAGTCAAATGTTTAAAACTTAAGTTCGCCTCTTTTTTCAAGATATATTGTTGAAAGAGAAGTAAATTGTAGAAAATTATGTAAAAAACACCTAGTTGCTGAAAAACGGAAATTTGTGGTAATACTCGATGAGGTATGAGTACATTTAAGAAACTGGCATGGTGCGATTTACGAAAAAATTTTAATTTAAGGATTTTCACAATTTTTTTTGTATCCTCCTATGTCTGTATACTATATGTAAAACGGATTTTGATCCCAAAATTTTATAAAAAGCCAGCCATTTAATTTTTCAAGGAAAAAAACTTAAAATTTGTGAAGTTATTTTAAAGTGCTACTCCTCCTACAAAAGTTAACTTACATTTATGAAATTTGATTTACATGTACGTTAAACTATGTATAACAAAAGTTGGTATGGATTTTGCGAGAACATGATTGGTATCCGTAAAATACTTCTTTTTATGAATGCTTATTGAAAATTCTTTAAAAAAATGAATAAAAAAAATCTGAATTCAAATATTTTAAAAAAAATTAAGTATTGCTTTGATTCAAAAAGGCATACTAACTTTTGTTACATGTATTATTATCAATAGGTAAAAAAAAAATCAAAACATCAAGCACAATAGAAAAAAAGTCTTAGCATTTTAAATGATGACAAACTAGCTACTTTATCTTTCTGAGATAAGTAAGTTTCACAAGTTTTGATTTGCCATAGGGATGTTAATAAAAACGGACGTAAAAGCTATCATAATTCTGCATATGTTAAGTTCAGAGCTTTCAAATTTTGTGAGGTTATAGAAAAGTATATAAAGAATAATTTAGGCTATAAAAATTATAATTGATTTTTTGACCGATTTTTGTCATTTGAATCGTATTGTGTCTCCTTAAAAGATCAGTTTTCTGTCGCACATCTGACGGGAATTACTATACGAAATGGCTTCGTCAGCGTGCAGTAAAGTTTCGAAAGAGATTCATGATAGATGTAGGATTTTCTAACAATAGCGAATTAAAAACCAAAAAGGTCTGAGGTAAAGCAAAAATTAATTCTCTCTACTATCAGCAGAGTATTTTAGAACCAATTTTTGAAGAAGAAATTCCAATTTTATATAGAAAAGACATTGATAAAGATGAGCCTTGCATAGACAAAGCGTCATGACACACGTATAAGTCAACTGAAGCTTATTTATCAAGGAAAGAATCAAGAACAGGAATAAAGTGTGATGATATACGAGTAAAATCACCCTACGCTTCTGCAATGGACTTGTATGATTTTGGTCTACTAAACCGAACTCCAATAAAACGGCATCCAAGAACACTGAACCGACTTTAAAAAATGGCATAAGAGGAATGGAGTAGAATTTGCATGAAAGTACTAAGACAACATTTACTTTCATGAAAAATTAGAGCTAGAGCTATTTTCAAGAATCACATGGCTATCAGATAAAATTAAATGTTTACAAAAATTCGGCATTTATTGATAAAAATTCGATATTTATTGACAAAATAGCTATCAAAATCGTTTCCATAAAGTGTGTGAACTACCTTCTGTATATATATATATATGAGTTTTTTATTAGAATATTTGTAATTGGGAGCTAATCCTGTATTTCTAAAATTTTTAAGACAAAAGAGAATTACTTAATTAAAATATAAAATTTCATATAAAGTCATATAATGCAGTCAAAATATTTATAATTTTTGAAAATTCTATCAAGATTCTTTTTTAAAAAATATTTAAATTTCATTTAGTGAACAATGACATTGCACCTGTATAGTATAGAAACACTTATAAATTTAGAATTAGGAATGAGTATTATTCTTTGGTAAATTAAATTAATCTTTTAAATTATATATGTTTCCTACAAATGATTTTTCATCCCGATGATATAATTCTAATATCATATAAATTTTCTGTTCCGAATTTGATCACCACAACAAAAACTATTCTAAAATATTTTGAACCAGTTTTTACATGTTACTTAAAGATAAGTTTATTTATTTTCTAGCACAAGTTCTTGACTTACTCATTTTAACCCATCAAGCGGTTAATTTTCTTTCTTAAAATGTTTAGAAAAAAGGAACATTTTTCATTGCATATATAGCTAAGCATAATACTTAAAAGAATTCGAAAGTGGAAGAGTTTCCTTTTTAAAGTTTTCACATACTATTTCTTATTTTATAATTGTGGAACACAAAAACCCCTAAATGTTTCCTTTTTATAAGTACACTCTGCATGCTATGAAGAATGTTTCATGTATCTTAAAATAAATTTTCTCGCACTTACAAAAAAACTTCATGTTCGTACCTCTTATTCGAACTGTCGAGGATTTTGTGTGTGTGTGTGTGCATAAATACTTTTGCACACAATTTGAAGCATGGTGTAATACTCAGTCTTACATTGCAATGGAGACAGAGATAATATCGGCATTTTTGGATTATCTTTCCATTTTCATTTCATCTCAAACAACAAATTGCACACTGCCTTGTTCACCAATTCCTGTTATTTATTGAATATTTTTAAGAAATCTAAATTCCTGCCGTCAATGAAAAATTCTCGCCGTCACCTCAAAGAAAATCCCAGATGAGAAGTATTTCAATGCCATGGACGAACTGCATCTCTTAAAAACAGTATCATTAATAATCTCACAAAAGAATTTAAAATATGTGAGAATCAAAGATAGAATGAAAAAAATATGAGGGTCTTTTTACAGCATAGGGGCATACCAATTGCGGCCCGCTTTCTGTAGCCCGTACGGTGTACGTTCAAACCAGTTAACGGGTTAAGACTACCATTTTATATCATTTCAAAAGTAGAAGATTTATACAAAAATACTGGCACAACACACTTATTTTAGATTTCATTTTCCCTATTATTTCCCTTTTTAATTCGTAAATAATAATTTTACAAAAACAATAGATTCCAACTAAAATAATAATATTTTCAAAACAGTTATGGAAACATTTCCATAAAACTCTTTCATAAACTTCCATATGGTTTTTATATTTAAATTTTAAGTAGTTGTATTAATTTCTAATTTTCATATTGATGTATTTAGGATGAAAGTTAACGCTTCTCAATTAATCATATCTTATTTAGATATACAGAAAACATAATGTAAAATGTAAGCTATGGATTTTATTGTTATGTAAGAATTCGGAGTATCTTCGATGTAATAATAAAGTTAATCACAGAATAAACTTTCCTTATTTTCCTTTTCAATACATGAAAGCGCATTGATTATTAGAAGTCGAAGGAATTTAACGCAAATATCAACTCCTAATGTTCTTTCTTTTAATTGACCAGATTGAAAAATTAATTGCTTCAAGAGTAATAGGAGCTCATTCCTAAGTACAAAGATGGGTCCACTTTATTCCACACCTGTTTGTTCTCAAGCATTTAATAGATTATTCCTGAACTCATCGATAGTTGCAAAATTTCTCTGTTCGTGGTTGCAAAATTGTAAGTTTTGATTTTATAATGGACTAGCAAATTGATTCTGGCCTTCCATTTCGTATGCTAAAGATTTGCATCTGAAAAGCAGGTAAGACTTAACTAAAGTAGTAATGACTGTGTTTGGAAATATCTGAAAATGATTCGAAATGAACGATTCTTTTCCCGCTATAGTAAAGCCATGTTATTAAATTAAGCGATCCATAGATGAAAAGCGTATTTCATTTTCATACATAAAATAAAAGCTGCAAATGTACATTTTTGAAAAATGTTCTGTTTACATAATTTCCTATGTATGCTATATAAATGAGTAAATGATAAGTAAATAGGTAGAATTTACATAAAATCATTTGGATTTTTAAATGGGTTGTAGGATTCACCCCAAATGCAAATGTTACGAAGATAAATTAGAAATTACACAAAATTTAAATACAGTAAATATCCTCTTTTAATATTGTATATAAGGAATTGTTCTCTTGTTAAATTCAGGTATCTTATATATATATAATTATTTACAAAGAAATCTAGCATATCAAAACAAATTTATTTATATATATTTTAAGAATGTTGAATATGAACTAAAATGATTCAATCAAAAGTTTCCATTGATGAGTTGTCTTACCAAATCTAAAATTTAAAAAGTGTAACCGAAATAATATAAATCTTGTAAGTAAAGAAATATTCTGAAGCTAATCCATTCGCGCCTTCCGTTTCCTGATGTTAGTATTTTAAAAAATCTCTGATATATAAAAATTAGAGATTTAGCCGTTATTTTTCTTGTTCGTAAAAATAATATTGAATGTAGAAAAGCGCATCGAGAGAAAGATGCTTATTCTTAGCTAAAAATTAAAAATGCTATTCAAATGCTTATTCTTTATCATTTGAAAATTTCTGTAATAACTATTTTTTTATAAATGCAATATTTCTAGAAAATTTGGGTACAATTCACAATTGCAACTTTTAAAGCGAATGCATGAATTTAAATTTAAAAAATGTTTAAAACATATGTAAAAATAATTTCAATCAAATGCATTGCATGTATTTTGGTTGATTTACATGTACTTTTGTGAAAAATTGAAGCAACTTTTCTGATGTTGGCGTAATTTTGAACGCATAAACAAAGAGATACTGCAGAGGCACAATATAGTTATTAAATATGATGGAAGAAAGTATAGGATAAAAAATACAGGACATATACTATTAAGAAGGAAGCAGGAAAAGGCTTTATTGATAGAACAGCGTTAGTACCAAGCACTATCTGATCTTGAGAAAGTATCTTAGTAAAGTCTATGACTTCCCATACCTGCAATGGCTATGCGACGCCGTTTGTTCATACTCAATACCAGATTGTTGAACAGATATTTTGATGTAATAGTTCCCATTCCTCAATGAACAGTTGTCAGTACTGTACTCGTTTCTTCAAAACATTCCATACCCATTTAGTTGTATTTGATTCGGAGAACTCTCAGACCATTTCATTCTCCAAATATCCTCACTTTCTAGAAGTAATATTGAGCAGCCTACTTTTAATATCTTTCACTTGCATGACAATATAACGGTCTAACCTTGGCCTTTTTTTTCCTTGGACGGCCACCACAACCATTCTTGAAGCTGCAGTCTTTTGGAAGATTTTCAAAGTGCATAATACAATAAACTGTCAATTCCAAACTTTTTGCTGACGCGTGTCAAACTATGACTTTCCTCATGCTTAAGGCATGCAGTTGGCTTATTGCAACCATATTTCTGGTACATTTCTTAATTCACTTGAAACGAATGTCTAGAACTGCACTTTCCTTCTTCTTTAAAAGATGCCTTGCACTGTGAGAGTTGACTTCTTACGTTTTGCGTGTCCTCACGACATCTCTGATGCAGTACCCCTGATATCTGTTCATAAAACACCATTCAATTAAGTTTTTTTTTTACTGTACTAATCGAAAAATTTGAAAAAATAATTAATTTGCTTAAATTTTCTAAACTAAATATTTGCTTCAAATCTACTAATTAATATTATTTAATTAAGAAACTATCTTTAAATTTATATAGGATGTAGAATTAAATTTGGAGATAATAACGTATAGTTCTTATTATATTTCTACATTTTATTGAACTATAAAGCTTTTTTAGGATTTTTTTTATAATTCATATAAATGCAATTAAAGTTTTGCTTTTCGTTGAGTTAAGAATATTCTTATAAATTAATACTGGTTAAATGATCATTTTTGAATATAATGCTCCACATAAGAATATGAAAAATGTATTTTAGAAGTAGCAATATTTGCGTGACACTATTTCTCAATAAATTTTACAGAATACTTCAAATATATAAATGCTGTATTCTTTCGTCCAGTATTTGAGTACAAACCCCTACTTTTATAAAACGAAACATTTTTATTCTTTTTCCTAAATAAATCATTTTTATAACAGTATTTTGCCTATCTATTTTTGTTACAAGACATGACGCATTTTGCTGAGCGCAAAATGAGAAAGAGTGAAAAGCAAAATACGAGCATCTGGAGATTAAATTTTAGAACATTTAATTCCTACTCAAAATTTACAGTAATGAAATTCAGTTGAAAAGAGGCATTTTAAGACAATGAATTTGTGATTAGAAGATAAACAAGTAAAATAATTATTATATAAAATGCTAAGAAAGAAAATTTACAAAATGTTTGTTAAAAATTAAGAAACAATTCGTAAAAAAAAAAAAAAAAAAAAAGTATTCGGCATTTATATTTGGTAAAAGATAAATATGACTTTTATTTATAAAAATAATATCACGAAATTAATGTTAGAATTATTTCTATGTATTCAAGTAATTAAAGTATAAAAGACTTAAAATTGCGAAAATTCTCTAGTTCCGACACAAAACCAAGTAGTTCCACTTGGTAATCTTATCTTTGCTCAAATTTATCAAACCAGGCAAACTTTCATGATTAAATACATGAATTTGATGGGGATTAAAAAAACTTATCATAAGGCTTATGTTGAAACATTTTTCCTTCCTGTCATTTCTATTTTAAACACATATCTTTGTCAAAATTTTCATTAAGTTTGTGATAAAATCTTTTAAACAATACCTGAAACTGGGAGAACGGGGGTCTTTCCTTTATTAACTGGTTACCCTATTTCTGACAAGCGACTAACAAAATGTACTGGAAAAATCAATATTTCAAGCTAAAAGGGTCTTTTCTGAACTTCAGATCAATGTTATAAGTTCTAATTACATGGAAAATACCTTGTTTAAAAATTAATATGACCCTTTTAAAAGTTCTTCAGTGTTTTTAGTTCGTTCTTCCGATGATTCCAACAATGATTACAAGTCTAGATTTTCGTCATGACTAATTTAATTTCAATCACGGTCGCGTTCAAAAATTAGTCTCAGGAAAGCAAAATTGGACGCGCGGCGCTCATGTAATCCTACTTTCTGCTCCGGTCAATCCAGAAGGATTAACTTAATACCCTGTGCTTTTGTTAAAGAGCTTGTGATTGCTCAGAATAGGGGGAAGGATTTTGCGGTCAAACTTGGATGAGGTTATTTTCCAAGACATTTTCTCTGGTGTTCCTTTGATTCATAATAAATTTCAACCCCCACTGTTTTTTTTATAAATCTTTTAAAGCTCGTTTTCGAAGAAACACAACTTTTGCTACATGAAAGGATTAACAGAATTATCTTGTACCTGAAGTTTCATTTCCAATAATTAACCACTCCTGACAGAAGGAGAAAATAGAAACATATAAATAAAAGTTGTGTAAGCAAGTTTTTCGTAGTGTTTTATTACAAAATGAAAAGTTTTTTTTTTTTTTTGAGCTACAAAAAACAAGTTAATGAAATGAAATTTCAGGATTGTGTTTTTCTTGCAAAACAAAATATTTTCGTAAGTGCATAGCATTGTCTATTTATTCCCAGAAAAAAAGTTTTGAGAAAAAAAAACAAATAAAGTACCAAAATCGGTTACTAAAAAGAAAACAATTGCAGCTTCATGACTGATTGAACTTTTTTAATTACATGCAATTTGCTTAAAGATCTGTAAAATTTGTGAAATTTTATTTAAATTAACAAAATTGGCACTTTTTTCACTCATGCGAATCTTCGTGAAGAAAAAAAATACCAAACAATTGAGTCTTGATTGCAAATTAAATTTTCGTTTTAAAATGTTTCGCGTTATTTTCTCTTCTGAAGAGTATTTGTAAAATATTTTATTTTGGTAATAGTAGTCCCTGTATTTTTTGCCTCTAACTTTTTAGTTATAACTTCACAGCCAAATGAAAAGCTATAAATAGTTATTTTTAACAGAAAACGTTGTTTCTTATCGTTAAAAAAAAGCAAAGTAGTGAATGTTGAATATATTTCATTTGAGGAATACTATAAACTTTTTGTAGCACATTTCTTTTCGCATATAATCACTATTTTTCAGAGTTTACGAAAAGTTTTTCTATTGAATAAAAAGTAAGAAAATGGTGCAAAAAAGAGGAATGAAAATTTTCATGAGTAAAATATTTGATTGGTTGATTATTTTTTAAAACAACATGAAGGCTATTGATGACGAAATTCGTGATTTTAAACCACTGTGAAGTAACGAAGATTTCAAAGAAGCTGACCCTCATTGTTTGAATTCCCACACTACGCCGATGGGGGAACTTTGAGTCTTGACAGATCTTAAGTACTTTAGCCTTTCTATATGTAGGCATTAGAGGCATCAGGATTCCAATCCATGACTCGTCAGAAGCAATGCCAAACACCAATCAGAGACCATAGTCACGCGACTATTTTACTCAATATGTTTACATGCAAAAAAGAAGAAATCTATTAATTAGTGTATTTTAAAAGCAATTTAAAAAAGTTAATTTTTGTGTGAAGCAGTAAATTCTTTTTAAGCAATAATTGCTTTTAAGACTTGAGTAAAATATTTTCAAATCAACCTCTGATTTTTTCAAAACTCAACTACTCATAAGTGTTTAATATATTTTGCAATGCTTTTTAAAATAAATCCACTCTCTTTAAACTATTGCCTTATAAAACACGAACCTATTTAGTAAAACGATTATGGATTTAAAACCCCTCGTAAGATTTTTTTCTTCACTTTTTTAAGCTCAGGAGAGCCAAATCCATTGCCAGTAGCAACTTTCTAACACCTTTTGACCACATTTCAGTCCCGAGAAAGTCCAAGGGACTCTTTTTCTTCGAATAGTTCTCGAAAAACTACTTCCGAACGTGTGATGAACAAAGGGACAGTAAGCTAAGAGCGGTATAAAAGAAGCAGTAACAGAAAACGTCGCTGTACCCCTCAGCGGAGTGAATCTCTGCTGTGATTGCTCTTTAATCCAAGACTCTAGGCTCCGCAGTAATTAACAACACCTCATCTTTCCTATCCTCCTATAGACCGCCGCCCCCTCCAGGTCTTAAATCAGGGGAAAAGAAACAAATTGGAGAAGGGAAGGAATCCTTTTTTTCTTCCTGTTCCTTTTCTTTATTTCTTCTTTTTTTTCTTTTGTGGTGGAACGGACATGTTATGATGAATTGAAATAGTCTGCAACGCTGAGCAATTTAGCGCTATTTTGGCGCTAGAACTGTTCATTGAAAGTTTATTTCCAAGACATTGTAAATGCTCTCGAATAAGAAATCGAGTTGGAAATGCTACGGCATATTTTAATGCATTTCTTATTATTTTCTGGGTATTTATTAAAGAACATTCCGAAGTAATAGAAAGAAATATAATGCAAGTTCTAGCTGACGGTATTTTGTAATAAAAAGCAGACTCTTTCTCTCTTTTAGATAAAGTTTCACTCCAAAGTTTTCCTATTATGTATTTCAGGAATTCATCAAAATTAGTAGGATGACAAGAAGTGAATAAATCTCACTTTTGAAATTTTTTTTTTTGTCGACATCCATCGTTAAGCCTTGATATTAGCTTTTTTGAAAATAATAATAAATTCTTGTATTTAAACTGATAAAAATTATTTTTTTAAGACTCAGATTCGATTCATAAGACTTTTTTCGTCAGTTGTTTCTGCTAATTGTAAATGCATGATATGTGTACTTAGAATGCAATATAATATAGTACGGTATTTAAACTAAATCCTTTTGATGTTACAAAATGTTTTCAATTAGTTTTCTGAAATAATTGCGTAATGCTCACTTTATAAAAGAAAATAAGAAGAAAGTGAGGTTATTTAAAGCATATTTTAAATCACATTTAAGTTATTGTTTATTAACCGAGTAGACTAGATTTAAAGTTATTTAACATTAATCATTTTTTCTTACACTGAAGAATTATTAATACTAGAAATGAAACAATTTTACGTAACAATAAATATTCCATTACATTAAATCAGCGTTCCTGACGTTGGGGGCGCAAGCATATTGAAAAGTCGAAAACAAAATATTTAAAAATAAGTATTAATTTACTGAAATGAATCAAAACAAAATACATTCTGAAACAAATTAATCACTAATACATTTATAAGCATATTATACTGACATAATATGCTTATACATGCACCAATAATTTTAATAATTAATTCGTCAATACAAACAATTAGCTTATAATACAACAAGTGTAATAAATACTAGTTACTTTCATGTGGGCTTGGCATGTACAAAATTTAATACTTACCTTGATAATATTTATGGATTATAATTAAAGTGGTATTGTAGCTTTATGTCAAAGTACATTTTTATTGCATTCAATACATTGTTGTTGTATTAGTGAAAATTATGATTTAGAATAGGGTCGCAAATATTGAAAGTTTGAGAAGCACTGAATTAAGTGTAATTATTTCAAAATAGTCTCCATGTATGTGTCCCTATAATGCAAAAAAATGTAACAAAAGTTTAAAAACCATGTATGTGCATTGTTTTGTAAAAACTGCCTTTGAAATAAAACAAACATATAAAGGGAATTAGAAACAATTGATTCGATTATGATTAATGTCGTTTAATGATAAATAAAAATTATAAGTATTTCTGTGCTGCAAAGTATGAAATAAAAAACACCTTAAATATATGTATATAGAAAAAATATTAAAATAATAATTTGTTGGCGATTTTTTTCCAATCTTGGCGGTGTCTTGAGCAACCTGTGAATGATAACAAATGAATGAATGCAGAATAACGGACAGACGGGTAGCGTCAGCTGACGTCATGGGTAAAGCTTGACTGTCAAAACAAATCCAATTATGAAGGAAGAGTTTTAATCTGAAGCATGGCTTCCGACAAAAGCAATTTGCCACCTGATTTTTCTTTGAGCTTGATTCCCAAACAAATATCGCCTGTCCTGAAATTTCTCCATGATTATGGTGAAAATATAGGAAAATGAAAATTCACAATGTTCACAGAATTGGAAAAAATTCTGCTTCATTACCGTATGTACATAGGAGAAAGAGAGCTACGCGTGTATTCCTGCTTTCAGATTTTTTCAAGCAATTGTTTCGAGTGAAACACTTACAATCTTGTAGTGAAGAAATGTTAAATCGTTGATGCTATGTATAAAGTGAGATTGCAAAACTTCACAAGCACGGAACTGAGTGAAATTTTATTCTTAAGTATGATTGGAGAATATTTTTTCATCGTACGAGTAAGATAAGTGAGGCTTTAAAACATTATCCAGCGGAGAATTCAGTAAAATTATAATTTTGTCTAACCTACTTCAGCAACTAAAACATTGAATAATGAATTTCTATTTCAAAATTTTGCATATTTTGACTTTATTTCTTGAAGTAGAAATAAACATGTGACTTTTATGTAGTCAAAAATATTTTTATGCATAGTAAAGTATGCTATGCATAATACTTATATAATGGCTGATAAGTTAATAGCTTTAAAAATTCATAAAAAATAATTCTTAAAGTTAGTAATTGGCACAAACGAGAAAAGTTTAAAGTTCTTTATTTCAATAAAAATTCCAAAAGTCTACTCCTAAAACTGAATATGACCTAAGCAGTTGGTTTTCATTTAACAAATTTGCTGAACAAGTAAGACTTCAATAGATTCAAGTACTTTACAAAATTGAGTGTAATTTGACTATTTATAAAATATTACATTTGAGTTACATTAGCTTTCATATGTTGATTTTTTCATTGTAGCAAAATCACATAAAAACATATTCTTACATTACTGTTACAATTAGCACTTAGAAAAATCTCCAAAAGAGGTAATACATGACAATTAATAATATATTAGCAATTTGCTATTTCACCAATATCGCTTAAATGTGTTTACATGAATTCTTAAATTGCATTTTTTCAAAGTGAACACATCTAAATAATAATATAAAATATAATAAAAAAAGAAATTAGTTCATTCTAACTCGCATACAAATTCGTATTCTCTCTTCTAGAAGACTGTTTCTTAAAACACTTTTATCCCTATAAACCATAAGATTTACTATAAAAAGGTCTGAAAAAAGGCATTTTTCCTGCATGACACATGGAGCTGCTTTCTCTTTCTACATGTTTTCGTCGTATTTGCATTTGTAAAAGAAATCATTTTAAATGTGAAAAACATTTGTAAGGTAAATCATATAATAAAGAGTTAAAGCCAAACAGTCTTAAAGTAACTCAAAAAACTTTAATAAAATTTATTAAATAATCATTATTACGTTCTTTGCCGACTTTATAACAAAAGTCTTCATTAACGTTTGTAACATATATGGTATATATCAGAAAAAATGAAAAGATTTTATACACATCTAAAACTTTTTGATGAAAGTGTGAGGAGAATTTAGAATATATAGGGTGTTTTTTTTTAGAGGTATAGAACTTTAAATTGCAATAAAATAACGATGTATTATTCGATTGACATGAATTTTTTTATTCGAAAGATAACCTTGTGGCATTACATTTTAAATATGATTTCTGGCATAGGACTGCCATGGCTGGCTCGGATGCAGTCCAATCTGGACGTCCAATTTTCGATGACTTTTTCCAACATTTGTGGCCGTATATCGGCAATAACACGGCGAATGTTGTCTTCCAAATGGTCAAGCGTTTGTGGCTTATCCGCATAGAGACCAATGACTTTACATAGCCCCACAGAAAATAGTCTAGCGGTGTTAAATCACAAGATCTTGGAGGCCAATTCACAGGTCCAAAACGTGAAATTAGGCGGTCACTAAATGTGTCTTTCAATAAATCGATTGTGGCACGAGCTGTGTGACATGTTGCGCCGTCTTGTTGGAACCACAGCTCCTGGACATCATGATTGCTCAATTCAGGAATGAAAAAGTTAGTAATCATGGCTCTATACCGATCACCATTGACTGTAACGTTGTGGCCTTCATCGTTTTTGGAGAAGTACGGACCAATGATTCCACCAGCCCATAAAGCGCACCAAACAGTCAGTTTTTCTGGATGTAACGGTGTTTCGACATACACATGTAGATTAGCTTCACTCCAAATGCGGCAGTTTTGTTTGTTGACGTAGCCATTCGACCAGAAGTGCGCTTCATCGCTAAACAAAATTCGCTTATGAAAATCGGGAACAACGGCAATCTCGTTTTGGGCCCATTCGACGAATCTACGCCTTGCTTGATCATATTTAAAATGTAATGCCACAAGATTATCATTCGAATAAAAGAAAATTCATGTCAATCGAATAATACATCGTTGTTTTATTGCAATTTAAAACTCTATACCTCTCTAAAAAAACACCCTTTACTTTATGACCTAAAAAAACGAGAATATATTTTTTTCTGATAACTCTTCAGTATATGCCTTTTTGATGTTTTCTTTTCATAATTTCAAACTAAATGGCATAGAGGTGGAGTCTCAATCAAATATTCGAAGCCCAAGGTACTTTCACTTTCCCTATCATTTAGAAACACGTTAGTTGAAAGCGTAGGGATTAACTGTCGCATAATTGCCACCGAGAGATAAACATTTCTGATTGCCATATTTGCATGACTTGAGATAATATAATCTGTATCAAATTAAACAGAGAAGCAGTCTGTATTTAACGCCGTATTCAATTAATTTACGAATACGGAATTGTGACACAACTCTGAATGGTGACGTCGAGATTTTGTGAGGGGAAGTTTTAGCACATGAGTGAAAACGATTTAATACCAAGTTTTAACGGTTTGATTAACAGGAAGTCATTTTATCTTAAAGAAAATTGTTGCTTTTATATATTGAGTAGAATCAGATAATCTGAGTGAAAAGGTCTCTAGTGTCAGAGGTTGATTAAAAGGTGAGTTATTCATCAAATATATATTCATCAATGCGGAACTTTTTATGGTTTAAAAATAAGGATATTTTGGTATAAACCTATGTGCAACAACCAAACAATACCGAAATTTCTTCAAACTTTAAGCCATCTGACTAAGTTTAAAGACAATTTTTTTCAAAAATTGAATTTCAGAAGAATTTTATTGTTTTATAGAACATAAATAAGTTTAAAGAGTCACAATTATTAAATAAATTACATGTATAACCATTTGTATTTGAAAAAATATTATTTTTATAAAAGTTTCAATGTTCAGGAAATCGGTATAGATAAAAATACATTGGACATAATGTAGTTTTAATCTCATTGGTGTACTTCTGTGTCCATCTGAAGTGTCACAAACCGCATGATAAAAAATATTTTAAGAAATAAATACTTTATAAGCATTCGAAATTTGACGTCAGTGATTTTTCGTCTAAATTTCTTTATGTCTTAGACTAAAAATTGCTATAAAATATGATTAAATGTAACTGTCTTAAAACCCCTGTTTGTTGCAATATTTAAATGGTTTATTGCATAAGTAGGACAAATTCCATTGAACTTGATTGGATTGTTTTGGAGATGTGTAATTTCTCTCTTGTTCACTAATTATCGTGATAATTTCATTCTTCAAAAACACATTTAAAAAATATTTTTATAAGGTAGATATGTAGATATTAGGAATACAACATAGTATATTCTAAAATTTTATTTATTTCTCTTCTCCTTCATTATATATAATACTTTTGTTTCTTCTTTTTTTTTCTAATAGTCCTAACACTTAGTGCCAAAAAAAAAACACCTTTTCAACCTAGTTAGAAAGCTTAAATTTAAAATAGAAGAATAAAATTGTATGTGTAAAAATAAGTTTTTAAAAGCTTTAAAAAGTAATTTTTAATCATTATGTTAATTGTTTCAAACTTTTAACTTTTTGAAAGAAAATAATTACAAACAGCTGCGATATTAGTGAATTCTAATACGCCATACAAGGATAAATGGAAAAGGATAAATGGAAAATATAAAAAGGATAAATGGAATTAAAATAGAAAGTTTTTTAATGAAAAATGTTACTAATTATAATTAATATATTCTTATTATATATTTTAAATTTACTTTAGTATGAATAAGGTTAAAAGGAAAACTGTATTTGTACAAGATATTTTTTCGTTTCAAATTTAAAAGACTATATTGGTTCGTTCTTTCTTGACAATGGAAACCAATAAAAAGTATGCATGGAAACTACTTAACCATAGATTTAGAAAAATATTCCGTATTTAAAGAAATGCTATGGGTATGTATATATTATGCGAGTATATTTTTACTTATCTCTTCTTGCTAAATATGTATGTAATTGATAAGCATTTTATTAACTAAAATGTATACTAAGTAAAAGTGGGATTTAGTTAAATAGGTCAATTTTTATTAATGCAAACGCTAAAATGCATTTGTTAAATAACAGAAAAATTCAAAAATAAATTTTGATAAAATCACGCAAAATTGTAATTTATTTATTACTTCCATGTATTATAGCTCTCTCTACTTTTACAAATATTTAAAAATAATAATTATAAACCATAAATAAATCTTTTGCATGATAAAATAAGTACTTTTCCATAAAGTATATTTAAAGAAGAATACAAAAGATAAAAAAAAACGTATTTGCATATGAATGCAGTCTTTTAAAACATACTTGTTTTGATTCATAGGAGCCTGAGGACGAATTAATTATCAAAAGATTACTTTATGATGTATTTAGGAATTCATCACGTTGATCTGGCATCGTAAAACGATGCTGCGTCGTGAATGCTGAATATTACCTCATAGGAGAAACAGCTTATGCATATTAGGTATTTGTTCTGTGGTTGTAATCAGTATTGACCGAGAAACCAATGCTTTAAGATAGTGAAAGATCTGCTGACATGTCTTTTGTTGCGGTAAAGATACAAGTTTCGTTTTTCTGTGAATGCTAATAGAAAGCGATGTGTGCATAGATGTCCACTTAAAAATTTGCAAACTACAAAAGTTAGGTAAATTTTTATCTTATGGAGTAATTAACTTATGACAGTTCACATAATTCCTTTTGAAAATCTTATTTCTTGAGAATTTTCTAAGTTTTACATTTGTTTTGATGTATTATGAATTAAATGAATAAATATTTAATAAAATAGGTCTTCAGAATGCTCATAGCATTGATATTTTATGATTTTTCCCATTTATGTAATCTCATTTTCGAAATACCTTATAACAATCGTTATGCATACATTTGCTTAAAAAATATAAATGTGTCTCCAGGTATTCTTTACGTCTAAAAGTTTCATATATCGATAAAATTAATAAATGCTATTTTTATATGTATAATCTTAAGGTTTTAAATTTTCTAAAACAATAATTTATTAAGTGTAAACTTTCGAAAAATAAATAACATAAGATGACACAGTACTTATTGAAAATAAGCAACAATCTATCTTTATAACAGATCGTATTCTTCTAATAAAAAAATTATAATTGCTTGAAATAATAAATTTAATAAGAAAACGCTTTCTCGCGTAATTTTAAGTAAAAAATAACATAATATCTAAGATGGGAAAGCTGATTTGAATGCAAAATATTTCTATAATTACTAAATTTAAGCCTTTTAGATGATTAATCTTTTCATTGTTTAATTACAGTAGTTTTTGCAATCTAAATTGTAATATAATGCAAAATACTTTGCATTCTCTTTGAGGAAAGGATAATTTTCTTCTCCTTTTATAGAACAAGAACTTGTTTTAAGCTAGGAAAAATTAATTCGCCCCTTATTCTTTTAAATAAGTTCCAAACGTTAAAATATTCTCTGTAAATCATATATTTATATATAATAGCTAATTTTCAGGCATGGATTTTAGGGCGACTTTTTGACATAACTGTCATTATATCAACTTACACATTCTAGATATTCAAGTATATGATACTTCTTTCAATTTTGTAGTAGCTTTATATTTTAAAGTAATATGTTACACTGTAATTAGATTGCAATATACGTTACAAGAAAAATAGACGCGTGATGTTTCTTAGAGGCCGCAAAATTGAATATTTTAATATCTTGAAGCATTTGAATAAAAAAATATTAAATTTGTTATTTCAAAAAAGCAAAGTTAAAATTAAGAAAAAAAATTAATTTAAAGCAATATTTATAAAAAAGTTTTTATTTGTTCAGGTAAGTTTTGATTGATAGAAATGCTATCTTTAAACAAAATTACTGAAAAATTAGATGAATGAGATTTAAAAATATCATGTATCTCTAGAATATATATATCTTGTAGGTATTTGTTTTTTTTTTTTAAAAATGTTTTTTGTGACTTAAAATAATGAATTCATTGGAATATGAATTATTGGAGAGCAAAATTCAGGATGTGTTAACACAAACAGTCGTATTAATTTATTTTACATTTTTCTCTCAGAAATAGACGCAATGTGGCAACAGTATTATAATTAAATATGCATCTAACTTTATAACTGTTGTCACGTACTGAATGTTCTCCTAGGTAAAATATTTGATCTCATTTTAAAAGTATACCTACTGGAGAATCACAACAGTAGATATAACTAAAAGTTTCTCTCTTAAAAGTTCTTTAAAGACGCTATCAACTAGTTCTTCTCTTTCGTGTCTTCCAAGCTAAAGAAACGGTTCAAGATAAACTAAAATTAAAGAAAAAAAAGTTATGTGCTCATTTTTCTATCACTCCCCCAAACTCTCTCCTTCCTTTCCCCACCCCTTTGGAATGTTAGATTCATAAGTGCAAGCCTATGACGCAGAACTAATTGGAACTGGAAAAGCATTTTGTTTTAATTTGAATAAAGGTGCATTCAAAATGACGACGCAGAGGAGGAGAAGAAATTACAACAGATTAGGAAACTGCAGAATGTTACCGGCGTGAGCTAGAAATTGCAGCGATCAAGAGAAAATTAAAAAGAGTTATGAAATTGTTTTCTACACCGAGGTGGATTAAACGCAAATCACAGAAGATAAAATCCTTGATTGCTTTCTTGACCCTTCTAGTGCAATTCCTAGGGTAGACGAGCAACAAAACAGATTAGTGAGGCGCTATATTAATATATATGAAGATAAATTTACATCACGTGATGAAAATAATTACGTCGCATCTTTTGGGCATTTTTTTATGAAGGAGCTAAACTCGACAATTTTATTTAACTTTCTCGCTCGAAGACAACTCAAGCACTAGTAAGAAACTTGAGCACCAAAAAGCCAAAACCAGTTGTCACTTTTAATCTAATTTATAAAGTGCAAGCGCTCAAGCGTAGACACAAAGTTTTGCACGACGGCTTCTTGGATTTCCCCAATCTGATGCTTCTTGTGAATGTCATTAAATTTTTTTCTGTTTCGTTCTTATAAAGTTTTTTTTTATTTTCCACGGGAGAAAATTACCTTTTGTTCTTGTTTCAAAGGTTACTATCGATTGAGTTTGTTGGGACAATTAACTTTTTGTGCAAGTTGAAGCTGCTGCTTAGTTCCCATTGCGACAAAATCGGTTATTGAGAGATCTATCATGCTCAGTTGTATAAAGGAATCTATTGATGCGTTTGATTTCTACAAAAATAGTAACAAACTATCTGTTACTTATAAAAGTAAAAAATAGTAAAGTTTTCTTCTATCTATTTAGACAAAAAATCTACACTTGAAATAGTATAAATCAGTGAATGTTCTTAGCTTAAATGTTAATATATTTCCTGTGTTAAGTTTCATGACATACTTTTCGATACTGATTTATATTTTTAATTGTATTTACAATGAGGGAGATATGAAAAATACTTGAGCTTTTTACTGTTCAGAGTTTCCCTGACTATTCTAATTTGCACAAAAATGTAACTCAAAGAATCAAGTTTTTTTTCTACTTCTAAAACTTTTTTGATTCATTTGTATAAGTATCGGATACCTGACAATACATGCATCACCGAACTGAATATTTTCAATGAATATCATTTAAATTAATATATGGAATTCTATTTCTCTCAATTAAATATACCTAAAAACGAGTATTCCAGGGGGTTTCCCCTTATTTGAAATATGAATAATTTATTAAAAAATATAAGTTTTTTTTAATTCATTTCTATGTTCATCAACAAATTGATGGTTTGTTTTTCTTCTGATGTGTTTATTTCTTACAAATTGATACTTTTTTAACTACAGATTTGTTTCAATAGTTTTAACATTGTCATTATGATAAATTAGAGCATGAATCACTATAAAACTTAACACACATCGTCAAAAATTTCATCCCGAGCTCAAAATAGAAAAGTTTCTGTAGCTTAAGAATTTCAACGATTGGGCTTATACTGTACACTTTGATCACATGAGCAGTAAATCACAAGTATGTTCCTTACCTTTAGAAAATGTGCATTAAAAAAAAGGCAAATTTTATCCAGAAGAAAGCGTTTCATAATAAAATAACATAATGATACTTAACCCTCTGGCCGGAGCATCAATTTTTACGGCACTGAGAAACATTCGTCTGACATACGGGTGCGTAATTTTTTTTAAATTTTATTACCTTAAGGATTGTTTTAAATGTCCTTATAGCTCATGAAATGAAATTGAGTATGGCTCGAATAAGATGTGAGGGGTTAAATGAAGCACAACAATATATTTTTATCACTAGAATTGTGACAAGTATTTTTATAAAAACTGATTAAATGTAATGTTTGTATTAATGTAAAAGTAATTAAAAATAATAATACCAAACAAGAAAAATTTGTAGGTATATCCGTGTGATAGACGGTGATAGATAAGAAAAATCGCACATATCGTGAATTGAAAAAAATCGCCTCGTACCACCACACGGGATCCTTTTACTGGGTAAAGTCCAACTGAAGATGTCAAGGCAGACCACCCCAAAAATCACACCACAGAGTTATCTACTGGCTTCAAAGCAAATCAACCCCCGTCTGAGTGACGGATGTTCTGATTGGAGGATTAAAGTTACTTATATTAATTAAGCTAAAATATAAAAATCATTTTAATTGACAACTAAACAATAACGGAAAATGAAGCATAAATCTATCATGAAATGAGTTTAACCAAAATTTAAAGTTGTTTAAACTAGATTTTAAAATTAAATATTAAGTTAACCTTAATTTTTTTTCCTGATATAGTGGTTATATTTTTTATTCTTGTAATTTTTCAGCAGTGCTTATATGATTATAATTAAGTTCCACTTTTATTTATTTTGTGTTCTTTCAGTCGTAATAATGTTTCATTTTTCTATTTATGATTGATTACGTCACTCGTTCATCTTTCCAATGTATTGTAGTGTGAAGTAGTTTCTTATAAAGTTGCATTCGATTTCACAATTTTCGAAACAGTTTGAATTTTAAATAAATTTTCAGCATTGCCCAAGTGTATGTGTCTGTTTCAAATATATGCAAATTACAATGAACTCAAGTAACTTTATTAATTCAATGTATAATGATCGATTTAAAAATGTAAATACTTTTTTAGTAAACTTTGATGTATAAATAATAATGTTGAATAATATATGTTGAATATATTTCATAAATTATGATTTTAATATATAAAATTTATGTATACGCATTTCAACTGTTAGTACTTTCTCTTTCCAGTACATTACTATTCTTTCAAATCCTAGAGTTTACCATTATCCGTTAGATTCCTAGCGCATAAATCTTTATCTGCGAAGATTTAGAGCTTCTCTTTCCCATTATTGTTTTATAAAGCTCTTGATCTAGTCAGAAATCGGAACAAGAATTCATAGTAAACACATATAAGTCACCGTATTTGTGCATATAGATATATCTTGACAAAACGTTCCATGTGGTGCTTCTAACCCGAATATATCTCCCACAAAAGAAATGAAAGACATAAAAAGAAAGATAAACAAGTAAAGAAGTGAAAAACTTTGAAATAAAATACAAACAATAGCGCCGTATATATCTATATCTATCTGTGTATATATCTCTGTAAGCAAAATCCAAGAAAAATATAAAACGTTACTCTTATAAGGGAACGAACCATAGCACCTTACCATGTGACTGGTCAGCAAAGACTGCGTGATACAAGACCTACTTATTTTTCCATTTTCTGGAAAGCTTCGCACTTTGCTCAAGATCTCCGGAAGAGAAAAAAAATTAGGGAAAGAATAAAAGATAGCAGGTATGTCCGCGATGTGGTATTTGTCTAGATTTTTCTTTCCACTTCCTTTTCCCCTGATTTTCATCTGGTCAGAGACTATTACTCTTGATTTGCTCCTGCTTTCCGGCGTGAAAAAACGTAGCCTGCCAATGAGTCCTCAGGCGGGGTCAATCGTGAAATCACACTCGATATCTTGGATTACTCTTAGATAGGATTTGGATCGTGGAGGAATCGCAGAAATCCACTTGTCCGTACTAAATTTGCTTTCCTTTCCTTCTTTTCGGCCTTTTTTCCCTCTTTCTTTTTACTTGTAACATTAGGAAATCATTTATGTTCTGCTCTGAGGTTGATTGAAATATATAATCATGTTTATCGATACAAAAAATCCATTTCAAAACTTAATATTTCCCTAAAATTCATTGTTACAAAAAAATGGAAATACAAAAAAAGACAAATCCGTGTGTCATTATTTGAATTTTCCTAATGTTTCTGTTTTCTGTGAATTATCGAATTAACGAAATTTTAATTGTTTTAAATATCATGTATGTAAATGAAAAAATCTATGCTTTAACGAAGCATTACCTTAATCAATCGCTAAGTAGTTTATTTCAAATAAAAAAAAATCTTATAACAGCTAACATAAAAGTACGCTAGTGTTTTATTTTTAGTGAATTCTCAAACATGATTCTAAGCAACCAGTCATTTAAATCTTATCATCATTAAAAATTTCATCATTACATTTTAATATCATTAAACATTTCATGATCATTAAATTTTAATATCATTAAACATTTCATGATCATTAAATTTTATCATCATTAAAAATTTTATCATCATTACATTTTAATATCATTAAACACATTTTATGATCATTAAATTTTATCATCATTAAAAAATTTATCATCATTAAAATCATTTAATCATTTCAAGCTCTCATTAAATATTTTACAATTTATTTCATAAAATCTGTGTAAAGAAGACTAATTATAATATATTTTATACTAATAGTATTTAAGTAATACAATTTTCTACTTTAAATTTTAAACTTTTGTAACATAAAATTCCTTGTAATAGAAATAATCGCTTAGTCACAGCTGTCTAAGTATACATTTATAGTTTTTCAAAAAATAAATTGAGGTCAAAATTTGAAATTTTTCCATACTTAATTTCTTTTTATTGAAAATATTTTTACTTGTATTAATCTGCCTTAAATTTCCAAATATGCTTAGTCCTAAATGCTTAAGTAACTACTGAAAAATTTCCTTTCCAAAATCTCGATGAAAACTTGAATAATTTATTTCATTTCCTACCATAATTATTACTTAACATCATTAATCTTCATTTTGCAATTAAAGTATCAAAAACTTTACACATATCATTTTAATATTATATCATCTAGTAAGCGATACAACCTTCAAAGCATGTTCCAATACTTTCTTTTTACTACTTCTTGCTGCTTGTTCCACGCCCAATATTTGCAATTAAACCCACTTAGATCTTTCCCATAGCTAAATAAACCTCTTCAAAAGAGCAACTAGAAATCATTGCGGATATTGTGTTATCATATTTAATAGCATCGTAATAATTTCTTATTACTTCCTTATATTTATGCCATGATTAAAGATAAGAACTCTCATATAAACCTATCGTTAATATTAATATTGAATGATGCTCTAGCGTGTTAATTGAGATATTGCCTGTAGCCTTCTTTCCATAAAACATCAGGTAGTGAGATTGAAGACCTGAGATTTCGGTGTTTCGCCATCCTATTAAAAGAGATTTACACCATTTCCCTGGAGGCTAGGGGATACCACGCAAAATAGAGTGTGTGCAATGGGTTCTAACTGAATATAGGGAGAGATGCGTTTCAAAAATACCTTACTCTCGCACTTCTTATTTTCTGAAGTTATTTATTTAGCTGAATGCTTAACAAAAAGAGATCTTATTAGAGAAATAAAGAGAAATATCTATTGAATCAAATGAAAGATTTATTTATGATATTAAATTATGTTTTATTACTCATCTATATATTTTCATGGTTGTCAAGCCAAGAATGCTTTACATTGCATAGGGGATTAAAATTTTTAAGGTATCTGAACACGTTCGGAGGACTTTTTAACAAAATAGCATATCTAAACATTATACATGCATTTTTAAGACTCAATACCAATAAATACCAATATTTAACTAACCATATTTAAAATAAATTGGCTAAATGTCACAAAAATCACAATTATATGCGAAATTTTAGCAGTATTTTTATAAAACTTTAAAGCACAATTAGAGAAAAAAAGTAATAAACTTATAGCAGCAAAAGTATTACTAAAACAAATTAGATGCATTTATCTAGAAAATATAGTAAAATGTTAATGTTTTATTAAAATTTTACAATTTTAGAGCTGATTGAGTAAACATTATAAGAAAAGTCACATTATTTATGAGACCATTATTTAAATAGCAAGCCCTAACTCAAAAAATATTCATACAATAAGGACTATTTCAGTACATTCTCTAGAAAATAGTATAAATATAAGGTTCAAAAGTTTTACAGAAATGCATTTGTAATATTTTGAGTAATCAGACTCGCAATGATAAATTTCGATTAATTTAAATGCCCGCTTCTGGTAGATCAAAGACACACTTCCGGTTTTTCTAACTTAATAAAATTGATTGTAGCTTGACCTCTAGGTAGCGTAAAAACATAATAAAGAATGTTTTGTAAAAAGCCAAAAGATAGCTCTATTCAATAAAATAAAAAACAAAAATATCTGTCTTGATCAAATTTGGTCATTTTCAACGTGTTCATATACCTCAAACAGCTCTAAGTTCTCCATAATAAGACATTATTTTATTTATTTATTTGTAAGAAACTGAAAATATATATGTGTTGCTTTTGTTATGATGATTTTAATGTTAATATATATAACCTTGCGCTAAAATGGCATACTAAACATATTTAGTATTTACTCAAGTCATAAACCTCCATTTATTCAATCTAACTCTTAGATTATAAATTATGATCAATTCCTATTCTAAATTAAATCAATGAAATTTGTATTTAAAAATTTATTTGCATTTCAATATTCTCCATCAAGCAGGAAATTCAGCAGTTTGATTATTGATTTTTCGTTAGAAAAAAGGCATGCATATACAATGCTGAAAAAAATTGTGAATATAATTTCATTTTAAGCATTAAAAAAGTCAGAGAAAGTCCTTCTTTAAGTGAATTCCTAACAATTTAGATAAATAGTTTTTATTTTCAATCATTTATGAACTGCTTAAACTTTGATATTTGAGACGGAGTAAATATTAAAGTCAGATATGGTGTTATTGTAAATTTGATACAATCCTAAAGACAATCATTGTACATCTAATACATTGTAAGTATTAAAATGAAAATAAAAGGGTAATCCCTTTATCATCTCTTTTACTTTTTAATTCCCGTAATAGAATTATTTCTGGTTACTTTACAGAAAGTTAAATGCTTTTCTCTCAAAAAAGACTTTGAGTCCTTAGCTCAAGTAATCAGCTTCAAGAATAATTTCAGACATTTTATAATACATTTTTACTATATAGTATTTTTGTAAAAATAAATCAATTTGTATGAGAAGAAACGCAATAATATTCAAACATTGATAATACATATAAGAAATTCAATTGATGCAAATGCATAAGAACACTCTAACGCTGAATACCTTTATCGTAATTCTTTATTCACTAAGTATATTTTACTGAAAAATATTTTATATTTGTGAAAATTACCATATTCATTCTTCCCCTTTAATTTCAAAAGTAATTTCCAATTAAATTCGAAAAAAAATCAAAAATCACATAACCAAATAACCAAAAGTCAAAAAACCGCTAAGTGCTATAATAAAATTAATGCAAAATTCATATTTATGAATATCACAGAAATATTGATTAAAAAGATCATTATACCATTTTGAAACAAAAATAAATATTTTTATGTACCACTAATGAAAACATGACTGAAATAGGAAGTAACTTGTGTTTCATGAATTCACCATCCATTAATTAGACCATATTGTTAAAAATTGGAAAATTCGATAACTATATGCTTAAATGTTGCTGTAGCGAAATGTAGTAATCACATACATCTGAAGTTTTCAAATACTTGACTTTAAATGGTATAATAAATTTTCTCTTTACTTTAAAATAATGAAAATATTACATTTTTTTATATTTAAGATATAATATTTTGCTGATTTATTCACTTTTACCACTAAGTTGTCTATAATTTTATGTATAATCAATAAATACAAATTTCCGAAAGCTTTAGCTTCTCTATGTGTCCCTATAAAAGTAACTTAAATCTTTTTTAAAAAAAACATCGCTAGATTTTTAAAGCACAGTTGAGTATGTCTTCATTGTTAAGCTGTATGGCACAAAAGTCTCATCTATTCATTCTCTCCATACTTAAAGGAAAAAATTTTAAAAATTAAAACACATTGCTGGGTTAACGTTGCATTTAAATCCTGAACATACTACCGGGCAAAGAATTATTTATTGATCCAAAGCAACAACCTAGACTAACAGTACACTTGTTCCTTGCGTGACGTTTAGTCATAAAGGAATAAGGACCATCTTTACTCAGAGCATTTAAAAAAATGCACGTCAAGCATTTCAAAGGGAACAGTCAAGACCTTGTACTTGTAATGAAAATAAAATTAATATAATTTGAATAAAACATTTTTTGAAGTGATATTTCCATGTAAACATTCAATCTCTTAAAAACGGTTTTATCCTTTTTTAATTTTGCTGTTGAATTTCTTTTTAAAGGAACTTAAAATGCTTTAGAAAATAATTCGCACGAAATAAATGGTTTATGCTTTCAATGAATTGGTTAGGTGGTTCTTGATGTATTTTTCAAAGTATGATTAATATTTAATTATTGTAATTAAATAGTAAATATTTAATTTTTTAAAAAATCATTAATATATGAGAAAAATCAAATAAAAAATTATAGTTCTACATCAAATTTGTAAACCTACATAATGCACATAACTGGAAGAAAGTGTGTTGATAGTAATCTATGTAGAAGTAGAACGTAAGATTAATCTACATCATCCTAGAAGCATGTTAGATGTTATAATAAATATATCACGTTAAATTACTCTAATAAATAATCATGGTATAGAATCCGTTACATTGAACACAAAAACGCATACATACAAACATTATCCAATAACCATATGTATGCATCATTATACCCCTTTAAGAAATATTTATTTATCATAGCTATTTATACTTTTGTGTGGAGTTATGAAATTAAATACTAAAACATATATTTCTTGTACATTAAAATTCAAATTTTCTTGTTAGTTAACTATATGAGGAAGGAAATATTCTGTTTTTTCAAATTACATTTTCTATTCATATAAAAATAGTCACTTAAGATCATAATAGTATGATGTGCAATTGTTTTAAAATCTGTGTATGTTGTATGACATATATAATGTAATTTTTTGAAAAATGCAAATCATCTGTGTTTATTTTTATCAAATAACCTTAATAATCGAAATAAACTAGATTTATTGTAAATCTCAATTATAAATTAAATTTTAAATGTTAATTACATTAAAGATATTATGAATTTTATAAGGAATTTAAAAATTAAAAAGACAGTCAATATTACTAAATAAATTTTTGGCTTAATACCCTAAACAAGCAACAGACATTCACTGCCTTTTGAAACAAATTGAACTATAAATATCAATGTCCCTCTTTTTTAAAATCCTTTACAATCAACAGTTAATGAAAAATATCAATTGAGTTTTATTATCTCTATCATTAAAAGAATTATTTTTTAAACCTGCTTCAAAAATAAAGTATCTAAAATGAAGCAAAAAATTATCTTTCAAGTTGGTATGAGTTACGAAACTTAAGATAAAATTCCTTGTGATTATTTAATTTTCAAATTAAATAAGCACATATAAAATTGATTTTAGAGTTTTTAAAAGTCAATTCAAGCAACAAAAATACCCTCTTAAGTTCATATGCGATGAAAAAATTAAGATACATATCAGAATATTATTTTTATCATAGCCTATTTAGCCCCTGAAGTTTAGTGAACCAAAACTCAAATAAGATAACTATTTAGTAAATATTATGAAATAAATAATTATTTATGAAATAAAACTTCATATTTCCTACGTAGAAAACAAAACGTATACAAAAATATGTTTCATTTGTTTGTCTCCGAAATGCTCCCAGTTATTCTTAAGGACTTGTGTTCAAAATCCGAATTCATTTTACTTTATACTTTTCAGAATTTGAATTACTCTCAAGTGACAGTCAAATAACAACAAACTACTACTTTTTCCCTTTATTCTAGTTTTTGAAAGATGATTAAGTATTCATAAAATATTATTATACCCCACTAGAAGGATGAGAAGAAAACATTTTATTTTCTATGAGAAGAAACTCAAATATTCGTGCATGGATGAATAGAACAGCATCTAGTTAGAGGACAGAAAATTGAAGATCTCGTTGAATACACACGATACAAACTTGCATTCAAGATCAAAAGAGATTTGGATTGATTTTGTGGTTGCATTAAATTCCTATGAATGATTTTATAATGAAAATGCTTTACATTTTAACGAAAAAATTGAAAATCTGTAGAATGAATTTAACATTTTTGAAATGGTTGTGATAGTCATTATTCTTTTAGAAAGGAATTTTAAACTTATATTAATGATCAATATCTCAGAATTTAAATGGAAAAATTGAGATGAACTAAAATAAACTAGCAGTGATTAATATCTGAATGCTCATAAATTTCTCACTACAACTATCCCATTTATTTTAAAATAAGCCACTTTTTAAACTTTTCTAGGAGAATGAAAACCAATGTTATCTCTATATTAAAAAATCTTGAGTATAAAAAATAATTAAAAGTTGTAATTCAAATATAAACCTCATCCATACTAAAATTATCATTGAGTTAATTTCATACTTATTTATTTAAGTTTAAACATTTAATAGTTAATTGGCAAATTAATAGTTGATAGTTAACTTAAGAATTTTTCAAAGTTGAATTCATCGGACATATCAATAATTAGATAAGAGAAAATTAGAATAATACTGCAATTGTCTTTATTGTTTCTGTAAAAATTATTTTGTGTCATATAATAGCTGAAACAGTTGAATAAAGCCACAAATCATTCCTAAATTTCTATTTGACAGCAGAGTAGCTTGGAACATTTTTTACATTTAATGTAAACAATAACATTGTAAATCAAATATGATGTTAAATGTTTGACGAAATGTTATATCACAGTATGTTTAATGTACAAATATTTTCAACGTTATCATTTTCCGAAGCAATATATTTTTTATTATTTAAGGCTACACATTACCCTAAAAATTTCATTTTTACCGAAAATTTTTTTTGCAAGTTTTGGTGGCCCATATCATTGAGATGCTTGCCATGACATTTCAGATCTGTTAGAAAATTAATTTTTAAGATATTTGAAATTTTATGAGCTATGGTTTTGGTTTCGGTTTCCTTTTAAAGCATTTTTTTCACACTTAAGTTGAATTAATTAAAAAAATTTTGAGCTTTTAGTTTGAAATGGTTAGAAATTCCAGTTTTCATTACTAAAATCCTTTCTGCCTGATAATGTTTTGAGTTTTTTGAGTTCTTATAATTAATTAATAAAGATTAATTTCATGGCCAATTTTTGCTTTAAAAATGGTTTATATAACTTAAAAGCTTTATCATTAATTTTTCCTGTAGAGAAAATGCCATGCCAAATGCGTTCTGGCTTTCTGTGAGAAACAATATTTCGAAGAGTTGGAATACTACTGAAAATCATGTATCTAAAAATTAGTCCTCAGCTGATTCTGAAATTAGACTTCCGAATACAAGTATTCTGAATTCAAATGCTGCAGACATAACTGAATATTTCCTTGCTGTACCAAACTACATTATACTAAACATATTGTAGTACTATATTTTAGTATTTTAAAGTCGTAACACAAGAGCTAAAACTTCCTAAACTGCCCCAATTTAAAATGAAAAATTTTAATCTTATGAGCAAACCTGACTATTTTTAGCTTAAGTTAGTATCATTATTATTTTGTACATAAATGCTTCGTGTTTCAAAACTTTTGTGAAATATTAGATTAAGATAAAGCTGAATAAACTGACGTCTTAACAAATGCTATTAATATTATGCAAAAATATATTTTGAATTAAAAATATAATTTTCAGTCATATTATTATAATTCATATAATTCATGTCATATTCATTATAAGTTTTTGTTTTATGACTTTAAAAACTTTAAATGCGTTTTTCTCAGACTTTTAATTTTGAAGGTATACGTATTTTCTAATCCCTAAGGCTTTTTTCCTGTTCAAGATAGAACCTTGAATTTGTTTGTATATACTCCCAAATGTATGTTCTATAAAAGTTAGTATGGATTTAGGGCTGAGAACTCTAGTTATTTTTCTAAAAAATGCCAAGGCTGATATTTTAAAAATTTTCGTGTTTTTTCCAGGTTTTTATAGAAAAATAATTATTAAAAATCAACAAGGGAATAGATTTTCAAGTCCATACTAAATATTGTTTGTAATAATCTAAGAATCATAAATAACTTAAAATTACTAAAAAATTTTAAAAATTGAGTACTTTATAAGAGTTTTAAAAAACTTCAAAAATTCCTAATTTTTTAAAATTGTAAAATAATGGCTGGTCAAACTGACTTTTTGCTTACAGAATCAGCTTAACAATATAATCTAAATATAAAACATCAATTATTTTTACTGTAACTGTCTCCAAAATGTTTTTTTGAAAAAGGGTACCGTGTACCTTAAAGAGATTTAACTTGCGATATCGTATATGAAGGTATTATATAGCTGATAAATAATTGCTGCTTTCGAGAAATGTATGCTGATACTTTGTGTTGTATCAACTCACCCCCAATTATTTAATAAACCGTAATTATTTAAGATTGTAAATGATGTGTTATATTAGAAAACATTTTGTACGTAAAACCACAAGGAAATTTTGGTTTAAACAATATATTTGGCATAAATAGTGTCAGAAAATTAAATGAAATTTAAATCAAGAACTCTTAATCTAAAAGTTTTTGTATAAAATTCAAAAATGTAGATATTGCTATTACAAATTATTTTACAATGAAAAGCATTTGTTTCTTTTTTTTAAAAAAAACTAATTTTTAAAAAGATTGAAGTTTATTTTAACTTCCATTGAGGATAGTGTTTTTATACCCCTTTTTCTTCAAGTTTTATTTCAATTATTTCACTTTTTTTTACTCTCTATTTCAAAATATTTGTAATAAAAACGTAATTTAACAAAAAATTTTCAAAGTAAGAGGTCTTAGTTTTTATTTTACTTAAAATGGTGGGATATTTTGTTATTCTGAAAGGAAAAAGAAATACAAAAATAAATTATACATGGGATTAATCCAGTGTTTCTCAAACTGTGGGGTGCGCTCCCTAGAGGGGGGCGTGATAAACTTACGAGGGGGGCGCGAGCATATTGAAAAGTCGGAAACAAGGGATTATTTTAAGAAATATATTAATTTACTGAAAGTAAACAAACAAAATATATTCTGATATAATAAAAGTAGAATACACATTGACACTGATAGAATATTCTTAAAAATATATTAGTACTGTGTAATATATTTTACTATTAATTTATTAATACTAAGTTAAGAACTGGTTTAATAATTATCAGTGACCCCCATATGCTAGTCATATCTAAAATTATGTACAAAAAAAGTCTAAAATTATGTACAAAAAGTCTAAAATTATGTACAAAAAAGTCTAAAATTATGTACAAAAAAAGTCTAAAATTATGTACAAAAGAGTACATTTCTCTTGATAATTTGTACGGTTTGTAATTAATCACTTAAATACCGATTAAAAATTATGTTATTATCTCCCCAATGCCTCCTTTTAACACGACGGCGAGCCTATGTAGTGTCTTGGGGAGGGGAGGTAGAAAAGTAATAAATAAGCAAATCCTATCAAATAACTAAATCCGTCGCAAACACTGTCAATGCCCTTTTATTGCATTTCGAAGCCTTCGGAATAATTTCATGGTAGCAATGCATAGAAAAGCTTCAAAAATACGTATATATACGTCCTGGACAAATAACGTGCTACCTGAGAGAGACGTATATATACGCCCAATGCACTTAAAGGGTTAAAGTCATATTGTAGGTTTAGCGTCAAAGTATTTTGTTATTGAATTCAATACATTGCTAATGTATGAAGGCATATTTAATGTAAGGGGGGGGGGGGCGCAACGAAAATTATGATTGAATATTGGGTCGCAAACATTGAAATATTGAGAAGCACTGGATTAATCAGTCTACAAATACCTTTAGAATTATACTTAAATGAATTTTGATCATTTTTATATATTTTTGTTTTATTTTCACTTCGCATGGCACTTTTAGTACAAGTATGACGATAACATAGTAAAAAATGGTAAATTAGTAATTATTTCAAATTAATCATACATCACACATAAAATAATACAATGAATTTAACAATAATATCTGCAACTAGATTTTAAACATATTTGCCTTTAATACATTGTTTTGCACTGAAAATTCAATAAACTAAAAGAGTATTTTATAAATGATACTCAAAAAAGCAGCGACAGTTTTAAAAGTGTATACATATGCATGTGTGTGTAATTTTGGAAAAAAAAGTAGGGAAAATATATTATGCGGGACACACAGTATTTTTGAACAGATATTACGCTATCCACTGTTTTAAAATGTTTGCTTCTTCCTAATCCTATTTTCGGTTATTAATTAACCCTTCAACCACATTTAACATTTTCTTTGCCATCGCATTGCATATGAATAAAGAATAAAAACAGTCCACTATTTTGCATCAACAGAATTTTAAAACTTAAAATGCCATTATGGTTGAAAAGTTCATAGTTATTTATCTTTCTGACACTTATTTGCAACAACTTAATAATTTGAGAGTCACAGCCGTATAATAAAATGTCTATACGCAGCTTAATTTTTAAATTTTTTTTAAAGATATTGAAATCATCTTCAGTATTTTATAAATTTAAAGTGAATTAAAATCTAAAGCTGTCTAAAAAAAATTTAATGTGTTACCTCGTATAACAATTATTGTTAGAGGTAGTAAATATATTAATGATACTTAACACTTTTTTTCACCATTATTTTTTTCCTTCAAGCAGATTTTATCCGAGCAGAATCAATATATTTAAAATTAAGAAACATTACAAGCACAGGAACTTTAAATATAAAGTTTCTTCAAAAAATAGAAAACTTGTAACTTGTTTTGTTTTATAAATAGTACATCTTTGTTCTAGAAATATCTTGCAATATGGCAAAATATTACATCCATTTTCCGGTTTGTTGCTGAAACTCTTCATAAAAGCATATTAGTTTGATTTAAGTTATAAAGAGTGTTTTTTTTCAGGTATAGAAGTTTAAGTTGGCATTACTTTCCAAGATGGTGACCGATTTAACAGCTGTCAAGTGATTTATTCTCAGTTTGGTTTGGCAATTCATCAAAACGATCATCAAGCAAGGCGTAGATTCGTCGAATGGGCCTAAAACGAGATCGCCGTTGTTCCCGATTTTCATAAGCGAATTTTGTTTAGCGATGAAGCGCACTTCTGGTTGAATAGCTACGTCAACAAACAAAACTGCCGCATTTGGAGTGAAGCTAATCCACAAGTGTATGTCGAAACACCGTTACATCCAGAAAAACTGACTGTTTGGTGCGCTTTATGGGCTGGTGGAATCATTGGTCCGTACTTCTTCAAAAACGATGAAGGCCACAACGATACAGTCAATGGTGATCGGTATAGAGCCATGATTGCTAACTTTTTCATTCCTGAATTGAACAATCATGATGTCCAGCAGCTGTGGTTCCAACAAGACGGTGCAACATGTTACACAGCTCGTGCCACAATCGATTTATTGAAAGACACGTTTGGTGAACGCCTAATTTCACGTTTTGGACCTGTGAATTGGCCTCCAAGATCTTGTGATTTAACACCGCTAGACTATTTTATGTGGGGCTATGTAAAGTCATTGGTCGATGTGGATAGGCCACAAACGCTTGACCATTTGGAAGACAACATTCGCCGTGTTATTGCCAATATACGGCCACAAATGTTGGAAAAATTCATCGAAAATTGGACGTCCAGATTGGACTACATCCGAGCCAGCCGTGGCAGTCGTGTGCCAGAAATCATATTTAAAATGTAATGCCACAAGATTATCTTTCGAATAAAAAAAAATCATGTCAATCGAAAAATACATCGTTTTTTTATTGCAATTTAAAGTTCTATACCTCTAAAAAAACACCCTTTATAAATCAATTATGATCCAAATAGAATATTAAATATATTTAAAGTGTTATATTACGTTACATGAAAATTGAAGTATTAACACAGTAAGTAAAATGAGTGATTTAATTAAAAATAATTAGATTTATCTGTTTATATACAATATTCTTTTCAAAAATAATGTATTATCCCATTTTATGTATTAAGTATTACTATTAATTAAATTATTGGATGTGTTCATTAAAATTGTATTTATGATCTTACTCGTTTGTTAGAGACTAAATAATTTTTTAAAGTGAGTATTTAAAATGAAATTCAATTTCAGACGCACCGTGAAAATTTTCTAAGCTATATGCCTAATGAAATTAATAAGTGTTATTATTCACTCTTTTTTAAAGGAAGCAAATGTATTTCAAATAGGCAGCTCACAATTTATTTAATTAGTATATCTATTTGAATAAAACAAACAAGGGTTTTAATTAACTGAGATCTATTAAAAGTGCGATAAATTATTTAATTATTTTTATCATTTAAAATTCCCTTCTCACTCACGATGATATTTAAAATTTGTGAATTAATTATAATTTCTTCATATTCAACATTTCTTTAAAACATTTCGCTGATTTAATTCAAAAGAATTATTTTCGGAATGGAATATATAAAAATGCCTTTTATACTATATCTTTAAAATTTAATAAATTTTTCCCCAGATATGAAAGATATACAGTTCTGTAAAAATGCTGCATGAAAATATCTAATATCTGGGATCAAAATATTAATAATATATGTTTTGCTATTTTATTTTAATAAATCTCATCTCACATTTATTATAATACGTTAGATTATTTCACTATTTAAGTAAGAATAATATGTTACAAACTAATTTTAAGACTAACTAGGCAATTCCGGATGAGAAGTATATCAGTGGATCTGTGCTTGTTTTCAGTCGAATAATACATCGTTGCTTTATTGCAATTTAAAGTTCTATACCTCTAAAAAAACACCCTTTATATGAATGATAAAACAGAAAATAATTATAGCACTAGTGACAAGCTATAATATTTAAATTTAACATCCATACATTTTTTAAATTTTTTTAAAAGTGATTATGTATACATGCAAACTAACATGTTTTAATTTTACCATTTTGGTCTTAGCATTAGTAGCTTTAATAAACTTTTAATGATGTTTCTAGCTATCCAAATTTATTTTAATCATTTGTTGATACTTAATACTATTAAAATATTCAAACTATAAAATCGACGTTTTGTTACCATAATCATATTTAATGATTACTTTGAAAGAAAAGAGGCAGTAGCAACTCCCGTATTTTTGCTTTCGTATACTTCATTAGGTTGCAAAGAATCCATTTTTGAATTCCGACCACTTTGATAATAAAAACTTACTTTGAAATAAAAACATAAGTACTATAAGTAATATGAATAAATATTCATTCAAATACTTTTTGAATGAATACAAATTTGTTATAAATCTGTAACTGCGAAAAAATTATAACGTTTGTTTTCCTTCTCAGATAACTAATAGCTTTCTTTCTGACAGTGACATTATTTCCCAACGCTTAATTTTGATTCTATGTCTAACTTCTTTACGCTATGAAAATTAACTGCTCTAAAACTTTTAACTTACTAGTTGGCAATACTTAAGTATATCATAAGGACAAGTATACAATGAGAAATAATTTAAACTAATTATTTTCTTATAATTAGTTTATATTTCCTTTTTCTGCACAGAATCCTTCATTTTAAATACAAAATAGTAAAACAGTCTCATTTTATGTAAACTTAAGATTAAATTAAGCTTAATTCTGTTAGTATTATAACCATATATTTTAAAGCTTCGAATACTTTTGAAAAACGTTTCTTTCCCCTGAATTTGAAGAAAATTCCTGTATATATCCAGGTAGCAGTTTTTTGTATTTGAGTTCTTATTCGTAAATCTAAAATATGGCTTTTGGAAACTTAAGTCATGTTTTTAAACAAATATTCTATATCAGGTGGGCCGTTTCAAATACATCCATAACTTGATTCAAAGGTTTTCATAGATGTTTATCGTGACTTATTGAGTACTCTTATATCTAGTACTTATATCTTATATCTTATCGTGACTTATACCTAGTACTGCAAAGCTTAAACTGACTTTGGCTTTTTTAGTACTATAAATCTCAGATAAAAATGTTATACTTTGCCAAATTCTTCTGTGAAATTATTAGGTTTACCTTTTAAACATCAGTACGTTATATTTCTTTTGCTTGTACTCTGTTGCTTAAAATAACGGTTTCATTTCTGCGTTAGTAAGTAAACACATAAGACTAGTTTTTTTTTTTCAAATCATGATGTGAAGGAAGAAAATTCATAAAATGTGTGTGTGTGTGTGTGTGTTTCTTACCCTTCTTTTTTTATATTCCTTTTTTTCACACTTGTAGAAAATTTCAATTATTCGTTTTTTCGCGCTGATATGAAATGCTATATAACTGCCATTATAATATGAGAGATTAAGGAAGTACATACATTTATTTGCCATTTTTTTTTATAATCGGGGGTCAAGAGTTAAGGTGTAACTTTTTACGTGATTTTTCTTCATTTTTTTATTATTGTTAAATTATTTATTCATTTATGAGATACATTCTATAGAATTTCTTTATAACTTATGTAATACAGTATTTTTTTTGCTTTCTTGGAATTCATTAAAAAATAATTAAAAGATACATTTCAAATGAAACTTCTAATTTTCTTCCTAGTTAAAATTACACGCATATTATATAATTAGAAAAATATAAACAACATTATCTGAGACTTTTCGATACGAAATACTTTTAAAATTTCTAAAATAAAGTTTCATACATTTCCTTTCAAAAAGGAAGACAATTTTCTATTTTAAAGTTATAACTAAAATTTTCTTCTTAATGAATGTATAAAATGTAATGTCAATATATTGTTTTTAGACATGAATATTACCAAGAGCAAAAGCAAAAAATGCATCAACCTTAACTTTTTTTTATCAAAAATTATTTTTTGTTACGAATATATTTTTAGATTTTAGAAACGGCTGTGATCCAAAGTTCCAAAGAAAACAAACTTTTACCAAATGTTACTCTAGTTTAAAAATTATAAATTTATTCCGATATCATATTTTTCTTTAAAAACTATATAATGTATACTATAAACATCATATGGCTCTTCAGGGAATTATGCAAATCATTCCTTCTACCTTAAAAATATTACATTACTTTACAATGATTCAATTTCATACGAGATGTTAATAAATATATTACTTTTATGTTTAAATTCAAGCAATTATTTTCTTCATGTAATGCTTTTTTAAGAAATTTCCCACATTAGGTACATCTAATAACAGTATAATTTAGGTAACTCAAATTATCCTTATTTGCATATGATCAAGAAGACAACGGCATCTAAGGATGTCAAACATTAAACAAAATACATCTACAACACTTAGAGAACAATTAATTACTTACGTTTATAAAATAAAGGAAAATCTATAACTTTATGAGAAAACACTCTTATTAAATTTAAAGTGAAATAGGTTACATATCGCTCCATAAATGAGAATGACTGCATAACTTTTGACAAATTATATTAAATACTTGATTTATTTTGTAAAAATTTTATAATATAACTTAATTCCAAAAAAAGACTACATAATTCGCGCATAAATGTCGTAAAATCATTTTTAGTCTTAAATAATTGAAATGAATAGAGATTAATGAAAATTAACATACATATTGAACGATATCTCGTAAGGAAATCTCTCTTTTTTACAATATTATTCGTGTATTACTTTCCTGCATTTAATGGTATTACTTTTTGAAAACAAACTCTCAGAAGCATATTGTAACTCTAATAGATTACATATTCAATTCAGATGGATTTTTATGCAATAGTATACACAGTGAATGTATAAAAAAGGCAACAATATATTCATGAAACATTTTAAAACTTTAAACCTATAATCAAGTATTCTTAAAAATGACAAATGTTAAAAAAAAAGTTATAATTCATCGCTGAGAAAGAGTGTGACTCCCGTAAGTTGCATTTTTTCCTCTTATCTAACTATCATCAAAATAACTGTACTTTATCAGATTTCTAAGATTTTAAAAATCGAAGAAACTGCACTTTATTTCATGCCATTAGTGTTAAAATCAAGTGAAAACTGACAGTTTAAAAATATTATTAAATTGCGTCAAGTTTCGTCATGACGTGGGAAAAAATCCGATATCAACCATGTCATCGATTTTGTGTCTCGTGTTTTTGTCATGGTTTTGACGAATATAATCGACAGGAAATGTTGAAAACATTTCTTTCCATTTGTAAAAAAAAAATCTACGATTTGATATTACCAAAACGTTACCTCTCTCGTGTGGGATTTAATATTATTGCTATGCAAAATTGTATTATTTTGAAGTAGAGCTGATTTATATATTGCTGAATAGTTGTACAACTGTCGCAAAAAATGTAAGTGAATAATTAATTCAGAATTTGTCTGCATAGCACAGACATTAATTTGCAATAACACTTTTACATAATATAAAATATGTGTGCAGTAATATCCTCTTTTTTGATAGATGGTAGTATTTTTTATAAATTTATACTGTTGAGTTTTATTTTTGAAGTACGCGTATTTACAGTCATTCAACAAACAAAAATAAGTATACTGAAAATTCTGATAATCTTCATAATCTAGAAACCGAATTTATATTACTCAGTCATATATTACATATCTAAAACATTTTCATTATAATGCATTGCAATTGCTTTCTTTTAATCATTTTAATTAATATTACATCGTGTATAAAATGAAAAGACAATAGCTAGCATTTTTTTTCAAAACACCCATTTTTATGAATAATAATACTGATTTATTTTGCAAACAAATATACACAGAATAACAGAATAAACTTGCATGGAATGATATATTTAACATATTCAGTCACAAAGGATGTATAAGCACAAGCCTCTTCTGTTAATTGAGATATCCTCCCTAAAGTCATTAAGTAAGAGGCATAGGATATTTCAAAGTCCAGAAATGTTTCCTTCAGCATATAATCCGAGGAAAGATGCAGATGAACATATATTGGAGAATCGTTTTCTGACATTGCAGTATCTGAAAAGCACTCAGACTGACTGTCTAAATCATTTGAAGAGACGGAAAGTAATATTCGTTGCTGGCAAAATTTAAAGTGAGGATTTGAGCAAAATATACTACTTATACACATGTTACACAGTGTGATGACATGAGATTTGAAAAAAAATTTAATAAATTCATTTAGTTTGAGAATAAAAATTTAAACTGGAACTTTTGAGTTTCTTAGTTCATATAGTAATTTCTTAGATTAGTACATATATATATATATATATATATATATATATATATATATATATATATATATATATATATATATATTGAATTCACGACCAGAGTGTCGCGTGTTCTATTCTTGGTGCAACTGAAGTTCCGCCATGCTATGAAGTCCGTCACCAACAGCCCTCGTGTTTCTTTTCGATTAACGTAAATATAACATTCTTACTCACTCCAAACTACCTTAATGTGATTCAGGTAAACAGAGTAACACCGATTCAATCTGTTTTCTAGCAATTAAAATACAATAGATAAATTTGTATGCATTAATATTAACGAGGGAGATGATTTTACTTTTAATATTTTAAAGCACACCACATTGGAATAGTAATATTCATTAATTAATTTTCAGAATTCTTATTTTCAATTACTTCCAACGCAATAGATCTATAATTTTATATAAATAAAAAAATCGAAAAGTAATAACCCGATTCATTAATTTTTAAAACAAAACATCTAATTAGTAGAATAAATATTTATCTTTATGAAAAAAAATTATATATTCTATCGATTAAATGGTTCTGCGTTGGTAGATGACGATTTTTTTTTAATATTCAAAGTAGTATGATATTTTTCTTTTTGAAAGTCATCCTTCCCAAATCATGGATGGCAATTCTATAACTCATAATTAATACTTACAAAATATAGAAGTTGTAAAACATTATTATTATTGATAAAATTTTAGTTTTACTTAATATTACCTTTTACTAAATATTGCATTATTTTAATTTTTATAAAAAAAAATTATAGTTATCAAATTTGCTGCTAATATGCCCTTATTTTTCAAGCTTTTAAATATTTAAATCACTGAGTTTGACAATAATTTGTTTATTGTTCTATAATTCGAGTGTGGCTTAAACTTTTCCAATTTTAATTTTGGATTCCGATCTTCTATTCATTACGTTTGAAAGGATTTCGCTCAGAATATAAACAGAAGGCCCAAGGTTGCTTAGCTACTATGAAAATTGCTTAAACTGACCTTTGAAAAACGCCGTTCACAGCTTGCACTGATTATCCCTTTAAGATCCAATTAGCGCGACCCTGTGATTCTGTGTGGGTCAGACAATCTTATCCCTTAAAAATCCGGAATATTTTTATCTTTAAATATTACGTTTTTCTTTTTGTTAGCACTATACTGACCACAATGGCACTTGAAAATTGGAAAAAAAAATCGCTACCCTCTCCGAAACATGAAGGGTTCCAGCACGAACATGTGGGCTGTGTCTTAAAGGGTTTTATGCATGTTGCAGCATACATCTCTCTTCTTTCTTAATGTCTCAATTTTCAAAAAACTATTTTCCAAAGTCTACCATAAGGCAGGCTGGATAATAAACTAACAGTAAAAATGTCATTTATTATTTTATTTTTGGCAAGTTTTTTTTTGTTTTATTTCTTTGCGATCTATTTTTCTTGAATAGAAGACTGCAATTTTTTTTCATACATCATCATTTTTACACACATCATACTGATTTATGAGAAATTAGGTAATTTAAAAATTCCTAAATGAAAATTATAAACTTAATCTCATGAAATATCTATTTTTAAATATTTTATATTTATCCCAAAGGATTTCTGTTTCGATAAATATTTTTTTAATTTCTGAACTCCGGTAATATACTGAAAAGATTTAATAAATTGCATAGATTTTTTTTTTAATATTTAAGATAAATCTGTGTGAACAATATATAAAAACTACCAGCAATTATTGCGTTCTTTAAAAAAAAAATTAAAAATTATGAAACTTCCAAACACACACAAACTGAGACGTTAATCAGATCAATTTTGGTTCTCAGTCCTCACACATACCATGCGTCACAAAATTTAAACGCCCGCCAATATTCATTTTTTCTCCACGCTGTTTAATGAAGATTACACGTACCTAAGTATAAGAACTCTAAAGTAAGAAGTTGTTAAAAAAAAATTACATAAGCGCTTGATTGCCCTTAATGGGCAATATGCGGTGAATTTCCCAATCGTGTAAAATGCATTGTGGGAGGTCAGTGTAAGGTGAAAGATTTATCGCATCACGCTCTTGCCGAGATATCTCGCCGGATATCCAAATGCGAGAGCGACCGTAATTTTGCCCATTCCAATGGTATTGTAATCAGCGTAATTGCTGCAGAACATCCTTAAGTAGCTTATGTACCGCTAAGACGAGTCAGATTTGGGAAGAAGGTAGTATGTGTGTCGCTCAGTCGGGAGAGTCGATGTCACTCTTGTCAATAGGGGAGAGCTGCGAAAAGGGGGGCCAAAATGCGGCTGGCAGGGCCATTACGTGAATAATTGACAACGGCTAAACAGTCTTTTATAGTTCAGCGCGAGAGTTGTAAGGCGTGTGTTGGAGCCCCAGGCTAAATAAGTAATTAGAAGAGAGAAAGTGGGGACGTTTTGGAAACTGTACTCGGAACGCGAGACTTGTCGCCTTGCTATTGGTCCCAATATCCTGTGACGTCACACGAGTGCCCGTTTACCTCAGAATATGTAGGTACGAAGTGCCCCTGCAATGATTGCGAATAAATTACGCAAAGGACTTAAAAAACCACATGTGTAAATTATATATACATATATATATATATATATATATATATGTGTGTGTGTGTGTGTGTGTGTGTGTGTGTGTGTGTGAAATCACTAATCACACACTTTTCTTAATGTACTATTTGCCATTGCGATTATTTACATTTACCGTGGTTTGATGTTCTCAGTGCCCTAATTTTTTTCAACAATAAACAAAATGATGTGTAAAGTCCCTCTCTATTTAGTGTTTAGTCATAAAATCGCAACTTTGTTGAATTTCTTCAATAAGATCTAAAAGTCGGACAACCTCGACGTAGAAGCTTGTTTGAAGTATGGAATTCCGCCAAAACTTAGCTTGGCAGTAATATCAAAACATAAAGAGTACTTGGCATTGAACCAGGCGTTATTTACAAATTACTTTCTGAGTTTGAAAGTAAAAAAAAAGTAAAGAAATGCCAGAGTGTTTGGATCGAAATCGTTTGGTAAAGGAAATAATAATAATAAAAAAAAATAAAGATATATGTTTTCTTTCTGTATGGAATAAAAATTCCACATTGCACTCAATGGTTAATTTTCAAAATAAACTTCAAAATGAAAGTTTATAATTATGTTAGCAAAGGGGAAATAGAATACATGGAAAGGTACCGATATGCTGAATTTTATAGAAAAAAAATTATAACTTCTTTTGAAAAAAATCTTAGGTGAATTTAATTGCATAACAGATTGCTATATATATTTTTAACATTTTTCATAAGAGGTAAAAGTGTAATTACTAACGGATATTGAAGAATTTAAAAACGTAAACGTGTGGGAATGATATAGCTGTCCTTTTCATTTGAATTTTTTAAAAAAAAGAAGCTTTAATTTTCTTCGTACATTATTTGAGTACCTTTTTCTCCCCTTCTAATGAGGGAAAGAAAATATATTAAAACATTATAAAATTGTTTGAAAATATAATTTGTTTATTCAATAATATCTTTATTATTAAATAATTTTCATTTTATGTTTTCTGGACTGCTTTATTGGGAAAGCAATTCTAGAATGTTTCATATAATTTTCATTTTTTTCCGGAACTGTATAATAAATTAATAATAGTTTTATATAGTACACGACATATGTAGAATAAACAAGAAAAGTAATTAAATAATTTGTTTACATTAATTATTACTAAGGAAATTACTTTTTGCTTCATTTTTGCGCAAAATCACGTATCACATGCATATTGAGGCACACACATAAAAAGGAATATTATGTTTATTGAAACTGGTTCTTCCATTCTAAATAATTTCTAGAATTTATTTAATCTAGTTGTTTTCTTTAAGAAAATATTTCTCGATGGAAAATGTTACTATCGATATGGAATGATTTATGTTTTTGCATTACTTTGAGAAAAAAACCCATGATATTAAGCTAAACATATACTTATTACGAAATGTAACATTTCTAAAAGAAATATTAAGATACAGTTTATGTGTTGATTTACACACTTCGTTTTCAGTACGCCGATGAATCGCATTAACGACTATTTTTTATAGCTTGAGTACGTCAGACTGGATCTTAGATGTTCTATGTTGAAATAATTCTGAATTTAACTAAATAAACTATTTTATAGAAATCTTAAATCTTGATACCTTGTTAAAATATTTGAGATAATTTTGTAATGAACGTATGATAACAAAATCTACTACCAGTTATTTAAACACTTTCTTTAAGTAACTGAATTTAGACAAACTCTTTAGGAACAAATTATTCACAACTTAATATCAGTAATTACAATTATAATAACATTACTTTGTAGCTTTGAATTAATTTGGATTTGTTCGCCTTTCTTTTTAAGCTAAATATTCTTTGGGGGGAGTTAAAATATCTTTGATTAAATTTAGGTTAATTTAAAAGTTTTTGCAAACATTTTTAAAATAAATTTTTTTTAAAAATTAATTTTCTGTTTATTGAAATTAATACAAATATACGCATTTGTGTGTGTGTGCGTTGTTTGAAGCAACAAATTTTTTTCAAATGCAGATAATCAAATGATAACTCATGTTTATGGAAGAAACAATATATTCTATGAAACTTGTGTCTATATATATATATATATATATATATATATACCTGTATGTTACGTTTCACAAAACTTTTTTTTTGTATATTGTGTTGCCATTACTCTTAAATTTTTACCATATACATGTAGTCTTAAATTAGTTCATATTTCTTTGTAAATACATCATAAAATCAATATATAAATGACATACATTTTACTTTACCTCAAACAACATTATATTTATGTACCGTTCATTAGTGAAATAGACTTATGAAAAATGTTATCTTAGAGAAAGCAAATGTTCAACTTTTAAATTTAAGGACCTAAACGATGATAAGTAGCAAAATTTCTCATTTCCATTCTTAGAAACAAGTCCGCGTAGAATTTTTTTTTCTTTTTCGTCAAGTAGTACATTACTTTAGCATGCTTACTTTCGTTTTAATTACATTTTTCCACAACAACTTTGCGAAATTCATACAATATATCCAAGCTATTTTGAGATAAATTTCTTAACATTCATTTACTCCACTTTTTTGTCGTTTATTTTTTTATAGTAGAATTTAATGTTTCCTGTGCACTGATGATTTTTTTATCAGATCTAAAACATGAAATATTTTAATAAGAACTGCATGGATACCATTTTTCTCATAGAGAAGTGTAAATATAAAGAAACATTAACTGATGTGGGAAAGAAAAATACAGTACTTATGAATTAATTATAGTAAGTTTTAATTGTGTAAACCTATCCAATTGCGTTTGAAATTTCTTTCAAATGAATAAAATCTAAACATTTTAAGATGCTTATCGGATAACTTGAGTTTAATTGAATGATAAGGTATCTTAATATGCCTTAAAATCTACTGCTACGTGTTCAGATTATCTAAAAGAAGTGTTATTTTGTATCATGAGGAAAGTAAATATTATGTATATACAACTCAAAAATCCTCCATAAAAAGCTCTGATGCTAATCAGCCCTAAAGTGCTTCACTGCTTAATTAGGTTTTTTTTCCATTACGACTTTCATAAATATGCAATACAATGCTTTTCAGAAATATAAAACACGTTCAGTCACCATCTTTATTATACATCTCATTCCTCAAGGATAATTGTTGTTGTCAGCAAATAAACTGACAGATATTTACTATTCCTGTGATATGATAAAAATAATAGTTTCTCTTTAAGATAAATTTCTTTTTAAAAATATTTTATTTGAATATATATTCATATAACTCTATTACATTATAAGATCAGTTTTGTTAATGAATTTGTTTTTGAGTTCTAACTAGACATTAGCTCATTGCAATTGTTTATATTACGTTAAATAAATTATACAGCAATCTTGTACAAAAGTAAACAAAAATAACTTGAAAATATTTCTCTATTATAATTAACTTTTCATTAATAGGAGTATTTATTTTTTATACATCGAAACATTGTAGTTTGTTTGGCTTGAATGTTGTTACAGAAAGCGAGGAAGAAAATATTGCATTCACTTTGTATTTAGAAAATGTTTTAATTATTGTTAATTTGAAGAAATAAATTATTTATATATAATGCAAAACCTTTCTAAGACTTTAGTCTCTTTTCTTAGTAATAGTTAAGTATTTTCAATACTCATAAAATTCCTTATATTACACTTCATTAAAAATGATTCCAAGCAACGCAAACCTGCTGTTTGAATGTTATTCAAAATTTAGCAGCTGGTGTCAAATAAACACGAAAGAGGAAATCTAAAGTAAAATATTTAGTTTATTAAGTAAATAAGGCAACAAATAATCCAATATCCACTTTACCTATTATACGTTAAAATTTTTATCGGATGTTTCAGAGCATGTTTCATGCATTTCACTTCTCATCTACTTCATTAAACCTCTCATCACAACATAAGTTCCTCCTATGTGTTCAAAAACAAGATGGAGAAATATGCTAGAGAACGTTTCAAGTCACCAACTGAGCGGCAAATGTCGCTGTAGAAGGAGAGTTAATTTTTAATTGCAAGTGTTCTCCAAGCGAGGAGAACTAATGACTGGACTGCCAATGAACGCAATTCAGGGAGCTCAAAATGACACGCAAATCTAGTTTCCGATTGCGTTGGGATGTCTTGGGATTTGTATTACTCCGCACAATCCAACAACTCGGGCACAGAATTATACATTGCATTTCACTAACTAGGACTCCCATTTGACAATGCTCTCGACTAAAAACACACGCCACAGGTCTCTAGGCACCAACGTTGCGGTGTTTTGATTGGATAAAACTCCATTTTTGGTTTGTGTTCGTGTCAGATGGAGTGCCGTCTACAAACACCGAACTTTTCTACAAGCTGTGAGCTATGGAAACCAAATGTGACAATGAAATTTATTTAGTCGGTGTTTGCTTTGTTGTTTCATCGCATAGAAACTTATTTTCTCATTCTTAAAAGATATGCTCTTTCGCTTCGTGGGCTAAAAAGACCTGGTGAGAAATAGAATTTAATGAATACATGGAGAAAGAAATGGATTAAAGAAACCTTCAGAAGATGTGTAGACATATATTTTATTTCTAAATATAGAATGCCATTTCTCTTAGACTTCATTTCTTCGTTCTAAGCTATATTTGTGTGCTTTTATAAATTATGCTTGTAAACATCCAGGCTTAATAAAGATGTTCTAGTTCAAAAGAAGCCTTGGGACATCAATTTTTATTTATTTATTATTATTTTTTTAGCTTTACAACATTTTTAAGTTCTGTAGTATTATCTTTATTTTGAATAAGAATTATATTATATACCTTGAGAATAAGCTTACAATATAGTTTTTATGTTACAGATTTAGCTAATTTACATTGTAAAAGTATTCTTAATAATACTCTCTGATATCTAAAAAAGCCCAAAAAATGAAGTTAAAAAGGGCATAGGCACATTTAAAAATGTATACTCATAATAACACTTCCTAGAAACAAATTTTTTACCTGGGTCGATTGTTTATTAACGTCACATTCTGAAGCAACACGAGAGCTATTGGTAATGGATCCGATATAGCCTACAAATTTTTAGAAAACTTCTCCAAACTCACAAACATAAACGTAAATCCTGCATATATTTAAAATGCCTGGACAATTCTTTAATGATATTTTATCGTTTCAGTTTATGATTTGTGAGAGTGTTGTATGTTTTTGTGCAATGTGTCGTCTCCAGATATCGTCATCAATAAATGAATATATATTTAAGGTATCTGACTACTTGCGACAACTTTTTTTAGAAGGGAGATATGAGAATTTTATTGTGGTTTTTAGATTTATTTAGTACAATATATCAAAAATATGCTAAAATTAAAAAGAGAAAAAGAAATTATTATTACTAAAATGGGAAAAAATGGGTAAAAATTGACAAAAAATTACTAAATGGGGCACAATTTGTATAAAAAGCTTAAAAACGAATTCTCAATTTTTCAATTTTGATGTATTGTTTTGCTATTCATTTTTGAAATGAGCTTCAGGATAAGAGATATTTTAATTTTTACTAAAACTAGTGCACTTTATCTTAATTATTATATGAAACTGTTTTATAAAACTGTGATTGTACTCAAATAAGGAACTGTAAATTTTGTAATAAAACAGTGATTGATAAATCTGAAGGTTGAAACAATTCTACTGTTATACAGAACACACACAAAAAATTTCAGTTAATTCTTTTCAGAACTTTTTGAGCAATCACTGTCCCCGTTTCAGAATATTAAAGAAAAAACATGTTTCGAATAAAACGCATTTTAAAGTATGACATCTTGCTTAAAGTAATGGCTTCTGGTTTTACTGAAACACTTGTAGTTTTTGATCTAGTGAATAGAAAATAATAAATTTGGTATTTTTATAAAGATAATAAGATGGTCTATGGAATAAAATAGAAAAAATTGTCAATGTTTGGCAAAACTCACTATTTTATGGTAGTCGGATACTTTAACGAGCTTTCCTGAATACTTTCGAACATTACTAAATAAAAATTAACATTGGAAGAAACACCACAGCTTCCCATCAACACGCACACTCACACATGCACGTGTACACATATGTTATACATACCATGTTGTATTAAAATATAGAGGAACATCAAAAATCCAATAATCACATGACCAGTATAACATACAGATAATCTCTATTAGCGGTTGGCTAACCAACCTACTTCTGTTCATAATACTGACGGACAACTTATTTATTATAATAGATTGATATTTTCAAATGTATTATAAAATACCAAAAAATATTCACATAGGCAAATTTCCCATAGTTGTCAGAACAGCAGGATGAAACTAATGAACAACCAATAAATTCCGAATAAGGAAGGGTTTGTTACAACCCATTTGGGATACACACAAGTTATTAAGGTATCCGACTACCCTAAAATCATGACTTTTTTTCAAAAATTGACAAATTTTGTTTATGATTTTATTTTATAGACCATCGTATAAGCTCAATAAAAATACCAAGTTTTTTGTTTTCCATTCACTAGAACAAAAATTACAAGTGTTTTAGTAAAAGCAGATGCAATAACTTTACACAAGATGACAAACTTTAAAATGCGTTTTACTCGAAATGTGTTTTTGCGAAAAGTTCAAACGGGGACAGCGATTGCTCAAAAAGTTTTAAAAATAATTTGCTTAAATTTTTTGAGTATGTTATGTATAACAGTAGAAGTGTTTTGATCTTCAGATTTCTCAATCGCTGCTTTATTTTAAAATTTACAGTCCTTTATGTGGATATAATCACTTTCTTTTAAGCAATTTCGTATAATCACTATGATAAAGTGCTCTAGGTTTTGTAAAAATTGAAATATCTCTTATCCTGAAGGTCATTTCAAACACGAATAATAAAGTAACACATCAAAATTGAAAAATTGAGAATTTTCTCAAAACAATTTTGTACAGAGCAGGCCCCGTTTATGTAATTTTTGTACATTTTTACCAGTTTTTCCCCATTTTAATAATAATAAATTTTTTTCTGCTTTCAATTTTAAGATTTTTTCCTTAAAATATACTAAATAAATCTAAAAATCACAAAAAAATCCTCATATTTCCATTTTTTCAAAAAAAAGTTGTCGCAAGTAGTCGGATACCTTAATAATGAAAAAAAATTTAATTATTACTTTTTATCCATTGGAAAACTAATAAGTATAAGTAAACTAAGTATTTATAAAATTTTGAATAATCATAATGAAAATTTAGAATTTGTAACTCTATTTAAATCACCTTAAATTTAATAAAGTGATTAATTACTTCATTTATTTTAAGTATTCATTATAAGGATGATTTTTAATATGTGTGATTAAGTAGGAATTTTTATTTAAACAGTACCTTACGAATTTAAAATTTTAAAGATTTCTCGTTTTTGTATAACTAAATTATCCTGTTTTTACATATTTGAAGACTTGTTGAAAAATATTTAGTACCATGAAACCTGTTTTAAATAGTTTTAGTACCAATGATAGGGCAAAACTTCAATCCGAGTTTTAAACGAAACATGTAGAAAAAATACTACAATAATGAATGCACGTTCTTTCAAGATATACACTAATTTACACACAACTTCTGCACTTTCCAATATTAGAGTAAATGAAGTAGTTGATATAGTTGACTTATAATTGTGCTTTTATACTTCAATTAAAGAAAAATCTTAAATCAGGAATTTGGATACGTTATTCAAGAATACATACACATACAGATATATACAAACACACACATTTATATGTGTGTCTTTCTAAGAAGTTTAGATGTTTTATATATTATATATATATATATATATATATATATATATATATATATATATATATATATATATATATAACTATGATGGAGGTCGAAAAATAAAATATCTGATCAGAATCAAGTAAATCATAGAAGGGATTTGTTTAACTGAAGATATATGTAAAATTTAAGAGAATTTTTTTAAACTAATACGAATACCAATAAATCCACTTGTGTTGGTTTTATAACAAAGATCATGTATTTTCCATTGTTTATTTTGCTTCATATTTTAACAGTGGATTTAACAGAGCATTTTCACAAATTATCTCATGAATGCTAAGTCTCTGAAAAGATTAAACTTTCAACGTTTTCATCGGGAATGCATCAGTGGTTAGGAGAGAAAATAGACGAGAAATTAGTCGAGTTCCAATAGGAAAACTGGATAAATCCTCCTGAGAATAACGTGAATAAGATTCACGGTAGCTCTAATGCTCCCTAACACTTTCTGCGACCCTTCTTCCCCCCGGTACTCGATACCTTCTTTAACGGCAACTGTTGAGGTTTGAGACTCAACTGAATTAGCGTCAACGACTTTAAATTTGTTAAAGATTTAAAAAGAAAGAAAGCGATGAGAGAGAGAGTGAAAATCCGGATTTTACCTTGATGAGCGCTTGCTTTTGTTGACTCTCTGAAACTAATGTTTAAAATTTCATCGTAGGCTACGTGTGTTGATCATCATTTTTGGGGATTGCGTAGAATAAAGTAGAATATAATGGGGACAAACATATTGAAATAAACTCCAAAAGAAAACATTTACTTAAGTCATTCAATTATATGGAGGTCTTAACCCAAAAAGAATGATAAAATATGCCAAATTGAGAATCACAAAAATAAATTCGTTTGAATTAAGATTGATTGTATCATATTTGTAAAACTAAATTTTTGAAACTCATCATATTTTTGCGAGTAAAAATTCCATTTTTCTTAAGCACTTTGAAAGCAAGAATTAGAAAATTCCAAAAATTGCGAGGTAAATAATACGTTACATTGAATTAACTAATCTTTTGATGATTTAATCATACATACTGAAGTACTCTAAATAATAAACCCAAACTATATTTTATTTCTTACTTTTTCTCGCTTAATTATACTTGCAAGATATCGGACATAGTGGATATATCAATAACTTATTATTCACTTATTTGAAAACACTGCTTATTCAATTAATTAGATTTTATTCTTGAATTTTCTTTTTTGAGCTTGAAATTTATTTTAAAGCCTTATTAAAATTAAAAATAAACATTAAAAATTATAATGAGTATAAAGTCTACTAGGATAAAGAGAGTTATAAGATTGTGATAAGCAAAAGAAGAAAAACATTTTACAAGTTCATTTTAAGTAAAATAGATTACAGTGAAATATAAGAAAACTTGTCAACATACTTTTAGTAAGTTTTTCTAAGCTAACTAATTATAAGTTATGAGACATAATTAATGAGAAAATAAGTTATAAAAAAGTTTCTCTAGACAGTCCAATACGGTAAAGCAAATAAAAACTGCATACAAAAAGCATCACCAATCTATTTGCATAATTTTCTAACCTTCTCATTCATCATCGGTAACAGAATCTAGAATTAAAATTATTAAAAACCTTCTAATTTCTTACTGTAGCTAAATTAAAGAACAGTGTTTGAGAAATTAAATGTTGATATAAATGCCCTCTGATAACGAGAAAGTTAGGAATTGCGGACAATTGTAGGTATAAAATTTACGTTTTTAACTATAATATACTATATTGTGCATGTTTAAGACTATAAAATCCGTACATATTCCAAAAATACCTTCTTGCATTTGTGATTGCAGCATAATATAGCTTAAGCCCTTTTTGAAATTCTACACAAGAGCAAATGTGCACCGTAAACTTACATTAGTTTTAACCTGAAAATTTTTGCTTAGTTTCAATTTCATTGGCAAAGCATTTTAGATGCAACTACCGGCCTACACAATATCATTTGAGACACACAACAGCGATTCAATAAACTATCTTCCAATTTCGCATACCATGTAGATCATTCCAACATGCAGACATTAGTGAGCTCTTACGTATGGTTTAATCAGAAGCCGAGTAGGATAGAGTGAAGGAAATTCCTCTTCAAGATCACATGGATAGATGTAATCAATTACATTCAGAGTGTGTATTATGTAAGCGGTTAGAGAGGCTGAGGTCATAAAATGTGACATTATATTTGATACCGATTGTGAATTTTCACTGCAATATAAAATATATAACTAAAATTGTTGTGAAAATTACCTAGTATTATCAAATTATTAAATATCCGTGTTAATACATTTGTATATTACCTATTGCCAGCCTCCGATTTTCTTTAATTTTGTATTCTAAGAACTCTTTTACATTACATGCACTTCTTTACTAAGCCTTATATATATATATATATATATATATATATAAATGTATGTATATATATATGTATATATATATGTATGTATATATATATATAAATGTATGTATATATATATGTATATATATGTATATATATATATATATATATATATATATATATATATATATATATATATACAGATACTTTTAATAGCAAATTATACGTAATTATTGAAAATAGTAACTATAACTGCCTTGGAATGCCTTAAAAATTCTTTCCATTTCCACATAAAAAGAATAAGTAAACATGTTCATTTATGCCGCCATGATTCGTAAAGTGTATTATTTTTTATTTTAAAGAAAATATTTCTTAAGTTCTTTTAATGGATTTTCTATGAACTGAATATTACAAATGTTTATAGAGTCTGTATATATAATAGAGCAATAAAATATACTCTAGTCTGGTTGGTCCTAATAAACTCTAGTTACGATGCAGTAAATCACATTGAGTATCTTACATGGAAGAATACATTCCTTCAGATTAGAAAAAAATGCTTTTTTTCCATATATTTCTTCAGAATGTCGTTGTTTTTATTGATCCTTAAAATGGTGGTATCTAGCTCATACAACAGTTTGATATGGAATAGTCTTTCTGTGGAAAATAGTGAAAGAGGTTTATAAACAGATATACAGAACACTATAACTATAAAAAATACATGAATATGTATTTAAATAAAAAAAAATATATCCTTTCATATTTAGAATAATTACCGGCACTATATTCATTATTTGGAGTAAATTTGATAGTAAGATGAAAATATTTTTTATGTGCTTGATTAGATTATTTCCTTATATTGAAAATAAACAAAAAAAAAAAATGTGAATGTGAAAATACTCACTTTATCTTAAAAACATTATATTGATGTCAAAAAAGCATTTTTTTCTGGTAATATTACAATTTTTACCAAATATTCGTCTGGTTTCATCTCTTGTAATTACTAATTAAGAAATTTGATGTAAAAATTATAATTATTTTGAAGCATTTTACATCAGAATGCAGGGTAACTTGGAAATTATTTTTTTTAAGTAGAACATTCCATTTTAAAAATTGCTTGAAATAAGTTTTGTAATAAGGATATTCGAAGGGGAAAAATCAGGATTTAGGATAATTTATCATGAAGTTTGACTTTTTAATCGCATTCTAAAATTATTAACCTTATCAGTTATAAAAATATTCTGAGTTACTTTTCATTTCTACTTTATACTTTGTGCTATCCCAAAAATCGACTTCTCTATAGTCACGAAAGATTGTATTTTTATTTCCAGAAAAGAAAAAAAAAGACTCTTAACGGAGGAATAGGGCAATAGTAATGGTTAGTTTTCAAATGTTTAGTCAATGGTTCATATATATATATATATATATATATATATATATATATATATATATAACTTGATTAGAAAGTTTGTGTATTTAATTTAAATTTGGAAAAAAAATATATTTTTAAATGCATTTTTATATTAGATGCGTTAAAAAAATCAAATACCTACAAAAAAAAAAGAAAAAGAAAGTTAAAGTTTTCCAATCTTCACGCAGTTTGTACCCTATCCCGAAATTATCACTTTTAGCTGAATAAAACAGAATCAAAAAATTAGGGAAAATATCTTATCCAAAATAGCTTATCTTGTTCAATGATTTTTACTGCATCATGCGACTAAGCAAATAATACAATTTTAATTTTAATGTGTAAAGTATTGATCAAACAGTTTTCTTTACGTAGAACAATACATGGGCAAAGTGAAATGATTTACAAACTTATATACTCATACAAAAGTTTACTGAAGATAAATAAAATTTGTTTAATAGTACTTATGATAAATTGACTAATTATCTCTGGTTATATACTGTTCAGTATATATGTATGCACGTCCTTCGTTAATTTTTTCATCTCATATATTGTGTATACGAGCATTGTTTATCGTTTCACTTTCTCAAATTTTAAATAGTGTAAGGAATATACGTTTATTACATTTCAAAACATCATAATCTTGAGTTGTAGAACATATAGATTTATAAATTTGCACAATTATGTAAAAAAGTATTTGCTCCTTAAGTTATATTTATGTTTTTAAAAATATTTAGGTCTTATTCTGATACCAGATGATAGATAATGATTTATTTTTTGTGCTTCAAAAAGAGGTAAAATTTTCATTTGTTACCCAATCTTTCAAAACCATGAAAAATTATATATTAATACCTGTATACAGTTTCGATAATATCAAAAGAAAAATAATTAATAAACATAATTGTTATTGGTATGTTATTTTAAACGAATAAATATACAAATTTTATATGATGTTTCTATTTCACTATACATTAAACGCATGAATTTTTATTTTTATTAAATAGAGTTTGAAAACAACCGTAAAATGAACGTAGTTGATTTAAAAAATACAAAAAAAAAACATAGGATTTTTTTTTTAAATTTTAATACCCCTTTTTTTTTTTTTTTTTTTTTGGTCACAAAAACGATATATTTTCCTTGTATAAATTGATCAGTATTTATATGCAAAAATATAATTATTATTCGTTAGTCTTACCTCGTGACTATCCGAGAAAAATTTTTCTTGTATGTTATTACTTTTTATATAAATAATCGTAATTCGTAGCACCTACCGTGAAATGAAAGTGTACTCACATATCACGCTAACAATGAAAATTTTGTCACAGATAAAGAACAAACTGTCAAAGATTCTAGCTTCATTCGGAAACGATAAAATAGATTTTGTAAAATTTAAATATAAAAACTGTGTACAAAAAAGGTTGCTACAGACACAGATATGAGATTTTTAACATTAGATGCAGATTTACATTACTATGCACATAAAAGTTATTCTTTCAAAGATATCCAACTGGATTCAAAGTGTGTTTTTTAGGCGTTTGATGTTAGGGTCATTAAAAAAAAGAAATATTAGTATTGAGAATGAAGGAACAATATATACAACTGGATAAATTTTTAAGATGCTTTTTCTATAACATTTACTTAGTCTTATTTATAATAATTTTTTTAAAATGTATTTTTTGAAGAATGAAATTTTTACGATAATTAGTGCATAAGAGAGAGAAATGGGATATCTCCAAAAAACAATCCAATAAAACTCAATGGGATTTATAGTATTTATGTAATAAATTCCTTGGAATTTAACTAACCGCATGTTTTTTTAAGATAGTTACATTTAATCACATTTTACAGCAGTTTTTAGCTTAGAACATTAAAGAAATTTTGACGAAAAATTATTGACGTCAAATTTTCGAATGCTTATGAAATATTTATTTCTTAAAAGGTTTCTTATCGCGCTGTTTGTGACACTTCAGATGGATCAAGGAAATGAAAAGAAATGAAATTAAAATTATATTATGTGCAATGTATTTTATTTATGGTGTTTTTCTTAAGATCAAAAAGTTTGCTAAAATTGCATTAAAATAATTATTTGTTTCAAAAACTAAGGGTGATGCACGCTTTTCTTTATTTAACAATTATGGCTCTTAAATCCTATTTGTGTTCTTTAAAGCAATATAATTCCTCCGAAAATCAATGTTTGAAAAACTGATCTTCGAATCTAGTCGGAACCTAGGGCTGTATTACTTAATTAATAGTTCACTTCAAAATTAAATTGGCCAAAAATATGTTAAGTATATTAGACTGGAGCTGACATTTTATTTATTAATTTCCAGCATTTGACTGAAAATATTAGTCTTTTGCAAAATTTTGCGTCTGAAATCCCTCATTTAAACGTCATTTATTCAATTACCAATCCAGAGCATAATTTATTAAGTATTAGTAACAAATTTAAAACAACCCCTTTGACGAACCCTAAAAGCAGTTTTAAAAGTGCGATCAAACGCGACCTTCGGGCGGCAAGTAGTAACCGCTAAATGATGTGCGACTTCTCCAAAACAGGCGTCTATTAAAGTGCTTAGTACTCGCTCAGTTAGAGGCTCGATGGACGAGCGTTCCGTAATTTAACTTAATTGCATGTCACCCTAATCAAGCGGACGGTTTTTAAACGATACTTGAGCTTTCTAGAAGTAAGATAAAAAAATGTGAAAGGCTTGGATAGCATTGATCTCTGTGACGTCACCGGGTATGAAGCGTCAGCACCATTTTACTCTAGCACACTTTTCCTCTTCATTTATTCCGTCTCTTAGCCAAAAGACCGTCACTTTACGGTCTTTTCTGCCAACTTCAGACTTCATTGAAAAGATAGGAACGTAAAGTCAAAATTCTTTCGACAGACACCTATCGGCTAGTTTGAATAGGGATATGATTAGATTTGTTGTATGGTGTATTATATATATATATATATATATATATATATATATAAAACAATATCCATACATTTTTGCTGTACATCATACAAATACCTATAAATTAAGTTTGTTATAAGTAGAAACATATACTTCTTTATATTAATAAATGTGATTTTCAAGAAAAATAAAAAACATTCTCATAAAGATTGAACAAAATACGATAATTTCTTAAAGAGCAACAACTAATCAAAACTTATAAAAATTTAATCAGATTTATACATTTCTTCCATTTCCATTATTTTTTTTAAAAAAAGGGTATGTAATGTGTGCTTAATGAAAAAATGTATAATTTTTCTTGGATATATAGGGTGTTTTTTTAGAGGTATAGAACTTTAAATTGCAATAAAACAACGATGTATTATTCGATTGACCTGAATTATTTTTTATTCGAAAGATAATCTTGTGGCATTACATTTTAAATATGATCAAGCAAGGCGTAGATTCGTCGAATGGGCCCAAAACGAGATTGCTGTTGTTCCCGATTTTCATAAGCGAATTTTGTTTAGCGCTGAAGCGCACTTCTAGTTGAATGGCTACGTCAACAAAAAAAAACTGCAGCATTTGGAGTGAAGCTAATCCACAAGTGTATGTCGAAACACCGTTACATCCAGAAAAACTGACTGTTTGGTGTGCTTTATGGGCTGGTGGAATCCTTCTTTAAAAACGATGAAGGCCACAACGTTACAGTCAATGGTGATCGGTATAGATCCATGATTACTAACTTTTTCATTCCTGAATTGAACAATCATGATGTCCAGGAGCTGTGGCTCCAACAAGATGGCGCAACATGTCACACAGCTCGTGCCACAATCGATTTATTGAAAGACACGTTTGGTGACCGCCTAATTTCACGTTTTGGACCTGTGAATTGACCTCCAAGATCTTGTGATTTAACACCGCTAGACTATTTTCTGTGGGGCTATGTAAAGTCATTGGTCTATGCGGATAAGCCACAAACGCTTGACCATTTGGAAGACAACTTTTGCCGTGTTATTGCAGATATGCGGCTACAAATGTTGGAAAAAGTCATCGGAAATTGGACGTCCAGATTGGACAACATCCGAGCCAGTCGTGGCCGTCATATGCCAGAAATCATATTTAAAATATAATGCCACAAGATTATCTTTCGAATAAAAAAAATTCATGTCAATCGAATAATACATCGCTGTTTTATTGCAATTAAAAGTTCTATGCCTCTAAAAAAACACCCTTTATTATAAATGAAGTACTTATTTATTAAAATGTATTTAAAAGGGAACTAGGCTAAAGTTGTAGTATTAAAATAAATATTCATTAAAAATTGAGGCAAATTTTCCAAAAGGAAAAAGAATATTCAAGAGAATTTTCGTCGGTTAAACAACCTCATATCTGTTTATGCTCATACAGTCCATTTTTTTACACATTTCAAACAAACTGTTATTAAGAAAAATATTCATGTACCATATCATCCTAAAATCGTTGTACATTTACATGTAAAAAATGGAAGGGATATATACTTGGAACGAGGTGTATTAATGAATTGGAGACAAATTTATAAATATATTTTAAATTTGCGCGATTTTTTCTTAATAATTGAATTGAGTCACAAGTATACACGATTTATATTATGATGATTTATTTTAACATTTTGTCTTTGTATATTTTTCCGGTATTAATATTAATTTATAATGTTTTGAATGTGAAATTACTTACTAATTATTAAGTCTATTTAAAACAAAACAAAAAATAAATATATAATTTTGAATTCCAGCTATGATGATAAATAATAAGCATTAAATATGATGATAAATAAGAATGTGCTATTCGGATATCTTATAAAAATGTAAATACGATTTAAGAACAATTTTCCACTTTTGCACTTTGTTCAATACACAATTTTCACATATAAATGCAACTAATAATAAATGTAAAATCGTCAGATATTTTAAACACTTTTTTTTATTTAGAAATTTTATTAATTAGATTTCAAAAATTAGAATTATAATTTTTGAAATAAGAATTTTAACACACTTGAGATCTTTATTACTACCTCTGATGCACTCTTTTAGCAGTATATGTTTCACATCCTTTTTCTTTACTGATCAGAAAACTTCAGCAAAAATGAGAGCTATTTGGATACCAAATACTTTATAAGTTGCTATTCCCGAGTTTTCCCCTCTTTTTTTTACTTATTTTAACCATTTATCATCTACTTTTTTCTTTTAAATTGTATACAATCTTCTATTTTTCCTTTTGCCTTATTCTTTTCCTACAAAATGAGATTTCTACTCTAGGGACATTTCTACTTTATTTAATGTGATTGTATCAAATACCGAAATTCATTTCTGAATGTTTTACTGCTATACATACTATACAGTAAAAATTGTGAAAACCTTAGTTTTTATGCAATGATGTTTTGCGTGGAAAAGAATTGTTTTTCAGGTATTATAAAATTAATGATATGAAAAACTTCTTTCATCCGCACTCCCCATATAATGCATAGATAACATCTTAAAGCTACTACGTAATAATTCTTGAGTTATTTTATTTCGACTTCACTTATGTATAGAAGTTGTTTCAAAGATTTAATATTTTTTTTTCTTTTACAAGAAGAGAGTAATACTTAGAAATGGAGAGCTAAATTATGTATGAAAGGTCTTAATGCAAGTTATATGCTGCTTCATATCATATTTAAGCATAAAATATTTTAGAAAATACTTACCAGTAGTTTTTATCATGTATGCCGTATAATGCGTTTTTTTACTAAGTACACTTTTCAAGGGTATTTTAGATTGTTCTTCAACTAAGCTTCCTTGAAGAGCTTTGTAGAATATATTAATGCCATAATTTTGAAAATTCAGCTTAAGGTAATAAAAATAATAAGCATCGTAAGAAAAATGAAACTATATATAACAGGGATTCTAGAAATTGAAAGAAAATACTATGAAATATTTGAAAATTTATATTTTTTACCGTAGAAAGAAGGTAAATTAGGGAGATCTTGATAAAATGAATGATAATTATTATTAAGCAATGAACAGGAAATATACTCGGTCCCGATTTAGACAAGGGAAATTGATTATATGGATATTACTTTAACTTCAAAAAAAATTTCTGATATAATAATTGTGGTATAAAAATGGAAAATTTACATTTAAATAGTATATATATTTTTTTATTTTTATGTGAGAACTTTCATAATAATTCTTACAAATAAAATATATACGTGGGATAATGCCAAATCTTTTAAGTTAAAAAAAAACATGTAATTATACAATTATTTTCTTAAAATTATTTTATTACTTTCTCTTTTCTATTCATCCTCATTATTTGAGCACTGCTCAAAATTACAAATTATATTGCCAATAGCCATTTTATTCTGCCTTAGACATACATGAATAAAATATGACTTTCTTCAAATTGGAAATGAATCAAAGATAGCCTCAGCATGAAACTCATTACATTACTGGTTGAATCAAACCATAAAAATCAGGAAATATTCTAAATATAAAGAATTTGACATAAATTAAGTAAAGGAATAGTAAGTATAGTAGGAAGCGAAATCTAATAGGTAGGAATTCTAGTGGAAAATTCCAGCTTATCTCTCTCTCTCTCTCTCTCTCTCTCTATATATATATATATATACTGGTGTACAATTAATATGGATGGATGATATATTATCATCCACAGCAAGCACGCAAAATTAAATCCTGTACAATGTAGGAAATATAATAAGTGCGAGACCCTGAAGAGGGGTGTGTATATAAATTTTTGATTTCAACAAGCGTTGGTCACGTGATAGCGCTGATAAAAGATTTTAAAAAATATGATATATGTAGATGGGTGTTATTCAGAATGAAAGTTGAACCAGAAAATGGATTGATAAACGTGAAATATTAGATATGTTTGCCCGATATGATTTAAATGATTTTGCACGTGGACACATTACTGGAAAGAATAAAGAAAGACGAGAGCTAACTTTCTTAGGGAGTTTGATATCGCTGACAGTGGTGTTTCAAATCTTTGGAAAGTATTTTACATCGCAATATATACTAAGTGTGAAGCGTAAGGTTGCTCTAAAAGTACGACCCTTAAGGAAGACAGATAGATCTTATAGACGAAAGGATACAAGCGAATTATACAACCAGGAAGGTGGTGATTGAGTTTACTGCTTTTGCAGGTAAGCCGATACCTCAAAAAACGATAAATTGAGAAAAGAAGTACTGTACCCCGGAGACGTGTGTGTGTGTGTTCCGTAGTTCAGATTTCACCTTTGCACACTTTTGCAACAATGTCATTTTTCATCCGAATTGGACCAATCACGAATAGACCTGCGTATATTTTCTCCGATAAAAGAAAGTTTAGTATTAGGTCCGATTGTAGGCGACAACTTATCTGGTATGAGAGTGAACCAGAAAATATTCAGGAAAAGGACTGCTTTCCTACATGCAGTATCGTAAAATGGGTCGGCATCATGATAAACAGGTGCACGTTCCAATAAGTACCAGCAATACATTAACGAATTTTGCTGCGTCATATTTACCTTTTTTGTGATGTTGTCTGTATTAATATGTGTTTTCATGAACGACAACGCAGCATGCCGTCGAACTGAAACTGTTAAAGATTGCGACAGTGAAAGTATTCAATGACTTGTGTAATATCATCAGATCTAAAACTCATTGAAGTTATTTGGGATCTCTTAGAGATACTTCTTTCTAGTCGGCAATATCCTCAAAAAACAAGAACATCCTCGTCAGTGCACTAAAAGAGGAGTGAGGTAAACTGCCTCTACAGCGGCTAAATCATGTTTTTCAAAGCATGCAACTCCATGTAGAATGCTGCCTCAAATTCAATGCTGGGCATATCCTTAATTGTAAGTTTTACCAAACGTCCCTCCTATCATTAACAAGCCTTTCCCCGTGCAATGCAAGATGTAATCAATTTTAACCTTTATTAATTTTCTAGACTTCTGTTTCTCAGAGCATAACAAACTATGTTTGTTATAATGTCCGAACAATGTGACAACATTGTTTTAGCCTCCTTAACCTATATATATATATATATATATATATATATATATATATATATATATATATACATATAGCTTTCACAATCTCTCCTTAATTTTATTTTATATAATCGTTTGTAATCTCCTTAGCAGCAGTTTGTTATTATATATATATATATATATATATATATATATATATATATATATATATATATATATATATATATATATATATATATATATATATATATTTATATATATATATTTGTAGCAGCCAAAGACAAGTATCACGCTCTGCAAAATTATTCTATTAATTTACTATATTGAGTATGCGAATATATTCTACTTAAAAAAATTGTCGTTATAATAAATTATACCCTTTTTTAATTGCATATAGATACAAAATAAGAAATATTGTACTAATCTCTATTTATTCTAATAAAGATGTAAGTTAACATTAATTCCAAAAGGCTTTCTTAGCCATTTTATTTCTGAAAAGCAGTGTTAACGATATACTTTGCTTTCAAATACGATGGGTCGACTTGACTTCTGAAATATAGTTCAAAGTTTCATTCCCTAATTCAAAGCTATCGATTCACTCTCTTAATTTACCCAGTTTAGTGTATCAATTTTCTAACACAGTCTGTAATTGCACTCACTGAATTCATTTCGGTTGCATCTGGCCATTTCCGGAATGGATTATGAAACATATTCTATACGAGAAAGGCGAGCTACTTGACGTATTATATATTCTTAAGTCTTCAAACAGATTTTGAACTTTTGCTGCTGATAGAGGCAAAAGTTTCTCCCAAAGCCTAAAATTGTTCTTCGAATGACATAAATGAGCTCATCTCTCAAAAGTATTATGAAATCCAATTTATGGATTCTCTGAGAAAGGGTAAGATCTAGAAAAGGCAATTCGAATATTCAGAGAAAGGTAATTTAATGCTTAAATATATCACGTCTTTGCCAGTAAGGGGAAAAGAGAAGTTTTTACTGATAATTATTGAATAATTCTTCCGAATAAACTTAATTTCTTAACTATGATAATAGGAGAGGTACACTTTTCTAAAATTAGATGCTTAAAAGTATCATCAGTTTTGGAAATTTATTCGTTTGTTTTCAGTTAAAGGAAGTATATATTGTATTTCAATGAAGAAGTCTTTGAATAAATTTGCCATATTATATTTTGTAATTAAGTTCAATTTTGCGTTGGATGATAAATACTTAGAATCTCTTTCAAAGGTTTAATAACATTTTTCCTAATTGATAAGCGAGTGTTAGAAACTTGTGTAAGACGCGTGAAATCTAGGAATAAAATGTTTTAAAACGTTTAACATGTGTTCAGGTGCTACAAAGGGCTTTATTCAATGTTTTAAATCTTTTTTAGTTGCAAATTGAGTAAAGATATTTAAAATACTTTTAAGTAATATTACAAAATATTTTTTTTCTATTTACATAAACGTCTCAGATATTTTTTCAATACATTTCTAATTTCTTTCAATCAGATATAAAGATTGTAATTTGTTTTATTTATTTTCGAATGTGTTTTTTAAACGTAGTAAATACACCACGCACACATTTTTTGGTATAAAATATTTTAATCGAAAAGGCTTTCAATCACTATTTTGCTTTTAAATATTCATATACGCTAAATGAGCGCGTTTATGCATAGCTAAAATATTACAAGTTTATTTTAGTAAAAATATTAGAAATGAAAGGACACTTGCTACAGGAAATTAATTTTTATATAAGAACGCAATTTAGTATTACTGCCATATATAAGAGAAAAAAATAACAATAAATAACACATTTTAGATCTACTCTTTAATTTTAATGTTTTTACTTTTAAAGCTACATCAGATATCATAGGGAAACTGTAAAGCAAAATATGAACTTCTTCCTATTGTAACCCCAACAAGAAACTCACTCCAGTTTAATCCAAATAGATCTCAAGAATACTTATAAGAAGGAAAGTATTGGATTGGCTTGATTGTTGTCACAACCGAACTAATTCTTTGGTTTATTTACAATAGCCTGAAGGGAGCATCCCAAATGATGGATAAATATATATATTCCTGAGAAACTTCAAGAAAAATTATCCTCATTTGTATGGTATGTGGGGTCACCACATATTTCACGCAGCTTATGACTTACTCAGATGTACAGGATTGAGTTATTTTTGCTTTTAGAAGTTTTTGAAATTTTAATAGACCATAATGGTTTATTTATCACAATTATTACACCATTGATCCCACTAGATATTACCATACAGGTATTTTGTCTTCAATTTATTTACACTTATGCATTTTAACTGAACATTGACTTTAACCTCTCATTCATTAAGACACAACTCGCTTCAAAATTAATTCGCATAGATTTCACAACTTCAATGTTCATAAAAGGTTCAAATAACTTGTTAAACAATTTCATTTAAGGCATTTTTGATATGGCGATAAAAAAGGCGGCAGTTATTAGTTGAAAATACCAGTATGATTTTAATATAAACCATATTTATTAAAGAAATTGATTTGAAATATGTCTTACAGTGTTATTTTAACAAAACGCGGAAAAAATATATATTCTCACAATTTTTTGTATAACTGATCCTATTAAAGTGTCTTAATTTCCATATAGGTCTCTTATATTTTGCGTAATTTAAGATTCTCTATCTTTCTCCGTCAATTAAATTTCTCCCTGGAAATTTTTCCTTCATCATTGTACATAAAATTACATTAAAGGGGGAAAAAAACTTGGAATACGAGAAGATACAAAATTGAAACAAAATTTGCTTTTCACAACCTCTGAAGAAAGAAAATGCATAGATTCACATTACCAAAATTAATCGAAACTTTACACTCTGTAACCCATTAAACTGTCCATAGTTTCTTAAACTAATGCCGAAGTCAATAAATGAAAATAATTGCAGTTGCAATAATTAACAAGACGAAAGTAGTTATTTAAATGTTCAGGAGCTCACATGGATTTCACTCAACAAAGAAAAGATCCGCTACACTTTTAAAACTCCGGTATTTAATCGTTGTCAATGACAAACACTGATTTTACCGACTTTTTTCTTTTCCCCTCTCCCATTTTTTTCGTGGTTCCCTGAGATGGCACTTGGGGGTAAACCATATTGTCTCCTCTTGCGAAATCGATAGCGACAGTCCTAAGCAAGCAGAATAAATGTCTGCCGTGGCTTAAACTTACCCTTTCCGCCCAGGGCATTGTTCTTTAATTTCAGGTAACCGCCCTTTCAAAACGCTCTAAATGGCTGTTCGCAATATTTTGGCACTGTTGACATAAATGCTCAGCGAGAGGTTTTGGGATTAATTTAACTGAATACATATGGGATAGGGGGGTGGGAAGTGTTTTCACTTGCAAAAGGGATAAACGTTTAATAATGCTCCACTAAGACGGAAAGAAACTTTCTTTTTATTTGTTTCGGTATAGAAAAACGACTATTAATATGCCTTTACCCGCTAAGAAAGCTTCAGAATTTTTCCATCGGGGAATATGTCAACACGCTCCCAGGTATAATTATAAAACGGAAATTTGCGTTATACCATGGTTGACTGCGCTACTTCCAAATAGGCTATTGAAGACATTACAGGTACAGTTTTTTTCCTTATTGTTTGAAGTGCCTCTAAGTCAAATGAGTTTTAATTAAAGAATGCTTACCACTCGTAAAGAGTCGTGCTCTGAGAAGATTTCTTTCATTCAGATGTATTTCGATCAACAGAGGATTCGTCTTAATTGCTCGTAATATAAAGCCACGATTTTTTTTTCAATTATTTTATTTTGCTTCAGTATTCAGAGGTAACAATAGGTTTCAATGTAAACTTCACTGAATAGATGATGGCAAGGAAATGAAAAATATATCCATGTTGAATCAATACAAAGTGAAGGAAGTAACTTCATGATTTCTCATTGTTGATCTCTAGAGTAAAATATATATTTGTGTTTGTTTTCAGAGTTAATACAAATAGATCGGGAAGCAGAAATAATTTGGTCCTTTATGTGAACCGCATGCATTTTCAAACAGTAAGGGAAGACAAACAGAGAAGTTGATTATTACAACTATATAATGGATTTTCTATACTTAAAAAAAGTTTTTTGATTTAAAAATACCAAGAATTATATATAAAAGCAGGCGAGGAAAAAATTATAAAAGAGAGACAATAAAATACTCGTTTCTGCTACCATTTTTATCAGAGTATATGTATTTTTACCAATTAATTAACTCCTTTTAAAAAGCTATCTGAACTTTCGTTTAGACATGTTAAAATATTTGAGAACTAAAAACACAATTGTTTCGGTATTTAATTTTCCTAAACTTTATTATTTCATTAAAAATTAAAATGTAAGAATTCACTTGTTGATTTAATGTTCTGCTGAATCTTTCAATTATGGAAAGTACATTAATTATGATGGAGGAAAATTTAAATTTTTAAATTAGTGTCTATTTTAAAAGCAAATCTATATATTGTTAAACACTAATTTTTATTCGCCAAAATAAATTATTCCTTATATTTTTTATAACAGAAGTAACAGTTAAACTTTAAAAAATAATCGAATTTATTCAAAGGGTTTTAAATGTTAAGCGATGGAGAAATCATAAAATCTTTTAAATTCAGAACTTTATTTTACTTGGTAATTACTTAAATTCATGTAGCTATACAAGCTCGTATATTCATGTAGCTATACAAGCTCGTTCGCATATATATATATATATATATATATATATATATATATATATATATATATATATATATACATATATATATATATATATATATTCTACAAAAAGTAAAATAATGTTGATTTCAAAGTAATTTTTATTGTCTTTATCTATATAAAAAAGGTTTTTCGTGATGCTTTATTAAAAGTATTTACTTCTCCACACAATCCACCAAATTTGTTTGCCAACTTGGCTGTATCGCCAATAGAGTTACATAATACATGCAAATTACATTTTTACAATTTGAGCAATGATTGTGATAAATAACATAATTTGTACAATGGGGGTTGATCTACCTTTATATGGATAGGGGCTACAACCCCCTCCCCCCATACACTAACATTTGGCAAAAGAAGAATTTTGCGCAGTAAATTTAAATAAATTACGTAGTATACATTAAACATATATAACGATAGTTTTCTTTTTATATGATCCTTTTATCAAAGGAATTTTAAAATATACAGTACATCCACAAGTTATAATTAATGTGTAACCCTTGATAACGATATCGGTTACAAAACGTGCCTCAAAGAATGTTCTAAATACGCTGTGACTAAATTTTGGAAAATGCTTGCAACAAATATATTTATTTTTCTAGCTTAGTTTGCCTCCTTATATTATTGTATGGAACTGTATATAAGTACAAATCATTTGACAGTTTCATTAAATGTTTAACATTACGAAAAACATTAAAACAAATGTCTAGATAAAATATACCTTTTGTACTGCGTTACAATTATATAGCAATAATTTATGTGTTCTATTTATAAAAACAGGATATGTTAGTTAAATGAAAGTTTTAGCAAAAGTAAACTTATTTGCAATTTTAAAGCATTCAAACCTTCTAATCGATAATAACAATAATAACTTCTGTCGGTAAAGATTGACTTCAAATGTGTTTATAAAAATTATAGAAAAATGAAGAAATAAATATGATATATATAAAATCTAATATAGATCAAAAAAATAGTTTAACTAAATTTTACTGTTACATTTCTAGATCAAACTTAATAAAATTATTAGCTTTACTAAAAAATCCTCTTAAACTTTAAGACCTTCTCAAATTCTAGAGAATTAAAGAAGTAGATGCATATCCTAAAATACAGTAATGATGCGTAAGAAAATAATGAAAAATTAATGTACACTCATGGACAAAAAAATTAGCGCACCAGGAAATAATTACGGGATCGTAACGAAACGTGGCATGAAGTTACATGTCGGGAAGATCAGCAAATCATTAAAAATGCAGCGTGATTGTGCTTTACGTATAGCCGGTAGAGGACGTTTAACGTCGTTCTCCGTGGAGTATAAAGCAGGTAACCAAAGCTTGTTTGAGTGTGCTGAATCGTTTACAAAGGAAGAGCTGAGGTAGACATGCCATTACGCCATTTTCGAAGACAATATGAGCAGCTGTGTGTGGGGGGAGGGAACATCGGCATGACAGAAGATGGGTGGTCAGCTAGGCTAGTAGCTGGTCAATTAGGCCGCTTTGATTGTGTTGTGAGGAGGTGTTGGGAGCAGTGGATCCGAGAGATGTCATTTACACGAAGACCATGTTTAGGACACACTCGGCAGACCAGTCATCGAGAAGACCGCCACATCGCAAGAAATGCACGCATACAGCCAACTGCTTCATCGGCCTTCATCCAGACACATGTAGCACCTTCATTAGGGTTCACCTTTGACTTTTCGAACAATACGAAGTTGCCTGGCTGAAGAACATTTGGGATCGCAGCGCCCATTACGTGTGCTGCCCTTGAAGCCCACCCATCGACGCCTTCGTTTGGAGTGTTGCCACGCACGAGGAAACTGGACTGCAGCGAAATGGAACCAGGTCGGCTTTAACGACGAATCCAGATTCAATCTCAGTAGTGATGACAATTGTATCCGTGTCTGGAGACCCGGAGGTGAACGCCTTAATCCTGCCTTTGCTTTACAGCCACACACCGCTCCCACAGCTTGTGTGATGGTATGGTGTACCATTGCCTACAATACACGCCCCCCCCCTAGTATTGATCCGTGGCACCATGACAGCCCAGAGGTATGTCCATGACATCTTGCAACGACGTGTGTTGCCACTCATGCAACGGCTCCCGGGAGCCATTTTTATACAAGACATTGCTCGGCCTCACACGGCAAGGGTGTCACATGACTGTCTCCGCACTGTTACTACCCTTTCTTGTCCTGCCCGATTCCCAGACTTGTCTACGATCGAGCATATCTGGGATTATTTGGGATGACGAGTTGGGCATCCCACGAGTTTGAACGAACTAGAGGCAAGGTTACAGCAAATATGAAACGAATGTCTCAAGACATTATATAGAACTTGTATGCCTCAATGCTTGATCGTATCGCATCGTGCATTCGCGCTAGAGCGGGGTCTACATGGTATTAAATCCTCCGTTCTTTTGCCTTTTTCTCTGAAATAAATGTTCCTTTTTCTTTGATTTTCTAATCATTTACTTTTATCAAAGTAGTCATTAAGTATGTAAAATTTCGTTTCATTTTGACGACATTTTGGTGCGCTAATTTTTTTGTCCATGAGTGTATAACTATATTCTCTCACAGTTATCATTATTTGGAGAAAATTTAGTCACATAGGGTCACAAAATTAAAATAAAATATCCTTCGAGATTTTATCTTACTGGTGCATTTATAATAAAACATTTGATTATTTTTCTTGTTCGAAAAATACATCCTTTGTTGTCGATCAACAAATTATTTGGTAATATCCTGAGTAATTTCGACGAATTCAGTGCTTGTTTTAATACTTTGAGAGTTCTATCATATAAATTAAAATGATGCAAAGCACTAATGACAACTTAGTTTGAAGAGCGAAGTGTTTACTTGTTAGACTGACATAATTGTGTGATCATAAATCCGCTCTTTAATTATGATGTTAATTAAGAATTGTTAAACTGAATTTTAATCATTAATGAGAAATACTCTTATATTTATTAAATACTTTCTAACTTTAAATGATTCTCAAAATCCTGTGTGATGATAGTTTCTCTAATAAGGACTTTGTCAATAAATATGCGTGGTATTGATTATACATGGCTTAATTTTATTTTAAATGTCATTTTTTGCATCTTTGCTTATTCGTGTTTGAAATGTTTTATTCCGCGTATTGTTTCAAATATTTTTTTTATACATTTAACGTACAAGGAAGAACTTTTGTGTAAACATACTTTTACTTTTGATTGCAGTTTTAGAACACAAATAAGATTATTCGAGCATTATAACACATATTGTGATATATACAAACAGTGCTATAGGTAAAAGGTAAAATGTATAAGCATTACTTTTAAAATTCTATATTTTTGTATGTATTTCTATAGTTAACTTCTTGCTCAATTTTTTTAAAATAATTTTAATGAAAAAGTAAACTAGAGTTAAGCGGTTAATTCCATTTTACTCGTAAAATAGTTTTTTATTCAAATTAAATACCGAAAAGTAATTAAATTGCTTATAGAACAATACCCTTTTTGCCATATTATTTAACAGAAACATTTAAAATCTTCGCAACACTTCTCCATGCAATAAGAAGAATGCAGGAAAATAGAATTTATATATATATATATATATATATATATATATATATATATATATATATATATACAACTCTTACTTTTTGAGACAGCTAATTGTTGCTTTTTTATGAATAATGTTTTCAATTATTACAGTTAGAGAGGATTCATCTTGTATCTTATCATTTTCTCTAATATGTAAGCATTTTACAAACAATTCGTAATCTTGTTCTTGCTAAAAACTGAGACATGAATCGTCTTTTATATTGAGATTAATTATTAAATACATATTTGAAAAGATGCTGCACATTTAAAATGTTTATTTATGTAATATTTTAAAGAATCACTTTGTATTCTGTACTTTTAAGGGTCATCAGTATGATTATAAGAACCACATAATCACAATTAGTGTTTGAGGTAGTAAGCCCAAATTGAAACCGGAGTGTGAGTTTTAGGTTGATTTTCGCTGGTAAAATGTGATTTGTATTCATTTAAAATATTTCAACAAATTCTTTTTACGTTTAGTAAACTTTATTTCACTTTATAAATATTTTAATAGATATATTTTGCTTTAAAATAGAAAACAGTTAACTGATTGGAATGTTGGTTTTGATTTAACCGAGCTGCTATATTTTTATCATTTGTGTTCAAAACTAGATCTCTTTATAACTTTTTATTAGTATTTTTTATATAGAGTTATAGTTATTTCTAATTAAATTAAAGTTGTCTCCGAACTCAGTCGGATATCTTAAGTTTTATTTCCTTTTAAATCTTTGTTACTTGAATTTTCTTTCAAAGTTTTGAACACAGAATAATTTTTCATTGATACATTTAAAAAAAACTAAGGGTTAAAATTATGAATAGTGCAATATATTTATTAATTATTTGTAAATTATTATTAATATATTAATTAATTATTAGCCTATGAATGGATTCTATATGATTTAAGTGATTAATGAAAAGGCATTAATTATTTGTAAAGGTAATTTCGTTTATAAAAAAAATGTCCTGTAATACTAACATATAAAATTTACTTACCCATGTGATAGTCGGTAGATTAAGACAAAAATGCATAGATATGGTTCTTAATTAGATTCAATATATAGCTATTATACTATTAGTATTAATTGTAATAATAATTTTTGTCAGAAACATGTAAAATATAATATTTTTACTTTTTAACTGTATGAATTATAAACTCCTCAAAACTCGACCTAATGTGGACCAAAGGGAAGCCGAGTATTTAAAATTTCCGGGTTATTGAGAACGGGATTAAAAAAGAATAAGTACTAGTGTTTCCACAGAAAAAAATTATGCTGCACTTGTATGTATTGATTGCTTGAGAATACAACAGAAAATAAACTTCCCCAATATCCTTAAACAAAGAAAAAAGTACATACTTTACGAAGGCATAGAGCATTTAATATACGAAAATGAAAATTAAGGAATACATACAATGTAGTAATTTACACTTAAAAAAATGTATCATGTAGGAATAGAGCTGTCTGTTATGAAAATTAAGTAGTCGATTTTGTAAACACTGGCTACATTTTTTAAAGGGATGCGTAATGTACTGTTGTCTTCTCTACTGCACTTTGCACTCTGTCGCCTCTCCACAAAGAAGACGAAGGAACAATAAGTCTATTACAGACGCACATTGCTGTTCAAAATATTGAAGCGAGATTTCTTGGCAGTCTTTAGTCTCACTATATGATATTTTAAGACGAACTTATTTTGAACGGTGTACTCAACGTTAACGTTTTCGTCATTTTCCGGCATTTTTTCATTAGCTGTGATGGTTGAAGTAATTTATTTATCGAACAACCTGCATGTATGTGGGCGAGTTATGCGGATTGCCGTGCTATCAAAAGCCGAGTCTTAGAAACTTTACTGTATCAATAAAAATATTTATAAAAATTTGCACGAGTAAAGTTTAAACTAAAATTTTGTTTTATTTCTTTAACATCATCGACTTGATATGTATAAAAAAATGTTTTGCGAGTGATTTTTTTTACTTAGAAATTAGTAAATAAAAGCGGTAAGGGTATACCTGAAGAACAATTTGTCCATATTCAGGTATTACAACATGCGCTTTATATTGTTAATCTAGATATATAGCTCAATTATTTAGGAGAAAACTTCACATTTACGCCATTTTTATACATTTTCTACACTTACTAATAGATAAATAGGCATTAAAGAACATTTTAATTCATGATAGTTTTAAATTTGTCTGACAGCATATTGTACATATTACACACATCCTTAATCAAAAATATCCTTACTTCAAAAAAGTGATTCCTCTTAACTCTTTTTTGTAATTTCTAAATAATAAATACCTGCCTCCGAGCAATAAATAAGGTTTTCACTGAATAAAGATCGACTTTGAGACGAATTTTGAAGACAAAGGTTATGGAAATGGAAGTTTATAGATAAATAAAATCGTTCATTCTAAAATATCAGTCTTTTGGGAATAAAAAATCGCTAGAAAACATACTTTCAATACTATACCAGAATGTGTGCATTGCATTTGTACTTTTAACTATAAATTTGCTGTTTCATGTATGACCAATTTTGTAATTTTACCAAGTTAATACGAAATTGCAAAAATATTACTGTACATTTGAAATTAGCAAGATTTTTGTTAGTTCTTAAATTTTCTTCGATACTTAATCAATTACTTGTCTTTTTTAACGTGACAATAAAATATGAGAGTTATTCCAATTTTTTAAAAATCTTCTATTTCTAGTTTTAGATTAAATTACAATTGCTTAATAACACTGCAAATAAATCCTTAAGTACCAGAAATTGATATTAAGTGATTTCTAAGTTATTTTGCTTATCTAAGAAAAATTAAACTGTTTAAAATTAAGGTAATTACCTTCAAAGCAACTTCTTGAATTATTAACAAAACAACAAAAAATGCTCTATTTAATTTAAAATCAATGAAACTATTAGCTCAAGCTTAGAATGTACTTTGATTTAAAGAGTATGAAAAATTCCTTGAATATCACCAAAACAGTAACTTTTTTGTAAAAAGTATATCATTTGTACTTTTATATGCATTTACTCGAAAACTTAAAGCTTAGATTTTAGTTGTTGATAAAAATATTAAAATGAGATATCTTTACTCTCCCGTAACCATAGACAGAACTTTTTCTGAAAATGTAATGATAATTGGCATCTTGAAGAAGTTTTTTTTTACTTTTTATGGGATGCATATTAGCAACTAAATCTTTTCAGACACTGAAATCCTCAAACGGGAAAGCCATTTCATAGTGGCACCATCTATATAGTGGAGGCTCTCGCTACCAAATTTAGAAGCTTGAATTAATTTTTATGCGAGTTTTCGTAGGATTTTAAACATTGTTGAGAGTACGAGAACCAATTTGATATTCAAAGTACTTTTTACATGCTACATAATTATAAGACATGGGTGCTTGCGATTTTCACATCCAGAAAATATATCGACTCCAAGAGGTATCGAACCTACAACTTTGGACTTACGAAACGGGCAAGCTACCTTTAAGCCCCCAAGCCAACGTATCTATAAGAAGAAAAATATTAATATTGTTCTGAAACATTAAAACTTTAATACTTCATGCATTTTGATTACCTACCCAGTAAGTCTAGTCATAAATAACACAATCACTATCACAATCTGCTATCACACTACACAATGTGCTATCAATTTAAATCATTTAAAAAAATTTCGATTTTTTTTTGTTTCCCATTCTGTAAAATATCTGGCTTTTTATACCTCTTTACCCTTTTGTAATATTCCCAAATTACAAAAAAA